>JANUYF010000009.1:24255000-25650000 GCA_026167975.1 Phrynosoma blainvillii | reverse complement strand
TTCCCTTGCCATTTTTGACAAACTGCACTTGTAGATAACAAATGAAGAGTTGCAAGGTTTTAAAGAAATCAGAGGTAAGGATAATCAGGAACTTCTGGCATCATAAGGTTTTCAGATTTTATATATGTGTGTGTGTGTGTGTGAGTCTGTGTGTGTGTATATATATATATGTGTGTGTGTGTGTGTGTGTGTGTGTGTATATATATATATATATATATATATATATATATCTTGGAGTGGGATCCAACGTGGCTGACAGAAGGAAATCAATTAAAATCTGCTAATGATTGGTATTAAAAAGTTAGTATGATGTAGTGATTTGAGTTTTAGACTAGGAATCTTAGAGAACAGAGTTTGAATCTCCACATAGCTATAGAAACCCACATAGCAATACTCATACTCTTTCATCCTTAGAAAAGGCAATAGCAAACCCCTTCTGAATAAATCTTGCCAAGACAACCCTATATAGTGTTAGCAACGGCCAATGGTTGTTGCTGCTATTGTTATAATCATTATTAACCTTATACTCTACTCTTTTTCCCAAAACTGTGATGCAAAAAATTAAAATGATGACAAATTAACATATTAAAACTTGCAAATGGTCAACAGTAGTAAAAGAATTAAACCAGTGGTTCTCAGGCTTTTTGCCCCGTGACCTTCTTTACAACTACAGGTGGCTGTTGTCTCCATAACATATGAGCATAATATATGAATAAAAATATTCTATTTGTTAAGTGTGTGTATTTACATCTGCACATTCATGTAAATTCATATTTTAACATTTCATAAGGAAATAGCATTGTTCAAATTAAAATACTTTTATTTAAGTAAATCCAGTATTTAACTCAATACATGTGTAAATTTTACAAATAAAAGTTTGAGAGGAGGGGGGATCAGAGTCTCCGAGTCTCACACCCTATTTGCTACAGTCAGCCCTCTATATCCACAGATTCTTTATCGATGGATTCAACCATCCATGACTGGAAAATATTTTTAAAAATCTATATTCCAAACAGCAAACTTTTAATTTTACTATTTTATATAAGGGACCTCATTTCACTATGTCATTGTGTTTAAATGGACTTGAGCATCCATGGAAGTTACTATCCACTATGGCTCATGGAACCAAACCACAATGGATACCAAGGGCCCACTGTATTTAGGGGGGTTGCAGACTGCCAGAAATAGTGCAAATTGAGTCCACTTTTAGGGTTAGGGTTAGTGCTAGGGAATCATGGGAATTGTTTTGTTTTTTTTTCTGAGACATTGAGCCTTCTCTGTCAGAGAGCTCTGGTGCCACAATAAAATACAGTTCCCATGATTCCCTAACCCTAACCCTGACCCTAAAAGTGGACTCAATTTGCACTATTTCTGGCAGTCTGCAACCCCCCTTAGTTAACTATACATAACTAAGGTGACCTAGGATCTTGGCCAAAAAAAAAATTAAGAGCTTCAAATCAGAATGTATGTTTCTCGTCTACATTTGCAGCAGTGGATTGGTGAAACATATCAAAGCCTTAATTCAAATAGAGTGTTTCTTTTTCCCAACAAGTCTCCCATCAACTCTGGTTCCAGCCAACCTACTTATGTCTCACCTTATACATGTTGCTTTTTCAGCAAGAGGACTCACTTTGTGTCCTTCCTTTGAACTCCCAGAAATCTCGCCTCGTCTCTCTTTGAAGTGAGAGCCTAGGAACTGAATGCAATGTCTTCCCAGATCTTAACTCTGCATTCTAACTCTAGGCTCACAATTCCTGTCAAAAGGCATTCGAACTTTGGCTGCCAACATGAGAAATTCCTTGCACAGAGAAACAAATGTTTCATCCTTTAGCAAACATGCTAACTGTTATCAGGAACATTTTTAGCTCCATCAAAAACTACACAAACATCCCCCTACTGAAAGCTTTACTGTAATGTCTGTGGAGTGCTGATCCATTCATTTCCGCTGCTTTCTCAGGGTGCATCTACACTGGAGAAATAATGCAGTTTGACACCATGGCTCCATCCTACAGAATCCTAGAATATCTAGTTTGGTGAGGCACCAGCCCTCTTTGGCAGAGGAGACTAAAGACCTTGTAAAACTACAGATCCCAGGATTCCATAAGATGGAGCTATAAATGGTGTCGAATGGCATTATTTTTACACTACATCATCTCTGATAACTTATTAGGGTGATCCAAAGACCTGCAGTCAATAAAGTGGGGCAAACTACAGGGAGCACACATCTCCCTTATTGCAACAACTCAACTGGTTGCCACTCTGTTTCTGGGAACAATTCAAAGAACTTCTGATAACCTATAAAGTCCTATACTGGTTAGGGTCAGGCTATTTGAAGGACCATATCTCCCTTTATGAGCCCATTACAGCCCTAAAGACTTCTGGACAGACCCATCTCTCTGTTCCAACACCCCCTCAATTTATTGGATGGAAACAAGGGAGAGGGTCTTCTTGGTGGCTGTCCTCAGACTTTGGCACCATCCTTGCTCTCCTTCCACCAGCAAGTTAAAACATATTATGCCATCAAACTGAATGGAATGGGCTTTTAATGTGGTGTGGTGCTGTTTTTGTATGGTTTGTTTATAGTTTTTAAAATATATTTGGATGTTTTTAACTTTATAAATGAGATGCAACATGGCATCTGAGTGTTGGACTGTGACTCTGGAGATCAGGGTTCATTTCCCAGCTAGACTATGAAACCCACTGGGTGACCCTGGGCAAGTCACACACTCTCAGCCTCAGGGGAAGGCAATGACAAAACTCCTCTGAACAAATCTTGCCAAGAAAACCCAATGATAGGGTCACCTTCGGGGTTGCCATAAGTTGGAAACAACTTGAAGGCACACAACAAGAGCAACTATTTTATAAATGGTTTAATAGTTTTTTATTTATGCTTTAATGGAGGTGTTTCTATAATTTTTAATCTGTACTGTTTTTAAATATGTTGTTAGCCACCTTGAGTCCTATTATTGGGAGTTAGGTGGGATATAAATGATAATAACAATAACAATAATATCCCCATATCTCTTTCCTTTCCTGTGACCTTACTGGTAGCAGATGCTCCCAGCTGCAAGCTAAAGCTAGTAATAGAGAAATGAAAAGCTATAAAGATGTGGAGACAATTTCTTGTACAAAAGCAGCACTCTTTTACTCTTTGTGTCTTATCTGATATATATATATATTCCGAGAGACAGAGAGAGAGAAGACTGGGTTTAAAGAATGTGGGAGCAGTTTATTGAAAGATGGGTGATTGGAGCTTGTGTGGTGCACCAACAAGCTTTTTACTGATTGAAAAGGAGATATAAAGAGCACTATGCCTCCTCGATAAGTGAAGTAGCTGTGAACAACAGAGAAGACTCAAGATTAAGAAAGGAAAATGTTCAGCTCAAAAGAAAAAGGGGGAAAACAGTACTAAGTCTCTGTCCAGAGTGCTGAAATAACCTGCCTTACATGGAGCCAGGCAAGACACATGAAGTAGAGCTGTTCTCCCTACTGAAGCAAATGTGCCAGGTATGGTGTGTTTCTTTCATTTTTTCTTGTCAATAGTAACAGTTTTCCAAAAATGACACAAGAATTGAATTTTAGTCCAACAACCATTTGCCATTCACAAAGGGAAAAGAAGCTAGACAAGAAAGCTGTGCAACAACATCGAATCAAAGAAACAATAAAACCACATAAAATAAACATCAGAATTCTATGCAAGTTCCATATTTCATCACTTTCTAATATATACTTTCCTGCCTTTCTCCAGTGCTTCTTGCTACATAAAATCCATTAAGGAGAGAGAGAGGGAATCGTTGCACAATGCCTTTTGTTCAGTAGTGTTGGGAACTATCTATCTGGAAGCACCCAGAGTCTCTGTAACACAGTGCTGTAGCTTCCAAAATATAGATAGAAATGCTGTCACAAATCATAATAGTTATTGTGGTGGTAGTGGTTGCTGTTACCTGCCATCAAGCTGACCTCAACTCATGGCAACCCTGTGAATGAGACATCTCCAACCTTATCCTTAACCCTAGACTTGTCCTTGTCCTTGTCCTTAACTCTATCCTCGACAGCTCTTCTCAAGTCCTGCAGACTTAGGGCCATGTCCCTGTGATTAGGTCTATCCATCTGGTATATAGTCTTCTTCTCTTCCTACTGCCCTTTACCATTTTTCTAGTGAGTCCTGCCTTCTCGTGATGTGGAAAAGGATGATAACCTTAGTTTAGGGCTGATACAGACCTGAGAGCAGTGGATCAGGGCCACAGCAACCACACGCTGCAGCCCCAATCCTTTTTCTTGCTGCCCCAAAAAGAGTGGCCAAAATGCCATCCCTTTTTGGGGCAGCAAAAGGCCACCCTTAGAGCCAGCACTGCAGCTCTTTTGCACACTTTTCGTGAAACGTGTGTGCATATTGCACCAGGAGGGTGTCCTGATGCCACACGCATGCGGACAGGCGCACAGCATCAGGATGGCTTCAGGGTGGAGATGCCCCACCCCAACTCCACCCCTAGGCCAGCCCTTTGTGCTGGTCTGCATTGGCCCTTAGTCAGCTTGGCTTCTAGGGAGAGTTCAGGTTTGATTTGTTATAGGACCTATTTGTTGGTCTTTTGAACATCCATGGTATTTGCAGAACTCTTCTCCAGCACCACATCTCAAATGAGCTCATTTTCTTTCTATCACCTTTCCTGACCATCCAGCTCTCACATTCATACATAGTGATGGGAGATACGATGGTATGAACAATCCTAACTTTAGTGTTCAGTTGTATATCTTTGCACTTCAAAATCTTGTCTAGTTCTTTCATAGCTCTCCTTCCCAGAAGTCCTAGTCTTCTGATTTCTTGACTAGTCTCCTTTCTGTTCAATGATTGATCCAGGGTATGGACAAGGGCATCACCAGGGGGTGCAGGGGGGAAGATTGTATGGGTGACACTTTAGAGAGGGTGAACATCTAATGGGGTGGTCGCTCACTACACTTACAAAGACCCCTCCCAGAGGCCCTGCTCTGCAAATCAGGGCACCTCTGCCATCCATCAGCTGCAGCCACTGGTGGGCATATGGTTCTTCTGCTGCCTGGCAGCCCCTTTTGGATCTGCTAAGGATGCTGGCTGGGGTGGGCAAAGAAGATGTCAGCAATGGCAGAAGCAGTGGTGGCCATGGACTCTTCCCCTTCTGCAAAAGGAAAGGAGTCCCACCCCTACCACTAATAGTTTCTTTTCCAACCCAGTTAGCAGCCCCACTAGACCCAGACATGGCTGTCAGTCAGCAGCAGCTGGTGAGAAGGGGTTGCCTTCCATATCTGATGGGACTGTTGGCCAGGTGGGAAAGGGATTCATATTTTTAGTCAAAAGTTTTGTTTTCTCTCAATTTATTTTAAACTCCAACACACCCCAAGCAGCTTAATCTTTTCCAGCAGAGCCTCCAATGAGTCCAATGGATTTTGTATCATTATCACAAGATCATCCACAATGGTCCTCAGCTTATACTCTTTAAAAAAAAAAAACTTTCATGCCAGGGATAAAATGAGACAAGGAGTTATATGTAACTGTCTTCAGCTCCTTGGTTAAAGTTTTGGAAACAAATATAATGTAGAAGAGTAAGGATGGTTCTTACAAAATCACAAAGCCATCTTAGCTGAAAGTGAGTTGTGTTCAGATCAATTAGTCTTACAAGGAAGCACTATGTAAAGAGATCTTGTAGCACCTTTGAGACTAACTGAAAGAAAGAAGTTGATGGCATGAGCTTTCGTAGACTAAAGTCTACCCTCAGATGCATATGTTGCATATTACAAGGAAGCATGTATTGGGTGACATTGTAAGTCAATTATAACATGCATTAGTTACTGAAATTGTACATGTTACTGAAATTTCCTAAATAAACAGGCCTGAATACTCCAAAGCAATGGTTCTCAAAAGATGGGGTGGGATCCCTGGCATGGGCACAAGACTTGCTCAAGGGGAGGTGCGAGACTTGGAGGCCCTGTTCTCTCCTTCTCTTCATTTTCCAAAGTTTTTTAATGTGTAAAATTTACACATGTGTTGAGTTAAATATTGAATTTTACTTAAATAAAACTATTTTGAACTATGTTATTTCCTTATAAAATGTTAAAATATGAATATACATGAATGTTCAAATGAAAATATGCACATTAAATAAAATATTTTTATTCAAATACTACATTGAGGTGGGGGGGGCATGGCATCAGCATGTAGATGTAAAGGGAAATCCCAAAGGTAAAACATTTGAATACCACTGCCCTAAAAGCACCAGATCCTGTCTAATTGTGGAAGCTAAGCAGGGTCATCCCTGGTTAGCACTTGGATGGGAGACCAGCAATGAATACCAGGTGATATTGGCTATGTTTCAGAGGAAGGAATTGGTAAAACCATCTCGGTATATTCTTTGTCTAAGAAAAGCCTGTGAAATTTATCACATTGCCATAAGTTAACAGGCAACTTGAAGGCACAGACACACATTCCTGACCAGATACTGAGAATACAAAATCATACCATTTGTAGTTTTTTGTGGGTTTTTCGGGCTGTGTGGCCATGTTCTAGAAGAGTTTCTTTCTGACGTTTCGCCAGCATCTGTGGCTGGCATCTTCAGAGAATCTGAAGATACCATTTGTTTTAATACATTTGATATTTCTATCCCAGCCACATAGATAGAATAGGGAAATGTGATAAGACAAAAAATAAAAACAAAGTTAAAATAAATAAGTCAGCAGTTTGTTTTGTTCAATAACAGATGGCAGTTGTACAAAATCAAACAAAAATTCCTGCAAACAGCATGAAAAATTTTCAGCAGCAGATTATATATTATATATTAAAAGTTAACTGGATGCTTCAAAATAAAATTTTAACAGTCTAAGATTGGCAAAGAAGGAGCACCTGAGAACTTCTCCTGGTTTATGTCATTTCAAATTCCAGATCGTCTATGATCTGGGCACCTGATGTAAACTCAGAACATCTGGTGCGTAGAGACTAATTCAAGACCCCATTAGTCCAGGTAACGTGGGATATATAGGGCATCAGCTGTTGGTGAAAACTTAGCAGAGAACAGAGAAGCACCACAGGCCAGCAGGCAGGTTGAGAAAAGTGCATCAGTGGTGTTTGAACTGTCATTTAAAATCTCTCTGTGTCTGATGAATAACAATTTTGCAATACAAACCCTAGGAGGCATTCATCTCCTTTTTCTTTCTTTCTGACTGGACACTAGTAGCAACATTCAAAAGGAACAAGGAAGGAACCCTTCCAGTAGCTTTGTAGAGGCAAAAGCAAGCAAGAAGATGGTTCTCCATGAAAGTAAGAGATAGATCACTAATAAGAAGTGATTGCACAGAAGCAGGAGATTTAGAGTGGGATGGATAATGAAAAGAGGGCTTGAGGATGCCAAAGAACTAACAAAAGGAGCATATATCCAGCGAAGTTGCTTGCAAAAAAAAAAAAAAAAAGTATGCATTTCGTACTCAAAGTTGAGATATTTAGTAAGGAACACCTCCTTTTAAACTGTTTTTGTCCATGTCTTGGAACTTAACACATGGGACTTGTCTATACACTACCAAAAAACAAAACCTCCATACCCACCCCATAGCCTCCTCAACCCAGCCACACAACATGTTGTTGTTGTTGTGTGCCTTCAAGTCATTTCTGACTTATGGCAACCCTAAGGCAAACTTATCATGAGGTTTTCTTGGCAAGATTTGTTCACAGGAGGTTTGCCATTGCCTTTCCCTGAGGCTGAGAGACTTGTCTAAGGTCACTCAGTGGGTTCCATGTCTAAGCTGGGAATTGAAACCTGGTCTCCAGAGTCATAGTCCAAGACTCAAACCACTTTGCCACTGGCTCTCACACAGCGACAACCACTTTAAAGTAATTAAAAAGTCATGGGAAAGTAAATTGCCTTGGAATCAGCAAGTACCAACAACATTTTAAAAGAAATTTAAAGCATACACTTACAAAATCCATTTGAATCTTTAGGGCTTCAATCTGCATCTTTGATGTAAGCCGCCTTGATGGCTATGGCTAAAGGTGGGGTATAAATAAATTATTATTATATTATTATTATTGATAATTTTGTCTGAACCCTATTTAAAACAATCTCTGATTGGTGTTCCAACTCTAGCACCCTAGATATGACACATCCTACCTGGCATCCTGTTCACCACACACACCACCATAAGTCCACCTTACACCTGCATAAGTCTTTTGGGGAGATGTTATTGTGTATTTTCTTCCACCCCTCAAAACGACCAATATCCTCCCTGGATGAACCACAGGCCCTTCCCCATGACTATTCTGTGGGAAGAAGAGACTGGCAATAGGACTGGAGGAGCATCTGGCCATGTCCCTGTAGCCAGAGGCAAAATGGTTACATCAGCTATTGATATTCTGAAGTTTTCTGGTTGATCTCAGCAGATGATGTATCCATTTCACAGCTGGCTACAGGGACATAGGCAGACACTTCTCCAACACCCCCAACCAAGGGGCATTGCAGACCAGCCTAAAGGGCCAGCTTGGGGATGGAGTTGGGGCAGAGCAGCCTCACGCTGGCCACCCCAACTCAACCCCAACACCATCCTGATGCTATGCACCCATACGCATGGCACATGGCATCAGGACGCCCTCCTGGTGCACCATGTACACACACTGTGCAAAAAGGGTGCAGAAGAGCTGCAGCACTGGCTCTTAGGGCAGCCTTTTGCCACCCCTAAAAGGAGCAGCATTTTGTCACTCTTTTGGGGGTAGCAAAAGGGAGAATTGGGGCCACAGCGTGGGGTTGCAATGGCCCTGATTTGCTGCTAGCAGGGGCAGCCCAGAGCCACCCCAAATGGGACATCTGTAGAGGCCCTTACTCTCCACCAGCCACAGAATGGCTATGGGGGGCTGAAGTTGTTTTCCAGTGAAGCTGGGGGTCTTGGGGGCAAAGCTATAGCCTGGTACCACATATGGCACTGTTACACTACATTGTGCCACACAGGCTCTTGCCTGTTCTGTCTTTATTCAGCACACTGCCACCTCTCTTCTTCTAGTCTAACCAACAATATGCAGGAAGGAAAAGCCTCCTGGTGTAAAACAAAAAAATAAAGCAGCCACACTTCAAAATTTTTAAAGGAACCCTACTTTATAGGTTGGCTCTATAGTCAAAGACAGGACAAGGCTGCCTTAAAATGGAAAGATAACCAATTGATCCATCAGGATTATGTTCTTCTCTGCTTTGAAGTTTCAGCTAAGTCCCACCATATAATTCTGCTTGGGAAATTAAATTTTAAAAATCGGGAGAGGGAGGACGACCCCCAGCATGTTAATGCTAACTCTTGAAACCCAACCATACATTGCACACTGGTGATAAAGGCAAAGCAGCTTTGCAAGAAATACAATATGTCTGTTCAGCTGCATCCCCGGCCCTTTTCAGCTAAGATGGAATGCTTACCAGTGGGCCCTCTTTTAATTAAGGTACTAATGTTATTTAAAAGGAAAGAAAGGACATCAAGTTCTCCAAGCAACTCTAGGCTTGCCATGCAATATGTTTCGCTAATTAAGGCATTCCGCTTCCAATTTAAATGACTGTCCAAAGCCGCTGCTAATTGATTTGTCCCCTAGAGACTTCCAAAACTCTTTCAAAACAATGAGTTTTCAGCTTTCTTTCTCTTCCTTCTGTTGTTTTTGGTTTCATCCAGAATTTGTGAGTATATTCCAGAAATGTGAACTTGATCTAGGGGTTCGTGGTTGGTAAGTTTGACTAATGTGATGTCAATATTCCCCTTCCTTTTCTGTTTCTGAGCCCCTTCTAGAGATTGGAAGTAAGTAATTAACCATAATGAGTTGCTGGCCATTAGGTTTTTTTTCCTAATTCGAAAGTGTAACTACTTTACATCGCAAAGGGAATTTAGTGAAGGATAACATTGATCATTTTGCAACATAACCGTAGCTTTGGGTGGCTTTTATAGTTTCAAGATTGTGGACTCACCGAGTGATTTATTTTCTTTCATTTCATCTTGCCTTTCTCCTGAATGGGACCCAAAGGGAGCTCACAACATCAATTAAAACAAGGTACGTGAATTAAAAATTTAAAAAGTTTTTTTTTAAAAAAATCAAATAAGCAACCATATTAAACCATCAATACTTTAAAACAATATAAAGACATTTAAACTATGGCCAAATCATTTTTTTTAAAAAAAAAATGCAGCATTCACACTGCAATAAAGGCTTTTCTGTATAACTACTCAGCCTATATTATGGAGGAGAAATATCACATGGAACAAATGCTGGCACATGCAGCTGTCTCTTGCTCTCTTGTCAGTACTGAGCAAGTATCAACCAGGCAATGGTGGTTGATGGTTCCATGTCAGAAGACGAGTAAACCTAGACATGTTAGCCTGAACGTTAAAGGCAGTATCCAAGTTGCTGAACCCTGTTTCCAAAATAAATTCAGCATATTGGATGAATCCTTTAAACTTTGAACTAAAACATGGAATGGATTCTCTGCCCCACTGGCGTCACAACAGTCACTACTGACTTGCATCCCTACCAGTCATGGCTGTGAAGGTAATGGGACTGAAAGAAGGGACCATCCCAAGGATTTCAGGGCCTGGGCAGCCTCACATGGAAAAATCCAGGCTGTTGCCACACTGCAGAATTAATTCAGTTTGACACTGCTTTAACTGCCCTGGCTCCATCCTATAGATTCCTGAGTAATTTCTTGTGGGCCCAGAGCTCATTGACAGAGAAGGCTAAATAGCTCACAAAACTACCAATTCCAGAATTCCATAGCATTGAGCCATGGCAGTTAAAGCATTATCAGACTGCATTAATTCCGCGGTGTAGATGCAGCTGTAGCTTGCCAGATAGCCTGAACCTAAGCCTCCCTTTCCTGTTGTCAAGGCTTTTGCTCCATCCATCCAGACCCAGAAGATCTAGATTTGCTCAAAGGGAACAAAAAAGTCTTCACCATGTGTGCCAAGAAACTGAAAGTTCAGGTTACCTCTAGCACCTCATTTGTGCTTTTTCACTTGACAAACGCATTAATGCTCACTGCTAAAATAGTGCTAATCTCTCAATTAATTGAAGATTAATGATTCGAGCTGCAATCAGAGTTGTAATTCACAGCTGTTGGTGATTTAAAAAAAAAAAGCTACAGACTGATAGTCCAAAATCCATAATGACAAAAAGAGTATCTATCTAGCTATCTAGCTATCTATTATGGAAGATACCACATATAATGAAAAGTCAAATAAGCTTTGTTGAAGAGTGGATAAAGAATCTGGTGGCTCTCTGTCTCCTAGAGCTTGCAACACTGTACAGTGCATCTGTTTCCTTTGAAATACGTATTTTAAAAAAAAACTTAAGCTTTTATTTTTTAAATGAACCAATGGGCAAATCATCATGCAAATGAAGAAAGAGAGAAGGATGAAACAAACAAAGATGGCTCTAGATTTTAGGGAGATGCAGTGCCCTTTGGTGATTGTCCTACTGTTAGAGTCTCTTGGCTCACCTGGTAATGGTGCCTAAGCAGCATAGCAGAATAGTGTTTTATCAATAATGTGAAGTATTAAAATGGTTGCTAGACTCAGTTGCTGAGCATCCATTGGAATATTGGCTCAAGATGATTGATCAAGATGTTTGCATTTTTATACAGTGGGCCCACCACATTGATGAGCTAGTGAGTCATGAACTGAAGCATTTGTGGCTTGCCACACCCAATATTGAGGCTGCCATACTTCGGCTACATAATGAGAAGGCACAACTCATTAGAAAAGACAATGATGCTGGAGAAGATGGAAGGAAGTAGAAAGAGAGGAAGATCACATGCCAGATAGATAGACTCAATAACGGAGACCATGCGCCTGAACCTGCAGGACCTGAGCAAGGATGCAGAGGATAGTAGAGCTTGGAGACATCTCATTCACAGGGTCACCATGAGTCGAGATCAATTCGAAAGCGGCTAACAAAACAAAACACCCAATATTGTTCAGTAGCAGCACATGCACACAGATGCTGATGTGGATGTGTGCATGTAGCCGCCCAATGAATAATATGGGATGTGACCGTCTTGCGGTTTTTCCCATCCATAGGGGAAAGAGCAGAACCGAACGTCCGCAGATGGGAAGAATCCACTGTAATATGTCTTCCTTGACTCTTGAACTTTGTTGCAGTCATTGGATGTCAAGTTGGCTTCAGTTCGTTGGTATAAACCCTGTTAAATAACAAATAATAAAAAACCTTTTGGTTTGTGATAATCTGGGCACTGTTTTCAGTCATGACATAGATTTGAGAATGTTAAAAACGTATTTTCTTTTTAAATGCTCATTTGAAAATTAGAACAATGTCACTAATATTTTAATGCTTCTGCTGACCAGGAATTGTGTGTAGTACAATTTTTGTGGTTAATCAAATGTATTAGAAAGGACAGAAATAAGTTGAGTGCCAGTATTAAAATAACTCGTGTTTTTTGAACACAAGATATGTTTTAAGAAAAAAATTATGCCAATCCTTCTGTTGCGTGATTCCAGTAATTCTTGAATTAATCCACATGCCTGATTGCTGGCATTTTTAATATATTTATATCCCGCCCCTCTGCAGAGAAATCAGGGTGGCTTACAACATTCAAATTTCCATACAGATACATTAATCAGAACATAAAATCCTGAATCCCACCCGTCCTCTGGAGACCAGGGTTCAAATCTTAGCTTGAAAATTCATGAAATCATGAAAATTCACTTGGGTGACCTTGGGCAAGCCACACACTCTCAAGCTCAGAGGAGTGTGTGGAGAAACTTGCCAAGAAATCCCTGTGGTATGGTCACCATAAGTCGGAAATGACTTGAAGGCACACAATGCACACACATTCACTTTATCCATAGAGCTCTCTTCCATCACCACCTTTCAAATGAACTGATTTTTCTGATATCAAAAAAAGTCCATAAATGCTATTTTCTGGAAATAAGGTATAGGTTTGTTTGTTTGTTTTTGTTTGTTTGTTTGTTTATTCTTTTCAGTTTGGAGCACAAAGGAATAGGAAATGAACCCAAGTATCTTTCATTGCTAGCTAACCATGTTTGCATCATTAACATCTTCATTTTTTATATAATTTCTCTCTACTCCAGAATTCAGCTGAGCTGGTTTCCTTAGCCTGACACATTCCTGGAGATTCTTGCTACGGCCCACATCACAAATGGATTTAGGGATGATTTAACTGACAAAGAAACTAAGGAGCTTTCAAGTGGAGGAGATAAAGTCAGTGTTCTTTAAACTGTGACCATTGATGTCATATGGAAAATTAAGTTAAGACATCAACCATGAATTAAAAGCAGCATTTCCTTATTTGTATAAACAGTAACAGGCAGGGGAGAGGGGAAAAAGAGTCAATCAGAGTCTATTAAAGGGATCAATCAATGGGATTTTATGGATCTCCAGTAGATAAGATGCCCCAAATAAATTGCCTGGGTCATAACATCTTTTGATCTTGCCACTCTGTTTTAAGTAGCAGCTTCCATTCGTTATATTTTGAGAATGTGTTAAGGCATAATAATTCATTAAAGCTTTTTCTTCTACAAGGAAAGGTTAAATTGTGCAGGGCTTCTTAGGGAGAAGAGAAGGAGAGATGATAGGGGTTTATTATACTATAGATGATGCGGAAAGAGGGCCCTCTTTTCTCCTTCCCTCACAGTCCTAAAACCTAGGGAAGTTGAATGGTGGGGCAATTTGGTGGACAAATCAATAATGGTTAATGCACCAAGCATCAAGGTGGCATTCCCTGTCCGCATAATCCTTGAATTGGACAAAAGGAGGGAGAATCTTTTCATGCAACACAAAAACTAAATAATTTGATACCATAAGAATGGTGGAACTACAAGTTGGACAAAACGTTCCCCCCACCACCACCACATTATTATTATTAATATTAGATAGTGCAAATGGTTATTTGTACTCATAGAAAGTGGCACTCTGTTTGTGTGATGTCCGTATGTGATTCTGCATCCTTTTGATGTCACCTTCAGCACTGCAGATGTTCCAGTAGTTACCTTCCCTTCTCATTTTGTACATCTCTAATAACCCAAGGTACACACACTCCTGTTTACCAAACAGTCCTTTTACAGTAAGAACAGTTAACTAGGAAATGGGAGCTATCATTTGTCTATTACTGAGCTCAGGGATAGAGTTTGTGTGGTTTTTCAAGTGTTTTCAGATTGCAACCACTATCATCCTTCATCATGATGAGGGCAGTTAGGAATTGCTAGTCCAACAAAATCTGAAGAGCCACACCTTTCTCTACTCTGTACTCCTGTTTGAGTTAATAAAAGTGTTGAGTGAAGAGTTGCTGGGTAGGAACTGAGCTTTTGGGAGCCAATATGTTAGAGTGGGAAACATTTTGTAAAAAGAACCAGGGAGCATTATTGTCTTATCATCTCTTTCTGAGGCATCTAATGGGGATTTCTCTTGAATAATGTGGCAAACTCAACAAATATTTAATGCACAAAGCTATTAGAGGTAATTGAAGTTTGTGCCTGGGAATCTATCTGAAGTGTTGTTTTGCCTGATGAAGTGTGCAGAGTTTGTTACAGAGAGACAGTATTCTTCTGAAGCTGTTTGCAATGATACTTTAAGAGAGTTTTGGCAGTATCAGACTTCAAAGTGCTCCCTCTAATGTGAAAAATTGGCTGCTTTTCTTTTACATCTCTTATGAGGCCAGTACCTGCACTTCTGAAAGCTGAAATGAAGACACACAGGCACGATCATATACATGGATATGCTACTGTTTTCCACAGACAAAAAATAACATTGATTCTAATACATTTTGGCAGTTCCAGTTGATGTAGCCATCTCAGTACAGGAAGACAGTGGTTTAATATTACAGATGCCTCGATATGCATTTTATTACCGAAATCCATTTTAAATTTCTTTATGGGAAATATCCAAAATTACTCCGATAGCCTGACAGCTGGTATAGAATGCAACCAAGTAGGCCCACAGGAAAAATTTAGTTTTTACCAGCAAACAGGACTGAGAAGCTGGAATTCCACATCATGTGGCTTAAATGAGGTTGCATTGCAACCTTGCGGCCTAATAGAACAGAGCATTTTTGGAAGTAACCATCCCTATGGAATGGGAGCTGATCTTGAGGGTTCAGATGCATCAACAATAGCAGCTAGAATAGGAATGCAACAGGTGCATGTACACTGTAGAAATAACCAAGTTTGACACCACTTCAACTCCCATGGCTCCATCCTACAGAATCCTGGGGTTTGTAGTTTTGTGAGGCACAAACACTCTTTGTAAGAGAAGACTGAAGACATTGTAAAACTACAAATCACAGAATTTCATAGGATGAAGCTACAGCCCTTAAAACAATGTCAAACTGCCTTATTTCTACAGTGTAGATGCACCCATAGATAGAGAGAAGAGAGATGGCCTAAATTCTACTATTAGGCCCCACTAAAGGAGACCTGTTTACCTATATGTTGAGCCACTATTCAACAATGGATTCAATAGGATTCAAACAAACAAACAGGTTGTGTAGGGCAAAAGTCAGAAAACCTAAAGCATGGAATGAGTTTAGGCTTGCTAGAGAGGTTAAAACAATAAAAAGAGCAATAGGAAGAACAAGGAAATGGTAGGGCTGCAGATTGGAGAAGGTGGTAAAATTATAACAAAGAAAGGCAGAAAATGCCAGCCACAGATGCTGGCAAAATGTCAGAAAGAAACTCTTCTAAAACATGGCCACACAGCCCCAAAAAACCCACAAAAAACTATGGATGCCGGCCATGAAAGCCTACGACTTCAAAAAGGCAGAACTACTCAACAACTTCTTTGCCTTGGTCTTCTTCCAAAAGGAGAAGAGTGCTCAACCTTGGGGAAATAAAGATGATGATGCTGTAGAGGAAATGCAGCAAGGATGAGTAAAGAGGTAGTAAAGAAATACCTGGCTACTCTAAATGAATTCAGGTCTCCAAAGCCAGATTAACTACATCCAAGTGCATTAAAAGAACTGGCAGAAGTAAGAACTACTGTCAATAATCCTGTCAAAGAACAGGAGAGGTCCCAGCAGACTAGAGAAGGGCAAATGTTGTCCCCATCTTCAAAAGAAGAAGAAGAAGAAGAAGAAGAAGAAGAAGAAAAGAGAGGACACAATTAATTACCACCAAAAATGACCAAATAGAGCACAGACTTCCATAATTTGTTTGTGCAAATTTTTATGTACTGATGCTACATTTTATTGTACATTTTACCATGTTGGAGAAGAGTGTGACCAGGATATTGGTTTGCCTGACTTTCTGCTACCCTGGTGCTAACATGTCCAATACTTCATGCACAACTCCACTTCCACAACTAAACTGAATATGGGCATTTCACATTGGACAAAAATACTGAATTGCTTTCTTAGGCTAACTAATGCATGGGAAAAAAAAACACTAACAAGGTTCCAACCAATGCTAGGTCATTTACACAACAAACAAGACAACACCTATCACATTTTTCAATACAATATTTTCCAATTTCAATTTAATTCTCTTAATTCAGGAAAGGAGAAAAAAATCATTCCTGTCTTGTGAACCATGTGAGAACAAAACGAATGAGATTTATACCATCTTTTGTTTGAGATGAATGGTGTTTGTGTTTGGAAAAAGCGAAAGCTTGGCAGTGAAAGGGTGTCTAAAATATGCAATCTAAGTTTTCAAAAATATTCTTAGCCTCCTTGAGTATTTGCAAGATGTGCTCACTAAACAATATGATTTCTGAGTAGAGCATTATTCCTACTAATGGCACCAACTTTATGGCATAGAAGTCAGAGCACCAGAGTTATGGGAGCCCTGGTTCCATATCTCCTCTTGGTCAGGGAAGCCACCCATACAATGACCTTTCCCCCCATAAAACACAAATCTGAGATTCTCACAAATCTTGTTCATGGGTAAGACCCACATCCCTCCTGTGGACTTCATCATTTGACCCCTACACATAGAACTGGAAGGGTACTAGAGAAAATTCAGATATCCCTAATAAAGAAATTTAAAACTCCTTTCCATAATAAAGTGTGAATCAGAGCACCTGTGATATTAAAGCATTAAGTTTCCCCATGCAATGACAGTTACATCAACTGGAACTGTCAAAATGCATTCGGATGAATGAAAAATCATAGTAAGAAGGCCATGTGTACATCTGGGTCACAGAGTCTTCATTTTTCCGGAAGAAATGAAATTCACAGGATAGACAGGTCTCTCTCTAAAATACAGCACTGAATTCTCAGTCCATAATCACTGCCTTGAGCTTCCTGGATGAATGACAGCATAAATATGTGATAAATAATAAATATATCCAAGACCACTTTTTTTCTTTTGCACTGTTAGCAATACTGTGATAATTTATTGAGGTATTTCCATGTGTGCAAAGTCCTATGATCTTCCATTAAAAAAAAAAGCACTGGGTAAAATTTATCCAGATTCTGAAAATATTTACTTTGAACTTATAAGGCCTGTCTACTTCTCCTTGAATATCTGGAAGACTAAAATTTGTAAACAGATGAAAACCCAGGGTAGGCTCACTTTCTACAATGGTCAACACAGAATAAAAGAGACCTATTAAAGATAAAGTTAATGGCAATGAAAAATATTGGTGATCAGTAGATTCAATACTGATAAAAGAAATCACTTTGCAACCAAAGGAAAAATAAGATGAACTCTACATTCGTGAAGTTTCACAGTTGTTAGGTTGTACCACTGTTGTGCTGAACACTGATATTGTGCAACCAGTTGTGTGTCTGCCATTGTGCCTGCTTTTTGTCCCATTGTTCCATTCACTACACTCCCAGGATGAATTATACCAGAAATATTTGGACCATGTTTTGGAAAAAGTTAGATTCTTTATGTGTATTGTAATGTACTACAATGCCAGTATGAAATGTAACAAGACTAATGTCGATGTTTAGATAAACTGTGTTTCTTGGGAGTGTGCACCTAAGGCTATTAAACATGTTCACTTATGAAGCTGCAAACCTTTTCTCCTGCAGAAATATCCTGCTAGTCTAAGATAATTTAAGGGGGATACTGATGTGGATCTGACCACTGGATAATAACAATGTTTGTGCCTTTAGCAGCCCAGGTGACCTAAACCGTGAACTCCAGGGCATCTGGTTAGATACAGGTTGACAGGCACAAGACAAAGAACCTTTAATTTTCCACAAGATAAAAAGGTGGTGTGTCCATTGTTACAGGCTTGTTACATGTTTGCTTGTCAACTTTTGTGGGCTGGGAATGGATCAATAATGTTCAATAGAGAACAGAATGTAAACTAGTGTAACCTATAGCATATAATCATGGAGTCCTAGAGTTGGAAGAGACCACAAGGAGCATCCAGTCCAACCCTCTGCCATGCAGGAACACACAATCAAAGAATTGTGTATTATAAGATATAATGCATGAAGTCAGATGTATTAGGGTGTGTGTATGCATCAGTGGGAACTTAGCTTCAGTTTATGGCTGGGAAAATATCTATTCAGATGTCAACAAGACATGACTAGGAATAAAGTGCACTGTGGATGTGAGTAGATGTGACCTATACTAACCTCCTAGAAGGTGCACTGGGTGATGTAAGTGGGGTGGCAAGCACCCAAAGACTACAAGCATACCTGAGGAACCATCATATCCAAAGATCTTTGTTTTGGTTGGATAAGCATGAGTAAGGAACAGTGCAAACCTGTGTTTTGAATATTCTGGGTGAGGCTATGGAGGGAATAAAAGAAGCCAAGATGGAGCCAGTGAGACTACTCTGAAGTTTCCAATTTATGAGGAGGGCTATTTGATAACAACTGTACTATCCCCACTTGATAAGCTGCCCAACATGATTAAGATGGTACTGGTAAGACCTTCATCTAGGCTTATGCTAAAATAGATATACATTTCATTATGAGTGTAATGGACACCAGTTAATATACTTAGGTCTATAACAGATGATGTTAAGATTCAAGAATGCTCAAGGAGATTAACTCTTGAATGTCTGATGGAAATGTTTACTTCCTCAATAGATGGAATTGTATCCCTTGATGGATAGATATAAGGGAAAGACTTCTGTAAAAGTTAAAGCCTTTATGAAATGTCTGCATAATGCTTTACCAGACACTCTTGAAAGTATGAAAGAACCTGATGGTGGTGGTGGTGGTGGTGGTGATGATGATGATGATGATGATTAATAAATTGATAGGTTGTGTTATTATGATGGCAATGTTACTCTATGTTAACTATTACGAAATTGTTAAACAGATGATGAAAGGTTCCATCCTTATGAAAGTCCTTATGAAAGTATAACATCATAATTGCCATATGATGTAATTTAAGTCCTCAAAGCAGCTCACAATGTGCTGTTGCTGTTGCTGTGTGTTTTCTACAAGATGATAAAGAGTGCTTGAAAACCATACCCTTCAAACAAAATAAAGCAAGCAAAATCAAGATCAGTCCACCTAGAGCAGAAGTGCATACCTGGTGTATCATGTTGTCATCACAAACTATCTCTTATCCCCCTGGTTCCTTCCCATAGGGAAACTGTTGATGTGATGATGAGGATACCTAATGCCATCTTCCCTTGCTTTTCTATCTCTTTTCCTTAGCCTTCTCTTTGAACATATCCATTCCAATAGCAGCCATTTTCCTAGCCAGCTATGACAAATGAGGAGAGGGGAGACCCAAGCATTTTTCTTCACAACTGACATCTCTCCATGGCCTTCTCCTATTGCATCTCCTATTGAGTATAGTAATCTATAGGGCTGGAAAGGTGTAGGGCAGGTATGTTTGATGAAATTATTTCATTCTCTCCCTTTCTCACTGGCGGATAATATATTGCACTTCTAAGCTTCTAAGCTTGTTTCGAAATCCAGCTGTGCCTATTTGCTCTGAAAGATCACCATATTTGGAGCTCACTATGGGGTTTTTGGTTCTGACCTTCCAAATAATGTACTCAGTCTGAACAGCTAGGACAACGTGAGGGATTGTGAGCCTGAGTTTAACAGACTCCCCGTTGGCTTAAGCTAATGAGATTGTTCCTTTTATCTCCATAGGGGTCAGTCACCTGAGAACAGGGGAAGCCATACCCACCACATGGGTTCTTCCTACAAATAATTAATCACTCTTCAATTACTTAGTGGGGTGCATTCACTTGAAGCTATCTTTCTGGTGTCTTCTTCTCTGGTTGGAAAGGAGATACATGTATTAGTATAAATATATACAAACAGCAAAGCCAGTGTAGGTGTGGGCAAAATATGGCACACGAGATGTTACTGCACTCTAGTCAATGGTAAAGAATGATGGGAGTTGCTGTCCAACATTTGAAGGGTCACATATTGCCCACCTGTGGTATGTATGTAGAGCAGTGATGTCAGTAGGGGTGTGTAGGGGGTATGGATCACACTAGATGATACCCTAGAGGAGGGATGACACCCAGCTGGGTCCTCCTCTCCCTTTGGTGCAGGAGGGTGAACATACACCCTTCCTGGCTACTCCCTGGGGAGTATAACCAGCAACAGAGCAGCAACAGGGGCAAACTCATACTTTTCCTGAGTGACACCTCTGCACCAAGTGACACCCTAGCTATTGACGGCACTGATGTAGAGAGAGGCAAGACTGAATGGAAATGAAAATTGGTTGGCAAACCAGAAAACAGGATCTAAGAGCAAGCCAGAGGACAGGCTCAAACCAAGCATAAGGAGAATCAAGTCTAAGACCAGAAATGCAAGACTCATAGTGCTCAGGTAGATCTTCTTATGCAAGCAAGTCTCCTTCTACCTGAGGAACAGTCAATAACCAGCCTGAGTGAATGGGACTAGTCTAGAAAGATGAGGGTTTCCCCTGAGATGCTGCAGCTATATGGCACACCACAAGAGACAGCAGTCAGGAGTTTTTGCAAACTATTCACCCTTGGCCTCTTTTTTAGTTGTGAGAATCATGTAGAGTAGTCCTCTTGCCTTTTGGTATATCTTGCTAAAGATCCTCTGAAAATCTGTTCAAAGTGTCCAAGTGTACCTGGAGAAGGTGCATTAAATAAAAATCCACTCTTGAAGTATAGCTGTGGGGACATCAGTCTCTCTGGTGAGTTTGTTTTATGTTTCTGAAAGATGCCCCCACTGGGATTTGAACCTAAAATGCTTAATCTGAAAAAGCAAGGAGTTCAGATTGAAGACAATTCTTGATGGATGCCACACAGCCTCCCTACTGTCAATTTCTTTTTATGTACTATAACAGACTGTGGGAAGGCTATCATAGTTCACTCCCGTTTTGTGTTTTTGGATTTCTAGCACTTCCATTTCAAGAATTTCTGTGCTTAAAGGTGTCTTGTGCCAGCCCTGGAAAATATCATTGGGAAACTAAAGCCAAAATCCTGCTTCATGATCACAGAATATAACATTTTTGCCCACATCTCTGCACTTCTCTCTCTCTACCAGTAGCTGCCAATCTTGAGAGATGGGATGCTTCTACATCCATTAAAATGCTGTGGAGTGAGGGAGAGCAACTGAATTGTTTTGACTAACCCCAATTCTTGCTGCAATTTACTAAAGAGCAAAGAAAGAAGCATGAAGTCATCATTCCACTTTCATAATACAGTCAGCCCTCTGCATCCACAGATTCTTTATTCATGGATTCAACCATCTAAATCTTGAAAATATTTTTAAAAATACAAATTCTAAAAAGCAAACTTTGATTTTGCCATTTTATATATGGGGCACCATTCTACTACACCATTGTACTGAATGGGACTTGAGCATCCACTGGATACCGAGAGCCCACTGAAGCAGCACAATAGGATCCCATTCAATAGAGTCATGTAGTTTTACTGGGTACAGAGGGTGCAGTTGAGATCTTTGTGACTCTGATAACTTTAATGGTGCTTAGAGGATGACACTGGAAACCACCAGCTGGTAGCCACTGGGACATAAGTTATACCAACAACCATAAGTATGTACAAAGTTTATCCTGGTTCATTTTGCCACCCAGTGAAGCAGGAGCATTTCCACTCAGTTGAATCCTCAGCCACAAATTGTCAAAGGGAAGGGAATCTACTAAGCATGTTCAATACAGTACTAAAGCTACAAAAGACCACATTTTAAGATGAGAGAGTGAAACCAATCATCCACATTCTAGGGAAGAACAGGCTTTAAATTAGTAAAAGGTATGGAACAGTTGACATTTTGCTGTCTTTTATATCTTTAGTTAAGTTAATGATTCCTAAGCTAATAGGGATTTTCTAAACTCTCAGATCATTTTTGGCTCGTTCTTCTCATTACCTGTACTTCAAAGCACATGGAAAAAATACCTTGCATTTCATTCTGAGCAAATGAACGGTAATGAATAGTCACTAATGCTAGTTTCTTTTTCCTTTTTTGTCAGAAGCACATACGTTTTTTGAAAGGGGGGGAAACCCATTTTGAACTAGGAAAAGAACAGAATCCCTAACTCCCTTTACGACATCTTCCCTAATAACTGAAGCCTTGGGGAGCCCATTAAAGGCAATGCAACTTGGAAGAAATCTATATGTATGTGGCAATGGCAATGGACTCTAGAGATCTGCTTTGCTTGCCTGGCCACAGTACAGTAGGCTATTGTATGTGTATAAAACATTGCTTTCCTTTTCTTCTGGGAACACTGATGGCAGATTCATAGCTACAGGCTAGGGATGTCAATCCTGGCTTGATTCATCCTCACACAGTAAATGGAACATATTAAACAAATTTCTCCTTGTGACACAATTGGGTTTTCCTGGATGTTCTCAGAGAAAATGTGAGCATTTTCACAGTTCTGTAAAACAAGAATAAGCAACTGGGGGAGAGGAGACATGTTGCAACACCTATAATCCACCCTGAACTCTTCACCAATCCATTTGGATCAGTTCCATGACATTTGGCTCAATTTCTGGCCAATTCTGGGTGATATCAGTGAGTGTGCATTTGTGAGCATGACAGGAGGGACTGGCTGAAATGAAAAATACTGAAAATTAGCAGATTTGGTAATTGGTCATCAAAATTTAACATTATTGAATATTTAACATTATTGCTCCTGTACAGACAACTGAGAGAAAGATATCTTGTGGATCTCGTGGATCAAAAATTGATTGGCATTAGAAACGAAAACAATAAATTAGACGAAATTATTTTTTCTGAAAATAGACATAAAATTGCTTTGTTCTATGACCTTTTGTTGAGCATTGAAATGGAAACAGAGCTTATTACAGAATCCATGATCAAATGGTCACAAGACCTAAATTATAATATCAATTTGGACCAATGGGAGAAAATATGGAGGAACAGAACTAGATACTCACCATGTATTGATATTAGAGAGAACCATGTAAAAATGCAATTTAGACTCCTGACTCCAGCCAAAATCGGGAGAATCTATAAAGGTACTACAAATAAATGCTGGAGGTGTAAAAAAGTTATAGGTACATATATGCATATGTGGTGGTATTGCAAAAAAACCCAAAAATTTTGGAAAAGAATTCACGGTATTATTGAAAATATTTTGAATTTAAAATTTAAGTTCGACCCAAAACTTTATCTGCTGAGTCTTTGTGATAATCAGGAGTTAGAAGGTAAATATGGAAAGTTAATTTTTCACATGACTACATGTGCCAGAATGGTTCTGGCCAGGCATTGGAAAAAAGAAGAAATCCCAGCCACAGATGTTTGGTTGAACAGATTATGTGAGATTGAACAGATGGACAATTTAGCGTGTTTAGTAAAGAGACATAACTATGAAGGAAATAAGAAGGATTGGAAACCGTTACGTGACTACATGAACAATTTGATTAAGGATAATGATAAGTGTATTAAATGATTTTGTTGTATTTTGCTCCGAATTATTGGAAGCTATGAGAGTGGCTATACTCAAATGGACTGAAAGATTCCTGGTTTTTATAAATATACTTTTATTAATATAGGATAGGCTATTATTGGGAATATAGAAATGAATTAATTAGGAAACTGTAAGTTGTTAATGGATTTTCATTTAATTGAGCGTAGCTTCAGGATAACAACATGGGAAAGGAAGTATAAATTATTAATTAAGACCGAGGTCCAGGTTCAGGAAGTCATGTTTTGTTTTTAATGTGTGTAAGATTAATTTGCTTGTCGTAATGTTAGTAAGTTTGTAGTTTTTGTCTGTCTATGTTTTCTATGATGTATGTTGTTTATTTTAATCAATAAAAACTTTATTTAAAAAAAAATATTTAACATTATTGAATAAATGGTTGAAAACATAGTACTTGAGCATTGGGAAACCCAGCCAAGAAGAATTTTGGATAGACAAGAATATTAGCAGTTCAGAATTTATTCTGCACAAATTCACACATTGGAATTCTGTGCAGAAAACAGCTTTTTCTACATAAAAAGAGAGAGAGAGAGAGAAACAGACATATTACTTTTGCAGAAAATGCTGCTTCCTATGCAAAAACCCACACAAAAATGTTGCACAGAATAACTGCAGCATTTGTGTTTTGTTTTGTTTTGTTTTTGCAAAGGAAATAGTATTTCTGCACTGAAAAGAATATCTGTGCAAATACATATTATTCTCTGCATAGAAAGTGCTGTTCTCCAGACAGAAAATGCTGTCTTATGTGCAAAAATACGACATACTATCTGTATAAAAAATGCTGTTTCCTGAAAATGCTGTCTTCTGGGCAAAAATACCACATGCAGTTTTTGCAAGGAATAAGTCAACTTGCAAATCGGAAAATTGCTAAAATTATTCATTGCTTTCTTTGAGAATGAACTTAATGAAGAATTATATCCCTAGTCTGCAGAAAAAAAATGTGGCTCACAAAATTGGGATTTCTGGGTCACATTGAAACCACGGGATGAATTTTCTGCATCCTAGCTCTCATTTGTATAGCATTGGAAAATTAGATAACCATTGCCTTTTTGCAGCTGTATCGTTCCCCTGCTCATGTGGTTCCTATATGCCTTTGTTTGGCCACTGTACAAACAGAATTCTCAACCAGGTTGGCCTTCAGTTTGAACCAGCAAAGCTCTTCTTATGTTCTTAGGTCAAACCATTATTCTCAAGATATAGAAACTGCAAGTAGTGATGCAAGCAAGCAAGCAAACAGCAAGAGCATATTGGATTAATCAGAGCAATTAATAGATTAGTCCATTAACTGCAGATTAATAAAACAGCACAAACAAAGTTTTGATGCATGTGGGTGTTTATAACAAGATTTTTCCAACAGAACAATTTGTTCCCCATGTAAGTTAGTTGAACGAAATGTGTTGTGATTAAATACAAGTGAAAACATTTCACTGCATGAAGACTCTGCCTGGTGTAATAGTGACCCCTCCAGGTAGTGGGAAACCATCTATAATGGTTGTTCTCAAACATTGGTGTTCCAGATGTTTGGAACTTCAGCTCCCCAAATCCCTTTCAATTGGTCATGCTGGCTGGGATTTCTGGGAGTTGACGTTAAGACTTCCAATGGACCAAAGACTGAGAAGCATTGGTCATCTAGTACCTTCATATATGCATTTATTCCTGAAACAGTCTAAATCATGCCAGACTCATCCAATTTATTGGGGAGGGGGTGTTTTTGAATCTATCTTCAGGCCTTTTTTGGCTCACAAGCATTAAAAATGGTTGCTTGGTACTCCTTTCATCTGCAAAAGTGCTCAGTCTTGCAGATCAGAGATAGTTAAGGTATAATTCTCTAAATGTCACCAGACTGCCACTCCCATCTTCCACCACAGGCAGTGCTGGCTGGAGCTGTTGGGAGTCATAGTCCCATCACATCAAGACAGCTACATACTTCCAGTGTCTTTAGACAAGGCAGTGAAAGCAGTCTTTCTTTTTACTATCATGAAAACTTTATTCTCCAAACTTAATGCCTGGGCCAACAGTTTGGAGGTTGCTTTTCCCCATTCTCTCCTCTAAGCTTCAGATGGACTGGGTTTTATCTTCCAATGTTAGTAGTGGAATTTCATTATCAGTGTCTATATTCCCATCCCATCCACCAACCATGGGTAGAGCGCACATTCTTAATAACACTCCACATACTTGATGCACGAGTCTAAAGTCCATGCTCAGGTTGTAATAAACACACAAGTCCTTATGTCTTTAAGATGCCATTGAACTGTTAGATGGCTGTTCCTGACAAGATTCCGAAACACCAAGCTACTAGTGCTACTATAGTGGTACTATTCCACTTTAACTGCCACAGTTCTATCCCATGGAAACCTAGGATTTGCAGTTTAGGGTGGGACATTTAGAATTCTTGGCCAGAGTGCTCCAGTGCTTCACCTAACTACAAATCTCAGGGTTCCATAGGATGAAACCACAGCAGTTAAAGCAGAATAACAGCACTGTGATTGTGTGATGTGAATGGGCCTCTGGTCTTTCAGGGATCAAGGATGTGGCCATCTTCCCAGGACAAAGATTGCAATTCTTTAGGGGTTTCCTTGTACATATTGGATTATTCTTAGGCCCAAAGTGGTAATCAGATATAATTTGGGGTTGTATAGCAACTGAAGAATTGGTTCACGATAGTTTTGCTACCCTTTATATTTTTCCATTTCATTCTGTCGTCTTCTGAAAAAATCTACACACTGTTCTATAAAGTGGTTCAACAATGCATTTTAAACTAATCTCCCCCTCTTTGGGGGGTTGCAGACTGCCAGAAATAGTGCAAATTGAGTCCACTTTTAGGGTTAGGGTTAGGGTTAGGGAATCATGGGAAGTGTATTTTATTGTGGCACCAGAGCTCTCTGACAGAGAAGGTTCAATGTTTCAGAAAAAAAAAATTCCCATGATTCCCTAGCACTAACCCTAACCCTAAAAATGGACTCAATTTGCACTATTTCTGGCAATCTGCAAACCCCCTTTGTTGAAAAAAACACAACATGTCAGAGCTCCAAAGTGTAGCTACTGCTGCACGCCTTTAAAATGGGCCTTCAATTCAAGGACAATGAGATATGATGAAATACTGTCCTGGTCAGAGACATTGTGTGTGCATGTATGTGTGTGTATGCACCTTCATGTTACTTGTCAACTTACAAGTGCATGATTCTTTGGCAGAGAAGACTAAAAACCTGTAAAACTACAAATTCCAGGACTCCATAGGATGGTGCTACAGCATTATTTCTACAGTGTAAATTTATCATATGAAAGTGCCATTGCTCCATCCTGTGGAATCCTAGGATTTGTAGTATTACACAATCTTTAGCCTTCTCCATCAAACAGCGCTTGTGGCTCACCAACTACAAATCCCAGGAGTCTGTAGGATGGAGCCATGGAACTAACAATGGTGTCAAACTGCATTATTTCAAACTGTATTATTTCTACAGGGCAGATGCATCCATAGCCAAGGAATACATGGAGATGAAATGACTTCCCCCATGGTGCTTGCTGTTTGAATCTTTTGTGCATACTTGTATTTTATTTTTTTTAACTAGATCTATATTTTATAATATGGTGTCTAATTCATCAGAGCATATTCCACTTAATCAAACATGAGGACTTTTAATCAATTCCTTTAACTAATTGATTAAGCAGGTAATCATCAAGCAGTTAGTCATTTGTCGTTCATCAGTTAATCATTCATTAATCAGTTAGCCATTAATGGATAGAGTCCCCTGTGGTGCTCATCACCTGCACATTTTATTCATACTTATATTAAAATATAATAGATTTTTATTTATTTTATCTAAAAGATCTGAGGCCTGATAAACCAGGACACATTTTAGTTAACTGACCATAAGGGGATTGTTGTTGTTTTTTACTCACATAATTTAATGTCATCCAGAAATTGAAACTTGCAACTCATATATTGTTATGCATGTATTTAGGATGGGTAGGTATGAGTTAAGGGGTCCACAATATGCATCTAATAAAAAAATGGCTCAATTTTTCAGAGGCCCTAGTCCCTCTTATGACACACTTTTAAGAAGCAGTGTGTTAAAGAGGTAACAGATGGAGCTAAATCTTTTGAGAAAGCTCCAGTTTACAGTGGGATCCACATATGTTCCAGCCAAAGGAATGTCATGATTTCTTTTTCTTTTTCTTTTTTTAAAAGGAATGTCTGTTTGCAAAAGGCAAGCGTTCAGGTCAAGTCTTGCTACACTGAAGCATGGCTAACCCATTGCTTTATTCTATGCCAGACCTTCTGGTGTGGAATGAGAATTTTACTTCTGCCTCTAGGCCAAGTTGCTGCCTGCAGCAGGTTTCCTGTCAGTTGCAGATGGCAATGTGAAAGCAACACAAGTAAAGACTGACAGCATTCCAGTGAATTTGGCCATCTGGGTCTTTTCACCATGCACAAAGCTACAGAAGGCTTTCCCTTGTAATTAGATTAGGGATGGCACAAGGGGATTCTTCTAAGGATTTGCAAGGACATCTACCCAGGTGTAGGAATGCAGAACACAACAACCACCTAAAGTGTGACAGGACCTTGCCAGAACAAGATGCAAAACCCGCAGATACAATTCTAGCAAATATGGATTTCCCTCACTAAGAATCCCCACATGCATAATATTTTAAATGGCATGAAAACTTGACTTGCCGAGCATGGCCTGTATCCTAGTTCTGAAACATTATATAATATTGCATTCAGGATGATGAATCTTATCCTGTCAACTCTCAGAGCTAGTTTGATGCTACAGAAGGTCCACAAAATGGAACATAGGGTGCATCTACATGGTAGAAATAATGTGGTTTGATACCACTTTAACTGCCTTGGCTCCATCTGACAGAATGCTGGGGTTTGTAGCATTGTGAAGCAGTTTCTGGGTCAGACAGTGTGGCTCACCCAAGCTCATCAATGGCATTTCCATGGCTGAGGGAGAACTTAAACCCTGGTCTCACCCTCAAACCATTACACCACACTGGCTCTGAACTAGGTGATACCATCCCAAGAATCATGCCTAGCTCTTTCATTAGGCAAAGTGAAGTCCCTGCCTCAAGCAGCAGGTGTTGGGGATGAGCAGTGAGGTGTTGGAGTACAGAGTTCTGTGGGCCAAGCATCCTTTCTTCCATCCAGTGTCAGAAATCTGTCTTTCAGAGTAAAGGATAATGTTGTTGTGTGCCTTAAAGTCATTTCCAACTTATGGCAATCCTATCACAGGGCTTTCTTGGCAAGATTTGTTCAGAGGAGGTTTGTCATTGCCTTCTCCTGAGGCTGAGAGTGTGTGACTTGCCCAAGGTCACCCAGTGGGTTTCATGGCATGCTCTCCAGAGTTGTAGTCCAACACTCAAACCACGATGCCACACTGGTTTTCAAAAAGATAATACTATCCTGCTGTTAATGGAAATGGGATTTAACTCATTGGTAAATAGCAAATAACACTGCACATCATTGTAAGTTTGTAAACAGCAAATGATACCGCATATTCCTTCCACTTTCATAAATGCACATTTGTTGAAAGGTTTCATGATATCCAAATCTATTTAAATGTAATCAGTGGATCTGTAAGAAGACAGATGATTAATCAACTAATAATTCTTAAATCATCTGCCAGCCCTCTTTACAAGATATGTACCTATTTCCCTGTGGCACTATGAATGGGGTTGATTTCCAAGCAAATTATTAAAATCTAATCTCTAAGGTAATTAGAACACATGGAACTGTTCTTTAAAAATGATTTACCTGACCCAGGAAGCTCATCAACCATCAAGTAAAACAATCTAAACATAAAATATTTCATCACGGAGCTGAGAATAATGTCTCATAGAAAGTTGCCCATAGCAAACTCCCATATGGATGACTCTTGGTGAATTGAGCTAAAAAATTACCTAGTTCAACATCCTATTCCTCATAATAGCTTATCAACACCCCAGAAAGCTCACTAGATATGAACCTCCTCTGGGTTCAGTTCACAGCAATTGGCATTAAGAAGCCTGCTGCCCTGGATGCTGAAGGTATTAGCAAGGTATAGTTGCTAGTAGCCATGGCATGGCAGAAAATGGCAAAGCCTTGGAACAATTACTAAAGAGGGTTAAAGAAGAAAGTGCAAAGGCAGGCTTACTGCTGAAACATTAAGAAAACAAAAATAATGAGCACAGAGGATTTACATAAATTCAAACTAGATGATGAAGACATAGAAATAATTCAAGATTTCTCATATATTGAATCAATCATTGATCAGAATGAAGACTGCAGCCAAGAAATCAGAAGAAGACTAGGACTGGGAAAGACAAGTATTAAAGAACATGATCCTAACGTGCAAAGAAATACAACTGAACATTAAAGTTAAGATGGTCCAAGACATTGTATAGATATGAGAGCTGTAGAGTGAAGAAAGCTGATAGACAGAAAATCAACTTATTTGAGATGTAGTTCTGGAGAACAATACTGTGGACAGCCAAAAAGACAAAAAACTGGATCAAATCAAATCAGACCAGAACTCTCCCTGGACGCCAAGATGGCTAAATTGAGGCTGTCCTACCTCAGCCACATCATGAAAAAGCATGATTCACTAGAAAAGATAATAATGTCAAGAAAGATGAAGAGCAGTAGAAAGAGAGGAAGACTACATACTGTATGGATTGACACAATAAAATAGGCTACAGTCTGGAACATGCAGGAATAGAACAGAGCTGTAGAGGATAGGGTACTTTGGAGGTGTCTCATTCATTAGGTAGCCATGAGTCAGGGTTGTCTCAAAGGCAGTTAAAAAGAAGTAATAGAGACTTTATCTGCCATGACTTTCTCTTACTTCTGTTCAAGGTCATTCATCCTGATGGCCAATACGGCATCTTGTGGTAGTGAATTTCATCATTCGGTCATGGCCAGCTTGGCGTGTGTGGGAATTGTTGTTTTAAAAAAAAGGCTACAAAATTTCCAAGTTATCAGTGAGGTAGTTTCAAACACAAGAGAGAGTAACAGAAAAGATCAGATCAGATCAAAACCATAACTAGTCCAACATCCTGTTTCCTCCAGCCAGGTTCTACTGGAAATCCCACCAATATCTTTCTCTCATCGTCGTTTCCAACAATTGACACAAAACAGGCATACCACCACTGATCCTAGGAGTTGCGTACAGTTATCACAACAACAAAAAAGCTATTCATTGAAAGCCATTGACTTGAATTACCATCAAATGCACTGAGCATTTAGATCATAACAAGTAGAAAGGAATGAACAGTTTCAAGAGAGAGGAACACCTGAGGATGAATATTTGATAAAAATTAGATAGGGCCATAAGGGGACAAATCCAATTCATATCTGGGACTGGTTTCAGACCCAAGGAAACCTATCAGCACTCCTACAGTTTTAATGAACTAAAACCCCAAAGCAGGAATTTAGGGACAGAAAATGTTTGGACAAAGTTATCCTTCATATTCTAAAATGACAAGATGAAAAATCAGCATAATTCTAAGGAACATCAGGCAGTGAAGCCCAGAGATACAACATTGGTTATGGAGGCACACCAGGTCTCTATAGGTTTAGGCAATAATCTTAGGAAAAGGTCACTTCTTGCTTCGGGCTCAGATGAGAGCCATTACAAAGCAAATGGTTGAGTTTAATCAGAAATAAACTATGAGGGGATGATAAATGGACTACAGATTATCTGTCCCACTAATTGGGCATGGCAATTAGATTTCATTAATGAAGATTAAGAAGTTAAACACCTCGGTGAACCATTTTCAATTCCACCTAAGGGAAATGTTTGAAACACCCAGGAAACTAGGATTTTGGACAGAAGAAAAGAGCAGATGGGCTCAGAAAGTAGTATTATTTGTTTTGCCCTGTGTGGCTTCTGCTGAAAGTATCATATTGAACAACCTTAGGGAATCTAACAAAAGAGGGCACCAATTGTGCTGTTTGACATCACATCACCATGGTATTGTTGTTTTTCTTTTTCGGGGGAAAAATTGGATTATTTTTTTAATTGAGAACCAGCCTGGGCATGTTACTGGCCTTGAAGTACAACTCCCAGAATTCCATAGCTGGAAGATTCTGGGAGTCACAGAAAAGTGACTTCTCCAATCTCTTTTGAGATTACAGTATACATAATAGGGAGGCTTGGTCCTTTCTTTTCTAATGATTGGGGGGGGGGGGGATCCTGCCTTGTATAGCATACAGATAGATCTTGTAGCACCTTTGAGACTAACTGAAATAAAGAAATTGGCAGCATGAGCTTTCGTAGCCTTAAGTCTACTTCCTCAGATGCTTTTACAATAATAATAATCATAGATGATAATGCAGAGAGATCTTGTATCACCTTTGAGACCAAGGGGGGATACAGACAAGCCAAAACGGATGGCTTTTAGGCTGGATTGGGGCCATGGCAAACAGATGCCTGGCTCTAATCCAGCCAGATTCCATCCCAAAAAGGAGCAGATAAAATCCACTCCTTTTTGGGGTGAAAAAGAGGCAGCTTTTCCTCCCAAAAAGCCAGCTCTGGGGAAAGTGACAGGAGAGAAGCTGGCTGGCATGTAATTGTGAAAGTGGCTTGGGGGATAGATACGTGTAAACATCATGCCCCCAAGACAGCCCCAAGCGGGGCTATACAGGCCGTCTGTTTCGGTCCTAACTGAAATAAAGAAATTGACAGCATGAGCTGTCATAGACTTCAGTCTACTTCCTCAGATGTATATATGCTCATGCTGCCAAGTTCTTTATTTCAGTTAGTCTCAAAGGTGCGACAAGATCTCTCTACATATGGAATCTACAGACTAACATGGCTATAACTTTGAATAACATACAGATGTAAATCTTCCATTATTTCATATGAGGATGTATAATTGCAGTAGTTTTCTCTCCACTGCAGGATTATGGTATAGATACTTGGGAGTAGGGGCACAGGACCCCTATGAAAGTGGGGAAACTGCAAATAAGAAAACACTACTTTTTTTTAACCTGAAATTCTCTAGAATCTCTAGGTCCTCCAGGGCAATTCTGTGATCAACATCTGCCAGAGGTTGATCATACAATTGTATTGGAGGATCTACAAATTCCTAGAGAAGTGTTCTTGACTAGGAATCACTAGGTCATCCAGCATGACATTTTGTGGGAGTTGACCATAGAATCACACTAGAGAACCTAGAGATTCCTAAAAAGAACATATTAATCAAATCCATGGATAATCAAATCCACAAAAGTCAAAGCCGCAAATGTGAAGGGTCAGTTGTACAATGTGCCTACGCCACACAGTTGTTTTCATTTGATGCCACTTTCACTATCATGACTCCATCCTATGCAATGCTAGGATTTTTAGTTTGGCAGAGAATTTAGGATTCTCTGCTAGAGAGCTGATATCTCCTCCTCCGAAATGCAACACCAGAGTACTCTGCAAAGAATTCCAAGTCATTTGCCAAACTACAAATCCAAGGGTGGTAGCATAGCAGTTAAAGTAGTACCAAATTGCTACAACTCGCTGATAATTTAATGTAGTTATACCTTTGAAAACACAAGGACAAGAAATTTATTATTTGCCACTAGTTAACTTTTAAGCTCTTCTAGCTCAGTAATCATATTCTTCATTTTGAAATCACTTTTCTGCTTTGATTGTCACCTACAAATATTTTTTGTAAATATATCAGAGCTGTGAGCATTATAAAATGATTGCTTATTCATACACCCATATAAACATCTCCTTGAGTTTTTCAAGTCTTCCAGACACTAGGGCCCTAAGCAGACAGGCGGCTGTGGGCCACCCCGGGAAGCTGCGGATTGGGGTCAAGGTAGCAGCACTCTTTGGCTCCAACCCGCAGCTTCTCAGGCCCTGGAAGGAGCGCTAAAATAGCACTCCTTACACAAGATGCCGAAGGTGCACCGCAAGAGGCCTTGGGTGCACCTTCGGCGTCTCTTCCGCCGCAGTGTGTGCAGACGCTGCGGCGGAAGTACGTCATCAGAGCGTCAGTCATGTGGAGCGATGGGCGTTCTGATGATGTGCTCAGGAAGGGGTTGGGGCACCCAATGTGAGGCTGACCCTCCCCTTCCTTGCCTCAAAGATGGCACAAAGTGCCGTCTGCTTAGGCCCTAAGTTACACAATTAGTTGGGTTTGTAGATATCTTGTATCACTTTGCTTTGGGGAATATGGGATCATCAGTGAACAGCCAGAAAGTCCTGTTTTGTTTATAGATATTATGGTTACAATCCACATCTACTTGGAGTAAACCCTTTTGAATTTGATGGGAATTTCTATACATACATAGCATTATACTTTTAGTTGCACTGTTACTTAGTGAACCACTGGGATTAATATTGACCATAAGTTTTCCCCCCACATCTCCACAAGTAAATCCTTTATTTAAAAAAAAAAAATGAAGACTAAAACTAAATAGTCCAGGATGGAGAGAGGAATATTCTTGAGGTGATGAAATTCCCCAAGAGCTTCTATGTGGTTATGACCCTTCAGTGATCCAGAATTATTTGTTAACTTCACACTTTGGCTGCAATCCAATGTCCCCTCAGTCCAAGATAACAAAAATTGTCAGTGTTTTTATATCCCTTCCGAACATGGAATCAAGGAGGTACCTCAGACACCAAATTGTCTTATGTCACCCTCACTCCTACCTGTGTTGGTCTCCAAGAGGTCTTTGTCACCAGTCTCTTTCTGACAGTATTTTAACATGATTTGGCTCATCATGACATACATCTTCACTGTGAATTGATGAAAATGGCACCATGCCTCCATCTCTAAAGCATCCTCCCAAAGTCCCTTAGAGCCCTTTATCCCTGTCATTGGTTGAATTTCATGTCTTTTTGAAAGAAAGAAAGAAAGAAAGAAAGAAAGAAAGAAAGAAAGAAAGGGGATCTGTTTAAGGGGAAAGGTTGCACAGCCACATATGCAGCACAAATGGCTCATCTTTAGTAGTTTCAGATTTTGAGGCCTTCCCTTTAACTCTCAGAGCTAAATGGGTGAAAATTGAAAACCTGATGACAACTGTGTTTGAAAGGTGCTGAAGCCGGAAGAAAAAGAAAATGATCCTTTCCACACTTATCTTTTTCAAAGCTCATTATCCTTCAAATTATCTGATGTGAAGCTGTCACCTGATTCTGAGCAGTTGGGGCCATGGTACGTGGCTAGAATACCCAGCCAGGAGAATGGGGATGGTTTATCATAGTTCTTCAGTGAAAATCTTGATTTCATAAAAGGGCAAAAGATAGGAAAACTTATGAGGAGTGTGGCAGCTTAGTCCAGTTCTGGAGACTTCATGTCTGATCTTCAATCCCAAAGGAAGACAACAACAACAACTCAACATAGATGCAAATACAAATAAGGCATTCCTATCATGCTTTTGAGTGTTACCAGACCTTTCATTTATATATTTCAGTAAATAGTAGCCATACAATTAATCCACTCTATCCACTGTATGCATGAGTCTCTAATGGGAGGAAAGTGAGATATAAATTTATATCTCACTTTCTTTGACTTGATAAGTCAGCTTTTTCTTTTAAGCCAGAGTCCACCTCCTAAATCTCCATTTCTACAAATAAGAGGGCATGACCCTTTCAACCCCAAAGCAATTTCCATTCAGGTTACTGCAGAAAAAAAACTTGATCAGGTCCTCATGGTTATAGCTCAGACCCACTTGATGGACATGTAAGAAAGGACCAATTCCTGACTCTAGTCAGCACTGCAAAATCTAGTCACTCACTCCTGCTGTTTCTAGGAAGGGCCAGAAGACATGTCTCATCAAAGGTCACAAAAGAGTGACACCTTATTCAGCCAACTAAAAGGCACAAAATATATCATACAGGTTTTCAAAGCTTCCATGGCATCTTCATCATACACGAAAAGAAAAGTGGCAATGTTAGAGTTACAGACATACATATGTCACAACATCATGATGACTTCACAAGCCTCTTTGCAAAGAAGCACTCTCTGTTGGGAATTTAGTTGCCTAGAAAAGATACCATCCCTAGATGGCTAACCCATTATTTCTGTCATCCTAATTGGAGTGGAAAATAAGTTGCATCATTTAATGGTTTCAAAATTGATTTAATAGTCATTGGAACATGTTCCAAGTTCAGACCTTTCAAGGAGAAGAAGAAAGAGGGTATAAAGTAGCAGTTGTCTCTTTAATCTGTTTAATCTTTTTCATTTTGGCAGTGGAGCATGCGTTAAGCTGTTCTTTAAATGAGCTGTTTTAACTTTATAGGAAGTGTTTAATTCAGGGACAGCTGGTTGGAGTTATAAACCAACACTCAGTAACACTTTCTAAACAGAGGACATAAACCCACTCAGTGTGAAAGTCTGCGAATTATACTATTCATCAGGTGCATAGGAAGCTGTCTTACACCAACTCACATCATTGTCTGTCTAGTTCAAGGGTTGGAAAAGTTCCTATTTTGGATTCCACTGTCCATACTAGGATGGAGGACTGTGGGTTGTAGTCCAAAAAGGGAAAGTTCTCCAAAACATGGAGCTCTCGTAGGACTTGGAGAGTCTTCAATGGGCTTTCTAAACTTGTCAAAAAGGCTTTTTTGGATAAGATTTTGTCTTATCCAAAATCTTACTAATGATGAGATTTATTTAGTTAGTTTTACATTCTAAACTAGGGCTGTGTTGTTAGAAAGCTTTCCCTGAAGCCAGAAAGCCTAGAAATCTGGTGAAGTAATTACAATGGAGTGAAATTGGCTGCTTCGTTTTTGTTATGTAAACCAACTTTTCAAGTCTTTGCATTTGTTTGGGCTATAACATAATAGCCTTCCAGCTAATCTCTTTCATAGCCAGTTTTAAAGAACTACAGTGAGAGAATATTTTCTAATCTTAACAATGATCTGCAAATTCAAACTTTTGTTTTATCTTTTTTAACGCATGCTTCACTTTTCTCCTCAGATCTCCCTGAAGCATGGTGTGAGGGAGACTTTAAGATTTGCTGTCACAGAATAAAATATGGCTCAATTAATAGACTCATTTCAGTTGGAGTTAGGGAGAAAGTAAGTAATGCTTGCTGAGTTTGTACAAAGTATTTTGTATGGTTTGTGAACTGAGAAATGACTGTAAATAAGCAAATTAGATACGGTACCTTCTAGTTCTAAGAAAGACAACATATTATCTGAAAGAGTTAGTATATGATGGAAATACTATAGTGGGCCCTTGGTATCCACTGAGGTATGGTTCCAGGACCCTCTGTGGATACCAAAATCCATAGATGCTCAAGTTCCATTATATACAGAGGCATAGTAAAATGGTATCCCTTACATAGAAGGGTAAAATCAAGGTTTGCTTTTTGGATTTGTGTGTCTGTCTGAATATTTTTGAAATGTGATTAGTTGAAGCCATCGATGCAGACTCCATGGATACAGACGGCCAACTATAATACAAATTTAGAGCCATTCTGCATTTTCACAAAACTTTCACTGCACATGAGGTTTTATAAGTTACTTTTGGTAACCCCACTCTATCAAAAACCAATTCCTGGGTACAATGGCATCATGTTTCTCAAACAAAAAGCTTTAGATCTCATCCAGTTTCCTCATTTGAACTGTGTTCATTCCAGAGAAGTTTGTTGTTGCTGTTGTGTGCCTTCGAGTCCTTCCTGATTTACGGTGACCCTAAAGCAAACCTATCGCAGGGTTTTCTTGGCAAGTTTCTTCAGAAGGGGTTTGCCATTGCCATGGTCTGAGGCTGAGAGAGTTTGACTCATCCAGTCACCCAGGGGGTTTCCATGGCCATGCTGAGATTCAAACCCTGGTCTCCAGTCATAATTCAACACTCAGACCACTATGCCATACTGGCTCTCTAGGAAAGTAGTTTTGTGTAATTCAAAAACTCAAACACTGTGTTACAAATTTTCCTCTTGACAGGGGAAATTTAGCATCCCTATACTAACAACATAGCATGGTGTAAATCAAGGATGATAAGAGCAGGAGAGAAGCCAATGCAATTCTAGGGCCCAGTGGCCTAGAAGGGAAGCCAGGACTCCATTATGATACATATATATTTAGTTTGCTTTAGAGGCAGAGCATCTACAAATCCTGCATTTTTAATCTGCTTAAAACAGGAAAAGCTGGACCCAGCCTCACTCACAACAGACCACAAACCACAACATGTGGTACACATCAAATTACATACCAAGTGTGAAGCTGAAGGATTTCTCGGCTGGCATTCATGGTTTTTTGTGGATTTTTTCAGGCTATGTGGCCATGTTATAGAATAATTTATTCTTGATGTTTCACCAGTGAAACATCAGGAATAAACTATTCTAGAACATGGCCACATAGTAAAAAAAACACCAAACAAACACATACATACATACCAAGTGCTGCAAGGTTTCATTTGGTGTGAAGAGAGCTGGAACCTACTTTTCTTTCTCTCGGCTCTATAAACCCAGATTGGGATGGAAGCAGATTTTGGGCCTTTTCAGACTGCTGGACATAGTACAAATTGAGTCCACTTTAACTGCCCTGACTCAGTGCTAGGGAATCATGGGAATTGTATTTTTTTTTCTGAGACATTGAGCCTCCTCTGTCAGAGAGCTCTGGTGCCACAATAAACTACAGTTCCCATGATTCCCTAGCACTGAGTCAGGGCAGTTAAAGTGGACTCAATTTGCACTATTTCTGGTCTGGCAGTCTGCAAAGGCCCTTTGTTTGAACTTAACCCCTAAACTGATTGAACATTCACTCTTCATGGAATGGTCAGTTTATTCTGGGATTTAATCCAAAATTTAAAGGAGCTATCCAAGTGGCTGAACTCTATCCCCCCAAATAGGTTCAACACCTTGGATAGTGCCTTCAAAGTTAGGATGAAATCCCAAAACATATAAACTCCCTTATTGGCTTTGGAGTCACTAGATGTCATTGGGTGTAAGATGTTCATCTTGATCTGATCTAGCCGAATTCTTCAGATGGGCTCTTTCTAAAATCTGGTACCAGATGGACCAGCAATCCGATTTGGTCTGACATGGCTTCATACATTTTTACAAGTCTGTTTATTAGAACTGGAGAAAGATATTTCAAAACAACAGCAGCAGCAGCGAATGATATGTTGTATGCTCCTAAACATATTTGGACTGTGATGAATGGTTTTGTGCTTTCCTTGAGTACATGTGGACCGCAATGCCTTTAAAAGTTAATAAAGAAGGATGGCTCAATAAATATGACGATGTATAAGTTACAAGGGTTTAAAAAGAACTGTGTGCATGTAGGGAAAGAAAACAAAACTAAATAATAATAAAGCCCATAAAAGAGCAGAGGCTTTCCTGTTTTTGCAGAATCTACACTTTGGTTTAATGAATAAACTTTTATCTCTTTCCACTGAAACAATAACCTTCCTCCCATAAATCACCAAGCCACTGTCTGCTTGGCTGAGTCTGTTCTGAATGACTGGAAGGAAATATTCTGTGAGTGATTTAAAGTCTCATTGTGTCTTTCCATTCCAAGGCGTCTTAAGATTATATCAATGTTTGGGTAGATTGGTGGGCTTTAAGGAGTAATGAGCTAGTTATGAAGGAACAAATGGATCAGAACAAATGATCAAAGAATAGAGGGTATACTGCTGATCACATGTGTCCCTTTTTAGACAGTGCAGTCCTCTATTTGAAGAAGGGCTTGACATAGAGGACAATCTTCTTTTTTAAAGTGTTCCCTGTCTGTTGAGTCTAGAGATGTAAATCCTCAGTAATTGCATGCTCATATTCAAGGGCCAATATTTTTTATAGATTGCAAACCACTGTGCAGGGAAACATTAGAGATGGAAAGAATATTTAAAACTATTCTAAAATTGTTGAAAAGCATGTTTCTCCAGGGTTAGGAGACCCTGAAGAGGAGAAATCCGGACTGATGAGAATTTTGTTAGTCCAGGTCCTATACAGTGCAAAGTTGTTGTTTTTTTAACATTACACATTATTACAATATTTATTGTTACATCTTCCATTTTAACATCATCTCTTTTATTGTTTCACGTCTATTCTGATGTCTCAATTCTTTTGTCTTAAACTATCATATTTATATATTGTCCATCTCCTTGATTCTTACCTACTGTAAATCACTAAAACCTTCAACATTATTCCCCTCTCAGGCCTTCCCTTTAGTTCCTTCATCTTAACCCTATTCACTCTTACTCTTCCTTTCTTTTTTTCTTTTCTTTTTTTGTCACACAGAAAACAATATTTTCTGCATAGGAAGTGGCATTTTCTGTGTGAAAAATGATATTTCAACAACATTAATGCTCACAAAATTTTTGCAGAATATATCCGAAACTGCAAATGGTTTTGAAAAGTGGAAAGTTTCTGAAGACGTTTCTCATAGCGAGAAGGAAACTAATGAAGAGTTAGATCCCTGGCATGCATGTTGGCACACTGCTTCTGAAGTCTTGAACTTGAACTGAACAAAAGGTCCAGCTCCTTTCCTAGGGGAACATATGAATGCATGTGGTACCAACAGTTTTCTAACCTAAGTATTCTCTTCCATCCTAAACATTTGGCTTCTTCCCCCACTGAAAAAAATCAGAATGACCATCCCTTTTTGCAGCCCCTGAAAGCAAGTTGACATCTTCAATTTGGCTCCATTTCAGAATAAGGCTAATGCAGCCAGAATTCCCCTTTGTTCCTTTTTTGAAAATTTCCAAATATGTTGCAAAACCCTGTGTTTTTATCATCTATTGAAGCTTTCATTTCCTTTCTTCATGTTTCTCCTCATCACAAACAGGACCATACCATGCATATACATTTCATAACAAAGACTCTTTAAAATATCAATAGTTCACCCAATTAAATCATTGTGAACATATTAAACTACTTGCATCTCTTTTGCTTTACTCTGCCACCCTCACCAACCATCAACCATCAGGTCACTCAACATTTCTCATTACAGGCCTGGAACAGACATAATTGCCAGTTATTTACCTCCCTTTGTTCCAGAATAGCTTAATATTCTTTGTGTGCTTGTGATCTTTTGTCATTAAATACATGCACAAGCCTAGCCTTTATCTGTAAACCAGAGTTCAGCAAATTCAACCATACACCACAATCATTTTTCTCCTTGATTGTATGTAAATGTTTTCCCTACATACCAGTAAACATATTGGTGCTCTTAATGGGGGAGGGGGGAGATGATGTGAAGGATTTGAGGTTATTGCTTTTAAAAGTAGATCGTTCTGTGACTGCTGAAAATACTTCACATATCTCTAGCCTCCTGTGAACCACAGAATTGATTGAAACATAAGATAAGTCTGGAGGGACCACTGAATATCAGGCCTCTCCAGAAGGTTAACTGTGCCAGCCATGAGCAGTACTGTTTTCTTTACATGACCAAGTTATTTCTCAGTCCAAAAGATAATTTTTCAGGGTAATTATATTTGCTCTGAACAATATGCAACAGGGTCCAGGCAGAACCAATGGGAAATATAAAGAAGAAACCCTTCCTCTAATTTTGAATGTCATTATTCATTCTCTCCTTGGCATCCTGCTCCCTCAATCTCTGATTACAGTTTGACCTCCCCCCCCCCAAATGTGCTCAAAATAGAAATGAAAATAATGTTTAAAATTTTGATATTTTTTTTAAAATGATGTTTTTTAAGTGTTCAGGGACCCTGGTAAGAAGAATCCTGGACTGTGAAGAACTTTCACAGTTTTTGATTTATTCTGTGCAAAATTCGCACATGGTTCCTTTGTGACGAAAACAGCATTTTCTACACAGAAAAAAAAAACCCTGTTTCCTGTGTAGAAAATGCTGTAATTGGGGACTTATTCTAAACAAAATTTGCATGTGGTTAATTTGTACAAAAAAAAAACAGCATTTTCTATGCGGGGAACTACTTTTTAAATAATAGCTATTGTTTTCTGTTCAGAGAATGCTATTTCCTATTCAAAATAGCCACATGTGAAACATGCACAGAATACACCCTGAATTGCAAAGGACTGCTCTAAAAACTGCATAGTTTTCAAATACTCACAGCAGGAAGAAATGTCCTAAACATTAGGCTTTGCTTTCTTTGAGAAGAAAATTAGAGAAAAAATACATCACTACCTCGGAGTGGTATGCATAGTCTCTTCCCCCTCGAAACAATCTGAAGGACCATAATACCAAGATCAACTAAACATTTATTTATTTATTTATTTATTTATCAATAATTAATTTTTATATTTATTCCTCCAGCTGTGACCATGATCCAATTAAAGTAAACTCACTGCGTTAATGTGACTACTCTTGACTCAGTATTTACCAGTTATTTTCCATTTGTTGCAAAGTAGTCAGTCTATCTAGCTGGTATTAATTAATAGGATTCAGGACTAGTTAATTTAGCCCAGAAAATTTGCTGATCGAGGCCCTGTGAGTAGGATGACCTCCAATGCATCACCAAAAAACAGGACAGCAATTGATAATTTATAGGTACAGAAACAAGAACTGGATTCAAAAAGAGGATTGTCTACTGACAGGCCTTCAAATCTCTCTGTGAGAGATACATCTCAGTAGAACTTACCTGACTTTTGGTTATCATCAAAAAATTAAAAGATGAGCCAAGGTTGTGAGATAGCTGGTGTGAGCATACACCCTGAATGAATGGCCTCCATGGAACCTTAAATCCTTTAGAGATTATTACTAGATGGAGGTGAGGAGGATGAGTCGGATTGATGTTGCTTATACCTATACTTTGAGTGCTTTCCATCACACTCTGCTCACACAACAAGCCAAGTCCATATAGCATATAGTCTGTATAGCAAAATACAATAACATCCAAGATCTGTAAAACAGTGATACCTTTATTGGGCCAACCACAATGCATAAAATATAGTTTAACTTGCAACATATATTTTATACATTTTGGTTAGCCCCATAAAGCTATCACTGTTTTGCAGATTTTGGATGTTATTGTACTGATTTAAAGAGTATTACTTTACTACTGCTAATGGAATTTAAATTTTAATATCCTTTTTCTCAGTCCCCACATGGCCAAGAAGAGGAATGGCATCTGCCCACATTGAAATCCCTCCAAACCTACTGAACTACAATAGAAAAAATATCTGATACAAACTGTAAGCCTGTGACTCTAACATCATCACTTTTCTTCTTCTGTATTTTACCTGATGAAGAAGCCAGTAGAGCTTTGAAAGCCTGAATGATATGTTTTGTACATTTTGGTTGGCCAATAAAGAAATTACTTTTCTGTGGATTTTGGATTTTGAATTAAAGAGTGTCATTTCCAGGCTGGATCATTTCTCTCTGGTGGATTACCTAGGATACAGTGCTCCTTCCAACTTTTATGATTCTATGTTGAATTTTACTCGACAGGCTCTTTTGACCTGAATTGTTCAGTAGTAAGCATTGCCACCAACCAATGATAAATCCTTGAAGAAACAGCAGTGGTATATCATGACCCATAACAGCCAATCTTTCGTTTTTGTAATGACCAAGTTTAACACACATGCACATGCACACACACACCCAAATTTTAATGCTTGGCAGTTTATTCAAGCAATTTATGTTCCTTTTATGCTCATGATCACCCAAGCATATTACTGTCTGGCAGGAAATTTTTTAATCTTTCAAGGGGAGTTTCAGAAGAGGTTGCAGAAATTACTGCCGAGTATCTTCTGCCAATACTTTGTGCATCATCAATATCTTGCATCCAGAAGCTGAAAGTGTAGAGAAGGGCTGTAGCTCAAGGCTTATCTACACTTGTAAAAAAGTAACAAAGAGAGTACTGAAAAGCTTGTTAAAAGCAGAAAACAGTAAGGAGACAAGCTCCACATCCTCTGAGATTGTCAACTGTTTATTTGTTGTTGTTTTTTTAAAAAAATTGTTGTTGTTGTTAAAAAAAAAACTTTTGAGCTATTTTTATGAAATACTCCATGGTCCTGTGTTTTGGAAAGTGTTCTCAACTCTAGTGGTTTCTGCTGAAGGCCACTGAAATAAAGGCATTTTCTCATTGAGGCCAAAAGAGATTGGGCTTTTTAAAACAAATAAATGGTTGACCATCTCAGAGCATGTGGAGCTTGTCTCCTTACTGTTTTTTTGTTGTTGTTTTTACACTTATAAAAATCCCTGAATTCACCCCAAAGCTGCTATTGTTTGTCCCCATGACACATGGAGTAAGCAAAGTCAGGGTAAACCCTACTGTCTTTCCTCAAAACTCCAGGGTGAACATGGAGGTTTTGGCATGTGGACAACTGAATCAGGCCCAATTCAGGCTGAGCCAATTGTCCAACCACCAAGAAAAATTCCAGCCCCCTTCCCAATGCTGAGTAGGACAGGGAAAAGTGATGGCCTGTCCATGGAGCTACTGCTGCCATTTCTGCACCAGCAGGAGCGCCAAGGAAAGGCTGTCAGGTACCACCACTTCTGCTGAGGGTAGAATGGGCATCCTTGCAATTAATGAGAGGAGAAGAGAGGGTAGAGGGACCCCCAACCAACAGAACAGTGATTCCATGAACAGAAGACGGGTCAGTGGAGCTAATGCACTGTTGACCCAGCTGACCTGAGTGTACACAGCTGCAGCAATACACTAGGTTCAGGCCTGTGCATGTGGTCACCATGCCAGTGTTTTTGGTCAGAGTAGACATGTCCTCAGTGGCAGTGCACATGGATTGCAAATTAAAGGGGTCAAAAAATCAGTCCCTGGATCTCTGAGGGAGGAGACCCTTGTCTGAATCCCCAGAGACCCTTGTTTGATACCCTGGAGAGTTATTGGAAGAGACCCTTGTTGGAAGAGACCCTTGTCTGAAATCCTGGAGAGCTATTGTCAACCAGTAGAAGAAAATACTGAGCTACATGCTGTGGCATCTGGTGGCCTCAATTGGGATAAACAACGCACTCTGAATGTGAGTTTGAACTTTAAAAATAGGTTCAGCACCCTGGGTTGCTTAGTTAAAGTTCTGAGAAATATACAGTGGATTCACCATGATTTCCAACATGAACAAGCCACTAGCATCTGGCTAGATCAGAGGTAAGGAACTATGGGAAACAACCTGGTGGGCCAACCAACCACCACCACACCCCGACTGTAAACAAGCCCCAAAATGCCCTCTAAAGGTGTGTTGGAACATTGTTTCCTATATTTTATGCCTCCCTAGCCCACTTTAGATCCAGAGGAAGCCTTTTTAAAACAAAAAAAAGTAAGTAATCAGAAGTCACTATTGGTTTCCTCCTCCTCTTCTCCTCCTTTTTTTAATCAAAAGGCCTTGAAGTAGATGTTTAAGACAGTACACATTCCTGATAAATATCCAAGTCCAACAACGGGATTTCCTCAAATACAATTACCTCAGAAACCATACTTTCAATTTACTTCAATTTTCACCTTCCATTAATTGTCAAAAAAGCACATTAAATCCAAGATACAGGGATGAGCGAAAGTATGTACTATGACAAAAGACATCTTTTACAGCTTGATAGAATACCTCTTGTAAAGATGAATTGTCTAGACTTACCTATTTTGTGGGGTCTATGGCACACACCTCTAGTTCTGATGCCTTGCCATAATTCAGCTACAGCTGAAACAAGGCACATGAAGCTGAAACCATTCAACATTCTTCCCTGCTTAGTCTTGCTTCAACTTTCATCCCCTACTTCTTCCTTGTTTCTTTCCTGTGTCTCAAATGTTAGACTGTAAACTCCTTGGAGAAGGACTCCTATTGACAAAAAAATAAACAAATCCTAATTAACTTCAGCACACAGGCTCCTGAGAAATTTCTGCAGAACAATGGTGAGGGAATCTTTTCCAAGGATTGTTTTGAAAAGCGCATCCATGCAAGGACATGGGCCTAGACACTGTTGAGACAGAAGCCACTTGCAATGAAGTAAATATGATGGATAATGTTGTCAGTCAAGAGCAGAGTGTTCAGCAATAGTTGCTTTTTTTATGAACAGAATATCATTGACTGATTACTCTGTGGTGAGACACATTGCTGGGGGAGGGGGAGGGAAGGAAGAGGGCAAGATAAAATAGCCATGTGTGTATATAGCAGGTATAATAAGAAGTCAGCCTTTGGAAGAAGAAATCAAGGTGTTTGTTTCCGATATAAGTAATGGCAAAATGTAAAAAACAAATTCTCATTCTCACCATACTACTGCCTCTGGCTGCCCAATGACAGTTTCCTTTTTCAATGAAATTTCTAGGACTTGTGCACTTCATTAAGCACCTTAGGAAGCACAGAGTATGAATTTAACAAATAAGCATAATAATAACAGTAGCATCACTGGGATTGGCATCACCTGGTCTGGTGATCTGGCTGGGTGATTGGCCAGGTGGGTGACCTGTCAGACAAGGAGGGTGAGGCAGTGGGAGGTAAGGGATGGTAGGGCAGTCCACTGTTGCTGTTGCCACCCAGCAGGCTTTTCCGGGTTTGGTCAGGTAGGCAGCTGACTGGGTGGGAGGGCAAAGCAATGAGAAGTTCAGGCAGTTTGCTGTTGCTATCATTACCCAACAGCCTTTTCCATTAGTTATTACACCAGGTGATACCAACCCTAATGACACCACTGTGTGGAGAAATATCATATATACCCAAGGGACATTGGTAATTCCCATATTGGAGGGAGTAATTCATCTGTTTTGGATTGTGATCTGAATGTACAGGATATTTCCAAGGTGCTGAACTCTATACCTTCAAAACAGGTTTGATGCCCTAAAGGCAACCTCCTTTAAAATGGGGCTAAAATCCAGGACAGATTTACTAACAAACAACTAATAATAAGAAAGCCCCTCTTCAGGAAAAAGCCAATGGAGGATCCTTGTGTGGAGTTGCCAACTGTTCAGTTGTGTAAATGTGCCTGTTTAAAGCTTCATAGATAGTTTCTGTGAAGCTTTCTGCAATGTGCAGATAAAACTTGTCAGCTCTGACTTGCTGCAGCTCAAGTTGCCATTCAAAGACACAGTCATAAAGCTGAGAAAAGCTGGCCACTGTCTCTGGAGAGGACCATGCTTTGAGAAGATCAACATTTTGGTAACATTTCATCTCAGTTATCTTGCAGACATTTGACATTTTTAACTTCCCTACGTATGTAGCTGAAGCGACAAAGAATAAGTGGCAAGGAAAAATATTACATTGTAAATTCCAGTGTAATATCTGTCACAGCAGCACAAATCTCAAAGCAATTAGTGAACAGAATAGGTATAAGAATGAAAAAGTTGTGTAGGAGAGAGAAAGGTGTTGGGGGGGAATATAAAATCCTTCTCAGGGTTCTTTAATTCAACACAAAATACGTTTGAATGTCATGAGCTAATTTTTCATTCTGAGTAAACAGATGGAAGAGACCTTTAAACATCTCCAAGGAATGAATGAATGAGGCCACATTGCAGCCAACTTTGATTTCAAAATTGCAGAGTGACAGCAACATAGCTGGGGAAGGATGGGGAGAGAAATAATTCCTTATCTCTAAGGAAGATTTCAGCAGTTGTTTCTTACGTTCATATATAAGAAATTTGTGTCGTTCAGTTGCACCCATAATTAAGTTATTGCAATGAATTGTTACAAATAAACCCTCAATAGTCCCACAAAAGGATTTGTGCACTTCAGCAGTGCATTGGAGCCAAGACTTAGGAGTTTATTACATGGGGGGAAATTGGATGTATAAATGGTGATTAACCCATGATTAATCTGCAATTGTGTGAATGGTTTTCAGATGACATCAGCACACAAAGCACTGTTATCCTATGCAGAATCCGTGATCAGCTCCATTGCACAGGGATGTAAACACCTGCTCAACCCTGCGCCAGCCCTGGGACTGATCCAGCTTAGCACCTAGGCCAGGAAAGCCAGGTTCATGCTTTCCTGGCCCATCTCCTCAGGTCCTGAATGTAGTTATGACATAAACAACTAGCAAAATTAAAACCATACCTTTAAATTACAATATCATATGCACAGCCTAAAGGTATCTTCAGGTACATTGTTTCATGTGGTTAAAGTGAAAATTTGGTAAGATGTGATGTTTTTAAAGATTTTTTTAAAAATACAAAAGATTTAATTTAAAATTTAATTTAAAAAAACTGGGTCCGTTTTTTTTCTCCTCCCACTAAGCTCACACCATCTCTTCAGCATTTTAAAGGGGTGAAGGCAAACAATTCATCTCTGCCAAAAGGTAGATGTTTTGGGAGCATCCCTCACTTAAGGTGTCACCTAGTATACCCCTGCACTCCCCTAATGGGCAAAGTCACATTTTAACACAAACTGATTGAATTTACCTTTCCAAAATTGATCAATGAACCAGAAAACAGTTAGTCTTCAGTATCCAAAGGCCTTCAAACTTTGTAATGCAATTCTCTGATCACTTTTAATGCATTAGAATGTGTATATTAGAATCATATCCTTCAACAAACATACATCTGTATACAATTTTTCTGTGCGGACTTCACAGTAATAATTTACAAGCTGATGAGGAAAAAAAGGATGAGGCGGGGAATTGCAGTTATTTTCATGATGTAATTATGACAAAATAATATTTGTTTTAAAAAATTGATGATCATAAGGTGGAGCAGGCCAAACAGTTTCTATAGTGAGAGCAGATTTCTTTTTTTAAAAAAAGTTACTAATATAGGGGCATAGAATTGTATATCAAATGACTTCTGTCATTCCAGCAGGATTCCCATGGAACATAATTACTTGAACATTATTTGCAAGCTTGCCATGAATACACCTTTACAAATTCTGCATTAACTACACTTTCATTCTCTTTCAATGCTATTGTGGTGGGTCTTTAAGCTATGAAAGGAGCAAAACAGGAATAACAAGAACTCTGACCATAGTAATGTATTATGTTGTCATTTCTCTATATGGATCCACATGACAACCTGTAATCAAAATTCACTAAACATCTCCACCTTCCCTCTCTGAAGAAATCCATTTTTTAAAAAGGAAAGTGGGAAGAAAACAAAACTGGAGAAACTGAGTGACTTCGGCACTAGCGCAGGGTAGCAGATGGTAGCTTGCAAACCTAAAAGAAAACCTGGTTTGCAATCTCTATATTGTCTGCCCCTTTCAAACTACTAAAGACTTAAAAGCTTAAGATGTGGCTATTATTTTAAACCAGCATTAGAGGTTCAGCTGCTCAAGGCAGGCCAGGAATACAAATCTGGTCAGCCAATAATTGTTATTGTTGTTGCTGCTGTTGTTGTTGTGCATCTTTAAGTTGTTTCTGACTTATGGCAACCCTAAGCCAAACCTATCATGAGGTTTTCTTAGCAAGATTTGCTCAAAGGAGGGTTGCTGTTGCCTTCCTCTCAGGTTGAGAGAATGTAACTTGCCCAAGATCCCTTGGTGGGTTTCTATGGCCCCAGGCCCTATATGTTGCTTCTGAGTCCTAAATGAACAAATAACCCCCAACATGCACACATGTGTTCCAAAAGGTGACATTTTTTATCTTGGAATCTTCTACCAACAGCACTTCTGCACTAAAACCTTCTTGTCCAACACTAGGGCAGTGATGTTTGATGGTCAGGAGAGGTCCAGAGAGGGTGAAAGAGGTAGGGAAGTGGTGTTTTCCTTTTGTTTTGTCCTTTACATCCTTTGTTACCTGCTCTTAAGTTTTACCCTTGACTTATCCATGGGTCATATCAAAATCCATGAGTTTGTCCCTAAGACCTTCCCTTGTCTTATACATGAGTTTGACTTGTACATGAGTATATACAGTATCTTTCTGATGGACCAAAATAAATGAAATGTATTTATTTATTTTCCTGTCAGCAGTCATCATTGCCTAGATTTCACAGCCAAACATAGAGACCAGAAATATTACGACATGAATGATCCCAACTTGGATATTTGATTATTTTTGTTATTTGGTATTAGACATGATACCTCTGTCTCCTTATTTAAAAAAATGGAAGAAAACAGATCTAGACTGTGGTCATGCACCCCAATGCTCAGCTGTATGGACATATGCACCACTGGTCTGTGGTCTAAATGGGCAAGCATCTTATCCCACTAATATGGGATGAACCTCTCTCCTTCTTGAACTATAGGCATGGTTATAGAGTCCCATATGGGAGGTAAATACATTCTGGGTTTGAGTCTGACCATGAAAGGAGCTATGCAAGGCATTGACCTATTTTGAGGATGGGGTTGATGAATAGCACCTTTAAAGTTTGGACTAGAAGCTGGAGTGGATTCGCCATCCGGGTAACATGGGATCCACCTGCATGGGATAGGAGCTACTCAACAGCCATTTATTATGATATAGGGTTGTCCTTGACTTTGGGAGATTCTGTGGGAAGCTGCAAGCATCGCTGCTATTAGGGTGGGAAACAATCTTCAAAATACACCCCTTGGAAAATAGGAGTCAATGAACAAGAGGGGGAAATTGTCCCCAGATAATGAGATTTGAAAACCATATACTATTATGCAGTGGGTGGCATTAAAAATGTGCTATTAGCCTCTTTGCAATGACAGAAATATTGTGGTATCATCACTTTTATGTATACCAGAAGATAAGAGCAGCCAGAATACAGGATATTCAAGGTGACAGATGAGGCTTTTCACCGGGCCCAGAGTAATATGCATTTTTATTTGCATGATTTTCACAAGATCCACTTGTATTTAATGTTTAATGTGGCCAGTGGGATGCAGTGTGTAATCCAGGAATGTCCCCTAATGGCTTCTGTGTAATGGGATTGGCACAATGATTTGGGCAGCAGAAAAAGGATCAGATGAAATGACAGTTCATAAATGGTACTCAGAAGTCTCCTGCATCAGCCAAATTAAACTTCTTCTATCTACAGGCTTATAAACTGGGGGTAGTTTCCCCCACTATTTCAGGAAGAGGCGGCTTCTCCTGATTTGGTCCATTTCCAGGTTCTGAAAATCTCAGGACCTGCTCTCCCTTCTCCAGTCCTCAGAGTAAAGGGGAAGAATCTCAAGGTGAAAGCATCACCTTGAAAAATGTGTGTGTATATGTTTTCCTCTATTAGATTTCTCAAAATGGAATGCCATGCTCTGCAGCTGATTGTTGTTGTTGTTGTATGCCTTCAAGTCATTTCCAACTTATATTATATATAATGCCTGATTTGTGACTTAAAGATCTGTCAACTTAACAATGATTGACTGGAACTTTGCTGCAGCTGCCTTCCTTGAAAACCACTGGAAACCTTATCAGTTTTGCACAGAGCTTAGCCCTATTGATTTTTATCAGTACATTATCGGGGAGGGGATCAAACAGCTATTATTATGTTGCTTCAATTGTCTGCCAGGGGATCTGCATCTGAAACAATATTTTCCTGATCAAGACAGACAGAGCAAGCATGATTACATTTGAGTGTAATATCATCTCTTGTTCCCTTGGTGATATTGGTGGTTGACAGCTAAGAAATATATTGCTGGTGACCAGGTTGGAGAGAGGGAGGATGTGAAGCCATGAACAAGCTTCCATCTGTTGTGAGCAAAAGGCAACATTTTAACTTGGTCCTCCTTTATATCATACAGTCCAGCCTGGAAAAAATCTTTTATATCTTTTATTAGGGGAGGGTATAGGAAAAGAGAATGTTGGATTTGGGACAGGGAGGGGTGAATTCAAATCCTACCCACTCAGGAGCTAATTCCATTTCTAACAGAGTCCCACTACGTCTTTATTTCCTTCAGATTTAGCTTGCAGTTTCCTAAAGCACAGAGACTTTAGGGGCTCATGCATATCTCTACAATTCTGAGAGGAATTGATGGCACTATCAAAATACCCAACTTATAACAACAACAAATGTAAAGCTATATTGCTGTAGGTATCTCGAGGAGGGAAGATATCCATATAGTAGCAGACAATATGCTTTGGGTGTGGGAAGACAGAAGGTTAATTCCTTGCATCTCTGTTCAAAAGGCCCATCTCTTTGGATCTGCAGGTAGGACTAGGAAAGCCCCTTATTTGAAACCCTGGTAGAAAACTATATTCATGTAGACCAGGCATTGACAAAGTCCAATCACATGTGGCTCCCAAACCTGTGGGAACAGTTTTCCATGATCCCACCAGAAGGCCCTTTTTCTTGCAAAAAATACGAGGTAATTCACTTTTTGAACAGGTTGCATGATGCCCCTATTGCACAAATCTAACCATTTTCCTTACACTCAAAACATTCTATATTTCCAAAATGTTCCAGCCTCCAAACCTTCCCAGAGTTGATACACACATTTTGAGGCAGCAAATATTTCCTTCAAGAAAGAAAGAAAAGCATCCACTCCATGGAGGATGGAAATAAGCCTAGTATATAACTTGACCACACACACATTTTCCTTTCTGGAGAAGCTGCATCATGGATGTAGCAGTCATACTCAGAGGACTTCTTCTGCCAGAGATGAGTGACCTCCAAAGTCTAGCCCTTTATATTAAAATAAATAAATAAATAAATACCAGCAAGCGACTGGGCAATCAGGACCTCTCTCTCTCTCTCTCTCTCTCTCTATATATATATATATATATATATACACCTTGGCTCAGGGGAGGCTATTTAATTGCCAAGTCTGAAAGGGCTATCAAGTTGACTGCAGCCAGGCTTTCCAGACATTATTCCCATAAATCAAAAGAAAAGGATGCAAAAGAAAAGGTCTGGGACAGCAATTAGGACACCTGTCTCATGTCCTCCAACTGTCCCCATTTCACAAGGACACTTTCAATTAATCCTCTGTTACCCTACTTTTTCACCTGCTTTTAAAATGTCCCTTTTTCTGCCCCCTTTCCTCACTTTCCCATTTTGTCCTCAGCTTACTTCAGTTGCCACAAACTGAGTATAAAGTGCAAAAGTGGTTTGCTTCTAGTTAGTTCTGCAGAAGGGAAAGGAAGGAGCAGAATGTTGTCCTTCCCAGTAGGCTCAGGCAAAAGCAAACCACTGCATCATCTTCTGGCTTCTCTCTACTTCCTTATTCATAACTTTTGACACCTTGAGCACACTTTGACGTTGTCTGGCTTTCCTCTGCAAAATGCAGGACGTTATGCTATCTGCAGAGACAATTTGATAGGTATGAAAACAAAGCTCTCGGTCGTAAGCAGGATTGCATGAGGCAGTGGCAGCTGGTGGTTTTCATGTCAATGGGGGCAGTGAGTCTGCTGGAGGGTCTGGATTGAAGCAAGCAAATTCCCAAAATAGATGCATAATCTTCAATAGGTCATTTAAAGTTCAGACTCAAACCTGGAACAGACTCACAACCCCATGACATGGAAGCCACCAGCTGCTTCTAGCAAGAGTCTTTAAATATATACGATGTGTGTGTGGAGAAAGAGAGTGAGAGAGTAGTGCATAGGATCATTTTGAATCATGAATATAGAGAATAGATGGAGAAGGATTAACCCATCTCTGTCCTACTGAGAACAGAGGGCATCTCCACTAGATAGTAACAGAAGTTTGATACCACATTAACTCTCATGGCTCCAACCTATGGACTCCTGGGACTCAGTTTGGTCTGGGGGTGAAAATGTGCAGGTAGTGAGTTCCGATCCACTCTTCAGAACAAGAATACTAGAGCTCTGTAGCAGAGGAGACTGATTTTCTCCCCAACTATAAATCCCATAGGAAGGAGCCATAACAGCTAAAAGAGAGCTAAATTTGCCCCGCAGAAATCATCCAGTTTGAGATGGCTTTAACTGCCATGGCTCAGTGCTCTGGAATTCTGAGATGCGTAGTTTTGTGAGCTATTTAGTGTTCTATGTCCGAGATCTCCGTGCCACAACAAAACGCAAATCCCAGAATTCCATTGGATGGATCCTTGACAGTTAAAGCATTATCAAACTGCATTACTTTTGCTGTGCAGTTTCAGTCAAAGGTCTCAAACTGCTATAATTCAATACTGCAAATATACTTCTTGACTATTCTCTCCTGCACATTGCAGTTAGGGATAGAAAATGAGTTCCTATTGGGGCTAAAGGGAAGCATCCCTTCCCTCTGTTACTAGCTGCAACATACAAGGGACTGGGTTATGGACTGGGGTAATCTTTCCCACTATTTCAGGGATAAGTGGCTCCTCTTGGTTTGGTATATTGTTAGGTTCCCTAGATCCCAGGACCTGCTCTCCCATCTCCAGTTCTCAGGGCAATGGAGAAGGATGTCGAATGAGAGCATTGCCTTGAAAAGTGTATGTGTATTTATCATGTATTACTTATTTTCCAAAATGGAATGCTATATGCGGCAGACGTAGGTGAAGTTTAATGACACCCCAGGGGCCAATCCTTGGCACATCACCAGGGACTTTCTCATGGGCTCAAGTTTTGATCCTGAAATCTCAGGGCCTTGGACAGTCCAGACTTGGTCACCCTCTCCATAAGTCATCACTGTTCATACCAGTTCAAGCCATTGATCCATGTACTTTGTTACTCACTGCACTGGTATCATCTCCCAAGCTTTTGAGATGGGGCTTTTTCAGTTCTAAGCTGGAGACAGAGTTTGGAGAAAACACACTTTGGTGGGTTACAACTCCCAGAATCCTCTAGTCAGTGTCCATGCTGAGTGTGGGGTTCTAGGATTGGGGCCAATAGCCATGCCAGTTGAGTGACTTTGGGACTTGTCTCCCCTCAAAAAAAAAAAATTATTGTCCAAGATCTGCTGGGGAAAAACTGTAACCTTACACCTGCAAAAAAAAACCTGACCTCCCTCATTGATCTAGAAGTCTTTTTGTGAAGAAATGTTATTATAAGCATCATGTAGTTTGATCCGCATTTTATGTGTGTTTAAGAAGAAAGGGGTTTCATATTACATCTCCCTTGCCTTTTCTTTTAATTCTTTACATTTTAATTGGCCTCTTTTAGAAAGGGGAAAAGAAGTTCTATACATCAAGACAGAGACTCATTCTGCATGCACCTCGAGGTTAAAAAAAACTTAGTATGTATGGCCTTATTTTCCTCTGGAAAGTGCATTTCAGCATTGCAGACATCCATTAAAATGCAACAGAGCTTCCCTTGAGCTCAGGTCCCAGTCTAAATCCACACAGCTGTAAATAATCCACCATTTCTTTTTCTTGCTTTATGTTGTTGCTGTTGTTTTTTAAGCAAAGAAGGAAAAATCAGCAAACATACTTAGAGATGAAATACCTTTTAAGGCAAGGATCTGGATGAGCTGTTAATAAATTGGCATAAACAACTCACTCACCAGAGATTTCTTATTCCAAGAAGGAGTGGGATGTTCCAGTGGGACAGGAGAGACGTGTATGTGTGTGTTTAGGGTTCAGATGCTTGTCTTAAAAAGAATTTTGCTCACTGACAAATGAAACAGGCAATCTCAGGAATGTGAGATCTTGTTTAATGGCATTTCTGATGGCAATCACACAAAAGCTATTTTGCTCCAAAGACCAGCAAGCAATGGTAGTCTTAAAGCCACATATCAGAATTGCCCCCTGGGGAGAAAAACAAAGGGAAAATACAGTTATATTCTCCCTCCCCATTCAGATTTAAAGACATGAGCCTCTGAAACACACACATTCACAAACCCTATATCATACCTTTCCGCTGTCCCAGTTTGGCAGGGATAATCCAGATTAATCTGCTGTCCTCCCAGTTTTTCAACTTCTTTTTAAAACAGCTACTGTATATGTATATGTATATGTATAAGCCTAGAAATTTAAGTCCAAAAATCAAACCAAAAAACTCAGGTTGACTTATCCATGGGTCAATTGTTGTTGTTACTGGGTGCCTTCAAGTCATTTCCAGTTTATGGAGACCCTATCACAGAGTTTTCAGGGCAAGATTTGTTCCGAGGAGGTTTCCCATTGCTTTCCCTTGAGGCTGAGAACATGTGGCTTGCCAAGTCATCCAGTGGGTTTCATGGCCAATCTGGGAGTCAAACCCTGATCTCCAGTGTCATAGCCCAATGCTTAAACCACTATGCCATGGTGGCTCTGTACTGTTCCTTAACTTTTATCCAAAAAGGAACATTGCCCTCTCTAAGAGTGGTAGAAGATGAGTCCATCCCAGGAGAGCCTAAAAGAAGCACTAACTACTTCTACTCTCTCCACAACACTGCTTCTGGCCTTTTTGAATGCATGGTTGGGAAAATGGTGTCCATGGTTCTTTGGTGCTTCCCTTCAAAGGAATGTCAAGAGAGTGGATGGGGGGTTAGTCCTTCTTTTTGGTTCTCCAAAGATTGAGATGAAAACCCTGTGATAGGGTTGGGATGCTCTGGCTCAGCAGTCGAAATACTTGGCCTTACACTGCAAAGGACAGAACTATGGCAGTTAAAGGGGGGGTGTAGGAAGACGGGAGAGAAACGACTGTATATACTTATGTATAAAATCAACCCCATGTATAAGTTGAGAGCAGGTTTTGGGGCCATAATTGAGGATTTTGCTATGACCCAGAGATAAGTCAAGGGTAAACTTAGGGGCATGTAACAAAGGATGTAAAGGACAAAGCAGAGGAAAAGATGCCAAAGAATTTACAAAATTCCAACAGGCATCATTGTGCTCACCCTAAAGGCTGGATGAATGAGGAGAGAGCTGTGATAAATCATGTCTGTGCGATGTATATGGGAGGCGACCAGGCACAAATGCACACATGTCAAAAAAAGATCTAGGCAAGGTACTGTATTAACTCTTATCAAAAAAATGAACCACTCCTTTCTCCAAATAAAGTAACATTTTTTCCAGCTTCCTCTTCAGTTACTGCTTCAGTTATACACCAACCAGGTTCTGGGGGCAGGAGAGAGATGTAAGGAAGGTGAGAGCTGATTTTCTTATTTATAGGGAATGTGATAATTCATTTAAAAAAAAAAGATCATGCAAAATCTAACACTGATAACAGAAGCAGCAGCAACAACTTGCTGTATCTTGATAAGAGAAGATTTTCTTTGTTTCTTGTTGCTGTGTGCCTTCAAGTCATTTCTAGCTTATGGTGACCCATGGGGTTTTCTTGGCAAGTTTCTTCAGAGGGGTTTGCCTTTTGCCTTTGTTTTTCCTTTAGTACATGAGAACAAACCAAGCTAGGGTTTAAATTGTTAGCTCTGTGGCTCACCACACAACACCCAGAGGTGCCAAATATTTCCTATCAGACAGATGTGATGATGAACTTTTGATGCTGAGCTTTAGGAGGGTTTGGTAGTCACAAGCCAAGCCAGCTTGCCTTAGTGAATTTTCCATCTTCTATGAACTGGATCCCAGATGTCCTGCAGCTTGCATTGGCTAGGAGAGTTACTTTCAGTTCGCAAAGGTGTGGGCTGTGAGGAAGAGAAAGTGTCAATACTTATCTTCAATTCAGTCTTCATGCCAAGATTTCTCAAGGGTTCCCACCTTCTTTCACTTAATGAATCAGTCAAGAGACCGAGAAGGAATGTGCAATGCAAATTTGTTAAATATTCAGCAGATTCTGTTAACTGAATTTCAATCAGGAAGGCACTTGGAAGCATCTGCATGATAATATTCTATCTAATGACCCTCCCCCCCCCCAAAAAAAAGGGAGGAAATGCTTCTTCTCAAAGCATGCTTTAAACTTAATAACAGTATTTCTCCCATTAGCATTGGCTCTGACCTAAAGACTAATTTTGAAGCCCGCAGGGTAAAACTTCTCTTACTAATTAGTTCTCCTTGGTTGTAGTCCAGAAAAATGACAAATTTCACCTTGTTTTAGATGCCTCTTGATAACTATTTAATCCAACAGAGAAAGTCTGGGTAATTTTTAACAGGCATCTTGGTCTCTTTCCCTGCCCTTTGAGGGATTTCTGCTGAGATTTCCATCCAATAATTTTACATTTAAAAACAAAAATTCTGGTCATCTTCTTGACAGCTGTGACCCCAAGAAGGCAGGAACTTTTATGTTTGGCTTCCCAGCTTCTCCCTAGAGAAGGCAACAAACCTGGCAGGGAACATAATTTGAATATATTATTGCTTCATCTCAAACACACATCTGATGCAGCCTTGGATTTGTGCACCAAGTCCCCATTGAAGAGGTCCAAAGTGATACAGGGAGCAGGAAAATGCCATTTAAAGTGGAGATGTAGCAAGGGAGAGGGAAGAGTTTGATCCATTATGCTATAGCTCCTTTTTCTTCACTGACCCCATTCCTATCTCTACAGTGTAACAAACATACCTGATCTTGTTCTACAGGTTGAGATCCAGAATTTTGAAATCCAAAATACTCCAAAAACCCAAACTTATTTTCATGGGTGGTTGAGATAGAGACACCTTTGCTTTCTGATGGTTCAATGTACAAAAACTTTTTTCCGTGCACAAAATTATTTAAAACATTGTATAAAATTGTATTAAAATGTTGTATACAATAGATGCTGGATGGCCATCCGTTGGGGCGGCAAGATTTGTTCAGAGGTGGTCTGCCATTGCCTTCTCTTGAGGCTGAGAGCATGTGACTTGCCCAAGGTCACCCAGTGGGTTTCATGGCCATGTGGAGAACCAAACCAAGCTCTTCAGAGTCCAACACTCAAACCACAACACCACACTGGCATTATGCACATATATGAAAATACCAAAAAAATCCAAAACACTTCTGGCCCCAGACATTTCAGATAAGAGAAATTCAACCTGTATATAGAGTTTTTGACCTTCAGAATAGGATGATGATGAGGTGGAAAATCATACACTTCCTCACTTTCTGTGAACTGGCAGGCTATGGTACCTCAGGATGGTCCCAAGAGCAGACAATTGGCTAGTCGCCCATCCTTCAAGTACATATATTTAAATTCTCTCTGTGATTTTCTCTTTCTGAACATTTCAGAGCTGGTCATTTGACTAACTTACTCTATTTTCTCTAAGAAATGCCTTTAAAGAACTCCAGTTTCAAGTTATGACAGCTTTAGTTTTAGATGGACACTATAATAGAATGCCATTTGAAAAGAGAATATGTATTTGTGTCCAATGTGATTTCACTGACATTGTTCACTCCATATTGATCTCCCTCTTGTACAGCAATCCAAGAAAAAGATTTTTGAAAGCCTTACTGTCATATGGAAATAGGATCCTCTCCTAGAATTGGTTCAGTTTCTTCTGAGGGGTGCCAATAACTGTGTAAAAGCCAGTGTGGTATAGTGGTTTAGCTATGATACTGGAAGCCCGGGATTTGAGAAGTAAACTAGGATACTGGAAGACCAGGATTTGAGAAGTGACACTCTCTCAGTCTCAGAGGAAGACAACGATAAACCTCCCATGTCCAATTTTTTTCCAAGAAAACCCCAGGATAGGTTCACCAGAGTTGCCATAGGTTGGAAATGACCTGTTATTGATGCAACAATGGGGGGTTGCAGACTGCCAGAAATAGTGTGAATTCAGTCCACTTTTAGGGTTAGGGTTAGAGTTAGGGAACCATGGGAACTGTATTTTATTGTGGCATCAGAGTTGTCTGACAGAGAAGGCTCAATGTCTCAGAAAAATAACAGTTCCCATGATTCCCTAGCACTAACCCTAACCCTAAAAGTGGACTGAATTCACACTATTTCTGGCAGTCTGCAACCCCCTAATAACTCCTTTATGACTCACAAAATGACTCTTTCCTTTGGTTGCAAAGAAAGAAAGAGAGAGAGAGAGAAAGATTATTATTTTTTGTTGCTGTGCTAGTTCAGGATTCTGGGATTCCAAGTTCTCACCCACACAGGTTGCTAAATATTTGTTTATTTGCCTTCAAATAACCTGTTCACTTTCCTTGAATTTCCTAGGGTTTCTTTAGGCAAAGGAAGACTCAGAGAGGGCTTTGTCAGTTCCTTTCTCTGAAATATAGCCTACAGCACCTGGAATTTGGTATCACAACCAAGTACTTCCTTCCTTCTTTATTGGAAGGAGGGCCTTACAAAACAGAGGTGTCCTCTCTTCATAGGAAGGAGACATCAAAGGACAGTGATCAGAGAGAAATGCACAGATGGCTATTTGTTTTATTCTTCCAACATGTGTTGTAGCATTAAGAAAATATAAGTTGATTTGGATCTGTTTTTTTCAGTGCAAAGAGACCAGCCAACCCATCAGGGAGACTGACAAAACTTTCATCTCGATTTTGAAAGCCACGAGAACAGCTTCAGAATAGAATGAATGAACAAACACACACAAACAAACACCTATAGTTATTCATAACATCCCCTCAAGTTCTTCTTTTCCTTCCATATAATCCATAAATTATCATCACTTTGTTTTACAAAAGAGGCAACGGTATTTTGCCTGGCCAGATTTTCCCCTCCTGTTCCTGCCTTGAGAGATCAGAAAGGGTGTTTGCATCAATGTGATATTCAACCGCACTTTCATTCTCAGCTGTTTGCAAAAAAAAAAAATCACCCTAGGAGAAGATTTCAATGACACTTACTATAATCATAGGGCAGGGTGGCTCAAGGACCACATGAAACATGCATTCTGCAGATAACACATGGCCTTTAAATACCTTCATCCCCAATGTCCTCATGGTGAGGGAACACTAACAAACTCCAGCCCTTAGAGGCTTGCAGGAGTGTTTTATTGTAGTTGTTGTATGCCTTTCAAGTTGGTTCCAAATTATGGGGACCCTAAAATGACCCTATCGTGAGGTTTTCTTGGCAAGATTTGTTCAGAGGGAGTTTGCCATTCCCTTCCTCTGCGGCTGAGAGAGTGTAAAGTCACCCAAAGGGTAACTGAAACTTAAGGTTGTCTTGGCAAGATATATGTACAGGAAGTTTACTCTTGCCTTCTTCTAAGGCTGAAAATGTGTGCTTTCTCCATGACCACTCAGCAGGTTTCCATGGCCTAGTGGAGATTTAAATGTTGGTCTTCCAGAGTCCTAGGGTGCATCTAGACTGTATAAATAATGCAGTTGGACAGCAATTTAAGTGCATAGCTCCAACCTATGGAATCCTGGGATTTGTAGTTTTGCAAGGTCTTTAGCCTTCTCTGCCAAAGAGTGCTGGTGCCTCACCAAGCTACAAAACCCAGGATTCTGTAGGATGGAGCCATGACAGTTAAACTGATGTCAAACTGCATTATTTATACAGTCTAGATGTCCCCCAAGTCCAGCACTCACAACAGTACACTACAGTGGCTCTTCAGAGCTGGAAGACACACACCCCCAACCTCTTCCAACCCCCAAATACTAAAACAAAACACAACATCGAGAAAATCCTGAATGTTGCTGATATCCAGAATTAGATATACCAGCCACTTTCAGGATTTTTTTTTAAAAAAAAAAAACGATTTCATTGTTTCCAAGATCTCACATATGGAGTGTGAGGCTATACCTCTCTGCTCTCCCAGCAGTCAAGTGTGGAGGCGATGCTATGGTTATAAAGCCATGGAAATGGGAAGGAGACGGTAAGAATGGAAACTGGCTCCCATCCCTGCTCCAATTCTTGAGATGAAGGGAAGAAAAATAATGGCCTTTCTTCTCTTCCTCTCTCTCTCTCTCTCTCTGGAAAACTGCATCAAGGATTGGAGGTAGTCTCCTCTCTTCTTGTAAGACCCTCTCCCATCACCATCTCCAGCAATTTAATGTCAATAGCAGTGCCCCTTGGGGTTTGAGAGGAGTATTTGGGAGATTATCGCACAGCAAAATAAAGTGTCCTTTCCCCAATGGGATAAGGTCACATTACGGGTTGAAAACGGATGTTATCGCATGCAAAAATGCTGACTTATCAAGAACGGGAAGCTTCTGTACTTGAAAATCGGTGGACTAAGCGTGGCTGGGAGATGGTTGTAGTTTCCCTGTGACACAGTCAGCATTTTTGTGTGTGATAACATCCATTTTCAACCCGTAACGTGACTTTATCAGGGAAAGGATGCTTTATTTTGCTGTGTGATAATCTCCCAAATACTCCTTCCAAACCCCAAGAGGCACTGCTATTGACATTAAATTGCTGGAGATGGTGACTGCCATGTGATACTCTCCTTGGATGCAGCAGAAAGGAATAGAGAATAGTCCCTTCTGCCCCATCCAAAACCACACATTAAACACAGATAGGTTACCAATAGGATTGCAGACTTTATTTTATCTTATCCTATCTTATTTAATTTTGCATGTTTGTGCCCACAGGCAACCTTGGATTGTCTGTGAGCAGAAACATGCAAAATAAAATAATCTAACATTTGCTCCCAAACCATTCAAAGTGACAAACGAGGGATCATATGAAGCTTCACAAATGAAGCTAAGACTATGGGGAGCTGGAGTCCAGTAGCTACAATAAGAGTGAAAAAGGTCATATACACCCTTAGGCTGAAAGAATTTTCCTATCTACATCTCTTTTCAGCCTGAAGCTCATAGCAATAAATAAAACCAAATAGAGTATGCTGAAAATGCACTATCATTGGTATACAAGAACTGATAACATTTTTATATTTTTCTCTCACTCATCCTTTAAAGCAGGAGGGCATTGGATTGGGTACTTGGGCCACAAGATGATCCCTATGTGAACCAGTGGCTGTGTTGTTCTGTGGATTCACTGCAGTAAACATGACCAGACTCGTTATCTGGTCATGTTTATTATTAATTATTTATTATTAACAATTATTAAAAAGGAATAAACAAGTAGAAATGTATTAAGACACATTTAGGTTGCATCGACACTGCAGAATGAATGCAGTTTGACGCTGCTTTAACTCCTATGGCTTAACGCTATGGGATTCTGGGACTTGTAGTTTGGTAAGGCTTCTGTTCCAGAGAGCTCTGGTGCTACAGCAAACTACACATCCCACGATTCCACAGGATGGAGCCATGACAGTTAAAGCAGTGTCAAAGTGCATTCATTCTGCAGACAACACAATAACCTCCTGAACAATTGAATCATGCATGGATTCCCCAAATTCCATTATCTCCATTACAGCTGTTCCCTAGCTCTGGGTCATCTTCTCCCTATCTCTGGGCTATGTTTCTGCTATGTCTCCACAATCCTTTCCCTGTCTATGCTATCTTTCCATAGTCTTCTGTCAGAGACAAGACTCAGTTTTGTATCCTTTCTTCCCACATAGGTCCTCCTCCACAGCCGTCCCACCAACTAAATTTGCTCAGCTCATCCCTTTACACCACCAGAGAAGCAACACCAAAGGCGGTTCACCTCTTTGGGGAAACTGCTTTGGGAGTTCAGCAAGGGCCAGTATCCTTGCTTGGGAGCGGGATATAGATTCTCTTTTTTACATGCCTTAGGGTTTTTTAAAAACAATCTGCCCTGTCTGCAAAACACAAAATGTGGTTTTGGTCAGCATGGGAAGGGAAGCAGGCCAAGGAGCATCTATTCCAGCAAGAATGGGGTAGAAGGGGATACAGAGTGGGAAGACAGTACAATGGTTCCTCCACATTTGCTGGGATTAGGGGTGAAGGACCCCTGTGAATGTGGAAAAATGCAAATTTAAAAAACACTATTCTTTCTACCTAAGACAGAGGTAGGCAACCTTTCCCCTTTAAGGGCTGAGGGACTTCAGCTCCCAGAATCCCAGGAGCTATTGGCCAACATGGAACTATTGGCCAACATGGCTGAGGCTTCTGGGAGCTGAAGTCCCTCAGCTGTTAAAGGGGAAAGGTTGCCTACACCTGACCTAAGAGAACACCTGTCTAGAAATCTCCAGGTCCTTCAGTGTAACTCTATGGTCAACATCTGCCAGAAGTTGATCATTGAATCATGCTAGAGGACCTACAAATGCCTACAGAAGTGTTTTGTTTTTTCTAGGAACTTCTAGGTTCTCCAGCACAACTCTATGGTCATCTTCAGGCAGAGTTGCGTTAAAGGACCTAGAGATTCCTAGAGAGAACATATTAATCAAACCTGCAAATTATCAAATCCGCAAAAGTCAAAACTTCAAATATGGAGGGCTGATTGTATTACTACCATAGGAGAAGGAAGACCTACAGGGTTTTGCTTTCCACCAAAGTGTCCCCCATCTGAAATAGGGGATTGAAAACAGGGATTCAGGCAACAAATGCTGCTGCTTAGTGCCAGGTCAGTGAACCCGGGGGGGGGGGGGGGAATGGATGAGCATGCCAACTTGGCTTGTATTACAGAAATTTACAGAAAGAGTTATGGGGCAGGGAGGTGGAATTACAGTGACTTATCAAGATTTCAATGGCAATCTTGCAAAGAAAACCCCATGATAACTTCACCTTAGGGTTAGAAATGATTTGAAGGCATACAACAAAAACAACGTCCATCTCCTTCACCAGTTGCCCCATTCCACAGTCTAAAGGTATGAGTATACATATCTGAAGGTGAGTGGCTAGGTTTGGGGGCAAAAATTGCCATAGAAGCATGTTGATGGGGGGGGGGAACCCAGGGGGTTGGAGGGCTTTAGGAATATTGGTGGAACGTTCAGTGTCCAAATGTGGCCCATGGGCCACATACCCACTTTTGGGTAAGGACAGTGTAACAAGACAGTAATTTAAGTTGTCCAGGGAGATTTAAAACTAGATAAGGCCTTGATTCCAAGTCTGTTGAGTCCATGTCCAAAACCCTCGTTTCCCCAGTTTTCACACAAAGTCAAAAATGCAAGAAGGTTGGAACACAAATTGAACTACTCAACTTTTATCAGCTTCATTTTTTAAAAAAAAATACTGCTAAGTTTATTGTTGTGTGCCTTCAAGACATTTACGATTTATGGCACCCCAAAGTGAACCTATCATGGGGTTTTCTTGGCAAGATTCATTCAGAGGAGGTCTGGTTGTGCTTTCCTCTGAGGCTGAAAGAGTGTGACTTGCCCACCTCCACCTCAACATTAGGAGGAACTTCCAGACAGTGAGAGCTGTTCAACAGTGGAACACATTCCCTCGGAGAGTGGTGGAGTCTCCTTCTTTTGGAGATCTTTAAACAGAAGCTGGATGGCCATCTGTCGGGGATGGTTTGATTTTGAGTTCCTGTATGGCAGGGGGTTGGACAAGATGGCCCTTGTGGTCTCTTCCAATTCTATGATTCTATGATTCTAAGTCACCCAATGGGTTTCCCTGGCCAATTGGAGATTTGAACCATGTTCTCGGGGTTCTAGTCCAGTGCTCAAAGCACTACACCACATTGTCTCTCCCTATTAATTCTTTATTGTACCCAGTATACTAGATCAATTCATCAGGAATAGAGCTGAATCGTTATTTGGAACAAGTAATTTGCTTAATAAACTGAGTCCGTCTTTTTCCCCATTTCTAAATGAACCATTCGTTTTCATATAATTTATTCAACAAATTAACTTTTCCTGCAAGGTTCCAACTTGATTAGTGTTTGCTATCTGCAATTCACCACAAATCTTAAAGAATCACATCCCTTCTGAACCTCACTTCCTTTTGTGTTGAAAACAGAGAACGGCATAATGCAACACAAAGACCACAAACAGCATTCCGAGCTAAGATCGATGTCTCTACAGACACTACAAAATAGGTATTATTTACTAATCATACAATATAGTCATGATATAGTGGTTTAAGTAAATATATGTCATTCTGCTGATACACAGAATAAAAAATACAGACAATGGGTGGAATAAAACAAACATATAAAATGATTTGAGCATTGGACTATGGCACTGGATGCCAGGGTTCAAATCTCAGCTCAGCTATGAAACTCACTGGATGACCTTGGACAAGTCACACATTCACAGCCTCAGAGGATGTCAATGGCAAATCCCCTCTGAAGACACTTGCCAAGAAAACTCCATGATAGGTGGCTCGCCTTAGGGTTGCCATAAGATGGAAACAACTTGAAGGCACACAACAACAACAATACAAAATAAAGACTCAGAGCCTTTTCACATTAGTTATGGCACTATGATCCCATTTTAACTGCTATGGATACATTCTATGGAATTCAGGAGACTGTTGTAGTTTGGTGAGGCACTAGAACTCCTCTGTTGAGAATTCTAAGTACCCTTCCCTAAACTGCAAATCCTAGGATTCCATAATATGTTTCCAAGACAATTAAAGTGGAATCATAGCACTGTGTGCAATATGAATGGGGCCTTTGGTATTCTCTAACCTGGCTACTGGCTTCAATGCTATTGGCCTAAAACATATTGGTTAGTCTCAACTTGTGTGTGTTGTTTGCCTTCAAGTCAATTCTGACTTATGACGACCCTCAGGCAAAGCTAGCATAAGGTTTTCTTGGCATGTTTCTTCAGAGGGGGTTTGGGTTTGCCATTGCCATCCTCTGAGCTGAGAGAGTGTAACTTGCCTAAGGTCTCCCAACTGGTTTCCATGGCCAAACTGGGATTTGAACCCACAAGAGTCATAGTCCAGTGGTCAAACCACTACACCACATTGGCTCTCAGTCTTAGCTTAAGCAGACTATTATTTAATCAGTTGTTGAATAATGAATCAACACACAAATAAATCCCATGGATTCAATGGATCTACTCTAGTGGAGGATTATCAATAGGATTCAGGCATCTTTTCTTCTCTCTCTCCTTGTTTTCACAGCTTTGCCCCTAGTTTCCATTCTAGATATCCTCCTAGATATCAAATATAAATTCAGGATCTTCTTGCTGTCCCAACAGACTCAGGGTGCATCTACACTGTAGAAATAATGTACTTTGAAACCACTTTAAGTGCTGTAGCTCCATTCTGTGGGTTCCTGGGATTTGTAGTTTTACAAAGTCTTTAACTTTCTCTGCCAAGGAGTGCTAGTGCCTCACCCAACTATAATTCATCAATGTTTTCATCCCACTGCATGGAATGGAAAGGGTTTTTTTTAATCTTTACACACTTTTGACTTTTTTGATTAAAAAAAAATTAATTTGTGCAAAAGAAACACCTGTGTTTTCTGGGGAAAATGGATTACTCTCTGAGCAAAAATGCTGGGATTTGCACATATATTTCACACACACACACACACACACACACACACAGAAATCCTTGAGGTGTCAACCTCTACTTCCAACCGCATTTCTCAGTGGTTGACTATTTTCCCAATGGGATGTCTGGATATGCTGAGGCAGCCTTTCTTATTTCGGGCAAGAAAATTAATGAGTATCCTTAGCGTGCCTAACCTAATATCAGACCTGCTCCAATCCTAGTTACTTTTAGGGGAAAGTTGGAAACCTACCTATTTTTGCAAACCTTCCCACTGTCGTTTCAGACTTACCATCTGCTTGATGAATAATGTAAAGGCTGTTGTCTTGTTTCATATGTATTGTTTTACACAGTATATTTTATTATTGTTGTACATCATTTTCAAGATCTTCAACAATGAGTGGTTTATAAATATGGGTAAATAAATAATAAATAAAAAGAGACACGTGGACTTTTAGACAAAGACATATTGGAAATCAATAATTAAAAGGTGTCTTGCTGTATTTCAGACTGCTTGAAAGCCTCCAGCCCTAAGTTTTATGGTCTCTGTGGCCTTAACTTGTTAAGCCTTTAATAGCTTATTAATAAGATGTCGAACTCAGCTGGGTCCTTTTCCACTTCATAGGGGCTGGTTGCATTTTTTCAAAGATTCTGGTTTAAACTTTAATGGTCTAGAAATGTACTCATTTGTCATTTTATTTGGTCAATTCAGTCTGTGATCTGTCACCTAAATCAGGGTGGGGGGGGGGGGGGAATCTGTCTTCTCTGAAGAAAAATACATTTGTCCTAAGTTTATGGTTCTGAGAAGAAAGAAGGACCTTTAATACTTTGCTGTAATGGGAAAAGGTGATAAAAGACAAAATTTAAAGCAGAGTAGAATTCTGCACTGTGTAAAACTGCTAGAGTTAGCAACCTTTGCATGCCTATGTTCACTAATTGCTACTTTGCAAGTTACCATCTAGGAATACAGGCACCACATATATTTATGATAACTTCTTTCTTAGGATTTTCCCCAACCCCTCATATTTCCTACAGCCATTTTTTCACAGTCTCCTCCATTAAGCCATGTATACAATTAACTACTTGTACATGTTTTTACAAAGAAGGCTAAACTACTGCTTTTCTCTGCTAGAGTTTGTGGAGGTAGGCATGGGACATGGGACTGGTTGTTGTACAGTTTCTGCCTTGGCAATTTGACTATTCTACTTGACAGATCCACTACCAACTCTCACATTTCCCAACAAAAACACAGGCCAGTTTTAGGCAGAGCAAGCTGGGGTCAAACAAGCATGATCTTTCTGCAATAGTCTTCCTTTTGTCCCAAAACAGGAAAGAAGGTCAACTGTTGGGACGTCTTGGGGTCAATTCTATGTGCTTATAATAGTGGGGGTGCATCTACACTGTAAAATTATGCAGTTTGCATACACATGCACACACAAAACAACACCAAGAAGCTGGAAAGCACTAAAGAAAAGCTGTGACAATATTTCCACCTGCTGGAGATACAGGATAATTAGCCAGCTAGTCCGAGATAGAGAGTTAATTAAATATGATGTGGGTTTTCTTTTCCTATTAATGCTAGTGTAGATATAATGAACAGCAATGTGTGGACCAACTCAGCTCAGAATGAGTTTGTATAGTTGTTGTTGTTTGTCCATGATTTTCCCAAGAATTCTGGAGAATATGTCAGGAGATTTCCTCTAAAATATCAGAAAGACTTGATCCATTCCAGAAGCTTCCTTATTAAGCATCCATTGTTTTCAGAGCCAATGAAATCAGATTATTTCATTGCTCTCCCCTGTAAGTTTCCTATTTCCTCTCACAACCTCCAGCAGTGATAGGAGGGAAAGAAAGGAAGATGACAACTGCTTCATTTAGTCATGAAAAGTTCCTCAAATGGACATCCACCACAAGAAGCTGCCTGGTAATAAGCTGTATGATTCAGTACTGTTGTTGTTGTTGTTGTTGTTGTTGTTGTTGTGTGCCTTCAAGTCATTTCCAATTTGTGGTATTCCTTAGGCATAAATATCACAGGATTTTTTTGGCAAGATTTGTTCAGAGTGGGTTTGCCTTTGCCTTTCTGAGAGGTTGACTTGCCCAAGGTGCCCAGTGGATTTCTATAGCTTCACAGAGATTCAAACCCTGGCCTACCTAGTCTATCACACAAACCACTGTGCTGACTTTGCCTTTTCTAAATAAGTCTTCATCAGGATGGTGAAATTATTTTGCTTTGCTGTATTAGACACTGAAGTTTTCAATTTCTTCTGATGCAGGGATGCAAAAGAAATGCCTTCTCTCAGGTGAGGTTGCTCATTGCCTCTCTGTAGGCATCACTGCACTAGTCTTCCATTCAGGAAGCATGCCTTAAACATGATTTCATTTTGAGATGCAATGGGCAGCCTTCTGCAAGACTGGGGAAACTGGGTAACCATGGACAACACTTCATTTAAATAACATACCTTGTGCCTGCAGAAGTCCCAGGTTCATTTCTCTCAATCTTCTGAAGTTTAAAGGAGCTGTCCAAGGTGCTGAACCACATCTTCAAATTACTTTTGTTTGTTTGTTTATTAAAACAATTTCTCTATCTATAGCCAGAGATCTCACAGCGGCATCTGATAAAACCCATTTTTATTTTTATTTTTTAAGATTCAGCACCTTGGGTAGTTACTTTAAAGTTCAACCTAACACAGAGAGCAGATTTGCTGTTCCACCAACATGGGAGCTATGAGCTGCCCTTGCTGTAAATAACTTGAAGGAACAGAAGAACAATTTCCAGAGTCCTAGTCCAATACCCAAACCACTACCCCATGCTGATTCTTCTAAATAAAGTCAATTCTCTACCCAAGTAAGCCCTAGAAAGCAACTCACATCTCCACTCAGCTGTTGAGAACCCAAAGAGGCAACATTTGAGATACCTTGGGCCAATATCATGCTGAACCATGCTGGATGTTCTAGTTTGCACATAGTTCTCTTAGGTAAATTCTACAGAAGAGTTTGCAGACAGAAACCCTTCTGGACTATGGGTACTCTTGTCCTCCCTATTGATAACCCCTGTTGTCTGCTGGACATGTGCTTCTGATTAATGGCACCTGTGCCTAACAGGTACCTCTAAACCAGTTTGATCCTCCCATGTGTTTTGGATTTCATCTCCCAGAATCCCTAGCCATTTGGCCAACAATTAGTAATACTGGGAGATGCAGTCCAAATCATCTAGAGTACCAAAGTTTGGAAACCACTGACCTAAACAAACTAACTAGTGTTGCTTATTCTAATAACTGAGTATCTACATGCATGCCTAGTGGGTTAAGGATGGACCTAGGAATACAGGTAATAGGTACAAGGGTCTCCTTACATCTAAAAACTGTACCAAACATGTAGTGATCATAGATGAAGTCTGATGCCAAATTGATACACATTTAACACAAGTGAACATTTAGCATCAGATGATGCTGCAGATACTTCTGGGAGAAATAGGCTAAGAAACTTGGCATAACTGGCCAAGAAGGTTAGCATAATTTGACAATATGTTCATGTCAACCTAATCTTCCTCACACAAAGTTCTTCCATCCCCACTCCACCGTTCCTATTCTGCAATACATAAAAGCAGCACAGAGAAGAAAGGGGGAAAAATGGTCAACTCAGCATCAAACCGCTTGTAGTCAACAGAACATTATATTTTTTTAATAGCAGAAACCAGGACTCAATAGAAAATTCATGCTCAGGTCAGTCTCAGTGTACATTTGACTTCCAAGGTCATTTGTTGAAGAGAAAACTTTGCAACACAGAGCAACTGCCTTTCCAAATATGATACACTGAAAGGCTCTAGCATCTGTTTTTCTTAGATTCAAATATCAAACACAGACACACACGCAACACCGCTTTTGTTACAATGCCTAGTCATGCTGGGACTGTCAAGAACTCAAGAGCTTTCCTTTCCAAGGCTTTTGTGGGAAACATGAAATAAAAGACTCCCCCCCCCCCTTTCAACTGTCTGAACCTGTTCATTTGTTTATTGTCAAAATGTTGAGATCTTTTTTAAAAAAGAAAAGAAAAGAAACGTTTGGGGTTATTGAACCTGATCCTATATTGAACTATCGAGTTATTAATAACTAGGAATCTTCAAGTTAATGAGTGGATATATGGATTCTGGGGGAGCTTCATGGAAGTGGAATTACTTCACTGAGAGTAAGAATAATTTTTACAGATTTACAATCTGATCTCATGTACCACTGAACAGATGCAAATAGAAGCAAGATTCTGTGATTCTATGACAAAACCCAAAACCTAGAAGCAATGAAACATTTCTTGAGCCAGCTCCGAAGCATAAAATACATTAAGCAAGCCTTCAAAGCTTCACTGGCTTCTTCAACAGGCAAAAATGTTAAAAACAATGCAGGCGGGAAATGAGGACAAAGAGTCATAGGCTTACATTTTGCCGAAGATGTTGTCAGTTCAGACGGTATTGAGGGATTTCAATGCAGCCAAAGGCCACTCCCTTTATGGGCATGTGAGGAACAGAGCTCTCACCAGCAGGGATTTCTTCCTTATGTTTAGATGGAATCTCTTTTCCTGTAGCTTGAATCCTTTGCTTCATGTCCTAGTCTCTGTAGCAGAAGAAAAACAAGCTTGCTCCATCTTCAATATGATATCCTTTCAAATATTTAAACATAGCTACTATGTCACCCCTTAACCTTCTCTTCTCCAGGCTAAACATACCCAGCTCTCTAACCTTCTCCTAAGAGGGATTTGTGGTTTCCAGACCTTTTATCAATTTGGTCAACCTCCTCTGGACACGTTCCAGCTTGTCCATATCCTTCTTGAATTGTGGTGCCCAGAACTGGACATTATTCAAGGTGAGGTCTGGCCAAAGCAGAATAGAGTGGCATTATTACCTGTTACCCAGTTCATACAATATTAAAAACAAACAAACCACAAGCAGAAGATAAGGAACATGCAAACCTCTAGACATTCCATCCTTCACGAGGGATAGAGAAGAATTTAGTTGACCTGAAGACTTTGAATGGAAGTCTCAATTTTACATCTTCTCCAGCTTGTTACAATAGAAACAAAACCTTGCCTTAGACATCTGCACATTTGTCAAGTTTGCAACATATGTAATTCCTCCCATAGGGCTAAATCCTGGTTTTAGGTCCGATTAGAGTAGGCCTATTGAATCAGTGTTGTCTTGACTCACCATTCAACAAGTGCATGGGTCAGTTTTTGCTAGGACTAAGCAACCGAGTGCCACCTATAGTGTGTAAAAATGTGATTTTTTTTTAAAAAAAAAGAGTGGCTAAAAATGTGTACAACTTAAATTTTTTTCAAACACACTTAATGACTAAATCAATAACAAGGGCTGCAGGATTAATGCAGTTTGACATCGCTTTAACTATCATGACTCCATCCTATCAAATCCTGAGATTTTTTATTTTTCATGGCACCAGAACACTCTGTCAGAGAAGACAAAATATCTCACAAAACCACAAATCCCATAATTCCCTATCTTTGAGCCATGGTAGCTAAACCAGTGTCAAACTGCATAAATTCTGCAGTGTGGATGCAGTCAAAATGTATACATTGAAATGAGTGGCAAACATGTACAAAAAAATTAATGGGGGAAAACCTGCACAAGCTACTTTGCTAGAAGGAATAACCAGTGATGGAGGATTATGAGAGTTGTAATCCAACAACATGGAGGGGAACCTTTTTGTACTGAGAAGTCTCTGGAAGTTTGTAGCAGCTATGAAATTTGACACGTACAGGTATCCTCCTGTGTTCTTTTCTTGGAGAAGATACCTATCAATGCACATTTTCAGTGCTCATTTTCCAGGAATATCTGGCTTCTTCTTCTAGCTGCAGAGGAATACATAGGAGATCTCGTGCTTGTAGGGTATCCTAACACACCAGCAGAGGAAGACATAGTAAGCCAAGTGAAGGAAGCAAATGAGCTCTTCAACAACAGCTTTATAAGTTCCCTGAAATGATTGTTGCAACTGTGAATTCTGATGCAAACTGGACCTGATTGCATCATGCATGGATATATATATATATATATATATATATATATATATATATATATTCTCTACCTGTTTAGAATACATGAGAATCTAAGCAAAGGTGCCATCTAGTACTTTCCATTCTTATCCCAGAAGAATCACATCAGCAGCTTAATGGATGATTGAAACGGCAGCAAGTCAGCGATAGTCGCTGCATCCCATTTGAGTGTACAAAGGATCTGGCATGTGAACTCAAGGGGAACGTGAGAATGATGATGGCTCATTTTGCATTGAGTGCCCCGTCATCTGCTGAGTAGGATGGCTAGAAGTGAATAATGCATAAGAGGGGAGCCATTGAACTCCTTTGTGGCAATCACTCCAGTGTTACTCCATTTTAGAGTGGGCCCACTTAAACCAAATGAACTGGGCAATTTCTCAGAGCAGATTTGTGGAGTGGGCTAGGGCTTGATCAGAACTTGGAGGAGGTGATCCAAAGGGGAAGGCAAGCAGCCTCAAAATCCACTGTGGTGTGTATCTATGCATCTGGATCCTACATTTATCTTCTTGGGCTGATGTCACATTGCAGGATTAATGCAGTTTGACACTACTTTAACTATCACGGCTCCATCTTGTGGAATCCTGGGATTTGGGATGTGTTGGAGCACCAGAGCACTCTGACAGAGAAGGCTAAATATATTTGTTGTTGTGTGCCTTCAAGTCATTTTTGACTTATGGCAACCCTAAGGTGAACCTATCATAGGGTTTTCTTGACAAGTTTCTTCAGAGGAGGATTGCCATGGCCTTCCCCTGAGGCTGAGAGAGTATGATTTGCCCAAGGTTACCCAGTGAGGTTTTATGCTCAAGTAGGGAATCGAACCATGATCTCCAGAGTCATAGCACAACACTCAAACCACTACACCACACTGACTCTCTAAATATTTCTAAATATCTTTAAATTAAAAATCCCAGAATCCCATAGCATTGAGCCATGGCAGTTAAAATTGTAGTCCCCAAATTGCAGGTATGGATCCCTTAAAGGGCCAGAATCTGCTTAGTTTCAGTAGTCAACGTTATCATGCATTCTTCTTGGCCATGAATGCATCTACCCAGAGGAAATAATGCCATTTGATGCCACCTTAATCACCACAGCTCCATCCTAAGGAATCCTGTGATTTGTAGTTTGGTGAGGCACCAGCACACTTTCACAGGGAAGGCTAATGACCTTGTCAAACTACAAATCCCAGGAGCTACAGCACTTAAAATGGTGTCAAATTGCATTATTCCTACAGTATAGCTGCACCTCATTTTTAGGATGTTTAAAAGTGCTGACATTGACATGGAAATAAATGAACCAACCTCCAGGTGTGGAGGCACCAGAGACGATCCTTTTACCTTCAGGCTAGAACACTCTCCCACATAGATGTTTGTAATCCTTTTAATACAAGCATGTCAAAAGCAAAGAGATTGTCCAGAGAAAATTGCAACGTTTGTATGTGTGTACTTTCCAGCTGATACAAAGCAATTTTTTATTCACCCCCAAAACTGCTCTATTAAACTAAGTGCTCTGTACCTAGCAATCTTCTCTCTCTCTCTCTCTCTCTCTCTCTCTCTCTCTCTTCTTTTCGCCTTTATATAATTTCAGGAAAGGATCAAAATTTGAGAATGGGTGGATGTGCATGTCTACCCAAGTATTCTCAAAGAGGTTGTAATTGTTACTGGTTTGGACTGCTAGTTCCACAATCCCCCAGGGATGACCATGTCATCTAGGGGGTTCTAACAGTTATAAACCAACACGTTAACTTTTCCAAACTCCCACTTTCTTGCTCACACAAGCATCTTTCTTGAGTTGTGGTGTGTGACTTTGATTTCTGTTTCACTCCAAAAAAAATGTACAGGAGTGGCAGCTCCAGTGACCCACACAACAGAGGTAATATAGGCCACTTCTTGAGTGGTCTCAGCAAAGCATCAGGGACAGACAATCTGAGACCTTCCTCCATCCCACTTCCCTTGCACACACCCATAAGGACCTCATGTAGAGCCAATTTACCCAAGCATGTTCATCATCTGAAAACTGCAGTGATGATCGGCATATGTGAATGAGAAGTAACTGATTATTCACTACAGATAAAACTGAAATGCATCCCCGACAGATTGACATTCTATGTGCATGAGCTCTGCAGCACTCATTCCATCAGTCTACAACAAAAGCACAGAAGTGAAGCAGGGTCACTTCATTGGACCATTTCATTGACAGTGTTGAGACACACTGTTTGGCTTCTCCTTTCCCTCAGCTGAGCATCTCAGCTCTGCACGTAAGCCAGCTTCCATCATGCTTCTCCTTCCATCTGTTGTTATGAGGCAGCACCCATTCCATCAGTCTGCAGCAGTAAGACAAAAGGAAAGCAGAGCCACCTCACTGACTCTGCTGAAACACTTGCACTCCTCCTTTCCTTCAGCTGAACATCTCAGCTCTGCATGTAAGCCAGCATCCATCATGCTTCTAATTCCATTTGCTGTTATGAGGGAGCACCTATTCCATCAGTCTGCAAGAGAAGGACAAAAAGGAAACAGGACCACCTCATTGACTCTGCTGAGACACTAGCAATGTCTGCCTCCTCCTCTTCCTCAGCTGAATATCTCAGCTTTGCACATAAGCCAGCTTCCATCATGCTTCTCCTTCCATCTCTGGTTATGAGGTAGCAGCCATTCCATCAGAATCTCAGCCATTCCATCAGGCTATAGGAAAGGGAAGAAAATGAACCCAAACCACTCCATCAGCTCTTCTGGAAAACGAGCAATGTTTGGCTCCTCTCTTAGCTCTAAACTAAACTCCTCATCTCTGCACATAATCCAGTTTTATCACACTTTTCTTTCTGACACTTGCTTCATTCCATCAAGCAATGAGAGACAAAAGGAAGGCAAGCAAAGCCATTCCATCTAATATGCAGAAACACTTGCATCGTTTGGCTCTTCCTCTCCCTAAATTACTATGTTTCTGTACTGTATATTACTGTATTGGTTGTCATTATAAGAACATTGAAAATAGGAAATTGCCTCTCCTTCTTCCACATCTCTAATATCCCCCTTTTGTATCATGGCTTTTAGACTGAGGGAAGGATCTGCCTTCATTCTGTCATTTGCAGGGTTTTCTGTGAGCCATTTTAAGCTGAAAAGAGTTTAAAATATTTCAGATGAAAAAATAATAAGCATTTTAACATATCATAAAGCTTCAAGCCACTAAGTATTTTTATGGTGCATGCTTTGATGTAATCTCATTTTTTTTAAAAAAAATGTCTTCAGCCAGCCTGTTCGAGACATATTAGCACATAATCTAAGGTTACATGTATCTTGCTATGAATGGAGCACAAGATGGTATTCACTAGCCTTTGATGTAGCATCCAGAACTTTCCCCTAGCAGCTACCAAGCTTGAATTCAGAGAATTCAGAGACATAGCCATATTAGTTGGGAATATCAGTATGCAAGGGGATCTTGTAGCACTTTTGAGACTAACTGTGTGAAATAGATTGTAACATATATTTTCACAGACTTGGTCTGCTTCCTTGATCTACTTCATTTGAGGACACAGACCAAGTCTACAAAAGCTTATGCTACAACTTCTTTCATACAGTTAGTGCCAAAGGTGCTACAACATCCCTGTGCATAAAAGCCATCTGTAATCAAGAATAGGAAGCTTGGTGTGCGGTTCAAGTGTTGGACTGCAACTCTGGGGACCAGGGTTCAATTCCCAGCTTGGATATGAAACCTACTGGGTGACCTTGGGCAAGTTACATGCTCCCAGCCTCTGGGAAGGCAATGACAAATCTCCTCTGAACAAATCTTGCCAAGAAAACCCCAGGATAGGTTCACTTTAGAGTCACCATGAGTCAGAAATGATTTGAAGGCACACAACAGCAGCAAACAACTCATCCTATGCAGACTGTTGAACTGATTCTTTGGCTTCCACAGTGTAGCAACTGGTCTGAGATGCCAGAGGCAGATGAAATGCCAAACGGTGATAAACCCAAGAGTTAACCAAGGCACTGAAACTATTTTAATTGAACTCTTTAGGGGATAGAATTCAGCACCTTCGATAGCACCTTAAAGTTCAAACATAAACTCAGAGCAATTTTCCAACCCACTGATGTGGAAGGTGCCAGTTGCCATGTGAAATGGTAATCTAGACATGTCCAATGCTTTCTAGGTGTTTTGCATTTGAATGGAGAAGATCAGCAATGTTAAACAAGTCTCCTTTAGGAATACCTACACACACACATAAAGATGCAGCCAAGAAACTCCAGGATTCTCTCAAGCATAGTTTGCAACTGACTGTGACCATAGAAGTACAGTCTTCCAGGAGGCCATAATAATAAATGACTGAGGGCCTGGGTTGAGACAACCATAAAAGGGCAATTGACTTTTCATATGAGTGTCTATACAACAAACAAAATAACAGAATGTGAGTCACTGTTTCATTATTTCCATCTCTTCACACACATACTGAAATGGGATTCTCTTGTAACAACTTTCAAGCAGCGAGGAGGGGATCTTATTCAACTATGTGCTTGAAAAAGCTTTCCAACATTTTGAACATGCTAAGTGCTGTAAATGGAAGGGTGTGGAGTCAGAAGAACTAGGTGACCTCTAAGTAAACCAAGGGCTGAGGTTTTTTCCCACTATAAACCAAATTGTTTTGGCAGTCAGGACCCAGCAACTGTTGTTTCAATATTTCTTTGGCTTTGCTTCTGTCAAAGCAGCTGTTCTGAGGAAAACCCAACCTCAGATTAGAAGCTTTCAACCCACCACTATTGTGTGAATCTGTCTCAGCTAAGGGGAGCAAACCCACTGGAGCTCAATGAAGCCATAACAATAACATACATGTCCTCAGCCAAGCCTGCATAAAACAGAATTAATGCCAGCTTCTCTAGCCACAGAGCAGCTTTTAGAATGCAGCTTGGTACTGAGAATACTTGTCTATGAAATTTAAACTGTACAACTCCTGTTGGTTTTAAATTGACATAAGCCCACATTTTCACACACACCCTGAAGCTGTTGGGATATGGGCTGTTCCTTGCTTCCCCAAAAGATCATTGTATCTAGAAGAACATGCCTTCCTTCATCCTCAGCCATCTGCTACAAATAACATGGAATTTATAGACCAAGGCTTAACAAATGATGTTGTACCCACAGGCATTAATCAGACTTGAGTTTTCTGAGTTTGATCATTATTCAAAACTATTCCAAATATCCACTGCAAACATAACTCAACCTGCAGTTCATTATAACTCTAACTATTGACTGCTCAAGCAGCACAGATTGTTCACCTAAAATATACTGTTTTTCCCATTTGTTTCCTGATGAGTTGGACAAGTTTATTAAGAGGGGTAATGCTTTATAAATTGTGCCCACCTCCAATGTTCATTCAAATCTGGGACTATCTGTATGAGGAATTGTTAACTTTTCTTTCTGCAAACACAGATGAGATCAGAGATGCTTGGAGAGATGGAGAAAACTCCCATCAGGAAAGTATGAATTGACAAGACAAAGCATCTGAGGAAGAAGGGTTTCCTCCTCATGAATAAGCAAGTGGCTAGACTAGATAACCTCTAAGGGGCATAGAAGCTTGTCACTGAATTTGGGACTTTGTGTGGGTATCAATGTCTTCTCCTCATTCTGGCTTGAAATCCTTTGCCAGAATTTTACATCTTCCTTGCAATCTACACAGTGGTTGTGCTACACTGTCATTGTGCAACCAATTACTATATATTTGTGTATTAATTGAGCTCATGTATAATTCGAGGGCAGGTTTTCAGGGTGGAAAGAGTGCACATATGCAGGTGTAACATGAATGTACACATGTGTACACCTCTAACAGATTACCACTCATAAACATCCAGCATACCTCCTGCATAGAAGCTAGCATCTGAAACCAAGTGTGGAGGGTTTTCTCCCCTCTTGTACTATCTCTGAATGTATTCCCCAAAACAATAAAGGGTTACTCAATTTGAACCCAATTCATCCTCCTCTATGAAAAGAGATCATCAAAATTCCCCTTTGCATTGCATTCCCATTGTGGGGGTGGACAATTTTGGGTGAGAATTTTGGTCGAGTCTTATAAAATATTGTTGATTGGTTCTGGAATCTAAAAAATCCTCCAAGCTAGCTCTGTTTTCTATGTAACATTAATAAATTCTACAGTACACATTCACTTATGAAAGTCAGCTTGAGGTTTCCTGCTTTACAATTTATATTTTCTAAGCCACTGCAGCCTCTAGGCTATGTTCAATTGTTTGGAGTACCTTTTGCAAGTGCGAAACAGCTTCCAAAGCATTAATAGCATCAGGGCAATTAAATGCATTGAATGGAGCTTTTCTTTCTTTTGCAAAATTATCCAGGCAGGTGGACCTGACAGCTTTATTTTCTGGTCCCTTGATTTTGCTACAAAGATTGTTACTGATAGCTCTCTAAGAAACAACAACAACAAAAGCATTGATTGGTAACAGAGAAAGTGAGGGATCACCTCCTGGGTCATTTAGGCCAGCCTTTTCAGTTAGAGAAGGATTCTATTTTTATGCCATTTAATGTCTTGCAAAGCCTTTTCCTTTTTAAGAAGAATGTCTGGCAATGATGCTTTGCTTGCCTCCTGCAGTAATGTCTGCATTGCTTTCTCGAAAGATTTAGAGCAAGAAACAGAGCAGTTTGGGAAGGACTATCATAGAAGCAAGATCAGAACAAAAATAGAACAGGAGGCATGGAGAAGGCTGAGGGTGTTTTCACAAGTGGAGCTAAGCAGGCCCTTTGGCCTGCAAAGCAAGCAGCACAGCAATGGTATTTACTACACAGAAGTTCTATTCCTATCCATATTTATACAGGAATAACCAGTGAGAAACTATCAACTCTTCAACAAGGCAAGAGTGGAAAGCCCTTCTTTTCTGCAGAGGTGGTACAACTGTGTCAGGTCTGTACCAGAAGTATTTTCCCATCTTGCTTAGCCTTGTCCACTGTGACTGGTATCAACTTTCTAGTACAAGGTCGTTTTACTACAATTTCCATAATCCCACTAGACAGTATCCCTTGTGGAGATTCTGGTAACTATAGTCCCAAAAGTAACTTTTATAAACTCTGCTCCAAGGCACCAGTAAGCGGTTCTTTCCCAGCCCTGTTGCTCAAGTTCTTCATTAGGCACTCTGACCTCATCTCAATCTATTTTATGCCACATTGAACAATTGGTGCATGATGCCCAGCATGATCTACCCAGATGTACAAAGTTTTCAAAATGAACCCTTTCCAGACTCTGTTCCAAGGAAGAATCTACAGAGAGGGTCATGAAAACAGAAAAAGAATATTGATAACCCTTAAAGGCACCAGATCTTGTCTGATCTTGGAAGCTAAGCAGGGTCAGCCCTGGTTAGTACTTGGCTGGGATAACACCAAAAATACCAGCTGCTATAGGCTATATTTCAGAGGCAAAACCACTTCTGAGTATTTCTTACCTAAGAAAATCCTATGAAATTTAAGGGGTTGTCATAAATCGACAGGCAACTCAAAGGCACATACACACACACAAGATTGCAGAACCATGAATAGCTCCAAATGGAGTTGGGAGAAGGCAGGATGACTGTTAGTAGACATCCAACAGTGAAAGAACTGATGTTGCACCAACAAACAATGTGAAATCAATGATAGTTTAATCTTGTCAAATGGGCTGCTTCATACTGTCAGGTAACTGCCGCATCCAATTTACATGTGTCAACAAGATGGAGTAGTATCCAGCACACTTAAGTGCTCAAATTATACGATAAGAGATTGTACCTAAAGATTAGGAAGAATTGTGGATTGGAAGCTCTGGACTCTCCTTCTTTGAAGGTCTTTAAACATATGTCCATCTAACTTTTAAAGAGAAGTTGGATGAGCATCTCTCAGGGTGCTTTAGTTGTATATTCCTGCATGACAGACAGAAGATTGGACTTCATGGCCCCTGTGGTTTCTTCCAACTCTAAGATTCTATGACTCCTCCACAAAGGTAGGTAGCTAAAGCAATACCTTTTACATAACCCTTCCCCATATATCCTCTTGTCTTTTCCTCACTTTTTTGCCCAGGTTTGCTTCTTTTATGACTGATTTTACTGACTGCAAAAGCAACGCAACTAGGTGGAGAGGGACAGGAAAGAAAAATGAAAATGTCTATAGGAGAATTCTCATTTGGTTGCAGTGATATGCACACTGGCATTGGGAGGAGAGGGGGGGGGAACCTCTTGAAATCCTTGGAACATCTCCAAGCAGACACAGAGAGTACTGGTTTAGGTTGTTAGTTTATTCCTAGAATATTATCAACACAGCCTCCAGGCATTCCTCCGGGTGATAAAGCTTCACTTACAGCTGACAGTTGCAAGAGTGTCATGTCAAAGACTCTTGAAATGTTAGCATCTGAACATAACATTAGATGGGCCCATAAATCAGAAATATGCAAAAGTGAGAAATTTTAAAGCCGCTATTTGAAAATACCCCTTTCCAAAGTCAGCCAAGAAAGTACAGTGTCTAGCTTTTGAACTTTCAGGGGAGGCTGTTTCATCAACTTCAATCACCTTTGAGTCAGGTCCAACCCCATTTTTAAAGGAAAAAGGGGATTTATCCTTTGTCATGCATGTCTAAAATTCTATAGGTATAAAGAGGACAGTCCATGGTTCACAGTTCCCCATACTTTAAACATTTATATTGGCCTTTGCAATATTTATACATTTGTCATTTTGAATATTTATGCATCCATATAATTCATGCACTTTTAGAGATGACTTAGGGAAATCCTTTTTGGTAATGCAAAATAAATTATATATGGTGTATTTACCATACAGTGTAAATATTTTATTAAACTGTGCCAACATGCATGGTGGGAGCATGCTGAGTGCAAAACCCTTGTTCTCAAGAAGCTGAAGACTTCTTATCAAAGCAAAGCTCAGGGGACCTTATTCCCTATGGTGATGTTCTGGAATTGCTGAGCAAAAGCAAATACAAAACCAGATGTACCCAATCCACTTGACTTGACACTCATGTGGAGCAAATAGGAATATCCAGGCCTGCACATGTACTGAGAAGAACACAAGGACAGCCCCAATGAATCAAACCAAGGCCCTATATAGCCCAGCATTCTGTTCATAGTGGTGGCCAAAGAGTTGCCTATGGGAAGGATGAGATGGGTGCATGGCATCATTAGAAGGTTTACATCTCCCCATCCAAGAAATGTCCAGGTAGCTGACTCATTGGGCTAGCTATGATCAACTGATACCCAAAAAAACAGATCACAACAATCTAAATTTGCCCCTCAATCAGCCTATCATATTTTAATCAAAGTGTTTTGGTGTTGTTTAAAAAATTCCCACAGTGGCATTCACATCACTAAGGTAACATGTTAATTAATTCTCTTTATGTATAAGTGCATGAAAAGGGAGGACATTGCAAGATGAATAATGGCTGATGTTTATGGCAGTTTTTAATGAAGCTCAAGCCCTGTTCAGACATTCAGTCACCTAGTTTAAATAAAGCAGGGGAACATAGCAGCCTGAGAGTCATCTATTATTCTTCTCATGCTGACAGCAACAGTCTTACAAGGGGAAACTCTTCTATTCATGCAGACTCTCCATATAATCTGGAAACCTGGTTTCCCAGTTCCATGGAAAGCCTATCTATTGAAGTGCTTGATTTCAGTTCATCACTCTCCAAACAAAGAGAGCTGTTAGGAATTGGGACTTAGATTGGGCATGAAAACAGATTTTAGGATGATCAAGTGGAGATGCCATATATTTAATGGATGCCATACTCACACCCTCCAATACTCATACCCTCCAACCCTTCAACTGTCCCAACTTGGCAGAGGCATTCCCAATTAATCCTCTGTTGTCTCACTTTTTCCAAATGTTTTTAAATGTCCCAATGTTTCCCTCCCACTTCCCTCCTTTGCCCTCAGCTTCCTTCTAATACTGCAAACTGAGTTCAAAGAGGAAATGTAGCTTGAGCTCAACTAATTCAGCAGGGAAGAGAATAGAGATGGAGAAGAAAAAGAATCTCACACTCCTCAGTAGGCTCAGGCAAAAGCGATCTGCTGGATCTTCTTCTAGTTTCTGCTTCCTTCCTCATTAATAACATTTGCCATCTTAACCACACTCTTATGTTGGTTGACCATATGTGTCTCCATTTTCATTTGTGAAATGTTGGAGGGTATGCATACATTTTTACAGCAGAGATAGATATCCACAGTCACGTCAGCTAAAATAAGTCGATTTTCTTTGCAACTGAGTATTTGTTCAGCCCTCTTAAACATACTTGCCCCCCCAAAGCCTCACCCCACACCACATTCCCTAGATAGGCACCACTTTTTATCTTCTCCTAGGGAAATGAGCAAATAATTTGCATTTGTCCCAATCTTATATACCTATACTTAAGCTAGTCTGCTTGTGTTTCTTCTCAATCTAGTTTATCTAATGCATGACAGGAATTTAGAAAGCCTTCCTGTTCTGGATTCAGATGTCTCCAATTAGACAGTGGTATAACAGCATGTCACAAATGATCACGCTGATGTCACAAGGTTGTATACACTTTCAATACAATACAATATAGTTATGTACATGCTTATGACAAGTTAGGACTTTTACCAATATGCCTCTACATAATGAGCATGTGAATAACCACAGGCCATACAGAAGTGTACTGCCAGAATGTGACTGTTTAATTCTTTTTCCCCTGTGTTGATTAACAGTCCAAGTATATTCTAAATTTAGCTTCATGCTCCCAGCATTCAAAAATTGTAATGCTACATAACATGTCAATTAGACTTATGGGCTTAAAAGCTCTTCTATTCTGAACAGTCTTTTAAACCTCCAGACAACTGCAAAAGGAAAACTCCTTAAGGAACACACGTAGACACACATTTGGAACTGATCATCATCATTCATTGTAAACTAAAATGGTCTGTCAAATTGGACATATGGAAGAAAGTTAGCTCATGTTGCTTTTGGTAATGAAAATGTGCCTCTAGTTTTTCTGGAGGTGAGAATCCTACCTAGCAAAACTTACAAGATTTGGCATGTTTATCCCCACTGCCCAACTCTATTAATTCAATTCCATTTTAACAGTCGTGGTTCCATCCTATGTATTCATAGGGTGCATAGTTAGGCAAACTACTTAGAATTTTCACCCAGAAAGTTCTAATACTGTCATTGACTAGAGATCTGTAGCAGAGAATTTGGAGTACTTTACCAAATTACCATAAGATGGAGCCAAGACAGTTCAATGTGGGTGCATCCTGCATCTAGAATTTTATACTTTTTCAGTTGGGAGATTTAGGTTTTCTCGTCCACCCACAATTCAGTGCAGGATCTGCAGTGCATAATACAACTCCAACACCCCTGAAAGCTGTTCTTGCTACTGCTGCTGTTGTTGTGTGCCTTCAAGCCATTTTTGACTTATCGTGAACCTAAGGCAAAGCTATCAGAGGGTTTTCTTGGCAAGATTTGTTCAGAGGAGGTTGCATTTGCCTCCTCTGAGGCTGAGAGAGTGTGAACTACCAGTGGATTTCTATGGGCAAACAGGAATCCAAACCCAGAGTCATAACCCATTCCTCAAACCACTGTAGCACAAAGGTTCTGTACTATCCACCTGTTTGAATATATCCAGGGAAGAAAAATCCACCCTTTCCTAAGACAGTTTGTTGCACTGAGAAGTAGGATGGGTGGTCATCAGTACCAAGATATTAGCTGGGATAGATGGGCTCCCACAGGTGCCCACAAGTCAGTGGCAGATGGCAGCATCTATGTCAAGGGTGAATCCTCTCTGAGTTTTATTCTAGATCTTAAAGGAACTATCCAAGGTGTTGGATTCTATTGCCCTGTTTAATGCTGGCAAGTGGCTAGAAGAGAACACCTACAGTGCACAATAAATGGCAAGGGAAAGGCAGACCAGCCCCAGTGTGTACACAGGGTTACAAGCAGAAACATAGCTCATACAGTCTAAGATTCAAAGGCAAAAAGGAATCCTGAACAGAGTCCAAAGCTGAGGGGAGTTCTAGAAAGATTAATCCAAATGTACATACTAAAGGTCAGAGATCCAGGAAGTCAGAAATGTCAGGCAAGGTTGCACAGAAATTTGGGAACTGTTGTACTGCAGCAATGGAGTGGCCTGGCCCAAGCTAATTTACAGCTAGTAGTTCATCAGCCCAACTGGCCTCATTAACCTACTGTCCTGTGTTTAAAGTGGAGCAGGTCATTGCCTGACCTTTTGCTCCTGGCATGTTAATTTGCACTGTTGCTCTAAAGCATGAGCCCTGGTGGCACAGTGGTTAAATGCTGGTACTATAGCAATGCATAGCCACACATTGTGAGTTTGATCCCAGGCAGGGCTCCAGGGTCCACCCAGCCTTGCATCCTTCCATAGGTCACTAAAATGAATTCCCAGCTTGTTGGAGGCAATTAGATTACAGACTGTAAACCACTTAGGGAGTGCTTAAGTAAATATAGAAAGGTACTTGCTATTGCTATTGCTATTGCTATTGCTGTTGCTACAGCAGTGGTTCCCAAACATTGATTCTCAAAGTGTTTTGGACTTCAGCTCTCTGAATTCTTGACTGCTAGCCATGCTGGCTGGGGCTTCTGGAACTTGTAGTCCAAAGCATATGGAAGACCAAAATTTGGGAATCACTGCTCTACAGGGTGAAATGCCCCTGCCTCTGCCTCTTCCTTTCGATCTGCAACTCCTGTCTGGGATAGACCAGGTTTTGCCTCTGCCAGTGTCATGACAGTTTCAGCCTCCTCTAGCTTCAACCAAGGTTTATCATCCTGGCTGTCTTCTTCCCTTCTTTACCCAAGGAGGCCTCCTCCAGCTAGGATATGACAACTACCTTTATATCAGCATCTCCTGCAACAGATGGCAGTATCCCTGAACTGGAGAGCAACCCATCCAGATCTGTTTCCAGCTAAGGCTAACTACAGATGGTAGGTTATGCTTGGTGTCTGTGACTAGGGCAGGACTTTTGAAGTTCTCTTTAAAGGAACTTTATCTTGTAAGCTGAAAAGTGTATGAATATTACTGGCATGTTCCCTGCTCTTCATTGACAGCTTTATTCATCTCCTCTCACACCTCTCTTTTCAAATGAAAGAAAGATTAAGCAGCTGGTGCAAGCAGTGAGCATGAAGTCACTCTCTCTGTGGATCAAGCACATTCTCCAACACAATGGCTGTCTAACAAAGCCGCTTCATTCTTCTGCTTAAGCATAGTGTGGGTGAGTGATGACCATATAAAATGGAGCAACAAAAAGGCACCACAAATAGAGTGCAAAGAAAAATCAACTTCCTTTAATTAAATTATGATGGCGCACAAAATGATGTTTCACAAAAACACTTGGCGCCATCATTTTTCAAGTAAATCTTCCACTTGCTCAGAAATCCATTGCAACAATCAATCATTTTTTGAAACTATTCTTTTCAGTCTAGGTGTATTATTCATAAGGCCATAGATTTGTGGGGAGATCATGGCATGCAGGAAGTTTGAAGTCTCCAAAGTTCCAGGACACCAACTTTCAATTTTTATGCATTCATGTGGAAGTAACAGAGTCAGGTGTGCAAAGAATACCAACAAGGACTAACAGCAGCATAAAATCCATTAACTTCCAGAGTAATTTTTCAGTTAACAAGATGGCATTCAGTCTTAAATTCAGCTGTTCTTCCCCACCCTGCAATTTTTATTTCACTGCAGCCAGAAAAAGTTGAATCGTTACTATACTGCAGCTGGAAAAAGTTAACATACCTTTAGACAAATTTTGTTTCAAATGATATTTCAGGTATCTTGGGAGGTAATGGAGGCTGGTCAATGTCATTGCAGTGGGAGTCCATTCCAGGATTTTGTCTGAACAAGTTATCCAAGGTGCTTAACCTATTTAGGAGATCGGTTTCAGCACACTGGAAAGCTCTTTTAAAAAGTTGAGACTAAGGTTGTGATGTGCACCAGTGGCAGCAGCAGATAGCACAATGGGACACATGTGTAAACAGCCACCTGGTGCTGCTGCAGAGTACTCTAGATTTTCCTGCAAAATTGAGAGCAAAAGGTTAATTATCTTATGCCAGATTAAGGGAGGGAAAGAGCAGATTTGGTGCAGAATTGGCCTTCCACTATGGAGACAATCTGCACTCAAATCAGGGATCTGGCCCTGCATCATGTAGACAGGTCATGGTGAGGGTGAGGTGAAACTGGTTTAATTGGCCTGTGTAGACATGCCCAGAAACAAAGAACAGAATCACTGCCTCACTGTACCTGGAGAACGAATCACCACTGTCGGGAAAAGCATTCCAATCATCCATACACATTGTATGGAAAAGAAAAACTAAATTAGCTACATTAAGTCATTTTATGGTGATTGCATAAATCTAAATTGCAACTTAATTTAATTGATAAAGACGAGGCAAATTTGGAGATGACAGCTCAAGCAAAGCAATACACCGGGATTTTGAGAAAAGGCAATTTTTAAAGAAGGTTAAACAAAAAGGAAAACCCTTTTCCCTACACATGCCTACAGAAAATGTACTATTGGTAGATATGCTCCCACTTTGAAATTGAGGTGAACTGCAGTACACAGTTACTGCTTGAATGCTCCAAATAACTTCTGATTTTTTCAAAGCACATTGGGATTTTGCCACAAAAGCAAAGATTTTTGGAAGCTAAGACTAATGGAGTGGCTCGTTATTGTGAGTTGTCAAGGAGCCTTGACTCAACCATTGCACAACAGTTTATTTGCTGCCTGTAGACATAGGCTACTGCCCTTCACATCTTGGTCAGAATTCTCTTGGGTATTATGCACGAGTACATTTTCCTAGATAAATATTATTGGTTATTTTCATTTCATGTAGAACATGTGCATTCAATTCAATTATGCAGAAATGGAATGCCATTGTGCATGCATATGTCCATATGTTCATGTGGATGCAAACAAATGCATACAATTTCACATCAATTTGCACAGTTGGGTGATGATTCTACAGTAGAACTACGGAGCAAGATCAACGCATAAATCCATACATGAACATTTAGTCCACACAATCCCAATGTGGGACTTCAGTCCATGTTTGTATGAATTAAGATAGCTGGAAGGCAGAATATGACTTTCAATAGTTCATGAATAGTTTGACATAAACCAAAATATTTTTCAGGATGGAGGTAATCAGTTGATGAATGATTTGACATGTGTGCCACAAAGAACAGATGACCTTACTGGCTAATCCCCAAGTGCCTAAAATGGGTGTTTTCTATGATCTCACTCCAGTCATCTAGATGTAATCCTCCACCACACCCAATTCTCTAATTTTATTCCTCCTTTACAAGGTGATTATGATGACTGATGTGCAAGGGCAAAATCAATATACCTGTAAGGAGAGGGAGGGTATATTAATCTTTGATCACACAGGACATATATCTGCCTTGCCAAAATTCTCCTCTGTTAGACACAATCAATCCCAAAGCCTGATTTTCTTCATCATCTCTGAGGTCACTGTGGTGCAAAAGCACCCTTTTCCCATGCACATACCTAAAAGCAAGCTGTTGTCTAGTTTAGCATTAAATATGACATTTCTGCATCTTTGCAAAGCGGGTCTCCTTAAGGCCACATCTGTAAGGAGGCTGGAAGAATCCAGATGTTTATTCCACAAGGTCATATCTGGCTGTACTTATCTGTTGGTCGTCTGGTCAATTTAACATGTAATTTGGCCAATCTGAAAGTAAAGACATCATGGCTGTTTAAGGTAGCTGTACCTTAGTTTGAGCAGCAGACGAGGACTCTGAAAGACAAGGATTCAAATCTCTACTCAGTCATTGTGACCTTGGACACAATGCTAAAAAGAAAGCAATGGCAAATCTGTGAATAAAACTTGCCAAGATTTATTCTGTCCCCTATGATAGGGGGTTAATATGGTAGAGTCAACTTAAAGGCACATAAGAACAACCATGCAAGTCCAATTTGTTATAAGTCTCTGTGGAGAAGATGGCAAAAAGTTAACAGGGGACAGAGAAAAGGCAGAATTACTCAACACCTTCTTTGCTTCAGTCTTCTCAGAAAAGGCAAAGGGTGCTCAACTTGAGGATAATGGAGCAGAGGACAGAATAGGAGAATTTCATCACAGAATAAGTAAAGAGATAGTACAGAAACATCTGGTTAATCTAGATGAATATAAGTCTCCAGGACCAGATGAATTACATCCAAGGGTATTAAAAGAACTGGCAAATGTAATATCAGAACCATTGGCAATAATCTTTGAGAATTCCTGGAAAACAGGAGAGGTCCCAGCGGACTGGAGGAGGGCAAATGTTGTCCCCATCTTCAAAAAGGGGAAAAAAGAGGATCCCAACAATTATCGTCCAGTTAGTCTGACATCAATACCCGGAAAGATTCTGGAGCAGATCATTAAACAGAGAGTCTGTGAACATCTGGAAGATAATTTCATAATCACAAAAAGTCAACATGGGTTTCAGAGAAACAGGTCATGCCAGACAAATCTGATCTTTTTTTGATAAAATTACCAGCTTGGTAGATGAAGGGAATGCTGTGGATATAGTATATCTTGATTTCAGTAAGGCCTTTGACAAGGTTCCCCATGACATTCTTGCAAGCAAGTTGGTAAAATGTGGGCTAGACAAAGTAACTGTTACATGGATTTGTAATTGGTTATCTGGTCGAACACAAAGGGTGCTCAACAATGGCTCCTTTTCAACCTGGAAAGAAGTGACCAGTGGGGTGCCACAGGGCTCTGTCCTAGGCCCAGTGCTATTCAATATCTTTATTAATGACTTGGATGACGGTATTGGGGGCATAGTTATCAAATTTGCAGATGACACCAAATTAGGAGGAGTAGCTAATACCCCAGAGGACAGGATCAAAATTCAAAATGACTTGAGCAGACTAGAAAGTTGGGCCAAAGCTAACAAAATGAAATTCAACACAGAGAAATGTAAGGTACTGCACTTAGGGCGGAAAAACGAAAAGTGCAGATATACAATGGGGGACACTTGGCTGAATGAGACTACGTGTGAAAGGGATCTAGGAATCCAGGTGGACCACAAGTTGAACATGAGTCAACAGTGCAATGCAGCAGCTAAAAAGGCCAATGCAATTTTAGGCTGCATCAGTAGAAGTATAGTGTCTAGATCAAGAGAAGTAATAGTGCCACTATATTCTGCTTTGGTCCGGCCTCACCTGGAATACTGTGTCCAGTTCTGGGCACCACAATTCAAAAAGGATGTGGAGAAATTGGAGCGTGTCCAAAGGAGGGCAACTAAAATGGTGAAGGGTCTGGAAACCAAGCCCTATGAGGAACGACTTAGGGAGCTGGGGATGTTTAGCCTGGAGAAGAGAAGGCTGAGAGGTGATATGATAGCCGTGTTTAAATATTTGAAGGGATGTCATATCGAGGAGGGAACAAGCTTGTTTTCTGCTGCTCCAGAGACTAGGACCCGAAACAATGGATGCAAGCTGCAAGAAAAGAGATTCCACCTCAACATTAGGAGGAACTTCCTGACAGTAAGAGCGGTTCGACAGTGGAACACACTCCCTCGGAGAGTAGTGGAGTCTCCTTCCTTGGAGGTCTTTAAGCAGAGGCTGGATGGCCATCTGTCGGGGATGCTTTGATTGGGAGTTCCTGCATGGCAGGGGGTTGGACTGGATGGCCCTTGTGGTCTCTTCCAACTCTATGATTCTATGATTCTATGATTCATCAAACACACCCACTCCTAACTTGGACAGTGCAGAATGAGATGGCTGGAGAGGCTTGGATCATTAAGCTATTATCTTTATTAGCTATGGACTAGAGATTTTCCCCTAGTTATTACCCCAGCCCCTGCTGGTGGCTGGTAGCGCCCATGTCACTGGGGTAGTGAATGAGCCCTGGATTTAGTCCAGACCTTAAAGGAGCTATCCTTACATCTCCTTAAGTGGACTTATATGTGCAGAAATGAACAGTTTCACAATTCTGTATTCACCTAGGGGCTGCTTTGATGTTACTGCATACAGGCATCCATTGCACAATGGTGGAGTGACTGATGCACTATAGCCCAATGTACAATGGGCACCAATGTGCATCAGGACAGTCCTCCATGCACATCTGGACACCATGTTGGAGCACAATAGGAACACCTGATTCAGAGACAAAGCCATGTTAATCTGGAATATCAGTATGCAAAGGGATCTTGTAGCACCTTTGAGACTAAGTGTGTGAAATATGTTTTAGCATGAGCTTTTGTAGACTAGGTCTACTTCCCCATTTGAGGAACTAGACTCAGTCCAAAAAGTTTATGCAACAACTTATTTCACACAGTCAGTCTCCAGGAGCAACTGGTGCACATCAGAAGTTCCCAATGCACATCAGAAGTGGCCAATGTACATAGGAGCACTCTTGTTGGTGCTGTGATATGCACCTTCACAGTTCAAATCTCTACACAGCTGTGAAACCTACAGGACGTCCACAAGATATCTTGGGAGGCTGTTCTGAGGATTAAGATAGAAGAAAACAGCCAGAATCCTGTTGTTGACACAAATGCATGTAACTTGAGTTTCTGCATCTGCATGTCCTTTTCTTTTCTTTTCTTTTCTTTCTCTTTCTCTTTCTTTCTTTCTTTCTTTCTTTCTTTTTTTCTTTTCTTTCTTTTTTTTCTTTTTTTTTGGGGGGGGGATGGCACGGAAGAAGATATCAGCTGCTTCCTTGCACACTGTCCAGCCCTTTCCAGCAGTTTTCAAGTGCTTGGAATGCATGACCATAGCTGTGTAATGGCTGGGGAGGTGGAGGAGGTGACCAGACAGAACCCAAACTTTGCTGTAGTTTTGACAACAGGGGAAAGAAATCAGACCTTGCCTTTCTGGATCTCCAGCAAATCAAGTCCAGCTCTCTTCCCCTGCTGCCTAGTCACCTCCTCTCCTTTCCACACCCAGCCAATACAAAGGCATGGCAAGATACTCCAGGCACTTGAAAGCTACCTTCCCAGGTGATGTGCAACTGTGGAGCATAATACTCTTTGCTGCTAGATGTAGGATCACAGCCAGTATAGTTGCTGTACCAAACTCTGGGAAAAAGAGAGGCTAAAATGTGACAAAAATAACTGCCACATTAAAGCACGATTTCATGGAACAGGGCATCCTTTGGACACTAGTCAAGTTTTGGTCCAACACTGTTCCCTTCATTAAAAAACTGGAACTAATTCTAACAGTTGCTGTAAAGGGAAAGGGGAATACTTTAAGTAAAGAATGCAGTGACAGTCCTCCTCCAGTCATGCAAAGGAGAACTCTTATCAGAGCCCTGTGTATTGGTTGGGTAACCTTTGTTCCAGCTGGCTGTTTTCTGAGAGGGGTTCATGGACACAGCTGACAAAGTCCAGGTCCCTCGGGGCTTTCCCTGGAAGGACCTGCCTACATCTGAACTGCTCCTGTCAGCCTTGCACACCATTTCTACCAGTAGCCTGATGCTGCTTGGCATCTGGGCAAGGGCCTTGCCATATATGCTCAACTTCTGTGTCACTTAGAGACTTTGCTTCCAGTCATTCCCTGCATCTCTCTCTCTCTCTCTCTTTTCTTTCTCTCAATCTCTTTCTCTCTTAGTGTGTTTCAGTCAGAAGAAGGCAGACAGCTTCACATCTTAAGCCTCCTTAACAGAGATTCTTATTACATCTTGGGAATAATATTGCATTGGATTACAATTCAGAGAATCCCCCCATCCAGGATGATTAGCGGCCACAAACTGAACAAATAGTTCTGGGGTTATTTCTGATTCATGTTTAATAACTCCTGATGAACTTGTTTGCTGTGCCCATCTTGCACATTCATCAATCCTCTATGGATAGTCAGCATATATCTTATCAGCATTCTAAGAGTTTTATTTGCTCTTGAATTGAGTATTTATTTTCTGAGGGAGCTTCAGTGTCTCTGCTGGAATGCATAGTTGTATCAGGGCAGACAACTTGTTAATTAAATCCATTGGGATTCTCATCCCTCAGCTGGCAAAAGCATTTATTTGGGAAAATGTAAATGGAATGTTCTTCGAAGGAAAAGACCAGAGCATCTCTCTACTGAACCTATCTGTCAGCAGGTCAGATTTTAATAATCAAAGCCACTTTTCTCCAAAGTGCTTTTCATAATGAAAAATATCTAGGAAATAAATCAACTCTGCCGCATATTAAGAGACTCTGACCTACTTCCTAAATAGGACGTCGGTGATTGCAAACACTTCTGGGAGAAGTATTTGCATTTAAAGTTTGGCAATTAATGATAATCAAAGTGGAGACTTTTCAAATATTGTGTGCTAACCTCATTGCATTAATGAAGTTAGCAGCCTTATTAATGGAAGAATTTGCACAAAGAAGTTATTCGCTCACACACATATAGGTTCACATATATGTACAGACATATGCACATATTTCCATCCTGTGGAATAACATACATCGCTTTTCAAGATTTCACAAGCGAGATCAGATAAAGCTGCAACATTTACAGAGCAAATACTGTACTAAAATTATGTCATATCCTGCCCCACTGACATAGTAAAAATGAAAAAATGAACCAGATAATTCTTAGCTCCCCACTGATATAGTAAAAATGAAAAAAATGAACCAGATAATTCTTAGCTCATATTCTCACAACACTGTCCACAGTATGTTTGCTCTGAAGTCCTGCCCAAGTTCCACAAGACTTAGTTTTACTGTCTCCAGTTTGCCCTTAGAACTTCAGCCCTTGACACTGCATGACACAAGCTCCCCAAGGTCAAAATATTGAAATACAAAGTGTGCCCTGGCAAGCCTTACACCATGTGGGTGACTATCCCACTCAATAATAGAGATAAGACACCAGGGGACATCTGAGCACAGACTGATACATTATGTGCCACACCACAGTCCAATGCTAAAGAGGCATACTTGACATTTAAGATTTTGTATTGCCATCAAGCAAAAGAGTTACTCTGAAAAACCATTGCTATGGTAACAGATTAACCATTTTTTTCCTTTTCAAAGATTCTTCCATTGATTCCCCCCCCCCCCCGCACACACACACAAGCACACAGATACACACCTTCTTTAATACAGAGCTATCATAACAACCATAAAACTGAAAGGCAGATAGGGAGCATTTAGAGGTAGGAATAGCTCCATATTTTTGGCATTTTTAAAAGTATCTTTTAAAGAAAAATCCCACAAGGAAGTCCCATAAATGGCACTGTGAAAAGGCCATGCTCTTTGAAATGACCAGATGCATCAGCTACTGCAGTGGGTGACTCTCTTTCAGACATAACTCTCTACGCCAGCAGTTTTCAATCTTTGGTCTTCCAGATATTCTTGTACTCCAGCTCCTAGAATCCCCTTCCATTGACCATGTTGACTGAGACCTTGGAGAGTTGAAGTTCAAAACATTTGGAGAAACAAAATCTTTTTATATGGATAATTGCTGTCCATGGTCCTCAACCTTTGTTTCTGGGTGTTGACATGGCTTATTTTTCTCTGTCCAGGGTCCTGAACTGTCCCTGTTACAAGTTGTTACTCAGACTTCGACCCAGCCTTTTTCCATTTTCAACTCATCCTCTGTGTTCTCTCAGTGGGTGAGGACAAAATTTTTCATATGCACTTTGTACTTTTCTCTTCCTCCCTGTCCCCAGGCCTCTCAATAGATGGCTTTCCACAACCCTCCCAGCTCCCCAATCTACATCTTTCAAAAACAACACTTTCTTTTTCTCTTGCCTCTTAGCAAAGGGCAGAATCCTAATCCTTTCTGACATATGCAGTGATCACAACCGACTGCCTCGTCTTTCCCCAGCTCTTCATTTCTAGAGATGCTGTGTTTAATTAGCCCAGCGGTATTTAACACAGCCAACCAGTCACCTTTATGTCATCTCTCCCATAGTTATCTTGTCTTGTCTTTTTCACTTTTCTTGCAATGCTTCCCCCACTCCATTTTGGTCTTGAGTTCTGCAAGCAAGGTCACTGATGTCAGTTCACCATTGTTGGTGCAGGGACAGAGAACTGAACTTGGACAAAAAGAGGAGAGAGAAAAGCAAACACGAATGGAGAAACTCTGACATATTAAGGAGGACTGACTGCTTTAACTGCCTTGCAAAATTTTGATCATTACTAGGAATATTCTAGTATATATATATAGGATTCTTGGGCATAAATGATAGCACAGTGGTTGGTGTCAGAACTATGAGCAGGGTTGCAATCTCCAGTAGGGAAGAGAAATCACACTTCTTTAACTAATGGCATTGCATTTGTTTCTTCCCTGAAGTTCCTTTTCAGTTCAAAAGCTATGAAGGTGTGGGATGAGACAAAAGCTGAACAACAAGGAGGTCCACTCTATTATCTCCACTGAGACCGAACTATTTGGTTTTTTTCCCCCCCAATTACAACTCTTTCTCTCAACAGTAATTTCAACCAAATCATAGGAATGCAAATGGAACAGCTATGCAGGTTGTACCTCCCCAGTTACCTCGCCACATTTATTACCCTATGGCTCCTTTCTTTTGTGATTCTTCTCCTTTCCAGTGGATAGTTAGCTATGCAAATTGGACTGAGAGTCCAATTTGGTTTGATGTCCAATTTGGTTTGATTTCGCTGCAGCTTAAAATGAAGAACTCCATTGTGACTGGCATCCTGCATTGCAGTTATGGATTCGTAACCTAAGCTGCTGCCATGCTACAGAATTAATTTAGTCTGACACAACTTTAATGGCCACGGCTCCATCCTAAGTAAACCTGGGATTCATAGTTTTCTGTGGCAAAAGAGCCCTCTGACAGAGAAGGCTAAACCTCTCATAAAACTATAAATACTAGAATTCCATAACATTGAGCCATGGCATTAATTCTGCAGGGTAGTAACAGCCCTAGAGTTAGGGATCCATAGCTGTTGCATGTTCATCTATATTAATTATTCACAATCATGGCACTGTTGCTAAGGGAGCTCTGGTGGTGCAGTGGTTAAATGCCTGTAGTGCAGCCATTCACAGCCACAAGGTTGTGAGTTTGATCCCAGGCAGGGCTCCAAGATCAACTCAGCCTGTCATCCTTTCATAGGTTGCTAAAATGAGTACCTAGCTTGATGGGGGCAATTAGCTTACACATTGTAAACCGCTTAGGGATTGCACTGATAAGCAATATAGAAATGTACTTGCTATTGTTATGATAGTAAATTATCCCCCATCCCCAGAACTCACCTGTGGGAGCCTCCTGTTTGATGGATGTCTATGGTATGGTTGAGCGGGACACTTCAGCATCATGTGGGTAGCCCCCTTCTTCACTCAAGTTGTGGCATGGTGAGCGGAAGCTTGTGGCTGGGAGAGACTTGTTCCACCAATAGTCGGTTCATTGTGAAGCAACTACATTGTGAAGCTGCCATATAAATAAAAATTATTATTATTATTATTATTATTATTATTATTATTAATACTACTACTACTACTACTCACCCACACTGCAGACCTCTATTGCATAGAGATGCTCCCTCTAATTTAAGGTGAGTTCTGGATATCAATTCCTTAGGTTAGCCAGTGTGGTGTAGTATTTGAGTGTTGCACTACAACTATAGAGACCAGAGTTCCATTCCCTGCTCAGCCATGAAACCCACTGGGTGACCTCGGGCAAGTCACATGCTCTCAGCCTCAGGGGAAGGGAATGGCAAACCTCCTCTGAATATATCTTGCAAAGAAAACCCCATGACAGGTTCACTTTAGGGTTTCCATAAGACAGAAAAAAACTGAAGGCACACAATGCCAACAAGAAATGTTTATGGAGTTACCAATTCAGTGTAGGGTGTCAGCCATTGTTCATTGGTGTGTGTGTGTGTGGGGGGGGATATTTTCTCCCAAGTGAAAAATTGTAGATTCTCCAAAAAAAGCAGTACATGACTTTCCTTTCTTTCTCAGTACTGAAAATCTGTATGCCTCTTTTGTTAGAAGCAAATAAGCTGTGAGGAAAACAAACTGACAGATGCATCAAAATTTGAATATTGTTAAACAATAATTTTAAAATTCCAAAATGTTCCATGGAAGGAGCCATTGCTCAGAGTCTGACATTCTTCCTTTATGCTACTTAAAATATGACCTTTAGGAATGTGTACGCCTTAAAGCATAAGCTTTCATTAGCAAAAGCTTGACGTTGCATTAATGCTTTTGCTCACAGAGGGGAGTAAAGCAATAGCGTTATGATTTTTCCCCAAAAAAGAGAGAAAAGGAACCATCTTTTATGCCATACACACTAGAAAATGAAAGGCTACCAGACAAGCTTTGTTTGATGCTAGGGTATTAAAGCAGATTGCAGGTCTTTTATTACCTATAAATCTGTAATTGTTATGGCCAAAAGAACCCAGCTGTCTTTTGAGACTATTAAGTACAGCATTGCCTCAAGAAATGAATCCTGAATGGCTGGCGTCTCTGCTCATTTTATATCTAAAAATATAACGGGAAAATTTGCCAAGAGCTATCTATGAAGAGGCACTGATTCACAGCAGCTAAGAACCTGGCAAAAATGCAGTCTGATCTAGAAACTCCAGTAAGTACATACTAACTCCATACAAGCAGGCTGTTAGAAAGTACATTATAGTTGCCTGCTTCAGGGCACTCTGAGTCCTGACATGGATTAGAACAGTGCAGACAAAATCCCATGGTTGCATCTACAGCCCTTTAGAGATGCATTTTGCTGTGTATGCTTTGGACTAATGCTTAGCATTGTGTCATAACATGCTTCTCGAAAAATAAAAGAACAGGATGTTGCAGGATTTGTAAACCTTGGATGGTGTAACTCAGATGAATTCAAATCTGGCAAAAATGCATAAATCCAGGCTACATATTCATAAATCTGATCCTGGTTTCATAGAATCATAGAGTTGGAAGAAATCCCAAAGGGCCATCCAGTCCAACCTCCTTCTGCCATGCAAGAAGAACAATCAAAGCACCCCAACAATGGCCATCCAGTCTCTGTTTGAAAACCTTCAAAGAAGGAGACTCCATCACTCTCTGAGGCAGTGTTTTCCGCTGTCAAGCAGCTCTTATCATTAGGAAGTTCTTCCTAATTTTAGGTGGAATCTCTTTTCCTGTAGTTGTATCCATTGTTCTTTGTAGTCTCTGAAGCAACAGAAAACAAGCTTGCTCCATCTCCAGTATGACATGCCTTCAAATATTTAAACATGACTATCATGTCACTTCTTAACCTCCTCTTCTCCATGCTAAACATGTCCAGCTCTCTAAGTCTCTCCTCATAGGACATGGTTTCCAGACCTTTCACCATTTTGGTTGCCCTCCTCTGGACATGCTCCAGCTTGTCAATATCCCTCCTTAGTTGTAGTGTCCAGAAATGGACACATTATTCCAGTTAAGGTCTGACTAGAGCAGAATAAAGTGATACTATTACTTCCCCCAATCTAGACACTACACTCCTATTGATGCAGGGTAAAATTGCATTGCTTTTTTTTTTTAGCTGCCACATCACATTGTTGGCTCATGTTCAGCTTGTGGTCTACTAAGGGGCTGAACAGACTGACATAAAGAGCCGACCTGGGGGCAGAGTGGAGGTGTGGTGACCACATGCCAGCTGCCCTGACTCTGCCCCCATGTCGTCTTCACACCACACATCCCACCACACAGCGGGAGGCATCAGGGAACTCCCTAGGTGCAGCATCCACACATGCTGCACCAAAGGAGTGCCAAAAAGCTGTTGCCATGGCAAGAGTGGCTTTTTTCTGCTCTAAAAAGGAGCGGCAAAGTAACGAATTGGGGCCGCGGTATGCGGTTGCCATGGCCCTAATCCAGTGAACAAAGGGATGGTTTGCCACTGCCCCTTTCGGGCAGTCTGTACAGCCCCTAAGACTTCTAGATCCTGACCTATGTTTTTAACATAGCATGTGTCCGAAGAAAGAATATCTGTACAACAGCAAATTTCTAGAGGAAGAGCCTTCCTCATAGTAGGTGCCTACTCACTGATGACTTGCTTCAAATGACTGCAGAATATTCACAAATGCTCACACATCTCCTCCACCAGCAGCTGAGGCTCCATGAGGCACGGAGGGCCAGCAGCCCCTTTAAAAAGGCTGCTTCTACCATCTCCTCCTCCACCGGTAGTGCCCTTCCTTCGCCTGAGTTAACTCCGCTGTATATTAACATTGAAAAACTATGTATTTTTAAATTGTATATTTTTAATTATTGTTATTCAATCTGTTTTGTTTGATTGTTTTGGGGGGATGGGTGGGTGTGGGAAGGAGGGCTGGGATTTGAACTGATTTTATTTGTTCTGATGTTTTGAAATATTGTACGCCGCCCCGATTGCCTGGCAGAGGGGCGGGATATAAATAAAAAATTATTATTATATTATTATTATTACATCAGTTGTGAGAGGTGGACAAGGATATACTGTCTGCTGAGTGGGGCATCTGGGGCTGTAAACAAGAGATGGCCCTTTGAATGTTTTTGTACTGCATCTCCCATCACCCTTCACCATTGGCTATGTTCCATGGCCACAAGCCACCCACACCTGAGGTAGACTGAAAAAGAAAAAAAATTTTATATTTGAGGATTTTTAAGCTTAAGGATCTTAATTAGTTCCTTCATGGCTGCCTTGCCAAATCTTATTCTTCTGATTTCTTGACTGCAGTCTCCAGTTTGGTTAATGACTGCACCATAGGAAATCTTTAGCCATTTCAATGTCTTTTTACCTATTTAAAAGTTATGTAAATCATCTGTGGTCATTATTTTTATATTCTTAATGTTCAACAATTGCCCTGCATTTGCACTCTCTTCTACACATTACACAATTAGAGTGCTATTATTCTAGATGAAAGTTAAGGCTCTTCTAAATTCACCCTCTTCAGTCTTTTCTGGATTCTGGTCTCAGTCTGTTGGGAGTCATACTTTTGAATGCTACATGCTTCTGATTCCAAATACCCCAGTGCTAACATCATAGAAGAACATCTTGTTACTTTATTTTTGATGCAAGGTGTGAACAGTTTTGCCCATTCATCAGCCACAAGTTGAACTCTTAACCAAAAGAGACAGGCAGGCAACCTAGCAGGAAAAAAAGAAACTGAGCAGTGATACACCAGGGGAAGGAAAATAAACTATACAATAAGGCACATGATTGGAAACAACTCTCCTGACAGAGATTTATATTTAGAAGATTGCTGATAAAGAGAGCTTCTGGACCCATGAGCAAATAATTGGACACACTTTGTGTGAGACCAGATGCACATCCATATTTAGATGTGGATCTTGGACAGAAATAAAGTACACAAACAGCAGAACTGCATGCTAAACTAGCCTTGGATAGTGTCCTCAGAGTTGGTGTAAAATATAAGGTAGATGCATCATCCAGCTGATATGTAGGCCACTAGCAACCAGAGCCACTAGTTATTTAAGATCAGATGGAGAAGTTGTGATACCCCAGGGGAATGTAACCAAAGTTACTGAACCTATTTTGAAAACAGGGTTAGCACCTTGGATGAAGACACTTTACTAGAGAGTAAAGCAGGCTATATCTTAGCTCAATCATTAATCAAAATGGAGACTAGTCAAGAAATCAGAAGAAGACAAGAACATGGAAGAGCAGCTATGAAGGAACTGGTCAATGTTGAAGTGTCAAAATATATAATTGAATACTAACATTAGCATTGTCCATGCCATCATATTTCCCATTTCTATGAATGGTTGTGAAGGCTAGACAGTGACAAAGGTGGATAGGAAGAAAATCAACTCATTTGAAATGTAGTACTGGAGAAGAGTTCTGTTGATATCACAGACTGATAAAAAGACAAATCAATGGGTCCCAGAGCAAATCAAGCCTGAGATCTTGCTAGAAGCCAAGAGAACTAAACTGAGACTGTTGTACTTTGGACATATCATAAGAAGGCATGATTCACTAAAAAATATAATAATGCTTGGTAAGATAGAAGGCAGAAGGAAGACCATATTTCAGATGGATAGACTCAATCAAGGAAGCTATGGGTCTGAGTATGAAAGACCGGAGTAGAGCTGCTGACGATTGGTAGGGTAACTTGGAGGTTCTCATTCACAGGATCACCATAAGTCCAAGTTGATTTGTTAGCAGCTAACAACAAACAACAATAGCACCATTAAAGTCTGGTTTTTCCACAACTCTTCTGACTTACGGTGATGCTATGAATGAGAGACCTCCAAGTGTCCCTGTTATCAAAAACCCTGATAAGACTTTGGAGACTCAGGGCCATTGCTTCCTTGAGTGTGTCTATCCATTTGGAATTCAGTCTTCCTCTTTTCCTACTGTCTTCTACCTTGCCAAGCTTTATTGTCTTTTCTAACACATCATGCCTTTGCCCAAAGTACGACAATTTCAGTTTAGACATCATTTTGGCATCTGGAGAGAGTTTGGGCTTGGTTTTCTCTATGATCAACTAATTTCTCTTTTTAGCAGGCCATGGTATCTGTAGAACTCTTCTCCAGTACCACACTTCAAATGAGTTTTCTTTGTGTCAGTTTTCTTCACTGCTCATCTTTCAGAAATCAAAAATTTTGCAGCATGGACAATCATGAGCTTGGTATTCAGTGATAGATTGTTACACTTGAGGATCTTTTCTACTTCCTCCATAGATGTCCATTTTCCCCTTCTCTGATCTTTTTTCTCCTTTGAATAACATTGTGCTGGAAAAATACAGTCAGATCCAAAATTCACCAAACAGCAATACCTTTATTTGGCCAACCAAAAATGCACAAAATACATTATACAGGCTTTCGAAGTTCCACTGGCTTCTCCATCAGGCAAAGCTGTTAAAATCATAGAGGAGAACGTGGAGGAAAGGTGATGATGTTAAAGTCATAGTCTTGCATTCTGTCAAGATTTTGTTTTTGTTGTTGTCATTTAATATGGTCTGGAGAGATGTCCATGTAGGCAATGGCCTCTCCTCTCTCTGACCATGTGGGCTCTAGGAGATAAAGCTTGAAGATGAGCCCAAGGAGAATTTGCCAACTCCTTTGTCACATTCAATTCAGTCCCAATATATGGGACTAAATGGTTTACTGATGTGGCCCATTGGGAAAAATAAATGTTATGGGAATGCATTTCTTTTTCCCAATGGGTCACCTCAGCAACCCATCATTTTTATCTAGACCCATTTGATTCATGGAAAACCAACTCACATACCAAGATTAGCATGGCAGCTTTCTCAGTCCCAGAATTTATTCTTGAAGGCTGGGCAGAAATTAAAAGAGTAAGATTCCCCTTCTGAAAATTATTACTCTCCAACTGATCTGTGTGGAAGACAGTTGGAATAAACTTCCGATTAGGCTGAAGGCAGTCAAGGAGAGATCTCCAACTTACTGAAAAATTAACTTCCAGCATGGTGTAGTGGTTTGAGCATTGGGCTATGACTCTGGATCCAAGTGTCCAAGTCCCAGATTGGCCATGAAACCCACTGGGTGACCTTGGACAAGTCACAGGCTCTCAGCCTCAAGGGAAGGCAATGACAAACCTCTTCTGAACAAACCCTATAGCAATAGCATGTACATTTCTATCAGTGAATGCAGCACTAAGTGCTTTACAATCTGTAGGTTAATTGCCCCAAGAAGCTGGGTACTCATTTTACTGACCTAAAAAAGAATGGAAGGCTGAGTCAACCTTGGAGCCCCTGGGATCAAACTCACAACCTTGTGGCTGCAGTACCGGCATTTAACCATGGTGCCACCAGGGTTCCCTGGTAAATCTTACCAAGAAACCCCATGATTAAGTTCACCTTGAAGGCACAAAGCAGCAGTTGAAGGCACACAACAGCAACAAAACTCCTATGCAGACATTGCACCTGAGATCTAGTGCTAGATAAGTGCAGAATGATGCTGCATGACTCCTCTTGTTCCAGTCTATCCCCATTCAAAGTGTGTTTCTGGAGTCTTAAGTCTGGCTGCTAGCATACAACCTGTCTGTTTTCTACTGCTTTCAATGCTTTTTAGTTTTAGTTTTTTGATCCCCTCCAAAGTGTCTTGTGGAGATGCTTTGGTTGACTGTTCCTTCTCCATTGGGGTGTTCAGCACAGAGTTTACAGCTGGTGAACATACGTTGTCTCGGTGAGCTCAATTACATGAGGTATGCATGCTGGAAAAATGTAATATGTTTTGAATAATTATACAGGCAGTTTCTGGCTTTCAAATTGGAAATGACGATGGTGGCTTTTTCTCTCTTTTTTTATATTATACTTTTTACAAATAAATCTCTCAGAGGTGGTTAATATTTAACATACACTCTATTCTCCTGCCGGCATGTTAACATAGTGAAAAGAAACACTGTCAGGTACCTGAATATAGCTGAATCTCTAACAATTAAAGACACAGCCACCTTAACAATGAACCAGAAATCCTGGGATTTGTAATTCGTTGTGGCACCAAAGCTCTCTGGCAGAGAAAGCTAAATATCTCACAAAACTACAAGTCTCAGAATTCCATAGCATTGCACCATGGCAGTTAAAGCAGCGACAAACTGCATTATTTCTGCAGTGTGGATGCAACCTTAGTCTATTTTCAAATGCTGCCTTTATTGGTTTTTATTTGTCTGTATGTAATCTTTTGAATAATGTTTTGACCTGTTGTACATCATCCTCAGGGGTCCTGGTGGGCTGGGAAGCGATGAACAAATCCTTAAAGAAAATAATAAATAACTCCATTTAAAAAAAGGGGAAAAAAAGAAATTGAGATCAAAGTTCTTCTGCCTGAGAACATGTTGTAAAAGCAAGAGTATTCTTTTACCCCATATTAACACTGTCATTCTTTGGGAAGACAGAGCAGTAGAAATTGCTTGTTCTCAGATCAGGGCCAGGCAGTACAGTTTCTAAAGGGTTCTTACAGACACCACAAAGAAGAATACATTACAACGAAAAATAAAAGATGACGTTAAAGAGCCCATGGCACCTTCTTAAAGGAATGTAATATTCAGAGATATTTCATTTTCTATAGTCTCTACTAGCTATCAACAATCCAGGAGAAAAAGTAATATAAAGGAAACAAATGAAATGTAATTTTCAGCATAATTACCTCAGATGCATTCAGACTTTTGTCATCTTTCGTTTTCTATTCTGTCTTTAAAATATAAAGGGCTTATATTGAAAATGAACAATTTACGTCAACTTTCTTTAACCCTATTTTCTCTTGATTTTACCTGAGGTAGCTGCTCCCAGAAAACAGGGAAGGCTGGGTTATTTCTCAAACGTTTGCAAAGGATCACTGGCTTTGGAGCCCAAACATGATGGAACATTGGAAATATATATTTCCAGTGATAATGAAGCCAAGCCAGCATTGCATAGGTAAATGATGGGGAACTGTGGAATATACAGTTCCAAAGCAGCCTTCACATGTCTTCATAACTGCATGACTGGGCCTGCTGCCACCATCGCATACTTTTTCTGTCTCTCTCTTTTGGATATTTTATTTTAATTTTAACCTTTTCATGCATTTCCAGAGCTCTGCTGCTGGTACCTTCTCCTTTTCTTTGGATGACTAAATGGTATTTGCTGTTAATAGAGATTTTAATATCTTAATTTAATATTTTAATTAAAATTAATATCTTAATTTTAACATTTTAATATGTTAATAGAGATTAATAGAGATGTTGTGGCACCTTTGAGACTAAAAGGGGAAAAAAAAAGAAGTTTGAAGCATGAGCTTTCATAGACTTTAGTCTACTTCTTCAGATGCTTATGGCGGAGTGGAAGCCAGGGACAGACAGGAGTGCAGGAGTTTAACTGAAGAAAACTGAAACTCAGTCTGGATTCAAGTTGCTTCAGTGACTCATCTTGGACTCAACTCAGAAATAAGCGATGTATTGACTTACTCGACTCACGAATTGTATATTTGCTGGCATCATTCACTTTGAACAGCAGGCAAGACCTGCTCCCAAAGAGCAGGATGTCTTTCTTGAAGGGGAACAGCAAATGAGTTAAGCAATGGGCTTGAGCTGGAAAGATCCTTCTAAAACTTTTGAAAAGCTTTAGAAGGCCCCTTCAATGTGCAGTGGAGACAGACTGCCAAGCAGACTTCAACCGCTATCTCAAGCCCATTGCTTAATATGCTTGCTGTTCCTTATCAAGAAACATGGCCCACCTCCTTTTTTTCTGTCAAAAGTTGTCTCCCAGACTTGAGACTCAACACAAAAGTATCTTGCAAGGACTTGAGACTCTCCTTGAGACTTGAAGGTAGAGACTTGAGACTTGACTTGAAACTTGGAGTAAAAGACCTGAATACATCACTGCTTACATCACACTACAGGCAGGAGGGGGGATCAAGCTGTTGTGATGAAAGAAGGAGTAAAGGGGATGGACTCAACTTATAAAACCTCTGACTTTTCCCATTGACAATCAGGATCGTGGCACTGACACAATGACTAACAGTCAATGCCTCTCTCCCATTGGTGCCCACAAATCACAGCACCATGCACTGCTCAGGCATAGACCTCAGCTTTAAATGCTTACCAGATGTTTTAAGTGACGACAATGGTAGAAATTTGGGAAATGAAGGGAAATGTCATGGGGGGGCAGAATTTATATGCGGCAACAATGCCCTCATTTTGCTACACCCTTAGATAATCATCCTTCTCTTTTTATAGCTGCATGGATTTGCCTTCAAGTATGTTGAGAGAGCAATCTACAGTGCTTGACTAAAGTGCCTAAAGTGGCGCAGTGGTTAAATGCCTGTACTGCAGCCACTCACTCATAGACCACAAGGTTGCGAGTTCAATACCAGCCAGGGCTGAGGCTCGACTCAGGCCTGCATCCTTCTGAGGTCGCTAAAATGAGTACCCAGCTTGTTGGGGGGCAATCAGCTCACAGTTGTAAACCGCTTAGACATCCCATAGCGTGATATGAAGCGGTATATAAATAAGCTGCTTTGCTTTGCTTTGCTAAAGTGAGAGTGAGGTAGTTAGACTACAGCTGGCTATGCTTCAGCAGCCAACAGTAGAAAAACCATCATCCTCCCAGACCTCCAGTAGGACCCCCAGGAAGCCTGAGAGAATTCCCTTGTCTTCCTGAGCCAGATGCTGAAGCCCAAATAACCACCTCCCATCATCTTCTGACCACTGAATGGCTGTGGAAGGGGAACAAGTGACCTGGCAGCAGGGGAGTAACAAGGGCATTTTCCTTGTGCCGTGTGATTCATGATATCAACCATGTTGTAATAACCCCCAAGATGGTTTTGAATGGCAGTTGAAAATGGCCAGGTTTCCTTCTCCCTGAACTGTTCTACGCTTAAGACACATCCTCCAAATCCACCTCATCCAAGAATCCAGGGGCAGCTCCTTTCCACTCCAGACCCTATTGATTCTAAATTATGTATCTGTCTTCCCATTCAACTGTCTCACTAAACTGTTACTAAGGTTCATTTCTGGCTCACTTGCTGAACTGGCAATCTGCAAACAGATGTTCCCAATGAAATGGGAAACCTGATGCCTTTGACATGTTTTATCCCCATGCCAGATGGCAGGGAAAGAACGACACTACCTGCTGAGCAAGAAGGGAATTGTGTTTGACACGTCCTTCATTCCGATGAGCAACATGGCACTTCTGGCCAAACTTATCATCCGGTCCATCAAATGTTGTTTGACAGGGCTAGACAACTGACTGCTACAGTAGTGAGTGCTTGGCTGTATTTACATGGCATAATGCACAGCAGTATGGTAATGTGGAGTAAGCGAGTAAGCAAGATCACAGCACCAGAAACAGCCGGGAAACAAATGGTTTCAGTCATTCACCAAGGTTTACAATATGTTGGCCTTGCTTCCCTCACAAGGTATTGGAAAGGAATTAGTACCTCTATTGCATGATTGCTCATCCATTGCAATGGTCTGTGATCACCACTTACTAGCAAAACTGCATGCCATTATGTGGGGTGGGATACATTTGCTAAAAGGGTTGGCATATTGCAAGGTTTCCTGGGGCCAGTGTGAAACATTTCTAACTCGCTTGTCGGTGCAATAAATTCATGTTTCATGTTGATATGTTTTAAGTTTTAAAAAGTAACTTAATGCAAACAAAATAGAATTCGGAGACATAGCCATGTTGGTCTGGAATATCAGTATGCAGAACGGATCTTGCAGCACCTTTGAGACTAACTGTGCCAAAGAAGTTGTAGCGTGAACTTTTGTAGACTTTTTCTACTTCCTCAGATGCATCTGAAGAAGTAGACCAAGTCTACGAAAGCTCATGCTACAACTTTTTCACACAGTTAGTTGTAAAAGTGCTGCAAGATTCCTTTACAATCAAAATGGTAATAAGAGTAGCCCAATAATAAAGACCTGATCCACAAACATGCAGGAAAATTACAAAAAGCAGCATAAAAACAATATACATTTACAGCTCAGAAGAAGAAAATATATTGCACCAGATGCCTAAAGACAAATAAAATAGGTGCCAGGGATCTATTCCTAGAGAGAGCAATCTACAGTGCTTTGCTAAGGTGTTTGGTACCACCTTCAGGTAATCCACCACATACAGTCTTTCCCAGACAGGGAGGATCTAGTCATAGTTCATATATGGTAGGTTCTTGATGAGACTACTGCTATGTGCTCTACATGGGGCTGCCCTTGAAAATGACTCAAAAGCAGCAGCTAATGCAAAATACAGAAGCTGGACCAGTGATTCCCAAACTTTGGTCCTCCAGATGTTCTGGACTTCAGCCTCCAGTATTCCTGACAGTTGGCCAAGGTGGCTGGGATTTCTAGAAGTTGAGAACCAAAGTTTGGGAACTACTGAGCTAGACTGTTGACCCAGAACATCACTCAGAAATTATATAACCAGACTTACAAAGGAGAAGGACTGTTTGTCAATGTGCTTTCAGTCTAGATTCAAGGAGCTAGTAATGATAGTCAAATTACAAGAGGGGGGATCACGTAAACATTGGGAAGACCTTCATGGTGTTGGATGGCCATCTCTTAGGAATGCTTTAGTTCTGTATTCCTGCAAGGCAGGGGGTTGGACTAGTTGGCTCTTCTAGCTCTATGAGTCTATGGTTTTATGATAGGCAAAGCTCTAAATGAATGTATGGAGGAGCATCTGTCTCTATATATACCTGCTAGAGAGATCACATTCTGTGTCCCATGAAGCCCTTTCCCTGCAAACAAAGCTTGCAGATGAAATTGACTGGTTTGTAGTATCTTCAAATCTATTTTGCATCCAAGGTTAGATCCCTGAATGGCACAAACTTGAAAAGGAACACCATGGTGAAAGAATATTTATGATCTCTGTCATTGGTGCAGTCTAGGTTTCAGAGTCTTCCTGGAAGAACCAAGCAAGTAGATTTGCAGACTGGCTGCACATCGAGGCCCTGGAAGTATTTGATGATCTGAGGATATTAATCATTTCTAGAAACAAGATGAAAGATGCATTAAGCAATGGTCTGATTCAGTTGTTGGTATTTTGAATCAATATCAAGCTGGTTATTGAGCTAGGTTATTGAGCTAGGTCAGTCTTCCCCACCTTGGTGCCTTCCAAGTGTGTCAGATTATTGCCCTAAAATCCCCAGACAGAATTATGGCTGGGATGATGGGTTGTGTAGTCTGGCATATCTGGAGTGAGTCAGGTTGGGGAATGTAATATTTGGAAGAATGTTACTTTTGGGAGCTTGGAAATATTACTTTCCCCCTTTTTTTACATAACAAACCACAGAAGCTAGGATTTGTATGTCTGAACAAGTAACTTTTCCAAGTGATGAGAACTAGCTAAAGGCAAAACATTCTGTTAGATTTCAAAAAGTTCAAACATACACACATATATATACACACAGAGACACACAGACACACACTTTAGCAATTAACTATCGTCTTTATTGAACATGCAGCCCTGAGTCTAACAAAATTCATTGGGTAATACTCATGCCTATTTTGCTTGTCCAAGAAATGCCAATTTCTCAAAGCTTCTGTTTGCACCCAATGAAATACTTCAAAACACTAGATGGAAAAAAAAAAGGATTTTTCACATATGTGCAATTTTGTACAATTTAGAATTAGATTCAAAGAAACATTGAATCACAAACAAATTTTAAAGATGTGGCATTGCGGGTTTTATTCATTCACATCTGTGAGCATTTTCAATTCTCACATTTCTGAAGCAAGAGAGAGGGAAGAATGGAAAAAGAGAAAAGAACTGTGTAATTCTCTGCCTTTAGATCTTGCAATGCTGTGTTCTATTCTTTTTTGTACTATCCCTAAAATGAAAAGCAAGGAAAAAGATAACATAATAATGACAGTCAAGGATAATAACTTTTTTTAAAAGTTCAGTGAAATGACAATCATTTCAGTGCATGATATGGGATAAGGGAGAAAGCTGTTTTTCTGACCATATAACAGGATTTTTTTTCTTCACTTAATATTCCCACATGAGAAGCTGCCTCAAGTGTGTAAAAAAAACCCTGTAGAAATTACTGAAGCATGCTGGATGATCTATATACAACATTACTGTATTTTAAAGTGCCTTAACTTGATGTCCTACAGAAAAATTCAGACATATTTCAGTATTATATGGTGTTCTTGTGTGCCTTCAAGTCATTTCCGATTTATGGAGAATCTAAGGTGATCTTATCACGGGGGTTTTCTTGGCATTTTTTGTTCAGAGGAGGATTGCCTTTTCCTTTATTTGAGGTTGAGAGAGTGTGAGTTGTCTAAGATCACCCACTGGGTTGCCATGGCTGGGCAGGGATTCAAACCCTGGTCTCCACAGTCATAGTCCAATGCTCAAACAAGTCCATCATGCCAGTTCTCAAAGGGAGGGTTATACAAAACAATTTTTTTTTCTCAGTAGATAGGTTTCTTGTGCAAAAAAAGAAAAGAAGAAGTAGTAGTTTTCTGTGCAAAAAAAATGGCTTTTGCATAAAAGAAAGCACATATATTTCTTTGAAGAATAATTCATCTGCAGCACTTTGGGACATTTGAATATGAGTAGGGTGGGATATTACAGAGAAATATTCATTTTCTTCTGCAGTGGGAGAAAACTACAGTAATTGTCCTCAGATGAGAGGATGAACTAATTGGGGATTTATATTCCTATATCAAATCCACTGCAATGACTCATGTCCATATTGGTTTCTTGGTCTGTTGTTCAGCACAGGCATCTCTGAATATTATCATGCACATTTCCCCCCTCAAAATGCCCACATTTACCATGCACACTTTTTCAAATGCCTAGCGTTTTGTGCACAGGTTTTTTCCATCCATGTGCCTCTTTTCATGCACATCTTTCAAATGTACACATTGGTTTTTGAACAAATTTTAGTTTAGTTTTGTTCTTCCACAAATTATATTGCAAGCTCAGACACCTACAGACGTAAGTATACAAATGGATGTTTCGTAGCTGCTACAGAGGCTTCTGAACCAAAAGTCTCTGGCTCACAGGTTGCTTTCTGAACTAGAGCGGGGGGAAACACAGTTTTTCAAAGTGAATTCTTTATTTCTGCTGGCATGGCTTCTTAGGTGGTAAAATGCTGACCAAAGGCAGTAGCCAACCCAATGCTCAGCAAAAGCAAGCATGGAGTCAAAAATAACCCAGAAGAACTAAGGTATATTCATTTTCACCCAAACTGCAGAGTCAAACAGTTTCTCTCCTCCTCCCCAGTGCGACTCGCTTCGCTCTCAGGTCCTCAATGAAAAACATTCAAATATCAACCATTTGCAGCATAGCCCTTTCCAGCTTCAAGCCTTTAAATATAATTCTCAATTGAAATAAGGTTCAAATATCAACCATTTGCAGCATAGCCCTTTCTAGCTTCAAGCCTTTAAATATAATTCTCAATTGAAATACTCTAGTCTTTGGGATGAAAGGAAAATTGAACCCAATCCTAGGGATGTAGACAATGCTTCTGACTGCCTATGAATGTAGTTATTCTACATTTTATGGAAAAGATGGGGGGAAACACTTATAATTTATTCTGGAGGAAAGGAAGGGAGCAACCACATTTACTAACTTGATCACAAAGTTAAGAGTACAACACAAACATTGGTCTAAGTCCAATTGTTACCCCTGACTAGTAGACCCACTGAATGAATATTTGCTTTTATGTTGACCCCCCATCCAACAGTTGAATCATTTGTACTACTCTAGTAGGTATTAACCATTCATAAAGACAGACACAGTACTATTAGCTATACAGGAAGGAATTTCCTAAGATTGTCCTTACAATTCTATGTACACTTGCCCCTCCCCATTCACAGACTTGGAGTCTGTGATCTCAGTTCTTTGCGGACTGGCAAGTGTGGAGGGATAAAATGGTGCAAGCACCCATGGCACCCACGCAAGGCTGCGCACTCCCATTGAAAACAATTGGCCCCCAATATTTGTGATTTTTCTGATTTGCGGGAGCAGGGGTCCAGAACGGATCTCCCAGAAATTGGAAGGGATGACTGTATTTGATAACAAGGGTGGACTTCCTAAGGATGCCTCCCAATAGATGCATGCGGCCCTCAAGGCTGTTTTTCTGTCTACCTCCACCCTGATTTCTTTGGACTGCTCTTTTTCATGCAAAAGAATAAGAGTAAATGGTTGATCTTGGGATCGACCTTTTAATTAAGTCACTAGATCCTCCTGTACTGCTCAATATAAAGATGATTGTTCTTCAAAACCAGAAGTGGACTTCCATCCTCTTCTGGTGTTGCTTTTCCCCATTTGGGGACTTTGAATACTCCGTGGAGGTTTTCGTAAGAAAATTAACTCCCATGTCTTTTATAATAAGCAGGTTGTAATCCTACTATATATTTACCTAGAACTATGACCTACCAAAAAGAAATGGAGCTAACTTATAAACAGACATGCACTAGAGCAGGATTGCATTAACAAGTCCACCTTGCAATAGACTTCCATTTACACCCTTGTGTGGTCAAGGAGAAATGAGAGAAGATGGCGGCTATCTCCTTTGGGCTATGGGGGTGGTTTTGGCTGATGGCATAGCCAATGTGCCGGCTAGGAACCACACGCTCCAACCAATCAGCCTCACTCACTGGGGACCTGAACAGATTCCCTTTCTGGCCCACTTGTCTATAGATGTCTTGTTTCCAGCCATTGCTCCCAGTGCCAAGACCAATGATTGCTGGTGGTTCCCATGTCAGTGAAGTACGAGGTCTCCTCTGGATATCAGTCCAAACTTGAAATGAGCTGTCCAAGGTGCTAGTCCTATTTTAAGGAAAGGTTTCAGCACTTTGGACAGCTTCTTTGAAGTTCTGGCCAGACTCCAATGTGAATTCTCTACTCCAGTGGCACAAGAGACATCAGTTGCCACTGGCCAGAGTAGACTTTTAGTTGGTACCTTCTTGTGGAATTAACTCAGTTATTTGTTAATAAAGCTGTAGAAGAATCTCCCATGTGTGAATGGCTCTGTCAACAGAGTGTCCACCTCCCTCATAGCAATTTGCACAATTTTATGTTCTGTGTTGCTATCGTCGTGTGCCTTCAAGTCATTTCCAACTTATGACCAACCTAAAACAAACCTATTGCAAGGTTTTCTAGCAACAATTTGTTCAGAAGGGGTTTGCCTTTGTCTTCCTCTGAGGCTAAGGGAATGTGACTTGCCCAAGTTCATCCAGTGGGTTTCCATGACTGAGCAGGGATTCGAACCCTGGTCTCCAGAGTTATAGTCCAGTGATCAGACCATTACACCACACTGGCTTTTGTTTTCTATCATCACAGGTCAGCAGAGACCTGGATCAAGTAGGGATGCAGGTGCTTGCTTGATCCTCACATACAAAACAAAAAATAGGACACACACAAACTTTCCAAGCTATTAAAGAATGAGTTTTTTGTGTGGATTTTTTGTCTGTATTAGATACATTTTTGTGCATTTTTACATTGTTTTTTGGTGACTTCTACAAATGCAAAAAATTGAAAACAGCAATAAAATGTTCCCTTATTGCACAGATCTATACTTAGCTAAAATGGCACTGTTTGCACACAAAAGGAAGGCAGCAGCAGATCCAGGAAATTCTCAAGGATTGTAGAAGCGAAGAAAAATATTTTTTAAAACTTCTTTAAAGAAGTGACTCAAAACAATCCAATGAGTTCTGATATGCTCAATAGATGCAGAATACTGACCTGCTTTTTGCAGCAAGGATGAGTAGATAGGAGAAGGAAACCTAGGAAATGGAATGAAATGTTCTGGGAAATAGTTTAGCTGGCAGACAAGAAGCTAAACTTAAAAACTGCACATTGCAAAATGTTGTTGCAAGTCATGCATGTGTGTCTGTGAGCATTTAACATACAGAAGTGGGAAAAATCATTAAAAAATGAAGTCAACCAATGCAGGTTAAAATTAGCCAGTTATGCTGTGTGTTTTCAGTTATTTAAAAGGGATTTCGGAGTGGGGGGATGCCATTTCAAGACAAGTGTAAGCAGTTTGGTCATTCCACGTGGACCAATAGAAGTGAACGATTAGTTCTGTGTTTGCTCAGCTCTGCACAGCAAGCAGTAGTAATATTGGCCTTCTGATGTCTGCCCCAAATACGATTTCTGTCCATGACACAGTTTACTTACATGCAAACTGGAAGCCAACAAAGTACACAGAGAATTTTATTGCTTCTGGGAAGGGGGGGGATTGTGAGTGTGTGTTTCATATGTGTGTGTGTTTAATGGGAAACAAAACCCAAATCCTGTAGGAAATAAAGCAACATAACCAAAGGGGAAATGTTGGCAGAAAATGGAAAGACGGCATGTTACGCCTTACATTACATGTCCTTGTTCAAAGCTGCTATGAAAGAAAATCAAAGGATTTATTTAAAGCAAGACAGTACCCCCATGTGGTTCACCAAAGGACTGCTAACTGATATGGATTGAGGGGGGAAACCCTCTACTGCGGAAGAAATTACATAATGAGATAAAGATTTGATAATCTTGAAATTTGGGGTCCCTCCATATATTTTTGTTTTACTCAAGGCAGAAGTTTCCAAGAGCTTACGAAGAACAGAGAAATGCATAGCGTGTTAACACCTAGTGTAAGTTTTTATCATGGGAAATAAGATCCTTAGCATGTGGTTATAATAGGTATACCTCAATTAATAAAGTAGATGCCTTCCTAGGAATTACTTCTCCAACAGAAAATGTGGTACCGGAAGCAGAAATAACAGGGAAAGAATAGAGATAGGTTCCTATGTTGCATAAGAGCAGTTCATGTTTTGGCAGCTTTTTTTTAAAAAAAATTCAAAACTAACAATACGTACATGTGAATGGGAACAATATGGGGTGCATCTGTACTGTAGAAATAATGCAGTTTGACACCACCTTAAGTGCTGTAGCACCATCCTATGGAATCTTAGGATCTGTAGTTTTACAGGGTCTTTAGCCTTCTCTGCCAAAACTGCAACTCCCAGGATTCTATAGCATGCAGCCAGGGCAGTTAAAGTGGTGTCAAACTGCATTATTTCTACAGTGCAGATGCACCCTAAAATAAACAAAAGAAAATAAACAAAACATATAGAGAGAGCATTCTCCATATAGTCCTACGTCTCCACCTCTTTGTGGTATGGAAGTGACACTCAACTTTTCAAGGGTATGCCAGCAGAGCATAAGCTCTGAAAGTTTCTACCAGGTTGTTGACTGAAGACCAGCCTCACCATCAGATAACAAATTGGACATATAACAACTAGGAATGAAATACCGTAGTTGTAGACCTCATGGATGGAGGTACTACCTGCAATGCTGGAGTCATAGATCTCCAAGGTATATATGGCATGGAATATCTTTCAAGCCTTTGTCTCCACTTGCAAATAAAGCATCCTTGGGAATTTGAAATCTTTATGTATTTTCCTTTAACATTTCCCAAATTAAACGAGTCCATTTTGATGTGAGTGAAATGGCTTTGAAATGATAATCTTTGTTTTAAACCTCTCTAGAGAACGTGAACAAAATCCACTAAGGCAATTGAAGAAATTTACGACTGGCAGAAGGAAATTCCTACTGAATTCCTAGGAAATTGGCATGATGCCTAAATATCAAAATCTTAATGTCAAGATATATTATTTTTTATACATATTGTTTTTTGTACACAATGCTAGAAATCAAACTAGTAATCCAATAAATATCTATGCAGTGTGGAACAGGGATAACTGAGATTCTCATTGAGGAAAACTGATGTGAGTTTGGATTCTAAAGAGAAATTCACACATTTTGTGTCCTTTCCACAAGTTTCTACTTGGGCAATAAAGACAGATGTCTACCAGAATGTCATTAATGTTATTGCTATCTTTATTAGTATATTTTTACCAAGAGAGACAAGATGTTATTCTTTCTAATCTCAAATACGATGTTTAATAGGCTCATTCCAGACACGTCTCCACTGGTAGCTATTTTATTACATTTGCTGCAGATGATGCAATACTCAATTATGTGCCTTGTTATTGCTGCTGCAGCCTTTGCTTTAGAAGCTAAAACCACCATTTACTGGAATACGCTGATTTTATGACTCATATACTCTCCAACATGGCTTAAAAGATATTCACAGCCATATCCCTTACGAACACAATTCACTGGTGTATCATGATAAACTCTTCCAGCCTTTAGAGGTGGCAGTGTTTGTATCTAAATAATTAGAGAAATGCTGGCATACTGTCTAGTATATATATCCAAACAAGTGCTCACTGATATGGTGCTATGAAAGCGTTCTGAACTCTCAACCGCCACTGTCCAAATGTGCGACATGAAAGGTAGGAAGACAACAAAATGAAGGCATATAAAGATCACTTTATTTCATTAATGTGTGGTTATGGGATTCAAATAAACTATTACAATAAGATGGATGCAGAGAGCAGAAGACTTTTTAGTTACCTTTATATTGATATTGATATTGAGCCTTTCTGATCCATGGCACCTTAAAATCTGAGTAAAAATAAAATATAGCTAAAACAATATATAATACAAATGTTGTTGCTATTACTATATTTATAATAATATTTATATTTTATATTTATAGTAATAATAAGCAAGCATGGTGTAGTGTTTTGAGCATTGGACTACAATTCTGGAAATCAGGGGTCAGTTCTCCACTTGGCCAAGGAAACTCATTGGGTGACCCACATATTTTCATGCCTCAGAAAATCCCACAATAGGTTTGCTTTAGGATTGCCATAAGTCAGAGATAACTTGAAGGCATACAACACCAACAGCAACAGCAACAAGAACAACCACTACTCCAGTTTGGGACTTGAAACAGCTTAAACTAATTAAAACTAACATAGTTAAAATTCACAGAATACAAAAGTTGAAAATCAGTTAAAACCTCATAAAACTTAAACCACTTGAAACAAATAACAGTCCAGCACATTATACAAGGTCTGTTTAACCTGAAAAATCCATTGTCAAAGGTCTGCAAGAAGACAAACGGTTTCACCTGCTTGCAGAAAGATAATAGGGACACTCTGGGAAGGTTGCTCCAAAGCCTAGGGGCAGCCACCAAGAAGGCCCTGTCTCCCATGTTCCCATCAAATATACTTGTGAAGGTGGTGGGACAGAGAGAACGACCTCCCCAGAAAATCTCAGAACATAGGCAGCTTCATACAGTAGAGTTGTTGTTAATTGCTTTCGAGTCAACCTCGACTCATAGTGACCCTTTGGGTGAGACATCTCCAAGACTCCCTGTCCCCCACTGTTCTGCTCAGGTCCTGCAGGCTCAGGCCCATAGCCTCTCTGATCTGGCATGTGGTTGCCCTCTCCTTCTACTGTGCTCTATCTTTCCAAACATTATTGTCTTTTCCAATGATTTATGCCCTCTGCCATGTTTACCTCTTCTGAGGACAGCACCACAAAGAAATAGCAAAGGAGTAGTCAAAAGTCCATTCCAAACATCACACAACAAGAATCCACTACTTAACAGCAAAGGGAGAAGCAGAAGCGTAGTCACAAGGCAGTTCCAGAGGTCAGAAAACAGGAGTCTGATAGCAGAGAACAGGATACACAGCAACTAGGGAGGCTACGAGACTGATTGTCAGCTGCAAGGAATCATATCAGCTGGAGTCTTTTTAAAAACATGCCTCAGCTGATTGCGATTAGCTCTCCTTTTGGCTTCTAGCCTAAATGCCTTGGCTTGTATTCACTCCACAGGTCCTAGTATTGGCAGCTAGTACTGTCTCTCTCTCTTCAGCCTCCTGTGTCTCCTCTGAGACTACAGAGCTTCCAGGTAACCCCAGATCTGTCTCCTCCTCAGGCTCAGAGTCTGCCTCTGCCTCTGCCTCTAAAGCAAAGTCAGTCCCAGGGCAATCCATGGCACCTTCTCATGATGTGGCCAAAGTATGACAGACTCAGTTTAATTATCCTGGCTTCCAGGGAGAGTTTGGGCTTGATTTGTTCTAGGGCCCATTTGTTTGGTTTGTACTGTAGAGAACAATCCTTCAAATAACCTGGACCTGAGCCATACAGGGCTTTATAGGTCATCATCAGCACATTGAATTCTCAGAAACTCAAAAGTTAAAGAAAGATTAGACCAACAATCCAATTAAAAAATTTAAAACCCATTAAAAGATAAAAAGTATAGCACAGCCCCATTAAAAGATCTTTCAGCGAGCTCCAGTTAATAATGGAAGACCTGTTTAAATCAAAAGGTCCTTGCCAGCTGGTGAAAAGAGAGCAGAAAGAGATATAGGCTAACCTCTGGTGGAAGTATCCTTAAGACTAACTGAAAGAAAGAATGTAGAGAGATCTTGTAGAACCTTTGAGAATAACTGAAAGAAATAAGTTGGCAGCATGAGCTTTTGTAGACTCCAGTCTACTTCTTCAGATGCATATAGTGGAGATTCCTCTATATATAGGACTATATAGTGAGGAGAACTAGAGGCTTTGCAGAAGGAGGAAAAGAATACCAACCCCTGTAGCACCTAAAATAGGATATCCACATGCACAAGGGACACTCAACACATGTGTATGCCCCTAACTGATTCTGGCCACTGTCTTTCAGATAGTCTAGCGGTGCTATGGACTGAATTTGGAATCTTTTGATTCAAAACATGTGTTCTACCATGGAGTCCTCTTTATTCTGAAGAGAAGGCAAAGGATGCGATGATTTAGGGTGCATCTACACTGTATAAATAATGCAGTTTGATACCACTTTAACTGTCAAGGCTTTGTCCTACAGAATCCTGGGATTTGCAATTTGGTGAGGCACAGTGAAGGCTCAAGACCTTGTAAAATTGCAAATCCCAGGATTCCATAGGATGGAGCTACAGTGGTGTCAAATGGCATTATTTTTACAGTGTAGATGCACCCTTAGTTGTATAGGAGAACTTGTTTCACCAGAGCCCTATTCAGGTGTTTAAAAGTGTGTATATTGAACATTTAAGGAGTGTGAATTTATATTATTGCATTTAGGATGTTATCTACCTTGCATAGTTAGAAGTGGTTAAAAGGGGTAGGTTATATATTTAATAGAATTAATGAATGAAATAAAATAAAATAAACCAGCTAGATTTATAATAGATGGATGTCTTTGTGGGGAATATTTGGTTGCAGGGATAAAAAGCAGCCCCAAAAATTCAGTGAGGATCTATAAAGTAGCAGGATACAAGAAAAGGAGCGAAAAATCTTAGAAGATAGACCCAGGGATATACATTAAGATGAAACCACCTTATGAAATTAGACTGACAGGCAAGAAAATTCTATTGATGTATCTGCTTTCACAATGTGTTCTTCCTAGCTAGTAGCATTAAATTTGCTTCTCACTTTTTGGCTTCAATCGGGGATACGCAGGTAGTAAAATAGCTCCTTTTTAAATCTGTCCTACCATAAAAGGAAAGCTTTTTTCACATCATAGAAAATCTTTTACCCATAAAAAAATCTACTGGGAAAAAATGGGACTTTCTATTTGCTCTATAATCTGGATGTCTAAGTGCACATTAATAGATTGATGAGGGTTAGGTTTAATTCGAAAAGCTAATAACTACAGCTTGCAAAGCTTATTTTACAAGTCTGTTTTGTCCCTATTACAATTGTGTTGTTTTTTTAAAAATGTGATCATTTATTCCTAATAAAATTATTGCCTGACCACAAATTTCTGAAATTTGTGTTTGAGTCAATCTGGCTTCCTTTCTAGACTGCAGTCCTATGGTTCCTGAGAAAGACCTCCTCTACTGAAGGCAGAGAAAGTTGTGTGTTCTCAGATCAGAAGATCTTAACTTGAATGCCCCACTCCCAGCCCCCAGGAAAATGCCAAGGAACTTGCCTAATTGTGTAGGGATGTGAAGATTGTAGTTGAAAATAGGCATCTTGACATAGCAAGGCAGCACCCTGAGGATTTTCTAATCCGCTTGAGGGATCTCACCTCCAGCATGAAACCAATAATCAAGATCAAAGAAGAAAGTGTAAAGGCAGGCTTAATACATGTTTGCTATTCTTTTCCCCTGTGAGGAACAAATGCACCCCAAACTCTGGTAGTGAAGTCTTGTATTCTGTTGCTCCTAGAAAAAAAAAAACTTTAGAAGGATCCATCCTATCCCCCTATTTGCAGTGAGGACAGGCTGTCAAGCACAGTTATTTCTCAAAGGGGAACAGCAAACACAGTGTAACTCAATGGGCTTCTTAGTCATGCTCCAAATGGAGGACATTTTGGAATTCCTCCTGGACAGAAGATTGAAATGTAGGATGTGTCCTGGAAGAGGAGCACATCTGGTCACCCTGTGTTTGCTAACCTTCCAGAAGCATTTGGGGTGGTCAGCATAGGAACAGCATGATGGTTTAGACAGGACTTTGGTTTTACCCAGCACAGTTGTCCTTGTGATTTTGATCCAGGGCTTCCTGCCTTTTGCTCAAGGCAATTAAACAGAGCTGTCTCTTTTTGGAAGTCGCACACTGCAGTTCCCTGCCTTCGCTGGTAACTGATTTCATTTTTCTTAAGCACTTCTTCCTCACACTTCTGTATTCCTGGCTTGCTCCTTCCGAATATTTTCTGCTTTGTTTGATGTCAGCGTTGGAGGACCTCCTGATCTTGCTAATCCTCTTTCTCCTTCCAGGTGATGTGCTTCTTAATCGAGTGGTATTCTGCAATTGATTCTCCAGAAGCTCCAACTCTGCCTGCCTGAGACAGATTCAATAAAAAGGGCAAGGATGGTCACTAGCACTCTCTGCTGCAGAAAGTTTCCTTTTAAGCGCAAATGAAAAACGACGATGTATGGAATTGCTTTTTGATCACTGACACTGAGAGTGACTGAAGATGCAACTCAGCTCTGACTACAATTCTATTGAATCAATTAAAACTGTCTTGCCAGATGCCACAATGTGCCAGCGGTGATCTCTCTGAAGAGAGGAGACCTAACTTTAGGAGATACTCTCAAGAATTGTAGGTTGCCACTGCTATAGTCAAGAAAATATCCATCAGGCATAGTGATATGGAAGGTGGAAGGAGTTCAGGGGGGGAAGGTTTGCGTATTTTCTGTGTCTTTTTAAGGATTATTTTCAGGAAAATTGAAAAAAAAAAGAGTTATCAAATGTCTTTTAGAATGACGAATAAAAATACTTATTGCCCCAAAATCATTTTTGTATAAGACTATCTTTTCTCAGATCTTCTCATGGGTGCATTATTTCTGCTTGACACAATGGAGAAGAAATAGGGACAAAATAATTTTCTTTCTTTGACTAAAGCTGATGGTTTCTTCTATTTTTATTGGGGATGGTTTACTTGCTCCTCAGAAACTAGCGAAACCAAAGAGGTTTCTTATCATTCAGGTGGTCCTCACAGCTAAGGACCTTGTAAGTGTATTTGCCATAAAAATATAATTTTAAAAAAAATTCATTTTGTAATTATTTTTAATAAGCTGTACTTTTTAAGATATCAAATATGATGTTTGAGTCCTAGAATCATAGGAGTCCCAAGGGCCATCGTGTGAGATCTCCAGCTAAAGCATCCCCAGCAAGTAGCTGTCCAGCATCGTTGTGAAGATATCTAGAGGAGATCCTACCACCTCTTAAGGCATCTGGTTCCATTACCAAACTGCTCTTAATGTCAAGAAGTTCCTTCTAAACTTCAAACTACTCTCCTGTAACTTCAAACTTACCAAGTTATATCTAATGCCTTTTACGTTGCTAAAGTAACACAGTCAGTTTCAAGCTGTGAAAGAGGGTTAACATTGCATTTTTCAGGGTGTTTTTTTTTTCCTGAAAACCTAAGTCAAAATGGGCAGGAGGGAAGATCTCCCTGCTACGGTTTCAAAATTTCTGAAAATTTTACATCTCTAACCAGGCATCATCTCTATAACCAGGTGACATAAGGGACAGGATACCTGTCCCTTTGATCATTGTGTAGAAGAGGGAATTTCAATGTGATACAAGCAACACCTACTGAAATTCCCTCTTCTACACAATCATTAAAGGGACAGGAGCCCTCTCCCTTATTTCACTTGGCAACCCTATCAAGGATGGGGAATGGGGGCAAGTTTTGGGGCAACTTTTATGCCCCAACGTTCTCCATGGGCTGCATGGACCACTGAAAACTGAAACAATAACAAAACCAAAGTCGTGTGAAGTTCACTTCTGGATCTCAAAAAATGTGCATTGTTTAATGATAACAGTACAGGAAGGGTTTGTAAGGTAATTAAAAGGAGCAACAACTCACCATCTTTTTTTTTCTTTTTTTGGCTACAAAAAGATTGGTTGGGGGATTGAGTATCAAGGTCCACAAAAACATTCTCAGGGGGATGCATATGGCTCCAGGCCACCATCTGCGACCCTTCATTCCTGTGAGCCACAAAGTGGCACTGCAAGGTATCAGTCTGTTCTAGGAAAGCTGAAATCTAGAATAAGATCCTTCCAGTTCGGACTGGGGTGCATTATAACTTGTGTTTTGAGACCCCATTAAACTAACCAGAAGCTGGTGTCTTGAGAGTCCACACAAGTTCATGAGACGGGGGCAGTGGGGATTGATTATGGATTAATTCTATATTTTTCCCCTCATCCGTTCTCAGATGCTACTCGTTTTGAGAATATTCCAAACTGTTCCTCCAAAATCATTCAGCTTTTTAAGAATTAGAGAATGTGAGGAGATACAGCATTCTGAAGTGAAAGGACTCGCTTTCTCATATTTCATTTTTACTTAAGTTTACAATACCATACTAGAGGATTAAAGAGACAACTTACATTGGGGAGCCATCTTGTGGTTAAGATTAAATACTTTACTGCAGTCTGCATGGAACTACCATAGATATATAAGTGATAATACCGAAAACCTGTTATTGCTGATTCCTGCTTGCAAGAGAAAGAAGTGACCATGTGTACCTGAGAGGTACGTATGTATCTGAGAGGATGTCATGCTAATCTCTATGGTGCCCACTGTAATGATCAGGATGACCATAATTGCAATCTTCTGGCACGGATCAGCCTCTCACAAACATTTATCTATGGAGACATCTGTGGTTCTGAATCCCGCTGGGACACACAAATCCATGGTGGCAATGTTCCTGTGAACATGATATAGTGACATAAACATGTCCCTCCCACTGATACCAATGGATGAGAAATAAACTACATCAGCTCCAAAGTCAGCCTAAGTTCCTCTCCTTTCAAAATTCCAGAAGGAATTTTGTGCAAGCAACAAGGAGAGGGTAAACCAATGCAAGTACACAAAATTCATCCCATGAACCTTTCCATGGTGGTGGGACTGCATGCTCCTGTGAGGCAAGAGGCAATGCTGGTGGTAGCAGTGCTGCTAATATGCCATACTGTCTGCCATGTCAGATAGGCTTTTGCTGAGGAACCAGACTAAACATGTGCCAAACAGCTACTAGGCAGCAGCAGTAGTGGAAGGTGACACTGGTGGAGGATCTCTCAGAAGCAACGGCAATGGCACCATAGCTAACGTTTGTCAGTACTGTACAGAAAGAGGCACAACAACCCCTTTTTAAAAATATACTTTACCACGAAAATCCTATGATCAAGCAATCCAAAATGAAACAAGTGATTGTTCCAAATGAACCTTGTGAGAGAGGATACATAAGAGGGAGTCTGTAAGACATAAAATGGCATCTAAAGAAGCCACTTTCCATAGCCAAACACAAACTGGATCTTTGTGACTCTTTCTCAGATAGCTTTGCTGAAAATAGCCAACACAGTGGAAACTTTGGTTCTTGGAACTAGGTAACTGCACGGGGCAATGGGACAAGGCTGGAACGAAAAGATAGCAAAGTTTGCCAGCTGTAAGAAGAAGAAAGATAGGAAATTGTCTGAAGTTTGAGATGGGACGTAGGGTCAACTTGACCTAGAAAAGGGCTAGAGACTAGTTTAAACCAGACTGATGTGTGCAGATGGTCTGCTGGACCAAGTAGAAAGCAAAGATGTGGTTTAGATCAGTCGGAAACAACAAGACAAAAATGTCAAACTGACCCAAATAGTTGGCCCAGGCATGTCTTGGGGTACTAGATAACTTTGCCCATATCAAGTAGAAGTGTAATATGCAATCAATATAGGAGCTGAAATTCAAGCTTGTAACTAATCATAAGTCTGATTTGTGCATTCATTATTTGAACCACAAACTAACTGTATAAAAATATCAGCTTTGCAAGAATAAAGGGTCCCTCTCTCTTTGGGGTACCCATATGCATATGTATTTGGCTCTGGAAAATAAACTGGTTCCTGATAAAAACAAACACTTGTCTCTTTGCCAGTCTGTTGAGCCCTGGGGCTACCATCCTAAAGAGAGCTGGGATGGCAATCTTTTAGGTCAGATGGCACTCAACAAGCTACTGGAGGTTAACTATGAGCAGCATTGTGGCTAATGACACAAATGGACTCAAGCAGAAAGAACATTCAGCTGTTGACGTGCTCAAGGAAAAAGGAAAGTCTGAAGCTGAACAACACATACTATAGGAATATGGAATATGAGATGCATGAATCAGGGGCAGTTAGTTATAGTAAAACCAAAAATGGAACATATAAACACTGAAATACATAGAGTGAGGAAGCTAACATGGACAAGAATGGGACATTTTGAGTCAGATCATTACACACAGTTTTACTCAGGAAATGAAAATCTAAGAAGAAACTGAGTAGCATTGACAGTGAGGAGTTATGTAGCAAAAACAAAGGATATAAGCAACGTTTGACTGAATAATAAGACTTCAGGGGAAATCCATCCATATAACCATATTCCAAGTTTATGCTCAAAATACAGAGGCAGATGAAGAAAAAAAATGACAGCTTGTGTGCTGGAGTCCAGAAGGAAACTAATCACACACCAAACCAGGGCTTCTTTTTTTTAATCAGAAGTGACTGGAATGCTAAAATCGGAAACAGAGTAGAACCAAAGATTGTAGGAAAAGTTGGTCTGGTTTCAAGTGACTGATTGATTTATGCAAGGCCAGCAGTTTGCTCATCTGGTGGCCAATATAGAAATCAAACAGATTACATAATTGGAGGCAGAAGATGGAGAAGCTCCACTCTCTTTGCAAAAAACAAGACCAGATTGTGGCACAGACCATGAACTTCTAATATCAAAAATTAGAGTAAAACGAAAGAATACTAAATCAACCCGCACACCAAGATACAACCTGAAGAACATCACTTTAGAACTTAAAGATAATATAAACAGTAACTTTGTATTGATTAGAAGTCAGAAGAACTCTGGACTGAAGGCAGGGACATTTTCAGGGATAGATGTACTATTATTATTATTATTATGTACTATCTGCGGCCAAAAAGAAAAAGAAGCCTGTATGGATGACAGATTAAACTCTTCAAGCAGTGAAAAGAAGCAAAAGTAAAGGGTGACAGAAACAAAGTCAGAACCCTCAATGCAACTGTTAAACGACTTGTGTGCAAGGTCAAAGAGAACTATGTACTACAAATCAATGCAGAGAAACAGAAGACCATGACAAATAAGGTCGACCTCTTCCTCAAGATCCAATAATTCAAAAGGAAATTTAAATGAAGAGTGGAGATGCTCTTTGACCAGCAAAGAAACACATTGCATGAAAAAAATTAAAAGCTGATAGAAACAATACACAGAAGAACTATATAAAAAGAGATGAAAGGATGACAGACTCATTCAATCAAGAAGCATTTGAAGATGAACCCACAATTTCAGAAAATAGTCTATGCATCTTTAGATTATAGCAAAGCCTTTGATTGCCTAGATCTTGAAAAAGTATGGATTGCTCTTAAATGGGTGTGCCACAATATTTGATTGTCCTGATCCATAACCTATACCCGGGGAAAGAGGCTACCGTCAGGACAAAACGTAGAGAAATTGAAGGGTTTCCAGTTGGCAAGAGGATCAGACAAAGCTGTATCTCATCACTGAGTCTATCTGTTTAATTTATATGCTGAACATATCATATGTAGAGCAGGATTAATCTTGGAGGAAGGAGGAGTGAAAAATTGAGGAAGGAACATCAACAATTCAACATTTGCAGATGACACCATATTATCAGCAGAAAATAGCAAAGACTTGGAACGATTACTGGAGAAAGTCAAAGAGAAAAACTTGTATCTTATAGGACTTGAAGGTCTCCCTTATTATAAGGGATGTCCCCCATTGGAGGGACTTTTCCTTTTATATAAACTGGACAAGATGCCGGGGGGGGGGGGAATCCCACATTTTGGGGTTCAGGTACTTCATTACTTTATACTTGAATGTGTAATCATGCAATGTATCACAGTCAACATTTGCAGCTTTGAGTTTTGCGGATTTGATTATTTGTGGTTTTGATTAATATGTTCTCTCTAGGAATATCTAGGTCCTCCAGCGCAATTCTGCCAGAAGCTGACCATAGAGTTGTGACAGAGGATCTAGAGATTCTTAGGGAAAACACTTCTCTAGGCATTTGTAGGTCCTCCATTGTGATTCTATGGTCAGCTTCCAGTGAATGTTGACCACAGAGTTGCACTGGAGGACTTAAGAGATTCCCAGAAAGGTGTTCTCTCGGGAGAAAAAAATAATGGGATTTTTTATTTGCTGTTTTTCCACTTTCGCTGGGGTCTTGAGCTCGTTTGTTGTTTGTTTTTAACTGCCCTCGAATCGATCTCGACCCATGACGACCTTATGGACTGAGACATTTCCAAGACCCTCTCTCCTCCACTGACTGCTCTGCTTAATTCCTGCAACCCCCTTAATACCCAAAGTGACCTCCTTCATAGAGTCCATCCATCTGGCATGTGGCCTTCCTCTCTTCCTACTTCCCTCCACCTTTCCCGGGATTGTTGTCTTTTCCAATGAGTCCTTCCTTCTCATGATGTGTCTGAAGTCTGACAGCCTGTTTGGTCATCTTGGCGTCTTCCAGGGAGGTTTCTGGCTTGATCTGCTCTAGGACCCATTTGTTTGTCCTTTTGGCTGTCCATGGGATCCTCACCACTCTTCTCCAGGACCATATTCTCACGAATTAATTGATTTTCTTCCTGTTATCTTTCTTGACTGTCCACCTCTCACATCCATACATGGTAATAGGGAATGCAATGGCTTGTATGATTCTAACTTTTGTGCTGAATTGTATATCTTTGCATTTTAGAATCTTTTCTAGTCCTTTCATAGCCACCCTCCCCGTTCTTAGTCTTCTTCTGATTTCCTGACTGCAGTCCCCATTTCTATCAATGTTTGATCCCAGGGATGGGGATTCTTTTACTATTTCTATTTCCTCATTGTCTAGGGTGAACTTGTGATGGTCCTTAGTGGTTATTATTTTTGTTTTCTTTATGTTCAGCATTAAGCCTGTATTTGGACTTTCTTCTTGGATCTTCCTTAGTAGGTGTTCCAGGTCTGTGAGGTTTCCTGGTAGTACTATGGTATCATCTGCATATTTCAGATTGTTGATATTCCTTCCTCCTATTTCCTTTTCCATGTTCAAGCCTGCTTTTCTTATAATATGTTCTGTATATAAGTTGAACAGATGGGGTGAAAGGATGCAGCCTTGATCTCTGAACAAATCTTGCCAAGAAAACCCCATGATAGGTTCACTTTAGGGTTACCATAAGTCAGAAACAACTCAAAGGCACACAGCATCAAACAACTAATTCCAAAACCGGCATAAGAACTTTATTTGTGAATTGTATTGGGGACAGGCCTCTCCCATCACACAAAGCACTTTTGAGGAAAACTGTTCAAAAAAATCAAGCCGGAATTTTCTAAATTAAACTGAAGTGTGTTCATCGGTCTTTCTGTGTCGGATTTTTATTAAAATTTTGGTGGAAACAGCCTCACTGAAGGAAAAATACTAAGTAGGTAAATAAATAAATAAATAAATATTAAAATTATTTTAAAATAAATTATTTTTAATAATAATAATAATAATAATAATAATAATAATATACACTGAAGGAAATCTTTGGGAAGATAATAAAAATAATAAATAAAAATAATAAATAAATAAAAACAAAATACAGCAAAAAAATTTAAAAGCTGCTATAAAACTGCCTCGTTTTATTAAAAAACCGAAATATATTTTTTCTTTTTATGCATTTATTTATTGTTTTATTTTATTTTAATATTTATTTTTTCCGACTCAATCTGTTTTTAAACCCAGTACGTCCCGCCCCTTTCTCTCCTCCCAAAGCTTCATTGGGCAATAGAGCCGTCACTCAGGCGCTAAACGGGGGGAAGAGCGGGAGACAGTGTGCCGTCTAACGGACACTTTGTGTGTGCGCGCGCGCGCGCGCCTCCTCTCAAGCACCTCGGCCCTTGCCGTTTCATCTCGCGAGACTCGGGGGATGAAGCGAGAGGTGAAAAGCTTTCCGCTGAATTTCTTCGGGCTGTAGTCTCGCGAGACTAGGAACGAGAGGGGGAGCGAGCGAGCGCCCAAAGAGAGAAAGAGAGAGAGAGAAAGAGCGCGCGACTGAGTTTAATGCTAGTACACATGCGCACTTCCCCTTTCTACTTTTGGCCCCTCCCACAGGTATGGGGGCGGGAGCGTGGGAGGCGAGGATTTAAAGTCTCGCGTGACTACGAACGAGAACACGCGTTCTCGGGGTAATAAGGGCAAGAAGTAAAGCGCAGGGAGGTAGGGCAGAGAGCGCTCTGAAATGTAAAGGGAGTATGCAGGCGTACTTCCCTTTCTATGCGTATGTGTAGAGAAAGCTTTCCGCTGAACTCTAAAGATCTCTCTGCCTTTGGGGCTATAATCTCGCGTGACTTCGAGCGAGAACGGGAGTTCACGGGGGGACAGAAGAGAAAGCATTCAGTGCGTTAATGCAACTGCGCAGGCGCGACTCACACACTTCGGCGGAGGGAGGGGCGTGTGTGTGGCGAGAAAGAGCCTTAAAGGCGACTGTGGGTTGGGCTGCTGTACTCTCGCGCGACTACGAGCGATAACGGGAGTACTCGGGAGCGCGCCCGCGGAGAAGGCGAGAGAAAGAGCGCGGCAGCGCGAGTGCGCAGGCGCGTTTCCCCCTTTTTTTCCCCCCTCTCTCTCTCCCCCTCTCGGCCCCTCCCACCTCATCCGCCGCTCCGAGAAAAAGAGAGAGAGAGAAAAGGGAGGGGGCCTCCGCCGCGGCGCCCGCGTCACGTGACGGCGACGGGCCTTTCATGTTGACGCCTGAGGCGGCCTGTCCTGACCTTTTCCGCCGCCGCCGCCGCCGCCGGGCGCCCATTTCGCTTTCGTTTCCGGGCCACGGCGGCGGAGGTAGCGGCGGCGGGAGCCACGACGACGCCGACGACGCCGGGCCGCGCTGAGGAAGAGGAGGCGGTGGCGGTGGCGGTGGCAGCGGCGGAGGCCAAGAAGGAGCCGCCTCGCCCGCTGCTGCCGCCGCAGCTAGGCCTTGGCGGCGCCGGCCACCACATCCCCGCTCCCGCTCCTCCGCGGCGGCGCCACCACCATCACCTGAGGGAGGCCAAGGGCGGCGCAGGGGCGGCCGGGCCCACCACCTCCACCACGACGGCGGCAGGCCGGCTAGGCCGCGGAGGAGGAGGAGGAGGAGGAAGCGGGGGCGGCGGCGGCGGCGGGCCTTCCTCCTCCTCGGCCTCCTCCTTCGCCTCCGCCGCCGCTTCTTCCTCCTCCTCGGCCGCCGCAGCCGAAGACGACGACGACATGGAGGAGCTGGTGGTGGAGGTGCGAGGCTCCAACGGGGCCTTCTACAAGGTAAGCGACGAAGCCAGCCCTCCCTCGTTTTCTCCTCATGGATGGGCCTCAGGAGGAGGCCAGGCTTCCCTGGGAAGAGGAAGGGCTGCGCAAGGAGGCTCAGGGAAGGAGAGGCCCTCCGAGGCTCCCGCCTTCCCTCCCTCCCTCCGTCGCCGCCATCCTTCGAGGAAGAGGCCTCTCTGGTCCTGGAAGCTGGAGATGGGTGTAGAGGTTGTAAGGGAAGGTTTTTGGGGGGAGCGGTTCCCGATCCGCAGGATGGATGAAAGGAACGGAGACAGTCCCTTGTCCGGATGAGTTGTGTTGATCGGGAAGGGTGGGAAGTGTAGACCAACCCCTCATGAAAGGAGAAGGGTAAGAAAGGCTCTTCTTCTTTCTTTCTTTTCCCCCTAGGGAAGGGTGGGAGTTATAGTCCAACCACTCAGGAAAGGAGAAGGTTAAGGAAGTTTTCTCTCTTTTTTTCCCCTTTATCTGTGGGAGGATGAGAGTTGGTAGTCCAAGTCATCAGGGAAGAAAGTTAAGAAAGTATTTCCCCCCTTGTTCTTGGGGAGGATGGGAGTTGATAGTCCAGTCCATCAGACAAAGAGATGGTTCTTTCTCTTCTTCTTGGGGAGGGTGGGAGTTGTAATCCAAACCACCAGGAAAGGAGAAGACTAAGGAAGTCTTTTCTTTCTTGGTGGGAATTGGTACTTCAACCTCTCAGGAAAAGGGAAAGTCAAGGAAGTATCTTCTTTATCTTCTTGGGGAGGGTGGGAGTTGTAATTCAAACCACCAGGAAAGGAGAAGGCTAAGAAAGTCCCAAGCCATCAGGACAGGAGAAGGGTAAAGGAAGGCTAAAGATGGTTCCTCCTCCCATCTTCTTGGGGAGCATGGGAAATGTAGTCCAAACCATTTAGGGAACAGTGGTTCTCTTCCCCCCCCCCCCTTTGGGGAAGGTGGGAGTTGATAGTACAACCCATCACAAAAAGAGACGGTTAAGGAAGTCTCCTCCTTCTCTTCTTTTTCTTTTGTTGGGGAGGATGGGAGATGGTAGCCCAACGCCTCAGAAAATGAGAAGATTAAGGAAGTATTGTTTTTCTTCTTGGTGAGGGTGGGAGTTCTAGTCCAAACCATGAGGAAAGGAGAAAACTAAGGAAGGTTTTTCCTCCTTCTTAATGGGGAGAGTGGGAATTGTAGTCCAACCCATCAGGAAAACAGGTTACAGAAGGCTGGATTTTTCTTTTTGGGGAGGAAGGTTTTAATACAAACCCTTAGAGAAGACAGGTTTTTTTCCCCCTTCTTCGTGGGGAAGGGGGAGTTGTAGTCGAAACCATCAGAAATGAGCAGGTTAGGAAAGATCGACCCCCCCCCCTTCATCATGGGGTGTTTGGTTAGGAGGGAAAATAGGAAAGTACAGTAATTATATACACTTCCACGCCAAATTTTGTTTCATTCACTACCCCTTTAAGGAGTCCTTCCTCATTGTGTTTGTGTATATTTTAGAAATATGATACTCTTTTGTCATACACATCATGGACTCTGTGGGAAACGCTTATGGAAGGAAGATGGTTGATTGAGGGGATGACAAAATTTTGTGGAGGGGGTGGTGGTAATGGGATTTGTGAGAAGATGGGAGAAGAACTAACTTAAAGGAAAGGGCCTAAGGAGTGAGGGCTGGGGAGGGTGAAAGAGTGAGCAATGGGGGGGGTGTTGGGGGGGGGGTCTTGATACCTTTGGAAGATGAGGAGAGGAATTCCAGGAGCGCAAAGTAACACACATAAACAGGTGTCTACACTCAGAAAGGGCTGCTCTACCTCTTCATAGATAGTATCCCCCCACCCTTTTTAAAAAACTGAGTATATATTTTGACATAAGAATTAGTGATGATGGTTATGGGAATATAGCCATGGTATAACCTGTAACATAGTTTGTTATGTTTGATATGAGAGGTATGATTGTTGTTGATGAAATGCATGTGCATCGTGAATCTGTTTCTTACGTGTAACAGTACAGTGTATATCATTACCAGAGAATTAAACAATATCGTCTTGATTTCTCCATTGAATCTAAATTTTCTGAGAAACAAAACTCATGTACTTCAGTAGTGATCATACTAATAATTCTAACTTTGAGGCTGTTAGGCCTGCCTGGTTGGAGTACTTAAAATAGTTTGCCACTGTAACTATTCACATTATTATGGAATATAAAAGGCAAGTTTTATGATGACAGTATAACCAAGAGTTTGTAGATTCTTGTTACTTGGACACTGGTTCCCACCCAGTATCTGGATAACTTCACTTGCTTTCCGATCTTGATCTCTCAAATGACCTCTTGGTTAAAACCAATAATATAGACCAGAACTAGCTAGTAGTTAAGATGGAAGCTGCATATTGCAAATTCCTGGGTGGAATTTTCCACCTAAAAGATGAAAGAAGAAACACAGAAGAAAACTTTTCCTGCAAAATTAGCCACTTTCCAAGCATCAAACAGTTGTCCCATGTTAACAGGACAAGTTGATGCAAACAAGTTTTATTAGCAACAACTTTATTTCATATAGAAAACTAGCATGCCACTATTTATTTGAAAAGATAGTTTGGAACCATGTTCTATTTCTTAATCACATCATTGTTATTGAGAGGTCATCCTTTGTTTTCAGTACAACTTGACTTCCAAGTTATTGTGCACAACACTGGGCTTAAGGAAATTATTTGTTTGGTGTATACAGCATGGGTTAAGTAATCATTTTCAAGTAAACTATGTTTTATATAGAGGTCATCGGAAAGACCATTGTATGTACATCTACTGAATTATTACAAAAAACAACAATAGTATTACAGGCAGTATGAGATATATCAATAATTGTGTCTATTACTGCTGTTTAATGTAGTTTTCATTCTAGTGGTTATTCTAAAAGAACTTTTCAATACACACACACACACATTATATCAGTAATAATTGTTCTTTAAGTTATAATGTCTAGCATTAACTTGACTTTGGTTTTCTTTATCCTGGAGCATTCATCAGATTAATTTCACTACAAAGACACCCACAGATGCCTCCGCCTAGAATATCTTTTTGACATCATGTACTGTATTGTTTTTCTGGAGTTACTCTTTTGTCACGTCCTGTAATTTCCAAGTAGATTATATATTATCTTAATCAAATTGGAGCTGGAATGAAAAGCCCTAATGCTTGTGTGTGTGTGTGTGTGCAACCCAAAACACTAATTTTTCGGTTCCAACTCTGGTGGTCACTTTTATTTGTCTCAGCAAAATCCTTATCTACATATTTACCTTTAACACCTTAGAGTCTTTTATTTGAATAGCATGTTTAATGTAACAATGAATGATTACTGAACTGTAACAGTTATTCAATAGGCTTAATACTGTGCCTATCTTGTATCCACTGTGACCATGCTAGATTGGAATAAGCACTTATCAGGATTGCAGGCTCTACTTTGATCTTGTCTAGAACTCCAAAATACACCAGCCTGACCAAACAGAAAAGAGCCCAGAAGTGTACTAATAGAGAAAACAGTATTATACATTGATACCACACACACATACATTTTTACTAATCTTTCTTTCTCTCTCTCTCTCTCTCTCTCCATATATATATATATATATATATATATATATAGAGAGAGAGAGAGAGAGAGAGAGAGAGAGATTAGTAAAAATGTTCTGGAGTGGTTGGGTGATAAATACCCAAAAGCAAAATTTGTTTTGCCCTGTAACACGTTTCATACCTTTCTCTTGGCATTCTTGTATGTTTTCCCTATACACTACACTTGATCTTAGCCAAAAGGCCAAAAAGCCTTTACCTCTCCTAATCATACTTTATGTATCCTGCCCATCTCAAATCATCACAACATAGTTCTGGTATGCATAGGTAGTAGTCTTGGACAACATTTTAATAATACTAGTACTTTATATTTAGTACAAAGGTGCAGCATTTTCATATCATGATGTCAATAGTTCCAATAGTATGCTATTGATCTTAAACCTTCTTTCTTTTTTGCAGGCATTTGTGAAGGATGTACATGAGGATTCCATTACAGTTGCTTTTGAGAATAAGTACGTATAATCTTTATGATGACTAGCAATGTTGTAAAAGATATGTTTATGAATTGCATAAAACCTTCAAAATGTTGTGTGTTGGATGAACTTAAATAACCTGTTGCAGTCTTCACAACTACTTATGGCAAAAATGGTTTCCTGATACTGCCATCATTTGCTTTAAATCCTAGAAATACATAATTAGAACATATTTGTGGCAAGGGTAGGATTTTCCACATGGCACAGCTGAGCGCCACACACAGCGTAAATAAAAGGTGGGAAATACATGGCTTTCTATATGTTGGATTGTTAATCCCAGCAGCCTCACCCGTCATTACTAATGTAAGAATCCTGAGAATCCAATCCAGTCACTATGGTTCTACACAAATCCGACCCCAGGCCCAAATCTAGCAGTTAACCTCAAATCCATGGAACCTATATAACTGTTGTCATACAAATTGTTTCAGTGAGTCTGCTCTACTGGATTTCAGCATTTACTTTACTGTATACTAGTTCGTTGTACCTTAAATAGTTTAAACATCAATTCAAGTCATTGTCTTTGAAAGATATATGATGTTGCCCCTTTGGGCAGTTGATTTACTTAAGCGAAATCCATCTTGCATGCATGGTGCCTAGGATGGACCATTCCTATATTCCCTAAGCATAAAAATAATGTACCCCATGCAAATGGACTCACTGAAAGCAGTTTCCTTTTCACCTTACATGATCACTGCAAAAATCCTTAGTGAGTGTGAGGTATTGAAATCTGCACATTACATATGTAGGATTGGGGCATGCTTTCATGTTCTGTTGCTTTTAGCTCTTTATTAAAAAACTTCACATGTACAAACTACAGTAGTTATAATAGTGTTTGAAATGTTAGTTGCCACTTTTTAAATTGGATTACTTTTGCTTTCATATTTTGAAAAAAATGGGGCAAAAGGCCTTCCACAATTTTGAGGCATCAAACCTTAGTAAAAATTGGATCAAATTAGGATTACACCACTGGATCAATCAGAGAAATAAGTTTCAGTATGCATAATATACCTAGCGAATATGAGAACCAGAGTGGTGTAGAAGTTTGAGGATTGCACTAGGACTAGTGAGAAGAGTTTGAATCCCTGCTCAGCCATGGAAACCCACTGGGTGTCCTTGGGCAAGTCACACTCTTTTAGCCTCAGAGGATGGCAATGACAACCCCTCTCTAAACAAATATTGCTAAGTGAACCCTGTGATAGGTCTGCCTTAGAGTCGCCATAAGTCAGAAACATCTGGAAGGCACACAGCAACAACAGCAAAGCATAATATAAACAAATGGAGCATATTTCTTTAAGATCTTCCTTTGCTTCAAAATTTAACAAAACATTTTATATGGACAGTGTGACAGACATCTGAACTTTTATAAGAGACTTGAAAGAAATAGGCAAACTTGGTTACTTAAGCAGACAAACTTTGATATCTCAATTCTTACTGTTTTAACCCCACTCCAACCTCTGAATCTCTATGCAGTGCATCTCCCATCAGTCTTCTTTCCATCCTGTAATTCTATCTTTCAGAGCTGCCCTTTTGGGGGGGCTCTCCACATGCATGATGTTTCGGTATCTTGATAACTGCTTCTCCTCCCTATGCATAGCATTTTCTTTCTCTAACAGTTAAGCAAAGGGAATTCAATATAGGAATAACAACATAACTAATCTCCTGCCCTTATTGATATCAGACATCAGTGGATTATGCAGGTTCCTACAAAGAGGGTGCTTGAAATTCTTCTGGGGGCTTACGAATCCTCAAGGAATATGCTATAGTTTCCCTTAAGCCCTTACGTTATACACAAAAGCATTAATGTTTGAGTAAAAGATAGAAAATTAGTTGGAATCACTTACTGACTAGCTTTCAGGTTATTTATTGAGCCTTTAAAAGAAGCGGGGGAAGATATAACCCTCCCATTTCCCTTGTTGCCCATGCTGTTCTAGTTGGTTCATAAAATGGCTTCAATTAAGCATCCTTGTGCGTAAGCCAACATAAATTAACGGTCTGCTTGGGGAGGTGGTGGCAGAAAAGATATAGACAACTGCATCCCTCCTCCCATAAACAACTGCATTTCTGTATAGAACACAGAAGAGGGAGCTTTACCATTGACTGCTTACTTGGTTTCCTTGCCAGATGCAGAAGAGGGGTGAAGTATTTTATTCCTCTTGTTGCCATTCTCCTTTCCTGCATGCAGTTTCTTGTTGCCTTTAGCTACCAGGCAAGTCCTTAAATCCAAACCTAATTTAAGACTCTTAATAAAAATGTAGTTATTTATTTATCTTTCTCAGGTTCTGGCTGCCATCCTTTACTAAGAGAGATACTTTTCTTTCCTCTTTAGATTAGTTGCTTTTTAATAGCTTGAATTTTTATTATGTATTTTAGCTGGCAGCCGGAGAGACAGATTCCATTCCATGATGTCAGGTTTCCTCCACCTACGGGGTACAATAAAGATATAAATGAAAGTGATGAAGTGGAGGTAAGAATTGTCTTAATCCATGTTTTTAAATGAAGGCGAAATAGCAGTAACATTGGGGTTTGTGTTTTTTTTAAAAAAAGAAAAAGAAATAGCTGTAATGAATGCTACTTTAATAGTTGTGAAAACACTTTAAGAGTGTACTTTAGAGTTTTGAGACATATTGATAGCAATATTTTAAAACCCTGTCTTCAAAACCATTTCAGTAATTCTTATGCAGTAGTTCATGAGACGTTCTTTCCCGTATTTTTCCATTGGGAACTATTGAAATAAAGTGACGTCAGAAAAATGAAGCCTTCCCATAATCTTTCTGTTTTATTTATTAATTACATTTTTTGCCCAGTGAACTCAAGATTGCAAATATGTTCTCTCCTTCATCACTTTATCTTCACAGCCCTGTAAAATAGGTCAAGCAGAGATGTAGTGACTATCACATAGTTTCCATTTGAGTTTCATGCTGGGAATGTGAATCTGGAGCTCTCAAGTCCCAGTATAACACTAAATACTAGACTGTAGAGGCTTCCACTTCCAGGAGGTTTTCTTAACCCCAACACATTCTGTCCAAATGGTCAGTCAGTCATTGTAGAGGAAGAAATATTGTGTGTCTGTCCCAACCTCCATCCATTTGGCAGTGAAGGTGATCTCATACTGTAAATGCAATTTAGTCCTAACATCACAAGTTGAGAGCACAAGTACAAATATTGCCTGTATAAAGTTGTACATGTACAAAACCATCTCACTATTTCTTACAGGTCAAGGATAAAGAAAAGCCATAGTCCTGGCTCCTCCTCCATTGTTTATTGAATCCATGGGCAAAACATGGAGGGAGGTTAGGCAACTTTAAAGAATTAATTACACCTTTGAAACCCCTGCATTCTGCTATCATTGTATTAGGTGCTAATTTTGTGTAAAAATACATTTTAGAAAGAAGCAAAAATCAATGGAAAGAGATAGAGGAAATGCCAATTTCAGAGAAACTTCTGTCCTTGACGCTCCCCAAGCCTGGATTAAAACTACTTGCCAGTTCCTAATTGAGGTACAACATGGGCTTTGCTTAATAGCAGCTGCCTCATGTCAGATGCAACTTAAGGAAGCAGATTAGAACAAATGGATACAAAAGGTGTTTCACGTTTGTAACATACAGTGTTCAGATTTCATTACTTGTTATGTAGCTGGACATAGATTGAAATAATTCTGGAGAATTCAGTTCATTATTTTTGCAATGAAAAGAGCTTTCTTTAAAAAAAAAAATTTGAAAGAGTTCAGTGAAAACAATGGTAACTTCAGTAGTTCAGGCAGGCCTTCCACATTTCCCCATTTAGTTATGGTGAATTTGTGACTAAGGGCCTTTGCAGACTGCCAGAAATAGCGCAAATTGAGTCCACTCTAACTGTCCTGACTCAGTGCTAGGGAATCATGGGAACTGTAGTTTATTGTGGTACCAGAGCTCTCTGACAGAGAAGGCTCAATGTCTCAGAAAAAAATACAATTCCCATGATTCCCTAGCACTGAGCCAGGGCAGGTAAAGTGGACTCAATTTGCACTATTTCTAGCAGTCTGCAAAGGCCCTAAGATAGGGACATATGGATAATAGGAAGATCTATTTAACTACCTGCTTCCCAATATAGTGGTGACATTACTATTTTGATTCATTGCATCTCCACGAATTGACAATATTTTTATTGCTTAACAGTACAATGTTTTATAATGTGATTTTGTTTAGGTTTATTCCAGGGCTAATGAAAAGGAGCCATGTTGCTGGTGGCTGGCTAAAGTGAGAATGATAAAGGGTGAGGTAGGAATATATATATTTTAATACTATGCTTTTATGTGCTAAGTGTAGCTTCTGAGTTTTAATTTCTTTGGGGTCTCTCTTTTAAAATACTTTCATTTATTGGGCAATTTCTGTTGTAATATGAAGCTTGTTATGAAGCTTAAAAAAAAAAGCAGTTTCCCAAAAGTAATCAACAGTTTTTTTCTATAGAATATAGTCCTATCCTGTCATCATTTCTCAGTTAAACAGTGTCTTGGACGGTTCTGTTCTTTTTTTCTTTTTCTTTTTTTAATTAGTTTTATGTAATAGAATATGCAGCCTGTGATGCTACCTACAATGAAATTGTCACAATTGAGCGTTTAAGATCTGTGAATCCCAACAAACCTGCAACAAAGGATACTTTTCATAAGATCAAACTTGATGTGCCAGAAGATCTCCGGCAAATGTGAGTACACATCTGTCTTGTAAAGGTCTAAAGCCTTTCTCTCTCCCACCTATAGCTTCTGGCATTGCAAAACAACAACAACAACAACAACAACAAAAAAAACCCCACTCTGGTGGGTTTCTTAGGCTGCATCCACACTGCAGAAATAATACAGTTTGATGCCATTTTAATTGCCATGGCTCAATGCTGTGGAATTCTGGGAATTGTTTTGTGAGGCATTGAGCCTTTTCTGTCAGAGCTCTGGTGCCATAATAAACTACACTTCCCAAAATTCCATAGCATTGAGCCATGACAATTAAAGTGGTGTCAGAGTGGATTATTTCTGCAGAGGAGATGCAGCCCTAGGCTCCAGAGCAGATTTTGGGAGTTTATGAGTCTCCTCTCATATTACTGCTAACAGAAACAGACACTTATATCACATTTGATCCTACTTGGAGAATTTTAATGTATGCTATTAAGTAAGACCCATCAAAATATTTTGATGACTTTATAGTTTTTAAATTTTTCTAGAAAGACATAGAGCACAATTATGTGGCGTCTAATTAAGTATTTTATATATGGGATCGTATTCATGCTTTTGAACCGTTATAATTCGGGAATCCATGTTGATTAATTCCATTGTCTGTACAGGCATGGAACATAACAACTGTTAATATGAGAAGAGAATAATTAAGTGCAAAGTTAATGTCAAGTAATGATTTTGAACCATTTCAGTGTTGGATGTTTTGAAAAATGTCACTGTTCACAGAATGTCAACGCAGCTGAACTGTTTTTTACTAGATTATGTGGCATTGCATTGTTGGTTTCTGAAAAGTATACCAGCAGGATTCTAAATACACATTGACAAATATGTTATGACTAACTCACATCTGTCAAAAAATTTCATAAATATTAAAAATTAATTTGTGTTTTAGGTGTGCTAAAGAGTCTGCACACAAGGACTTTAAAAAAGCAGTTGGGGCATTTTCTGTAACGTACGATTCTGAAGCCCATCAGCTTATAATTTTGGTAAGTACATCTAGAATTGGGATGTATTCATTGTATCTTTGTTGCATGTGATACTGATGAAGGCTCTTTTTTCCTTCCATTTTTAGTCTATCAATGAAGTAACAACAAAACGTGCAAATATGCTCATTGATATGCACTTTCGAAGTCTTCGCACCAAATTATCATTGATAATGAGAAATGAAGAAGCAAGCAAACAGCTAGAGGTATTTTCTGTGTAATATTTTCTCACTGGAGCAATATATTGTTAGTGTATTGCTTCAAAAACAAGGGCAATTGAGTCTTTTGGCATCTTAAATCTTAAATACAGGTATATATAACTCAGTCCATAAAATGCTCCTATGGATTTTTTTTTCTTTCCCCAGTCTCTACTTTCCTTATTTTCCACATGGTGGCCAGAGATACAGATATCTGCTCTTCTCTTTTTTCTCTCTGCTTTGCTGTTCCCTCATGCTTAGTAAGTGATTCTGGAGGCAGCTTCTGTTTAGCTTTCCTATTGTAGGCAGACTAACACAGCTACCACAGGTTCAACTAGAGTGCCATTCTTTCCCAGCTCAAGCTTAATTACATGTTTGTCCAGCTTTCCATCACCATTCTCCCAGTATTGATGTTGCTAAAAAATTCCACTAGGAAGAGGACAGGAAAAGAAATGGGTGAGTGGGTAAGTATAAACAGGTTTTGTTAGAAGGAGCTTCAAGATAACACAAGGCTCAGTTCTCACTGTCACTTGGCTTTTTCCAGAGACAGGCAGGAAGAACAGTGGGTCTCATGATAGCCAAAAACAAACAGACTTTGCTGACTTCTCTCCTCCAGCCATCCTAAAAACCAGTTCTTCTTGCCTTTGCCCAGAGCAGACCTCTTTTATTCCTATTTTTTCTTGGAACTTGCCCTTAGTTTAAAAGCAGCTCATGAAACATCCATTCTTTAAAGGGTTCCTCTGAGGCTTCCCTCCTTTGAGATAGCCTTTTTGGTAGCTATCACATCAGTTCACTGTGTATCAGAGCTTGCAGCTCTTTCGGTTAGGGTGCAACTCTGCACCTTTATTGAGGACTACGTTTCTCTCCATTCGGACCCTTCCTTTATGCCTAAAGTGCTTTCTGCCTTTAACCTGTCACAAGAATTCCCTTTAAAACTTCATATTTAATCTACTGTTTAAGTAATCCCAGAGTGAGTCATCATAGTTTCTGCTTTACAGATTGGAAATGGATGTTGGCTGACTTGCCCAAGAGTAACAACTGAGCCCCTATAATGTTAACACAATTCAAAATTGGTAATAAAATAGTTCACTTTAATGAGTTTGGTTTATTTGCCATTAAGTCAGCTTCAGTTTATGATGACCCTATGGATGAGAGATCACCAAGAGTCCTGGTTATTTAATGGCCCTGCTCAGGTCTTGCAAACTCAGTGCTATAGTTTCTTTGCATTTGTAATTAGTCTTCCTTTTTCCTTTCTGCTTTCAACTTTATTGTTTATTTTTTAATGAGTCCTGTCCAAATTAATGGGTCCAAGTTACTATAGGCTCAGTTTCCTTATTTTGGCTTGTAGAGAAATTTAGGCTTAATTTGTTCCCAGACCCTTTATGGCACTCCATAAGATGGTCCTCCAGCACCGCATTTCAAATGAGTTGATTGGCTTCTTGTCAGCTTTCTTCACTGTCCAGCCTTCGGATCCACGCAGGAAATATTATGGTTTGAAGTAAATATGTACATAATTGTTCTGCTAAATTATTAGTGATTTTATTTAATGGTGTATATGGAATTTCCAAATAAGGAACAGTGAAAAGCTTCTCAATAATGTATCCCTCCCCCACTGTTTATGTGCTCAGTCATGTTTTACTAACCAAGAATTCATTTTTTCCAGAGCTCAAGGCAGCTTGCTTCTCGATTTCATGAACAGTTTATTGTACGTGAAGACTTAATGGGCTTGGCCATTGGTACTCATGGTGCTAATATTCAGCAAGCCAGGAAAGTACCAGGTGTGACAGCTATTGACCTTGATGAAGACACTTGTACATTCCATATTTATGGGGAGGTGAGTTGCATCTCTGGTGTTGCTTCACCAGGATTTCTATGATTCCAGAACATGGCAGAACTCTTGGCAGCCATTTTATTTAACTCTCTTCCCCCTTCCCCCATAGGATCAAGATGCAGTAAAGAAGGCAAGAAGTTACCTTGAGTTTGCTGAAGATGTCATCCAAGTTCCAAGAAATTTAGTAGGTATGTCAGTTTGTGGTTTGAGTTAACTCAAAATATTTACTTCCTTAAAAGCAAATGCTAAAATCCGTTGCTACTCCCAACATCTGTACATAGTATGCTGGAGTTGATTAAGTGCATCTAGTGTAGTTGGGACTAGCAGTTGGTGCAGGCCAAAGTGAAGGGGATAATTTATAATAGAATTTGCAGATAATCTGCATTTAATATAAATTTAAAGAATAGTAAATGTTTTCTTGTTTAAGATGGCTTAACATTGTAATGAAATACAAACATTTTAACTGAGTTATGACTTTGTACCAGACAGTCTTGAGTTAAAGGCCTCTTAACTTAAGTAAAATAATCAGGGGCTAGCAAGCTACCACAGACACTAGACCCAGTTTATGTCAATTTATATTCCTATTTCATATCTTGCAGTGACCTTAGTGCTGCAGTGCTTAGTGCTTAAAATGTGAACACATGGCTCCATTAACCAAACAACTTGTCATTTTATTTTTAATGTCACTTTGAAACACTATTTTGCTCATTCACCAGCATTTCATAATGGAGTGTGTTACACAGTATACAGGCAGACCCACTACATGATTACTCAGTAATAAGTAAAGGTCTCCATATCCTACTCCTCTCTGTTCCTTGAAAGGGCAGATAAGCTCTTTTCAAAAAGCACAGAATGGAGCGGTATCCCAGCATCTGATTACCATCACCATCACTAGCAAGCCAGTATCCACTGTTAATAACTTATATTACAGTGTTATAAAGAACTTCCTATGTCTCCTGGATGCAAGAGAAATCAGTCTATTCGCACAGATGCCCCCATCCTCTCACCTCTACAACACATAACCTGCCTGACGTGATGATTGATTCCCCTACACCAGGGGTAGGCAACCTAAGGCCCGGGTGCGGCCCCCCAAGGCCTTTGGGCTGGCCCCAGGACGGTCCTGCCGCCGCCACCGCCCGCCATAATGATATTGATTATTGTTGTTATTACTTGTTCTTGGGGTTTTCTTGGCAAAATCTCCACGGGGTTTTCCCATGGCTTTTCTGGGGCTGAGAGAGTGTGCATGCATATATATTTTTTTAATATTTATTTATTTATGGTGCTTTGGGCCCCCAATTGTCTGAGGGACAGCAACCCAGCCCCCGGCTCAAAAAGGTTGCCTACCCCCGCCCTACACATTTAGCAAGTGAACTAAGAAAGGCAGTGGCAAGGAAGATCCAAAGGAACATCTGAATGTAAATTTGTGTACATCACTGAATGCCCCACAAGTATGGTTAAAAGCCACAGTGTGCAGGAGAGAAGAAAGAAGCCACATGACACTACACCCAGACAGCTTCCTTGAGAAGATACTTGTGTGCTGTAGGAAGCCCCTTTTGAGAGAAGCATTCCAAGACTCACTGGACAAAAAATAATCTTTTCTTCAACTATTCTTTGTATGTGGTTTTCCTAATGTTGGTCTAACATTTATAAACCACTAACCTAGTGGAAAAGTGCAGCTGTGTTTCTCTGGGGTTGTTAGTTATTAAATTTTATATGTCTATACACACATACGTAGTTGTTCTATTCTAATCATGCCATTAGTCCATCTAGCCTGCCCTGTCTACTGCAACAAACATATACCCAGAATTTACTATCTACTTAACTGGACTTACCAGGAATTAACCCCTGTTTAATTAGAAATCCTAAGGATTAGTTTTAGATGTTGGGAATAAGGACTCTGAGATCTGCCAGCAAAGTGTGTGTGAGTGTTTGTTTGTGTGTGTGTGTACACACACTCGTCCCCCCACATTTGCGGATTTGACTTTTGCAGATTTGATTATTCAGGAATTTTATTAATATGTTCTCTCTAGGAATATCAATGACCTAGCAATTCCTAGAGAGAACGCTCCACTAGGCATTTGCAGCTCCTCCAGCATAATTCTGTGGTCAATGCCTGGCAGTTGTTGACCACAGAGTTGCACTGAAGGACCTATAGATTCCTAGAAAGGTTATCTCAGGTAAAAACATAGTGTTTTGTTCTTTGCTGTTTTTCCACATTCATTGGGGTCCTGTGCCCCTAACCCCAGCAGATATGGAGGGATAAGTGTATTCAAATATTGAACTTTAGGCTGCCCCAAAATGAAGATATTGATCCATGTAAGATTTCCTGTTACATACTGCTGCATTCCTAGGTGTGTTTATGTCTGCTCCTGATCATTTCTGCTGAGAAAATCCACCTAACGCAATTCTATAGTATGCAAAAGTTTCAAAGTCTGTTGAACATAGGATCTCCTGTGTATGAAACCTATGTGTTTCTAGTAGACTACAGTTGTTCAAAAATGTTAGGTGTGCATAAATATTTTACTCTGTAGAGTTTTTTATAAGAGTCAAATCTATGCTCATCTTCCTTCATATGTCATATGAAATAAGATTAACTGTTCCTAGTTTTCTCACTTCCATATCACCGTGTGGCCACATGTGCAGTAGCTGATCTTCCCTCCCAGTGGTGAACAAATGACTCATGGGATCTCTAGGCAACTTTTCTCCTTTCTCCTACAGGAGGTCAAATGAGTTGGGAAGGGAAATCCACAAATACTACCTTGAATGTATAGACTACTGTTATTGTGTGTGGAGCTATGGTGGGGGTTAATCCATATAAACACATGCTTGTGTATACATGCACAGAATGTGTTTGTCTTGAGACTTGCAAGGTGGTCATCTGATGGTCTTTTATTTCACAGTCATTCTATATTAACAAACATTTTAAGAATACAATTATGTAGAAATCAGCTTAGCTTTTTTTATTTTATCATGTTATTTTTTTGGCATTGGCAGGAGCAAGGGCAACTTGCTTCCATGTTTTCAGCAGTGAGGAATGCCTGTAGTAGTATAGCAGATATTCTCCAACTATCTACATGCTGTAACTGCATCTCCAAGATAACCAGTCCAAAAATGGGTGGAGTGCATTAGCATTGGGAAACTCGGGTTCATTTGCCCATAGAGCAGTAAACAAAATATTATATGCCGTCAAAGGACTGTTTTTTTGTTAAATCAGGGTAATAACTGAAAGACACCTTGAGCTCCAGGGGCAGAGCTTGAATATAAGCTGAATTTTAAGTGGTTATTTATTCTTTAAGTGAATGACCTTGTTTCACAATAACAGCTTTTGGTTTTAAATCATTAGTACAATTCTTTTGAAATTCTTAGATCATTGGAGTTTGGTGCAGATTGTTCCTTTATGTATTGGGGGCAATCCTTACTCTCAGTCATGTTGAACAAGGTAACTTTTATGAGTTGCCAGGAAAAAAAATACTAAATACCTGCTGTGTACAAATAGAAATTCTACCTGTCTCTGTGATAATTCATATCTTGAAACGTCTAGACACTCTAAAATCCAGTTCTTGGGTATGTTTAAAACACTGCAGAGGAGCACAGGGGGCCAGTGTAGAACCAACTTGCTATATTGAGGCATCAGCAAAACTTCTAAGTGTGACGGAGACTTTGAAAAAATTTCTGATGAGCAAAACAGTCTAAAAGTTGATGATTCTGTGTTCTTTTTGTAGGAAAAGTTATAGGGAAAAATGGAAAACTTATTCAGGAGATTGTGGATAAATCCGGTGTTGTGCGAGTTAGAATTGAGGCTGAAAGTGATAAAAATATTCCACAAGAAGAGGTATGTAAAACAAGACTTCCTTATTTTTACATATTTCATTTAATAAAACCATCATATGAGAGCTGTAATTTTTATTATACAGGCTGCTTATTTTTTTATGAGTTTGTTGTAATACTGAAGAATTAAATGTGTTGAGGCTTACATAAACAAGTACAGTACTTGATACAGCCTTTATTTTAAGGATGATAATTTATAGTACATAAATGAGTAACTTATCCTTATTTTCATCTCTTTCTGGTGAAGTAGGACATTATTTTCATTTTACACATGGAGTACTGGGATAGAGAGGGAGCACCTTTTCCAGTGCTATACAGCAAGTTGATGGTAGATGTAGAATTTATGTCTGGATTCCTTTATAACACTAGTTTTGGACATCCTCATTTTCATCATCATAATTATTCATTTAAATCCTGCCCTTTTTCCTAAACTGATACTCAAAGCAGCTTACAGAAATTAAAGGAAATACAGATAGAAACGCATACAAAGACATGACTAATGGAATTATTTTGTCCATACAATTAAACCTTTTTAACAAATGCATTAAAAAGATAAAATTTCAGTAAATCAATACCATATTATTAAAGCCTTTCTCAATAGAAAACTTTTCACTTATTGACAGATGTACAGCCAGGAAGAAGCCACACCAGTGTAATAAAACACTGGGTTTTGCTATCTAGGACTGTAAAAAGGTAACAGGAGGGAATGCCGAACTCATAAGTTATGGAGGACTGATTCAGGCTCTCTGATTCTGAATATAGTTGACCTTTTATATTGACTGAAGTGGCACTTCTTGGATGCTTTTCAGGGCTATCACCTGCTATGATAAAGTAGATGCCCTCCAACCATATCTGGAAAACTAGAAAGTTACTGCAGCAGAGAGATACCCATGTGCTCTAGGCTCCGTTCTGCCATTAGCTTAATCTTATTTGCAGTTTTCAAAATCAAATTAAAACTAGATTGCAGTGCTTTTATCCTCCCAAGTCTTGGGTTGAAGGTTCTATATTGACTCCTGTGTTATATTTAATGACATCACTAACACATGCATTCCTTACGCTGCAGGCGTTAGTTGTGTCATCAACTGTATCAGGGAGAAAGCAAAAACCTGAACTCAAAACTTGGCAGGTAAGAAACATTTATCTTCCATAATTTTCTTTCAAAACTGTAGCCTTTAGGAGAGTCTGACTAAATTGACGGCTTTATTTTTGCTGAAGACCTGTGATTATGACATTGCTTTCTAGGGGATGGTCCCTTTCGTCTTTGTGGGAACTAAGGACAGTATCACAAATGCAACAGTTCTTTTGGACTACCACCTCAATTATTTAAAGGTAAGCATCTTACTAATTTGCTATTTCAGTGAGGGTTGATAACAGATAACTAGTGATCAGAGTTTTAAATTCAATTAACTCAAATTAACCTTAGATGTCCAATCTGTTTCTTAAACTACAGTTGCTCCTTCCAATTCACATGGGATTGTTCTAGACACCCACCCACCCCCCACGAATATGGCAGCTCGCAAATATTCGAGCACTATTTAAACTAATGGTACGCATGGCCATTTAAAGTATAGCCCCTGTCCCTCCTCACAAAGAGCAAGACCACAGACTCGAAGTCCACGAACGAGGAGGGACAACTGTAATTTTGTTTAGAATAATCAGTTCTTAACTTCTTCAAGGCACATAACTTGGCAAGGTGCTAAATAAGATTGACCAAATTAATAGCACCTTGATTTTTTTATTTTTTTTATATTATTATTATTATTATTATTATTATTATTATTATTTGTAGGAAGTGGATCAGCTCCGTTTGGAAAGACTGCAAATTGATGAACAGCTTCGGCAGATTGGGGCCACTTCTAGACCACCGCCCAATCGCACAGATAAAGAGAAAGGTTATATGGCAACTGATGATGGCCCAGGCCTTGGAAGAGGTAGCCGACCCTACAGAAACAGAGGGCACAGCAGGCGTGGTCCAGGCTATGCTTCAGGTATGTTATGTGGAATGTTTGTATTTGAATCTTCCAAGCTTCATATGCTATGTGGCCTTTATTCAGAATGCTTATGTTTGCAATTCTAGGAAAGCATCCAGTACAAGAAGTTTAACATACCTGAAAATGAATGAGCTTTCATATGTTACATTTACAGCTGTGAAACCTGCTATCTCTGTTGCCTAGTTCATTCAGTTATTTGTTGCTTTTTCAACAATCCCAATTTTAAACTGCTGAAAGTATTCAAGCCTGGTTGATGTGGTTCTCCTTCACTTCTGAATCCTCTCAAACAACACAGTGGGACAGGTTAAATTGAAATTATGACTAGGATTGCCCAGTATGTTTTATGGCTTATCTTGGCTTTGAACCCAGGCTTCCCAAGTGGATATTTGACATACTTTTTGTTTGTGTCTTGGTTGACTGACATCTTGTTCCCTGTGATGCTAGGTGTTCACCTCTAGTGAAAATAGTGTTCATTCTGAAATATAGTATACTGGCTAAACCTCTATACTTGGCTGATAATAGCTGAAATATTCTGCTGCTGCTCATATTTAGTTGATAGGCATCTTCTTTGTTGCTTTCTAGTCTACAACCAATTGCATATAGAAACTGCAAATGTACTCAGACAGGCCTTAACTTTAAACTAAAATTATGATAACTCTCACTTGAGCTATATTAGTCTGTGTGAGAAACTATTGTGAACATACTTTAGATTGGCACAGATTAATAACAGCTTGTTAAAAGAAAGTTAAAATAGTCTCACGTGATAGTACTTGCAGGATCGCACCACCTGGCAGACAGTTCTTTATACAACAGGATGCTGAAAAGTTCTCTGCCCATTCAGGAAAGGAATTATTTAAAGCCATCAAATTTACATGCTATTCCACATTCGCTCCAAAGTTTGATGTACTAGGCACATCATTTCTCAAGTTTCTTTAATCCTTCAAATGCCTGGTCATGGAAATACTACTCTGCTGCTTCTTTCATCTTGGAATCATTCAAATACTTCCTTTCAAACTTTTTTAAAGATTTGGAGCCAGGAAATAGTTAGATGAAGCAAGATCTGGTGAGTAGGGTGGATGGTCTATGCACTCAAAGCCTATATTCTTCAAAACATCCATTGTTTTGCCTGTCCTGTGGACAGATGCAAAAAGAGAACATCTTTTCACAGCTTCCCTCACTGTTTTTCCTTCAAGGCCTCTTTTAATCAGCATAGCAAGTTAGAGTAATATTCTGAATTAATTGTTTGGCCCTTCTGAAGATAGTCATCAAAATGACTTCCTTCTCCCAAAAAACTCTGGCCATGACCTTTCCTGCTAACCTTTGAGTCTTGAATTTATTTGCCCATGGAGAATCATTTGGTCTCTGGAGCATAAGTGATGTAACCTTGTTTCATCAACAGTGATGAGTTTTTAAAAAAAAAAAAAAAAATCACAAGATTGCTCAAAATGCTGCAAAATCAACTTGGGAGATATCCACTTGATTTCATTTCCAGTCAGCATTCAAACATTTTGGCACCCACTTGGCTGACATTTTCTGCATAGCCAACTGCTCATCAATTATAAACCAAATGATTACCAGGATATCTCTATTCTTTCAGTGATTGTCTTAGCTGAGATTTACCAATCTGCTAAAATCAGATCATGAATATGCTCAAAAATTTCAGGAGTTGGCACTGTTGTAAGGCCTTCCAGATGTTACTTTATCTTTGGTCTCAAAATCTCCATGCTGAAAGTTTACACATCTCTTCTTTGCAGTTAAGCATGGTGGACGCTTGCCACTCAATGTTTGCATCATACACTCATGGATTTCGTTTGGAGGTTTCTTCTACAGGAACAGGAACTTCATGATGCTCTGGAGTTCAGCACTTGAAAATTTTACACTTTTCATTGAAAGGGTTCTATCAATGATCTGAAAGAAAAATCAGAAATTAGAGCAACAATCCTGCAGATTGGCAGTTTACAATACAGAAGAACAATCTTTCAATCTACAGTGACAAAATTACACTCAGTTTTGAAAGTGGGTTGGGCCAAAAACTTTTCAGAACCTCCTCGTATTGCTAATCTGGCTGGCAACATATGCATAACGTCTGCATTCAGGACTTTTAGTATAGCTGTCTCAAACTTTCATTCCAAGTAAAAAAGGGTTGCCATAATGGAAACAACTTGAAGGCACATAATAACAAAATGCAATAAAACTTCCTTTGTCAGTGAAAAATACTACAGCAATAATCAGTTATTTGTTGGTTGAACTGTTTTAAACAGTTTCCCAAAAGGTTTCCATGTTCTTGCAGGAAAAATAACCAGGTCCCGTGAACCTTACAATGGACAAATCTATTATAGCATGAGCTTTCGTGGATGATAGCCCACTTCTAGCAGTTCTTTCAGTTGGTTGGTTTTTATAAGATATGAAAATAGACTGTGGTATGTCTCGGTTTTTTTAAACTCTTGATAGGAACTAACTCTGAAGCATCAAATGCTTCTGAAACAGAGTCTGATCACAGAGATGAGCTTAGTGACTGGTCGTTGGCGCCTGCAGAAGAAGAACGTGACAGCTACCTTCGCAGAGGAGAAGGCCGAAGGCGTGGAGGGGCACGCGGTCAAGGCGGCAGAGGTCGAGGAGGCTTCAAAGGTAAAATACTTGATAATGTTAAACTGGCAGATGAGCTCTTAGTTGTCTTTCCTAAGTTTTATACAGTGGATATGTTTGAAACTGAGGGACAGAACCAGTATACAAGCAAAGACTAATCCTTTAAAAACTGGAAAGACCAACACTATATTTCTGTGTATTGGGAATTAAAGACCTATTAGCATCTTTCTTTCTTTCTTTTTTTTTTTTTTTTTGGAAACAGAGTGATAACTGTCATTTCCAAAAATAGGGAGAATACAGAGGAAGGTGCATAATAAGAGAAATTGCCCACTCACAAGCCACAGAAACAAAATAGTGTTACAGGGAAGCAACATTTTTTTTTAAATGCAGTGCTTGTGTTTTGCAGAATAACTAAGAATATTGGAACTCTTAAAAAGTGTCTTACCTGTGTAGAGTATTTAACCCCCTTTAAATAATATATGCCAATGTTTATAATGTGTTCCATAACATACCATTTTTCACTTTTTATGGCATTCCAGGTATTTTATTGCTTTGAGCTTTAAAATGTGGATGTTGAGCAGATTTTGTATTTTAATTTCTTCATAGTGGTAATCCTACCAATAATAACAAGCTTTCAGTAACAATTAAAATGAATTAATATTTTACATAAAAGAGAGAATGAGTAGTCTCTGGATGATAGCAGTGCACACAGTCTTATATGCCTACATATATTGGCCTCATAGGATATTGTTTCTATGGCCACAAAAGCCAAAGACACAGGTGTGCTGATAAATGCAAAATCAAGATCTTTCTAAAAACCATATTATTTGTTCAGGAAATGATGAACAGTCAAGGACAGATAACCGTCAGCGTAATTCTAGAGATACTAAAGGGAGAACAACAGATGGATCGCTTCAGGTAATATTTTTATGTTTCATCTATGTAAGGCTGAATGTCTACCAAAATACGGCATTGCTCTGTCCAATGCAGCCATTTCTGACACAGCTATGCAGCTTAGCACTTTATTCCTTTTTCCTTCTGCAGTTGTTTGTGTCTACATCATGTGTTCATTTTCATTAACAGTATTATTTTACTTAAATATTTATGCTGCTATATGCCCAAATGGTTGAGGAGAATAACTCCTGTGAATAGTTAATTTACCAAAATTGCATCAAATCTTTCCCATTTCCCAAACAAAAACCCTCAAAAATCCATCATACCTACAAAATGCCTGCATTGAACTTGTAACCTGCTTGAAGATAAGGTTGGATTTGTGTTGGAAATGAGTTCTGCACAATTACTTAATAGCTAGCTGTGCAAACTTCATATTAAGGTATAGAAATGGAAATACCTTTACCTTTTACTATATATATTTATACAAGCTTTAATACCTGAATTCTTTATATAAGTACAGGATTGCTTTTCGCATAATCATCTATTTCAGGGTATTTGAAGGTGAAAAGGACAATTTCTGGAAATGCCCTCTCCAGCAACACTTGATTTTAAGTGTTGGCTTTTAGATTATTTAAGGGGTATGCTTTATATAACTGTAACTTGTTTCAGATCAGAATTGACTGCAATAATGAAAGAAGTGTCCACACTAAAACATTACAGAATACCTCCAGCGAAGGTAGCCGGCTGCGCACGGGTAAAGATCGTAACCAGAAGAAAGAGAAGTCGGACAGCGGGGATGGTCAGCAACCGTTGGTGAATGGAGTACCCTAAACTGCATAGTTTGAGAAGTCATATTTCCTAAACTGTTTCAGTAAATCTTATTCCACATTAGAGAAACTTGTTAGGCCAAAGACAAATAGTAGGCAAGATGGCGCAGGGCATGAAATGAATATAAAAAGTTCTGTTAGCCTTTTTTAACATCAGCAGTATGCAGTTTTTTCAAAATAAGACGTTATACTTGCATTAAGATATCTTGAACTTCTGAAAAATTGCTTTTCAAGTACATATTGCACTTCAAACAATGAGAGAATCCTTTTGTTTTAAAAGTACTGAACTGTGCATTGGTATTTCTGTTCAGTTGTACCATTTTAACTCATCTGGTCAAAATCACTGCTAAATTTCAATTTTCAGAATAAATAGTGTTTGCGGTAATCAAATTGGATTTCTGTTTTCAATCTATTAAAAATTTCCTCATTAAAAAACAAACAAACAAAAGCTATGTTTTATGTCCTGTGTCAGTTCACATTTCGGTTCACTTTTTCAGTATTTTAGTGAACCTGGATATATGTGTAATGTAATTAAATTGTCATTTTCATTAGCAAAAAGTTGTATGATCTGTGCCTTTTTTATATCTTGGCAGGTAGGAATACTATATTTGAATGCAGAAATCAGGGAAGATGAGTTGGAAACACTAAATGTACAATATATGTAGCAAAATCTCTCCAACAATTAGTACTTTATTAGAAGTATGCATGCTTTCCATAAATTTTCCTTGCATAAACATCATTAGGCAGTTTATAAGAATAGGAAACTTATTTTGCACTGAAGATAATGGCAGATCGTGTTACTGAGATGGTGTTTTTTGTTTTTGTTTTTCCTGTATAGGCAGGACAAAAGAAATTTTTTAAGCGCATATTTCCATTTGTGATAAACAAAACCAGTTCATGGTTACTGAGGGAACAAATTGTAACTTGTTCATAAGCTAGTAGTGTGTGCCTGCTGTTTGGCCAGAGGACCAATTTAAAAGAATAGCTTTATTTTCAGTTCCCCTACAGTTTTTGGTGTTTAAATGTGGCCTCTATCTCAGGCAAGATAGCAAAATGATTGCTATTTGTGGCTTCTAATTCAGAGATAGTGTACCTTTAACCACATTGGAAATAGAATATTGCAAGACTTAATGCATTCATAGATTCAAAATGTAACTGGTGTTGGTGTAAAGTTCAGTTACCCATAATAGGGGGTGGGGGATATTTTCAGATCCTGATCATGAATGAAATGCAAAAAAAGGTGTGGTAGGATCTTCATTTTAAGCTATTCTATTTTTTATTAATTACTCCACTAGGAGTGTTGCTGATTATGTACAAAATTGTACAAACCTGGCCCCTGTCTCTCTGTGTTGTGTTTCGTTTCTCTACTTTTTCAGTTAAATTTTTCCCTTGCATACAAGCAAGCATATAAAAATGGCAACAAGCTGCACACAACTTAACAAAATATTTTTTAAAAGTCTTAAATATTGCCAAACATTAAATGTTGATTTCTAGTTATTTATTTTGGGGGAATGTATAGTATTTGAAAACTGAAATTGGTACCTTGCACACATCATCTGTAAGCTGTTTGGTTTAAAATACTGTAGATAATTAACCAAGGTAGAATGACCTTGTAATGTAACTGCTCTTGGGCAATATTCTCTGTACATATTAGCTACAACAGATTGGATTTTATGTTGACATTCGTTTGGTTATAGTGCAATATATTTTGTATGCAAGCAGTTTCAATAAAGTTGGATCTTCCTCTGCTAATGGATGTTGATGCAATCTTTATAAATGATTGCTTTAAACAAATCAATTTAAAAGGCAAGAGCCTATTTTTTTGTGTTAAAATTGGAAACATTGTTTACTCCAGATGTGTGAAAGCTGAAACATTTTCAGTTTTAAGAATTTGGCTAGTAATGTGCTGTTACTGGTCAAAACATGCGTATTTAGCTATTATATGCACTAATTTTACACTCAAGGCTGACTTCAGTAAGGTGCTAACTAGATTTGACTTAACTAAAACTGTAATAGGATAATCACATTTTCAAATGACATTTTGCAGTATTTTTGTGCTTTAAATGTGTATTCCCTTTCAATTCAACAATCCACTGTTTTTAAGTATTCGTACATTTTTTAAAAATTGTAAATCAAAATGTAAGACTCATTTTGAGAATCATGCGTGTTGCAAAGGTTGAAAGTGCAGCAAATGTCTGATGTTTGGGTTCACTTCCTTATTGGTAACTTCACATATGGTCTAATAAATTACAATTATTTTGAAAAATAAAAAGTTTTTTTTAAAGAGTGAAAGGTATCTGTGAATGGCCACAAAATTGAAGTATAGTATGGGTAGGCCTTCCTCATTCCCAAACCTGGAAGTAGAAGAACTTGATTTTCTTTCTCTCCCTTGTGCTTTAAAGCAAAGAATGAAGAATACAGGACTTGAGTTTCCCTAAACAGAGCTGTTAGAACCAAATATCTTAACTTCAGGGTGGGAGCTTGACAGACAGATTTTGTTTCCCAGGTAGTATGCCCTTCACAAGCTGGTCCAAAGTTTCAAAACTTCCATTTCATAAGCATTCTTTCAATAGGCTTTAGTCCAAAGCATTCTTAGGGGCAAACTCTTTGTTCATACCATTGTTTCAGGAAAGGCTACAGGATATACTGTGCTGGTCTATGACCATAATAAAGATGAACTACAAAATATACTTTCACTTGATGATATTGCTGCTGTAAAAATGAGGAAAACATATACTCAGAAACACTTTATGTCTCTCCTTGATAGACTGATTAAAATATTGGCTTAGGGATGGGCAGAGAAGAAGCTAAGATGTATATAACTGCTCACACTCCCTATGAATTGCTCCAAAGTATTTTTGTGATGAATCACTCTGTGTTGCAGATGTTCTTGAGTTTTTATTATATTCACGTTTCTCTGAAGAGTGAGAATTTAGTTTTAGAATTGTAATTCCCCCTTCAAAAATCTCCCATGGACTCTTCACTAACATCTATATGTCTTCTTCATCAATCCAGGTGGAACTAGCTGAATTTGGAACCCATAGAAGCTGACCTATATTAAAGTATATTCTGTATGTTATTTAACAACTTAGGCTTGGGGTTTCCTTTTAATAAGGTGTGCGTATTCAATGAAAAGGGGGGAAAACTGAATTTCCTTTTCCATGAATGTTGTGATATACAGTAGTCACATCATACTTGCAGCATTTTGTTGAACCTTCAAAGCAAATTTTTATAAACTGGCAGAAGAGTTGCATACATAAATAATCAGACCTGTATTATTTTGATATTAGGGTGTTCCACACAGTATTGCCAAAGATCATCACCTTCCAGCCTCAGAGAGGTTATGCTGCAACCTCTTTAGGTGCTACAAGATTCCTTTACGTACTCAGAATTAAAAATTGTGAAAGTGGTAAGAATCTTGTAACCAAGATGGATTTGGAAGTTGAAAGGGTAGTATGAAAGTTACACACACACACACATGTATATACGTATAATACATTTTATCAGCAAGAGAAGTTAGGCAGAGCCTTGGATAAGCTGTGCAGAATTGAAATGATCAGTAAGATTTCTGATTTCTTAGTAGACCCCCATGTTGTATTCCCAAATCTCTTGGCGGGTGAGGGGGGTGTTTTGTTTTTTTGAAATCCTCTCTGTTTCAGAAGGAGCTTGATAAAGGTGTGTATTGGAAGATACTAAATCTGTGGCAAAGATTATGCTGCAACCTCTTTAGGTGCTACAAGATTCCTTTACATACTCAGAATTAAAAATTGTGCAAGTGGTAAGAATCCTGTAACCAAGATGGATTTGGAAGTTTAAAAGGTAGTATGAAAGTTACGCATTATAAAGCTTATTGTTTGGTTTGGTTTTTTTCCATATACAAGATTTGCTGTGGGGAGGCAATGCAAGAGTTTTGCCCTCTTGGTGTTTCTTGTGAGCTAATGATCAATAATAGGGCTGGCATTGTTTTTCTCTTAAATCCTTCGCTCCTTTTATTTCTATTTTCTTCATCCTGGCCATTTTACTGTGGAATGAGGTCCATCTTCTCACAATAGACTCTGTATAAATTGTCATTAGTGCAAGAGATTAGCACAGCCACCCCTCTAGAGGTCATTACCAAATGAATAAGTCACAATAGAAGTCCCCATAGTGATGGGAGTTACACAGCTCTCTTGAGTAACTCCCTGCACTGCTGAGTTTACAAGGATTAGAAAATACGATGGGATATTTACTTTAGTCAAAGACATAGGACAATTGGGTGTGTCTGATGGGTCGAAGGTGGGGGACAGAACAGAACTGAATGTAGATAGTGTGGAGGAAGAAAATCTCATTTTTATCTTTCCATAGAAGATTATAGGATTATTACCTCCTTTCACGCAGAAGGTAACACTAAGGTAGGCTTTAATTCCCCATGTCTGTTTATGTGAATTGGAATGCAGTTCAGAAATTAATTCACTCAATCTTAATGTAACATAAGTATTATATTGTTCTCCATTGTGGTTTCTGTGCATCATACATGTGGATCCGTGCCTGTGTAGAGCAGCTTATCAGAACCTTCTAGAAAGTGCCCATTTTTGACATTGGCTTCTCGGCGATCATCTAGATTTTGATGAATTTGGTTTCAACATTTGGAAAAAAAAACTTTTTTTTTTAATCCTGTCTATCTCAACTCTACTTTTGTTGACAACCATTTCTACCCATAGACTTAGGGCCTCTTGGGTGCTGTTAAAAAATAGTTTACTATCAGAAGGTGAAGATGCCTACTCTGTTTATGGGTGGGCAACTTCAGGACTGCAGCTCCCATTAGCCCTAGCCAACATAGCCCATTGTTGATGGAAGTTGCAATCTGGCAACATCTGATGGGCCATGAATTGTCTGCCACCAGCTTTTTGCCATCTGTAATCAAGAATAGGAAGCTTGGTGTGTGGTTCAAGTGTTGGACTACAACTCTGAAGACCAAGGTTCAGTTCCCAGGTCAGCCATGCAACCCAGTGGGTGACCTTGGGCAAGTCACATGCTCTCAGCCTCAGAGGAAGGCAATGGCAAAGTACCTCTGAACAAATCTCTCCAAGAAAACTCTTAGGGTTGTCATAAGTTGGAAAAGTCTTGAAGGCACACAACAACAAAAAACCAGGAGTATCCCCTCTCTGCTTACCAAAAAGGCAATTTGTTTTAACTGGTTAAATCCAGTAGTGCAGTGCTGCAGCGGTGTTGGTGAATTTAGCAAATGTTAACTGAGTATGCAATCCTAACCTCAGCTGGAAGTGGATCTCAGGAACTGAGTATGCAATCCTAACCTCAGCTGGAAGCGGATCTCAGGAAGTAGTGTTGCTCTGGATAGAAATGGACATGCCTTGGAAAGATGGCACTCCTACAGTGAGAATCTCCATTGGTAGAATGAGTGAAAAGAGAGCAAGATGGGAGACATCACAGTCAGGTACCCTGGGAATTGGTGTGGCCGAGGTACGGGCAGTATTTCAATAAATCCTCCCCCATTTAGTTGAGGGGAGGGGAAATGGTGTCCTGTTGTGGCCACAACAGGAGCTGGGCCATTTATCGTGGGATGTTTCTATACTATGGACTTTGGGTATCCACTCGGGGTTGGTTCCAGGACCCCCTCTGGATACCAAAATCCTTGGATGCTCAAGTCCCGTTAAATATAATGGCACCATGAAATTATGTCCCTTATATCAAATGGCAAAAACAAGGTTTGCTTTTTGGGATTTATATTCATTTTGAATATTTTCAAGCTGTGGATGGTTGAATCAGTGGATAACAAATCCATGGATACAGAGGGCTAACTACTATTTTTAAACAAAAAAAATTATACATGTCAACACTTGTACACTTTTCTGGAAGTCAATGCAGGGACACTTTTTTTGAATTGCTGTGATTTCCTCTCCCCTATTTATCAGTTTATTCTCATTTGCCTTTTCTTTCCTTCAATATGATTTTGCACAATATTTAAAACCAACCAAACAGTACCTCAGAGTGGGATAGAAGAAAATGCAATAAGCCAGTAGCTAAACAGAATAACATTGTAGGGTGCATCCACGCTGCAAAAATAAAGCAATTTGACACCACTTAATTGCCACGCCTCTATTCTGTAAAGTCCTGGGATTTGTAGTGTAGTGAGGCACCAGAGTGGTCTGAGAGACCAGGCTGAGTACCTCGCCAAACTACAGGATCAGACGGGATGGAGCCATAACAGCTAAAGTGGTATCCAGACTTTATTTCTGCAATGTGGATACATCCCTATAAAAACATAACATTGAAAATGAGGAACAGATGGAAGTATTAGAAAAACACCCAGGGAAAAAAAAAATGCTTGAGTAAACCGATGGCTCTTCAGTGGATGGCAGAAACACCCATCGCTGAGAACCCACCTAATTTCAGCGGGGAATCGGTTTCACACGATGGGTCCTACAATAGAGAAGGTCCTATTTGGCAGTTACCTTATCAAAGCAGGGACACTGCTGCAACCTAGCTGCCATAAATGTAAGTAGGATTGCTCTGTAAAAATTAATAATGCTGTAATCATTTAGAAAGGAGCTTTAAATGAAGTAACAAACTGTGTTTTTTAAAAAAAATTCAAATAACCACAAATAACAGGAACCATCTCAGAAGAAGAATCCCTGCTTGTCTCATACACTTATTGCTGTTGCATACTTTCATGTCATTTCTGACTTTTGGCAAACCTATCATAGGGCTTTTTTAGCAAGATTTGTTCTGGGGAAGATTCTCATTGCCTTCTTTTGAGGATGAGAGAGTGTGACTACCCAAAGTCACCCAGTGGGTTCCATGGCCGAGTGAAGATTTCTGCTCCGCTCTGGTGCCACCACAAACTACAGCTCCCATAGCATTTAACTGAGCCATGGCAGTTAAAGCAGTGTATTTCTGCAGCGTAGATACAGCCCGGGGGCTTTCTTTTTTAATTTCTTTATGTTTTTGCAGGAACAATGCAGATCATTCCCTGTGTGATGCAGAGTTTAACAAAATGCTTGTGTGTATTATATCATGCTGTCAGCCCAAGTGAGTATCATACATTAGTTTTAAAGCATAAACTAGTAAGCTCATTTTGGCAAAGGCAGAAGAAAATAATAGAATTGTTTGGGGAAATCTGGCTACGTTTCACCACCTCGTGCTTCCAAAACTCCAGTTACAGGTCGAGTCTCCCTTATCCAAAATGCTTGGGACCAGAAGTGCTTTGGGTTGTGGAGCTTTTTGGATTTTGGAATATCTGCATATACGTAATGAGATATCATGGAGATAATCTTTCTTCCAAGTGGCAAAACATCTTAAGACAGCCATGTCAAGATGGCCAGTGTAACTTTAGCTAGGACTTTTAGCCTATGCATATCAGTTCCAAACCCAGAACTCCAGAGCAGGTTCCAAATTAGTTTGTTTTATTGATAACAATAAGGGGGAATCAACTTTCACTCAGAGACATTCACTCACATACCTATAGAAGAGCTAACAATGTAAAAAGTGAAAGATTGATAGCAATTCAGAGGGTAGGACAATCCATTACCGGTTCCAGAGACGTCTCTCCAATCAAGGAAAGGCTATAGAGTTGATCATGCCCAGAAGTGAGCTGGCTAGCGATATTGAGGAGTCTAGCTGGAATCGGGCAGAGTTCTTGCTTGGTTTCAACCAAGATTGAATTAGAATGGCCTAAACAACTGTTTATATAAGGTGACCCGGGTCTTTGGGGCAGTTTCTCAGGCCTTTTGAGAATTGTTACAGGAGAAAGAATGGCCAGAGATGTGGAAATGACTGGACAATCAATGCAAGCATTTTAAATGGAGTTGTGTCTCCAGATGGCAGTGCCCTTTGGTTTCCAACTTTCCTGGCAACTTTCCTACTTGGTGCTTTCTCACCCTCACACTCCTATGTGAAAGGATTATACAGATTCCAACCTCAAAGGGACTATCCTGAGTATGTGCAGTAGTGCTTCCAAGCCGAGTCTACCAGATCTCCATATTTGGGCAGACTACCTCCTAGCATTGGGGCAACCGTCTGTGGCTATGTGACCAATCATCCCTTTTAATAGTGAGTTGATATAAAAGGTCGACTGGGGTGATGGAAGACTGGTCCATGTAGTAACATGCCGCCATGCATCACTCATTGTGAGGTCAGAACTAGGTGCCCACTGTTGATCACATGGCTGGGCACATCTTGATCTCAAAGCAAGTGATGCATGGTAGTGGCAATGACACAATGGGATGTGTTGTAAATAACCACCTTTATTTGCAACAGAGGGCTCTGGGTCTTCCAGGAAGCTCCAAAGCAAAAGGTGATTTATTTTAAAATGTTTTAAGTTGGGTATATGGTGGTTCATTTAGTGATGAACTGGCTGGACATCATCCAGACAGTTCATACCAGAACTGGATTTTGGACTCTGCAACTGATCAACTCTTCCCGGTTCTTATTTTATTTTATTGAATCTTATTTTATTAAAATGCTACACCAGTGCATTTAAGTTGGAAAAAAGGGGCAACCTTAAGGGGCTTGCAGACTCTAAACATCCATAACAGGAGAAATAATAAAGTGAGGCAATAAAGAAAAGGGAAAGCCCAAGCTAACACCAAATAAATCTGCATAAGATGTTGGTACTTGGTCTCTAAGGCATCTTTGTGTATATGCTTTCCTTTCGCCTGTCGACTTGCGGTGACCTTATGAATTTCATAGGATTTTCTTAAGTAAAGAATACTCAGAGGTGGTTTTGCCAGTTCTTTCTTCTGAAATACAGTCTACAACACCTGGTATTTATTGGTGGTCTTCTGCCCAAGTACCAACCAGGCTGACCTTGCTTAGCTTCCAAGATCAGACAGGGTTAGGATGAGTGGGTGATGTTTTCTTCAGCCTGTGTGGACAGGGCCAACATTAACTAGACTTTATCTCACCAGTATCCTTTGTTACGCTGAGCAGAAGAACAGTGCTTGAATGGAGCCACTGGTGTATATACATCCTGGATTAGTGCATGCACAAATCGAGAGGAATATCAATGAGATGGAGTCAGAAAGTAGTCAGTTTAAACTGCTTTATGGACTTAACTTGCTTCATACTTGAAGTGCCATAGTCCTGTGTTAATTGTTTGGAGCCTTCCAGGTTTTGCACTGCCAACTCCGGATGTTTTCAATAGAACGGAACTAGCTCCCAGCGAGCCGAGAACAAAAGCCGAGGCTGTATCTGTAAAGCTGGTCAATTTCTTCAATCCAGTGAGTAAGTACCACTGTGGTATTATTGTTTGTTTTCCTCTGTATTGAGTGGACTTGAAATGTGGAATTAATTACTGAAATTTCACTTGGCTAGGCTGCACTGAGGGTGCCAATCTATGCACAGAGCATTACTGTTGGACAAGGGAATAAAAAAGTATTGACTTTAGGAATTCCTTCTATCTTGACTTCTGTGTTGTAGTTTTTCTTGGCTAAGTCTGCCATACCACAGAGCGAGCAGCTTGTTTGAGAAGTCCGAGTCCAAGTCCTCTTGGATTTAGGCTGTACTTTGGATCTGATCCATTTGTTGCTATACTCGCAAAACACAACTGATCACGGACTTCAAATATCCCAATTGTGAGGGCCAAATCCAGAAATCTTATTTCATTCACAGGAAGATCTCTCTGGATGACACCTTCTATCAGGTAGAAATTGTGTGGCCTTCCAGAAGTTGTTGAATTGCAAGTCTCACTAGGTTTACCCAGTATAGCTGAGAGTGAAGAATCCTCAGAAGTGCCGCTCATTAACATCTGGAGATCCATAGGATTCCCCCCTCTACCCTATAATAATGGAAGTGAGGAGGAAAGGTGGCTAACAAAATAAATCAAATTAGCCAAAGCAAGCCAGTAAGAAAAGGCTTTGCTCTCCCTTCCTCTGCAGAGATTAAGATAGGTGATGGATTCCAAGGATCATAAAGTTTTGGGCTGCATCTGCACTGCAGAATTAATGCAGGTTGGCACTGCTTTAACTGGCATAGCTCAATGCTGTGGAATTCTGGGGTTTGTAGTTTTGTAAGAGATTTAGCCTTCTCTGTCTGAGAGCTCTGGTGCCACAACAAACTGCAGTTTTGGAGAATTTGTCTTCGCATCCAAGGCCTCAAGCATTGCCTTGAGCAAGTGTAAACTTGTGTGCATGAGTGTTTAAACAGCTTATAAATTCTCTTCCCCCTCCATATTTCCTTAGGTCTGCAGGAATATTATTATTATTATTATTATTATTATTATTAAGGACATGGGAGAGGGCTTTCTTGATTGTGGCACTCCAATTGTGGTACACCCTACCATTGGAGGTCTGGCTGATGCCAACTGGATTTATTTCTCATGCCAAGTCAAAACATGCCTTTTTGTTAAAGCTTTTGCAGCCTAAATTACTTTGAAATGGATACATACACCTTTTAAAACTGTTGCATTTAAAGTTGTTTTGTTCAATATGTGTCTAGCTTGTTTTGACTGCTTATGGTTTTAATCTGGAAGTGTTTTAACTGGTTGATACTATGTATTGCCTGGAGATTCCATAATAAAGGGTGGGATACAAATCACAGATTTAATAAATAAAATGTAATTTCCCAAAGCATGTCAACCCAAATCCAATCAAGCAGTGGAGCCTTGCCAAGCTGGAGAATATACCAACAAAACCTTGTGCCTACAGTACAAGTGCTGTGTCTCTTCAAAAAAACATATTCAGATGGACTGCTACACTCCACTCGAAGACCGTAAGTGGCATTCTGTCTCTTGGCACCTTGTATAATCTGTAGAGAGAGATACACATTCTTTCTTGTGCCCTTCTCAACTTTGAAGGAACCACCTTCATCCAAGCCAATGCTGCTGCTGTTATTCAGATAGCATTCAGATAAGTCCTGAAATGTGAATATTATCATCTGTCAAGGATTCTTCTCACTTAGGTTTCTCAAAACTTGAAAAACTTTGTTCAACCATTTCCAAGTTATTTTTGAAAATTATGTTATTTCTATTGTACTCTACACTAGCCCTGGGGTCAGAATAATTAAAATTGTTTCTCAGTGTAGTCACTGGCAGGCAAGAAGGAAAGTCTGTGGCACCAATTTCCACCCTATGCAGAACAAAATGCAAAGGCAATGGGTCCTGGCATCAATATATACAGATTGTTCAGCCAGTGCCCTAGAAGTTATCCCTTCCACCAATATGTCTATAAAGTCAAACTTGCTTGCTAAGATGTAGGTCAGTTGCAAGCCAAGCTCATGTTGCTCTAACCATAACAGGGCCTCAGCAGATCCTACGGTTCTTTGGTATTGGAATTGGAGGAGTGATGCTCGTCGCATGTTTTCCATTTTGTTGCTTTATAGTGGAGAAGAGGTAAGAAATCCATGCAAATATCCAGTTCTGCAGTGAGATTGAAGGAAAATTGTTCAGTAGCACCATCACCCAGTAAGTTGCATGCAGATCTAATCAGACATCTAGACATCTAATCAGCACCAAACTTGAGTATCATCATCATCATCATCATCATCATCATCATCATGGCAAAGAAGGGCAAACCTCTTCTGTAAAAATCTTGCTAAGAAAAATCCCATGATAAGTTTGCATTAGGGCCGGAAATGACTTGAAGGCACACAACAGTGATTAGGGTGAAACCATAGTTCTGTTGTACAGCACATATTGGCATGCAGAAAGTCCCAGGTTCAATGGTTGGCATTGCCTGTTAATAGTTCAGATCAGGTGATGGGTAAGACCATCCTCTGTCCTGGAGGGCTGAGGCCAGTTACAGTAGATAACACTGGATTATATTGGGGTGGGCCAAGTGTGGTCCATGGGTTGTATGTGTTCCCCCCCCCCCCGCCCCTCCCATTTAAATAAATATTTATTTTTGGCTACAAAATGGTCATCTAGGGGGCATGGGGAACAGTTTTGCCATATTTTCCCCATCCGAAGGGCTATTTGAGGTCCAAGAGGAGGTATACCATCTAGTAATCACTAGATCAGGGATGCGGAGAGTATGAATGTAACCCTTGGATCCCACATTGGTGGTCATTGCAACACACACACACACACACAAAGTTTCCACCAAAACCTGAAACACCCCCCCTTAATTTTTTTAAAGTCAGTGCAATTTTTTTGTCAGGCAAAAATGGCCCAAAATTCACAATGAAAGTCCTTCCCCATGTATGCAAATATATGACTCCCTTCTTGAGTACTTTCTTTACCCTCTGTTCTTCCTTCCAAATGGTGACAAGAAAGGACATGATGTCACTTCTGATCAGAAGGGAGAAATGGAGAGAAAACAAGGTGTGCTTGGTTGAGGACATGGCCCATGGAGGTTTGGGGTGGAAAACGCACACATATACAAACACACAGACACTTTTATACAGCCCTTAACAGAGTTAAAGGTCTACTCTGGTATAAGACAGCTTCTAGTCTTTCAGATTTCCAGCACAAAGTTATTCGGCTGTCAAACTGTTTACCATGAAAGGAAATTGCTCTGTTTTGCACATATGGGACCACCTCCCACCCTCTTTCCTTCAGCCTGGCAGATGGTTATTTGTCAAAAGTTTCCACACAGGGACCTCATGCTGTGCAAATCTTCCCATTTACAACTTCCTCTGCTATCGGCACCCAACAATTTAAATCGCGGCTAGCCAAGCAGAGGCCCTGGCGAGTTGCCAATCCAGAGCCAAGAAATTAGCAAGGAATTGTCTGCTAAGATGAGCCCTGAAAAATGGATATGTTTGGAGAGCAGTTGTATCAATATTGAAGTGATTTAGCTATGGGTGTAGGTGGACAGTTGCTATTACTAGGAATACTGCTGAATGTTGCCTTTAAATGATTTTTTTCTTCCCGTAATTAAGTAGATGCGAGTTCATTTTCATTCCTAGCATATCCGGTTTGAAATGTCTGAATATATCAAGCAAAGCAAAAATTATATGATTGTGTTATCATTTCCCGTTTCAAGAGGATGCTTGCCGTGGTTGAATGTTTCCCTTCCAACAAGTTCCCTCAGCACATCTGCAAGGGCATGATATTTATTGGGAAATTATCAAGGCTGCCGGCTTATTTCTTTTCTTTCTCATCTGCAGGTGCCTTGTACAAGTATAGTGTGTTGTATCTGTCTTTGTGTTTGGCTTTCTGAAGGCCAGATCGTATGTGACAGACTGATGTGTCTACCCTGCTCCAGAGGATTTTTCATGGGGTAGGGGGCATGGAAATGAATTGAGAATGGGAAAAAGTGGCTAGAACGAAATGGAGGGTGCACCTGCACTGCAGAAATAATGTAGTTGGACACTGCTTTAACTGCCATGACCCCATCCTATGGAATCCTAGGATTTGTAGTTTGTTGTGGCACCAGAGCGTTCTGTCAGAGGAGACAGCTATTTCACAAAACTACAAATCCCAGAATTCTATAGTATTGAGCCATGACAGCTAAAGTGGTGTCAAACTGCAGTGTGGATGCAGCTGAAAAAGATAACATGCAAAGGTGTGATGGTTAAACTCTCATCTCGCTAAGCTCCCTGTTTTCTGTGAAGCTGCATCATACTGATTAAGAATATCTATCCCTCTGACACTGTATATTCTGCTCAGATTAAGAGTTACCAAGGCATCGCCTCCTCCTCCCCATAAGGCACAGAGGCACAATACACTTAGGTAGGTTTGGTGTGTTTAGTATGTCCATTCAGAAAGATGATGACATAGTCCAGGAACTTCTCTCTGGATGGGCAGGACAAAAATAATCATAGCATCATAGAGTTGAAAAATGCTGCAAGGGCATCTAACTTGACCCTTTGCCACAACTAAAGCACCTCTGAAAGATGTGCATCCAAAGAGACCTTCAAGGAAGGAAAATCCATCACCCTCTGAGGCAATATATTCCAGTGTTGAACAGTTCTGTCAGGAAGTTCTTCCAAATGTTTAGATGGAATCTGCTTTCTTGTAATTTGAATCCATTGGTTTGTGTCCTCATTTCTAAAGCAGCAGACAACAAGCTTGCTTTATCTTCTACACGACATCCCTTGAAATATTTATAGACAGCCATTATATCACTTCTCAGTCTTCTCTTCTCCAAACTAAATAAACATACTTAGCTCCCTACTCTATTTTTTTTTAACATGTCCTCTTCTGGACATGTTCCAACTTGTCAATATCCTATTCCATCCATCCATCCATCCATCTACCCAGGCTTCGGAGGAAATGTCTTTGAAGATGTCTTGCCAAGAAAACTCCATGATAGAGTCACCATGCATGGGAATTTGTTTGAAGGTGCACAACAATCACAAGTTTCAACAACCAAGTCATTTACAAATGTGTTGATGCCACAAGCACTTTGTCCTGGCTGCTCATAATGATGTTCAACCCAGCAAAGTTGCCTCCTCCATTGAATGACAGAATCTTCTGCTCTGTAGAAGTTGGAAGAATCTACAGTTGATAAATGCAGGGCTGGCCACAGGTAAAGATGTCTGCCCAAAGTGCCAGACCTTCCAATGATTTGCAAGTCAGCTGTTTATGAATATCATAATTCAGGAATATCAATGCAGAGCGTGTGCATTGGGGGATTGGGGTTGGGGACTTCATCATGATGTCCATACTGGTGTACGTGGTAAATTTTGAAACGCATACCCTCACCAAGGCAGTCCCTATAGCAACACCCCTATAGAGAGTCCAAAACTGCATATGGTTGATCTGAAAATATAACAATTTTCATCTCTACCAGGAAGAGATCTTTTGTAAAGCCACCCTCTAAATATCTTGGATTACAGTAGGGATAGCTCATAACAAAAGGTCATTGGTGAGAAAATCCATTTTTCCTCCAGTGACTTTTGGGGTTGCAGTTCTCTGGTCAGAAAAAAGACCAGAGGTGGAAGATGATGGCATTGCCCATGCTACTCAAATGCTCCCAGGATTTGACTCTGTGAGTCCCAGTTCCACTGGGTGTCTACTGGTGTAGAAACTCATAAAGTTCTTGGATTAATTTATTTGTTTAAAATATTTGTAGTTGGTCTAGGACTACACTCTCACAAGGTAATAGATAAAAAAAGAATGGCATTAACAAGCATACAGAACAGAACAGAGAATTTGCTCTGAATTATGAAGCTAATTATGGATTCAAACTACAGGCAGCATTAAAAAGAAAGTCTTCAAGGCAAGGGAAGTCTTCATGGGCAAAAGTGGCAAGAAGCAGCACCACAGTTTGGGGAGTCTCCAGGAAGGCCCCATCCTCAATCTAACCAAACTTTACATTGAGCTCTGAAGTCCATCATGATACACCAATTTATTGTTAAGAAGCAGATTGTGCTTTTTCACTTGGTTATAATTAAGCCTGCATGTGCTTTGTGCTCAGAACCAAAGTTTTCAATAGTGCATGTTTTGTGCGTGTGGATGTTCCTTCAAGTCACCTGTCAACTTATGTCGACCCCATTAATTTCATAGGATTTTTTTAAGGCAATGAATACTCAGTGGTTGTTTGCCATTGCCTTCCTGTAACCTGCCTCCCCCGAAAAGTGCATCTATCTGCTCACTGTATATCATTCTTCTCCCTACTTCTAATGTTTATATAGAGTGTCAATGCATCAGTGACAAAGGCCTTGTTTTGCATACAGAGGAGAGCATGTTGCCCACCTCTTTCTTTAGTTCGTCTCAAAGGTGCTACAAGATCTCTCAACATACTGATTCTACAGACTAACACAGCTATATCTTTGAATGCTGTAAATGCATTTAGGCTGTGCATACCATATTATAATTTTAATTTTGCTAGTTGATTATGTCACAACTGTTGCTGTTATATTCAGTGATACATGGGAATTAAGATTTGTGGGTAACATTGGCACAAAAAACATGACTAACAATTATGTATGATGTGATATGAGAGAAGGTCAATGGAGGGGGTAAAACCATGAGTTACCACACTGGGTGATGCCAACCCTAGTGATGCCACTGTCCCATAAATGACCGTTGTCTGCTCTTTTCCCCATGGTGTTGCAGCCCGTGTGCCAATCCTTTGCGGAGAGATGCCACAGAAGAGGAGACTGATGAAGGAAGTGATGAAAGCAGTGATGGCAGTGAAGAAACCAGTGATAGCCAGTCTGTGAGTTTAGTTCAAGATGATGTTGAGAAACATAAGACCAAGAAGAAAAGAGGCAATTAAGCCACTTGTCACAAGACGCCCAGTTCTTTTGGAGTTATTTGTGTGTTGTTATGAAGTGTGAACTTTAATATTATGCCCTTCCATTTTTTCAGTTTCTCTAAACAATTGCTGCTGTTGTTGTCTGCTCTCAACTCAACCCCAACTTATGGCGACCCTGTGGATGAGACATCTCCAAGACCCCCTATTCACCACTGTTTCTGCAAATTCAGACTTGTGACCTCCCTATCCATCTAGTGTTCAGTCTTCCTCTCTTTCTACATCCCTCCGCCTTTCCTAGCATTATTGTCTTTTCTAATGAACCATGCCTTCACATGATGTGTCCAAAGTATGGCAGCCTCAGTTTGATCATCTTGGCTTCCAGGGAGATTTCAGGCTTGATTTGTTGAAGGATATGAAACTATAACTGATGCTCTTGACCAGAGTGGGCAACTCTGGTTAAGTACAGGGATGGGGTTTCTATCCTGGGGCATTTGGGAGACCTCTTCAACAGTTAAAATGTATTTTAAAAGGGTGGAGGTAAGACGAAACCAGAAGTAATAGAATGTCCGCTTCTGTTTTTGAAAAACAAGGGGCTCCCTGCAACAAATTTAAAAGCTGCATCATGATTCCTGGAGGCCTGTAGAAAACTTCTAAAAGGTTTGTGTGTGTGTGTATTTATTTTTTAGTTTTGACCAGGAAAAAAAAAGAAACTCTCAGTTAGGGGGTCCACATATTGCTCACCCCTGTTTTAGATAGAACTGCTAAGATCAACAACAAAGCCAGGCATCAAAACCAATGCAAGAATCAAAAATCATAGAGGAGCAGTATCACCCAGTGGTGTGGTCACAGTAGATGATACTCAGCTGGATGGAGCTATTAGACAGTTGGATTTGATATAAACCACTTCCTTTGATGAAATGCAAAGGTTTTTCTTAGACCCTGTGCCACAAAGTCTTTATTGTGCTACAGCAACAGATAAGAGCTTCGAGAAAATGTCTAGTGTCTTTTAAATTAACAGCCACAAGATGGTGGTGTAAGCAAACTTTCTTAATGGTTTTGCCTTTCCTCTGTAAGCTGCTGCCTTTCAACAGAACTTTGTGGCTGAATGTTGCTTTTTGATGCCTTCCCACTTCTAAAATGATTTGTGTACTGCGTGATTTATCGCTTCTTGAGAAGACAAGCTCCAAGCCATAAAGCAGTTCAGTATACAAAGCTGTGGATGGTGGTCTCCATATTCAATCCTGCAAGGGAATACAGCGTAACCTTAACATCTGGCCTGAGTAACAGGTTGGCACAATCCCCGGTCTTATTGCCTTTCAAAGTGTAATATAAACAAGAGTATTCTACTTTCTGAGTTAGTACAGTACAGTAAAAAAATCAATTGTACCTCATATCATAGGTGTATCATATCGTAGCATATTATAACTAGATCTGTCTATACCGTGTATCATGTCTCTTTCATATCCATATCATGACATACTATGGTCCATACCTGGGATACTTGATTTTAAGCTTGGTTCTTGAAAGCACCTACTTCAATAGCCACCACAAAGCTAAGGAAGTTTGGGCCTGTGTCAGTAACTTGGATACTACTATTCCATATAATGCACTATGAGCACTTGAAAAGAAAACTGTGATATAATTTAATTTATTTACCTGGACAATTTCTATATTGCCTTTCAGCCAAAATAGTTTTGAAGGCCATCTGTCCGTCTAATCATTGATTCAATATCAAGTGAGGGAAATGTGATCCATAGTCCACAGCAAACTTTCTTTGCCCCCTCGCCTCCCAGAATGCCCCTAAAACCCTAGCCTCCCTACTAAATTTTTTCTTTCTTTCTTTCTGGAGGGAATTGCCTATAAATCACTCAAGCTGCCACAAAAGTGATGAAAACCATATTGTTTGGAATTCTCTTCCCTCATCTCTCCAATACTACAAAATCTGCCCCCCCCAAAAAAAACCCTTGCCATTTTTCATCCAAAAAGTGAAACTGAAACTGATGTCACTTAAGGCCACTTGGTGAGTCCCACCGATGGAGAGGAAGGGGCGAAAAATCTCTCCCCCATTGTTGCTGAACTCTGTTGTATATATTGAGTACTCACTTGCACACACTAGGTTGGATCCAAAGGGATCTTTCTCCAGTGAAACCAGCAGATCTTTGGGATGCAACTCAATGAATCAAATTCTTTACAACCTTATGCATTTTTACTCAGCAGCAGTCCCCTTCTATGTTCAGTGGGCCCAAGTCCCAGGAAATGTGCACAAGATATATGCACTGCCTTCAGAGTGTTCAAAGCAATTCTGCACATGTTTTTCAATGGAAATGAGAAATGAGCTGGTCTGAAACAGCTACTAAGTCAAAAAGCTGCCAGGGGAACTAAGAGTGGGTAGTTGTTTCAGTCTAATCCCGCTCATGGCTGGTTGGCTTGCTTGTAATGCTAACCTAACAATGCTTCTTTGAGATCTTTGGAGAAAATGATGGGACACACATTTGAGTAGGTTATGAGATACACATGTGGCAGGACAAAATCCAACTATTCCATGACATTCTTTACGTGGACCTTGTGATTATAGTTGTCTTCAGTAAAACTTCTTTGCATAACTTAGGGTGCATCTACACTGTAGAAATAATGTCATTTGATTCTACTTTAAGTATTTAAAGTCATTTAAAGGTCTTTAGTTTTCTCTGCCAAAAGATTCTGGTGCCTCACCAAACTCTAACTCCCATGATTCTGTAGGATGGCAGTTAAAATAGTGTCAAACTGCAATTATTTCTAGAGTGCAGATGTACCCTTAGACATGTTACTCCATATGATTGATGAGCAACCATAAGGAACATTGGTAATATCAGCCAAGGAGAAGCATGACTACTGATACAACAGTCTCTTCAAGAATAGTTCTTTGACTTATAACTATATCATCTTCTTGTCTTGTGTCTGGATTCTTGAAAAGGGCATTCGTGTCTCTCTACTGGAGCTCTGGCTAACCAAGCTTCAGGTCAAGAGTTCATTTTGCAATGAAGTGAGGAAATGTTATACATGCATTTCACGTTTCATTTTCTTGGTTGGTTGGCTGGTTTCTTTTGGTTTGCATTTTCAAAAGACATTGAAATAAAGGATTTCACTGTACCAGGTGAGACTGTCCAACTGGCTTGGTATTGTCCACTTCAACTAGAAGCAACTCTTTGACTGTTCAATCCTGAGAAAAGGTGCAGGGGAAGGAAAGGTAACTCCAAATGTTCAAGAGGTTAAAGAAACTTCCTTATAAAAAGGTATTAATATTTAGAACATATGCATCTAAGGAAGTAGGCTCAAGTCTACAAAAGCTCATGCTGCCAACTTCTATCTTTCAGTTAGTCTCAAAAGTACTGCATGATCCTGTTACATAATATTTAGAACTATTTAGCTTGAGAACCAGTTGTTGCAGTTATTAGAGCAAGCTTTCATTGCTTAAGCAGGCAAGGTTTTTAAAATGGATGTATACTTTATCCGTTTTTAGCCTTTGTATAATTTTTAGTCAGTTTTGGATATACCCCAGTTCTGGTGCTGAACAGGCAAGATGTTGGCTGGTCTGTTTGCATTAAAACCAGGGTTTGGCTCATGCATTGTCTAATCTCCCCACTGAAAGGACTGTGGGAGGCCGTTTTATTTTATCCACACAGACAGCACCTAGATTTCAGCTTACATGGACTCTTTACATCTTATATTTGTGTCCTTCACTAGAACTGTTGGATTAATCCAGACATACATGCTCTACTAAACGATAGGATAGAACCCCATGCAAAAGTGCCAGAGTGATTGTTGAAGTTAAAAGCAAAGTTCTTTTGTCTCTAACTCGAGTGAAGAATCAAAATAAAAACCTTTGCACAGGAGGAGTGAGTTTCTGAAATGGCAGCTTTAGCTATGCCGGCGGTGTCATCACGTTTGGGTCCTGCTGCCTTGTCTGTTCTTTGCTAACAACTGCTAGCAACCATTTGCCCACCTTCCCTGCTGCTGAGCTGTATCAAGATTAGATGCAAGGCGATGAGCAGGCTTACAGCTTCATCTGTTGACACCGCAGGAATGTAGAAGCAAAACAGCATGGCGATCGGGTTGGAAGAAACTTTGGAAATCATTGTCTGTCTCTGTGTGGATTCTTTTTCTTTCAAGGCCCTACCTTGAAACAGCAAGCTCATGGAGCAAGAAAATGGAAAGAAGAAAGTGGAGGGAGGATTTTCCCACTGAGAGAGAGCAGGGGGGGGAAATCCTCAAGACAAAACACATCAAAGGAATTTATGTACCTCATTCCCCCCCCCCCCCTCCAACCTTCTGAACATGATAAGATGGAAATGAACTACCCTGTGATGAATCTTCTCACAGATTAATAACTGTTTGCTTTATGTCCATGGTCATCTTGCATCAACATTAGGACTGCCATTTGATTAATGGTATTTTGATTGAGCAATCATATGGGTCTTAACCAATTAATCCATCAGTTAAATTTGCTTGGGAAGAAAGTTTTTTTTTCCTGAGTCCCTTTTTACGCAATATTATTAAGGAACTCCATGTATGAGGAAGATAACTTGACCTTATTTTAGTAGCACAACCACTGGAAGCTAGGAAACTCTTGGGTTGGCAACCATTTTGTTTCAATAGCTTACACAACCATATACAAATGAACAACAATGCTGTTGTTCCCATGCTGCCTAAGGAAATGCAGATGTGGTTGTTGTTTGCCTTCAAGGCTGCATCCGCACTGCAGAAATAATCCACTTTGACACCACATTAACTGCCCTGGCTCAATGCTTTAGAATTATGAGAATTGTAGTTTGGCATGGCACCAGAGCGCTCTTGAGAGAGAAGGCTACATGTCTCACAAAACTACATTTCTCAGAATTCCATAGCATTGAGCCATGGTAGTTTAAGCAATGACAAACTGGATTATCTCTGTGTGTGGATGCATCCATAGTAATTTCCAATTTATGGTGATCCTATCATGGAGCTTTCTTTCTTTCCACCAATGTGTTAAAATCAACAGAAGCCAAATTCCAAGAAGGCATGAGCATACATAGTTGGCAGTAATTTTATTTGAACAAAGAAGGCAGGTTCACTGTGAATTCTTAATTCTAAAATGTACTCCTGGTTCCTGTTTTGGTGTCCCAGACTATTTCCATGCATGGTTTATGAGGCCTGAAGTGGTGTTGAGCCTCATCAGATGTGTGTAAACACCTCTGCTGTTCCCAGTGTGGATCCATCTTTCTTTCCTCCATATCTACCTCTCTTTATTTATTTTGATGAAGCTCTTAGTTCCATCTTCTGTAATCCCTATAAGCTGCTAAGTGGTAGTCACTGCCATTTGGCTGAGATCAGTCTAGAATTTGCATAATAAACAATAATTCCCTCTGTGACAAAGCTGTTCCAGAGTAGTCATTCTCATCTACAATGCCAATCATGTACATAAATAATCCCCTGACCACATATTTAGGTAATATGCTTAATAGCTTGAAATGAGAGGTCATGGTCTATTGGTTAAAGAATACATGCTGATACGGCCTTCTAAAGAGAAGAGCCCCAGAGGAGTTATGCTACTTCTCAGTCATGGCAAGATATGCTTTATTAGTAGGATTCTAACAGGAGCTAGCTAGCTCTTTGTCCTGAGCTAGACCATTGATCCATCTACTCCAGGATAGTCTACAATGACTCACAGAGTCTCCATACAGTTTTCAGAGGAGACTCTTTCCAAGCCCTACCCAGTCTGTGTCCACATGGCATTTTTTTTGCACAGAGAACAATATTTGATGGCATGTTCTCCCTGATCATCAGGGCAATAAGTCCAGATGACACCAAACCCAATCCCCAGTTCTGGTGTGAACTTTTCAAATAATGTATAGTCAGCTCAGTCCTGCACCTGCTGTATGCCATCAGTGAATGGACTTTAAAAACTCACCTTTTGCTCTGGAAATTCCTAGATGATCTCTGGAGTGATGCCAGGGGGCTGTTCACAATGTATTCCACTGTGCCACTTGCCGCCACCTCCGTTGGTAGGAGTCGCTCCCTTTGAGGTCAGAACAAGGTTCCCAGTCATGTTATTGATACTGGGCATCTCATTTTAGCCTCAGAGTGAGTAACCTGCAGCAGCAACAATGGCAGGTGGCATAGCAGCCCACACATGCGAACTGCCACCTGGTGTCACTCTGAAGTGCCCAAGTTGTTGTGGGATATCAGGGAAGCTTTGGAGCCAGAATACTCTGGTCTGTTGGTAGAGTGGTCTGTTCTGTGCAGAGAAGGCTTTAGAGAACCATCCAACAGAACCTGGGATGTTTTGTATGTAATTTGCGTAGTCTGCTGCTAAGATACAAGCAGACTAACAATTCTTCACTAATTTTCTTCTCATAGGAAACAATAAGTAGTTTTAGCCATTTTCATCCAGTGGTGAAATACTCTTCCAAAACTGTGCAGTTATCAATGATGATTTGCAGTTCAAGGAATAATTCTGCACAAAATTCACGCCTATTTTGAACAGTAATTAGCATTTTCTGTGCAGACAATAATATTTCTGTGTAGAAAATGCAGTAGTTGAAAAAATCACACTGTCTTTTTGCCTAGGTAACAGCAGTTCCTACACAGAAGATAATATTTTCTGTACAGAGAATGCTGCTTTCTTTACTAATTGATTTTGCACAGAATTGTGAAAGACAGCCAGCAATTTCTTTTCAGTACAGTACAAGAAATGAATGGAGCTCAAAGACCTTCCATACAAAAATCTAGTCCCAGTTACCTTATAGTATTTTCATTTCAACAGAATAATGTGGGAATGATGGCAATGAGCCATTTTGTTGCTGCTTTTGTGAAACAATTGGGAATGGGAATCTGTTGGTGTTCTATTTTGATTACTCAGAAGATTTAACAGTAGATCTTGTCTTCCTGCTTTCTTAATAGATATAGCCATCTTCCTTGAACCTCATATAACAGTTTCCTTCAAGGCAATGCAAGTCAAGCTTTCTGCTCTTAGAGAATAAACTACTGAGATATCTAGCTGTTCCCTAGATTGCTGGCTTCCCCCACCACCACCAAGGCAAAGCATTGTTCTGTACTTTTAACGTAATCCAACTTTTAAATAATACAATATTTTTAAAAGGAAATTTTCTGTGTAAATTGAAAAGTTGTGAACATCTGAACCCTATGCTGCCTAGAAAAAATGGAGCTGAGTCTACAAACCACAGTCTGACCATGGTGTGCCAAACAACTCTCAACACAAAAGCTACAAAGGATTCCTCCCTACACCATCTGCTGTAATTTAAAACTATAGTGAAGAGGGGGGTATACAGGTAGTTTCATCCATAACTCTTTGAATCCCCCTTATTTTATGGGCTTCATCCAAGACTCTTACTGTTACTTTAATGGAGTCTTTTGTAGTTTAATTTTATCTCTATATGAAGCTAGGCACTCACTCACAGGTAGACTTGCTGGTAATATTGCTTCCTTGTGAGTCATTAGTTTTTTCATATGAGCTGGATATACGATTTACTCATTTTTACTCAACTATAAAAGACTCTGGAAAATTCCCAGCCAGACAAGTTATCAGGCCTCCTGAAGACACAGCAACTCAACTTCAGGAAATAAATAGAATGCATGGATCACACAAATGCTTTGCCCTCTGTAGCTTCTAAAAGCTTCATAAACATCCTTTTAAAAATCAGATTCTATGGCATTTGGTGTTACGTTATTACCAGCCAAGCTCTCCTGCCCCTTCAACCCTTTCAGCATGCCTTGTTACCATATTGCACATTGTAAAGGAACATCCTGGCACCAGATGATGCATGAAAGAGATGGGAACCTCATAGCACTTCAGATGTGGTTGAACTGTATAGGCTTGTCTACAATGGTGAAAAATGCTGCTTTATCCTGAAATTGAGGCATGCAGTTCTCATGTACAGATACTTACAGGGAGGATCCATTGGGTGTTTTTTGCCATTATTCCAACTTCACCCAGAACTTAAGAAAAAATCTAGTGTTTCTTGGAAAACTGGAGTGATCTTGGGTTTGTTGTGCATGTGGCTAGGTAGATCAAGTGCAATTTGGCCCAGTCCAGTTGTCCACATGCCAAGAGCTGTGCCATCTTCCTTCCCTATGCCAAGCAGTTCAGGGAAGGGGGATGACCCATTTTTGGAGTTGGCACTAACACTGCCACTGCCACTTTCTCATGAGCAGGAGCTCTGTGAAAAGCCTGCCTGGCACACCATTGCTTTTGCACCTATGTGATCAATGAGGAGGGGGGTAGAGTTACTCCTCCATTGTTGATTACATGATGAGGTTCCCTGTTTTGACCTCAGCAAAAGTTATGGTGATGGCTAGGCCTTCACCTTCTTTGATTTTTGATTCCACCTTCAGTGACTTTTGTTGCACTTGGCTGGCTAGGCTGCAGCAGCAGTGACACTGAAGAAGACAGGCCAGCAGGGCCTTGCCAATGCAGTGTCCACCTGGTAGGTCCATGTACACAACAATGCAAAATCGCACCAGATTTGGCCTGGTGCATGTAGTCACCATCGTGATCAGTCCAAGGTCAGTCTGGAGCATAATGCTCCAAACTGGACTCAAATTAAACAGCCAGTGTAGACACCTCCTAAGTCTCTCCAATCTTCACCATTGACTAAGCTGGCTAGGGTGATGGGACATTCCAGTCCAAAAATATCTAGAGGGCTTTGTGGTTCCCAAAAGACACCATGTTACATTTCTAGCTTTCTTGATAACAAAACAATGAAGGTACAAGACGCACTGTGTCAACACTTGGCAGTATAGAAGAGTTGGAAAGGCCATCATGTGCTGGGTAGAGATGGAGATGTTTGGATTCCATTTTATTGCAATCTCATCTAATTTTGTCATTTTAAACCAGTCTGCAAATGGAGACTTGGCCTTAACCTGAAGTCAAAAAACAACAGCATGGGGCAATGCAAAATATAATGGCATGGATGTTCCATGCTTTGTACCCAGCAATTCTCCTTTATGGTCTCTGAAACACATGCAACTAAGAATCATGCCTGTTCAGAGCTGTGACTAGAGCATTCTAGAACTGAGTGATTTTTGGTGGAAACTCCACTTTCTCTTCCCACTGTGTTGGAGTTAACATATTTCAGCTCTTTCCCCTGAGTCCTTTTTCCTCTGCCATGCCAGCAGCCTTGCAGCATTCTGTCTTTGTGAAATTGGCCAAGTGAATTCATTTTGTAAATAGCATACACAAGTGTTAGTACTGTAGCTTGTAAGTGTTGAACATAATATTATTTTATTTTCTTCCACCTTCAGTGATTTTTGTTTTTCTTTAATGCTGAGGAACAGAGGTAACAACCTTTAGCCTGAGAAATGGAATATGATGCCTCAAAGTGTGGTGGAGTCTCCTTCTTTGGAGGCTTTTAAACAGAGGCTGGAAGGCCATGTGTCAGGAGTCCCTTCATTGTGTTTTCCATCATGGCAGAAGGGGTTTGGATTGGATGGCCATTGAGATATCTTCCAACTCTAGGATTCTAGATTTCAAGAGTTTATGACCTCCAAGGTTCTGTATCAATTGGGCATCTCCTGTGGGAGACAGTTCCTTCAGGCAAACATCTCAAGTGCTTCTTTTGTTTGCATGAAAGTCATAAGATTTGATGCTGTCCAATCTGTAAGGGATTCATTCAGCAAGGGCTTCATAACTGGCAACCTCAATTGCATCTGGTCGCCTGGGAAGAACCTCAGTGTGGCCAACCCAGTGACTATATGAACTGACTTCTTAATATGTTTATCTCATTTTGTAAGTCATTTGATGTTACAGTTTTCACTTCTTCAGTTTCAACCACAAGAGGAGCTGTGGTGTCAGTCTCTGCTTGCTGTCATACCAAGCTCATACTGACCCCTTCTCTGTTCTATGAATATATTCTATATTCTCCTTTCTGTATGCTTTCAGTCATGCCCCATCAAGTACTGACTGAGATTACAGAGCCACAAAGTCTCTCTCCAAAGAACCAGTGGCTCAGCTATGGAAATAACCTTCCAAAACATGAGCCTGTTTTACATGCCAAAGGCAGGGAGAAAAGACTGGAGTCTGGATTTGTTCCATAGCCTGCTGAATATAATAAACCCTTAATTTATTTTTAATGGGTTCTTGTTCACATCTTAAATTCATCTTTATTATGTTTTTTGAGATTCAGCCACCCCAAAATTTAGCTTATGGTTGCATTTAGATCATTAATTGTTAATATTACCATCTTTTTAAGCTTGTCCAAGCAACAGTTCTTTGGAAACCCACTAGTATCCATCTGTTCTAATTTAACTCAATGCATGATGAAAACCAGGTAGATAGACATTACAAGTGGCATTAATCTATGTTCTGCTCTAACCTGAGCTGTTGGTAGATCTGATGGAAGGCACAGAAGATACTTTATCAATTAGTTGGAGGAAGAGGTGGATTTGCATCAGTTTTATATCACTTAACCACCATCTTTTGAACATTCCTTAGGTAGACTTTGAGTGGTAGGATTTCCTCTTTCACTCTCTGAAAAGCACAAAATAGTGTGATGATAACTTATGACCTTCAGTCACATAGTGGTTGCATTGCAGAATTAATGCAGTTTGACACCACTTTAATGGCCATGGCTCAATGCTATGGAATCCTGGGATTTGTAGATTTGTTATGGCACCAGTGCACTCTGACAGAGAAGGCTAAATAAGTCACAAAACTACAAATTCCTATACAAATTCCATAACATTGAGTCATGGCAGTTAAAGCAGCGTCAGACTGGATTATTTCTTCAATGCAGATGCAGCCAATATGGCAGGAATTGAGCAAGTCATTTCCAGTAAGACCAGTAGGACCAAATCAAGATGTCCTGCTGCCTGAGGAAAAAGACTGCTCTTCTCATTCTCATTCAACATACAGAAGCGAATTGGATTACCATCTGAAATTTCAAAAAGGCGGATAGGACAAGGTGCTCCATTCATCTAAGGGCAGAAGGCTAGTTTAGGGGTGTAAGAAATGTAGTATGGCAAACACTAGCTCTGTCCACCAGAGGGGACTAAAATTCCTATAAGCTTCCAGCCAACATGGCCACTGACTGTGGGAGCTGTAGCCAAAAAAAAAGCAAGTTTCCAAACTCAAAATCTGGGTCAGTAGACTCAACTTCAGTCCTCCATGGACAACTCTATCTCCCCAGTTAATTGTAGGGCCAACTCTTTTAATTTTTTTGGACACACTCTTGATGTATACAACGTACTTGATTTGGAAGGCGTCTTATTGTATATCAGGCAGAGAGAAACAAAAATGCAAACCCAAGGCCACAAATGACAAAAGATACTATTTAGAGCCCAGATGGCGGCATAAAATAAATAGCCATTTCCTCCATAGAAGCACAAGCAATTTGGCTGTGTGAAACTGCATTTCCAGCCGAGATCCTTGAAACAGATGTCGAGATTGCCTGTGCCTAGAAACTTTTTAGTAAAAAGCAAGATGTTCAGGTAGAGAGAAATGTACAATAACAGACACCATCAGATTTTTGGTATCTAAGCAGGGGATGTGAGTATTTACAACAACAAAAAAATGTGAGCTTCCTGATGCTTAGCACACAAACAATTCTCTTTGCGCAAGATCTGATACACCTTTGAAAGCTTTCATGATGTTCCTCTTTTTATCTATTTTCTTCCTGTTGAGGAAGAAGGATAGAAGGTTTTTCCTCCCCCTTAAGAAGAAATCTTGATAATAAATCAAATATGGAGAAATATGGATGCCATCAGTCTGGGTGTATAAATTGGCAATTTCAAAGATGGACTTTCTCTCTCTCTCTTTCTCTCCTTCCCTCCTCCTTCCCTCCCTCTCTTCATTCTTTCCTTCTTTTCTCATCTGTTTTTCAGCCAAAATCCACCATGAAACAACAAAAATTTATCAGAAAGAAATATCACCAAACATGGATGAGACGCTACCTGGCAAAGAGAAGAGGTTGTTTGCTGGTGTGTATGTATTTGTGTGTGTCTGCATTCAACATGGCTCTTGAGAGATTCTGCTTGTGTATTTTTAATCAAAGCCAATTGCTACACCTTCATAAAACACACAGTAGGCATCCTGGGGACTCCAGAGGAGAAGTACAGCCCTGTTTTCAGAACTCAATGAAAGAAATTTCACAAAATATTACAGTGACTGTAAAAGCCCAGTAAAACACTGGGGAACTGACACTGCAAGTAAAGGAGATGATGGAAAAGTTCTTCCAAGTCAATCATCATCTGCCCAAAGAAAGGAACATTGTCTATATGGAGGGGATTGGTACCTGGAATCTATAGATGAGAGGACCAGTGACCCCTTCACACTACACAATAACAGTGCTATGATTCTACTTTAGCCACCATAGCTGCAGTGTATGGAATCATGGGATTAGTAGTTGGTGAGGCACTGGAGCTATCTAGCTGAGAATTCTAATGTGTGCCTTTCCAGTCATCTGAACCCACTACCCCATAAATTTTGTAGGGTTTTCTTAGGCAAAGAATACTCAGAGGTGATCTGCCATTGTCTTCTAACATTTAGCCTACAATGCCTGAGATTTCTTGGTGGTCTCCTATCCAAGAACTAAACAAGGCTGACCCTGCTTAGCTTCTGAGAACAGACAGGATTTCATGCCTTTATTTAGAATTGTGAATGACACTGTGAATGATACATGGACAAACAGGGAAATGGTTTGGCCCAATGTAAGATACTGTATTATATTCTGTAGACTGTATGTTGGGGGGTGAGCCACTTTACTGGGTTGGGGGCTAATGTTATTCCCCTAGGAATCACTGGAACCATGCAGACTGCCTAAAATAATAATAACAACAAAACCCCTTGAGGATTCAGCTTCAGAAGGTGAAACAGACCTACTGCAGCCATGCCCTCTTTTAACAGACTCATTCTGACAGCCGCCTGAGTTCTCCAGAGGAGGAGATAGGAGAGAAAGTGTCAAGTCCTCAGAAAATGTGAAGGCTGTATTCTGTTGCAGTGTGAGAGCAAAACCAAACCAAAACTAGTTGGAGATCCAATTCTGGGTCTTAAAATAGGTATATTTTTGTGTTGAACAGTCAGAGGGAGGCTCCAGTCTAAAAGGGCTGTTTGTGGAGTCAAGCGAGTCAGTTCACCCTTGTTTTTGCTAGCAAAAGGACAGTCCAGAAAGGTCTGGATATGCCAATGGCTGCATAAGCAGCCTTGGGACTCAAAGCAATAGTTTGTCACCCCTGCACAATAGCATCCCTGCTTAATGCTGGTTTCCTTCTCAGCAGCTCGCCATACTGGGGATCAAGCATACATTGAAAATGACCATGTGTCATTTGGATCAAAAATACACTGTGACTTCCTGCCTGAACAGGTTTCTTCAGAATATGGTGGTATCTGGTGCTGTATGCTCTTATTGGGAAAATGTCACTCCTATAACCCACAGCATGGAGCAAAAGGAGCCAAGCAAAGCTTGGATGAACCCTCCCTAATTTTGACTGGTGGCAGCTGCTCACTCAACCAAATGTTACTTCCATGTGTCCTGCAGTTCCCTGAGTGCAATTGCTTTGTATAAATCAATTATTCTGTCAAAGCCACTGTTAGTATTGCAACCTAGCCTGTATTAACTGGATGTCTTTTGTGTCTTTAGAACATCCTTTGTTTGATTTATAGCCAGATAATCTAAAGGAACATCTGAGATGAGACAGAGAAAGAGAGAGAGGAAAACAGCCACACTAGTGCTGAGGCACTTGGGATTCTATTCAACTTGGAAAGAGAAGGAAACTGGAATGAGCATGAAGCAAACATATTCAATAAAGGTAAGCTGATAAAAACACTCGCAAATAAAGTCAAGAGACAAGCAAATTCTCTCTGGTGCTCACAGCTGTTAGTTTAATGGAATTGCCCTTCCAAACAGATGGCAAAAATAGAGGATGATGCCTCCATCTCATCTAAACATACACTTGCAACTTGCTGCACGCCAAGGTTGTCATCCTTATTTGGTTGTGTAACTATGACAGGACTGGGGAACTAGGGATCCCCACTCCAAACAAATGCAATCCTACCATCTATCTGTCTATCTATCTATCTTATAATTCTAGGACTGCAAAGGTTGCCTCTTATGTTGTTACATTTGACTATATATATATGCCATTTTAAAATAATTTTAAGCAGTTTTAATTGACTGTGTCTGTCTGTTTCTGGAGATTATCCCACCACTCTAATAATCCGGCTTGCCTCTTCCAAATTGAAGTCTAATTTGGGAGACAGCTGGGTCTTATCACAAAGATTTTGCTGCTGAAGCCACCAGGCAAGTCCAGCCCGGTTGCAGCCCAAGTCCCTGGCATGCGTTGGCGGCCATTTTTTCAAGTCGGAAAGCTCCCAGTTTTGAAATAAGGCTGCCAAAGTGCACTGGGGACCTGGACTGCAGCCAGGCTGGACTCACCCAGTAGCTTCGGTGGCAAAATCCTTGTGATAGGACCTGTCTGCCTTCCAATTAGACTTCAATTCAGAAGAGGTAAAATGGGTTATTAGAGTAGTGGGATAATCTCTGTCTCTGTGTTTTTCTATCATTTCCAGGATGGACACACACAGAGACAGCGACAGAAACACATATACACAGACAAAAGATGTTGGGACTGAGAGGCAGGCAGATAGATTGAGCCTTGAAGTAGATGAAAATTTTATTTCAGTGCAGTTTAGATTAGAGTTCAGCAAAACATACATGTAGAGGGAAAGCTAAATTGACAGATTTATCCTTCCCTGCTTGCTCCCAGATCCATTTTGAATTGCAGACACCCTAGTTTGGATCTAGGACCTCAGGAGTGGAAGTGTACAGTCACTGCCACTGAGTGGTCATCCTTTCTGCAAAATTTGAAAAAGTATTGCTTCTGATTTGAGGGAAAGAGGCCTTATTCTGGTTTTAATGCTGGAGAAAACCCCAATATAGGTTCTCTTTAGGGTTGCCATAAGTCAGAAACAACTTGAAGGTACACAACAACAAATGTAGGTGAGTGGCTTGTTAGCAGGGCTTTTGCTCTTCTTTTTTGTCCTTGTGGGGAGGATGATTTCCCATGGGAGAGGAAATTTTTCAACTATAAGGGCAGATGAAAGAGCTGAACATGTTGTTGATGCAGCTGAACAGATGGGAATGGTTCATCTTTTCTTTCTCCTCCTCAGGAGAAGCGGAATCCTTGTGTACAATATTGAATGCAGATATGAATAAATAATAGACAAAGAGATGTTTTGGTTGAGACAGAGGTTATGGAAATGATTCTTTTCTCAAGGCAATACAGGGAAGAAATAATGCAGATTTTATTTATTCATCAATGCTAACGAGTTCTCACAGAAGCTTTTCAACGCTGCTATGATGGCAGTTCTGAAATGGCGAGCCAGTGGAATGCAATGCAATGCGATCAATACATTAATGAATTAAGGACTCCCAAGAGCCCACCATATCCTTTCACAAGGGAGGCTGCCCACTGCAAGGGGAAAATATGTCTTCCTGCCTAGAGTATCTATACATCTGTAAGGCTGCCCCATGTGGTGAACTGCTGGTCTGCAGGAGCAATGGATTCAAATTACAGGAAAGGAGATTCCACCTCAATATTAGGAAGAACTTCCTGACAGTAAGGGCTGTTTGACAGTGGAATGCAATCCCTCAGAGAGTGGTGGATTGTCCTTCTTTGAAGGTCTTTAAACAAAGGCTGGGCAGCCATCTGGTGGAGCTGTTTTAATACTGTGTTCCTACATAGCAGGAGATTGGACTGAGTGACCCTTGTGGTCTCTTCCAACTCTATGAGTCTATGATTCCAGGTGGCAGCCTTCTTTGTGAAGAAACTTCCAGATGAACTTCATCCACTCAGGTTGGCCACTGGATCCTTGGGCATAATAGAATGGAAGAGGACTTCCTGTCCCAAATGCTGAGTCTTTTTGAGCGCTGACACTCAAAATGTGTCCTCTGTTATCTTTTGTTGTCAATTTCTCCCTTCTTCAGCCCTCCCACCTGATTTGAACTTGAGTCATGCCTTTCTCTTGGGTCCTGATATCTGATTTATCTGCTGCCTCTCTTTTGCTAGTGGTTCATTCCTCACTTTTGGCCAGTGGTGGCTGACAACTCCAAAGTCAGAGAGATGCTGCATCCACTCTTAGTTTTAATGCTAACTTTAAAGGTTCTAAGCATATTTGGTGGCTTGGGTTAGCACTTGGATAGCCTCATAATGTTTAGAATAAAATCTGGAATAGGGTCATTGCCTCACTTGACATGGAAGACACCAACCACCTGATTACTGACCATAGCCTGATACTTCTTCACTCTTATAAGAAATAGCTGCATTAGGCTGAAAGGGTCTTTAGTCTAGCTCCCTGAAATATTCCACTAGATGTTTCCTACAAGCCCACACACAATACTCAAGGCAGCAGCTTTCCCCCATGTTGTTGCTCCTCGTGTACTTGTATTCGGTCATATACCACAAATATAAACTCCAAGGTTCCATGGAGTTCTCTATGTATTTGTTCACTCCTCTTCTAAAGTGATTCATAATATAGCCAATGTTTGGGGAAACATTTCTATATTGTTTGTTGACCTGTCAAGCCTTCAGCTTAGAATTCCTTCCTGGTCTACTCAGTGTTACTTCTTCCAGTTTGCAATTCCTTGCCATGGAAAAGCAAATGAGGAATTTCTAATGGGCCACTAAGGAGAACTTATGAAACTGGAACAAAGAAAGACATTTTAAAAGATGTTCTCCCATGCGAGTGGCCATGTTCCAAACTTACAGGCCCTAACAATACTTCATATCAAGGCTCTTCTTGGGATACCACATTTATTTCTTCATATACTCATATGGATAGCAAAACAGAAGCAAAGAAAGAGGAGACAGGGAAGAGATGAGAAAACTGACAGGGTTTTCACAGCAGGGTCTTGTCAGCCTTCCAGAACTTTCTGACTTTTTGAGACCTGAACTGTCGCAGCTGGTGCATATTTTAATGCCAAATGACTGGCACCATTGAAGTTGGAATACACATGTCTATCCGTGCCTGGTATTTGCACATTTATTTGGTAGGCTGAATTGTAGGTTGCATTGCTGTTGTGTGATTGTTGTTGGAATTTAGGATATCTGATATTGCTATTGTTGTAACTTAACATGCCTATCCATCTATCTGTATTCCCTTTGAGATTAGACAGGGAGAGGGAGAGGGAGAGGGAGAGAAATTCAGAGACAGTAGAACTGCTTTGCCAAGCAATGCTCCATCTGATAAAATTAAGAAGAGAAATAGCATGGAGGTAGAGGACGGGGCGGGGGGGGAATCCTGCTAATTTACTGCTCTAAAATAGTCAATTAGAGACTTGCCAAACAGTCTGGCAGACATTCTAAGTTCTTTGAAATGCCAACCCTCAAATGAAAGCAGGGGAAGAAAATATTGCTGGCTCTTTCTGAGACTTGGCCCAAACAGGAACGGAGATGTAAATTTGCCAGTCGCGGCTACTTTTGCCGATAGCAGAAATAAATGCCTATTGTTTTGTCAGAAATTGGGTTCATTTCCCATGCTACTGTAGTCTCACAAGAACCTTTCAGAAGTGCTGAAATTCAGTTGCATTTTGCTGGCTCTCCAGAGCAGTAGCTAAAGCAGCTTTCAAGGAGGTACAGCAAAATAATAATATGTCACTTGGGAAATCCTGAGCATACATACACATACCTCTGCCATATTTAAAATGAGTCCAGATCTCCCACTGAAAGGACATGTTTACATCTAGGAAGGTTTCAGAAAACCTCCAGCCAGAATCCACAACGGGAGTCTTAAGCCGACTGTTTTTGCTGATGTTCGTCAGGGTTTTGGAGACCATATGTTGATGGTCTTGTAGGAAAGAAAACCATTGGACAGATGGCTCAGCAGGCTCCAAAAATACAGGGGTGGGGGAGGAAGGATCAACATTTTACCAGCAGCTCAATCTGCACCTTAGTAACAAGGAGGCTTAGAATGTGTAGCATATAGATTCAGCAGTTGTGTAGTTCCATTTTCTCCTTCTGACACTGGATCTCTTCTGGGCAATACCATTCTCTGGCCATCTATATTGGTGGTGCTGCCATAGGGCAAGAATCTGGCATGGTTCCAGGTTAGATTTATATTGTCTGTTTGCCTTGCTACAAACATGGAATGTTGTTGTTATTGTTGTTGTTATCTTCTTCTTCCTCTTCTTCACTTATTATTAATAACTTACTTTATTATTTATTTACTTATTTATTTATCGGATTTATATCCTGCCTTTCTCTCAAAATGGGATTCAAGGCAGCTGGTTGAGTAAGCAGCTGCCACCAGTCAAAATTACAGAGGGTTCATCCAAGCTTTGCTTGGTTCCTTTTGCTCCATGCTGTGGGTTACAGGAGTGATGTTTTCCCAATAAGGGTATGTGGCAGCAGCAGCAAATGCCACCATATTTTGAAGACAGTTGTTCAGGCAGGAAGCCACAGAATATTCCTGATCTAAATTACCAAGGTTAACCTTCAGGGAAACAGACGTAAGAGTGGCTCTATTTGAATGTTGTCTTCCCTTGGTAATCTTAATGCATGGCCTTTTTTGCTGATTTTTTTTAAAAATAATCTTTTATTGACAAAGCAAATGTATGAAGCAAAAGAACTTAAGATTCTGCATTGGGAGATGCAACAATGTCTGTGTAGCTACATCTCCCAATACCCTTACTTATTCCAAAACTTACATTTTAAGCAGTTCAGTCCCTCTGTAGTCTTTTCTGTGTTGCTGGAGAATGGGGAGATATCAGAGATACATTCCCACTCACCCCACTCCCTGAGACTGTCTAGTACCAGAGAGAACATTAAACCCATCTCTAAGTAAAGTAGAGATGGATAAAATGTGGCCCACAGGCCCTTGGCAACCCCCCCATGCCTCCTAGGGGTAAAAAAACCCTAAAAGTTGTTTGCTCTAAAATGCTTCAAAATGAACTCTAGGAAGCGAGGGGGGGCATTTTGATTATGTTTGGTCTCCTCTGGACCTACCTCTTTGTCAAAACAAAAATTTTGCCAATTTTTTCAAACATAATTCCTCAAAATACCCCCCATGACTTCGAGAGACAGGAAAGCCCCAAAACATGCCCCCATGTCCCTTATAAAGTGTGTGGAGGCAATTGGTGGCTAATAATAATAATAATAATAATAATAATAATAATAATAATAATAATTGGATGCAACCCTCCACGGTCTCTTGGAGGCCTAATGTGCCTCCCTAGTCTTCCACAGTTAGCCATCCCTTGTTTAAGGCAGGTTTTAGGTACTTTTAGCCATTGCCGGCTTGGAAGAGACTTCCAATTTGTTGCAATAACCATAAAAGTGAATTGCAATGGCATGAGTCAGACTTACACCATAGTGATTCATGAACAGGAGTCCAGCCAGAATTTACAAGTTAACCAACTCCATTGTAAAACATTTATACTGTGTACTGAATATATGTATATAGTTGGTCATGTAGAGTCAACCACCTGCATTATTCCACATATGATCATGAGTTATTTGTGAGCCTATCCTTTGGTTGATTAATATAAGAAATAAACTTTCTGTGAAGTTCTCTGTGCCTGTGTTCATTTCATTGACTCTTTGTCTTAATTTTAATGTATAGAAAATCTTGAGCAGAAAGACTGGCGATACCCAACATATACAAATATTATTATTCATTTCAGTTAAGCTTCTTCTCCCATTGATCAATAAAAACAAAGGCAAGTGGTGGTGGGTTCAGGTAGAATTAATGTCAGATCTCAAGCCAGTCTTTCTGCATGAACTTTTTTGATTGGTAGCATCAGCACATGTCCCTAAACTAGCTAAAAGCATGCTAAACATCTGAGACCTGCCAAAATGGGAACCCTCAGTTTGAGATTCACCAGTATTTTATGGGTATCCCCTAAGGCATATTCACAGATCATAAAGTAACCTGGCACATCTTTTGTGCTGACCCATGGACAACAAGTTAAGGGGTTTGGATAACCTGCAACAGAGTTCTTCAAAGTTTCTTCTTCCACCAGAGAAAGATAATAGTTAAGAGCCAGCATGGTGTAGTGCAGGGGTAGGCAACCTTTCCCCTATAAGGGCTGAGGGACTTCAGCTCCCAGAAGCCTCAGCCATGTTGGCCAATAGTCCCATGTTGGCCAATAGTTCCTGGGATTCTGGGAACTGAAGTCCCTCGGCCCTTAAAGGGGAAAGGTTGCCTACCCCTGGTGTAGTGGTTTGAGCAGTGGACTATGACTCAGGAGACCACCATTCAAATCAATGCTTGGCCATGGAAACCACTGGGTTAGTCTCAAAGGTGCTACAAGATCTCTCTATTTACTGATTCTACAGACTAGCACGGCTATATCTTTGAATTCTACCACTGAGGAACCAGTGGTGACAGCAGAAGATATGCTAGCCCCAAAGCCACTGGTGAGTCTGGAAGGTCTAAGACTTCTATGCCCGAGATTCATTGGTCCAGACCAGTAGTGGGACCACAAACCTTCCTCTAAGAATTCCTCAAACCTTGGAGCTGGTATTCATGACTTCCCAGAGAGTAGGAATGGAAAGAATATTTGAAAATAATAAAATATATTAAACTATATATTTATCAAGTCTCAAACCCAATGAGAAGATTCCTGAACTGATAAGAACTTTGCAGTTTGGGTTGTATTCTGTGCAAAGTTCACACATGGTTGTTTTACACAAGAAATAGCCTTTTCTGGACAAAAATATTATTTCCTGCACAGAAAAGACTGTTTCTTGCTCAGAAAATGTTGTAATTGAAGATTTTTCTCTCTGCCATATTCACATACGATTGATTTAGCAAGCATGAGAGAATGAGGTGAGCAAAACCATGTGAAGCAAAAATGCTCTTAGTTTTGGTATTTGCACAAGATAAAGATGGATCAAATTCTTTGATCCACTCTCTTTTCTGCATTGATAGCAGTCTTACAATGACACCAAGTAAAGTGGGCAGGGAAAAGATGAGGGGCTTGTCATGGAGTGGCTGGGATATTTCAGCAATGCCAGAAGTATTCAATTACAAAAATACCTGCAGAGAGCATTCTGAGATTAAATGTAATAATGAGGCTTTATGTGTGGGAACAGATGATGTCTATGTCATGGAATCCATTACACACTTGGGTTTCAGAGTAATTGATTTTATGTAACCATGAGATGCACTTGTAAAAGTAGGTTATTTCTGTTCATTGATCCCATTGAGAACAAATGTTTAATGTCAACACTGAGTTTTAACATACGTTTAAAACCAAACCAAAATCTATATTAAGAGGTTCAGTGGCTTGTGTTTCATCAACTGGTCATGAAATACCCATTCTCATCTATGGGATTGCTCCAGAATAAATGGATTGTGAATTGCCTCTTTCTGTTTTTCCTTTTTAAAAAGATTGGCTACAATGAGGTTTACTGTATTTCTGTCTTTCAATGCTAGGCTTTAAAACCTTTCCTATTAATAATCTGAAGAATAGTATGCAGATGCATATTTGTAAGGCTTAATACTATTACAATAAAGCTAATTCTAAACAGCATTCTAACAACTGTTAATTTTAAAAACCTTAAACCAAATCTCTACATCTGGGAGGAGTAATGGTTACTGTGTTGGATTAAGATTGGGTAGGTCCATGTTCAAATACCCAATCAGCCTCAAAGCTTGGCCAGTCTAAACTATTTTACAGGGTTATTGCGAAGATCAAAACTAGAGCAGAACCATGTAGATGCCCTTGAATGATTTAGATATAAACTTAACTAACATATAATAAGTAGTATGACCAAGCATGCAATACAGAGCCTAAATCAGTTACTAGCCTTACCTGAAGTAGACTCATTGAGTGAATTGTTAAACAGTAACTCGACATTTGTTCCAGCTCCACTACACCACTGACTAAAGCTCCCATTGAGAAGCAGAGTTGCATTGCAAGAGATTCTGCCATTATGTTCTGTTTCATCCTATTTCTACTCTGTGCCAATTATTCTTAACCAAGAAATGACAACCTCTTGTCATTCTGTGTCTCCCCCGTGCCCCATTTCTCACCACCTTCCCTTCCTTACATCTTCTCTCAACGTTTGCCAAAATGTTGAGCTTTGTCAGGCCCAAATTGATCATTTGAGTGACAGTAGGTTATAATCTTATAATAATTTCACTGAAGGATCCATCAGATAAATGAGTCTAGTTGAGAAGTGGGGGTGGACTTAATTATAAGATACATCTTCACTATTAGAAAAGAATACTTTGGGTTCTTAAGTTTTTACTTACAGAAGAAAAAGGCATCTTAATCTTTTCATTCCTGCTGTTTGGGGAAGAAAGCTTAGAAAGTATGGTAAAAGAAGAGAACTGTGTTGATACCTACAATGTCTCACCTGTCTACTACCCCAGGCCTTGCTTCCATTCCCAGACAAAGTCTCAAACACAGTCAAGAGTTGCAGTTGTAGATAACACGTATAGGTTGAACCTCCATTATCCAGAATTCCAAAATCCGAAATATACCAAAATCCATTTTCCCCCCATTGGCATCTAAGATACTGACATCTTTGCTTTCTGACAGTTCAAAGTACACAAACTTTTTCTTTTTCATGCATACAATTCTTTAAAATATTATAAAACATTACCTTCAGGCTATGTGTATAAGGTATATATGAACTATAAATGAATGTTGTGCTTAGACTTTAGTACCATATCCAAGATATCTCATTATGTACATATAGGCAAATACAGGTTTTCTAAAATTGCCCCCCCCCCCAAACAAATCCTGAAATCAAAACACTTCTGGTCCAAAGCATTTTGGATAAGGTATATTCAACCTGTAGTTATTTATTTAGCCTATGGGTCCCAAGCAACCAGTTTTCTTTGGTATTTGTGCATAAACTGACCACATGGGAATTCTACCAGTCTGGTCTCATTCTGTGCATGGAATTAGCCAGGTCAAGATCTTAATCCACAGGTAAGTTCTTGCATGCAGGGAACCACAGAGTTCTTGTTCTAGAATCAACAGGTAAGTCTGACTAAACAGGACATCAGGCACAGACCTCTGAACAATCCAACAAATTCCATTTCAGATAGCTTCTCCCTTCCTCAACTCTCCCCAAAAGTTGCTTTTTCAGGACTTTTCACTGCACTTCTTCATTCCTCTCTCAATTCCCTGCCTCTTTCTGGGGGTATATGCCAGGGGCACTGACTTGCCAGGCAAGCATCTAGTGGTTTTAATCCAGTTCCCAGTCGTAGCTCTTTCCTAGCCATTGATAGTAGACCGCACACACGCACACACACACACACACACACACTTTGGAATTTGGTTCATCCTCTCTTTCTTTCTTGAGTTTTCCACACTGAAAGCATAAAAGGGCACCTGAGTTGTGACTCCAACTGAACCTGGAGATGAAGTGGGCCGTCCCTGCCTCTGTTCCCTTGAAGAGAAGTTGATCTGAATCAGTTAAGTAGAATCCTTTTGAAAGGTGATAATTCTTTATGTTGGCGATGAAGCAGACTCTTCTTTTCCCTCTTCAGAGGAAACCTGTTCTCTTTCTGAGCACTGTATGCAGAAACCTTTGGAGAACAATTATTTGCTATCTTAAGATATCATGGCATACATACAATAAGCAAGAAACTTTCTCACACACATACATACACACAGGGAGAGAGCATGAGTACATCCTTTTTCCACTTGATGACTCTCATAGTCGCCTCCCTCCATCTGTATGCCTTCATCTTTGTCTTTGTTGTTGCTACCCATGCAGAGTTTGAGAGCTGAAGTGAAGTTGCACAGTACAAAGCACATGCTTTGTTTGCAGATAGATTCTAGGTCCAGTCCTTGTCCTCTCTGGGTAAAACTAAACCTAGCCTTAGTTACATGGGCCAATGGTTGGAGTTGGTATAAGGACATCTCCCATGTTCCTCATAAGAGCTGTCTCTTTATTTCTTTCTGGCTTGGGCCAGCAATTGAGTTGCCATCTCTTTTTAGCATTGAGAAAAATACCTCCCCTGATATGATCCTGACTGGCCTTTTAAATCAATATATTAGTCTGCCTGCCTAGTGAGATCTGCACATTTCATGTCCCACCACCATTAGAGGATTTCCACCATTTGGGGAAATTAGTGTCAGACCTCACCTTGAATATTGTGTCTGGTTCTGAGCAGCACAATTCAAGAAGGATGCTGACAAGCTGGACTGTGTCCGGGGGAGGGAGGCCAAAATGGTGAAAGGTCTCGAAACCATGCTCTGTGTCATTTCTTCCATTTTTAACACAACTATACCCTAAAATTCTCCACCTATTCTTATATCCTCACAAGAGTGAGCTAAGTTTCCTATGTGATCATCTGTTGATCTGCATTTGAATAGGTCTATGTGGATACGATCTTTTTCAATTATTTCAATATTCAATTTTCACTGTCCTTAATGTGGTTGTTCATATTATTTTTGTTTACTTAGAGTTGTTCCTCATTCAATACATGATGAGTTTGTTTATTTTTCCTGCCAGTGAGGATTTACTGGTTTCAAATCATCCTCAAATTTTGCCAATTTTTTGTTGTTGTTGTTGATCCAGAAAGTATGTTTAATCTAATGCCATCATATCTGCAAGCTTTGTCAACCATTCTTCAATTTCCATTTTTGTGCAAACAAAATTCTCACTGCTGCTATCATATACAACATTACTCTCCAATATTTTCTCTCTAATTTGTCTTCTAACATATGTGTAATATTTAGTAAATGTAGTTCTGGATTCATTCTTGAATCCAGGAAGGAGGATGCCCTTCATATTATGAATATGAAGAGCAAGTCTTCTTCATCTCTTCCTTTCTCTATAGTGAATGGCAGCTGAAACAAAATACAATCTCCTCACTACTCAGTTTCTTCTCTTTCCATCTTTCCCCCTCCACAGTCTTTAAAGGCCATAGCATTGCCTCCTAAGACTCAGCAACTGATACAGGGAGATATTAGATGGACCATAAGGAGTTAGTGAATAGCCCTTTGCACCCATTGAGAACAAGACATGTCCACACATAACTTTCAGACATGTCACTAACAGGATTCCAGCCCATATATTCTTCAACAAAAATCTGTTTGGGGTTGCATAGCTTTGAGTGCCCTCTTTGGGGGCTTGAGGCAACCCATAAGCGTTTTTCAATAGCAATAATTGTTTTGAGTTGGAACTTGTGCTTGTTATGTTGTACAAAGCCTCAAGGCAAAGTGTCAGAGATTTATTAGACCCAACACTGTATTTCTAAGGATCTTGGAAAGTCACAGCAATTACGAATATCTACTTCCTCTGCATCTGCCAGACCTCACTTTGAAAGCGTGCATTGCTAAGGAAGCAGAGCAATAGTTGCATGACAAACTCTTAATTAAAAAGAAAAGTCATTATTTCTGTTGCACCTTGTGAGAGAGGATCTCCCAGTGAATCCCATTAGACATGCTAATGAATTTGTATATCTTCCGGACCTGTAGAATATAGGAGCACATTTCCACAGGCTTCCGACAACAGGCAAGAGATGTGATGCTCAATGCAAGGGACACTGCTCCAGAATTCAAGCAACTCTGCAAAGATGTTCCATCTGGTGAAGCCACTAAAATTGCAAAGTATTTTTGATCACATTTCAGTTCTGCAGAGTTAGTTAGAACTCGGAGTGGAAACATCTCTCAGTTTAGGTTTTGTTCAGTTTCTTCAATTGCCATCTGAATTTTCTTCCTGTCCTTTGTTTTCTTTCCACACCAAAATTAAAAATATATTTTACTCATTTCCCCCTTAATGTAAATATTAGTTTGCACATATACCTGATTTGTACAATCGTGGTGTAGTGGTTTGAGTATTGAACTATGATTCTGGAGAGCAGGGTTCAATTCCCACATTTGCCGTGGAACCCATTGGGTGACTTTGGGCATGTCACAATCTCTTAACCTCAGGGGAAGGCAGTGGCAAACCTCCTCAGAAATCTTGCCAAGAAATCCCCATGATAGGTTCGCCTTAGGATTGCCATAAGTCAGAAACGACTTGAAGGCACACAACAACAGCCCCATTGAATACCACATGCTTCTATACATATTCTCAATAATGTACATTTTCTTTTTAAACTAGATGCATTGTTTTTGCACGTATTTTATTCCTCAGCATGACAGTAAGCTTCACATGTCTGTGAACCCTCAAGTGGAGGTGCACTTTTTCCTGCAAAAAGTTTTGGAAAGTGTGAAAACACTGCTTCGGTTGAGACTGCTGAGTCCAAAGAAAATCCGAAGTTCACATTTTGGTTATGTCAGCTGCAAGTTACTAGATTTCAAAGTCAAGTGGCTTCTTCTTTAACTAAAGATGGTATAAAATCATAGAGGGAAAGAAAAAGTGATGGTGTTAGTTTAAAGATGATGCAACATTTTTTCTCCCCTACCCTAAATGTTATTCCCAGCTTGTTCAAGACCCCATGGATTAATGGATTTACAGAAGTGTTAATTTATCAACTTCCCATTAATTCCACAGATCTAGACAAGGGTTTGAATCCCCACTCAATCATGGAAACCCATTGGGTGACCTTGCACAAGTCACATGCTCCCAGCCTCAGGGAAGGCAATGGCCAACCTCATCTGAACAAAGCTGCCAAGAAAACCCCATGATAGGTTCACCTTAGGCTCGCCATAAGTTGGAAATGACTTGAAGGCACACAAGAACAACAAATGAACATTGAGGATTGCTTCAAATAGGGCTTCCTGTCATGCGGGAAGACCTTCCCCCCCAAACTATTTTGAATATTTTAAAATATTCTTTCCATCTCTAGTATAAGTGCAGTCCCAAATGCAGCCAAATTTTCCACAAGTACATGTGTAGCCTTCTCTCACATCTTTGACTTGATGGGTGAAGAGCAAAACTACTGTAGAACTGGAAAGCTCAAGGTAGAGACATCCTTTGCACAGTTATAGGATCCAACAGAACTATGTTGGCATACATTTTTGCTTCAGTAAACAGAAGATAGGATTTGTGCCAGTATTTGACCTACCATAAGACACTGTCACCATATCCTGACAATCAATAAAGTTTAACAGTTTGTATTGATTCATTGAACTGGTATCCTACTTTTCACTTTGATGGCATCTTCAGGGAAGCTTGCCTTTTAACATGATCAAGCAACTGGAAGATTAAAACAGGCACATTAAAAATGATAAACAGCACAAGCTGGCATCAAATATGAAGAGGCACAATAAAACTCAAGAGCAGCATTAAAAACAATGGATTATTCACTTAAAAAAACAGGCAGATACAATACACTTGACCTGGTATCTAAAACCTAACAGGGCTGGCATCAAGCAGACCTTGAGGAGAATAGTCCATAATGGGAGAGGAAGACCACTGAAAAAGGTATTAATCCCTGCAGGGAGAGGTATCTAGTGAAGAATCTCTTAAAAGCTTCTCAATATCCAGAAAACTTCTTGAGAAGGCACTTTTTTAATCTCCTGGGGCTCATCTCCACTAGCCATAATACTCTGGGTTACTCCTGGAGTATTCTGGCCCTGGAGCAGCTTTGGATTTCCTCCATTACTTTCACACTCCATAGCGATACCAGATGGCTGTCTACTTACGCATCCCCATTGTGTCACCCAATGGCACCATAACTGGAACAAGTTGTTCTTTTGAGGTCAGAAATGAGATGCCCAGCAATGATTGCTATGGAGTGCTCTGGGTTTTCCTGCAAAATCTGGAGCAAAAGGTAGTTGTTGTTGTTTTGTTTTGTTTTTACCAAACGGTTTATGGGAGGGATAGGTTGGATACAGTGCAGAACTGGCCTTATGTCATGAAGACAGTCCATACTCAAATCAGAGCTTTGGCCCTGCATCATGAGGACAGTTTGCTGTGAGGACAAGATAAGACTATTTTATTTGGTCCATGTGGACAAGCCCCTGTTCACCTCTTTGCATGATCTCTCTGGGGGGGAAGCACACGAGTGCTTCCAGGATGCCGCGGGACGGTGCGCCACGGGACCGTGGCATCCGCACCACGGCGCACCGTCGGCGCCCCTGAAAGGAGCGCTAAATCAGCGCTCCTTTCAGATGTCAGTGAAAGTGCGCCCCAAAAGCGTAGGGCGCACTTTCACTTACTTATCCACCGCAGCGTGTGCGGACGCTGTGGCGGGAGGTTGCCCTGGGAGCGCCGGCCATGCGGAGGGCCGGCAGCTCTGAGGGCAACCTCGGGAGGAGGAAGGGGCGCAGAGCATGCAGCTGCCCCTCCTCTTCCCTGCCTCGGAGACGGCTCTATTAGCCGTCTGCCAAGGCCCTCTCTCACTCTCAAGAGTGTCTCAGGCAGCATATAACTCCCTTGTTGAAACAGCTTCACTGACTACCAGTTCATTTCCGAGCACAGTTCAATGTGTTGGTTATGTCCACAAAAGCCTTATATGGCTTAATTTCACCCTATCCAAAAAGATTGTATCTCCCTATATAAACTTGCCAGAGTCTTAAGATCCCCCGGGGAGGGATTTCTCTCATTCTCACAGCCATCACAGGTTCGTATGGTGGAGAAATTGGAAAGGACCTTCTCAGTGGCTCCTTGTACCGCATAAAATTCACTTCCATGGGAGACTAGGTTGGTTTTACAATCTCTCCCTCTCTCTCAAGTTGTTGTGTGCCTTCAAATTGCAACCCTAGGGCAAATCTATCATGGGTTTTTCTTGGCAATATTTGTTCAGAAGAGGTTTGTCATTGCCTTCCTCTGAGGCTGAGAGCATGCAATTTGACCAAGGTCACCCACTGGGTTTCATGGCCAAGCTGGGAATCGAACCCAGGTCTCCAGAGTCATAGTCCAACACTCAAACCACAATGCCATGCTGTCTCTCTCTCTCTCTCTCTCTCTCTCTCTCTCTCTCTCTCTGTGTATATATATATATATATATATATATATATATATATATATAAAATGGTTTTAATGTGATGTGTTTTAATTTTATTGACAGGTTTCCAGTTCTTTTTAAAGCTTTGTGATCCACCTTGGGTCCCACGTCAGGAGAAAGGGGGTATATAAAATGAGATTAAAATTAAAAATTATAATAAATAATAATTAAATTGTACAGATAGCATAGTTGGGCAACGAGTACAATCCAGCCATTTCATGAACACTCCGTTTAAGTTCTAAAAAGCTCAATTAAATAACACTGCATAATTTATTCACGTTGAGGGTTTAATTTTTTAAAATGTTGAGTGTATGTGTGTGCATGTGTGTCTTTGCCTTGCAGCTGAGGGTATGTAAAGCACACCTTGATTGGAAGCCTTAATCAAAGTCGAGTTGTGGAATTTTCTTTCTTCCTAGCCAGGGATCTCTCTGGTGTATTTAACCTTTCAAGAGTCTCTTGAGGTTTGCCCTTCAAGATGCTCTTTACTTGGGACTCACTGCTTTAGAAGTTTCCAGTGCCAAATAGCGGATTCCAATGACCTTCTTCTGAGTAATCTTTGGGAAGTTAAAAGTCAGTCAAACAAAGCAAAAGTGGGAGGGAAAAAAATTTGGATGATGATATTCAAATGTATTCATGTTTCCCCCCCCCTCTCCCCAAAACTAACCAGCAAAAGTCAAGTTTCTTGTTTAATTCATGGAACAGACTTTCCCCTACTTAGAAGCTGGCAATGCAAAGGTTAGGCTATAATCAGGGAGATGAAGCTCAATCTGAAATCTAAGGGGAAAGTAGGTAACATTTAGCCCTCGGGGTCATTTTTGTGCCCCCCCCCCTGGCTTCCCAAAATGATCTAGGTGTACGTGGAGGATATTTCCAGTATAGAGTTTATCACACGGGGGGCAAACTGTCAAAATCCTATGCAGAAACGGAATTTAAAAACTGGAAAAAACCCACAAAAGTGGGTAGTTTTTCACACATGACAGGGTTAATGTGACATTAACCAGAACAGATCATAGACAAAACCCACCTCTTTTTCCTTTGGGATTTTCCAAAAGTAAAAAGGAGCGGGTTTTGTCTAGTTTCCGTTCGTGTTAATGTAGCGTTCTCATTAACGCTAACATTGTCTGAAAAACAATCCACTTTTGCGGGTTTTGTCTACTTTCTGTTCAGATTAACCCCAAATGTCGTCAAAAAAAACTACCCACTTTTGCAAGTTTTCCCCCAGTTTAAATCCTGTTTCTGCACGGGATCCATCCTGTGTGATAAACTCCTATGTTTAAAGGCCCCTCTTAGACCCACAGGGGTAAAACAAATTGCAATGTTTCCTAAATGTTTTTGCTCCAAATGCCCCAAGATGCTTCCTAGGTTCCCATCCTTTGGTCCTCTGTTTTGGACCTCAGATCACAGAATCCCCAACCACCTTGGCCATCAGTCAGGAAATATGGGAGCTGAAGTCCAAAATGTCTGGAGGATCAAAGGTTGAGAACCCAAGATTCCCTAGTATTGAGCCTCGAGAGTTAAAACAGTATCAGACTGCATTATTTCTGCAGTCCAGATGGAGCCTTAGCCGCTCACTGTACTTGACCCTTTCTGTTGAATGCCTAAGCCCTATATGTAAATGCTCAGTTGACACTGAAAGTTACTACAATGTTAGAAATTGAAGGAAAATTTCATTGTGGGGGCAGATTTTTTATTTGGGGAGCAAAGCCCTCATTTTGATCCCTCGCTATAGCTACACCCCTGTACACCCATGCATCGCTACAGTTTGTTTATGACTATGCTTGTTGTGTCTGAATGTGAATTTGCAAAATTCTAGGAAGGGATGGGAAGAGGGAAGATGTGTTTGCAGAGTGGAGGATATCTCCTTCACAAATACTGTAAAGATTCAGTTGGAGAGTACAAGAAAATCTCCTGGGACAAGAGGAAAGAAATGTGCGCATGTGCCTTCAAGTCACCTGTCGACTTATGGCGACCCCATGAATTTCATGCAAAAGTTGGAAAAGCCAAAGCCAAATCTTTCTTTGATACACGGGGTTGTCTTTTCCTTTCTTCATTGGACTGGGGGTATATTTTTATAGCCTAACCCAAAAAGAGAGTGAGAGAGAGAGAGAAATCTCCTGGAAAAGAGAGAGAGAAGGAGAAAGAGATGGCCCAAGTATTTTAATGAGAACTTCACAGTTTCCATGGAGATCAAGAGTCTGACAGCCAACTAGTACAGCATGCTCTAAAAGGCAGAGCGTGTATTTCAGTGGAAACACAGTCTGGGAAGAACATGCAGTCTTTTTTATATATATAAAAAAGCAAACGTTTATTTTCTCACCTATCAAGGCAGTGTCCATTTCCCCCTTAGAAACACAGCCCAAATCTAACCCTGCCTTTATCCCACTTGCCATCCACTCTCCAGATGGATGATTTAGAAGAGCATATTCTTAGGGCATCGTAGGATTCTTCCTAGGTACCAAGAGCAGAGAGCCAGTGGGATGTCGTGGTTTGAGCATTGGACTATGACTCTGGAGACCAGGGTTGAAAGTCTCTGCTTGGCCATGGAAACTCATTGGGTGACATTGAAGGCTTTCATGGCTGGCATCCATAGTTTTTTATGGGTTTTTTGGGCTGTATGGCCATGTTCTAGAAGAGTTTCTTTCTGACGTTTCACCAGCATCTGTGGCTGGCATCTTCAGAGAATGCTGGAATGGAAGAGAGTGGTAAAACTTCAGAAAGAAACTCTTCTAGAACATGGCCACACAGCCCGAAAAACCCACAAGAAATCATTGGTTGACCTTAGATAAGTCACACACTCTCAGCCTCAAAGATGGCAATGGCAATGCCAAGGAACCTCATGATAGGTTTGCCTTGGGGTCGTCATAAGTTGGGAATGACTTGAAGGCACCCAACAAAAACAACGTACTTATGACCCACTGGTCTTCTTGACTCTTCCTTGTTGGTACTCCAAAGTTTGAGACTCCTCCAGTCTTGGACCATCTTTTGCAGCTGCCAGGTCTCATTTAAGACCTTCATTTTTCCACATTACCATATTAGTTTTGATAACCACGCAGAGACAGATGGCCCTGCATCGGCTTTCCAAAGCGAAGGAATAATTTCCCCGGCTCTAGCGGGTGTAATGAGAGAGCCACATTAAGCTGAAGATGAGGCGAAATTGGAGCATCTGTCAGTTCTTGCCTGCCAGCTTTGAGATGCTGCCGACAAACCGATATTTCACAAATAAATAAAAAAAAGAAGTTGAGACTATTATAGATTTGTGGCACCCAAAATTGATGGTGTTGGATAACAATGCTGCAGCAGATGTCACAAAGTCCGCACTCAAAGGTTGGGGGCATTTCCCCCCCTCCCTCCTCCCCATCTACATACCCCGCTTTCATTTTAATTTTATTTATTTTATTTTTTTGACTGCTGCTCTGTGCCTTCTTGGAAACTGTCCTTGCTCTGCACAGCTTGTGCGGAGTACGCTTGTTGTACAATTTTATCTTGGAGGAAACAATAAGATGGGGGAAAATTGCAGCTAATCTGATGATTGCCCCATTGTTGTGCTTCAGAACTCAAAATGGATGAGCGAGTGTCTGAATTTTGTGCCATTCCTTCAGAAAGCCACATCATGTGGGACCCATTCACCTGGGGACTGCCCCCTCACTACTTCTATCAGAGTCAGCCCAGGATGTTTTGCTGCCTGAGGCAAAGGACAAACTGGCTCACCTGTTTGGCCACAGTGGTGGCTCCACATTGGCTCTGTTGGTGCAGCAACAATAAGTTATTATGAACTACCCTTATTATCAGGCAACATAGGGGAGTAATGGCTTAGTGGTTCATTAAGACCCCTTAACTTTACAAAAGACCTCCTCCTGTTCAAGCCAAAAAAATGCAAAAACTGCTCTGCTTATATGATTCAACACAACTGCCTGCATTTTGGGCTCTTCTTATGGTGCACCCGTACCACATGAGGAGCACTTGGATAAAATTTAAGATTATTTAGATTAGGATTTTTAAGATCTTTATATTTAGAATGCTTAATTATTATTATTTTTTGCAGAAGTTATTTTAATTATTCTCATGTTTATCTCTGATGATTAATCATAAGCTTTTTCAGTTATGTATCTGATATATGTATATGTGTGTGCGTGCGTACACACACATATGTATATATGTATGTATGTTTTATGAGTTTTACGCTTTATGAATTTTAGCTGTAACTAATTGTATTTTATATTTTAGTTTATGACTGTAAATAAATGATGATGATGATGATGATGATGATGATGATGAGTACCTGTGCATAAAAATCTAACACTATAACTTTGTGTGTGTTTGTGTTGTGTGTGTGTGTGTGTAAGAGAGAAATAATTAGAAACCCTAGGTACAGTCAGCCTTCTACGTTTATGGATTTGACTTTGGCAGGTTTGATTATTCATGGATTTGAGTAATATGTTCTCTCTAGGAATTTCTAGTTCCTCCAGTGCAAATCTATGGTCAACTTCCACCAAAAGTCACACTGGAGGACCTAGAGATTCATACAGAGAATGCTTCTCTAGGCATTTGTAGGTCCTCCAGCACAATTCTATGGTCAACGTCTGGCAGATGTTGACCATAGAGTTGTACTGGAGGACTTAGAGATTCCTAGAGAGGTGTTTTCTCAAAATTTTAAAAAACAGTGTTCTTTTTATTCATGGTTTTTCCACTTTTATGGGGTTCCTGTATCCTTAATCCCAGCAAATGTGGGGGCCCATTGTATTTTTAATAGTGTATTACAGTTGGCCCTTGGTATCTACTGGGGTTTGGTTTTAGGACCCCCGTGGATACCAAAATCCATGGATGCTCAGGTTCCATTACATCCAATAGCATAGAACAATGGCACCCCTTATATAAAATATGGCAAAATCAAGGTTTGCTTTTTGGAATGTATATATATATATATATATATATATATATATTGGAATATTTTCAAGCCATGATGCTTGAATCTGTAGATATGGAGGGCTGACCATACCATTACAAGCGATTTCTCCTTTAGCATCGTGTGCAATGTACAAAATTTCAGCATCTGTCTCTTCTTGAGAAAACAAGTTTATATTAAAATAATGATGGGCCATTTGAACACACTTAGCTTTAAGAACATAGTGCTAATCCTTCTTTAAACACATGTTGTGATTTTTCTCCCCCTCCTAAGGGGTCACTCGATTGTAGGTTTTCCTGTCCCCTGTTTGCAAATACGTTGTTGTTGTTGCTGCTGCTGCTGTTGTCGGTGAGAATAAATTGGCTTGCTAGTTTTAGAGCAAGGATGTTAATGGTGTTTTCAGCCTTAAGACATCTAATATAGTGTGAGTCACCGTATGAACATTTCCGAATCATAAGCGAGTGAACCAAAGCAATTTGTGGCTCTTATGATTTTTTATGAGGGCCTTCCACAGCTTTGATGTTCTGCATGAAATTTAAAAACTCCAGTAAATCTTACTTCTCATGCTAGTTTATATATATATCTATTTTATTTTGTATAAAAGAGAGTTTTAACTTCACCTGCCCATTTTTATTACATTAAAAAAAAGACATCCGAGGAGGAGCTCAGGGCAATGTAGGTGGTTTCTTGTACTGCTACTACTGCCACCCATTTTATCCTTACAACAACCCTCCGAGGTAGGTCAGGCTGAGAAATAGTGTGTGGCCCATGGTCACTCATTGAGTTTCTTGAAGACATGGAGATTTGAACTTGAGTCTCTGGTTGCAGCCTGACTCTCCACGATACTATACAAAGTCATGAAGGGAAGATAACAGCCAAGATAACCCAGTCTATGGTCTAATTTGCAGTGCAGAGATAATGCAGTTTGACATGCTTTAACTATTATGGGATCCTGGGATTTATAGTTTCCTGGTGCACCAGAGCTCTCTGACCAAGAAGGCTAAATAACTCACAAAACTACAGATTCCATAGCATTAAGCCATGGCAGTTAAAGCAGTGTCAAACTGCATTGTTGCTGCAAATTAGACCTATGTTTCCCAATTGCGTGTATCCTCAGTAAGGCAACAAAACCCTGTTAGTGAATCGTGAAGACGTTCCTCTGAGTGCCATCAAGAGTGTTTCAATCAGGATGATGAGATGTCATAACTGCAAAGGAGGACAAGGCAGCGCAAGATGGAGGACATTCCAGAAAAAAGGTAGGACATTGCAAAATAAAAGCTAAAAACACTAAAATAAATGCAAATTCATGCTTCTTAGGCTGCATCTGCACTGCAGAAATAATCTGGTTTGACACCACTTTAACTGGCATGGAGCAATGCTATGGAATTCTGGGAAGTGTTTCCCAGAATTCCTTAGCATTGAGCCATCCCAGTTAAAGTGGTGTCAAACAGGATTATTTCTGCAGTGTGGATGCAGCCTAAGTCATGATCAAAATGGAGAACATTTTGAAATGCCTCCTGGGCAGAAGGTTGAAATGTAGGAAATGCCCTGAAAAAGGAGGACATCTGGTCAGCCTGGTTCCAATGCACAGCGGGTGCTTCCAATGCTCATGGAAAGCCCCTGGTGAACATCAGGCACTTTTGATGTGCACTGAACACTCCTGATGAACACTGGACATGTCTGATGTGCACTGGGCATTTATGATGTATATTGGCCACTCCTGTTGCACATTGGCATTTCCTAGCCAGCATCCAGATGCAAACTGGGATGCATATTAGTGCTCATTACACAATGGAGACATGGCACATCAGTCACTTCACTGGCTACCGTTGTGCAAAAACGCCCATCCATTGTGCAATGGATGCCAATATGTTGTGGAGTCACAGCACCCCCTAGGCGCATATGGACATTGCAAAACTACTCAGTTCTATTTTCTGCATGCATACGTCTGCTTTCGAAGTGAAGTCCCATGCTGAATTGCAGCCAACAGTCTTACAAATGAAGCAGTCTTACATGAGTCACAGTATGTAGTACCTCTGGTTGGTTTTAATTTTTCTAAACAAACTATTGGAAGCATGAATGGATATCTGGAGCAAATGGAGCATCCATGTGGAAAGGCAGTGCACCTCTTAAAGATGCATGGGGCAAACCGGTGATCCAAGGAGTACTCTATACATCCCTTTGTCTCCTACTTGAAAGTTTCCTAGAGCATTTGGTCTGGTGTGGGTGTGCATTATATAAATTATAAATTAGTCCAATCCAAGGCATTCTGTTGCTGCAGAACAACAGCTCCCAAACTACTGTGCAATGCTTTCTGACATCTCTGGCTTTCTAGGTCTCTGATCTTTTAGTTCATACTTTTGAACGAATCTTTCCAGTCATTCTCTTCTCAGTTTTGGATTCTGCTCACAACTGGTTTCTCCTTTGTCTGGACCACTCTTCAGCTGGTAACCCTGTGCAAGACTGGGACTGGCATGGCCTTCCCCTGTTAGTTTTTGGTGATGGAAGGAGAAAACACACGGGAAAGAGGTTAAAACGTCTTTAACCCAGTGATACTGGGGTTTCTGCTAGTCTATTGTAATAAAATACAACGTATCTCCATGTGTGTGTATGTGTGTGTGTCCACCATAGTTTCAAGAGTTGAAGTTTCAAGATAATAAATAAATAATAATAATAATAATAATAATAATAATAAATTTTATTTATATCCCGCCCCTCTGTCATGCAATCGAGATGGCTCATAACAATTTAAAAACATCATACAATATTAAAATACCATCCAAATCCCACAGCCCCCCCGCTCCTTAAAAAAGAATTAAACAAGATTCAAGGGGACCAGATGCATCCCTCAGAGTTGTATTATTATTATTATTATTATTATTATTATGCTTACTTAATAATTTTAATTAAAATCCCAGATGTTTGAAATGTGGTAGGGAGCCAGTGTGGTGTGGTGGTTTGAATGTTGAACGATGACTCTGGAGATCAAGGTTCAATTCCCAGCTCAGCCATGATGCCCACTTGTTGACCTCGGATAAGTCACACCCTCTCAGCCTCAGGGGAAGGCAATGGCAAACCTCCTCTGAACAAATCTTGCCAAGAAAACCTCATGGTAGGTTCACCTTGGTTACTTCGGCTCTTCTGCTAAATATGAATATTTGTATACCCTTCTTTTTGTTAGAAATCCACCAGAGAAATGTTCAACAAATCTCACAAAGAGAGATAAAACTGTCAAGTACTACTGAGAGTATTAAAAGATTAATAAACTACTCAAAAAAGTAATTAAAGGACCCAATAAAACAACAAAAAATAATACACAAAGCCAATTTAAAATGCTAGGTTGAAGCAGACATGACTTGAGTCTTTCAGGGATGCCAACTGTAGTTCTAGAGGGAATGCATTCTGCCAGTTTGGAGAAAGACTATTGCTATATTCATGACCAAAGTCTTCTGCAAGCAAAGTGATCCCCAGTGAGGTAACCCTGGGGGAACTGGTGACTCCCCTGTCACTAAGGTAGTGAATCTGCTTGGGATTTTAATCCAATTTTTAAAGGAGATATCCAACCTATCCAACTTTAAAGGTGCTATCCTTTGGGGAAGATGGTAAGTTTCAGTACCATGGGCAGTTCCCTGAAAATACCTGGTCCCTCCACATTAACTGTGGTTAGGGTGAAGGAACCCCCCCCCCCCCCGTGAATGTGGAAAAACCACAAATTAAAAAAGAAACACTATTCTTTTTACCTAAGAGAACACCTCTCTAGAAATGTCCAGGTCCTCCACTGCAACTCTATGGTCAACATCTGCTAGAGGCTGGTCATAGAATCATGCTGGATGACCAACATTTGCCTAGAGACATCTTTTCTATAGGCATTTCTAGGTTCTACAGCACAACTCTGTCATCAGCTCCTGGCAGAGTTACACTGGAGGACCTAGAGATTCCTAGAGAGAACATATTAACCAAAACCACAAATAATCAAATCTGGAAAAGTCAAAGCCGCAAATGTGGAGGGTCAATTGTACAGGCTAAACCCTGGAGTGAATTCAACACCCCATTGACATGGAAGACACCAGCTGCCATGGTTAACCTTTCCCGATCATTCTGGAGTCTCACTAGCCACTTAGTTCTCCAGCCTATTCCACTCCACTGTTGCTGTAGGGCTAGCAGCATTTTTGCAAGTGGGATTTCCATCAAAATGGAAAAGGTGTTTCCTCTTCCTCCATATTGTATGATCCCTATCCTTTTCCATCCTTCCCTACATACACACACCAGGAAATACCTACCAATATTTCATAATTTATTTGTTTATTTATTTATTTATTAAAAATTAGACCCATAAAAAACATTCATACATTTAACAACACAGCACTCTTGATATTTTGGGGACATCCCTCAGCTCCAACTGGCATGGCTTGTGTTCAGGGATAATGGAAGATGGAGTCTAGCGTGTGAAGGGCTGAAAACTGCCTGCCCTTTTCTGAAATGACAATCGCAGGAGACAACTGAAAGAAGATACACCAGGAACAGGAATAAATCCACTGATCCGCTCACAGAAACAAAACACACAACCAGCAACCATTGCCAACTCTTTTTTAGAAGTACATATTTTAAGTACTTTACACATTTTGTGCTAGCCATGTACATGCTGTATTTTGGGTTGTTGTTTTTTTTAAAAAAAACAACAACACCTTTTTTTAATTAATAAATCACAGTTGTAGATCAATATGCTTGCTGCATAACACTGGTGTGTGCCCCCTATTTTAGCAGCTACAGGTAAATGTACCCCAATGAATCCTTAGAATTCAAACCTATAGATCTGGATTTCCCCTCCACCCACCTACCCACCCTGCTTTTATTTGTTTTAGAGCTCTGGCTTCCCTTGGCAGACGTGCATCTTGCTTCACTGGTATATATACTCTGACGCCATCTGGTAGGGTGGCTGTATGCCCATTTGCAAGGTGCAATGCCAGTTTTAACACGACATAGGTGCCAATGCAGCATAGATTTAGTGAGATGCTCCACAGACGGCCCTCCTGATGGAAAGAAGCACCAAATTAGGCCCATGTGCTTCATTATATGGGAGAGCATCTGCTTATGCCATCAACAGCCACGTTTATCCTATTTTCTTTATCTTGTTGCAGGAACGACAAGTTACAGATCCATTGCAATCTCCTTCAAAGTTGGTGAGCTCTTTTGATGGACGCTTCTGTTTGAGACAGGGAGAGTTTTATTTGCATGGATTAGTATTTGATGCCTGGCTCTCTCCAAAGAGACAGTGGAGAATGTCTAATAGGATCTCCCCAACAGATATTAAACAACACGGTATCTAGTTCATCCAATCATCACCTGATGCCCAAAACAATATCCATTTCTTGGGCTCAAATGTGCTAGTATCCCAGTGATATCTGGTAGCTTCAATGTCAGTTGGGCAGAGGATCCAGTCTGGGGTTTAATGTGAGCTTTAAAGTTATGAATCTTCTCTCCCAAATACTGCAGCTTCAGCACTTCGGACATTTCCTTTAAAGTTAGGAATAAAGCCCAGAAGAGATCTCACCGCCCCAGTGACATGGAAGTCACTGCTATCACTGGATTATACATGGTCTACAAAACTAAGCTGAGAAATATTGCCCAGAGGGCTTTTTTTTTTGGCTGCCCCCAGACCGAGGAATGAACTGAAGAAAGCGCTTCATCAGCTGGATGTACTGTCTGCCTATAACAATATAACAGACTATAACGGCAGTGAAGACCAGTCTCTTCCAGCAGGCCTATCTAGAGGAATTTTAAAGTTTGTTGTAATTGTGCATTGGTTTTATATGCATTTTAAACTGTTGCTATCTGTTTAATCTCTTATTGTTCCCTCCCTCCATCCACAGGGAGAGGTGGGTAAGAAATAAATATTGACTAGAACCCTCTATCATGGTCATATAATTCCTACCCTTGCTATTCTCAGCTTTGAGATCCAGTGTAGTGTAGTGGCTTGAGCGCTGACTAGGACACTGGGAGACCAGGGTCCAGATCTCTATTCAACCATGGAAACCCACTCTCTCAGCCTCAGAGGAAGGCAATGCAAACCGCCTCTGAATAAATCTTACCAAGAAAACCACATGATAGAGTCGCCTTAAGATTACCATAAGTCAGAAACAACTTGAAGGCACAGAACAACAACATCAACAACAACAACACATAATTACTTGGAAGTAATCTTTTATTTCTGAACAGACCTGTATAGAACTGTGGCTTTAGGTACCTTTTATTCTGAAGCACGTTGTTAAGCCAATTAACACACAGAGTGGGATTTAAAAACTCCATGATCTTGATTTAGACCACAAATGATAGAATGAAATTGAAATGTATGGAACCAGTACTACAGTGGCAGCTAACATTTCCCCCTCTGTTTGAGATTAAAACACTGAAAACATAGTAGCAGAGATCTCGTCCATTAACTAGGGAAACAAGATGCTCTCTCCAACATTATTTTGATATGTTGCTTTTTAAAAACAATTATATGATCTCTTTTGGGCTCCATACATTCATTTATTATTCTCAAATATGCTGATATTGAACTCCCAGGCAGGGGAGATGACCCTTTATTTTCTTTTTCTTTCTCATGTCCTTAAAAAAATGTTCAAAGTTAGATTAAGCCTCGTCCTTGCTTAATGAGCTGTTGCTTGCAGATGTTTTCATGCCAGAGAATTCCTCTTACTCAGCGGTATGTACATCCCATATAAATTATAAAATATTTCAGATCCTCTCCTTACACAGAGAGACCCCTCTTCTGTTCAAGTAGCACATCTTAAAGAAAACAGTATTTACTGAGACACGGATAGCTCGATTCCTTTGATACACACGCACACACATATTAAAAATCCACCCCATTGATGTTATTTTAATGGAAGATTCAAGGCCAGCTTCTCAGAAAGGATCTTCTCTGTGATGTATTGTAACAGCAGCTCTTTTAAAATTGATGGGGTAACACAGCAATGGTTTCTTTTGGAGGAAGGACACCTGGTCTTCCCACAATGTCATTTTTGAGAGCAAGGGCAAGCGATGTGGTCAAAGCCAAGGCTGTCTAATTTGTGGCTTTGAATATTGCCCATCCATTTATTTCTTCTAAGGCTAATGAATGGTAGCCCCTACTGTATTTGTGGATTGGCATCTAAGCAAAGTAGGTGATTAAATGTAGGTTGAAAGCCAAAGTCTATAAAATCCCATCCTCTTCATTCTCATGATGGAAAGCAGATATGCTTCCATTTGACATATGAGGTGGATGTCTTTGGTGATTGCCTCCTTTTGGTCAAATGTGTTACAGCGTATTAATTTTGATTTAGAAGAATCTTTAGTGTTTCTAGGTGCACGTTTTACATTTACATTCCTGTGATGTGGAATTTAAATGGGGATCATTGTTGTTGAGTTCTAAATGCTTTTAGTGTTGCAAAAAGTCTTATACTCCAAGGTTGGGAAGAGAAACATTCACCTTCCACTGTTCAATGGTCAGAAGAGCTTACTGCTTTAGTTATGCCCAAAGGTGTATTTTATGGACATCAAGAAGATCTCTTTCTCTTTTCCTTTTTTGTAACCATACTTTCAAAATCTAATAAAAATGTTTTAAATGCCATCCTTCTCATCATCATTGGATGAGAAGAAGAAAAAGAAGAAAAAGAAGAAAGGGAGGAGGAAAAGAAGCAGCTACAATTCATGTTCAACAACCAAAAATGAGTCAGCCTCCATCTTAGTATTGTATTGAGTAGAGTTTGCAGGGCAGTGCTTCAGGTCTTTCTATTTAGCAAGAATGGTGGCTTCATTTGCCATTCATCTCAGGCTTGCTTTTCTTTTAAGCCTATTTGCAGTTCTCATTATCTGGGGAGGGAATGGTATTTCCCAGCAAATATATATTGTGATGGGTTATCTGGGTTGCATTGTGGAAGTATTTAAGGGTGTCTTGATCTAAATGGGCAAGTAGGACCCATCTGGTTTACAAAAGTTCTGCTCCAGGTGGAGATGAAAACTACCGGAGCTGATTTGTCGCTCTAGATCACAGGTGGGCAACTATGCAAAACTAGGGGACCACATTAACCCCCAAAGGAGATCTTGCAAAGAAAAAAAATATTCCCCCAAATACCCTCTAGGAGGGTGCGGGTGCATGTTTTCAGGGCTCCCTGAGCCATTTAAATCCCATTTTAAGGCCATTTTTAACAACAGGAAGTGTGTGTAAGTCTCTTCTGTTCAATTCCTGTTCCAAAATAGCCTAAGAGGGCCTAGATACATGGCACAAATGTCCAATGTCTCCTAGAGGGCATTAGTGGACAAAAATTGGAAAAATAATTAAAAAAAACCCAAACTTATCAAAACAATTGGTACAAAATTGTACAAAAAATTGGCTACAAAAATGGCTCTAGGGACCACATAAAACTCAAGGTCCACACTCATCCTTCTTTGGCTTGAGTTTTTGAGCTCACCTGCCTTCATAAAGTACCATTATGCTGCTGGCCAGATCACCATAAACTACAACTATAAGAAATCAGGGCAAGAATGCTGTGTATCAGGACAGAAGCTGGCATCTTTTATAATTTATATGATGTCTACTTCATACTGCTGACTAAGAGGTAACAAAGGACAAATAGAACCAAGCACATTATTTACTTGCCTCGGAGATATGGCTGAGATCAGTGAAAGATAAATATATTCCATAAAAGTCAGCATTAAGTCGAGCCTAATTGTTCCAGCCCTAAAAATAATTGGCAAGCGCTATTTGCATCTTTAGCCCTATTTCGATGTTGAGTGTTTGCTTCCCATTCATTAAGCACTAAAACCTCTCTTTCTCCTTATTTGTGATGCTCACATTTGTGTCCTATGAATAATTAGTAATATCTTTTGAATGAAAGATTCATCTGGACTTTATTAATCTAAAAAGGTGGCAAATAATATATATATATATTTTGGGGGGGGGGGCAAAATGAAAGTTCATAGGATGATCAATACAATCAACAGAAAATATCATATGACCGGTCCACTATTAATTTTGATAGTATGCTTAATCAGTTTTTCTCTCTCATTTTTCTTTCAGTGTCAACCATGGTTCTTTTGAGGAAGATACACCCAAACAGGGTTGATGGGGACATTGTAAGTTTTTTAATGTTTAAAGGTTGTATGTTTTATTATTATGTCTAATTTTGTCTTGTTATTTTAACTTTCTAACATTTAATACAGTTTTAAGGGGGTGGGTTGGTTTTTCTTTTGAAATATGTTATTTGGATTTTATTGTAAGCCACTTGGATTGTTGTCAATAAGTGGGGTATAAATAAATTTTATTATTATTATTATTATTATTATTGTCCAACAGACCATCAAGATAAAATTCAGGTGAAGAGTCTGAAACTCTTTCTTTTTTTCTGTGTGACCCCTGTACAAGTTGTTTTGGTTCCAAAGCTTTCCCCAAAGGAATTTGAAATAGAAATGAGTTGTGGTCACTTCCAATCTATTTATTTATTTTTTATTCTTTATGGATTGTTATGGGTATGGGCACTCCATAGCAATGCCAAGTGGCACCCAGTGTCCCTCTGTGCCACTCATCAGTGGTGGCATGAGTTTCTCCTCTGAAGTCACATTGATGTGCAAAACCATGGGATCAATACTTGGTGCTTCAGTTCTAACTTCAGAGGGTGCAACTTTCACCAACAGAGTTGGCCTCAGGTGTCACAGTGAGACGCTGTGTAGACGGCCCCCCAGCATTGCTCCAGCATACACAGGAAATATTCTGTTCAATATACAAAGAAAATCAACTCACTCAAGATGTGGTGCTGGAGAAGAGTACTTAGGATAGCATGGGCAACCAAGAAGGCAAACAAATGGGTCCTTGAACAGATCAGATCCGAGCTCTTCTGGGAAGCCAAGATGTTCAAGTTGAGGCTGTCATACTTTGGCCACATAATGAGAAGGCATGGATCACAATAATGCTAGGAAAGGTAGAGAGTATAAGAAGGAATACCAGACCATATGGGTGGAATTAATACAGGCATGGATTTTCAGGGACTGAGCAGAGCAGTGACAGTTAGGGATACTTGGAGATATCTCATCCACAGGGCCACCATGAGACAGAAATGAATTGAGGACAGCTAAAAACAACAAATACAGGCAACGAGGGGAAGCTGGGGAAGCTTTGGAAGAATAATCTAGGAGCAGCCCAGAGTATTTTGGCCAGTGATGACCTCCCTCTCACTTACATTATACTACGTATTTGACTATGCACAAGCTTTGTCAAGAGAAAATTGGGCCACTTTCTTCGTCTGCTAGACCCTGTGAGGGTAGGAGTGTGACTGGTTGTTGCTCCATTTCTGCCTTGCCAATTTGATTTTACTGCTAGGGAGATCCACAAGTGTCTCTCACACTTCCTAACATGATTCCAAAGCCAGAACCAGTCAGAATCCCTCACTCTAGTGTACCTCATCGGACTGTGGCAAAGATAAATGCGGGGGTGGGGAGATGTATGCCATGGGCAAACAGGAGAAATCCTTGCAAAAAGGGAGTGTGATGTGATTTGGCAACACAAAATCAAGAATGAATTTGCAAGTAGTGTCTGGAGTTAATTTCTGCACCAGTGGGCTGGTGAATCCACTCTGAGGCTGCATCCACACTGCGGAAATTATCCAGTTTGACACCACTTTAACTACCATGACTCAATGCTATGGAATTCTGGGAACTGTAGTTTGCTTTTGGCACCATAGCATGAGCCATGATAGATAAAGCAGTGTCAAACTGGATTATTTCTGCAGTGCAAATGCAGCCTGAGTTTTTATCTGAACTTTAAAGGAATTGTTCAAGATATTAAGCCCATTTTAGAGATAAGATCCAGCACTGTGGATAGTCCCTTTAATGTTCAGACTGAAAAATGAAGCAGATTTGCCACCTCATTGCCAAAGGACTCCATCGGCCACCCATGGAGGCTGCTGTTGTACAGAGCTTAGGAAATTACTTTTCAGAAGAATGATTCAGACGAATCAATTTAAATAAATATTCTTCTTACCAGAAATCTCAATAGAGTAGACTGCTGGAGATAATTTATAACATAACCCACGAAACCTACCTTGCTTTCTTGGAAGAAAAGACCATTTTTATTATACATAGTCATCTTTTCTATATGTTCTCATTTCCTGTTATGAGAACATCCCAGAACTAAAATAGCCTCAAAAATAAACAAGGGTGCCTTTAACTTACAGCTTTTGTGATTAAATCACCCATTAAAGTTTGGCTTGGACAATTAATCTATTAGAACATTGCTTAATTAGTCTACCAATAATAAACCAATTCCAGATTTCTAACTGGAGTTTAAATACAAGTTCATTTTTCTGGGTTGCAAGCTAGCAACCCTGTTTGTGACTTCTGGAATAGAAAACTGTTGGCACTATGATATAGCCTCTCTCCATCCTTTCCTTCATTTGCAATGGAAGGTGAAAATTTGGAAAAACTGGAAAGTTTCAAGAGATACAGATACAAGAATGGTACAAGAAATTCTCTTATATGAGAAAGGCCATTGGTCCAAATAGCTAGGCATCCCATGCCAAAGTGATCACTTGTGCACACAAAAGATTCAAGAGGATCCACATGGTTCCGTCAGATGAAATACAGATCAGGTTTTTTAATCATTTGTGTGTAGGAGAGAGTATCAGACCTAGGTTTTACAAAGTGCCTTTTAATTTGGCCATGGAAGCCCTTCCTGACTTCCAAGCAAAGATGATGAATTGTAAAAATTCCTAAACTTATTCTCAGTGGACTGTCAGTTTGCACTTTTAAAAGCAACCCTTGAATGATTTACTGGAGCTGGTAATAGCTCACAGCTGCAGTGGAGGAAATCCCTTTGCTCTTTTGAAATTTATTTTGCCTCATATGCCTTTCTCGCCTCAAAATAAGTCCCTCATTTGGTCATTATTGCTGGGCCAGTTCCCGAACAAAACCAAGTCTGTTCACTTGGCATCCAGCATGCTTAGCATATTGTTTCCTGTGGGTCGTCCATCCATTTCTCCTCTTTCCCATGCGCCTTATCGTTGCGCTCTTAAAATTAATGCATTTGTAATTGCTTAACTTTTTCTTCCTACATATATTCAGGGACACCTCACTAAAAGTTGACAATATCAAGGGAACTGGGGTATAGATACAAATGTAGTTAGGTCTCTCTATAATGCATAAAACATATGTCTAAACACATACGAAATCTATATGGGATGAAGCAAGTTGCAACCCAAATGTAATGTTTTACATTTGTAGAGAGACCTCAGTGCTTGGGGAGGCATTAGCCCTGGAATGTAGTCAAAGGGTGTATTTTGGAATTATAGAAGCTGTTGCCCCAAACTTTACCAAAAGTTCATTTAGCAACCACTGCAGAAGTTAAGGCCAAGCGGAGGGTTAGCTCTGAATTCTGTAGTTGTTAATGTTCTTTATTTAGTTTGACAACAGCCTACATGAGAGGTGACAGAAAGCTAGAGGATACCATTTTTTGATAGTCTGTAATACAAAGGAGAAGGCTGCATTTGCACTGCAGAATGAATTCAGTTGGACATTGCTATAACTGTCATGGCTCCATCCTATGGAATCCTAGGATTTGTAGTTCATTGTTGCACCAGCACTCTCTAACAGAAGTTGCATCAGGACTGCAAAAATAATCCTGGTTGACACAACTTTAACTGCCATGGCCCATGCTATGGAAGTTTGGGGATTATAGTTTTGGCACCAGCGCTCTCTGGGAGAGAATGCTAAATGTCTCACACAACTACAAATCTCCAAATTCCATTGCATTGAGCCATGACAGTTAAGGTGGTGTCAAACTGGATTATCAGTAATGCAGGATCTTGGCTAAGATCGTTCCATGCTCCCCAGTCTGAACAAGGAATCTGAATGGAAAGCAGTTTAAAAACCAGAATGTATAAAGATGCAACATGAACATTTTTATTATTATTCTCTATGCAATCTCATCATTGCATGGGGTGAATTTAAGGTCATCTTTCTGAGTGAGTCATCAATGGATATTTTTTTTTCTTTTAATGAAAAAAACTTGTATACACCAGCAAGTGAGAAAGAAAGATGCATGCGAGATTATGCACTCATATCTTTGGTTGAAGTTTAATGGGAAAACGGTCTTCCTGTCAGCTAGCATCATACATAATAATGTTAACACCACTACAAGCAGGTTGTAGTTTATTGCTTCAATTTCTTATGTACTGGCAAGAGAATTAAGAAGATTGATGCTTTAAGATGGTAGAGCTCAGTCAAATTAGGAGCCTGCAAAGGCGATGGGAGCAAAAGTAGTGGGAGGAACACTTTTAAAAGGCATTGAGTGAGAAACTTGTCACATCTTAGGATCAAACCAGAGGTACCCCCAATATGGATAAGCACAGCTGGACATAAGTATGTGGGTTCCACTTGGTGGATCAGGGGCCCTAGGTGTAAATTGGAGACAGATGTCTGTCTGCAATGCATAACATTCAGTGGACTCTATCGCCATGTTCCAGCACAGCCACTCATGCACAGGCACCATTTTTATGTGTAACAGGACATTCATGTGTTGCTGATTTAATAGCACAGTTATGCTAACTTGGAACTAGAGATGGAAAAGAATTTTTGATGGATTTGACAGCAAAACCAGCCTCTTTTCGCCCCTCTCGAGACTCGTCGCAAGAAGAAACATGCCTTCTTACACCTTCTTCTCGGGGATCTGCACATTTTTGAGCCCTTTGGAGAGTTCCTGAATAGGAGGTGTGTACAAAAGAGTGTGCGCATTTTAAAATGGGGACATCCAATGTGTGCAAAATTGGGGGGAAATGCACAAATATAATTTAATCAGTGGGGGAAATGCACAAGTTAGGGGAAAGGAAAAGAAGGTAAATGCATTAAAAAAAAACTTTGTAAATCGATTCCACTTCAACACTTCAATTTCCTGACAATAAGAACTGTTGAGCAGTGTGGGGGAGTCTCCTTCTTTGGAGGCTTTTAAATAGAGGCTGGATGGCTATCTGTCGGGTATGCTTTGATTGAGAGTTCCTGCATGGCAGGGGGTTGGACTGGATGGCCAACTCTATGATTCTGTGATTCTATGAAATTCCCATGTGGAATTCTGAAAGTCTTGTGAACCCTACATGACAGGGATGGGAAGGAAACACAGGTCAGATTTAGAGAAACACAATGAGCTGATTCTTACCGGTTAGTCCCAACTAGAGTAGATCCATTGATTCAGTTGTTGAATGGTTCATCAACATGCAAGTAAATTCTGACTATGCTTCTGCCTGCACTGGTCAAATAAACCAGCCTCCCCCTATCCTCTTGGTGGGAAGACCAGATGATGCACAGCTCAAGTCCCAAGTCTGGTGCAAACAGATTGATCCATTCGGTGCCAAACCAGGAGTATGCCTTTGCTGAAATGGGTTTAAATAATTCCATGTTTGCTCCAGATCTTCCAGGAATATCCAGAGCCCTCTGTCCCAATGCCAGGTGGCTGCTTAAAGTGTGTCCTGCTCTTCTGCCTGTTATGGCCACCACTAGCACATGTCACCCACTCTTAGGTCAGAACAAGCCACACAGCCATGTGATCAAAGCTGGGTGCCTTGTTCAGACTTCAGGAGCAAGTTACTTACCATGGCGGCAGCCATGCTGGGTGGCAAAGTGGGATGCCCATATGAACAGCCTCCTGGCATCAGAATGGAGGGCTAAGGTAATGGGAGGAAATCGGGGCAGTTCTGGGGCCAGGATATTCCGGGCTGTCTCCAGAGTATCCTGGCCAGTGAAGACAGGACCTAAGCTGCTACATCTAGGAGACAGAGCATAACGTCATGATCACAAATTTATGTGGCAGTTGTGCTACACTGACTCATTAGTGAATTGCAGCATTGAGCAACCAGATGGGCAATGTGCTATGGTACCATATGCATAACTATGCTTCCAAACCCTTGAACTGATTATGGCGGTACTGTACTAGACAAGAATGTCCAACCATTTCCATAAGGAAAGCTGTACATGCATAAGAAAACAATAGGGTTCTGACCCCTATTGATTCAGTAGAGTGATTCTAGTCAGGATGAGGAATAGGAAGGGAAAGGACAGGACAGGACAAGATAGGATAATGAAATCAAAACTCTACCCCACATCTAGTTTATCATCTGTCTGTTTGTCCAACCATCTATCTATTGTCTGGATTGTTAAACGTACAGATTTAAATCTGGAGAGCACATAGTAAATGTAATGTTAATTGCCTTATAAAAGATTAATAATGGTAGTAGAAGCTGTTGTTGATCTTGTTGTTGTTGCAGCAAGCCATTTTACAAGCTACATTACTGAAAGATGGGACATTAAATAAATACAGAATTACAGGATCCAAGAGCAAGAATCAAAGCCTTATACTGAGCAATCTTATGCTTTTCTACTCAGAAGTAAATACTCTGTCTTGAAAGGGGCTTATACCCCAGTAATTTCATTTATTTTTTCCTTCCTTCCTTCCTTCCTTCCTTCCTTCCTTCCTTCCTTCCTTCCTTCCTTCCCCATGCAGGACAAATACACAAGGATAACAACAGAGAGGTTTTGCAAAGTTCACAGCCACTTTTAATGCTTTTGAGGAGACGAGACAGGTAGGCAGAGTCATTTAGGCCTCTTACCAAACCTTCTTGGAAAATTATACTGCCATTGACTAGAATACATCAAGTACAAAAGGAACATATAATGGAACAAAAGTAGTTATGCACCTCAGTCCCAAAATGTAGTATTACATCCATCCAGAGATCAGCAATCAGTCTTGTTGATGCCACTGTGCTGTGTGATCACTCCTTTTTAGCAATGACAGAAATGGGGAAGACCAACGCCTGGACTGCTCTTCATAATCTGCCTCTGTGGCCCAACCAAGACGATCCAATTTTCTAGCACTATAGTAAGTTACAAATTCAGTTGAACACCCATCTTAGGGTAGAATTCAAAGATATAGCCATGTTAGTCTGTATAATCAGTATGTAGCGAGATCGTGTAGCACCTTTGAGACTAACTAAAGAAAGAAGTTGGCAGCCAAATGAATCTGAGGAAGTAGACTTAACTCTGCAAAAGCTCATGCTGCTTAGGGTGCACGCACACTGTAGCAATAATGACACTGCTTTGAGTGCTATGGGTCCATCCTGCAGAATAATGGGATCTTCAGTTTTGTGAAGCACTAGCACTTTTTGGCAGAAAAGGCTAAAGACTTTGTAAAACTACAGATCCCAGGATGCCACAGGACAGAGCTGCAGCACTCAAAGTGGTGTCAAACTTCATCATTTCTATAGGGTCAATGCACCATTTCACATCTAAAGAAAGTGTGCAGGCCACATTTATATTCATATATAATCATATTTATAGCCCATATTTCTCCTGAAGTAAGATCCAAAGTAGCTTACAAATATTAAAACAACAATAAGCTAAATAAGTTAAAACACAAGGCTGTATCAATAGGAGTATAATGTCTAGATCAAGGGAAGTAATAGTGTCAGTCTATTCTGCACCAGTTCTGGGCACCATAATTCAAGAAGGATGTTGAGAAGCTGGAGTGTGTCCAGAGGAGGGCCATCAAAATGGTGAAAGGTCTGGAAACCATGCCCTATGATGATCAAACAGATGGAAGGAATACTTCAAATATTTTGCCCCAGTGATCAAAAATATGCTTTTTAAGTGTCAGGAAATCCTACTGAGTAAAAAACTGGTCAGCAAAGAGTCTTATTCTTTGCAAAATTCACACATTTTCCCCTTTTCTTTTTTGTTCAGAATGCCTCATTTTTGCACATAAATGTAATAATATAATATTATTGTCTGAGTAGAAAATAGTCTTTCCTGGACAGGAAATGTTCATTTCTACACCCACAAAAACCCACATCTGAATCTTTTGCAGTCTCCAACTACAGCATTTCCTGTGCAAAAATAACATATCTCTACAGAAATAGTATTTTTTCTCTGCAGAAAAAACCCTCCTTCCTGTGCATAAAACACATTTTTTTCTTTGCAAACAATTGTGAATTTTGCGCAAAATAAGTCTTGAACTACAAATACTCTTCAAAAATGGTGTTGTCTTTGAAGAGATTCTCACAGTGGGAAGAAAATTGCCAGATTACTTGTTGCTTCTCTCAAGAATATAATCAGCAAAAAATTGTGTCCCTACTCCAGAGTCCAGACATATGGGGGAGGAAACTTACAACCTTGTTCGTATTTTGCAGGAGTCTTCATTCAGACAAATCTGCAAATGTTTCCTTGGCTAATCCATAGACAAGGGTAGAGCCTAGGAGAACTTCAGCTGAACATTGTTCCTGGAGAGTCAATTTTCTTCTAGTGTGGTCCATAGGATATGAGCTATCAAGTTGTCCAGCTCTGTTTAATTTGGTAACAATCATGGGTATATTTTTACATGTGATGAATGTTTAGTTAGAAATTACCACCAGAGCTTGAAAATTCACACAGCCTGTTTTTCTTTTCAGGTGAGGGGTGGTTCATTTCTATTTACACAGCTGTGTCTCTCCCCTTTACATTTTCCCTGCTTAGTTCCTTGGCCAATTTTTATAAAAGAACCAAACTCCAAAGGCCACACTCTAGAAACTCAGAACTCTTCTTAAATGAGTTTCAAGAATGAATAGAAAAGTACTCCCAGAGAGACCTAGGGCCTAAGCAGACTGCCAGAAATAGTGCACATTAAATTGAGGCAGTGCTCTGGCTCAGTGCTAGGGAATCATGGGAACTGTAATTTATTGTGGCACCAGAGCTCTCTGACAGAGAAGGCTCAATGTCCCAGAAAAAAATACAGTTCCCATGATTCCCTAGCACTGAGCCAGGGCAGTGCCTCAATTTAATGTGCACTATTTCTGGCAGTCTGCTTAGGCCACTAGAGTACATGTTTTGTGGATTAGTCTGTATAGCTAAGTCCTAGGCGTCTGAGTAGCTTGTTTCTATACAGATAGCTCATTCAGAAATGAGGCCCACTAAGGCCAGTTCTAAAAGTCTACACAAGAAGATAGATCACTTCTTCAAGAGACAAAGAGGTTAGATTTTTGTTACAGTTCATTTTCAAGAAGATGTCTATAGCAGCTTCATGTCTATACCCATGTGTGTTCAGCACATGTTGGAAATGCAGAACAACTCTACTTGCTCAAATAAATATGTGTCTCTTGAGACCAGTAGAGACAGAAATAGACATGAATCCAAACAGGAAAAATCCTAGATTATACCCATTTGGGCTAGTCTACACACTTAAAATATTCCTCGTTCTCATCAAATTGAATGTGATCCAGTCATACACAATTTGCAAGAGTTCAGAGGGTTGGAGAGTAGCAAAAAATTCTTAAACTCTGCAGAAAAAGGCTTTGCAGTTTTTACCAGAGTATTTGTGCTAATCCAGAGAAATGTGCATTATCGCATCAGTGTGGCTGTCTGTTTTGTGTGGATTTAAATGGCTGTGCATTTTCAGCATAGGGAGGATGAATAGATGTGAATAGATGCAAATTTGTGCAAGAAAATGAAGACAACCATCAGTGCGAATGTGCAAAAATCCACAACAATCCACATAATACACTTACATGTAGATTAGCCCTTTGTCTTGACTTTTCTATAGTTTTCTTACATATAGACCAGTGCTAGGAATTGTGTGGCTCTCCAGATTTTGACAATGGTGAATAATGCTGGGAGTTGCAGTCCAAAAATCTCTGGAGAGCTGGACGATTCCCACCTCTGATATAGACCAATGTTTTCAGGTTGACTTCATGTCTTCTTGGTTCTCACCTTCCTGATATCCTTTGTCTTAGAGCCTCTCCAGACAAGAAAAAGAAAAAAAAAAACTCTGAAAGTTCCAGATTTTGTTCCTGTACAAGCTGATTTTATTTTTGATATATATACACGATATTTTCTTCATTGAAAGTATTTCCTAGGAACTCCTGGAATGACCAAGAACTTTGGATTCCTATTTCCCAGGACAGTTTAAATTAACCTACCTGTAGTATTTTTCCTAAATGAAATGTATCTCTATTTGTCAGCTTGTTTTTTATTATTCCAGAACAAATGAAGGCTGCTGCCACACTGTAGAATTAATGCAGTTTGACTCGGCTTTAACTGCCCTGGCTCATCCCATGGTATCCTAGGATTTGTAGCTTGTTGTAGAACCATATCTCTCTGACACAGAAGGCGGTTTAGTCATCTACCTATGGTCTTGGGTAGAAAACAGGAATACCTGCTTGGATTCATGTCTTATCTATGGGTGCATCTACACTGTAGAAATAATGCAGTTTGACACCACTTCAACTGCTATGGTGCCATCCTACAGAGCCCTAGGATTTGTAGTTTGGGGAGGTACCAACACTCTTGGCAGAGAAGGCTAAAGATTATGTAAAACTACAAACCACAGGGTTCCATAGAATGACACAACTGCACTTAAATTGGTGTCAAACTGCATTATTTCTATAGTGTAGATGCATCCTTTGTTTCTGGATTCCATTCCCTTTCTCACCACCAACTACCTCTCCACACATGGCCTTGGCATGAGAAAACAGGGAGACCTATGACCTCAAATGGCAGGCTTCCTTCTTGTCTCTGTCTGCTAGAAATGCAGCTAAGCAAGCTTTTGTGAGTGGTTTAATTACTTTGGAGATCGGATAGATGTTGGGAATAAAATATGGCATACAGACCTGGGTCAACAAAGCTAGCATGAATTATTATTAAAATATGCCATACCAGCTCAGTTAATAGCAACTTCACAGTCAGCTGTGTGCAGGGGAATCAGAACAATTTGTCTCCCTGCTGCCTATTCAATAGCATATTTCCTTCAATTTTTCTTTGTATCTGTAAGCAAGTAAGCAAGCTCCTTGGTATTATAATGAGAAGAGGAAGGGAAGAAGGAGAAGGATGCATCTTATTATGTGTCTTCATCTTGATGACCCTAGCCTAGGTTTTCCTTTGCCATTGCCTACCTTTTAGGCTGAGAGAGAATGTGACTTGCCCAAGGTCACTCAGTGGGTTTTTGTGGCTGAATGGAGATTTGAACCCTGGTTTCCCTGAGTCTTAGCCCAGCACTCAAACCACTACACCACACTGACTTACAGGAAATATCTTAGATCACACATATTATACAGGACTAGTATACTGGGTCTGCTCCAGTCAAAGAGCCAGAGAACTGATGGGCAACCCAGCATCAGCAATGTTAAAGACATTGGGATGGATGGAAGCACCTTCTAGTGACACCCCTGCAACCAAGCTAATGAATTGTGATGATGTACAATCAATGTGCCATGCATGATATCCTGTTGCACAATGGAGGTTCCTATTGTCCAAGGAAACACATTGTGCATCAGGACACATTTTGTATTGGGATACATGGTGCCTCAGGGTGGGAGGATATGTGAGAAGGATTAGTGTCTATTTAATTAGTGGTCCATTGTCTGCTAGGAAAAACCCTGCCCCTGGGTGAAGTTCATTTGCATGTACTGAGTCTTGATTTGGGTGTTTTTTCAGGACTGGTAGCCAAACTTTGGGCCTTTACAGACTGCCAGAAATAATGCAGCTTGAGGCCACTTTAACTGTCCTGTCTCAGTGCTAAGGCATCATGGAAACTGTAGTTTATTGTGGCACCAGAACTTTCTTGGTAAGTCCACACAATCTTGGTAGGAGAGCCTCAGATTTGCATAGACTTTGGCATGTGGTTGGCTGAATTGATGAGTTCTTGGTCAAGGTATTTGTTTTCCTGGTGATTTTGTTGGTCAGGTCTTGCTTGAGTTTTTTGTATATTGCAGGATCCAAGAGTTCCCTAATTTTTTGTTTGCATTATTCTGTTTCCATGATTACCATAGCATTGTCTTTGTCTGCTAGGAGAATGATGATTTCTGGGTCCGAATTGAGATCCTTGATGGCTTTTCTTCCATTTTTATTTATGTTGCTGGGTAGTGGTTTTGCCTTATGCAGAATCCTTGCTGTTTCCTCTGTTATCTCTTCCACTTCCTCCTCTGGGAGATGGTGGATGGAGGATTCAATATGGGCAATTATGTCTTCAACTGGGATTCTGGTGGTGGCAACTGCAAAATTACCTCCTTTAGATAGGATGGATGTTTCTTCTTTTGAAAGTTTCCACTCGGTCAGTTTGATAATGGTCTGTGATGTGTCCAGCAGGGGTTTTGGTTGCTGTTTGTGACATTTGTTGAATTTTTGTTTCTGCCTTTCAGTGTGGGTTGCCATCTTTTTTTCCATTTTTCTGTAGGTGAAGTTGTCAATTTTGTCTCAGTCTTGGGTGTTCATCTTTCGGCTGATTATTTTGCAATTCAATAGACATGGATGTGGGAAATGCACAATGCTCCATTAGACAATCAGAGTTTCCCTTCTTCTCCTGATTTCCTTGTTTATTTATTTTAATTTATTTTCAGTTGGCATTTCTTGCTACAGCCTGAATCACATGCAAATGGGAGCGGGGAACAACGCATGAAATTGGTTGTTGCGCAGTTAGGGAAAATGTCAATTGGAGTCCCATTTCACAAAAGCAAGAACATGGCAATTGTGTTTTTACAGGCAATTAGTGGAACTTCTGGAGTTTCCACATCTACTCTGCGATGTTTGGCAGCAGGCACTCAGAACTGGAGAGGGTTTAATGCTATTGCTAAAAGACCATAAAATCTGGTCTCGTGATGTTTGAAATGCAAACTCTTTGGAAAGCTGCATTCATTAGCTCTTTTTACTCCACTTCTTTAAAACAGCCCACGATTGCAGATAGAGTCTGGTTTCCAGTGATGCACACATAGGGTATGTCTCCAAGTAGCCAATACTATGGTCAGTTTCAGTTAAGCAACTCTGATTCTGGTCATTGTTTGATTTAAAGCAAAATGGCAATACAAAACAATGGCATGCCCATTGTGTTATATCCAAAGGTATCCTTCTTGTAGCAAAGAGATAGAGAAAACACAGGATGTATATGGCTCCATACCCATCTTTTAAAACTCAAAAGTACACTCCAATTCCTTTAAGAGAAATGTGGGCAATTTTACTATATATACCCCAGTTGTTTTATGTCCAGTTGATGTAGAGGGCATGGGAGACATTTTAAATGGCCTCAAAATAGTTTGCAGCTGCATTTTGCCCAAAGCTCTCTCTTCATGTAAAAGAAATGACAAGCTTAAAGTGAGTTGATATTTGGTCCCTTATCTGGAGACTACACCATGCTGGCTCTCAGAAAAATGAGTTAATGCTCTCTAACAAAGAATTGCCAAGTCCCAGAATTGTTTGGGAGAGACTATGACAGGGACTTTTCAGTGGTGACACCCACGTATTGTGTGTCCTGACTGGAGTGTGATACCTAGAGAGAGACCTCATTCCAATGTGATGGTCTTCTTTCTTTCTTTCTTTCTTTCTTTCTTTCTTTCTTTCTTTCTTTCATAACAGCTTTGAATGCCTCTAGATTTGAGCACACATTGTATTTTCCTGCTGGTTTTATTTTGCTTTTATTCATTGTTGTATTGTTTACATTTCTATTTCTAGCATATTGTGCATTACCTTGAGAAATTTGGTTGCAGGGTGATCTGCAAGCTTAGCCCATATATCAATAAATCTGTTGAAGCAGAATAAAGCTAATATAGGTTTGTTCTGCCAATAGGCCTACAGAACATTTGATGTTTTCAGGTGTTAAAAAGTCAGTGGAATGGTCTAGTTAGCAGGGCAATGAACCATGCACCATTTTCCTATTTTTAAAATAAATTAAGATTCGATGGGAATGAACACACCATGCATTAGCCCTTTTGGCCTCAGCACTTAGACTGTGAATATATCCTTCCCATATTAGTCTCTCCTTCAGTTGAAGGTGTCATTGGAATAATAAATCATAATATTTTCCAGGATTGGATGCAACTTGTATGTCAGCTGTTGGGTTCATTATGTCAACCTGTCCTTCTTATCTCTTCTTTTAATTACACTTTACGTTCTGAAGAGCAATGTTTTGTCTTGTGGGATGTTTGTTCATGGCAACAATTAAGATAGGGGCATCACAGCTGACTGTGCACTCCCCTGAAAGAAGGAGAAAAATAAATTACTGAAGGAGAAAAATAAGACTCTCTTTCTCTTGGAGAACAGGGAAGTGAGCAAGCAGAACACATACAGAGAAATAGAGAAAATCTCTTTAGATTGTGTGTGTGTGTTAATCAAACTTCGGCAGTGAGAGACAGTAGAGTTGCCATTTGAATTTTGCCAGAAGGAAGAAAATGAGAAATGCATTTAGGGATTCCTTCCTACATGAAACATCTGAGGAATTTTGAGGGAAGCCAACATCTGCATTTCAAATTAGGGCTGTGAAATCTCTCAAGAGAAGTTCAGTTATCCCAAATAGAGGAAAGTTGCATGCGCTTTTGATATGGGAGAGTACAGAAAGTCCCAGCTTCAATGTCTCAGCTAGGCCAGAGCTGTAACATGTATGTATGAAGAGGTCCTTTCATCAGATTATTAAACTGGGATTTGGGGTTGGTTATCAGTATACACTCATCCCTCCACATTTGTGGCTTTGACTTTTGCAGATTTGATTATTCATGCATTTTATTAATATGTTATATCTAGGAATATCTAGGTCCTCCAGCACAACTCTATGGTCAACTTAACCAAAAGTCACAGTGAAGGACCTAGAGATTCCTAGAAACAACACTCCACTAGGCATTTGTAGCTCCTCCAACACAAATCTATGGTCAATGTCTGGCAGATGTTGACTACAGAGTTGCACTGGAGGACCTAGAGATTTCTAGAAAGGTATTCTCTCAGGTAAAACCATAGTGTTTTTGTTATTTGCAATTTTTCCACATTCACAGGCATCCTGTGCCCCTAACCCAAGTGAATGTGAAGGGATGAGTGTACTTCCTTTCCATCCAGCCCTAAGACGTATTTTGAGAGTTCAAAATGTGTCTTCAATCACTGTTGGATTAGATGAGGTTGGAGAAATGAAAACACACACCAAACAGGTTGTTGCTGGTTTGGGACATGGTTGATTTTGGAGTAGAGCTTTAGTCACACACAAAAAGTAAGAAATTTCTCATTTAAATTACATTCAGCGTAAGTGGACCCTTGGTATCCACTGGGTTTTTTTTTTTACAGGACCCACCTCCCCCACAGCCCCTGTAGATAGCAAAATGTGTAGATGCTCAATTCCCATTAAATAAAATGGCATAGTAAAATGGCGTCCCTTATATAAAATGGGGGAGGGGGATCAAGGTTTGCTTTTTGGAATTTAAAGATATTTTTTAATATTTTAAAGCTGTGGATTGTTGAATCTGTGGATAAAGAATCCATGGATGTGGAGAGCTGACTATATGTTACTCATAGTCATGAGTAAGATATAATGTGTCAATACATTATTATTATTATTATTATTATTATTATTGTTGTTGTTGTCAAATTATAGCCAACAACTCCTACCCTACCATTTGCAATAAGTAAACATTGTAGTGTACATATGTTAAGTGAACGAAAAAAATAATCTTGTTGTCCCTCATTGCTCAAGGAAAAGTAATTCCTCTTTAATAACATTGTTACATTTAATGTGTTACTTCTGAGCACCTTGAATTTAGGTGTATAATCTGTGTTTCATAGAATTGCATTCCCACTCCAATTTTTCCTTCAGCCAATTTTTGGCTCATCTTTCATCCCAAATGACCCAACATGAGTGTGTATGTTGAGGACCTTCAAGTCATTTCTGACTTATAGTGACCCTAAGGCCCTATCATGGGGTTTTCTTGGCAAGATTTGTTCAGAGGAGGTTTGCCATTGCCTCCCCCTGAGACTGAGAGTGTGTGACTTGCTAGGGTCACCTAATGGGTTTCATGGCTGGCTCAGAATCAAACTCCAGAGTCATAGTCCAACACTCAAACCACTTTGCCACAAAACACCCACAAACACAGCCATTTTATTCAGCCACCTCTGGTGGTCCAGACATCCCTGAAAAATCCAAAAATATGTTGTGTCACCTCCAGTTTTCCTGGGATATGTGAGTGCAGATCACTGGTGTCATGGGTCAAAAATTGGTTCCTGCTGCACCACAGTTGACCACCCCAATGTAATGTCAGTCCCAGCCTTATTATATGGTTCTTGTACCCACTGGGACTGTTGATCTGAGCTGCATTGGCTATGGTGAAGGTTCTTGCAGGGCACTACGCCAGCTCTGGTTGTTGGTCCTGCTGGGACATTGGCAGGTGCCTAGGGTTGGCACCAGGCCTTGGGATCAGGTTGTTGGACACATACAGAGGCCAAAAGCTTAACTTATTGCTCTTTGTAAAAAGTCTATTTTGATCTTTAGAAGCAAACAGTGCTCTAATCTGAGACGTTTGAATGACACATTTCCACATCCCCACCCCAAGGCAACAGAAGACTTTAAAGGATGGGTCAGTTTTCAAAATGAGTCATAAGGTGGTTAGAAAAAAGCTAACCAAAGAACAACTGAATCACACACACTGCTCTCGCTGCATGCATGGAGAGATAATCATTTTGCGTTAGAAATAAAGATGGAATTTTCCTCTGCTCCAAAAGGCAGCACTAAAAATAAAATCAAATTATGTAGGCCTTCACAAATGCTTTATTCTATCCTAAATCCTTTCTACTCTCCTCATTCCAAGACACACACACACACACACACACACACACACACACAACTACTAGCAGAGAACTGGTGTTACTTTGCTCATAAATCCTCTTTTCTCTTGTTCTGAATTCCTGAATTCCTCTGGGCTTTTTCTCACATGTGTGGACCATTCTCAGCAAAACAAAACAAAAATTGCTAGGAGTTGCTGAGTCCAGTGTACACAATCTACCTTTCAGCAGATCCAAGGTACTGTTTTGCCCAGTGGCACTGGTACCTTCCATGGGAGTGGGGTATTGATCCACTTCACATTTTAGTCCAAACATTAAAAGGAGAAGTGCTGAACCCTAGCCTTGAAATAGTTTTGTCACCTTGGGTAGTTCCTTTAAAGGTTTGCCATCCCATTAACAACCCCCAGCCCAAACTTATCTTTTTCCTGCCCTTCCAACATGGCCATGTAGTGGCCAGCAAGATGGTGAGGAGAAAGCTAAATGAAGAGGATCATCTCCATCTGTTTCAATAGATGCTGCACAGTATCAGAACATGTTATTGTGTGCCTTCAAGTCATTTCTGATCCTTTCACAGGGTGCAAGTCGCTAAGGTGCCCAGCCCTGTGATTGATGCTAGGTGCCTTGTTGTGACCACAGAGGGATGAACTCACACCACCACCAGCCGTGCTGGGTAACACAACAAGTGTGTGTGTGTGTGTGTGTGTGTTATTCAGAGTGCTCTAGGTTTTTGTGCAAATTCAGGAGCAAAAGGTAACTTTTTAAAGACCTGTTTAAGGGATTTGATGTGGAATTGACCTTACATCAGTTGGGGATTTGGCTCTGTGTTGTGAAGACAGGTCGCCATGAGGACTTGGGGGAACTACTTCATTTGGCCCATGTTGATGAGCCTGTATACTCCATAATCCCAAACCTTCTTATTTTGCTCTACTACTCAACCTTGCTGAACACTTCATACACACACACATCCTCTGAGGTCTCTAGAGAATCACCAGAAGGTTCCATAAGATGCTTATCAGTGAATGCCCAGATATAGGAACATAACTAGACACTGCTCCATCAATCCCCACTCTCTACCAGTGAGTAAATGTCTAATAATAATAATAACATTTATTTCTAACCCGTCCCTCTGCTCAGCAAACGGGGCAGCGTACAACAGAGTTAAAACAGATAACAATATGTTGAAAGCCTGAAACAGCATAAAAGTTGGGTTTCTGGGGATGGGGAGAGATCTGTCATAGTTTTTCCTGAGAGGAGTTTTGCAAGTTTTGACCACTCCCAATCCAGGACCCTGGCCAAAAGTTGCAAAATCAATGAGTAGCACCGCATAACAGAAAGTCACACCACATGGTCCCAATGTGAGATGTCAGCCTCTGTGTTATGTTTACTCCACTACTCAGCCTTGCTAAAGATTGCACACACAGGAACAGATACACATATACAGACATAATATGACATCCGAAATGGCACTCCTGTCAGCTGAGTTAAGGGGTGTCTGACATGAGCATTGATTTGTGTTTATTTAAAATGTTTCCACCCAGCTTTTTACTGATGACAACCTCAAGGCAGCTTATAATATCAAAGACTAAAACAGACTGAGAAACAGCAGATAAAAAGCAGAGCCAACTGTGGCGAAATGGGGGCGGATGGAAGTCTTGGATTAATATGTGAGGAATAGTCCGTGGCATGAGAGAGAAATGTAAAGGCTGTAGATAAAGAAATATGGAATAAAGGAAATTGTTATTCTTTGATTGTTTGGGGGAGAGAGAGAAAAGAGAAGAACACATTAGCCAAGATCCTGTATTGTCCATGTGGAGCACAACACTGCACATAGGCAATCCAGCAGTTCTCTCTCCTTGGCTTCTACTAAGCCTGGGGGGATGTCTGTTACATCTATTAAATGGCAAGGGAAGGAGAAGGGGAAAAGGAGGGAGGGATAGACTATACATGTCAATAGTGTGATGTGACCATTAAAAATGCTAATGCAATTCTAAATGGTATCATAGAATCATAGAGTTGGGAGAGATCCCCAAGGGTCATCCAGCCCACCCACCCACCCCCCGCCTTGCAGGAACCCACAATCAAAACATCCCTGAGAGATGGCCATCCAGCCTCTGTTTAAAGACCTCCAAAGAAGGAGACTCCACTACTCTCCAGGGGAGTGTGTTCCACTGTCGAACAGCTCTCACTGTCAGGACATTCCTCCTAATGTTTAGCTTGAATCTCTTTTCCTGTACCTTGCACCCATTGTTCTAAGTCCTATTCTCTGGAGCAGCAGAAAACAAGCTTGCTCCATTCTCAGTATTATATCATTCAAATATTTATACAAGGCTATCATATCCTCTTTTAATTGTCTCTTCTCCAGGCTAAACATACCTAATTCCTCATAGGGCATGATTTCCAGACCCTTCACCATTTTAGTCACCCTTCTCTGGACACGCTCCACTTTCTCAACATTCTTTTTGAATTGTAGTGCCCAGAACTGGACACAGTATTATTCCAGGTGAGGCCTGACCAAAGCAGTATAGAGTGGCCCTATTACTTCCCTTGATCTCGACACTATACTTGACAGAAAGCATGAGAAGCCCAGGAAGATCAGCTTACCTTAGCATCTAGAATAGAGTTCTCCACTTTGAGTCCACTGGATGTTTTGGACTGGAAGCATGGCTTTGTTTTATTACTATACTAGTATTAATTCTATTTTATTGCCCACCTCTGTATGTTTTTGATTGTTGTTTTGTAATTTGTAAGCCGCTTTGTGTGTGTCCCAATTGTGTTTGTGCGGCAGGGGGGGGGAACCTGGTGGCGCAGTGGCTAAATGCCTGTACTGCAGCCACTCACTCATAGACCACAAGGTTGTGAGTTCAATACTAGCCAGGGCTCAGGCTAGACTCAGGCCTGCATCCTTCCAAGGTCGCTAAAATGAGTACCCAACTTTTGGGGGGCAATGAGCTTACAGTTTTAAACTGTTTAGACATCCCATAGTGCAGTATGAAGTGGCATATAAATGAAATGAAATGAAATGAAGAGACACCAGAAATAATAATAATAATAATAATAATAATAATAATAATAATAATATGATGATGATGATGATGATGATGTGTGCCTTCAAGTTGATTCTGACTTATGGAGACCCCAAAGTGACCCTATCATAGGTTCTTTTCTTGGCAAACACCTTCTATCCTTTTTGGCTGAGAGGGTATGACTTGTCCAATATCACCAAGTGGGTTTCTATGGCAAAGATGGGATTTGAATCCTGGTCTCCCAGTATCCTAGCCCAATGTTCAAACCACTACACCTTGCTGACCTTCCCAGGAGCATGGTAGTTTCTGAAAAATTGATAGGCAAGACGATGCAACAGAATAGTATTTTAGATGTTTCTTACACACAGTGGCGACTGGTGGTAAAGTTCTTCTATTGTCGAAACATAGCAAAGGCTCTAGACATTTACAACTGCTATCGATGATCTCTATAGTTATTCAGCTTGTACCAAGAGGTGGCAGTTAATTAGGCCGTTGATGAATGAGAGTGTGACTTTGCAATGAATTGATGCAAACAGCCACGTTAAAACCGCAATGAATTAAAAAGCCAAGCTACATGAATAAAATTCAATCTGGAAAGGCGGTGGGGAGGGGGGAAATCTAATGAATTAAAATGTCAGTGAAAGGGCCCGTTCAGAATTAGAATTCAATGTGTAAGATCAGTTAATCATTTTCATAATTATTGTAAGGCAAGCAGGCCAGGCGGAGGTCAGAGAAGCTGACGGCAAGCCATTTCTAGGCAATGGCGAATAACTCAGAGGGTCCAAATTAACATATTGGATAATTGTGGTTTGCCTTCCCCTAAATTGGCCATTGATAAAATTAATTATTGAGATGAGGAGAAATTAAATAAGGCACAACTGCTATCAAACGACAAGGCGGTCGTCCATCCCTTGATTTGCAGAGTCATTTTTTCAGTATTGCTTGATTTCCAGATCCTTTCCTATTAGAAAAAAAAAATCTTCTCCTAGTCCTAAAATGGCCCAGAGAGGATCAAAAACATCAATAAATTGCCCGTGCATCTCCTGGAGGTATTGAGGGGAATTCGGGGCAAAAAAGTGTGGCAGGGATGTGAGGCCCCCAAGTTCCCATGGGACCTTAACCCCCAAGAGTTGCCCACCCAAGCTTCAACAGAGGATTTCCACAAGGAATTTCCCTCCAACTCTTGTCTCAGACTTTGGATGGATGGAGGTCTACTGAGGATCCCATGGACAGCCAAAAGGACAAACTGATGGGTCCTAGAGCAGATCAAGCCAAAGATCTCCCTGGAAGTCAAGATGACAAAAAGTAGGCTGGCTTACTTTGGGCCCATCATAAGAAGACATGAATCATTAGAAATAACAATAATGGTAGGAAAGGTGGAGGTAAGTAGAAAGAGAGGAAGGCCACATGGATGCCAGATGGATGGACTCTATTAAAGAGGTCACAAGAATGAGTTTGCGGGAATTGGCGGAGCAGTGGAGGACAGGGGGTCTTGGAGATGTCTCCTCAGCAAGGTTGCCATGAGTCGAGATCGACATGAGGACAGTTAACAACAACAACAAAGGTTTGTGGGACCATAATATAAATTTGCTTCTCCTGGAATATAGGCTGTAGTCTTCTTTTCACACTTCTCTCTATGTATCTGTTTAATGTATGAAGGGAAACAAAACTTAGGTCCAATCTGCACTGCAGAAATAATGCAATTTAACACTGCTTTAACTCTCATGGCTCCATACTATGGAATGCTTGGATTTGTAGTTTTGTGGAATGCTTAACCTTTTCTTTCTAAGAGCTCTGGTCCACAGCAAACTACAGATCCCAGGATTCCTTAGGATAGAACTATTCCCTAGGATGGAGCTCTTTCGGCAGGCCTTTCCTGAATAATTATCCCGGCCCAAGAGTTAGCTAATTGCTCTCCCTTTCTTTCTTCGCTGTTGTTGCGATGCTTTTTGGTTTATGTTGTGATTTATTTTAAATATTTTTAATTGTCTAAGTTTAATATTTTTTTAAAGGGGTGGGTGGGTTTGGGGGTTGTATGTATTTTATTGTAGTTTTAGTTGTTGTAAGCCACCCTGAATTATTAATTATGACAGTTAAACCTGTGCCACATTGCATTATTTATGCAGTGTAGATGCAGCGTTTGATTTCTGCTCTTAGGGAGTGTAATAGCAAGGTGTGTGTGTGTGTGTTATCATCATCATCATCATCATCATCATCATCATCATCATCCCAACTTTTCCCATTCTGGGACTCATGGCAGTGTACAAAACAGCTAAAAATATATACCGAATACAAAAATTTAAAATGTTGTTCAAATATCCATAAAATTAATACTTCTCTCTTGGAAAAATGTTCCAGAGTCTGGGAGCAGCCACTGAGAAGACCCTCTCCAATGTTCCCAACAGATGTAATAAAAGAAGGCCTTGTTGCAACTGTGAGAGTGGTGGGACAGAGAGAAGGTCCTCTGCAGAGGATCTCAAAACACAGGAAGGATCATATGGGAGCACGCAATATACAGTTGAAGTATGAACTATGGTATGGGGTATAATGTATCGAAAGCCAGCATGGTGTAATGGTTTGACAGTGGACTGCCTCTCATAGTCCTTTGGTATGAAGCATGAACATGAAACCCTATTAGTTAGTTGCAATCAAAGTAGACCCATTGAATGAATTGTTGAGTCAAGATCTAGGTAAACCCCACTGATTCAATGGATCTACCTTAATTGGGATTAACACTTATATTACATTTTGGTGTAAGTTCTTAACCAATACTCAAAGTGTGCTATTTTTTACCACGGCACTGAAAGCTGAAGCAGTTTCCAAGCACAGGAAATGTTTTGCCTCGCCACAGAGTTGCACATTAATTTTGCAGAGAGGAGAAGGATTCCTTTCTTGGATTAGAGACTTTTCTGTAAACACAGGGAGAATACAAAGAAGTGTTCTTGTAGCGTGTAGCATTTTATGATGGACAAATGAGCAGGGCAGATCCAGTGACTGGTAAAATCAAGATTTCTGAGAAAAATTAAGAATTCTTTAGCAGAACTTGGAAAGGGTTGTTTGTTGGGTAGGTGGTTGTGTTTGCCTACTGTTCCCAGACTGTCCCAGTCAGCAAGGCCACTGACTTTGTTGATGAGAGGATTCTGGGAGATAGAGTAAAAAAACAACAACACCTTTCCCAGCCTCTGTATGGGATTCTCTTCTCTCATCTACAAGCAATTATATGGTAGTGAAAATGATGGAACTAAGGATGGTGTCTAACCCAAGACCATCCAGTGACCATCATGGCAGAATAGGGATTCTGATGGTGTTGTCTTGTGCCTTCCATGTCAGTAGTGTGGTGGGATCTCAGCCTGAACATGCTGGACCTTTTTGAAGACTATAGATTTAGCACTTGGGTAAGTTTGAAATAATAGGTAGAGTGGTTTAACTCACCTTCTGACATGGGACCTACCAACCACCATGGATTTCAGACTTGAGTCTTCCTAGTAGTCCTTGGTTATATCTTGCTTGAATTACTGGAAGAGCCAGCGTGGTGTAGTGGTTTGAGTGTTGAACTACAGCTCTAGAAGACCCGAATTTGAATCCCTGATCGACCATAGAAACCTATTGGGTGACCTTGGGCAAGTCATACTCTCTCAGCCTCAGAGGAGGGCAAAGACAACCCCCCGGGTGAAAAAAATCCTGCTAAGAAAACCCTATGATAGGTTTGCCTTAGGGTTGCCGTAAGTCAGAAATGACTTAAAGGCACAGAACGACAACAATGTGCTCTACTTGCGCTCTATGTTTTCATTAATATGTTTTAATCATTAAATGGGTTTAATACTTTTTTAAGGGGTGGGTGGGTTTTTGGGTTTTTGGGATTGAATTAACACACTATACACTGTACGGAATTTTAATTGTTGTTAGCCACCCCGATTGCTTGTCAGAGGGGTGGGATACAAATTAAATTTTATTATTATTTATTATTATATTATCTTTGAACATGTGCTTTGCCTTCAATTGGTTGAAAGAGCTGCAGCCAGATTGTGAACTGGGGTTGGCTATGAGAAGCACACACAGCTGCCTTGTTGCAAACAATTCCTTGGTTGCCGGTACATTTCCGGGCACAATTCAAAGTGTTTGAGATGACCTATAAAGCCCTATATGGGCTGGGTTGAGGTTATTTGAAGGACTCTGTTCTCCCTTTATGAGATCACAAGAAATATAATGGAATCCAGGTTTGCATTTTGGAATATCTATCTATCTATCTATCTATCTATCTATCTATCTATCTATCTAATGAAAGATTATATATACCAAAACGCAAACCCTGATTTTGCTATTTTTTATAAGGGGCAGTATTTTATTATGCCACTGTATTTAATGGAACTTGAGCATCCATAGATTTTGGTATCCATGGGGGGTCCTGGAATCAAACCCCCGCGGATCACAAGGGCTCACTGTATTTTGTACCTCCTTATGCAATGGTTGTGCATGGCCACATAATGGTTCCAAAACAGTACCCACACACAGATCTCGTCCTTACACCTTAACAGCCATGGATGGTCAGTGAAGGTCCATTAGCAGTGTCCCCTCATGCCATCATCCAGATGGACCCCTTTGTCCTCCTGAAGCCTGGCATCCGTGGGGCATTGGAAGTGTACATTTCACCACATTCAAATAAGATCTCAGCCTCTCTTTCCACAATGCCTTCTAGCAAAACAGTCCTCAGTTCTGATGCATGGCAGCACCCAGGGCTGTCTGTCAGTCTCCTGGAGGAAAGCCAGACGGAGAAGATTTGGGAGGCAGAGGACACGTTCAGAACAAAAGCAGGTGGAAAAGAGAAGGGCTTCTTGAGTGTGGCAATAAATCTAAAGAAAGGAAAGGGGTCTGCCGTGAGGCATTGAGGTGAGTGGTTTTTTGCTGAGCTAGGTTGGAAAGAAGCCTGAAGAGCCTGCCAAGGAATGGGAACAGCTGTGAAATGCTAAGGTGTGGATATTTAGCTGTAATCTGCTTTAACCCTGCATATAATGTGACATAATGCACCATCCGCTGTGCACTCGGCAAGCATCCGGAAAGCCCCACGTAGTCCTGATGTTGCCTTTGTTATTATATATATATATATATATATATATATATATATATATATATATACACACACACACACACACACACACACACACACACACACACAATGACTCCCATTGTGATTTTCATGTGTCATTATCAGAAACCACGAGAAAACGATTATGGCTTGGCAGTGTCTGCTCTCTAAAATGAAAGACTTCTTGGCAGGCTGCATTCATTTTACTGTTTCTGCCTGATTCTCTTTCCTTGCATAGAGGGGTATTTTCATGGCTCCTTTTGAGAGAGCCCCCTCTTTATACCTATTATAGATCCAACATCTGAACCCAAAACCCCGAGTTAAAAACAACCCAGCAGCCATGGATGGAGGACTGAGTAACATACAGTGTCTGCTTCTTGCTTGAAAAGAAAAAGGAAAGACATAACCCAGCTCATTGCAACTTTCTTGGTAGTCTGAGAATAATGTTTGCCAAGATAGATTACTGTGTAGTTCAAGTGTTGGACTGTGAGGGTGGTGGGATCCACTTTGAAATCAGCTTTCAGCCTAAAAATTCATTTGGCTTTGCTTGGACTAGTCTATTATTCTAACCTACCTTACAGGGCTGTTGTGAAAATAAAATGGATAGGTGGGAAAAGCAGCTGAGCGGGTGTGATGTAGTGGTTTGAGTGTTGGGCTAGGACTCTGGGAGACCAGGGTTCAAACCCCTGTTCAAAACCCACCGGGTGACATTGGACAAGTCACACTTTCTCAGCCTCAGAAAAAAAGCAATAGCAAACCCCATTGCTCAGCAGATCTTGTCAAGAAAACTAGGTTGCTGTCAGACAGAACCAACCTAAAGACACACAACAACAACAAAGGGAAAGCAGGCACTTTATTTGTCAGAAGCCCTGCACTGAGAAGCATCAGATCTATATTCTTGGTTAGACTACTTCAGTATACTCTATATGGGGCAGCCCTTGAAGACATTATAGCTAGTGCAAAATGGAGCAACTCCTCTGCTGACTGGAACAACTTGTAGAAACCACATAATGTGGGGTCTTAATAAATTGCACTGGCTGTGGTTATGCTTCTAGTCTGAGATCAAAATGCTGGTAATGACATTTAAATACCAAAATGATTTGGAACCTCAATATTTGAAAGAGTGTATTTCCTTGTACATGCCTTGCTTTGATTTTAAGTTGTTTAAACTGATTTCATTTCATTGCTTTGGGCCAGAATATAGATATTTTAAATCAGTGAAGAAAAGCAGCCTCTCCCTGTGATGTTTTCTTACTGATGCCCGTTCTTGTTGTCCCTAAACTGTGGTTGTTGCAGTACATAGGAGGTTGCTTCCTGCCATAGCGAACCTTCAAGAATTGCCCAGAGGGGGTACCTTGCCCAGATTTCTCTTAAGCCTGGTATCAGGCCTCATCTTATATTCTTCATCTGTTTACCTCTTCCTCTATATCCCTTCCGATCCTCTGCTGTCTCCCTTACATTGCTTTCTAGATTGTAAACCCTATGGGAGTCAGAACTTCATATTTCCTCAGTGGTGCAATGTAACCAGGGTGAAAGCATCTGGATTTTTCAATGAACAGGGATGCTTTTTCAATCCCTGTCCTGAAGCTTCTGTGTTCTCAGATTAAGCATTACATAGTCACTACTCACAAGCCAGATAACTCCTTCTTGTTGCATACTTCAAAGCCAGTAAAGGTTGACGGATCCCATGGTGAATCTGCTCTGGGCTTTCATTTATCCAAGGCAGGGGTCCCCAAACTACGGCCCGTGCGCCGAATCCGGCCCGTCGAGGCCTTCTTACTGGCCCACAAGGCATCCTGCCGCCGCCACCGGCACCGCCACCGCTTGCGTGTGCCACCAGACACCATTTTGTATTCCAAAATGGTGTCCAGAGTCGTGCTGGGGCCCAGCGAACCAGCCCCTGGATGAAAAAGTCCAGGGACCCCTGATCCAAGGGCTTGTCTATCTATACTCTGAATTCCCCCTGTGCTGGCTGCATGGTATTTACTCCACATAGGTACAAAACGCACTGCAGAAATAATCCAGTTTGAGACCACTTGAATTGCCCTGGCACAATGGTAGGGAATTCTGGCAACTGTAGTTTTGTGAGACATTTAGAGCTCTGATGCCATTACAACTACAATTCCTAGGATTCCTTAGTACTGATCCAGGGCATTTCAAGCAGTCCCAAACTGGGTTATTTCTGCAGTGTGTTTTCAACCATAGTCTAAAATCCTGAAGAGGGTCTGGGCTATTTACACCATGGCTGGACCCGATTCGGAGTTTCCATCCCTTGTCCTGCATTAAAAAGACAAGAAAACCCAGCGCAAAATGTGGCAATGACTGCGGCCACACATCATCTTCAGCAGATAAAGGGGGCAAATTTGGAAAGAATGCGGGAACCAGAATATTCCAGGGGAAGCCCAAAGTATTCTGGCAAATGTAGACAAGTCCCAGATTGCTTGGTCTGTTTGGGAAATAGGTGTCAACACCTTGCGTAGCCATCTTGTGTCACATATTGGGAGAAAGGCGGAATATAAATTAAATAAATAAATGGAAGATTGGATATCTCCATCAAAAACAAAAGCAGGGGTGTGGATTTACCAACCTGCCATTATAAAAGCTACCAGCTACCACTGTTTAAAGCTCGGAGGAGTGAAATTGAAATCTCAAGGGGAGAGGAGATGCAATTCTAAGAACTGAGTGTAAAAGTATAAAACATAATTTGGATGTGGAATCTTTATTATTGGCTCATGAGTAATATTCTTTTTCCAACTACCAGCCTTCCTCCCCAAACCAAAGCTAAAGAGATAAATTAAATGCATCAGAGAGAAGGTGGGATTATCAAGACAGTGAGTTCAGGTGGGAAAAAATACCATTCTTATTTTGTATTTAGGGATGGCTTTGCTCTGGGGTCCCAGGGAGCCAATAAACACAATCCTATAATGCTCTTTGTCTATTTTTAAAAAGAGCATAACAGAGTCACATTTCAACAAAATTGGATGCAACAGTAAATGCAACCTTTTTCTTGTATGGGGATGTTTTCCCCGCATCATTTCAACCGTGCCGAAAATGCTGTGGATCTCCCTATCTCTATCCAGTTGAAGATTTTGTCCTCTATTTTTCTTATATATGTGTGTGTGTGTGTGTGTTAATTTTTTGATGCTATGTTTTGAAGTATTGCGAGACAGCTAAGCAGACGCTGACCAGGAAAGTTTAATTGGCTCCCTAAAGATCTCTTCCTTCCAATACTGCATTTGTAATAAATCCAAAATATCACTTCTTAAGATAACCCAAGACCTTTTGTGTAATCATGTAGGATTATTTGAGGACATTAAATCAGACATAATTGCAGGGTTCCATTTGCACATAATTTTAAGGTAACGGTATAGATAAATAAAAATCAGACAGTCACATATAAGGAGAAATTTATAGCGGCTCTCAAAATACCTCCTCTTAGCAGTGTAGGAGAATTAATGAGGTCATTTTAAAAGGGAAAAAAAAAGATTATAGATGGACTAACTAGTATATTTAATTTCCACCCTTAATTTTAAAACAAATGTAACCTATGTAGGCTCAGGCGTATTGCTACATGATTAAGGAGGAATAAAATATCTGCTCTCTTCTTCAAATGAACATAAAAACAGACTTGCTGAGTCTGAATAATCTGATCTATAAAATCCATCATAATAGTGCCCAGATGGAAAATTCTCTTGGAAATGAGGTACCAATAGACTGGTTTGCCCTACCTCTGCCTCCAGCAGCTCAGTATCTTGAGGAATTAATGTTGGATCATCTAATACAATGATGGCTCCAGTCCAAGGATCTATGAGTCCTATTTTTGCTGGCCCCAAGATACTGGAAGGTTGGCATTAGTCCCTCAGTGTTTTTAAAAGGAACTATCCAGGGTGCTGAATCTTATACCCCAATATGTTCAGCCCCTTGGAAAGCTGATTTAAAATTCACTCTAGAATAGATAATTCCCCCAACACATTCACATCAGATTTATCAGCATCCATGACTACCTTCTCCATAAGATAGATCTTCTCAGAGTGCCAGTTGTTTTCAGCTCTCTGCTGGCATAGCACCCTTCCATAGCCACAATAGAAGAGGGCCAGTAGGGCAAGACCATAGTGGCCCAACTAGGAGTTGTTCATGGTCCTGATTTCCTTGACTTTCACTTGGAGAAGTGCATCCTCAACTTGGGTCCTGGGACATTGCTGGACTACAGGTTCAAGAATTCCTGACCATTGGCCATGTTGTCTCCAGAATTACCAACAGCCAGAACTTGTCTCTCAGTATGGCTCCTTTTGATATGATAACTATAACACATTGCCTGGTTAGAGGATATGTGTTTGGGGGGAAGGGGGCATTTTCCTTATACAAAGAGAATCAGTAGCCTGATGAATGCTTGGATCAGCAATCCAGATGGAAGCCGTTATGTTATTTCTGCATTTCATGTACAAATATGAACAAATGTAGTCTAGCAAGTGGGTTTCTCTCTGGGAGTATGTCTTCATACTATTGCATTAATATTATTATGGGAGTCCAACCCATAAGTCCACTTGAGACAGCAGAGCCTGAAAGCACACCAGCAAGTGTTTCTTTGTACTTATGAACACGGGATGCACTCCAATCAAGTATTCAGTAAAAGCAAAGCATTTGAAAGCTTCCGATCCACAGGGGCTAGTGTTCCCAGACGTAGCAACAGTGTCCAGGCAGAACCAGTAGTTGCAAAACTACTCAAATTGCTCTGGGAAAGTTGAATCAACAATTAGATCCTGTAGGAAAGGGAACAGAAGCTGTTTCACTGGGGGTGACAAAAGCTGAATTAGGACAGTAATTACAGTTCCAAACAGGAGTATATTTGAAGCCATCATTTTGTTAACATTCTAGTATCTGGCACCACAAATCTCTTTCTGGTAATTCACATTATAAATGCATGCTGTATACCTATCTTGATAGATAGGATAGGATAGGATAGCATAGCATAGCATAGCATAGCATAGCATAGCATAGTATAGCATAGGATGATGATATTTTATGCTTCTTCTGGTGAAGAGTCACATTTCTGAACTTTGAATGTTCTCCTAGTTTTTGTCCTCTTAGGCTGCATCCACCCTGACATCACTTTAAACGTCATGGCTCAATACTATGGAATCTTGGGATCTGTAGTTTGTTGTGGCACCAGAGCTCACTGACAGAAAAGGCTAAATGTCTCACAAAACTACAGTTCCCAGAATTCCTAGTATAGAGCCATGGAAGTCAAAATTGTGTCAACCTGGATTATTTCTGCAATGCGGATGCAGCCCTAGTTTCTACAGGGCCAACTTTATCACTGGATAGAGTAAAGTAGGCACTCCAACTGGCAAATGATAAGGAGCAGAATCCCTTTAGCCACTCTTTTGTGCTGGAGGACAGACCTGTATTTCTACATGGCCTTCCTCTTCCTCCACAAATTTCTTGGTACCCTCAGATGAGGTGAATGCTGTGCCTTCTCCACCTAAAAACTATGATCCAACCACCAGTCAGAACATCTCATACAGATGGATTAGGAACTGAAGGACATAGGAAGCCGCCTCATATGCAATTAGACTATTTATCCATCTAGCCCAGTATTGTCAATTCTGTGAAGTCAAAGCCTTTCATGATCAGCATCCCTAGTTTTTCTGGGTTTTTTTGGGGGGGGCTATGTGGCCATGTTCTAGAAGAGTTTATTCCTTCACCTGGATCTGTGACTGGCATCTTCAGAGAATGCTGGCATGAAAGTGATTGAGGTGTATATATACTATGTGACCCTTGGTTGAGTAGAAGTGATTTACAACTAAGAGTCACACAGTATATATATATACCCCACTCACTTCCATGCCAGCATTCTCTGAAGATGCCAGCCACAGATGCAGGTCAAACATCAGGAATAAACTCTTCTAGAACACAACCACATAGCCAGAAAAACCCACAAAAAACTATTGTCAATTCTGATTGGCAGATGTTCCCCAGGGTTCTAGACATTCTCCAAGGATCTCCTGGTCTTTCCCCCAGATCCCTAGTCTTCCCTCCTACTGGTCGTCCATTCAAATATTAACTGGACCCAATCCTCATAGCTTCTGAAATCAGATACAACTGAAAATATTTCATTGACTTTTATTAGCTGTATGAATCCTAAGAAGGATAATAGAATTCTTGAGAAGTCTGGTTAGATTAAATTCAAAGGTCTTTCCTTGATCAATTCTTCTTGTAATAAACCTTATTCTGGATCCAGGATAAAATCTTCAACTGTTGTAAATTGTTTTCAGGCAATGATGTAGATTCAAGATTATCCTTTGTTAAATGTTTAATTTAGGATATTAAACTTAATTTTAAAGGGCAGGAGTGGGAGAATGAAATAGATGAGATCAAGTATGTTCAATGTGATATGGTGGTGGAATAGAGAAATTCAATGAAGGAACACCCATCTTGTTTGCCCTGGGCAGCAGAAAGTCTTGTCTTGAGCTGTTCTTGACTGTTTGTAGTCAAATGTGCCCAATCAACGTGAAGACTTCTATTATAGTCTTTCAATCTTCAACTGCCAGCAGAATGTGTTCCATGTAATGGCACCGTTACAGATAAATGTAGGAACCAGGCCTCTGTTTCTGAATCAAACTCATTATCCTAATTTCCACTCTATAAACACTGAATTAGTGTCCCCTCCCCCTCTTTCATTGGTACTAGAGACAGCTTATGATGTTATAAATGTAAAACTAAATAGAGATAAAAATACTTCACAATAGCATGAATTAAAACCTAATTACAAGTGCTCAATCTCATTTGAATTTTATTTCAAACACTCAAAACCAGAAGCAAAAGAACGTAACAAAGCAAAACTAGTTTGGGTGACAGAATGGAGCTAATAATAATAAAAAAAAGGATACATGCATAAGGATAATTTTCACATTTTGCCATCTCTCCCTGGCTAGTTTCCAGTTCCAAAAGTGTGTGTATGTACATGCCTTCAAGTCTCCTATTGACTTATGGTAGCCCCATTAATTTCATAGGGTTTTCTTAGGCAAGGAATACTCAGAGGTGGTTTTGTCAGATCCTTCCTTTGAAATCTAGCTGACAGCACCCAGTATTCACTGGCAGTCTCCTATCCAAGTACTAATTAGGGCTGACACTGCTTAGCTTCCAAGATTAAATGGGATCTGGTGTCTTTAGGATATTCAAAAGTTATTAACTGCCCTTGAGTTGACTTTGACTCAAGGTGACCCTATGGATGAGACATCTCAAGACCACCTGTTTTCAGCCTCTTTGCTCAAGTTCTGCTGGCTCAGGCCCATGTCCTCCCTGATCAAGTCTAACCATTAGGCATGTGGTCTTCATCTCTTTCTACTACCTTCCATCTTTCATAGCATCATTGCCTTTTTAAATTATTCATTTTTCCTCATGGTGTGGCCAAAGTATGAGGACCTCAGTTTAGTCATCCTGGCTTTCAGGGATAGTTTGGGTTTGAGCTACTCTAGAATCCATTTGTTTAATCTTGGCTGTTCACAGTATCCTCAGCTCTCTTCTCCAGCACCACCACATCTCAATTGAATTGATTTTCTTCCTGTCACCTTTTTTTCAATGTCCATCTTTCACAAAGTACAATTCTGGAAAGGCTGTTACCTTCAGCTCTCTCTGCAGTCACAAAGGCCTCTCTAGCTATATAATCAAGTCATTGTTGAAAGTCCTAGTTGTATCTTTTCACTGTTTGAAATGCTATGACTGGTTATAATGTACTGGTATTCATCTCTATTAGGGATCTCACTCTACACTAATTTACCTCTTGAAGGAAGGAACAAGTTCTTTAAGAACATTCTTCTTGCCGTAAGAAAGCCTTGAAAAACTGAACAGTTTTCAAAAACTATTTTAAGTTCAACACTCATTCTGCACAAAATTTACACATGGAACCTTTTATGCTGAAAACAGCATTTTCTGCAGATAATATAATTTTCTGCACAAAACAACCGCATGTGAATTTTGTAAACAATAAGCAAACAAGGTGTGAACATTTTCTTCAGTCCAAAATTCTTCTTGTCAGGGTTTCTCAACACAAGAAACATATTTTTCAATCATTTAAAAATATTTTCAATTATTTCCATCTCTCCTTTCTGTATCGATATTTTGGGACTTCCTTGAGAGAGATTCATTCTTTTCTTCCTCTTTACTGACTCTCGGTTTTCAACAAGACTTTCACTAGTCTTGGGCCATTTTTCAAACCTGTCATTCCATCTGGTCATTTTGTTAAGGTCTCTTTTGATGGCCTCATTTAATTCAAAATTGTGTGTATATTCATGTTTTATTTTGTTATTTTGGTGCCTTTTTAATTGTTTCAACATTAACTGAAACTTTTATATCCTGCCCTTTATCACGAGATCTCAAAGGGTCATACAATAACATCAATGTGACCAATTTAAATCAATTGAACACAGTAACAAATAATTAAAATGGCATATTAAACCATTTGACATGTTAAAACAAGACAGTTTAAAAACTGTTTAAGACAGCTTAAAACCATGCAGATGAGCAGATGTGGATGACATTAATTAAACCCCAACTGCTTTAATGAAAAGCTTCTTTTTTTACTTGGTGCTGGAATGATATCACCATTGCTACAAATTGGGCCTCTTATGAAGATGATATTCCAGAATCAAGGTGTCACAACCAAGAAGACCCTTTCCTACATCTTCCCTCAGTGCATCTTCCCCACTGGTGGGACACAGAGCAAATCTTAATTCTCTGGCATATGTATATAGGCAGAAGTGCTACCTCAATTATTGAAGTCATTTAGGGATTTGAATGCCATTACCTGCACATTGATGTTACAGTTAAGTTCTAAAACCCTTCCAACAGTTAACCAAAAACAATTTTAAAAAGGGTGAAATGGCCACTGGCAGAAAGGAGCTCAACCAAGAATGATTTCAAAAGGGTGGAATGGCCACTGACAGAAAGGAGCTCCACCACTGTGGTGTTTGGAGGAGCTTTACCATCATGGATTTAGGGTACAGGTCAACATCCAATAATTCCTAGCTGCACAATGATGTTTACTGTTACAGTTCAATTCTAAAACTCTTCCGACAGTCAACCAAGAATGATTTACAAAAGGGTGGATTGGCCACTGGCATAAAGGAGCTCCACCATTGTGGGGTTTGGAGGAGCTTTACCATCATGGATTTAGGGTACAGGTCAACATCCAGTATCTCCCAGCTGGACTGAGAAATATCACTGTCTAAAACCCTGGAGAACTATCAATCTAAGAAATATCAAACTAGCTGCATTAATGGTCTGACTCATCCTATTCCTGTGTTCCTCAGCTCTGCCATCACACTATAAGCCCTGCTTACAATATTTCAGGAGGTCAAGACTGTTTAAATCCATATATTCAGTGACCGTCACTGTACAAATTATCCCAAACCTCCCTCACTGTACCGGAAGGCTCTGTACCTTCAGCAGACTCACAAGCTCCATTAGATAGTAGCAATCTAAATTCATATGCTCTGGAGCCTATCCAGTAAATGCATTTCCTTTGTACATTCAACATATTATTATCTGCCCATGTTGCATTTTTTTTTTTTTTTTTTGTCCAATGGATTGAAAACAAAACAAAACAGGAAACCCAAAAAGGCAGCCTAGTCTTTTCTATATTCTGGGTGTGGATTTAACAACAAACTAATGATGTTTTATGTTGCTCTGTGTGATACTCCTTTATATTATCCATCATGAAACTATATGACCATAAGTCAGGGGCACTAGCAAGACTTATTTTGCACTTCCCATAAGGAAATGAATTTTCATTACGTTGGGAGGGTAACATCAGAAAATATGTAAATACTTTCACAGGTGGGGGAGCATCCATTAAAATAATGAAATAAGCCAAACTCATATACAAAAAATAAGGTAAAATAAAATCCTTGCACAATTATATAACTGCAAAAACGGCATGTGTGTTGGTGCTGCTTTTGCTGGGGTATGTTTGTCAGTTTGTTTTAAATATTTGGCATTGGTACAAGGAAAAAAAAACTTTTTTGTTGTTGTCCAAGATTCAGAGCCAATGGCTATACTGGTAGGGGAATTTTGGCTATCATCATCCAAAAAGTAACTCTTGATATGCCAGCAAAACATAATTACCCTTTCCATCATAGTACAAATCAAATATATAGTCATGTTAGTTTGGCTCAATATGCAAAGGGCTCTTGTATCATCTTTGGGACTAACTAAGAGAAAGAGGTTGATAGAATAAGTTTTCATAGACTTAGGCTGATTTTGCACTGCAATATTAATGTCGTTTGACACTTCTTTAACTGCCATGGCTCAATGCTATTGAATTCTGAGATTTGAAGTTTTGTGTAAGATTAGCTTTCTCTGTCAAAGAGCTCTGGTGCTTCCATCCCAGGGTTCCATAGGATGGAGCCATATTAGTTAAAGTGGTGTCAAACTGCATTATTTCTGCAGTGCAGCTTCAGCGTGAGTCTCTGAAAGCTTACCAACTTACCAACTATCAACTTTTTCCTCTCATTCTCAAAGGTGCTACAAGATCCCTTTGCACAACTGCCCTATAACATTCTTGTATCTGGAGTACCAATGGCTAAAAACAAGGTATAGTTTGGAAGTGGCTATTCTTATTACCATTATAAAGATTATAACCCTCCTACATCAGTCAGGTGACCAGGTCAGACTTATGGAGTCAAGCTAGGGGCAGGAGAGAGGACATGTGCGAAAAGAAGTAACCTTGCTTGGGAACTGAATGAGAAAGGACCTCCTACCTGTTGTTAGAAAGCTCCAAGAACCAGCCTTGTTTTCAATTCCATTGGAAAGATAATTTTCTGTGCATTACATTATGTGGCTTGTGTTAGTCAACCCAGAAGGGTCAGCTGACACTTGAACAGAACTTGTTTTGAATGGTGAGACTGAAAATCTACCCTGCTTTGCATTAAAGATGGTCAACTGAGAACATTAAGAGAACATCTTCATGAAAACCATTGGGGACAGTGGGGACTCATGAGCCTGGTGGTGGTGGGGCTTGCATGGCTACAGTATGAAATACTAGAAATACCTACATGATGTGGATAGCATAGTAAAACAATGACCATGTGCATTATCAGGGGTTCAAAATAAACCTCAGTACTACAGAGTGTGAAATAGTAGGCTGTGGACTTCACACACACACACACACACACACATCCTTCACAAAGTCTGACTCTTCAGTCACTTCATTGAGGTCCTGTTGGAGGACTCCAAGTCTGGAGTATAATGACCAACACAGGTAAGTATGGAGAGACCCATCACCAGAAGCTTGGTCACTGTGCAACAATTGACCACAACAACCATGCACACAATGACAGCATGAAATAGTTGTCTCTACATTATTGGAAGATCTTTATTGCTATCTATTGTATACATCTCCCCAAGACAATTGTATATACTGTCTAGTCTTTTCTGGAGAACAAAATAAGAAATGTACTTAATTGGAGGAAAAACAATATTATATAACAATGTGTTTGTTGAGCCAGCTAAGAATGGTTTGAAAAGGGCATCCGCTACATTTTCTTTGACAAATTGTAATGATTTCATAGCTGTTGTTGGCAGCAGAACCCTACCTCTGGTGAAGTCAAAAGGTGAGCATGATTATGAATGCAGGAGATCAGTACGTTAGTAACAGGAGCTGCTGGGTTTCATTTAATGAATGCAATAGAATTATTAAGACCAAGAAACTGTCAATCGGGACCATGAACACAGCTTTATAATGTCAACAGATTCCGATAGTCCATCCACCCCATTCTCCCATGTGATAAAAAGTCAGAGAATTAAAAGTCAAGCAGCAAGATACTTTGAAAGTCAATCAAAATTAATTAAGAAATTATAAATGGGTCAATAATGCACCAAGAAGTCTAATAATGACCTCGGTTATTCTGTTTAAGCACAAACAAGATCATCAGTTGTGTTTCCCATCCAATGATAAGATCTTTGCCAATTAACTTAAGTCTTAATTAACTCTCTGAGGTGCTGAACTTTAGATGTCTCACATCATGTACTTTAACATTCTAATTCCTTATTGCAACAGTGTGTGCGATTTCCTGATTTAATATTATTATTTCATTAGGGTTGCACTTCTACTACCAGATCATTTTAATTTACAGGACAACACACACACACACACACACACACACACACAAATATTACATTAAAATGAATGCTACATTTCCAAAGAAAAAAATTAATGGGTTTAACTCGAGCTGAATAGGGAAAAAATGGATTAAACATGTGCTGGATTTGGACTTGATGGAACTATCGTTATAATCATTTAAGCCCCTTTGAATTTGAATGGAACTTCACATAGCATGAGCCAAACACACTCCTTCTTTTCTTAAAAATAACTTTTCCAAAAGAATTCAACAATAGCAAATAAATCAACCACTACTACCCAATCTCAACAAATTAACAGCATAATTATATCAGTATGTCAAATATGGCCAAGTACATGATCAAATCACATATCAATTATCTCTTTAAGCAATCAATACATAATGACTGCTATTAGTTGATCTGTTTCTATATTAGTATCTTCTATGCCAAACATTTAATTGATTAGCTGGAGGGCCATCTTCAACTTTCAGTTCTTGAAAATGCATTAAAATTGAGTCCCAAGCTGCTACAAAGATGTCACCCTTTATTTCTCCTCTCATCATACAAAAACAGCTTATTAATTTGTCCGATAATGCAATTGACCATAATCAATTAAGATATCTGTCTATCTGTCTATCATTTCGTATATATGCTGCCTTTTATATATATGCTGCCTTCTCCCCAGAATGGGACCCAAGGTGGCTCGCAAAAGGAATCAGTTAAAAACAATATTTTAAAAAAATCAATTATAAGCATCCCATATCTGTGAAATGAAACCCACTGTTCACTAGGTGTGTATCTATACTGTAAAAGGAATACAATTAGACGCCACTTTAACTGTCCTGGCTCCATCCTATAGAATCCTGGGATTTGTAGTTTTGTGAAGCATCAGCTCACTTTGGCAGAGAAGGCTAAAGACCTTGTAAAACTACAAATCCCAGGGTTCCATAGGATGGAGCTACAACACTTAAAGTACTGTCAAACTGCATAATTTCTACATTGTAAATGCACCCTAGGAACTGTGGACAATTGAGGTTCCTGATCATGGAGAGGATTCTAAGGATATAACACTGAACTTGCCTGTGATCCCTTGGCTTGAACAGGAAAATATTAGTGTGAAGTTGGATAAACTGTGATCGCTATGGTGGTGCAAGCATACAAACTACTCATGAGTAGAAAATGAGCATCTCAAGGTTGTGCTATATTGTTCATGTAAGCCTTGTATTTTTGTGATTTTGTTCCCCAGTGAGAAATGTCCAAAAATGTCTCTCACACATGCTCACAAACACAGACACCAATATACTCTAAAGTGAAACATTCCCTTCTACTATGGCAGTGCTCTAGTGCCTCTTTTTGTGAAGGGAGCAGGCCTAAAATTATGCAGAATGAATGTTCTTCCCATTTGTCTGGGAATCATTGTAGATTTAGGTGCACGTAAAACAGAGCTTAGCAGGCGCATAGCGTTAGACTTCAATCAATCTTCAATTCATCCCTGGAGAACACTAACATTTCCTTGCACATGGGTGCTTTTCCGAAAGCTAGTAAATTACCTGTTTAGAGAGATTAAGTGAGGGGGCATGGAAACATGCAAACTATAATTTAAAGGGACAAATGCCACTTTCTCCTCTTGCATCCCCACTGAAATTAAAAGCTCCAGCAACATAATGTGTAGATAAGTGTATGTGTGCGTCTGTGTATGTGTGTATTTAAAGTGTTGTACTTTCATAGGGACCCCTCCCCACACACACACACACACCATATATTCTTTATTACTATTTTGGGGCATCATTTGCTTTGTGAAAATCAGTACGAAGAGGAATATTACACCCATAACTTGGTTTGCTAAGAATTAATGCAAGGGAAAATTATGCTAGGCGAACTGGGTGAGTTTAATTGCAGCTCCCTTGGTATAATATTTTGATGCCACTGTAAAAATGCAGAATGAGAACATAACTGTTCTATTAAATGCTAATAAATTTAGATGGTAAGCTGTGTTTGGGACAATGCAGAAAACTCCATTTCCTCCACCCCAACAATTGTTCGGCCATATGGATTTGGGATTTTCAAGGTCTGTTACACACATACATGATCCAGAAGGGTTACTCATATATACCCCATTGCTTTAACATTCAGTTGCAGCAGGTGGCTCCCATATGAGTAGGGCAGTGCATGTTATAGGACAGGGGTAGGCAACCTAGGGCCCGGGGGCCAGATGCGGCCCCCCGAGGCCTTTCGACCAGCCCCAGGCCACTGCTGCCCTCACTGCCGCCACCCGCCATGATGATATTGATTATTGTTGTTATTACTTGTTCTTGGGGTTTTCTTGGCAAAATCTCCACAGGGGTTTTGCCATGGCTTTTCTGGGGCTGAGAGAGTGTGCATGCATATATTTTTTAATTTTAATTTTTTAAAAAAATATATTTATTTATTTATTTATTTATTTATTTATTTATTTATGGTGCTTTGCCCCCCCAATTGTCTGAGGGACAGCAACCCAGCCCCAGACTCAAAAAGGTTGCCTACTCCTGTTATAGGAGCTATCCAGGGCACGGAAATGGTGTGTTGTTTGGATTCAGCACTTTGGTCAGCTCCTTAAACCCAGAGTGGATTCACCCCCCCCCCCATTGCCACTGGAAAGCACCAGATGCCACTGATATTACCTTATCTCTAATGAACTCAAAACATCCTAGATGTTTCCCAAGATATTTCCCCATCATCCTGCAATGTTGCCCCTTCCCAATCCTGATGAGATAAGTTCAGGAGAGAAAATGAAAAAGAGAGCAGGGAAGAAGGATGGATGGAGAGGGAGAGTGGTTCAAGGCCCAGTCTTTGGGTAGCTCAAAGTCTGGAATAATATCCAGTGGAGTCATCACATTCCCTCAAAGATAAGCCACCTCTGGAGAGCACCTGGACAGGAGCACACAGACCACCTAGTCAGTCTTCCTCACTGTAGTGAAATCTATTGCATTTCTACTTAAATGATGGTAGTCATTTCTCAATTTGCGAATGTCTTTATAAATCAACATTTGCACATCTCGGCAAAGTCTGTGCCATCTTTGACCCTATTTTTCCTGTGATGTATTTCCTCTTCTTCTTAGCAATAGTTGAGTGCTCACCCTACTGTGCCCCGCAAGTCAATCTTCCACCAAAAATGCTCAATCTCATTGCCTGATCCTTCCCTGCAGAAACTCTTCTGAGTCATTAAGTAATGATGAAAACTCCCATAAAAGTAACTGGAGTCATGATATAAGCATTTATCATTTTGTGGATGCCAAATATTTCCCTGATGAATGATATGCTCCTACTTATTAAGATCAATATTTTAGTAAGATCAATATTTTTAGCAAGATATTGTGCTCTTCTGGATCATTGCTGAGTAATGAATAATCATGTCCTGTATAGAGCAAATAAGTGGTGCCAAGTTTCATTGAATACCTGAATAGTGTTAGGACACAAAATAATGGATTTAATAAATACCAGCCTACAAGATAGAACACTGATAGCATTGCATACATTTAACAACACATTTAATTGTTTTCCTGTTTATAGAAAATAATTTGTGCAAGCCCATAGGCTTCTAAGGTGGTATACTGTTGGATAATATTTAATACAGGGCTTGCATAAGTTAATTTTTGGACTACGCCTCCCAAAATCATCCAGTGGCAGGGGATTCTGGAAGTTGTAGTCACAAAAGTAACTTTGTGTGTTTATTATTTAGATATATACCTCACTCTTTAAATATATTACCAGGATGGTTTATCAGTGATTCCCAAATTGTGGCTGTCCAGGTGTTTTGGACTTCAGTTCCCAGAATCCCAGACTGTTGGCCAGGATGGCTGAGGTGTCTGGGAGCTGAAGTCCAAAACACCCGGAAGACCAGAGTTTGGGGATCACTGGACTTAAAAATAAAATACTACTCCTTCCTTCTCTACCCTGTTAACTAGAGAGAAACAACACGTTTATGTCATTAACCTGTCCTTCTTCTGGGGCAGTAGTTTTCAACTTTTGGTTCTCCAGATATTTTGGTCTTCATCTCCCAGAATGCCTGACCCTTGGCTGTGCTGTCTTTAGAGAACTGAGACCAAACCATCTGCAAAACCAAAAGCTGAGAAACATTGCTCTCAGGAGCACAGGATGGTTGTTTGTTGCCAATCATCTTCTCTTCTGATCCCAAGCATACATCAAAAACTTCCTAGTGATACCTTGCCACCCTTATGTAATAATCCTGGTGACTATGTTAACCTTTGTGTGTCACCCATGGTGAGTATGGGTCCTTTCCCAACTGGCATCCAATTATCAGGCAATGTCACCCTCATTTTGCTTCCTCTCCTACTTTCTTCAGCATCACTGCCCTAGATTCATTGTTCCCCCAGATCTTCTCCCCATAACTGCTTTTGGTCAAAGGGGAGTCCCTAGTGTGCCTTCCTCACTTGATTCTTTTAACAGTCCTCTGGTTAATGTGTGCAACAATTTCTCTAGATGTGGCCATCAGCACTCTCAATCCTTTCAAAGGTCTCTGGCAGACTTCCCAGAAAAGCAAGACGGGGTCACTTGAAACCGATTGCCAGGAAGGAGGATGGATAATGCTCATTCCAGCTATTTGCTCAGGACCTGACTTCCCCTCCTGTGAAATCAAACATGCCAGATTGTCCAATTCTTTAAAGAGAAGGAATGACCAGAAAGCTTGTGTGTATGTGTGTGTTTCCTCCACCAAAATTTTCAAAGCCTCACAGACCATCTGAATGGTGACCTCAGAATCTTGTTTTGTGCCAAAACTAATTCATCTAACAGTATGGCCACATCTTTGCAACTGATTTTGTCTTCGTTGCTAACCTGATGGTGGCACAGCCTCCTCTTGGAATACGGCCATATCTACTTAACAGAAGCAAACATCTCTGACAGCAGCGGATAAAAACCATGGCAAAGCCACCATGACAAGCTATGCAAATTTCCCTCTTGGGCCCAGTGAGCAATTTCGAGTTTCTTCTCAAGATTTAGGAAGGGAGGAATGCCATATGATGGCCTCAGATCATATGATTGTCCTGCAATGTGTGGCAACCTCAAAAGGAACTGTATGCTCTGTGATGGTTCTTTATCATCTTACCACTTTAGTGATCATTCATCTGTGGACCAGTTTTTCTCTTGACAGATATGCTAAATGGAAGACCTTGGACTCTCATGGATTTTACTTGGTAACTGGAGATTTGTATATTTACAGGACAATGGATGGTTTTATATAGTACGTCTCCAGTAAAGTCAAGTTTTGCAAGACCTTCTGAGCATTCCCATTCAGAGCCATTGTAGTATAATGGTTTGAGTTTTATTTAAACTAGGACAGCAAGAGATCAGGGTTCAAATTCCTTCTCAAGCATGGAAAACCACTATGTGGTTTTGGCCAAGTCACACTCTCTTAGCCATAGAGTAAAGCAAAGGTCACATTCTTCAGAATAAATCTTACCAAGACAGCTCTAAGGCTGCATCCGCACTGCAGAAATAACCCAGTCTGACAGTATTTTAACTACAACAAGCTACATTACATTATTCATTACAGCAAACTACAACTCCCAGGATTTCATCGCATCGAGCCATGGCAGTTAACGTGGCAGTTAAAAAAATAAACTGGATTATTTCTGCAGTACGGATGGAGCCCTAGAGACATTTCCTCCTGCATTTCTGCGGGGGGGGGGGGGGGGGGAAGCAATAAAGAATGAAACACTAATACGGAGAATGTTCCACTTTGCAAGGGGATAGAAGTTGCTACTAAAAGTAATCATGAGCCTTGGCAAGCTGCAGACAGACAGATAAAATAGCAGAAAGGTTGTGTGTAAGTCTATGTTTGCGTATGTGAAAGAGTCTGCTTTAAATATACCATCTGCAGCTTGAAATGCTTGCTGGTATCCAAGTGCGGAGTCCCACCCAGGGAGGACTGACACGATGGCACCTTTGTGGTATCAATGGCCCAGTTATGCACATTCTTTCCTAAACCGCAGTTTAATTTTACATCGACGCTACACTGTGCTCCTTCTCAGTAAGTTGTATTGAGGCAACCAGTGTTTAACGTCAGGCTTATCTTAACATTTACATTACTAAACCGTGGATTAACTCATGTGCTACACGTTGCATAAGAAGATTTACTTTCTTGTTTCACTGCTGTTTACACAGCGGTGAGTGAAAAAAAATAAATTAGACATGAAATCGGGGTGTGGGGAATCAGCGATCGGCTTACACAGGAGCAAGGATTGCCCAGTTGTTGTTGTTTTTAAAAGAAAGACCAAGAATGAAAGGACCAGTGTCTCTTTTGTGTTTTAAAAAATGGTGCAAAATGTGAGTTTGGAAAGATCTTTTTTCTGATTGCAACTTCACAAATCCCCCAGTCCAAATGCAAACTTTTCTGTACTCTGGGGAGGAGCAGAAGAACCTCTTTTATAAAAACTCAGATCATTGAGCCCGCTCACCCCATATTGTCTACACCTTCCAGGGTTTTCAGAGAAAAATCTTTCTCAGGATTATTTTTTATTTTATTTTATTTTATTTCATAAAGTTTATTGAACATATAAAACCATACATATACTTCAGATATATCATATCAAAAAACATACAACAATCAGACGATAAATTCAACCTTATCATACCATCTGTATCAACTTTACATTCATACATCCCATCCAGTACCTTCCCATTCATTCTCCCATTCAATATTTTCCCACTCTTTCCTTCCCTTCTCCCACTCTTCTTCCTATCCATTCTCTCTATGGATGTTATCACACGTGGCCCACAATGCGATAATAAACCGGAAATGACAAATTCCGAAAATAAACCGAAAATAAACCTTGATTCCGCAAATGGTTTTCACACGTAATTACTTTAATTGCGCAATTAAGGAAAGCTCCCCCTGAAACTGCATTTAACATTCACACACAAGTGCGTACATGTACTAGAAATGATCTTCTAGCACATGCACACTACAGCCGTGGCTGTCACTCGCCGCATCTGTCACCCCTTCCCCAGGTCGTTCTCGGAGCAGCCGGCCCTCCGCACGGCCGGCGCTCCGAGGAGGACCTCCCGCCGCAGCGTTCTCCGAGGAGGTCCTCCTTGGAGCGCTGGCCCTGCGTTGGATCGGCGCTCCAAGGAGGTCCCCCTTGGAAAGCCGGCTCTCCGAGGAGGTCCCCCTTGGAAAGCCGGCTCTCCGAGGAGGTCCTCCTTGGAAAGCCAGCCCTACGTAGGGCCAGCGCTCCAAGGAGGACCTCCTCGGATAGCTGGCTTTCCAAGGGAACCTCCTTGGAGCGCCGACCCGACGCAGGGCCGGCGCTCCAAGGAGGACCTCCTCGGAGCGCTGACCCCCTTCCAAATGTGACCCTCTTCCAAATCCCCCTTCCAAATGCGCATTTGCTTTCCACATTACAGCGATTTTACCTTAATTGCGAAATTATCTTAATTGCGCATTTGCATTTCCTCCAAAGAACCAAATTTCAAAAGATCTTGTTTCTGTCCACTTTCTGTCCACTTTTTGTCCAGTTTCTGTGTGACGCCGTGTGAAAACACGGGCCAATAATCTGGTTTCGGTCGGGATTTTGTGTGGATTTGGCCCCGTGTGATAACGTAAGTCCTTCTCCCTATTTCTCACTTCCATTCTTTCCCCTTCCATCCTTCTATCCCCTTCTCTTTCTTCCACTTCCCCCTCTATTCTCTACCTTTACCCTTACACTCACCTTCTACACTTTCTCTTACCTTTGTCCAACATACTATAATCTATTTAATGTTGTAAGCTGCCCAGGTTGCATTACGCAGAGAGGTGGGATATAAATAAATAAATTATTATTATTATTATTATTATTATTATTATTATTATTATACAAATATCTATCCTTCCCCCTCTTATCTACCCTTCCTCCCCTACCTTCACACCTTCTCATTCACACTTCTCCTATCATACCACTTCCTATCTGCTGGGGCATTCTATTCTTCTCTTCTTGGTTACCTTCCCTATGGCCTTCTGATATCCTCCACATTTTCAGTAGTGGAGGATTATTTTTGAGTATCAAGGTGGAGTCTATCACCCATTGCACGCAATGCAAATCTTTCTTTGCATTCATTTTTGCATGCCAGGCAAAATCTTTCTTTGCATTTTTGCATACCATGCAAAATCTTTCTCAGGATTATTTTTGGGTATCAAGCTTTTTCATGCCACCCATCTTCGACCCAACCAAGTGATGCTCCTTCTCCCATGCAGACCCATGCCAGGGGTCATTCCCAGCAAGTCGATAGCCTTCCTGCAAAATGCAACAAGAACTGTCTTCTTCCCCATGAACCTGTCCAAACTGTGAGGTCAACCAATGAGGACCTCTCAGACATATGTCAAAAGACTGGCCCTTTTTGGAGAGTCAGTGTGGTGTAGTGGTTTGAGCATTGGACCACAACTCTGGAGACCAGGGTTCAATTCTCCACTTGGCCATGAAACCCTCTGGGTGACCTTGGGCAAGTCACATGCTCTCAGCCTCAGGGGAAGGTGATGGCAAACCTTTTCTGAACAAAGCTAGGCAATAAATAAATAAATAAATAAAAACCCATGATAGATTTCCATTAGGGCTGCCATAAGTCAGAAATGACTTGAAGGGACACAACAATAACAAAGAGGCCCTGAGAGCCCTTGTAGCTGAAAAGCGGAGTATAAACACTCTAAATAATAAATAAAGAAATAAATGAGTGCTGTAGATCCATCCTACTGAATCCTGGGATTTGTAGCTTTGTGAGGCACCAGCTTTCTTTGGCAGAGAAGGCTAAAGACCTTGTAAAACTACAAATCCTAGGATTCCATATGATGGTGTTACAGCACTTAAAGTGGTGTCCAGTTGCATTATTTCTAAAGTGTAGATGCATCCTTAGTCTAAAGTGCCAGGCTCAGAGGAATCCAAAGAGCGTACCAATGTGCCAGAGCCAAGGGAATTCACAAATCAGAAGAAAAATAACATGGACAGGAAAAAAACAATGTTAAAAATTAGTGATCTTATATTTCCACCATCAGTATTTCATACCCAGTCCTCGGGGGAAGGAGGCATGTGCAAACTGAAGCTGCTTACGCTTCCTTCTGCTTTGGTAGGTTTTCCTAAATCCTGGCACTCCTTCTCAGCTGGCCTCTTTCAAGCTGAAATTTATGCCAGTATTTTAATACTCTGATTTTCCAAAAAAAAAAACAAAACCAAACACAACACACCATACACTCAATATGGATAAAAATAATAAAAGATTGAAACAAAGACTTAAATCCCAATTAATCCCAGCTAGAGTAGACTCTACTGCATCACTTCTGCATCAGTCAGAATTTGGTAAATCAATTTTTATGTCAGTACCATTGGCAGAATGAGCCCACTCTAGTGGAGACTAACAGTTGTGTTTGGCCCATAATAAAATATTCAGAAAAAAAGGTTATGAGTCCCTCCCCCTTTTTTCCCCCCTGTTTTTTGTTCTTTTCCTCTTTTGGCAATCTCCTCCTCTAACCACAAAAGATTATTTTTAGGGGAAGAAATAACAAAACAAAACAAAAAAAGAAACAAATAAATGCAAAGTTTGTGGGTTTTAGATATTATATGCAATGGTGTAGTAAAATGATGTCCCTTATAAAAAAATGACAAAATCAAGGTTTACTTGAGGGATATATATATATATATATATATTCAAGCCATGGATGATTGAATTCATTGATGCAGAGTCTGTGGATATGGGGGAACCAACTGTCCATGGCAGATGTTCTAGTGTTGGGCATTCATCCCAATGACTGTTTCCATTTTAAACTTTACAGAATAAGAAAATAAAATATTGGACCATCTTGTGCAACTATTTGGGTCTACAACCCTATGGAGCTCTCATCTAAATATTTCCCCTCCCAAACTTTGGGGACATTTCCACCATGAAACCATGAATGTACAGAACTGTAGCTGGGCCAGATGTTGGATCCAGATGTTGGATTCATTGGAAGCAGTGGTTCCCAAATGTTGTTTTTCCAGGTGTTTTGGACTTCAGCTCCCAGGATCCTTACCTTTTGGGCATGGTGACTGGGGCTTCTGGGAGTTGAAATCCAAAACACCTGGAAAAACAACATTTGGGAACCGCTGATCTAAAGTATTACTGATAGATAGCTTGCCAACCCTATAGGTTTGCTTAGGGTCACCATTAGTCAAAAATGACTTGGAATCACACAACCACGACCACAAACACAATCACTTGTTTCATGGGTGATGATGGGACTCTATGGATGTCCATCCATGATTTTTCAGATCCAGTGGGACCATTTCTATATGAGTGCCAGCCTTTCAGGAATTGCTCCACAACTGCAGATAATATATGTAAGTATCAGTGTGGTGCCTATATATATATATATATATATATATATATATATATATATCAACTCTGGGAGGTGATCTGATCCACCACAAAGCTTTCTGCCTCTCCAAAATGTGCTAAATCTTACTCTTGCCACATGGGGGCTCATTCCAAAAGAAATCCTCAATCCATGAAAATGACAAAGGAAACTCACACTTCATTGTTGTTGTTGTTGTTGTTGCGTGCCTTCAGGTCATTTCTGACTTATGGCGACCCTATCCCAGGCATGTTTCTTCAGAGAGGGTTTGCCACTGCCATCCTCTGAGGCTGAGAGAGTGTGACTTGCCCATGATCACCCAGTGGGTTTGCATGGCTGAGATGGGATTCGAACCCTGGTCTCCAGCGTCATAGTCCCACGCTCAATTTAAAAAATAATAATAATTAAATAAATATATAATGAGGATGATGATCATAACATTTCTAACATTTTAATATGTTCTGGAAGCTTCGCCTGGGACAAAGGTGGCATATAAAGAAAGTGAATGAATGAATGAATGAATAGATAATGAATGAATGATGCAGATGAGGATGATGATAAAACTTCTAACATCTTAACATCTTGGGTACCCAGATGGGAGAAAGGTGGCCTAGGAATAAAGCCAATCGATTAATCAATCAATCAATAATGAAGAGGAGGAGGATGCTGATAAAATTTGGGAAATTTGAATGTATTCCGGAATCCGCCTTGGGTCCTGGCCTGAGAGAAAGGTGGCATAAAAATAAAGCAGCTAAATAAATAATGATAAGGATGAGGATGAAATTTCTAACATCTGAATGTGTTCTGGAGGCTGCCTTGGGTCTGGCCTGGGAGAAAGGTGGCATATAAAGAAAGTGAATGAATGAATGAATCAAAGATATAGCCATGGTAGTCTGTAGCATCAGTATGTCGAGAGATCTTGTAGCACCTTTGAGACTCGCTGAAAGAGAGAAGTTGGCAGAAGGAGCATTCCTAGACTTCAGTCTACTTCCTCACTCCACCAAATGCATCTGAGGAAGTAGACCAAAGTCTACGAAAGCTCCTGCTGCCAACATCTTTCTTTCAGTTAGTCTCAAAGGTGCTACAAGATCTCTCTACGCACTGAATGAATGACGCAGATGAAGATGATGATAACATTTCTAACATCTTCACGTGTTCTGGAAGCCGCCTTGGGTCCCCAGCTTGGGAGAAAGGTGGCCTAGGAATAAAGCAAATCAATCTCAATTGATAATGAGGAGGAGGAGGAGGAGGAGGAAGATGCTAATGATAAAATTTGGGAGATTTGAATGTGTTCTGGAAGCTGCTTTGGGTCCCTGCCTGGGAAGAAGGTGACATAGGATTCTACGATTTTATGATTCGATATAAGTAAAGTAGAAAAATAAATACATTGATGATGATGATGATGATGATGATGATAAAATCTCTAATGTTTTCATGTGTTCTGGAAGCTGCCTTGAGTCCTGGCCTAGGAGAAAGGCGGCATATAGATGAAGTAAATAAATGAATGATGAGGATAAGGATGAGGATAAAATGTCTAAGCCGCCCAGATTGGTTTTCCAGAGGGCGGGGTATAAATACATTATTATTATTATTATTATTATTATTATTATTATTATTCACTGGGATGTGTTTTGCAAGCCGCCTGGGGTCCCGATCATGGAGAAAGGCGGCTTATGGATAAAGTAAATAAACGAATGAGGAGGAGGAGGAGGATAGAATGTTTTAATCTCGGCATGATTTCTGAAAGCCGCCTGGGGAAGAAAGGCGGCACATGACTGCATGATTGTATAGCAGCTAATAAGTAAATAGCTAGAGAGGAGGAGGAGGAGGAGGAGGAGGAGGAGGAGGAAGGCGGCGGTGCTGTCAGTGCGGAGGGAGTCCGTCTCCGGCCGGCAGGGGGCGCTCTTCGGCCAGGCTCCTCCGGGGCTGAGCGAGGAGGCAAAGGAGGCAAAGGCAGCGAAGGCAAGGCAAGGCAAGGCAAGGCAAGGCAAGGCAAGGGAAGGGAAGGGAAGGGAAGGGAAGGCGCGGGGTGCCGCTGAGCTTGAGCCCGGCCAGCCTCGCAGAGAGCCAGCGGAGGAGGAGGAGGCGCCTGCCTCTCGCTTCCATCCCGGACGAAGACGGGAGGAGGAGGAGGAGGAGGAGGAGAGACTCCGCCGCCGCCGCCTCCTCCTCCGAGAGCATCTCCAGAAAGGCAGCCCAGGAGCAGGAGCAGGAGGAGGAGGAGGAGAGGCGCCTCGGGCTCGGAGCTCTCTCTCTCTCTTTCTCTCTCAATCTCTCTCTCTCTCTGTGTGTCTGTGGCCCTCCTGCCCTGCCCTGCCCTGCCCTGCCCTTCTTGCGGGGGGGGGGGCTTTTGGGCGGGCGGAGGGGCCCCGAGGAGAATTAGAGAGAGGAGAGAGAGGAGGCCAAGGAAAAGATGGATCTATTCGACTTCTTCCGAGACTGGGACCTGGACCAGCCCTGGTAAGGGACCCCCGCACCCTTCCTGCCTCCTCCCCTTCCTTCCTTCCTTCCTTCCTTCCTTCCTATCTTCCTTCTCTTCTTCTTTCATTCTTTGCTTCCCTCCCTCCTTCCTTCCTTCCCTTCTTCCTTCCTATCTTCCTTCCTTCCTTCCTTCCTCCTTCCTTCCTTCCTTCCTTCCCTCTTCCCTCTTCCCCTTCTTTCCTTCTTTCCATCCTTCCTTCACTCCTTCCTTCCCATCTTTCTTTCTTTCTTTCTTTCTTTCTTTCTTCCCTCCTACCTTCCTTCCTTCACTCTTTCTTTCTTTCTTTCTTTCTTTACCTCCTTCCCTTTCCTCCCCCTCTCCTTCCTTCCTCCACCCCTTCCTTCCCTCCTTCTTTCCTTCCCTTATCCTTCTTACCTTCCTTCCCTTCCACCTCCTTCTCTCTTTCCTTCCTTCCTTCCTTCCTTCCCGGTGCCAAGCCCTGGCATGGGGTCTCTCCCTCAACAGAGGACCGACCCCCTGGCAATGCCCCAATGGTATACCCCTCCTGGCCGGCCACCCTCTCCCCTTCCCTCCCTGGGTCCGTCAAGTTGCCTTCTTCTCTTTCTCTTTCTCTGTTCCCCTTCCTGTCTTTCCTGGGGTCCCGCTTGGGATGCCCTGCCCCGATCGCCCGTATTTTCTTATTATTGTGATGATTATTGTGATGATGATTATGAGATTGGTGAGGGAGGGGGTCGTGTCCCTTCGGGTTGTGTCCTCCCCCGGCCAAGATCAGAAGGCAGGGGTTGTGAAAAAGAAATGGACTTGTGCAAACCCAATCTGCCAAATGCCTTGGAGGTGTAGGCGAAGTCCGATATGCGTTTGCAAAGGTAGCTAGCTCAGGGAATACTTCATCATCGGAATCCTCCTCCTCCTCCTCCTCCTCCTCATCTTCCTCATGCCTTTTGATATATTCTCTTCTCTTTCTGCCGGGTGCCGCACATGGAGACCCAAATGCCCCCAAGTCCATGCCAAAGGTGCCCCAAAGGGATGTGGGTCCTCAGGGGCATGGTGTACACCTCCTTCCTCCAAGGATGCTCCAACTTACAAGCAGCCTTTTGGGTGACTGCAGTTGGGCAGGCAGGCGGCTTTCAAAAGGCAATGGTTTCTTTTCTTTTCTTTCTTCGTTCCTTCCTTCCTTCCTTCGCTCCTTCCCTCCTTCCTTCTCTCCTTCCATCCTTCTTTCCCTCCCTCCTTTCTTCTTTCCTCCTTTCCTTCCTTCCTTCTTTGCTTCCTTCCATCCTTCCTTCCTTCCCTCCTTCCCTCCTTCCTTCTCTCCTTCCCTCCTTCTTTCCCTCCCTCCTTTCTTCTTTCCTCCTTTCCTTCCTTCCTTCTTTGCTTCCTTCCATCCTTCCTTCCTTCCCTCCTTCCCTCCTTCCTTCTCTCCTTCCATCCTTCTTTCCCTCCCTCCTTTCTTCTTTCCTCCTTTCCTTCCTTCCTTCTTTGCTTCCTTCCTTCCATCCTTCCCTCCCTCTTTTTTTCTTTCTTTCCTTCCTTCCTTCCTTCCTTCCCTCCTTCCTTCTTTCTTTCTTTCTTTCCTTCCTTCCTTCCTTCCCGATTCCAAGCCCTGACAATGCCAATGGTACCCCTACTGGCTGGCCACCCACTCCCTCTTGGGTCGGTTAAGTTGCAAGGGTGCCTCGGTAGGTCCCTGGGCAGCCCACCCCAGAGCAATAGTATTCTGTTTTATATTCTCTTTTAATATTCTGGAACAATATCCTGTTTGAATCATATCATAGTCAAGTTCTATTTTAATGCATCACTTTGCTCTGTTGTTAATTGTACTCTTCTTTTCGATTGTTAGCCACTCTGAGTCCCAGTTTTGGGAAAAGAGCAGGATCCAAACAAATATAACAATAATAATAGTAATGACATGAACCAAAAATTCCAAAGAAGGGAGAATTAACAAGGGGGGAAAAATCCTTCTCCCTTCCCTATTTCTACATTTTACTTTACTTTACTAGTGCCAGTTTGTCTCATTTTAACAAATGTCTACATTCCCTCATCTCCTTTTCACAAACGAAATGTATGTTTTCTGCTTTCCTGTCTTTTCTGGGAGCTCTGGCTTCATCCTTATTTTAACTCCAAAGTCTTGGAAATATACATGCCGTGGCTCCCCAGTCTTTCATTTCACGGTCCCCCCTTTCAAATGAAAAATGACTTGTCCAATTTTTTACGGACGTACTTTTACAAAAATGTGCAAATTTGCTCCAACCAACCTACTTCCCCCAACTTTTGGGGAGGGGAGGAATTTTTAAAACTGGAAGTTGATGTTTGGAGGGCCGGAGTAGCACCAAAGTTGTGATTTGATGCTGTATTTAACTTGGAAAACTGCAAAGCTTTGTTGCCCGTAAATATTTAGAATAGGATCCGCCAAGGTCTGGATTCATTTTGTGTTTGACTTTGCCAAGTGAACAAGTGTGTCCTGATGTATGCTTTGCTGAAGAATTTGGGGAAAATATTAATGTTAATATTTATTATTATTATTATTATTATTATTATTATTATTATTAGATTAGTGAATGAGTTGTGTCCATTAGACAGCCGTCATGAGCGGTGTGAAAATAAATTGTGCAAATCTAATCTGCAAAATGCCTCCAAGATGCAGGCGAAGTACAATGTGTTTGCAAAGAGCGCTCGGTTTAATTTGTCGGCACACTAAGCCGTATGAGTTTACAATAACAATAACAACAACAATAATAGATTGTGTCCTTTTTGCCAAGCCGCACCATCGCTGCCTGGGCTGGCAATCCCAGATACCTGTCACATTTTATTTTTCGTAAATGTTTTTATACAGCCATTGAGACTCACTCCTCAGGACTGTAAATTACCCCATATCAGTCTGAATCTGCAAACAGGCGTTGTGGATCTTGTGAAGTGTTTTATCAGCTCTGTGTAAACCATCACATGGTGTCGCTTAATAACCGTGCTGTTGTTACTTAAAAGTAATAATCACAATAAAATTAGTCCTCAATTAAATATGCTGCTCCACAGTATCTTTACCCTGCCAAACTCATTTATTTTTGCAGACAGCTGATAACCGCTGCATTGCTACTCAAACAGTATTTGCATACAATTTGCCTAATTTATGGTGTGGGTAACATCATTAATTTAATAGGAGCTGTTATAACGGAGCGTGGAGGTGTCATCTAAAGAAGAGCAGGGGGGAGAAACAACATTGAAGCATGTTGCAGTGTTTATCTAGAGTTCGCCATGGGCTGTGATGTATTTTTTTAGCTGATTGGCATGGCAAATACTGAAATGATGTATTCCAGGGAGAAAAAAAACGGAAAACATTGATGTATCTCTTTTCTTCTTCTTGAGGTTCTGTTTAAAAAAGAGAGAGAGAGAGATGTGGAATACTAGATGACAGTATTTTCTCTCATTTAATGGTCACTGTTAGCTTGTTTTCTCCAAGTTTTTTTTTAAAATTAAAAAAAGGAATATTTTGGTTGCTAGGTCATTGGGATTTCCTTCCTTCCAACTGTATGTATTTGTATTTACTTGGTTTTTCCCCCCCTTCTCCATAAATTCTTTGGCTTGCACACTCTAACAAGTAGATACACCGATTCCATGGGTTTTGGTCTGCGTTGAGCTGCTCAGGGAGGTCTGGGTGACGTTCGGTTGATATTCTCACAATCCTGACTTCTTTTGGCGAGAACAGTTTGCCATCATGTGTATGCATTGATGTGCCCCACACTTGCCTAATATCATGTATACCCTTTAATTTATTATTATTGCTATTAAATGCACAAGGCACATAGCTTTATCGGTTATCAGGTGAAAGAACGTCCTTGCATCCTGAAGTCAGAATTGTATAAAGAGCTTGTATTTTGCAAAAACCTTGGTTGTTGGCAGGTTATGTTTGCCATTGCGAGCAGATGTTTGCATTTTGGAAGCAGTTTGTCTCATGGACTTTAGTAGGACTTACTCCTGAGTAAGGATATGCATATGATTTCCAGCCTGGAGCGAGTAGCATGCTATGTTTTCTTGTGCATTATTGAATTTACCTCTAGGAAAATTAAGTCCTGCCTGGAGGTAGGCTGCTGATATGCGCCTTAACAGGTTTGTGCAAATCTCTGTTAAATTACGTCTGGGTGCTCCTTAGAGCATTAAGAGTCAAGTGCAACCTGAAAAAAGGTGAAGGCCGTGGGATGATCGATGGGTAGTGTGTTGGTTTTAGGCTATGCATACCGCTCACATGTGTGTATACAATTGGAAAGATGATGGGGAGAGTTGTACGAAAGCATAAATATTTACTCTGGTGGAGATGTATATTGTAACCTGCCCGGGATAGAGAGCAAGTGGTTTAGATTTGTTTCTGTTCTCTCTCATTCACTTTGGAAATTAATGCTGGCCCAAGGCAGAGGTGGTGGAAACAAAAGAACAACAATAAACATTTTGTGTAGAAGACACGCAACTGTATGAAAGTGCCTTAGTCTCACCTGGCTGAGAGAAATCCATCTCCTTCCCTGGTTAGTATAAGCAAAGAAACCCCCAAAGAAATCCTGCATTTATGTATTAATTCTTCTCTGTTGTTTCACCATTTTACCCTTACAACATCCTTGTTAGCTGGTATATTAGATCAAGGCAGCATCTTCACTGCAGAAATAATGCAATTTGATACTATTTTAAACTGTCATGGTGCCATCCTATAGAATTCTGGGATTTGTAGCCTCTTGTGGCAGCAGAGTTCTCTGACTCTGACAAAAAAATTGTTGTTGTTTTTGTTGTTGTTGTTTGCCTTCAATTTGTTCCCAACTTATGGCAACCCTTAGGTGAACCTACCATGGGGTTTTCTTGGCAAGTTTCTTCAGAGGAGGTTTGCCATTGCCTTCCTCTAAGGCTGAGAGAGTGTGACTCACCCAAGGTTACCCTGTGGATTTTCATGGCCAAGCCAGGATTTGAATCCTGGTCTCCAGAGTCATAGTCCAACGCTCAAACTACTACACCATGCTGGCTCCCTCTTACAAAACTACAGATCCCAGAATTCCATAGCACTAAGCTATGGCAGTTGAAGCGGTGTTAAACTGCATTATTTCTGCAGTGCAGATGCAGTCTAAGAAAGGTATAAGTCCCATAATTTCATATCATTGGCCATGCTGGCTGAGGCTTATGTAAATTGTAGGCCACAAACATCTGGAAGGCCAAAGGTTCCTTAGCCTAGACCAAGATTTATTGGCTTCAAGGTCTACTTGAGCCAAAACCAACACACTGTCCATGACTACATGACATTGGCAGTCTTGGAAAATGATACACAAGGCCTTAGATTATTTCCAAATTTCACCATGGAAATCCACTGGGTGAAAGCAATTGAAAGGGAGCAATGGTAATTCTCTTCTACTCTGGAGAATTACCTCGGAACATAGATTGGACCCTATGTTGGTTCCATACACAATCTAAACATGTCAGTGCAGGCATAGCGGAAGAATGTTCCTTTTCCTCTCTGTAGACATGGCCTGAGAAATATTGGTTTGGCTGAGGCTATGTAGTGAGTCCACAGAGGTGCCGTAATTTGAACCAAGGTGTTCCCAAATCTTATTTAACCCTCTGGAATATTTCTTTACTTTGTCACTCTACTCCATTTCTTCCCATTCTACTCATGAAATTGGATAGCAGTAAAGGCAAGGGGGAAGAGGAAAGGAAGTTAGAATGGCCACTGTCCCTAACCCAAAAAAGGCTCCAAAGCTGAGTGTAAAGTCCAAAAAGAGGGAAATTTATTAAAGAAAAACAAGGGGTTTCTCCTCCCAAGCTCTAATAGGCCTAAAATAAAAGGTACTTTACAGTTCCAATGGATTTGTTCAGGTTTAATTATCTTCAGTGTTGTCATCTCTCTGGGTTTGTTCCTGGACTGATCTCCTTCTCAATGAAGCTGGTGCAGGGTCTTTCAGCTTCTGGTGCTATTGTCTTCTTTGATGATGATATTTACTAGAATTAGCTGCTCCTGGTAACTAAATTGGCTAATGTGGTATGGCTACAGGTGTAAGAAATGCCCTTTCCCTCTGCCTGAGCCTGTTGCCACCAAACAAATCAAGCCAAGCCTATCTAAGAAAAACTAAAAATCCCAAGCTGAAGCAGAGCTTGCTGGGAAGGCGCAAACCAAAAACTAGAAAAATGCAGGGGATACCTACAGCTCCTCCCACAAACTAATACAGTGGAACATTCCTATGCTCAAACTAAACTGAAAATAAAGGAAAATACAGGGGAGAATTTAAACAGTCCAGGCTGGACATCACAATGATGATGATGATGATGATGATGATGATGATGATTTTAGATAGGCATCTGTGATAGTCCTATTACATCAGAGTCCGAGAATGGCCATTTATACAAGGACCTTAAACTTGCTTAAATGGCTACACAAATAGAAAGGTCAGTGATCACCTTGTGGCGATGGAGTCATCTGTAGGCCAGGTCTCTTTTGCTTTTCATCTCTCCAACCCTGTCTTTGCATGAATGCAAAACCTATGCTACTTTGGCCTCAGAGTGGTGTCCGGTCAAACAAGCTTCCTCAGCTAGGGATGTGGAATTCTACTGTGTTGCCAAACAAAAATGAATTCTTTCAGGGGTAACTTCTCATGTTTGTGAGGTCTTCGTTCAGACTTCTTTTCTTCCATCATGTGCTGTTGCAGAACACCTTTTCCATTGCTCTGCTTTATTGCCCTGAAGTGTCAAATAGCTTGTTAAACCCAAAGCTGTATCTGCTTAGTATTTTTGATGAACACAAGGAGAAGGTAGAGAGACCCCCACAGCTCCATTTTTGGAAGTTGGACTATATTGAAATGCTGTATTGAACAAAATATATATTAGCAACACCAGCAAACAAACAAACAAAAATCCCATCTCCTTTTGTTCTCTCTTAGAAAGTGCTTTTATATTGGGGATTTATGTTATGGATATCTCCAACGGAATTGTTTAGAAACATTTTCACTTTCTTTCTGGATTATTTTTCCCCCTTCGTATTTTTCATCTTCTGTGTTGCAACATAAAGAAATAACTTTCTTGGCTTCTAGTATATAGTTGAGGAGATTAGGGTCTGTGAAAATAAGCAGCTAGCCAATGCAAAAAAATACCGTCCGGGCTGAGGTTTGGGAGTGCAGGGATAAGCTCTACAATTGATTACACCATAACATACTAAATTTTCTTGGTCTTACATGGGATTGCTAAAACTCCCATCGCAGAGAATCCTACGCATAGAGTGAGACTTTATGTTGAACTGATGACGCTGGTGAAATGTTGTTTCCTAATGAATGATCTGAGAATGTTATGACTTTAAAGATAACAGCAGCTAAATCATGGTGGAGAATAATCAAGCCTTCTACAAATCATTGTGGCATGAAGAAATATGGGGGTGGGGTGGGGTGGGAAAGAAGCTATGGTTTGTTGAGAGGTTTATGTAGATATTGTCTGTGTTTGGTGAACATATTCCCCATGAACATCTGAGAACTGAGTGTAGCCAAGAGTGTGTGAGGTTGCTGGGGAGGGCTTCATGTGCTCTTATGTGCAAACCATGTGCTCTTAGGGGCAGAGTTCATGGACAAAGTTTCCAATTAAGGAATGTCACACACAAGAAGGACCTCTGATGTATCCCTGTGACATATTCTTGGAGGCAATATTTTCTCAATCAAGTGTAGATGTTTTCCAGGTGTTTTTAACCTCAGCCCCTATCTGCTCCATCTTTAATGGCCAGTAGTAAAGGATTATGGGAATTGTAGGCCACTGCCAACAACAACAAAAACAAAAACAACCAGGTGCTGTAGACTTTAATTCAGAGAAAGGAACTGGCAAAAGCACCTCTGAATATTCGCTGCCTAAAAAAAACCCCTATGAAATTCTAGATTTACTATGGGGCAACTTCATACCTAAACTGTCTGGTGTTTGGCAATATTTATACTCATGGTAGCCAGGTGTTCTCAAGAATATTCCAAGGATGTGTTGCTGTGCAGCCCCAACTCTTTCACAGATGCTCAAGCTCATAGTAAAGCCTGATCCATCTATGAGTAAGAACTTCAAGGCAATGTCAAGGAGGAGTATGGTGCCACAGTGGCTAATACTATCTCTGAGGCTGTCTAACTTCCATGAATGTCTCTCAGCTTTGGTTGATGATGTTTTCCTCATTGGTGAGGAAAGGGTCTCTTTTGTCTCAGGGCTTATGGGCCATGTGGACAATATCTTGAATGGACAAATCCTAATCCAGGGAAGGACCTCAGACATAAACCCTGGAGAACCACAAGAAGACAATATCAAGGATGGGAAACATTCTCACCTTTTCCTCTTCATTGACTAGTAGGGAGATGACTAAGAGTCCTACTTTACAGAGGACAGACTTCTCCTTGAAGGCATTCTCCTCTATTTGTATGGCCAGCTAATCCAAACCCTTCCTAAAGACGAAGACTCCAAAGAAGGTAGAGCAGGAGTTTTGAAGTAGCCCATCAGTGCTTACCATCTGGGTACCACAGGCCATCTGGGCACCTTCCCCACTATGCTAAGATGCATTTCTAACTAATTTATAGCAATTCCTTCCAAGTTTGCATTCTGTTTATAAATGAGGGTATGCACATTTCCTGCAATTTGTGTTCTCTATTGCTCTTTCCTTTTTTGTAATGTACTGCCTCCTTCCTTTCCCCCAAAAATACAATGGATGAATGGCCAATGTAATTTGGAAACACATTCCTTCTTGCTTTTTGGGGCCATCCAATTTTGCTTTGCCTACTCACAGGCCTACACAGCAAGAGTCCTTGTTTTACAATCCTGGTCTTGTGGCAGAAAGGTCTATGCTTCTGTCAGATGGGATCACCTTCCCCTTTGCCTTCAAGGAACAGTTGGGAGGCTGGAGATGTCCACTTCTGTCAATAGGAGTAAACTTGAAAATAGCTACCACTTTCAGTTTCTAGAAGGGATTAAAAAAATAAAACAATTTGGAAATGTCTGCTTTTCAAAGCCGGCTGGCTAATGGTGCTTTGTAATCAAAAGAGTTGTTTAAATTGTTCTAGTGTCTCTTTGCCATGAACTCTCTGACTCTAATTATCTGCAGACTAATGGAGATATCTTAAGATAAAAGGATGGCATTAAAAGGGTGGAGGAAGGAGAAGAGAGAGAAAACAAATTCCTTGTCAGCAGGGATTTGAAGTCCGCTTCAGACAACTTCTAATGATTTCACTGCTTTCAGTTGGAGAGGTCTTAAGGAGAAGAAAGTTCCACTGGGCTCAGTCAAGCTTATTCCCTAATGTAGTCTATATGCCTTGCAAGTGTAGAAGTGCTTGTTTGGAATCCAATGGGTTAGTCCGAATTGGAGGAGAACCACTGATGCAACTGAGGAATGGTGAGTCAACACATAGGTAAATCCCATATGCTTCAATGGGTCTATCTCTGGTTGGGACTCTGAATAGAATTGAGTCCATCATCCCTGGATCTTGGTCAAGCAAGCATCTGATTCAGTTGCAGTTCAGTGAGATCCTAGTTTGTCTATTTATTTAATTTATATTGCAGCTTTCCCCCAATATTACACCCAATGGTGGTGAACCTATAGCATGCATGCCAGAGGTGGCACTCAGAGCCTTCTCTGTGGGCACGCATGCTATTGCCCGAGCACAGAGTTCACCAGTGTTCATTACTAGAAAGCCAGAGGGATGTGGCGCTTTGCGATAAATAAGTAGGTTTTGGGTTTGGTCACTCGGTCTCTGAAAGTTTTACCATCACTACAATAGGTCCAACAACAAGTGGACCTTACTCGCCTCCCTAGAAAGAGAGATCCAGAGCCTGGAAGTCACCAAGAAGGCAGTATCTTGCGTCCCCACCAAATATGTTTTCAGAGGGGATGGGACTTAAAGAAGGGTATCTCCTCAGGATTTTAGGGACTTGACAGGCTCATATAAAATATATTGCTAACTTAAACAAGTAGGGGAAGGTGTTCTGCATTTTCTATTTGCAAACATATTTTCAAGGATGAGCAAGCTTGCTAGGTAGGCTCTGAGGAGCTGTCTTATATCCCTTTGTTTGAAGAACCATTGTTTAAGTGATAACACATATGCTTTGTGCCTTGAAGATCAGATTCCATCCATGACTCTTGCAGTTCAGAAGCAGCAGGTCTATGAAATGGCATCTGCCTGAGACTTTGGGAAGCTAAAGCTGACAGGGTAGACTGGGTTATGCAGATGTAGAATGAAGCAGTTCTATATTAGGAAACATGCAGGGGTAGCTGTGTTGGCCATTTAGCAAATTCAAACCTCATAGGTTTGCAAGAGAAGAGTCCTTGTTGAGATGCAAATGGACTTTAAATTTGCTGGTCTTTGCAAATCTCCCAATAGCCACATGGCAAGAAGGAGAAGGGGCTAACCTGAAAAAAAATACCCTCTACTTTCCATCTTAACTAAGGACAGAAACATCAAAATGCAGGCAATCTGACTAACATCTCCAATTTTTTTTCCTCCTGTTTGGTTTGTAACATCTTGCCCGATGAAGAAGCCAGTGGAGCTTCGAAGGCTTACAACAAGTATATTGTACATTTTGGTTGGCCAATAAAAGTATCACTGTTTGTGGATTTTTGTTTGAAGTTCCATATGTTACTTGATGCCCTGATGGTTGAGCCTTTCATGAATACTGTGTATCTCGTACATATTTGCTCTATTATTTGATGGTGAACACATTCTCCAGATTAGAGACATGGCCATGTTAGTCTGGAATATCAGTATGCAAAGAGATCTTGTAGTACTTTGAGACTAACTGTGTAAAAGAAGTTGTAGCATATGCTGTCACCCAGTGGGTTTCATGGCTGAACTGGGAATTGAACCCTTGTCTCCAGAGTCATAGTACAGTACAAATGGAAAGTATGTGGTAGGGTTTTTATACATACCTGTTTTTCTGAATCTTCAGCAAAGGAGGGAGGGATTGGTGTAAGGGTGTAGCTATGGGGAATTGCTCCCTCCCCATTTTTTTTTAAAGTACCTCTCCAATGAAATTTTTCACAAATTTCTAACATTGCAGAGAGTGAGGCATTGGAAAATCATTCACACTTAGAAATCTTCTATTTGTTGTGTTGGCATTCCCTGGGTAACTTTGCCTTTTTGTTGGATGTCTCAACTGTATTTCTAAATGCTCAACTGAAGTTTTAATTATTGCATTGATAGAAATTTGGGGACTGGAGGAAAATTTCAAGGGGGGTGCTCTCATTTTGTCATACATACAAATGCACACACATAGCTGCACCTCCTGGACTGGTAAAGCTGTGGGTGGGAAGAGTCTGAGGAAGCAAGAGTGAATTTTAAATGTAGATTAGGAGTAAATGTTGACAGGCAAGGCAGCATTACCTCTGTTGATTAATTTATAAGGATATTGGTCAATGATTTTAACCAACAGCTATGTACAGCAGAATCCTAATGGGATCTGTCTGTTAAGATTATATAAAAGAGAGTGTTTGATTTATTTCATAGGGGCATTTTCCCTCTTCTTTATTCTAGAGCTCCACTTTAACTTCATACAAATAATGCATTAGTCACACTGGATAGAATGGCATATTGAATAAAGTTGTGATTTTTTCTGCCTCTCATAATCTGATTTAGCAAAGGATTAAATCTGTTTGAGTAGTTTATTCATATCATAAAAAGGAGTTTGTTGGCTGAATGAAATCTTTTACATCTGCCACTTTCGATCTCATTAGGAAAGACAGTAATGCAAAGCCCTTCATTTCTGTATATGTATCCCCCACCAGCCTTATTTCCTTGGTGTTTTGGAGGATAGGGTTTTCCTCCCACCCCTGCTACTCTGTATATTTGTGCACTAGATTAACCATGGAGTTGAAGACTGCTTCGGATGCTGGGAAACATCTGGTTATGGAGGTCCGGGGGGGGATGAAGGTCTCCTCTTTGAAGTCAGTGTTCCTGCTTGAAGGTGTCTGGGGCGATATCTGATTGGTCACTGTGATAAACAGGTCTTGTAGAGAAGGTAAAGGTCTTGTAGAAAAAAACCAGAAGATCATTGTGCAAGGAGGGTCAGAATGACATGCACTAATTGTCATGTTACACCAACCACCCACTGAGATGGATCCCCAACCAATTAGACATAAATATAGGTAATCAGTGAACTGAATGAGCATTATTAGTTTATTTGTTTAGATGCACACATTGGATAGAGGTACCTTTAATCAGAAGCATGTGTCCAGCAAATTTATGTGCGTTATTGGTAGGGCAAGTCAAAGTGCATGTAGACCAGAAGAGGTTTTGTCTATTTAAACCCCTGTAGAATTCACCTGAGACACCTTGGTGTAGGTTGGCAAGGTGGCACCATTGCCCTAGAATATTTCCAATGTTGCTTCTTTGGGCTCCCAACAGCTGATCAGAGACAGGAATTGTGGTGTGGGGTTGCTTTGGGTAGAGTTGTTGATGTGTGTCATCAATATGTTTCCGACATATGATAGCCCTAAGAAGAATCTATCATGTAGTTTTCTTGGCAAGTTTCTTTAAAGGAGTTTTCCATTGCCATCCTCTGAGGCTGAGAGAATGTGATTTGCCCAAGGTTGCCCAGTGGGTTTATAAATAATAATAAACTTTATTTTTATATCCTGCCTTTTGCCAAGGCAATCAAGGTGGCTCACAAAGTTAAAATAGATAAAACAAACCCTACATTGAACAATAATAACATGATAAAACAAATTACCCCACCCCACCCCCCTTTAAAAGAGACTAACTACAATATTAAAAAGTAAAGTTAAAAAGTGACTGGTGTTCTGGTACCAGAAGATATATAAAAGAGGGAGAGGCACAGCCTGAGCAAGAATAATCTATTCAGGGAAGGCTGATGGCTTTTTAAAAATTATCCAAACTGGTTATTTGACGGATCACCTCCAGCAAGGCATTCCATAATCTGGGAGCAGCAACAGAGAAAGTCCTCTGGGAGGTTACCACTAATCTACTTTTCCTCAATTGTAGTAGGTTCCTCCCAGAGGATCTGAGGGTGCGGGGCGGATTGTATGGAAGGAGACAATCCTTAGATAGGTTGGACCTAGGCCATGTAGGGCTTTAAAGATAATCACCAACATCTTATACTGTGCTCGGAAACCAATAGGCAGCCAGTGGAGGGATTTCAAAATCGGTGTAATATGATCCCTTCTGGATTTCCCAGTGATCAACCTGGCTGCCATATTTTGTACCAGTTGTAGTTTCCAAACTAGGTATAAGGTAGCCCCATGTAGAGTGCATTACAGAAATTGAGTCGTGAGGTTACCAGTGCATGTACTACAGTTTCTAGGTCCCTTATTTCCAAGAAAGGGTGCATTTGTCGTATCTGCCAAAGCTGATAACAGGCGCTCCTGACTGCCACATTCACCTGATAAATCATGTGAAGCGATGGGTCTAGGAGCACCCCCAAACTGCGAACGCAGTCCTTTGAGGAGAGTGTGACCCCCTCCAGGACTGGAGATTGTAACCCAATACCTGGTTTGGGAGCCCCTACTGTAAGCACCTCCTTTTTTATCCGGATTCAGTTTGAGTTGGTCTTTCCTCATCCAGTCCATTACCGCCTCAAGACATTGATTGAGGGGAGAAATGTCATCTGTCATCATGGCTGCTGACCAAGACATGGAGAAATATATTTGGGTGTCATCAGTGTATTGATAACACCCCGCCCCATGTCTATGGATGATTTCCCCCAGTGGCTTTATTTAGATATTAAAGAGCATCGGGGACAGGATGGCACCCTGAGGGATGCCACAATTAAGCTCTGTTTTTGAAGAGCAACTGTCCCCGAGCCTCACCCTCTGGAATCTGCCTGAGAGGAATGAATGGAACTACTGAAGTACAGTGCCTCCAATCCCTAACTCTCATAGGTGTTCCAAGAGGATGCCATGATCTATCTTATCGAAAGCTGCTGAGAGATCCAAAAGTACCAACTGGATCATGCTTCCCCATGCTTCCGAGCTGAGATTCAAACCCTGATCACCAGCATAATTGTCCAATGCTCAAACTGTGAGACTTGACTTGGTATAACAGCTGTAAAATTTGCCTATTCCTTAATAAATTTGCCATTCCTTTCAGCCACTGGTATGTTTATTGCCTCTGTGTCCTGAAAGAAAGGGTCCCATTGGGCTTTACAAGTCTCTTTCACATTACACAGTTACAGCATTTCAATAGCACAATACCAGGTTTCCATCCTGTGAAACCTGGAACTTGTAGTTTGTTGTGGTCCTAGAGCTATCTGGCAGAAAATTTTAAATGTCTCATGAAACTACAAATCCCAGGATTCCATAAGGATGGCACCATGACATTTAGACAAGTATCCAAGTGCTAGAATTGGATAGCATGAAGGAGACCCTGGGAAGTTTTTCCAGTGTACAGTCATAGCTGTTTGGTACAGCTTTAACTGTCATGGCTCCACTCAGGGGTGAAGCTACAAGGATAGTGGAAAAATGAGGGCATTGCTTACCAGTGAAGTTTTCCTGGAAACCTCCCCCCCCCCCCCGCAATTTTTAGCACTGCAGAGAGTGACACACTGAAATAGTTCATACCTACAATGCTGCTACCTCTGTTGTCCAATGTCAGTGTTGAGGCTTCCCTAGCTGGAAATAGTCCTAAATCCCAGTATTAATTCTAACTAGAATAAATTTGTTATCAGTGGAATTTATGGATTGACTTGGCCAAAGCAGCATTTTTAAAACAGGCAATTAAAATGGTCATAGACAAAGAATTCCCTGTTTCTGCCTTGAAGGGAAACAGTGGCTGAAACCAACCTGAATGGGCACATATGAGAAGTTCATCAGTGCATGACCCATAAAATCCTTCAAGTGATCTGTGGAAGAAGGCTGCTCTGTAAGTCTGATTCTTGTGTTATTAAATGATCCAGCTCAAGTGGTTGCATGCAGCAGTCGGAGGGTGAGTAGAAGAGTAAGAAAGATCAAGCTGAAGTTCCCGATGATGACAACTTCGGCTTTGCAAGCTTTTTGGTGATACTAGGCATGCCATCTCTCTTAATAAGTGAGCTTATTATGGAGGGTTTGACAAGGCACATGCTATTTGTCTGAGCAAGATGTAATTTCCAGTTAAACAAGGAAGAGTTCAATTTAATAGTCTTCGGAGTTATTGGTTGGCCTCCTTCAGCAAGAGTCAACTTGTCATATTAATGGTCGTCTTTATTGGAATGCATGTTTGAATAGTTACTGATGTGCTTTGGCTCTGAGTAAGTCTGATGGCCAGTTCAGGCCATCTCTGATGTACATGTTCCATCACCGATTAACTTGTAGATGGTCTAATTAACCCATGTGAATTAGCACAAATTCCTCCTCTTGAATCTAACGCATAAAACCAATAGTTCTGAAGAAGCAAGCTCCAACAAAGGTAATTTTAAAAAAGTATTTGGGACTGCAACAGCATGGAGGCTTCTTAACTGATGTGGTGTGCCTGTTAATTGTTATTCCCTCCCTTGATTCATGAAGAGAGACAGATAAGTAACAACAACAACAACAACAACAAAACTATTATTGAGAAATTCAGTGTTCTCTGCCTAACAAGGGGGCTAGTGGCCTAGCAAACGACAGAGGCAACTGGATCTCAAAAGAAGTATCTTTTTGTGTTGCTAATGGAGCTAAAATTTTATTTCCTGGATTTTAAGACTCTTTGTCTCCCACAATACACATGGCCAGAAGGAGTGGCCTGCCTACATGAATCTCCTTCCATGCCATCTCAACTGAGAAAAACAACAACAACATCTTGATAAAATATAGGCCTATGACTCTAACACTGTCATATTTTTCTTTCTCCTGTATGATTTTCAACACCTTTGCCTGATTGAGAAGCCAGTGGAGCTTCAAAAGCTTGCAACATGTGTTTTGTGCATTTTGGTTGTCTTAATAAAGGTATCACTGTTTTGTGGATTTTGGATGTTATTGCGCTTTGCTGTATGGCCAACATGTCTACCTCAGATAAGCTTTCTGGGGTCAGGCTGCTCAGAAGTATTTCCAATGGATTTGTTCAAGAAATTGTGCAGGGCTTCAGCCTGCTCAGAAGTGGCTTAGTGGCAAAGCAGACTAACTCCGAAAGGAGTTAGTTGAAGAGTAGCGACAATCCTTGCATTTGATAGAGTTGAGGCTCTGAACATGCCCCCTTTTTGTCCTTTTGTCAAAGTGTGTGTAGATAGAGGGTGGGAGGGAAGGACAGTGGGACCCATTGGCTATGATTTTGGCAGGGTGGTGACTGCCATGAGTTTTAGTCCAGAGGTATTGAAGGTGCTAAAGCTATAACCAAAATAGGTTCTGCAACTTGGATAGCATTTGAAAAGGTCAAGAGTAACCACAGCGTTATTGCAACTGGATTTACTCATTTCAACTGGGTGAGGACTTTGGAAGGTGCTTCGTGGCAGGGCAGACTATTTATTCATGTAACTCAATGCTGTTTACTCTGATGAGTAACAGCATTCCAAGCAGGACATACTTCTTATGTTTCATGGTCATAATTCAGTGATAGAGCACATACTCTATATCAGTGGTAGAATTCAAAGATATAGCCATGTGTAGAATCAATACGTAGAGAGATCTTGTAGCACCTTTGAGACTAACTGAAAGAAAGAAATTGGCAGCATGAGCTTTCATAGACTTCAGTCTTTGGTGCTTCTGAAGAAGTAGATTGATGTTACAAGATCTCTCTATGTACATACTCTATATCAGGAATTCCCAAACTTTGGTCCTCCTTTAGGAGTCCTGGTGGCGCAATGGTTAAATGCCTGTACTGCAGCCACTCACTCATAAACCACAAGCTTGCGAGTTCAATACTAGCCAGGGCTCAGGCTTGACTCAAGCCTGCATCCTTCCGATGTCACTAAAACGAGTATCCAGTTGTTGGGGAGCAATGAGCTTACAGTTGTAAACTGCTTAGACACTGCATAGCACGGTATGAAGCGGTATATAAATGGAGCTGCTTTGCTTTGTTTTGCTTTTGAACTTCAGCTTCCAAAAGCCCCAGCTAAGTTGATCAACAGTCAGGAATTCTGTGTGATGAAGTCCAAAACATCTGGAGGACCAAAGTTTGGGAATCATAGCTCTATATGCAGAGGACTCCTGGTGTGATTCCTGCCATCTCCAAGTATAGTGATCAGGTAGCAGGTGATAGGACAGACCTTACTCAGCCAGAAACCTTGACAAAATACCACTTTGGTGCAAGGCAATGCCCAATGTTCCATGTCATCTTCAGCCATCAAAGCCGAAGTATCCTGTTCCTGGAGTTGCACCAACCTCCCTGTTATATCAAGGCCTCAGTTCCAATGCCAGGTAGCTTTTCATGTACATTTTCTTCTCTAATCCACGGTACGGTTGCTGCAGCAGCACATCACTCACTCTGAGTTCAAAATGAGGTGTCCAGTGTCAGTCACATGGCTGCCACCCGGCACTGGATCAGAGGACTCCTCTATGATGAGTATACCCTGGGTATGGCACTGAATGGGCCAGATGTTATCCTGTCTGTTTGTGCTGGACTCAGGGATTAGGTCCTTTGTCATCTGAGAGGACTGAGGGAGGCCAGTTTATTTGGCCCAGGGTAGACAGGGCTCAGGGCTTGTTAAGACAGTAGGAGAGGAAATGCCTTATATTATGTCTTCATCTAGGTCAATATTGCCACCATGGACTGGCAGCAGCTACCCAGATATTCAGCTTGAAGAATATCTGCTTTGGGGGAAGACAGAGCACATATTTTCCATGTAGGCATCCCTAGGTTTTTCCAGTTAGAAACAGGCAGCACATGATTTATAAAATAGTTCTCTCTGTGTCTGAGATTCTGGAGAGCAGCTACCAGTCAGATTAGACAATATTGGGCTAGGTGGGCCAACCATCTGCCCTAGTATATTATGTAAGCATAATGATCCTCCCTCCCTGATATAGGGGGGATGCAGACGGGTGGCCATGGGCCGCCCTGGGAAGCGGGGGATTGGGGCCGAGGCTGTCCCACGCCTTGGCCCCAATCCTCCCTTATGCCAGCCCTGAAAGGAGTGCTAAAATGCCGCTCCTTTCGGAGTCAGCAGAAGGGATGCATCAAGAGCCACCACGTGGCTCTTCTGCATCTCTTCCAGTGCAGCGCATCAAGACGCTGCACAGGAAGGATGTCTTGATGGCGCACACCATGCATAATGGCATGCGCTGTCATGACGTCCTCAGGGAAGGGTTGGGGTGCCCAGCGTGTGGCTGTCCCTCCCCTTCCCTGCCTCCAAGATGGCACAAAGGGCCATCTGTAGAGGCCGATAGTCTCTCTTTATTGAACTTGACAGTGGGTTTTTAGCCTTATCTCAGGCCTTTCCAAAGAAAAATAGTGTTGCTTAACCTTACTGCTTGCTTACAGAAACCTTGCCTTATTTATAGCACCATCAGGGTACATTATGCCTGATGAAATGCAAGAAGGCAAATCCCCTCCCTGTAGAGCTTACAGTTCAATATCGATACAGGGAAGACCTCAGAACATAGGAGTGGAGTCAGGCAAAATTTTCTTAGGGTATTTTTTTTACTGTCCTTATCTGTGTTAAAGTTATAGAAATTAGAAATAAAGTCAGCAATCCTAAACAGACGTACCAGTGAGGAAGGACTGATGTATATAAGTGAGGGATACAAATGAGTAAACATACATAAGATTGCACTGAAAGTCATTGTAACAACCCTATAAGATAGGCAGATATTATAAACTAGGAAGCAGTTTGAGCAACGCTTCTCAAATTTTGGTCCTACAAAAGCTTTATGCTTCACCTCCCAGAATTCTTTACTAGAATGGGAGTTGAAGTACAAAACAACTGGAGGATTATAGCCTGAGATTCGCTGAGCTAAAGGACTGGTGATTTAGGGTGCAACCACACAGTAAAAATAATGCAGTTTGACACCACTTTGCCATGGCTCCATCCTACAGAATCTCTAGGATTTGTAGTTTTCTCAGATGCCAGCACTCTTTGGCTGTTGTTGTTGTTGTTGTTGTTGTTGTTGTTGTGTGCCTTCAAGTCATTTCTAATGTATGGCTAACCGAAGGTGAACCTAACATGGAGTTTTCTTGGCTAGTTTCTTCTTCAGAGGAGGTATGCCATTGCCGTCCTCGGAGGCTAAGAGAGTGTGACTTTTCCAGGGTCACCCTGTGGGTTTCAATGGCCCAGCCCTGCTCTCCAGAGACATAGCCCAATGCTCAGACCTCTACATCATGCTGTCTCTTGCACTTTTTGGCAGAGAAGGCTAAAACCCTTGTAAAATTGCAAATCCCAGGATTCCATAAGCTGGAGGTACAGCACTTAAAGTGGTTTCAAACTGTGTTATTTCTATAGTGGAGATGCACCCTTGAATAGGATTTAAGTTGGGGACTTTGCAGCGTGCAGCTCAAGCTGTGTACTTCTTCAGCACACTGTCATATCGCACTGTGGGACTGAACAGTAGATTTCACAGTTTCCTTATCGCCGTTTGTGAATTCAAATTTTAATTGAGTTGCTGCTGACTTTGTAAAAAGAAAAAAAGAAAAGAAAAGAAAAGAAAAAGATCTCACTTGTTCATCTTGCTGATGGTGGAGGAGTGCTGTGGTTTTAATCAGGTTGCTTTGATCCTTGGGATGCCGCGGTATTGGGGCATGTTGACGTTCATTTGGGTCTTGAAAGTAATGAAACGCCAGACAAAAATAGCAGTCCTAGCTCTGGCCACCTGTCCCAGAGGAAAGAGGAAGCCAGAGAGGTTCAAAACAGATGTGAAACCTTCTATTCTCTTGTAAGTGCAAACCACAGGTGCAAAGAATTTGGATGCCAAGATAGACCTCTCATGAAATGAGATTTTGCAACTTGTGCCTCGGTTGTGGAATGAGTTAGGCTTCTTTCATAACAATTTAATGTATATGCTGGTAATTCTAATGCTCCTTCCTTTGGGGTGGTGATGTGTTCCATCTATCTGTCTGTCTGTCTAAAAGAATACTGTGTGAACACTTGTTTAGTGCTGGGACAAACCTTTTAAATGCCTCTCACACACCCCCATCCTGAATGTTAGATGGGGAGGGATGTAAAATAACAACTTTTCTTTCTTGTATTTTGGGATGTTGCGTTCCAGTTCCTTTACTCCAAATGACACTTCCTAAGAAATCAATAAATGAGTGAATGAACCAACAGTCATGTTATTTGTATCGCAACTTTTTCTCCCAAACTGTGACTCACAGTTAAATAGAAATGCAAGAAAAACCACTGGTAGCTAAACACTAATTTAAATTCCCAGGATAAAAACAGTATTAAACTGTGTGTAGAATTAAAACAGTGTGGTATAATGGTTTGATTGACTAGGTATTCTGAGGTACGTGAGTTTGAATTCCTACTCAGCCATGGAAACTCACGGGGTGACTTTGGGCAAGAATTTTGGAGGACACCTTCCAGACCTATATGAAGCAAACCTGCTGGCCCTCAAATAATGGACATCCCTGTGTAATAAGGGACACTTGGCAACCCTAGTTGTTGACCACCTAGTTTCCAAGGTGATGTCAGCTGTATCATAGCAGTTGTGGAAATATTTATTTGCAAAAAATGTGCTTACTTTAGAGCTCCATTTCTCCGTATTCCTTTTTTTCCCCTCCTCTTTTATTGGTGGATTTAAATGGGGAGACAGTGTTCATTTAGAGAGGATTACATGGTAGGCTTCTATGTTTTTACACTAGGCATTTCTTAGGCAGCTCTCTGCAGATGCAATCATGTATTAAATTCACAAAGTTATACACATATACAAAGATGTGTGTGTGTGAACTCCTTGCTTGGAAAATGAGCTGCAGGGCTTTTCTCGTTCCCTCCTCCTCATTTCTGTGTTCACTAATGCACTGTTTGTTCTAGAGTCACAGTGAGTGGGAGTTAAAGCTTATAAACGCACCGTTTGGCTCTTTAAAAAGGCATTTAGCGTACAATTACAGTTGTTTACTTGTAATTGTGTTTCGAGGTTTCTCAGGGCTTAGAGAGATGGGTCTCTGCAATCTCGTTGGGCCGCATCCCTTTTTTTATAAAACAAAAACAACCAAAAAGAGAGCTTATTATAGCTCATTGAGACAGACAGACCAATAATACAGTGTTTTCTGTGCTTTGTATACAGGACTGTGATACTGATTTGCACAGTGCTGAGAGGGACTTGAGTGCCCTACATATACATATGGTTGTTTGAGATTCAAACTGACTTCAGCTAAAAGCACAGCATCTCCTGGGCAGAGCCAAACTTATAAAACCTTTGCAGGTAAATATTACTTCATTAAGATCAGAAACCAGCATGCCATAGTGTTAGTTTTGGGCTTTATAGATTGATTTGATTAATTGATTGATATCGTCCTTTCCCCACTTCAGGATTCGAAGCGGTTCACAACAGATTTTTTTTAAAGGTTATCAGACAATAATTAGAACCAGTTTAAAAAATAAAAAAACATTTAACAAAGACCGTCATGGCAAAGATGATGAATAGACCATCGAGTGCATTGTTTTGGTGGGACAGGGTATATATGATCAGTCTTCAAAGAGATGTTGAAGCCAGGGTGACCAGACATCCTCCCTTTCCTAGACATGTCCTACATTTCAACCTTCTGTCCAGGAGGAATTTCAAAACGTCCTCCATTTTGAGCATGACTAACAAATGTGAATTTACATTTATATTAGTGTTTTTAGGTGTAATGTCCTACATTTTTCTTGATTTTTGCAGTGCCTTGTTCTCCTTTGCAGTTATGACATCTGATCATTTTGGTTGAAGAACAAATGTATTTGCTAGGATTCTGGAAGAAGCCCACTGACATCCAGTTTTAAAAAAAAAAAAAAGTTGTGAAGTTTTCTGGAGTTGAAAATCACAAAAAGAAATATCCTGCAAAGCTCTTCAAATGCACGAATATGCACAAAAATATCTTCTCCCACCCCCAGAAGTCTCTAAGTACTATCTCCCCTTCTCCTTTCCACATTCTGGTCAAAATGGTGACCACAAATGATATGATGTCATTTTGGCTGAGATACAGAGGGGAAAAAATGTTTTGGCACATTGAGGTATGTGTTTGGGGTGGGAGGGCTGCAAGGAAGTTGAGGGAAATGGGCCCTAGGCCCTGCACAGTTGTCCTCCCCTGGTTTAGAAGAAGACACATGGGCAGTATAGATTAAAGTGAACAGGAAGGGAGGAGGACCAGAACCAAAGGCTTGATACAGCCAAAGATTTAGAACAGCATGGACCTCCTTTAAATATCTTTTAGTGCTGCAGACTTCAAAAGTACCTCAAATATTTATTTAAAGTTGCTTGTCAAAGGTCTTCAAATTCAGAGAGAAGGAAAAAATATATGTAAATGCACACACTGCTATTATAATGTTTTTTGCTTGTTCAATGTGGGTATATGCACACATGAGACATGGAGGGATCAAGCTTGCCTCTCGTTCCTCCACATTGAGTGCTGGTTTGATGTGTGTGGGGAAATTCCAGAAGGCAGAGGCACGCACACACACACAAGCATGCATGAATATGCATAAACAGACACGTAATAAACTTCTTCACTCACAAACATCCAGACCATGGCTTCCTCTGCTCCAGAGCTGCTGCTGTTTCCACCATTGCTGGTTATCTGGCCTGCCACTGAGCCAGCCTGTTTCTTGCATCTCCTTTTGTTCCAAACACAGTCCAGAGAACCAGCCAAAGGCTGATTGCTACACAGCTGCTAGCAGATGCCAGTAGCTAATGAACAAGCAAAGTCACATAGCAGTTTACAGTTCAGCACTTACTTTATTTTAGTGTAAGTTCCAGACAGAGTTCATTCACAGATCCAGCAAGAGAGTTCATCAGTATCCAAGTCAGGTATATGGTATCAAGAGTCAACAAACACTGTCCACAATCACATTCAGGAATACAATAAAGAACCAGGTAGGTCAGATAATCTTTAACAACTCCTGGAGGGCAAGGCTAGGAATTTATAGATGAGCAGCTCAATGCAGCTGCTGCTTAATTGCTACTTCCTATAAATCTTCTGAGTCCTCCTGAAGCCCTTCTATTTTTTGTCTCCAGTTGGTGAAATAGGTAAGTGGTCTTCAGTATATCTAAATGGACAGGACTCTATACCAAACCTGGTGGTGCACTCTGGTCTGTCCCTGAGATGTTTGGCTCTGGAACATCCTCCTGATCTGGTTCAGCAGCAGGTCCCAGTAGTTCCACTCTTTCTTTCTCTAAGTCAGAGTCCATGCCCTGTTCTGGAAGCAGGGCATGACACTGTTGGCCTCTGATTTTTCACACACTGGCAGCCTCAAAACCTGTAATTCTGCACAACATAGGATTTTTGCTCCAGAGAAAGGAGACAGCCAACAAGCGAAGAGGGATGCCCAGCTAGGCTGTGGCAACTTGTTTGGCCAAGGTGTCTTTGCTACAGGGGCATGTTCTTGCCCTTTCTTTCAGAGATCCTGGAGGAACTGGAGATTAGATACCAAGGTGACGAGGGCTGAGAAGATGGAAATGAGAGATGGAGAGATTGAACAGGAAGGCAGAGCTTTGCTGTTGCTGCTTTAGTTGGTGGGACGGATGGAGCACTCTCTCAGTTTTGCATTCCAGTTGTTAATTTTCTTCTTTTCTGCATAGGGTGGAACCCAATAGGCTTTGGAAGGTCAAAAAAAGGAGAGATGGCCTTTGTGGACCCCCCCCCCTTTGTGTGGATACTATGCCCCCCCGGGGGAGGGGGTTCCACAGATCACAGCTTAAAAAACACTGATTTAGAACAACTGGAATGCAAAACTGAGAAGTGGCCAAGAGAAAAGGAAACACGTGAACACCCGTACCACATTGCTTGATTTCGGAATTGTTTTATTTACCATTGGGCTTTCTGCATTTCAGCCCAAACAATGAAGCAAAACAATTGTTTGAAATAACAAAGTAGTTTGAAGTATATCTCATTATTTGCTGAACGGCAGCTAATGTTGGGAATTGATTCACATTCTGAACGTGAATCTTTGATACAGGCTGGGAGAGGTTTCATTTATGTAGAACCGATTAAGCCAATCTGCAGAGGGAACAGACTCTCCCTGTCTGTTTCCACTGAAGAGTGAAGGCGAATGTACAGCAGCAATGGGAGAATTCTCCCCCTTCCTGCCCAGAGCCTTTGAGAGCTCTTTCTTAGTCTAGTGTAAACAATTTATTGTCAAAGTCCTGGAATATTTGCATTTTAATTAAAGACAATTTTAATTAAACACCAAACTTTAATAGGAAAAGTAGAATTTAAGCCTTAGGTTGCTCCCACATGCCAAGAGGAGCAATTCCGAGGGGATTCCATTTGACATAAATCTAACTGCTGTGTAATTTAAACTAAGAAATATCTTCCCTGAAAGGAAGAAATCTGTCTTCTGCCAAAGAACAATGCTTCCATTTGGGGAACAGGTAACTAGAGAAGAAAGCCAATATGGCATAGTAGTTCCTGCTCAGACATGAAATCTACGGGGTGATCTTGGGCAAGTCACATTCTCTCAGCCTCAGGAGAAGGCAATGGCAATCCTCCTCTAAACAAGTCTTCCCAAGAAAACCCCAGGATAGGTTCACCTCAGGGTCACCATAAGTCAGAAACTACTTGAAGGCCCACAATACACATAAACACAGCTAGTGAAAGGGATGGGGAGGGATGTGCCACAGTTGCCAACAGAACAATATACCAACATTATCAAAGCTTTCAAACCCTTTGGCCAAGTTTCTGCCTCTGCAACTTGGTGCTTGTCGACATGATTAAAATACTCCTCATTCTATTCAAATAGAGTGCAATCCCACCATACACAATTCAGAGGAATTTGGGCTTCCTCCAAAATATACAAATGCCACAGAAAAAAGAATTGCAGTTATTGTTGGAATGTGATTAAGCATCCATGAGGAAACACATTGTTGAACATTTGACCATTCATATGCTGCACATGGATTCACATGCCTGACCATGTTTGGCAGAAGGAGGGTGGATAGATGCAAATTTGCACATGAAAATGAAGACAAGCGCAGATGTGAATGTACAAAAATCTGAAGCAATTTGTGTAATACACTTACATGTAAACTAGACCTTGGCCAGCTAGAAGCTTATTTTCCTGTCTTCAGAGGTTGTAGTCAAGATCTCTTGGTTGTCTGAGTCATCCTTTTTCTGTGTCCAGTGAATGACTTTAGCAGTGCTGAATAAATGCTGGGGGTGGTGGTGGTTGTTGAATAATGTGTAAAGGGGTACTGGTAGGTCCTTGCTAAAAGAAGGCATATGTGCATGTAACCCTGAGTTAAATGCACATATATCATCCCCAGGATTCCTACCATAATGTTCTACAGCAGGGATGGGAAATTGTCCTTCCAGATGGTATTGGATTATCACTCTCATCTACCAGTCTTGAGGGATGATGGCTATTGGAGTTCAACAACAGTTGAATGGACCACGACAGTTACCCACCACATTGTAAAAGATATTGACCAACCTCTGTTGGTAACACATAACACAAGGGGCTAACTAAGTAGTGTTGGGGTGCAAATCTGTGCTTGCTTGCACAGCCCCCCTTCCCTTTTCACACACACACAAAATGTATTTTACACAAATGCAACCTATTTTGATGCATAACTGGATTTTGTGAAAGGGTACAATGAGAAATTGTGAAAGGGTACAATATGAAAGAATCATATAGAATGCACAAAACTGGAGGATTGGTTCTGGAAGAGTTGGGAGGTATCTGGAGGCCATAAAACCACCTTGGAGTCACATATGGCCTGCTGGCTGTTTGATTTGTCCCTCTGTTCTGGGATAGTCAGATTGCAATCTGGAGAGAGTCCTCTACCTTTAATGGTTATGTAGAAGAGGGATTTTCAGCAGGTGTTGCTTGTCAAAAAAGCAAATAGCAAGCAACACCTGCTGAAATTTCCTCTTCTATGCCATTGTTAAAGGTATAGGAGCTCTCTCCAGTTTTCAGTCTGACAGCCCTGGCTCCATGGCAAGGACAGGCCTGTGGCTTCTGAACTGGCATGCTGCAGAGCTCTGAGAGGATGTGACAAAAAAGTGTAATTTCCCCTCCATATGTGGTTGACAAGTCATTTTTTCCCCTCCATCCCATCCTGCCACTGGCGTAAGGATGGCCTTTATAACTCAAATGTGCTCCCGGCTGTATTGTAAAAGAACTACCTTTCATTCCATTCCTGTCTTTCTCTGACATTTGTATCATGCATTTCCAGCCAAGCAGCAGGTAACTTACCTTACCTTCTGCTCTGCTAGTTCTCATCAGGGCTCTGGCAGTGTTTGTCTCTTCTTTCTGGTGCACCAAGGTAACAAGATTGTCCTCTTTGCCCAGTCTTCCTGGAAGAGTCAGGACAGTGGAACTATCAGAATGAAGAGATTACCTTCGGGCAATATTTGCTCTCCTCTCCCCATTGTCTTGCACTATAAAACCTACAAGTCACTGTACCATGCTCAGATACAGATCGACTCCTTATTCCTGACAACTGTGTAAAACATTCAGCCTGCATTAAAATTTGTGTAGCTTGGAATAAAACAAAAGGAATGTAATGCTCCGTGCATGTCCTTGAGCTTCATGTCTCTTGATGCCCCATTGCAGAGATGATATTTGTGCTTGTGGTGGGGGCTTCTTTGGTAGAAGAAGAGGCTAAGGGGAGGGCCGATTCATAGCAAAAATCATCTTTGGAAGCCCTTAAGCTAATGAGGAAAACAAAGTCCTCCTAAGACAAGTAATGTAGCTGTATGAGTCATCAGAGATTTGGTCAGGGAACTGATCAAATATTGCCAAAAGATGGTTAAGGTTAAGGCATTAAACACATGTACACACACACAGCTGGCATCTTATTAGTGAATTATGATGGTCTAAATTCAAGTTAACACTATCATAACTCACCTTTTAAAATTCTGTATTGACTGCCCAACAATGTAAATAACCCCCACCTCTTCCTGGAATCCAAGATTGGCTACTAAGGCTGCTGTCACACTGTAGACTTAATGGAGTTTGACACTGCTTTAACTGTCACAACTGTATCCTAATAACTGTAAATGAGGTTGTATGTGTGAATAGCAATAGAAATGTAAAACTTGTGGGTCTGATGCTGAGGTGACAAGCTCAGTTTTAATTATGGTCATAGGAAACAAAGGCAGGAGTAAAGATGTTGTCTAAAGCCAGGGTGGGTGGATGGTGGAAGGAATTTTGGATTGTGTTGTGTGTAGACTGGGAACTAGAAAGGAGATGTGATAAAGTGGCCAGGAGCATCTTCATGAGGCTGGTGTGTTAACTAGTGTTATAGTATCTATAGGGTGCCAGGAAACCATTGTCTCTCTCCAACCCACTATTGATGGACTGCAGTTTGTGGATATATTCCAATTCTGCTGTTTCTCTTTCCAAGCTTCCGTTGTAGTTTTTTGTTGTTGTTGTTGTTCAAGGACTACTGTTCTGATGTCTGAGATGGAACACCCAGCAACATTGAAGTGTTCTGCAACTGGTTTTTGTGTATTCCCATTCTGAATATCTGATTTATGTCCATTTATCCTCTGGCACAGAGACTGGTCTGTTCGTCTAATGTAGAGTGCTGAAGTGCATTGTTGACAGAGGATAGCGTATATCCTATTAAAAGATGAACAAGGAAATTACCTCTAATATTGTGGGTGACGTGATAAGATCCTGTGATGACATTTCGTGAGCAGATGCATGGGCAGAGTTGGCATCTGGGTTTGTGGCAAGGTCATGTATCCATCTCCATATCTATGTTGTGGATCCTCCTATAACTGTTTGAGATTGGGAGACAGACTGTAGGCAGGTAAAGGCCTGCCACTAAAAGCTCAAGAGGGCAGTCTGCTATATATATTGAAACCTATGCATCTACACTTATTTCATCAACATAAAGATATCCCTAAGAATCTGATGGCACTCAGTATTTATTTTTATAATGGGGAGGAGAAAGAATACATTCCAATTTATATTGATTGCTTTGCTAATTCTGCCTTCTAACATCACTAGACAGTAGGCAGGTAGCTGAATTGTATTTAACTGGTTTTATTGTGATGTGACTAAGATGGATGTGACATGGTCTTCCATTATTCGATGGGGAGTGTGGCTAATGAAGCCATTAGCTGAACTAAGGCAAGAGGAGAAAAATAGGGAAATTACCATTATTCTGAAGCCATTAAGTTGTAATCTGCCACTTTCTCTCCTTACTCAAAAAGGCATCTTCTTTTGAAGGCCTCCCTGACTGTCCTTTAAAGATTCATTAATTCATTAACTTTCTAAAAGAGATGAGGGGAAACACAATTGAAATTTTAATCAGCATGGCATGTCGTATTAACATTTTGAACGTATCTGCCTCTGCTGTTGGACGGTGTCAGGTTAAGGTTAAATAAACTACATTACAGCAAATAATTCTCTGTTTCATACCATAAAACAAAATGCTGAGGACAGAAATTGGTTTCATGGACAAATTGAATTACAATTCAGGCTTGGCATTGTAAAATCTGTTGTTCGAATTTACATTCTTTCCAGTGAATATGAATACCAGCGTAATGCATTAGTGTTAATATATCCCCCCACTCATATGCCTGGTTGGAGACAGTGTAAACATGGTTGTCATGTGGAGGTTACTTTAAATGACTCTGTGTGATGGCTAAAGTTGGCAACTGACCAATGGTGACATCAGTGCCAACAGATCTTGACCAATTAATTGGTCAAATATTGATTAAATTGGAAGGGGAGGGGGAAGAGAAATGAGAATTATATTAACTGCAGAAGGGTTGTCTTCTAGAGTGGTGCTACTCAAAGTAGAGGTTTGTGTAGCTGCAACAGTGTCTGCTGAGTTTCCAGGAAACAAAAAACAATTGCAGTCAGTGGGAATAAATTTTATATTATTATTATTATTATTATTATTATTATTATTATTATTATTTTACCCTGCCTTTAGCCAAGGCTATCAAGGAGGCTTACATTAAAATAACAACCCACACATAATAACAGACATATAACCCCCCCTTAAAAATACATTAAATCAGCATCAATTAAAATCTAATTTAAAACATCAATAACAACAAACAAGGAAGCAATTTCCAAGTACATCAGAGGCTAGTCAAGCCCAGTGGACAGGCCATATTAAGAGAAAGGAAGCCAAAGAAAAACAGCTACTGGGGGAGGATTAGATCTTGAGTTAGCTTTATTCTGGATAAGCCTGCCGGAAGAGATCCATCTTGATGGCTTTTTTAAAGCCATCTAAGCAGAATATCTGACGGATCTCTTCCGGCAAGGCATTCCAGAGTCTAGGAGCAGTAGCATTTATTTATTTATTTATTTATTGAAGATATTTTTATATTGCCTCCCATTTCACAAGGGCTCCTAAAATGATAGCTAAATAAAAGCAATTAGAACTATACAACAATATGATGGGACCTCCTTATCCATGGATTTTTTTTAGCCATGGACTCAACCATCCACTGCTTGAAAATATTTTAAATATATATAAATTCCAAAAAGCAAACCTTGATTTTGCTATTCTATATAAGGGATACCATTTTACCATACCATTGTATTTAATGGGATCTCTTTCTCTCGATGTCTTCAAAAAGAGGTTGGACAGCTACTTACCGGAGATGCTCTAGCTGGATTTCCTGCAATAAACAGGGGCTGGGGTTTGTTGGACTCAATGGTCTATGGGCTCCCTTCTAATGATGTGATTCTATGAGACATCTTTAAGCTCTGGTTACTTTGTTATTGTACTTAACTGCCTTCAAGGCAATCCTGACTCAGGGGAACCCTGTGAGACAGACATCTCCTTGACTTCTTGTCCTCCACTGCTCTGTTTAGGTCCTGCAGACTCATATCTGTGACCTTCCCAATAGAGTCTATCCATCTAGCGTATGGTCTTCCTCTTTTTCTACATTACCTTTCCTAGCATTATTGTCTTTTCTAATGAGTCCTGCCTTCTCGTGATGTGGCCGAAGTATGACGGCCTCAGTTTAATCATCTTGGCTTCTAGGGAGATTTCAAGTGTGCTCTCCTCAAGGATCCCTTTGTTTGTCTTTTTGGCTGTTCTCAGCACTCTTCTCCAGCACCACATCTTGAATGAGTTGATTTTTTCCTATCTGTTTTCTTCATTGTCCAGCTTTAGCATCTGTACATGGTGATGGGGCATACCATGGCTTGGATGATTCTAATTTTAATGCTTAATTATATGTCCTTGCTCTTGGAGATATTTTCAAGTTCTTTCATCGCCACCATTCCCATTCCTAGTCTTCTTCTTATTTCTTGACTGTAGCCTCCGGTTGCTTATTCTGTGCTTAGTTGATGCTACTAACTAGCTGCCCAAGAACATCTGAGATGGTAGGAAAATTCCTCCTGAATTGTTACCTCCCCCAACCCAAGTCTACAACCAAATTCAAATCTTGGAATTCAACCTTGTGGATTTCTGTGCTGATTCTGGGTGGGTCATCAATCAACCACTCCAGACAAACACCATGGGTGACTGCAGCTCTCACACTTTGAGCCTTGCTTCCATTCTTCCATCCCTCTCGCTCTTTTCACAGTGATACCGTCAGTTTGATGTATTGCTTCCCTTGTTGAGTTTGTTCCTTGGGTCAGGAAACCTCAGAGTTGCTTGTATCACCAGTGCTGAAAAAAGCACATGTAGCCTTCTGCATCTCAGCTTGACATCTTCGGGTGGATTTGAGGAAAAATTCAACAGCAGCACCTACAATAACAAAAAACAAAAAACATCACCATGTTTTCTGTTCTTCCAGAGTAAATTATGTTTACGGTGATGCAATTAGGGTAACAAAGGAAGTATAGAAGTAATAGAATTACTAACTGTATTGCTTTACATAAGGTGTGGCATCAATATTATCAAGTACCATTAACAGTCTTTAATGGCGACACATAGAATAACCTTTGATTTGAAATAGAACCAATATATCTTATAAAATTGTCCTACTTCTAAGCCTCTGCACAGGCTTCTTATTTTCTGATGAGAAAAAAAGAGGTCTGGTACAGTGTGACTATAATGCTTATTCTCACTATATTGCTTATGAAGCCCAGCAGAGATTAATTTGGTGATGCCAGGACTGGTGTAGAGAGTGAGAGTAGTGATTAAGTCAAGTTCGACTTCTCAATGGCTACTCCCAGGCTGTGGAACTCCCATCCACTGGAGGTTCTGTTGGTTCCCTTTCTGCTCTCTTTCCTCTAGCAGGCAAATACCTTTTTTCTTTGATCAGGCTTTTGACTGTTAACCTATGTGGCCAAAGGGTCTTTTAATGTGGTGTGCCATGCTTCTTTCTCTCTTAAAATTGTGTTTTAAATGTGTATTACTTGGTTTTGTGCTCTCCATACCCACCTGTTTCCTCCCCCCCCATAATGCTAAAAATAGGAATATTGCTCCATGTGTTCTAATTCACTTTCTAAACAAGATGGCAACCCCAGCATGGTTTGAATGAAAGTGGATTTCTAGACATTTTCTGGTTTCATATTCGCTTTTTTTTTTTTTCCATTTGATGGGAATTGGTATGGCCCTTGGTTGGTGCTAGAGCAGAATATTGGTAGCCAGAACTTGCTCACCTTGCGTAGATTTCTCATGTAACTGATTTATGTATTCAGATATTTGTGACCTATCTCATGATATGAGATCCCAGACCATGAATGAGGAATATTTTTAAAAAAATTATATCCTGTGTTCTCTCACACATCTCCATGGTTTGACATACAGTCAGTCCTCTACATTCATGGATTCTGTAGCCATGGATTCAACTAACCATGGTTTTGAAAATATTCACACATACACCCAATTCCAAAATGCAAACCTTGATTTTGTCATTTTATATAGGGGACACCATTTTGATATGCCAATGTATATTTGAGCATCCACAGATTTTGGTATCCACAGAGGGTCCTGGAACTAAACCCCAATGGATACCAAGAACCCACTGTACCCAGAAATATGGACATCATGTGTCCATCTAATGAGCATCTTGCACATAGATGTGGCAGCCTAAAACCATTTGAAATCTCACACAGCTTCAGACACATTCTAATCATTGAGAGCCAGCATGGTGTAGTGGTTTGAGCATTAGACTAGGACTCTGGAGACTAGGGGTTGAATCCCAGATTGGCCATGTAAACTCACTGGGTAACCTTCGGCAAGTCACACTCTCTCAACCTCAGAGGATGGCAATGGCAAACCTCCTTTGAAGAAATTTGCCAAGAAAACCCCATGATAGGTTTTCCTAGGGCCACCATAAGTTGGAAACAACTTGAAAGCACAATGACAACAATAACCCCAGGGGAAAAATATTGAAAATCTGGTGATACTTTACAGTTGGGTAGGAGAAGAGACATGAAGACTAAATGATCATTCCTGAGAAGAAGTACAATAGAACAAAAGTAGTTTTATTAAGTTTCTTTGAAATGCAAGGAACTGGAATGGCTTCCGGAGAAAAGGAGTTCCATAGCCATGGGGCTAACACAGAAATATTTGGTCAACTGTTTTAAGTGCTCTATCAAGCAATTGGTACAGCGCCCATGAATTAGAAATTGAAACCAGATATGGTGATGTGGCTTGAACAAGTCCACATACTAGCAAGATAAGCTATGACACCATTTATTACTGTCTATTTGTCTAATATATCTCTTGACCCACATGAACTTCCAAAATGATAGGATTTGGCTGTTACAGACATGGGGTTCACATTACAGAAAAATATTGTTGACTCCCAAAGCAAAGATGTGAGATTTTGGCTGACATTCTCTTCATTCATTTAAACAAGCCATATAAGAAGTATGCAAGACTGCAGGATTATTCATTCCCAAATCAATTTTCAATTATTACTTAATTGATTTGGAAATTTACAGCAGGACCTCCTCCCCCCAAAGGGAAATAAATAAAAACAGGTTTGAATCAAGAACTGAATGACACTTTTGTATTAAAGAAGAACAAATTCCTGTGGCACCTGAACATCTTTCCAAAGAGAAATAGTTTCATTACAATACGACGGCTTTCCAAATTGAGTATCAGAACTTGTGTTTTATTGATATGGCATTTGAGATGTGTGTTTCAGATTCTCTCTGTGCCCATTGAAGAACTAAGGAAATGAATGGTGAGGAAGGTATACGGTGTTTTTCCTTTCCATTTTATGCCCCTTTCACCACCTCTCTTGTTTTTTCTTTTGCATCCTATGGGATCATTCTAAACAATGCTTTAATTTACAGTTGCACATTCTGGAGTTTTGCTTAAAATATGTCCCATCTGAGAATGGAATTGGAATCTCCTTTTTTTGAAGAAATGAATAAACCGCATGGGGTGAACTTTTTTCCTGCCCTATTTCTAACCTGGTGTTTTCAGAGTATAATTTAGACATTGCTTCAGTGGTTTATGGCCATATAATGTGTAGGTGTGTAGGTGGGAGGTTAGATAGATGCACTTGTAAAGGGCTGAAAGCTGGATGGTTGCGTGTGATCACCAACTGTGTGTTATTTTAGCTCACAGTTTCACGTCTCTGTCCTAAGGCATTAGATGCTACTAATTCTGCAAAAAACCCAAACCCCCCAAAACCCAAAGATTTGCTAGATGGAAACCATTTGGATTTGCCAGACCTCATCTCCCTTTTAAGCAAACCATACTTAATCAGACCAGTGCATTTTACTACAGCTCTTTCTTTTTCTTTTTAAAAAGTTTCTTCATTTGGGAATTATCGTACAAAAGCAACATTCACTATACTTAGATTGATTATTGGAATATTGGGGAAAACTGTTTTATAGTTTGATAGGGTCAGTTTTGTTTTGTTTTGTTTCTTGCTATTAACTCTCCAATTATGATACTTATAATTCAGCTATTGTTGTTCACATTGTACTTATAGTTGTACAAAGTGGTGGCCTGTATTTCTGAAAGCATCTTAATCTCCAACTCATCCTGACAGCCTTATCAGATTTTAATCAACCTCCCTGTATTTTGTGGCTATTTTACCATATTACTATCTCATGCTTGTTGAAAAAAACAAAGGAATTATGGCAAACCTTCATGATTCTTGACTTCTCTCTGACAGCTGTCAAACATTGCTATCAGGGAGGCAATGGAAACTAGACTGTATGCCAGGGAATCAGTAGAGAGGGCAAAATACACCAGATTTAGGAAGACTTTAGAGCCCTTCCTGCCTTTGAGAGCCCAAAAGTTAACCTATGTGCAGATTGAGGCCATAGTTTGAGAACATTTCATTGGCAAAAAGGTATTGCAAATGCCAGTCTTGATAAATTCACCATGTAGGGCAACCTTGCATTGAGGTGTGAGTTCTTGGTTACATAACAAACATGGGAACCAGCCTTATACTGACAAATCTGATTGGTAATAATGGCTGTCTATGTTTTGGGTTGAATTCTGTCTTTGCCATCCCTAATATTACCTATCAACTGTGTTTGTGATGATGTGATGGATCTAGCCCACGTGTGGACAACTGTAGAGGAGGTGGGGCCAATGTTTGTCCCCACATCTTTCCCCCAGGTAGGCTCCACCACTTTTGTATTTTTGTATTTGGACTGATGTTTGGCTTATGGGGACCCATGGGGGCATATGGAAATTCTCTTTCATCCCAGGACACTTGAGCCCCCCTGTAAAATATAGAAGTTGATGATCCCTGGTTATATGTGATTTGAATATAGTATAGTTTTTAAATATGAGATTCTTTGAATTCAGACATTTGTTTAGAACTAATCAAATCCCCTAGTTTCATATAGCTCTTTGTTTTATATATCAAATTCTTCAAGCACAGTTATACAAATGTTAGAATTGGAGATATTGTGCCTTCCCTGTTTGAACAAAGCATGGCTATTGAAATCTCTAGGTATGGCCACTGCCATTGTATATCCCTACAGGAGGAGTCTATACACCCTGTACCTACAAGGATGAGCTCCCCCAGAGCTATGGGGAGTGTACAGTCTCATACTACCCTCATTACTCCTTCATCCTGGCTTCAGACTGCTGCAAAGCTATGTACTGGTTAGGCAAGTCTGATACCTACTGACTAAAGATGGTACTCCAATCTTCAAACTCATGCCCTTGTTAAAATTAGTAAGAATCAATGTATTATTTCAGTAGAACAAAGACACTCCCAACCCCAAATGTGTAACCTTTAGTTTTCATGCCTAGTGTTCTTGCTTTCATGGTCTTGGAGACATAGCTCTGACAGAAAGACAAGCATCCTGTTTTACTATTCTAGATTCTGACTTGAGTCTAGTGGTTGCATTGTCTCCCATATCAGTAGGGCAGTGACTCTTCCCTGGGGTTTGGTCTGAACTGGCACTGCCTTTTCAGGAGGGAGCCAAAGTACCAAGCCTATTTTGGGGATGTGGTTCAGTAACTTGGATGGCTTCATTAAAATTCACACTAAAACATAGAATGGATTCATCACCCCAATGACATGGAAGCCACTAGCTGCTACTGGTAGAGTCAAATGTGTCTGTATGTAGGCAGGGGCATAATTTTATTGAACTAATTTATATGAATCAATATGTACAAATTGTAGAACTTCCCTTGATTTTCTTAGCCATTTATATCCTCTACTTCCCCATTTTTTAAAAAAAGGTTTCCATAGCCAGACACTATTTTACTCCCCCCGCCCATCTTGGTGTATGGCTCTTACCAAGGACAAATGATACCATAAATCAGGACCCAAATCAATGTTATTATGGGGTTGTAAGACTGAGAAGCCATTATGTCTTCTCTGCTTCTCACAGCAAGAACCAGGGACTGTCCAGGGTACTGTTCCAAACCTCGTCTGCTCTTTTATGGTGCAATATATTGCTGTCTTACCTTGGCTGTGAATTATCACTACTGAGCTTCTGTTTTAATTTCTTTTTCCACATATACTGTTCTGTGATGGAAACAACTGGAAGAAAGCAATAGTATCAATCTCCAAGTTATAATTCCTGAGAATGTCCTCCAAAAATTAATGGAATTTGTATGTGTGTGCATACATATGGATAAACATGTGTATATAAATGCACACATGTATGTGTAAACAAACACACACATGGGATAGAAAGAATATTTGCAAATGTACTCATCCTTGATAAGAGGGAGTTTTGATGGATCATAAGCAGCATTAGATAACAAGGTCAACTGTAATTTTTTAAAACAAAATTTGTAATGTTTATTTCAGAAAAAGAAAGAAAGAGAAGTCATGCATCAAAAAGTGTGTTTCCTACTAAAGATACTGGTCAAGATCATAGATCAGGCATCCCTACCCACCATTAAGCCACACAATTATAATCCTATGATTCCTCTTTAACCACCATAGGTGTATTCTCTGGAATCTTGGGGTTTGTAGTTTGGGGAGGCAGTAGAGGTCTCAGGCTGAGAATTCTAAATGCCTCTCCATTCACTGCAAATCCCAGGATTTCATAGGATGAAACCATGACAGTTAAAGTGGATTCATAGTGCTATAATTATGCAATGCAATAGTGTCTTTCATTATCTTTCCACTCTCTTATTTTCAAATGTAAGTCAAAAACGTATCTATAGGTACAAGATTTTCAGAAGTAAGCAAGTGATTCATTTGTTTTCTGTTATGGTGACATTTTAACAAACATTTGTAATTCATTATTTTTGACTAGGGTGAGAACGAGGCACCTCATGACCTGCATGCAGCCTGGGGTATGGAGTAAGGAGCGAGCAGACCTGTCTGGACTTCAAAAATAACCAACCCTACAAAGCCACTAAAAACACCCCTCCTTTCTGCCTTTTTAAAAGGTTAAAACACACACCTTCCTTTACATTGTGTTTTGGAGTGCTCCCCCCCCAAAAAAAAAACATTAATCAGGGGTTTAAAACCTTTAAAAAACAGATGATTAGAAGTGAGTTACTGTCACTACCAGTTGCCAAACTGGTGCTGAAATGGTTGCATCCTTCCAGAGCTCCACAATATCTAAAAATCCAGCAATGCAGCTCTCTAGGCATTGGAGCTTGTCCATTCCTAGATACTTGACACTTGTGGTTTCAGACATTTGTACTTGGTGATTTTTACCATTTTGCTTTTATGTTAATTGTTAGCTCCTAGGAGGAAGGGCAGAGTGCAAATTGACATCATCATCACCACCACCATCATCATCACCATCATCATCATCAATTCCAAGTGGATTGATAAAACCTCTGAATGAATAACTAATGAATGAATGAAGATAAAACCCCTTACTAATTTTAACAAGGGCTAAATAAGATGGCAATAGCAAAATCACAAAAAAAGCAATGCTGCTTGGTATTCTCATCTTTTTCAACAATACCACACTGAATCCTAAATCCTTGATGGGAGCTGAAGCACTGATGGTCCAAAAGTTTAATTGGTAATGCCTTGTAGACTATGAAATCAATGATGGCTATGGTGGTGATAATGGAGGAGGAGTTAGTAGTAGATGTACTGCTAGTAGGAATTGTACTACTATTAGTAGTAGTAGGTGGTGTTGGTGGCTATTATTTGTCCCACTGTTCCTTAAGGTCTCGCCAAACTCAGTAGAGAGCCTTTCCCTCATCCTTTGATTGGTTTCCACTCAGAACAAAATCCAAAGGTAATGGCTGTCACATATCCTTAGACAGAACATAGTTCCTTCATCAGTGTCCCATCTTGCCAGTTGAAAGAGTTCTTAATAGTATGACTGGTCATTCTTCCAGAGCCGTAATTTCTGTTCTGTGCAGCAGGGAGAGATGTTAGTATAAAGAAGGGGTGATTTGTGTGGCTGGAGTAGGGCCATAGACATTGTGCCAAACATAAAACACAAGGGCTGAGGCAGGATGCCTCTTGAAAATATATGTCATTACCCTTTACACTCAGCTCTCTTAATAGAATCACAAGAAGCAAGGACCATCCAGTATGCAAGATTTTATGGTGGTGTTTTGCTTCAGGCTCTTAACTTCTTTAGCTGGTCATTACCTGACCAGTAAGGACCTCTAAGCGGGTCATTAATGCTTAAATAATAAACTCCTTCACAAAGCTAGCTAGTACAGAAGCTCTTTCATCATTTTTACAGTTGCCATTTTATAGATAAATCAATGGCCGACAATGGGATATTCTTTGCTACATATTCTGGCACCAAAAAAAACGTGGTCAGAGTACGCCTGTGTGCAGTTTCATTTATGGCAGCGCTGGAGATAGTGTTGCAGAAGTGACCTAGAAAGAGAAGAAGATAAAAAAATAAGGGAGGGGGAAGGAAAGAGGTATTTCTCGAGTTAATTGGTTTCCTTTCCAAGAGTTGCATCCTGTACATCTTTGCTGGCTAGAATAGAGTCAAAGAAGCTTAGAAGGCTCCTTTGTATCAAGCTAAAACTATTTGTCTAGCTAGCCTTGTCAATTCTCCAGAACTCAAGAACAGACATGTCTTGGCTTATCCATCATGTGTTATCCGTTCTTTTAATTTAATACAGACAGATCCTTCTGTATGCAAAGCATCTATCTACTCAGACCTAGGAAAAGTTCTAGCTTGGCATCCCTTCCTCTTGAACTTTCTCTGGTAGAGATAAGAACAGTAGAAGAAAACAGTTCGCCTAGGTTGGAGACCACTTGCTGTTTATTTTTCTTTTATCCCATAAAAATAAAAAGACATCTGTGCCAGAGGTGGGTGCAGCCATCCAGAATCCCATGGGGCAGCCTTCTAACGCCATCAGCAACCTTCCATATCACAATTTTAAGCTAATATTTTGCACTGTTTTGATACTGTAGGCCAGTGTGTAGGCCTAGGGTGGTTAAAATTTTAGTAAATAAGACAATTGCTGTTGTTGTTGTTGCTGCTGCTGCTGCTACTACTACTACTACTACTACTACTACTACTAGATTGGGTTATATTTCACCTTTTCCTCAGCCCTGCAACACCAGGCAGCTTACAAAAGAGATACAGATAAAAAGTAATATCATATGAAAGTTAAAATAAATCAATAGGATTAAAAGCAATTGAAAAGCATAAGCATTAAAAACAACAACAAATGCAGCCCTTTCATCATGATCAATCTGTTCTCAAAACCCATGCGAAAGAAAAAAATCATCACCTGCTGAAGAATAGCAAGGAGGCCACCAGCCTAGCTTCCCTAAAGGTGCATTTACACTGTAGAAATAATGCAGTTTGACACAACTTTAAGTGCTGCTCTTCCATCCAATTGAATCCTGGGATTTGTAATTTTGCAAGGTCTTTAGCCTTCCCTGCCAAAGAGTGACAATAATTCAAAAAACCTGCAAATCCCAGGATTCTGTAGGTTGCATCAGAATAGTCATCGCAAGTGTGTGTGCATGCATGCATACTGCAAAAAAGTTGTCCCTTATCACTCACTCGAATGAATGTTGGTACAGTGTTGATATATTTCCTTCTTCTATTCATTATCCTTTTGATCTTAGCCTATAATCATGCTTCTGGGGAGTTTGTGAGGTGGGCAGAAGCACATAAAAACTGCAACGCTGCCCTGTTGCTAGCCTCCAGCCTCTCTTATTTAGAGAAATACTCAGCTCAAGACATTCCCCAAGCTAATAACCACTGAAAGATATTCCTAACAAAAACCACCACATTTTTCTTTTCCATATTGAACTGCTAGCGTTCTGAATTTTCCTGCATGGATAGCACTTTTCGTAAACCACATATTGATTATTGTGTACAGTAACGATAGAAATGCAATATGTGTTGGCATTTGTTTTTCTTTTTTGAAATGTTCCCCAGGGACTCTTCACGTCCTGCATAATTCCCACATCCGAGGTAGTTTTTACTTGATGTAAGACTCATTGTGAAAAGCATTTAGATTATAATGTGCTGGGAAACCAATGATATTTGCCTTGTGAATCTCCCCATAGGATTTTATTGCCTACATGTGGTTCACCAAGTCCATTTTGTAATCTTTATTTTTTATTTTATTTTTGCCTGTTCACTTCTTGCTTAAGAAAAGGTCTCTCCTGCACCAAAATGATCTGCCTCCCCCAAAACATGGGATCCAAAGTGGGCCCCTCACCCTTGACAGTTGCCCACCTTGGTCTATATAAAGGTTCCACAAGGATTCTTATTCTGGAGAGTACTCAAGAAATGCAGGATTTGTTCACTGTTTTGTGACATTTTGGTTGGCCTTAATCCCCGCCACATGATTTGGGATTTGTCCTGAGCCTGTGAGTGTGTCAGATAAATGTTAATCAGGATTTACACTTTATGAATAATGATGTGTATCAAATTCTTCAGCAAAACAGGCATTCCTTTGTTTAAAAGTGGCTGGAATCATGTTAGTTAGTCCCAACTAGAGTAGACCCATTCTATGAATTGTTGAATGACACATCACCACATAGGCAGAGACCATTGATTCAAAGGGCCTGTTTAGGTAGGTCTAGTAACAGAATTGATTACAATGTTTTTAAATGTTAGGGATCACTTGGGGTCACCATAAGTCAAAGTTAACAACAACAAAAACATGGTACTGTTATTATGAGAAGCATGGCATTTCATTGGTGTTAGATTTGCACGCAAGTCCACAAAAAACTATTAACACTCCTGCTAGGTAGGTAATTCTTTACAATTTCTGGGGTGAGAAGCACTTGGTCTCAAAACAAGTTCCTGAAGCTGCCAGAGAGATTCTTTCATCAAAAATCTTGACTCCAAGAATATTCTTTTCCATCCTTAATTAGTTAATATTGTCACTTAGATCCACTCCCCTACATGTGGTAAACAGTGAGAATATACCATTTCTACTTCTCTACCGTGCCCGCCATGTTTCCAATGCATAAGTCATATAATCATGGATGTAATGTTCTTAATGGTACTTGGTCCAGATTGGACTAAGGCATGGACCACTCTGGTGGATCACCTGTGTTAGTAAGTTTTCCCATGTTGACAGTCTGAATACCCCTCTTGCCCCTTCAGCTCTTCTGCTTCTCCTCCTCCACCTAAATTCTGTTGGACCAAAAGAACAGGTAGTGTGCATAGACTATTTTTCAGGAAAAGGAATTGGCAAACTCTCTCTGACTATTCCTTGCCCCCCAAAACCTTTGAAATGCATGGTGTTGCCATAAGGCAACAGATGACTTAAAGAAACACACAAACACACGGGACCTATTAGAGGAGTAAGGCAAAGTTTGTTATTGTCAATGGTATCAATATATCTCCAAGCAGCAATGATTGTAATGATGTGCAATATATTTTGGCACACTGAAGGGTTACAGTGACATTCATCAGGCATCTGAAGTTCTGAGATCTCAAGCTGCCCAAGAATGTCATCTGATTTGATTTATGAGCACCAAACCTAGAACGTAAAAGCTTAGACTCTGTAGTCCATTCCCAGGTTTTCTCTGAGGTTTTCATTCATAACATCTCAACCTATTTGTGTTGGATTTTACCTCTGCATGCCTTTAAAAACATAAGATCTGTGCATGCACATATGATGGAATTGGAAGAAGGACAGGCATACTGAGTGAGTGTGGAAGAAAGGGAGCAGGCACAGTCTCACACACTTCTGCATGAAACACATAAAGGTATTATTTGAGTTGGCTCTTGGATTGACAAAATTGTGGATACTGCTAGCGGAAAACTACTAGCAGAAAACACCACAGACTTTGAACAATTAACTAAGGAGGGTCAAAGAAGAAAGTGCAAAGGCAGGCATGCTGCTGAACATAAAGAAAACAAAAATAATAACCATGGAAAATTTACATAAATTCAACCTAGACAATGAGGAAATTGAAATAGTTAAAGATTTCCTGTACCTTGGATCAAACGTTGTTCAAAATAGAGACTGCAGCCAAGAAATAAGTAGAAGATAGGATTGGAAAGGGTAACTATGAAAGAACTATACAAGATCCTAAAGAGTAAAGATGAACAATTGTGCACTAAAGTTGTAATCGTCCAATCCATTGTATTCCCCATCATGCATATGAATCTAAGAGCTGGAGAGTGAAGAAGGTGAATAGGAAGAAAATCCAATTCATTTGAGATGTGGTGTTGGAGAAGAGTGGTGAAGATACAGCCAAAAAGACCAAAAACAAAAGGGGGTCCTTGAACAGTTCAAACCTGAAGTCTCCCTGGAGACCAAGATGATCGAATTGAGGCTGTCATACTTTGTCCACATCATGAGAAGGCATGACTCACTAGAAAAGACAATAATCCTAGGAAAGGTAGACGTTAGTAGAAAGAGAGGAAGACTACAAGCCAGATGGATAGACTCAATGAGGAAGGCCACAGGCCTGAATCTACAGAAACTAGGCTGAGCAGTGGAGTATAAGGTGGTTTGGAGATTTTATCCACAGGGTCAACATGAGTTGACAACAACAAGGAATCATTCCCCCCTCTGACTTAATCTAAGATTCTTATGTTCCTTAAAAAATAAAAAAATAAAAGCATTGTTGTAAAACTCTTTTTTGATTTGACAATATGTTTGCTTAGAGATTATAAGAAAGCAGATGCAATATTTACATGCCCTAGTAATTCTTGTGTAAATCCTGCTTCTGAGGAAGAACTGCAATAACAAAACAAGCAAGCATAATAGTTATTGAAAGAGTACAACTGCAGCCATCTGGGCAGTGTGTTGCTCCTTATGTGATTAGGATCTTTGGCGTTTTTGAGAATAATTGATGGTGACACTGATGAGAAAGATCTTGTTTAAATGCTACAGTGGCCAAGATATTGCTAACTTTAAAAGTCAGTGGTTGGTTAAAGAAATGTCCTTCCTGACCCCTTTTAGCTCTTACGATTCAATGCTATTGCTTAAAATATTTAACTTTCAGAAGCTTGGAAATAATCTCTAAAATATATGGGTGGAAATTAGGTGAACATAAGTGTGGATGATTGGGTGGGTTGCAAAAGAGGCTCACTCCCCTCATTTATCTAGCCACTTCTTTAATTGTTTTGATGATGCTAAGAATGATATTCTCTGCAACCATAAAGAAATGGTTCTATGTAGCAATGTGGAAAACTCCCAAATGCATTACTGGCCAAAGAGAGGGCAATATACAAGGCCTAGCATGGGTGAGAGGAAAACAACAGGGCTCTGTTGGGATTTCAACTCAGGTAAGTGCAGGAGGCAGTCCTGCAGATTTGACCACAAATGTAACACCTGCGGAGGCCACACTGCCACACTGCTAGTGTGTGTAAGTGTAGGGTGAAATTTAAGAGAAGAGCAGAGATTTCTTCTTGTTTCTATTGAAACATCATAGAATGAGAAAGAAAGAGAGTTTCTTTCAGTTTGGGAATGCTATTTCGGTAGAGGTCCAAAAGCAAATGGAGAAACTTAGCTAGGAAGAGTCCATGCCCTGTATAGAAGAGAGGAGAGAAATGAGTGATGAATCAGCTGTGCAATCAAGGAGGTATTATGGGTGACATAGAAGTCCTCAAATGGCTGACCCCTTGTGTACTTATGTGTCCTCGAAGGAGGAGAGTAATAGTATGTTTTAGATCATTTAGCATTATGTGTATAACTTTTAGATCTATATGCTTCTCCTAGGGATGGAAAGAATATCCATGCAAAGCCACAAGGGGTTAGGGGTGAGGGGAGGAGAAAGGGACTTATTTAGTATCCAGAAAGCCTGATGAAGAGAATCCCCTTCAAGGACCTTTTTCATTTTCCTTAGTCCTCGAACAGAATCATCACCTACTCCAATCTCACAATTTTTCTGTTTCCTTCCCTCTGCTGTGTCATGTAGTGACTGTCAGGAGAGGAGACAAGCGAGTAAGGGGGAATCACTGCTAGTTTGCACCATGGTGACCTCATCCTTGAGGATCTCCAGAGGATCCAGGGATGTCCTGAAGGATTCCTGCATTGGTGTGTGCAGGATACAATCATCATCCTCACTTGACTGCCCCATCCCCTTCCACTCACATTGGACTTACATGGCTGTGGTGGTGGTAGGGGACCAGGTTCAGAAGATCATCCATCATTGGCTATGGTAGCCAGCAACAGGTGAGCCTCCTTCATCAGCTCTGCCTGCATCTCCACACAATGGGAGGAAATGGGACAGGAAAGCACCCCAAAGCTCATATGGCGCCAGCTATAATAGCAAGGGGTAAGCCACCTCATTTAGTTGTTTCCTCGTGCCAAGCACTACATGGTGGGGAGCAGGAAAGAGGTGAGTTGTGGGGCGAGAGAAAGTCAACACAGTTTCAAAGATGTTAATGTAGTGAGAAGACTGTTTAAATTACTCATTCTCCCCTGCAAGGAATGAATAATTTAAATTTAGATCTTTCTTCCTATTCTTGCTCCATCCCGGATGAAATGGAAGTGTTTGCTTCACTTTTCTGTTAACCACAGTTTAGCTTTACACCTGAATTCTAAACTGTTATTAATTTTAACTATGGGTTTCTTGCAACAAGCAAACTTTTGTGGATCAGAGTTGGCTTATTCCAGACATACATAGTTAAGACTTGACACATGTTTTGCCTTCAGATCTGGGTCTAACACAAAACTATTGTTAGTTAGCAGAAGAAATCTTGGAGAAGGGAAAAGGGATTTGACAAGTCAAAGGCACCCTCAACTGAGCACAAAGGCACTGAGCCCAGTGCTTAGAAAAGTTACATTTTAGACAAAAGCTCCCAGAATGTTTTCGAACCATGACTAGTTACTCACATTTACTAAGGGATAGGGGGAGATGCAAAAAAGTAACTTTTTACATCTCTGATTAAACCACTGTTTAGCAGTATATCTTTACATAGCACACAGTCTTGATTTAGACATCACAACAAACTATGATTGAGGAAGAATGGCTTTAGTTTTCTGGATTGATAAAATCATAATTTGTGATGCTTTGAAATGGTTGGAAATTGTTTCAGTAATATCTGTTTTCAAATTGGCAACATTTGGAAGCCAGAAGCTGGTTTGATTTGGCTAGGCCATGCTCATGCTTTTAAAAGATACACAAACATAGAGCTGCCAAGCATTAGGTCAGCCTTTGAAATCAAAGACCATGTAATATTGTTAACTAAAATAGTCTTGTAGCTTGCAAGGTATTGTTATGTTTCTGTAATTATAGTTCAGGGTCAACATAACATCCAGTTTTCATGTTTGCTGTTATCTGTAGCACAAAAGATTTAAATATTCACAAGGAATATCTAGGAAGTTGGAAAAGCACTACCTTGGTCTGATACTTATTTTAAATGGAAGCCCCTACCTACTGACACCAGAATGGATGAGCTGATAGCAAGCCAGTGCATGGTTCTGAATATTAGATGGTCTCCTTCTTCTGTTTTTATAAATATATCCTTTCAATGCCTGGGTGACATTTGCCACAATCTTACTCCATGGTTGTTCAAGCAGAAGGAATCAGTTTGTGAGATGTAAAAGCCTTGTCAGATCTTGGAAACATCAAGAAAAACATAAAAGACAAGGATTAGAGGATTAGATGATGCAAGTTTTGAAATGTTCCTAACAGATTTAGTAACCTATGGGGTTGTAAACATTGCCACTTATAATGAATGGAACAAGCTAGCTAACAAATCTTCAAGAGTGGCAGAAGCTCAGCTCTGCAAGCACTCTTACAAACTGAATAATCTCTTGGGACCATCCATATTGTGAGCTTGGGAGGAATGCAGGCAGCCTCTTATGGATGTTTAAAAGCATTCCTCCCTGGAAATGCTATCAGTCTAAGGCACCACTGCATGTTTGTATGTTTTATGTTGAAGGTCCCTGTCACCAGCAGAGATTCTCCATTCTTTCTTTTTTACAAAGTGGAAAAATAACTTTGCTCCTCTTTTCCCTCTCTCTCTGCATGGATGCTACATCATTGTGCATTCTTCTTCCAGAGGCATACTGTGCCTGCATATGTCCTTTTTGGGTCACTATGATGAAGGTATCTCACACCTCCATCTGCTAATACTCCTTGCCTTCGCCACCTACCTTTCACTGGCTGGTATGATTCAAAACCCATTTAGTGGCCGGAAGAGATGGGAGGGCAGCTGGATCTGACTGATGCACAATGAAGCAGGCATCTTTCTGGATCTCCTCAGAGATCCTTGGAGGACTCTCAGGGCATCAAGGAAGAGAATGCCACCTTGGAACATCTACCCACAGGAACATAGGTAGATGGTGCCACGCCATCCCTATTTTCTCTCAGTCACTAAATGGCTGTGGGAGGAGCCCAGCCAGAGAGAACTACCTTCCCCTGAGCTGCATTGTTTTTGTAGCAAAGTTCTTTTTTCACTTTGTCAAAAAAGAAAGAATGGGGGAATCTCTGCTGGTGACAGGGATCTTCAACATAAAATTCTGAGCCCTTCCCCAAATGACGAATCCAAGGATTCCATAGAACCATGGCAGTTAAAGTGGAATCCAGTTGTACTTATGCAGTGTGGGTACACTTCAGCATTTCTTTTAGCCAAACTGCCTTAGCGAAACCTCATTGAATGTGTAGTGTAGAAATAATAGCATTTCTTCCAACTGGTGCCAATATTTCTCTTCATCCCCACCCTTCCTTTAAAAAAATCTGCAAATAAAATGAGCTCTTTCCCTCCTTTCCTTTCCTATTTCCATTTGAAGCCTCTGCATGAGGGCAGATTGGCCTAGTGACTGCTGTGTAATTACAAAGAGTTGAAGCAGGCCTTTGAAGTTGCTTCCAGCTCTGTAGTTCTATGATTTACAGCCTGTAGGCATCTGTAAACCATTCAAGCCAATGTATCTCTTCCTAAGCCTGCTTAGTCCAATTGATTTTTGTATTGCCTTAGCAAAAGCTGGCATGGTCCTACTGACTTCAAGCGGGGCTAAGCTCATTAATAGTAGTTTGTGGATCGAGCTATGAGCTTTGCTAATGGATCCAGATTCCTTTTAGATGCTGTGCGATGTTTTACTTTATCAGTTCTTGGCTGGCTCGTACAAGGGTGAAATTCTAGATGCTCAATTATTTGGGAGTTAAGTCTTGCTGAGATCTGCTGGATTTAGTCAGGAGTCAAAAAGGGTCAGGGTGTTCTGTATAAAGGGAAAAGATGGCTTCCCACTCATGGAAATAAGATGTTTCATCATTGTTACAGTAGTCTTAATGTCTTTTGCAGACCTTCACCAGGAGATGAAGATTTTCCTGGCATGGGTTTGAAACTGCCTAGCGATGGGGATCACTTCCTAAGCTTCCATCTAGTAAAGCCTACCGTGAAAATAGGCTTAAACAATTTGTAAACTCCAAACAGCCCAGAAAGTACCATGCCAGGGGTGAGGAAACTTTGGCATCCAAATATTTTGACTTACTGTTCCCAGAATCCTTTGCCTTTGCCCACATCAGCTTCAGTTTCATAGAGTTTCCTTGGGAGCTTCCCATAAGCATCTCATTTGGGCCAGATATTGGACAAAAGATGCTGGAGTAGATATTTTGATCTGGACTGGCAGGATTGCTATTGACTTTCTGTTTCTCAATGGTCCTCAGTCTTTGGCTTGCCAGATGTTTAGGCATGCAGTTTTCAAAAAACCCTTACCATTGGCCATGCTGGCTTAATCTTCTATAGGCCAAAACTTCTGGAATGATCAAGGATCCCCATTTATCTGCTCAAGGCTACAGGATGATTAGAAACATCCCTTGTTTTTGCCATCATAGATAGCCACTGTCCCCAAATAAAAAAGTGTGAGTTATCAGTCTATCAGTGAGTTATCAAAAGAGTGAGTTATCAGTAAGTGATCCATGTGGTTTGCATCTAGCTTGGCAGTTAATAAGCCATAGAAGAGAAGGGAAGAAGTTGTCACACCAATGGCAAGGCACATTGTAAAGTTCCAGGTTCCATCTTTGACATTCTTCAATTAAATAGATTCAGGTAGAAATAATAATAGTGCATTTTATGTTGAGCATCAGTATATAGGCTATGTGTTCTGCAGCAATTTGGTGGCTCTACTCAGGGACAGTGAAACTACACTGGGTTTTATGAGAGCTTCTCTTAGCCTTATGAGAACTATCCATGGTGCTGAGCAGTATTCCCAAAATAGGATTGGTGCTGTAGATAGTTCTCATAAAGCCAGGAGGAGATCATATAAAACTCAGTGTGGATTTGGTGCACTAAAATAAGTGAACCACTGTCTGCCTCTGGACTTTTGCATTATAGACAGTACAATGCAGACATGTGTTTGGACTACCGTGATACATGGAGCTGTCTTTGGAAACTATAACCCACACTGGGTTTTATTCCAGAATTTAAAGAAGGTATCCAAGGTACCGAATCTATTTTGGGAATTGGGTTCAGCACATTGACAGCTCCTGGCAACATCCCATTCTTTCCCACCTCCAAGTTGTATCCCCCACAAGCATGTCAAAATATCTTGTTTTTTTCTATTATTTCCTATCCAAAATGGCAGCTGGAAGAGGCATCACATCATTTTGTCACCATTTTGGAGGTGAAACAGAGGAAAAACAAAGTATTGGATTGCTGAGGAGTGGGAGGAGTTTTTGCATATATGCATTCATTTAGGTAGCTTTGGGCACAATTTTTGTATGATTTTTCCTGGACATAATGCTAAAAATAGTTTTGTGAAGTTTAGGAGACGAATCAGGAGCTTCAGGGGCTATCGAAGTGGGGTTGCAGGGGCTATATGTGGCCTATGTGCCATGCTGTCCCCATCCTTTGTTTAAAGTCTAGAATATAACCAAGATCAAATTCACTGTACTCTTGACATGGAAGCCACTGGTTCCAGGGTTGCTGAGTGAAAAGATTGATTATGAAACAATGATTTGCATTCAGAAACAGGGTCTCTAAAAAGCTGGCAGCTTTAAAGCAGGGTTGCCTGATCTAATAATGTTTGAGTGGAATGATATGCCATTGAAATGTACACATTAAAATACATACCCTGGCAGTTAAAAACAAATGGTGCTGGATATTTGTTATAATGTTTGATTCATTTGCAACAGACACATACATACACATAATGATCAACTGCAGTTAATCCCAGGAAAATAAAGAGGGAAGGAGCAATATATCCATGCAAAATGTTGTTCTTCTTTTTTCCTGCCTTTAATTTGGTAAGGCAGAGTCATAAACCGTTGTTAAACAGTCAAAAAATTAAATGTTGGTGTAATTTATGGCAGTTCCAGCATATATTACAGTGCACTTTAATTAGCAAATAGCATGTTTATTTTATTTGCTTAGCATATAATTGAGATCGGGGAAACTGCATATTAACTTCCTCCATCACCTTGCTCTCCTCATGCCATATAATCTTTAATCACACATTTTTTTTTGCAGATTTTATTGCAACATCATAGAGTTTATGAAATGGTGCAGAGTCAAAGATGCTGTGCTGATGTTTTACTGTCAAGGGAGCTATAGTTTATCTTTGGTCTTGCTCACCAGGTACTGTGTATGGGTAGTTAACACATTGGCAACCTTTTAAAAAGATGCCAGCTATGGACAAAAGGGATAGGCGAGATTTCCTGTTGTGGAGGTAATAGTGAGGATGGGAGACAGGCCACGATTTCACTTTCTGCATATCAGACTGGTGCTGAAAACAAAGGAATAAGGACAGCATTGGGGCAACTGTTGAAACAAGGTATCCCAGCAGAAGCCACTGACATGGATATCGATCTCTGCCTTCAGTCTAACATCCCAGGTTAAACATACACAGCTTCCTAAACCACTTCTCATAGGGTGAAAAGTTTGGAAACCATGCCCTGTGAGGAGCAGCTTAGGGGTATGTTTGGCCTAGGGAAGAAAAGGTTAAGGGGTGACATGATAACCATGTTTAAATATCTGTTAGGGATCTAGGAGTCCTAATAGACCACAAGTTAAACATGAGTCAACACTGTGATGAGACAGCTAAAAATCCAATATGATTCTAGGCTGCATCAATAGAAGTTTAGTGCCTAGATCAAGGGAGGTAATAGTGCCACTCTATTCTGGTTTGGTCAAGCCTCACCTGGAATCCTGTGTCCAGTTCTGGGCACCACAATTCAAAAATGTCTTTACTGTCAAGGAAGCTATGGATTATCTTTGGTCTTGCGCATAGACTTATGCTATGATGAGACATATACCTCCCACCCTCGATTTACTGTAAAGCCCCTAAAGCCATCGTGCAAAACCATTCCATGCTTCACAGCAGTCAGGCAGGATCAGAGAAGTGTCTGGCTACATCCTCATAACCAGGCACATCATTCTTCCAGCCACTCTAAGACTAGCAGGTCTTTCTTGTAACCTGGTTTTGTGTTTGTGTGGGGTTTTTCCCCAGGCAGCTCATACAATCAGTTGGGCCAACTCAAGTGGTTATTTTGCTTGGTGGTGGTGATACTGGTTGCTTAGCAGTGATGTCTATTGCTGCTGTCTTACTGTCTGGGTTTTTTCAAAATAAAAGCATTGGATGGGTTGTTTGTGCCTTTTGATCGATAATCCTATCCTTCTGGGCTTATTGCATTTGTGGGAAAAGCAGTTAGTGTTGCTCAGAGGCATCCTGGGCAAATTGCAAAGACCTTGACCAAAACATAGTGGGTTTTTTAAAAACAAAAAACAAAAAACAAAAAACCTGCTACACAGAGAGATATAAAATCTTGTATCAATTCTGTATGGAAAGGGAGTTGTAGCACCTTTGAGAGTGTTGGTCTCAAAGGTGCTACAAAATACCTTTGCGTATTGATATTTCAGACTAACACTGCCATGTCTTTGAATTCTACCTCTTTTTGGTAATTATGTGTGTATATGTGCCTTCAAGTTGCCTGTTCACTTATGGGGACCTCATGAATTTCATAGGGTTTTCTTAGGCAAGGGATACTCAGACATGGTTTTGCCAGTTCCTCCCTCTGAAATATAGCCTGCGGCACCTGCTATATGTTGGCAGTCCCCCATCCCAGCACTAACCAGAACAGACCCTACTTAGCTTTCAAGATCAGATGGTATCTGATGCTTTTAAGGTATTTAGACCCTCCTTGTGGTTATAGTTTCATGCTATCTTAATTCATCACCAGTCGGGGTAATTTTTGGAAGGCTGTCAATTTTTAGTAAGTTGAAACAATTTGCTAATTTAATGAGTAACATTTTTGTTAATGATTATGATTTTTATGAATGATTTACTGAACAAATTAATTTAATGCATTTCTCTGAAAAAAATGAAGGATTTCATTTTACTTGATGACTTCACATTAATGTGTGAGCACTAAGATTTCCTAGGTGTTCTGAGAATTCTTGAACACTAACCCTGGGCTTGGATCAAACTGTTTGTACCAGATATCTCAAGTTCCCTGCTCTCTGTTTGCACAGCAAGCAAGAATGTTGCTGTGGTTTACCACACAGTTGTAGAATATTCTATAGAACCACTGTTTTATTACATAAATAAAGCAGCATAGCTGAACCAGATAGAGACTTCACTGAAAACTCCTCTTCTGCATGAAACTGTTTAACATGCTATTAAAAAAAAAAAAGAGAGCAAATATAGCTGGAAAATATTGGTTTCTGCTTTGCTTTCCCCTCTGCATTTGACTGGACTCTTAAGGAAAGTCAGTTGTGCCATTTCACTAAGTGGGGGAATTTGTTAGGCAGGCCGTGAATCAAAGCCCATTAGTTTAATTCAATAGGCAATGAATCAACCCTACCTTCTGTTTCACTTCATTGTTTCTGTAGCTTGTAACCATCAGGATAGCAGGTTGTGTTATACAGTATGTGTGTGTGGGGGGGGGGGGGGGACAGCATTACAAACCATAGAGAAATGACACAAAATGACAAACACTGACAGTCCAAAGGCTGAATATGCATTGTTTGGAAGCACAGTTGGCACTTCTCTACATAGCATGTGCTATTCATCTTGTATTAGCAAAAGGCCCATCATTATGATGTATAGAATTATGTATGTATATGTATGGAAGGCCTTGGGGAGCAAGGACCCCCAGGGAACAGGTTACAAGGACTTGTACATCTTATGTAGAGGCAGTGCATGCAACCTATGTACTCCTTGATGGTGGAGCTGAGACACGCACTGCAAATTGTGCATATACTGATTTTGTCTCTTCCCTGATGCTATTGTCAGGTGCTTTATTTTTATGTATTTTTATGACCACAGAGAACTTACACACATTCAAACTAGACAATGAGGAAATAGAAATAGTAAAAGAGTTCTCATATCTGGGATCAAACATTGATCAGAACGGGGACTGCAGCCAGGAAATCAGAAGTTTAAGAATGGGGAGGGTGGCTATGAAAGAACTAGAAAAGATCCTAAAATGCAAAGACATACAACTGAGCACCAAAGTCAGAATCATACAAGCCATCGTATTCCCAATTATTACCATGTATTGCTGTGAGAGCTGGATAGTCAAGAAAGAAGATAGGAGGAAAATCAACACATTTGAGATGTGGTGCTGGAGAAGAATGCTGAGGATCCCATGGAAAAGCCAAAAGGACAAACAAATGGGCCCTAGAACAGATCAAGCCAGAGATATCCCTAGAAACCAAGATGACAAGACTTAGACTGTCGTACTTTGGACACATTATGAGAAGGCATGAATCATTGGAATAATATTAGGAAAGGTGGAGAGAAGTAGAAAGAGAGGAAGGCCACATACTAGTTGGATGGACTTTATTAAAGAGACCATGAATAGGAGTTTGTAGCAACTGAGCAGAGCAGTAGAGGATGGGAGGCTGGAGATGTCTCATCCATAGAGCAGTCATGGGTCGAGACTGATGTGAAGGCAGTTAACAGCAACAACAACAATAATTACTTCATAGGTTTTTGTTTTGTTTTTTTAAATTAATTTTTATTAATGTTTAACACAAACAATCTAGCTTACAATCAAAGTAATGTATGATGAAAGGAAAAGAAAAAAAGCAGCAGAAGAAAAAAAAAATACATGCAAGTAATACATAAGTAGGGTTCTCCTTGTAGTAGCAGCTCCACAATGCAGACTGTCATTTAAAAAGAAAAGAAAATTTCACCATTATAGGTCCAATTAAATAATCCTACTAAAACTACTAGTAATCATAGCCACAGATTATTATGTTGTTAGATTTCTTATTGCTCAGAAAAATCCATAAACAGTTTCCAATCTTTCAAAAAGTCTTCAATTGGCTTAGACTTTAGAACTCATGTTAATTTGGCTATTTGGGCTAATTCAGCAATTTTCACAATCCATTCTTCGATTGTCAATGTTTCAGTCCATTTCCAAGCATTGCTGTGTTCGTCTACCAATTGAGTGTGTGTCTCACGCAAGGACTAGGACAAGTTAACATTTCCTCCTTTTCCTTTAAAAAACAACAACAACAACCAGGCAAGCTAAAAAAAAAAATTAAACTCTCATGTAGAAAATAAAAACTGGAATATAATCATTGTTGAAACAAAAATTTACATGAATTTATCAAAACACAGCAGTAAAGTCAGCAATGAATATCAATTCAAAAGCATGATGGAGCAATACATTTTTAGGCTTTCTTGATATACCCAGGGAAGAAGTGAGATATTCATGCCAAGGATGAGAATGACATAGTATTGGTGCCACCACTAACAATGCCCTTTCCAAAATGGTGCCCAATCATAATGCTTGATATATATGCCAGCAGGATATTGCTGTGAACTTATGTTTAAATCTGAGGAAATACTTTGGATACTTGTTGTAAAAGGGCTGAGGAAGAACTATATGCCAGTTGCTTCAGGAAATCCATGCAGAGAGAATGCAGAATCCCTAGACTTTGGGTGCAGCTACACTGTAGAAACAATGGAATTTGACACCACTTTAAGTGCTGTAGCGCCCTCCTATGGGATCCTGGGATTTGTAGTTTTACAAGGTCTTTCACCTTCTCTCCCAAAGAGGGCTGGTGCATCACCAAACTACAAATCCCAGGATTCTGTAGGAGGGAGCTGTGGCAGTTAAAGTGGTGTCAAACTGCATTATTTCTTGGATTCCTAAATTCTGGCCTTTCTAGGTGTTTTGGACTTTGGCTCCCAGAATCCCAGACCATTGGCCATGATGGCCAAGGCTTCTGGGAACTGAAGTCCAAAGAACTGGAAGACCAGAGTTTGGGAATCAGATGAATCCCTAATTACAGAAAGCATTAAAGCTTATGATCGTATCACCTTAGGGTTGCCATAAACTGGAAATGAAGTGCACACAAAGACAACAAAGTGGGATTAACTTGGTCCCCACTTCACTCACTGACTCAGATTCACAACTCAGATGGCGAACATGTCCCTAAGGCTGTACTGTTGTAGGAATATGCTGTCTGTTGCATTGGGTGCAATGTTGTGTTTGATAATACTATCTGGGAAGTATGCTGTATCTATTGATGTGTGTTATTAAATTATCCAAAGAGCAACAGATGAGCTTCGTCACAAGTTCTATGTGAGAATCTGGTTTTCATGCAAGAATATATATGTGTATATATCAGAGAGATATATAATGATTTTGAAACCAAGTCCCTTGCAAAACATGGGTGTCTGAAGTTCTCCCCTGCATACAAAATAGACAATTTTTTTCAGTTTGGATTATAGTGAAAGGATACAAAGTAGCTGTAATTAAGATATATTTTGTAGATAATTGGGGGAAATGGTGAAGCTAAAGATGGGAAGTGAGACTGGGGAAAGACAAGGAAGGAAAAGAGGAATATATATATATATATATATATATATATATACACACACACACACACACACACACACTGATATAGATACAGATATTGTGTTACTCATGCACTCTGGTGTTTAAATAATATTTATGAGCCTTGTCTTGAAGATGTTGAAATGCTGTGCGGAAATATTGGTGGTATTTAGAGCCCAGGCCTAGAGTCCTTTTAAATAAGTGTTTTTTTCTGCTATAAAAGGAAGGTGCTGCTTCTCCTGCTTTCCACGAGGAACGCCAGGAGAAAGACATGAGCCTCTTGAATAATTAATCTGGTTTCTCGGAGCAGTAGCCATGGAAACTCAAGCCCTGCCACGGCTCTGGATTTCGGCCCACTGGAAATCTCAAAACTCACCCAAAAAGGGGAAGCCTTTAAGTCCTGAGAGCGAGAGCGAGCAAGATTTTCATGCTCAATTTCTCTTGCTTTCTCTAAGACATCTGCAAGCCACCACACCGAACAAATAAAAGGTGAGTCATTCCTGAATTTGGGAAAAGTCCCATCTTGGAGATAAGTGGGGTATAGATGGAGATCTCTAACATTCACGATGCACAGTAGATACATTCAATATAATATCTCTGATATTATTCTGGATTGAATTAGGGGGTGGTAGTGTAAACCTACATAGGAAGTAGAAAAGCACTTAAAAGTACCAGTTGTTAGACCCAGTAGTTTTAGGTTTTGTTGTGATGTGTGTGTGTGTGTTAAAAAAAAAACTTCATCTGCCTCCAAAACATGTCTCTCCGAGATCGATATTGTCATTACCTTATGGGGGTATGGGGAAGAAGTCGCCCAGGTTGCAGTGAAAAGCTGACATCCAGTCCTCTGTAATACTGTACGTGTAAAGAATAAAAACTACATGAAAGTTATTTATAGACCATAAACCCTCTGGTTTCATAAAGCATTTTATGCTATTATTTGTCCAAGTCTCCCGTATCTCCACAGAGTTCATCGAGTGCTCTAAAACCTCTCCTTTTGATTTCCTGGCTGTTTGAATGAGGACATTAATCAGAGAGTAAAGTAGCAATTTATTAACATAAAAAGAGCCACTTGGCTCAATGAACCTCGTTCTTTCTTTCTTCCTTCTTCCCTCCCCCCCTCCGCTATTCTCATTTTCTTTAGCCACTCTTTTCATCCATCTGTGCTCATCTACTTTTTTTTTTTTTTAAAAAAAAGAATCTGTTTCAGTGTACATTGCTAATAGATGTAATAATGTGTATTCTCGAAATATACCTCTTTCAACAAGAAGAATAGCAACTTTCTTGGCATTTTGCTATGTAATGAGCTTTGCAATTCTGGGAGAAAACGTAGTATTGGGAAGCATGGCTTGTGAAGCTTCATCCATCTTACTTAGGTGGTAGTAGCCTCTGTTGATAACACATTCTTCTTCTTCTCCTGTTCCGCATATAACTAATCCTCAGCTACAGACAAAAGGAAGCATTGCTTTCACTCTGAAGTGGCTTGCATTTCCCTTCAGTGTCACCATCACAAATGCAACGGTGTTGAAATATTGTCATGTTTGTAACATGATCCCTAATTGGCTGTGATCGTGTTGCAAAAAAGAAAACCCAGTAGAAGATGATGATGCAGACTCTGAACCAGCTTCCCAAAGGGAAAAACAATTAGTGAATGAATAACATTCTGTGCACTTCTATATAGTCAGTCCTCTGTATTGGTGAGCTTGGAGCACCCGCAGCTTGGAGCATCTGCGGATGGCCCAGCCCTGTTATCATCAGTGAAGGCATGTGTACATTTCTGCGGCACATCGGCATCCCTTGAAGGTAATGGGACTTGAAGTCCTGATATATATATATATATATATATATATATATATATATGTATCTGCAAGATGTCCAGAATCAACTCCCCACCAGTACAGAGGACCAACTGTATTGCCACAAAAAGGGATGCGGATTTGCATTGTACCTGCATGTGCTAATTTATATCCAGAGACGTACATTTAGGAGGTCATTTCTCTAATGCCAAGGTGGGGAAATTGTGGCCTGCAGGGTGCATGTGCCCCTTAGATACCCTGCCTTTTTTGCGATCTTTCCCTGTGGTTTTGGCACCATGTTTTACAAAACATATGGACACTGAATCCCTAGTCCTTAAAATGGCAACTGGAGTTGATGTGTGATTGTTTCCAGGTCTCACAAGACATTCTAGTGCAGACCAAGAAGGAGTGGTGGCATTGACCTCTGCCACCCATGGAGTTGCCCACCCTTCCTTTATTAAATAGAAATGTAATACCTTTATCATACTGAGGAAGACTGTGAGCCAAGGATTTATGTGTCTTGTCAATCTCCTGTTGAGGGAAAACAGGATAGGCTATGCCAAGATGGACTCCAGCCAATCAGAGAGAAAAATTCAATAGAATCTAGCAGAATGAGACAGATTGGCAATTCAGAAATTAGAACCAGAACTGGGGAGTTATAATAGGAGGAACCTGGTAGTATTTGATGGATTGTGGTTGGAACCATGCAGAGTTGCTACTCTTAGGGGGGTTGCAGACTGCCAGAAATAGTGGAAATTGAATCCACTTTTAGGGTTAGGGGTAGGGTTAGGGTTAGGGAATCATGGGAACTGTATTTTATTGTGGCACCAGAGCTCTCTGACAGAGAAGGCTCAATGACTCAGGGGGAAAAAACAATTCCCATGATTCCCTAGCACTAACCCTAACCCTAAAAGTGGACTCAATTTGCACTATTTCTGGCAGTCTGCAACCCTCCTTAATTCAGGTTACTTGCTAGACAATTGTAGCTCATTAGCAATCCTGGCAAATCCTCACAGGAATTGAAGAAAAGGCGAGGACAGTTTTGGAACATCTGACTAAATTGTGCAGTCTAACATATAGGACTACAAATATGTGTTCACATATCATTTATAGCAAACTGAGAAAGCATGATAGTAGCCCAGTGTTTTTCGTGAATTAACAGCAAGAAAGTTGAAGAGGATTCATACTGATTTATTTATATGGGGATGGGGCAGGGTTCAGAAAACATAATTTCTGCAGGAATTGATAACATGAAAGAGAATAAATGTGAACCATCACCTCTGATGCCCATTCAAGGTAACAACAACCTTGTGAAATATCTTCCATTAGTAACTTCCTTTATATGTGTATAATTTGTCACTCAGCACTTAAAGAGCAAATCAAAGTATATATACATAGTTAAGGAAGAGGTGTGTGGGTGTGTTGACCTTTACTGATCCTGGTGGCATTAATACAGTTTATGTGGATTTCATCAAGAATCTTTAGCAGGATTAGGAGATAGATAGATATACACAGTTTTCATACCTATTAGTGCAAGAAGCCTTACTTGGTTTTAGTGGTTTCTCCAGTTTTGGCCAAAGCTCGGTAATGGTGTTGTCAGACTACATCCCATCCTCATTTACCCCGTAGTTTAAGACACCAGATCAAAAACAGCCGCAGTCAGAATTGAGTTGGACAATTTCTTTTCCTGAAGTCTACATTTTAAGTGACCTGAGCAATAGAAAACACAAACACATGTCTTCCTGGTTAACAGGAGGGAAGCTTGATTTTGGCATCACAACGTTCACCTTCTGTTTTCATCATCCATCCCAGATTGGATAAACAAGGCTAGTGTGAAGTGAGATTAAAGTCGTTTGAGGGACAGCTGGCCTGCCTCTAAATACATTGTCAGAAGGAAACTTGCAATGTGCTTTAGAGCGTGATTCTATCCGACTGCAACGGTGATTGGATGGAACACTGTATCTAACTCAGTAGTGGCTTTCAAAAGGTCTACCTTCCAGAAATGCTTCCAACACCAAGTATTCTGTCATACCAGTAAGAGTTGGGTAGGGAGATAGAAATGGGCAGACACTTCAGATCAAAGTAGGGCAATGATAGAGGTTTATAAGAGTATGACAGATGTGGAGGAAGGGGATAAGCAGATCCCTCCTTCTCACTCAGACAAGATCACACTACATTGTTATAGTGCTATTATTCCACTTTAACTGCTGTGGCTCCTCCTGTGGAATTCTGGAGTTTGTAATTTAGTGAGGCCTAAAAGCTCTTTGGCTAAGAATTCTAAATGCTCCGTAGCTAAACTGTAAATCTCAAGATTCCACAGGAGGCAGCCATGACCGTTAAAGTAGAATGATAGTGCTATAACAACGTAATGTGATATTGTCTTCTGTCTCAGTAGTAGGGAGGTTTATGGGTCTCCAAATGTAAGAAGTAAAACAGACCAGTGGTCATACTATCTTCTAGGACTTGGAGACCAACTTCCAGAATTTTGGCAATTTTGTTTTTTATGTACCTTTAGCTTGATTAGAAATGTGATTCATCCCCAATTTTCTTCTCAAAGGAAGCAATGAGTAATTTTAGCAATTTTCTTCCCACTAGGAGAAAGACTCTGAAAACCATGCAGCTTTCATGCAGTTTTCATACCCAATTTGCAATTCAGGACTGATTCTGTGCAAAATTTGCATGTGGTTGTTCTGCACAGAAACCAGCATTTTTCTGTGCAGGAAAGAGCATTTTCTACAAAGAAATCAATATTTCTATGCAGAATTGTTATTTTCTACACAGACATATTATTTTCTACAGAAAAAGATGTCCCCATGCAGAAAATGATGGTTCCAGTGTTAGTCAACCATATGCACATTGCCCCATTTGTAGCATTCTCTGCACAGGAGACAGCTTTCGCTGTACAGAAAATAGTAATTCTGCATAGAAATGCTATTTTCTGCACAAACGTGGTTTCTGTGCAGAAAATTTTGGTTTTTTTAATTACACAGCAGCGACATAGAAATTTTGCACAAAATAAGCCCTGAACTGTGAAAATTTGCATCCGTCCAGGATTCTTTTTGGCAGGGTTTCTCGATAATTGCAAAATATGGTGGTTTTTTAAAATTATTTTTCAAATATTTTTGAATATTCTTTCCCTCTCTAGGTTTGAGACCCTATGGGATCTTCATGTGTCTTGAAGCACTGACCAAGTTTGGAGTCTCCAAAGCAATGAATGTGGGATATATAAACCCAGTATTCCTTACTGCCAGAATTGCTTTAGGGAGTTTAATAATATTGCTGTCAGTGGACAAGTATAGTCAACAGGCAGTAGCTTGCCTAAAATCTGGTAATGATAGATGAAGTTTTAATGGTGGGGTTCCATAATCTTACACAATACTGTCTTACCTTTACTTGAGAGTAAATCACACAAAGTTCAGAGATTTACTCCTGGATTAGTATACATAGGGTGACAGCTTCAATCCCTATCATGTAGTAGCTTTCAGCTGGGTTTGGAAAAAGCTAATGTGACTTTCTTTAAAAGTCACATTAGTAGTGGTGGTGTTAACTAATGCTAATTCTGACAAGTCTCACTGTGGCAGTTGAAAAGCTACTCCCAAACTCTTGTTTCTCCAGCTGAGCAGCCAGCTTTGGCAGTCAACAGACAATGTGTGTTGTTGTGGTTGTTGTTGTGAGCCTTTAAGTTGTTTCTGATTTATGGTTATCCAGAGGCAACCCTATTATGGGGTTGGCTAGATTTCTTTAGAGGAGGTACAAATCTTGTAGCGAGAGATGTAGTCTTAATGGTGGGGTTCCATAACACAGTCTTATCTTTACTTGGGAGTAAATCAGACAGAGTTCAGGGACTTACTCCGGGGTTAGTATATACAGGATAGGCAGCTTTAGTCCCTATTGTGTAGTAGCTTTCAGCTGGGTTTGGAAGAAGCTAATGTGACTTTCTGTAAAAGTCACATTAGTGGCAGTGGTGTTAACTAACGTTAATTCTGGCAAGTCTTACTGTGCCAGTTGAAAAGCTACTCCCAGATTGCTGTTTCTCCAGCTGAGCTGGCAGCTTTGGCAGAAACAAAATCCCAAGCCTCCATTAATATACCCTCCCTTCTTCACAAAGGGCTGCCACGTATATAATTTTTGAAATATGAATCAGAAACTCCCAGGGATTCTTGGGGAAGTGTGTGTGGCCAGGTTCTTGATCATTTGTGGGGATGATGTGTGTGCCATGTTTGGAAAGGAGAGAGACGAGATAAGCCCAACGGTGTAACTTTTACAGCTTCAGGAAAATGATACTCAGGATGGCAGGAAATCACCTCACTGTTGACATTTGGAGCGAAGGATTTAATTTGCATGTTGGCATGTTACAAAGCTTTGAACTATGGTGCTAAATATACTCTGGTACAGGTAGAGCAGTCTGAATGCATTGTGGGTAGCTCTGTAATGCATGCCGCTATTAATGTGTGGCTTAATACAAGCACTGGAATTGTTTAGCATTTAGTACTTTGCAGAAATAAAATAAAATTGAGGCTCCAGGGCATGCATTTATTTTTCAAGGAAAAAAAAATCCAAATTCTTCTTGCAGGTGACAAACATGGAAATGGCAACTCAAACTCAGTATGTTCTCCTAACTACCAGTCTTGTTAGTGCTACATCGATGGCAGAAAACACACCGAGAAAAATACATTAATGTGGCACAGCTGTGAGATATAAACAAGAGTGGGGAGGAGGCATCAATGATTCCTAACTTATATCAGGGTATCTCAGCAAAGGTCTATTAACAAACAAATCTATGCACATGTTCAAGAAATGGGGTAAGGTTGTATTGTTCAGAAAGCAAAGGAAATGCAGGTGGAAGGTTTTTAGATGTTAAATGAATATATTTATACTTTGGCTTGCTTCCCAGGTCTGAACTTTCTTGGATATAGGCCTGAATCTGAGGGTGCATCTACACTGTAGAAATAATGCTACACCACTTTAACTGCCATGGCTCCATCCTACAGAATCCTGGGACTTGTAGTTTTGTGAGGCACCAGCCTTCTTTGGCAGAGAAGGCTAAAGACCTTGTAAAATTACAAATCCAATGATTCCATAGGATGAAGCTACAGCACTTTGTCAAACTCCATTATTTCCTCAAGGCTGCATCTACACTGAAGAATTAATGCAGTTTGACACTGCTTTAATTGTCATGGCTCCATGCAATGGAATTTTAGGATTTGTAGTTTTGTGAGAGATATAGTTTTATGTGTCAGAGAGAGCTCTGGTACCACAACAATCTACAGGTTCCAAGATTCCATTGCATGGAGCCATGACACTGAAAGTGGAGTCAAACCTATTTTGATCTGTAGTGTAGTTGCAGCCCTTTTCAGAGGTTGAGAAATGACTGCCAATGTGATGTAATGCTTTGAGTGTTGAATTAGGATTCTGGGAGACAAGAGTTCAAATTTCCTCTCAGGCATAGAAACCCATTGAATGAGTTTGGGCAAGTCACAGTCTCTCAAACTCAGAGGAAGGCAAAGGCAAGCTCCTGCTGAATAAACCTTACTAAGAAGACCCTAGGATGGGGTCACCATAAATCAGAATCAACTTGAAGGCACATAGCAAGATTTTGATGAATGCCCTTAGTTGGGAAAGAGCTGCATTTTCCAGCAGTATAGGGAATTAACTGAATAAATTTCTTAAGAGCTGGTCAGATTTTTTTTTAAGAGATCTTGAAAAATACAACAATAAAAAAGTATGACAAATATTGGATAGGAAACAAACACTGCAGACAGAGAGGTTGTCACTTTCCTTAAGACAATGGATTAATGATCCATGCTCCTTGTCCTTATTTGAACTGACAACATATTGATGTGGGTTCCCATAAGGCATGTGCAAGAACATTAGTCACCTTTTATTCCTTGTGCATTATTTTTGACAGTATTTGTGTTGCAAATTATATAGGCCAAATACCTTAGCCAATTTTTCCACATCACTATCTTTGTTGGATGGAGTAAACATGCAGGTCACCTAGGGCTTATCTACACTGAGGAGAAAATCCAGCTCAAGTGGTGGATGCTTAAAGAATCCATGGATAAAGAAGACCTACTGTATGATGGTATGAGGATCAATTTGCACAATAAAGTATATTTTCAAAATGGCTGTCGCTATGTCCAAATGTGCATCTGTCACTACAAATTAACAGTAAAGACATGAATGTCTAATGATAACCAACTATAGGGAGTGATGCTCATCTCTGTCACCAAGCCAAAGAGCCAGCATTGTCCAAAGATCACTCTGGTGGTCGTGTGGCCAGCATGACTGCAAGGAGCACTGTTACCTTCTCACCAAAGTGGTACCTATTTATCTACTTGCATTTGCATGTTTTTGAACTGCTAAGTTGGCAGAAGCTGGGACTAGTGATGGGAACTCCCCCATCGCATGGCACTTGGGCCTCAAACTGCTACCCATGCGATGGGGGAGTTCCCATCACTAGTCCCAGCTTCTGCCAACTTAATAATCAGAACTGGCATTTTTTCTCTTTGGTCCTCTTTTATTTGAAGATGGGTATGTGGGTAATCCCGCAATAGGACAAGGTGTCATTTTGAGGTGCCCAAGATCTTCCAGAACTAGACAACTTGGAAATCACACAATGAGCTCCTTACTCAGAATTGATCGAAAGACAGAAGACTGTCCATGGAAAAATTCCTAAGTACCTTGACAGTCTTGGGAGGAAAGAAACCCAGGTTTTTTCTCTCTGTCTCATCTTGGATTTTTGTTCATGTCGGAAAAGAAGCTCTTTCCAAACTTGTTACTGTCTAAAGAGACTGCTAAGGCTGCCACGTTTCCTCATTAGCTTCACACAGGATGGAATCCTCCGTATCGCAGCTGATGGAACCTTTATGAGCCTTTTAGCCAAATGACTGATGTTTCCCTCGTTATGTCAGATCTGAGGGCACTGCTGGCATCTTTCTTTATTTGCTGTCTAACACCATCAATAGAGCAGCTGCCGTGTACCCATGATCAGCCTGATTATTAAAATGTGCTCAGGAGACCGCTGACACCAATTTCCTTTCATCCAAAGAGGCCAACATACCCTTGGCTCCAATCAACGCTTGTGTTATGTGTTATGAAGTGCCAGAGTCAGCAGGTGAGATTGCTGAGACTGGCTTCACAGGATCTGGATGCAGGCCATTGGGACTGGCATTAAGCGGTTAGAGAAAAGAATGGAGAATATTATTTCAAAGGCCTCGCTGTCTTTTATTTGGATTTTTTCCTCTTCCCCCACATAAAGAGGGAGCAGGAGAGATGAAACCTGTGCCTTGATCTCCACGGATATTTCTCTCTTCCTCCTTATTCCATCCTGGCATGCAAGGATGGCAAATTGTTTAAAAGTTTCCTCTTTACTGACCGAGATTGCAAAACATTTTGCACAATTTATTTGGATCATTTTTTTAAAAAATATATTTTGAGATTTGAGGGCGGAAAGAAAATGTGAAAGTGTTTTTGGCAGAAACAGGCTTGGTTTGTACAAAAAACATATTTTTTTTGGTTCAAAAGCAAGGATTTCCTCAAACAAAACAAGAATGTTTTTTTCTTTGCTTTTTGAGGAGGGGGTGAGCGAGAAAGTATTGGTTATTCATTCCCATGTAAAGGATATACTTTATGCAGTTCTTAGGTTTGTTTTACATAGTTTCTCAAGACACCCTTTTCTGTTGAGTATGGGGAAGGGAAGGGATATTATTTATCACACTCCTTCAGAACACTCATGTGAATGCAGCCATTCCATTCCCCCACTCCTTTTTTAGCAAGGTAGATCCAAATGATGGTTCCATATTGCTTAGCAATTGTTATATATCTAGATTTGGTATGTTGTGTATCATGTTCCCCATTTGAAAATCACCCCAGTCAGCTTCATACCATTGTTATATATTGCACAAACAATTGGCATTATTGTGGAATGGTTATTGCTTTTTCATATATAACCATTTCATATATATACTCCTGTATAGAGTATTTGCTTGGACCATTTAACAAAAACCCAGGGCATCTCCACTTTCTCAGGGGCATAGTTATGGGGTCAAATAAAGAAAACATTGCCCCTCCCAATAAGATTGCTGACCCTAAAGGAAATTTTCATTCAGAGAGTCAGCATGGTGTAGTAGTTTGAGCATTGGACTACTGCTCTGGAGATTAGGGTTCAAATCCCTCTTCAGCCATGGAAACCCTTTCTCCTCAAAGGCAATCTTCCTCTGAAGAAATTTTGCCATGAAAGTGCTCTGATAAGTACACGTTAGGGTTACCCTAAGTTGGAAACAACTTGTACACACACAACAACAACCTCAAATTTCTAACACTGAAGAGAATGCAACATTAAAAATCATTCACAGCTGGAACTGGAACTCTGCTATATTTGTATTCCTTTAGTATCTTTGCCTGCTCCTTTTCTTTGGATGCCTATACTGTATTTTTAAATATTCAAATGAAGTTTTAGTTTAGCACGATGCTAGAAATTGGGATCCTGAAGGAAAGTATTATTTGAAGGGAACAATGCCCTCATTACCCCTCCATACCTACACCCCTGAATAGTGCTTTGCAGGCATGGATGCTGTTCCAGACCCTGCTTTTCAGGAAGATAATTCAGCTATGTTTTGTATGCATGGAAAATATTTACATTGGTGAGAATTACACTTTCCTTTGGCCCTGTGGAAGCCAGTGTGGTTTAGTAGTTTGAGTGTTGGACTAGGACCCTGGGGATCAGGGTTTAAATCTTTGCTTGCTCATGGAGACTCACAGAGTGACCTTGGGCAAGTTACACTCTCTCAGCCTTTAGAAGAAGACAATGGCAAACCCCTTCTGAATAAATCTTGTCAAGAATACCCTGGGGTATTTTGCCCTAGGGTCTCTATCACTCAGAAACAATTTGAAGGCACAGAACAATGACTTGACCCTTTTCTATACCCTTGGCCCCATCCGATACTTGAGCACAGCTCTAAAGCTCATTGCCAAAATAGAATCAGACAATTTGGGCTAAAGAAAAAAGATTCCTCAGCTGCAGTATAGGTATGTTTGAGCATAGGGGCTAGGAATATCTCTGTGGGTGAGTAAGCTGTTGTGGACTTACCTCAACAGCCACTTCAAACATATCAAGAAAGCCAATCCCTGCTAGAAATGAACTATTTGATTAGATTAAGCCAAAGTCCCTCTTCTTTCCCGGTCTCCATAGTTGCTAATATCTTGGCCGGTTTCAAAGGCGAAGGAGCTCTCTTTCACCTCCCTGCTTGCTCTAATAACTAGAAATCTTCTGCAAACAATGTAGTTCAGAACCTCAAGGTTGACCTGCCATGTCTCAAAATTGATCGCTAGCTCAGACTCAGCAGGAGGCTCTTTACTGACAACAAACAGGAATGATTTTGCCACGTTTGCTTCAGGTACACTTGACAGAACTGTGTGGGCAGATGGCTTCTTGTTTAACCTAATGCTTAGCACTTGCTTTCTCCCCCTTCATGCCTGCAGCAGGATGGGTCAGTGTGGTTCTCATAATCTACTCAGGTCAAGCTGGGTAGAGTTACAGTTCTGCAGTTGGCAAGTTGAATCGTTTATATGTCCTCTTAGGCATTTTCATCCTCCTTGAGAGAATACAGTATGTGGGTATGGATGGAAAAGGACTCCATTGGATTCAGTTCTCAACAAAAATTCACAGCTGAGATCTTGCATCAAAAGTGTAGTTACCATATCATAGTTATGTTCCACCTCTTGCTTTGATCCCTTAAACCCACCTTAAAGTCATTGTTTGCTGGAAGTTGTTGTTGTTGTTAGCTGCCCTTGAGTCATCCCCAACTCATGGCAACCCTGTGCATGAGACATCTCTAAGACCCTCTATCCTCCACTTCTATGCTTAGGTCCTGTAAATTCAGGCCCATGACCTACCTTACTGAGTCCATCCATCTGACGTATGGTCTTCCTCTTTCTATTGTATTTTACCTTTCCTAGCATTATTGTCTTTTCCAGTGATTCATGCCTTCCTATGATGTGGCCAAAGTACAAGAGCCTCAGTTTTATCATCTTGGCTTCCAGAGAGAGTTCAGGCTTGATCTGTTCTAGGACCCATTTGTTTGTCTTCTTGGCCATCCACAGTTCCCTCAGCACTCTTCTCCAACACCACATCTCAAATGAGTTGATTCTCTTTCTGTCTGCCTTCTTCATTGTCCAGCTCTCACATCTGTATATGGTGATGGGGAATATAATGGCTTGGATGATCCTAACTTTAGGAGATTGGTCATATCATCAGGCAGCACCCTGCTTTCCAGTGTCAGAGAACTCTATCACTGGGGACATCTGACTGCTTTTAAGTTGGATTTCAGGGGTATTTATGATGATGGCAATAGTGCCATCATCATAAATGTGAATTAGGAACAGTTATATGGTCATAAGCCTAACTTACAAGATTGTAACAGAATGCCAGCCAACATTTTAAAAGTCCAGAATTTGCTGTGACAAGAAATGCTTCTAACTTCAAGGATCCACACATTTCTGATGCTTAGGAGGATTTTGGGGAAATGAAGTGCTAAAATGTGCACCTTTTGTAAGATGAATGTACAACTGGAGGAAAAAAAACTCCTCATAAACACTAGTCAGTCAATGAGTGTATACTTTAGGTAAAGTGCAGGAAAAATGTGAATACAAGGAGGAATGCAGTAATATACACATGGAAAAACACACAGTCTTGCAACTTGATGTGAAACACACAAGGGAAGTAAATGCAGAGCAGATTTGAAGAAAGCTGAGACAGAACTTTTTGCATCCCTATGTATGTGGGAATGGTCAGGCTGGGCCAAAATAGTTGGATGCAAAAGAGTTATGACTGTTTCTCCAGCCATCATAAAATGAGAGCCTTCTCTGGAGCATTTTTTGTTTGAATCACTTGATGAAAGGGTGCAATGCTGTTTGGAAAGGGATGATTTCTGGAGAACATAGGAAACACAAACATCTTTGCTGGAACAACCAGCCTGACACTTCCCTAACACAAGTGCACACTAAGACATGCATTTCTTTCCAGTTCCCTGCCTGAAAGTGAATCCCTTTCCCTTATGACTTTCAATGAATTGCACATTTGGATGTACTTTATATCTCAGTCTGGGGGAATGTTGACCCAGTTGCCTTGGCAACAGGGATGATTTTCCTTCTCCCGCCTCAGAGCAGCAGCAAATTGGTGAAGTACAAACTGCAAACAGGTGCCAAAAATGTGCAAAAAGGTTCTTTCCCACAAATATTTGTTGCAGTCCTGAACATTTACTGCAGTTATAAAACCTTGCAAAAATAATAATTGGTACCACATTTGGAATTGTCTTGAGATAGTTATACCTTCATGCACAGGTAAGCTGTGACCCTGTGTAATGTTCCAGTTTGGAGCTTTTTGGAGTTTGGAATTCTGGATAAAGGTGACTCAACCTGTAGTTGCCATCATCACTAACCAAATTCTAGCCTAGAACATCCAGATAATTCAGATCCAAAATCCAGATAAAGTCCAAGATAATTAGAATGGTTGGGAGACTATTATCCATGGTGGGTGGACTGCTTTCAGCTGGCTAGGTCATCTGTCTTGGCTAAAGGAGATATCAAAGAAAGTTCAATGTTTGAGTTCCTCTAATCCATTCTGATTTATTATTTTATGAGAGGACTGTTGTGGTTCATGTGTCATTTAACTGGTAAGGGTAACCAGAAACTCAATTTTTAAGAGAAAAATAATGAAAAGCTGCCCTTTCATAACAATCTATTATATTATGCAGCAGGGCTGGACAAAGTGCAGGGCTCATGTCTGTCTGGTACACCTCCCCCTATTCCAAAAGCCCTTTCCCAATAATTCAATTTATTTGATGCACCAAACCACCTAGCCAGCTTATGTTTGGTTTGGATCCTAACTTGGGCAGACCTGTGCCATGAAAATGCTGCTTGCAACACAAAGAGAGGCTTCTTGAGCACTCCCCAGAGGCTGTCCGCTGTAAGAAAAAGGAATGGCGGACTAGATGGATCTTGAGTCTTGCAAAGCCATCAGGGCTCTCCTTTGGTCATTATATGTGAGACTTTGTCAACATTGTGCAATCTTATACAAGGAAGTATGAGAACAAGGGCACTCAAGGGAGAAGATATGGGTCAGGACGGTGGGCTGCTTTTAAAATAAGTTCTAGAAGCTTGATGCTGATGGCGAATGAATTGTTACATATGCTTCCCAGCACAAAGGATTTTGAAGTGTTCCTTCTTTGTCTTTCTGGGTAGATGCACACACAGAGAAAATATAAACTCTCACTCACTCTGTATCTACCCTCATCCCTTAGGGTACTACGTCAACCCCATGACATTGACAACCGCTATTAAATTCTCAGTGTTGCTAATTAGGTACACAACACCAGAAAGCAGTTAACACTTTTAGTGTCTGTCTCAAGTTGGATCCCAAGGGGCGTTTTCTTTTCAAAAACCTTTCTCCTGAGGTGCTGGGAAAACTAGAAAGGGCCAGCTGAGATTGGCTAAATTAACAAGATGTTGTTTGTGAAGCTCCCATTACTTTGGAATAACAGATCGCCTTTCCTGATCAAAGATTTGAGTCTGGGAATTGATGGAAGGATTTCTCTTTAAAAAGAGGAAAGAAAACATATCAAGGAAAATTATAGTATGTTTTTCTCCCGCTCGTAATTCTCTAAACAGCTAGCACAGAGTGTTTTCCAAGGCAAAAGTACACAACTCAGAAGTCGCCGCCAAGCACTGCTCCTGTCGACTCTACGCCACCTTCCCTTCCCAAATAAAATCCTACATTGCCTGTTAGTCTATAGTATTTTCATGGCCCACCTGCTAGTGTAACTAATTAACAGTCATTCCCATTAATTACATTGATCAGGATCATAAAATAATTTTAAAACCGCCGAACATGCTCAGCAGGAGTAAAATGGCTTTGCTTTAATCCCTTAATGGCATATTTCTTTTCGTGATTAATCAAAGAAAATAGAGGTATGGAGTCATTATATTTTTCCCTTCTCTTCCTCTCCCATCTCACATTTATATTTTCCTGCTTTTCTTTTCCTAGAAATTCAAGTCTAGGCAATTACATTCAGTTGATGGCAATAGAACGAGTGTTTCATCCAGCAGCTAATTAAGCAATAAGACTCGATGGGGTTGTGTAATGGCAAAGTGGAGGAAGGGAGGTTGCGTGGCCATCATGAGATAATCGTACCTCCAAGGAGAAGTGAAAGGGGGAAGAAAAAATACAATTGGAGGGATTTATTTAGCTTCAAAATGTGTTGGCTGCTCTGCGATATAAATATTCTTATGCAATAAAATAATAATAACGGCATAACAAGATAATAACACAATTAGAAAGCATAAGATGACAGATTAAAAAGGCAGTCATAAAAGAAGTACACTTTAATCGTTTATCATACTGGATTTTTTCAGAGAAAGAAAGAAAGAAAAAAAATGTCTTTAGCAAGTGCTGATACGAGGGAAATGTGCCCCCACAAGTGATTTTTTTTTTAAAAAAGTGAATCACTATGTAACTCATTTGGTTGCTGCTGCATGCCTTCAAGTCACTTCTGATCATGGGTCTTTCTTAGCAAGATTTCACCAGAGGAAGTTTGCCATTGCTTTCCTCAAATCCCCAAAAATCAATTCCATTGCCATTAGTCAATAGGATAGATTCTCTCAGAGAGTGGTGGACTCCCCTTCTTTGGAGATCTTTAAACAGAGGTTGGTTGGACTTCTTTCAGGAGTCCTTGAGTTGTTTATTCCTGTAACACCGGGGGTTGGATGCCCCTTGTGGTCCCTTTCAACTCTAAGGTTACACCTGCACTGCAGAAATAATAATCCAATTTGACATCAACTTTAATTGCCATGGCTCAATGCTGTGGAATTCTGGGAATTGTAGTTTGTTGTGTCACTAGAGCTCTCTGACAGAGAAGACTAAATGTCTCACAAAACTGAAGTTCCCAGAATTTGATAACATGGTGTCAAACGGGATTATTTCTGCAGTGCAGATGCAGCCTAACAATCTATGAATTTATTGTGTTGCGGGGGTGGGGGTGGGGAAAGGGTCTTGATATTTCACTTTTGCATTGTGCGTTAGTTTTAATTATTTCTAAAAAAAAGATAGGCTTGAGAAAAGAGTAGCCTTAAAATGGAAACATTCTGCCCACATGTATTGAAATGTACTAACACACGCTCCAAAAGTAGCTGAAAATAATGAGATAACAACTTGCTACCCTCCCAAAGGGCACCATCATTCATACTAAACTGCATTGCTTTTTAAAAATCTTGTGTTATACTTTCAGTGTCTATAAACAAGCAAACAAAAACCCTTACGGCAGGAAATGATGTGACTTCCAAGCTATACGCCCAGGTAAACCTCCCGGAGGAAAGAGGTCTATAAATAGAGTGCCAAAGGTAAAGTAGATCCTCTCCTGGAGTCTTTGCACACTACACAATTAAGCATTATGACTCAACTTTAACTACCATGGCAAATTCCAATGGAATCCTGGGGGTTGTAGTTTGGAGAGGAGCATCTGTCTCTCAGTGGGAAAGCTCTAGTGTTTCATCAGACTACAGATTCCAGCATCCATAGATGTTGCCATGACAGCTCAAGTGGAATCATGGTACTGTAATTCCCTTTGATACTTCTTCATCCATTTCCTGAAAAATGTGGAAATGTCAAACCTTCCAATCAAATAGAGCATAAATATGCATATTTTAGAAATTTTCAAACTGGTTATTATTTCCCCCCCCCAAAAAAAAAATTAAGGGAGAAGAGGGGCAGAGTTTTGTGGGGGTTTTTTTAAATCCAAAGGTGGTAACCATATTTAGGCTGGATAGGTAGTCTTTTTGTGTATTGCTTACAGCCTGTTAGATTTAGAGAGAGGAAAATAGGCCCTTTGGTTACAGAAACACCAATAATTGTACATTGCTGCTAAGAATATGATTGCACAAGCTCAATAGCAGTTAGTTAAAACCAGCCCCTTTTCTTGTCACAAAAATAGAGTTTTCACTGCTGTTGAGTACGTGTTATTTTGGGGGAAAGGATATGGTTAGCCTTAGCCAGCATCTTGCTAAAAACAAAACTACCCCCAGCAGTTAAGAGATTTGCATGACGTACAAATACTGTCGTTTCATGAGAACCACTGGTCTTATCTTTGTGGAGCAGCTGCTGCCAGGCTTGCAATATTTACTGAAGACCTCTCCAGGTGGCAGCTTCTCCCGAGAATCGTTTCATTTTTTAAAAAATACTGAAAAGAAAGAGGGGAACAGAGGACCAAAGTAAATATGTCCCAGTTATTGTGGGGATGTCTTTGTTCAGTAGAATAAGCCAGACATGCTGCTCTGGTTCATTGCTGGTGTTCCAGCATGGACCACTAGGGATTGGAACAGTCCTTGAATGGCTCACAGTAGTGACCTTGTGTTCCCAAAATCAGGGCAAGGTAGATAGCTAAAAAACATAACAAAACCAAAAAACTTTCCCTGGAAGGACCTGAAAACTCCTACACTGGAAATGTGAAATCGTTCTGAACAGCTTTATGCCAGTGCTAGAAGGCTGGTTGACATAGATGGGATTTATTCATCACAATGGACTTCTGAGTCTCCCAAATTTCAATGGGTCTGCTTTAGGGTAGGGGGAGCTTTGGCTGTAGCCCAGCATGGACAACTTGTGGCACTCCAGATATTGTTGGACTGCAACTCCCATAAGCTCCACCCAGCATAGCAAATGGTTGAGGGATGATGGGAGAGGGGCTTCAACAAATTGCTCAGCTCTGATTTAGCCAGCTTAGCTGGGTTTATGGGTCTTGAATCAGGGATAGAAGACACTCCCTTATACCAAGTTTGACTGTTTGACCGCCTTGCCCGGTGGAAATGATTTCAGGTTGGCACAAAGGAATCAAAATTTGTTGCCGTCTCTCTTCCTCAGTTCCTCTTTCTCCTTAATGGATGTATCTCTTAAGATAGGAAACAGTTTGACATCACTTTAACTGTCATAGCTCTATCCTGTGAATTCCTGAGATTTGTAGTTTGGTGAGGCATTCAACCTGCTCCACCAGAGTGCTCTTGTGCCTCACTAAACTCCACATCCCAAGATTCTATAGGATAGAGCGATGACATTTAAAGTGCTGTCAAACTACTTTATTTCTGTGGTGTGGATACACCCAATGTCTCCCCTTGTTTATTGGTTTTCTCACAACATGTAAGCACTGACAGAACCAGAAGAAAGAGTAGCAACCACCATCACTTTGCCCTGTTCTTTTCCATAACAACACAGGCTGGGTGCTGGGGGTAAAGGCAGATGAATGGCAGCAGTGACTAAAATAGAAATAACTTACAAATGGAGTAGAGTCCACTGATGGCATGTTGCCCATGGACTCTGCAAAACCTGGAGAAGAAAGTTGCCTGCTCCAGAGACTTGAAAAATGTGGCCCTTTAGATGTTGTTAGATTGCAGCTGCCATTGTCCCTCACCATTGGACATGTTGGCTAGGGCTGACGGAAGTTGCAGTCTAACAACTAATGCTTGGAGAAGGTTACATTTTGAACTACAGCTCCCAGAATCCTGCAACCAGCATGACCAGGATTCACAATTATTAATTCCCAGATCAAAAAAAAGAAAAAAAGAAAAGAAAAGGGTTTCCTAACAGTCAAGGAGAATATAATAATATAACAGATTATAATAGATGAGTAATAGATGAATGAGAATTTTTTGCAATTATCTGCTGGCATTTGGCATCCCAAAGTGTTGAACAGGGATTATTCTGCAGAGAAGAACACATTTTTTTGTTGGGGGGACGGACTGTTTCTGTGCAGAAAAATTAGTTTCTTGCATAGAAAACACTGTTTCCTGCACCATGTTTTCTCTGCAGAGTAATTCCTGTGCAGCACTTTGGTGCATTTGAATATAGGAATATCTGTGTGTTTTTTCCTCACACAGCAGGGAGGAAATTACTTTAATTATTTGTCCTAATATGAGAGGATGAAATAGTTGAGGATTTATATCCCTGCTCTATCCTACAAATAATCCACCACTGCTCCGCAAAACTACAACCCTAGGGTTGTTTGCAGGAAACCACAACACTTAAAACGGCTTTAAATCTGTAGTGTAAATGTGCACCACAGAGAGGGAAGTGTCAGTTATTAGCTAAATTACCATTAAGTGGTGGAGCAGCGGATGCAAAAGGACTCTAAAACCAAAAGCAGAAGGCAGGCATTGAAACTCAGATAAGTTCCAAAATACACTGCAGAACTGCTCCTTAAGAGGATTTGGCATTTATACTGTCATCCTTTCTTTTTGCATTTAAAGGCAAGCCATTAATTAAAACAGCCAGAGTTTTAATTATAATAATCCGTTGCTATCATCTTAATGCATTGGTTGTTTGCACATGGTGTCCTTCACTGTCTCGGAAAAGAGTACTAGTAAGGGAATAGCTGAAGAACAAGTTAAGGTACTAAGGTGGGACAGAATTCTGATGGTGGTGGTCATCATCTTTGGTCTTGGTTGTTTGCATATGATGTCTTTCACTGTCTTTGAAGAGAGTACTAGTAAGGGAATAGTTGAAGAACAAGTTAAAGTAATAAGATAAGATTGAATTCTGATGGTCATCATCCTTGGTCTTGGTCCCTTGGGAGATGTGAACATTTTAGACAGGAAGGTGAGAGGGGCCATAACTCAGTGGTTGGGTACATGCTTTGCAGGCAGAAGGTTCCAGGTTCATTATCCCTGTTGCCACCAGTTAGGGCTGGGAAATCTGCTACCTGAATCCCCGAGAACTCTTGCTGCCAGTCAGCGTTGACAGTACTAAACTAAATGGACCAAGCCTTTGAGGTATTATAGGCGTTCTTCTTATGTTCTTCCTATGTAATGAAGTGGAGCATGTGAGAAAAGTCACCAGATTTGGCCACCCCTTTCAAACCTATGAGAACCAGAAGGGGAGGCTGAGCCAACAGGAGTGCATTTGTAACTGACCAACATGACCAATGGCCAGCAAAGCCAAAATCAGGTGAGCTGGAGCTGTGCTGAATCCAAAATTGCCCACCCTAGAAATGTTGGAAACTTAGGGTACGTCTCCCAAGTAGAAATAATGCAGTTTGACACCACTTTAAGTGCTGTAGTATTCCTATGTATTCCTATGGAATACTGGGATTTGTACTTTTACAAGATCTTTAGTCTTCCTGGCAGAGAGGGCTAGTGCCCCACCAAACTACAAATCCCAGGATTCTATAGGATGGAACCATGGCAATTAAAGTGCTTTCAAACTTTGTTTCTACAGTGTAGATGCACCCTAAGTTAGGATTACCCTTGTCCTGGATAAACATAGTGCCAGTCTTATGGATGTGGCCCTGGGAAGAAAAGGAGCTTTGATTCTGGCATAATACAACTTCACTCTCACCCTGCCCCTCTTCCCTCCTTACCCTGGCTCTTCTACTTACAGATTATTAAGCAGCCACACATGAAAAGCTGAAACCATTGTATATTCTTGGTTTATGAACACTGGCTTGTTTAAACCATGGCTTCTTGTGATGTCTGAATACGCTTGCCCTGGTTGGCTTTTCCAGTTGCCCACCTTGAAACAGGAGCTGACAAAAGGTACAGGACAGAAACAAACCAAAAACAAGCTAGAAATTGAGGGAGTAAGCCATGGTTTAGTTGTCTGGCGTTGATGGCAATAGCAACAAACCATGCTTAGCCAAAACATTTTACTGTTTTGATCTGCAAAGATGCCCGTTACGGTATTACCACATCTCAATGGATTCCCAGATTTTCTCTTTTTCCATTGGAACAAGTCAGATTCTGAAGAAATGAAATTCAATTTAGTCATGAGCCACTATAAAACCCACTCCTACCCCTGGCTTTGTGATATAAAATATCTCAATATAATGGCATTGCTTGGTTTTTTATTTAAAAAATGAGGACAAAAAGTAACCCAGGTATTTTGATATTGGAGGAGAAGCAGTTGAGCTTGATGAATGTTTTTTGTGCTATCTCAGTAACAATGAGTCTTTGTTGAGCCTTCCCACATGGTATCCACCGAAGCTCCATTTAAGACCTAATTATTGGTCCATGCAAGCAGAGGATAGCTTGACTAGACAGATGGAAAGAGCCATTTTAAGAAGGGCTCACAGGGGTAGAAAGGCATCACTGCTACTTGTCTGGCCTAAATCCACTAATCTGATGTTATTATTAGCAATAAGGAGCAGCGACCAGGATAAAATCTCATTCTTTCTAAATGTCATTTAAATAGGACTCTGATAGTGTTCTCCTCCCCCTCTCCCTTTCCTTCTCTCAGTTAAGTTGACAGGATTTAGTCCAATAGTTGAGCACTTAATTTGTAAATGCAGAATGGGAAAGAAAAGAAACGCTTTAGTTCAGCAAGTTCTTAAGATGTCAGCTTACTGATATTGATTGATCATTCAGCCAGTGGCAGCTGCTTCTTTATTTAAAACATAACCTCACTGTATGGAAGGTATCAAATAGGGGAGAAGTTTGCCAACGATTCATCTTTCTTTGAAGGATGGCATGGAAGTCAACTGGTATGATTTCAGAAACTCAGTGTAGCTCAACCGAAAAGGAGACTACCAAGGATTTTTAGTTGGGCCAGGAAAGATTCCTACCTGAAACTCTGGAGATCAACTGTGAATCAGTATTAGTCTGGAAAATCAGTATGCAAAGTTATCTTGCAGAAACTTTGAAATTCACAGAAAGCTGGTAGCATGAGCTTTCATAGACTTGAATCTATTTCCTTAGGTAAATCAGGTGAGGAAGTAAACTCAAGTATATGAAAGCTTATGCTACCAGTTTCTTTCTTTCAGTTAGGTACTCTGCAGACCAGCCCAAAGGGACAGCCTGGAGGCAGAGATGGGGTGGGGCAGCCGTATGCCAGCTGCCCCAACCCCACACCGGTGCTGTCCTGATGTGCTGTGCCAGAAAGGGTGAAGAAGAGCCACAAGCCAGCTCTTAGGGTACCCTTTTGCCCCCCCAAAAGGTGTGGGGTAGCCACAGCCCTGATCCGCTACTTCCCAGGGCGGCCCAGAGCTCCCCGTCTGCAGCCTCCCTTAGTCTCAAAGATGCTACAAGATCATTTTGCACTGTGAACCAGTGTTGAAAATATTGGGTTAGGTGGACACTGGCTTGATATGTGGCCAGAATCCTGTTTTGATGTTACACCAGCATAACTTAAAAAATCTACCTAGTAATAATAAACATATCATCATATCATCATCATCATCTTCTTCTTCTTCATCATCATCTTCTTCCCTGTGTGTGCAGATTCTGATGTGTACAGAGGCTGAGTTAATCACATGAGGTACTGAGTTTTGAACAAGAGGTCTTTGGATATTTGTGTTGATCCCTAATGTTATGAACCACAAAACTGATCATAAGAGTATATGATTAGGCAGCTGTATAACCAGAGGCCCTGGAGGTGTACTTCCCATCCAAGCTGACCATTGACCTATCCTAGAAAGGAAGTGCTAAGAGTACTTACTGTTTGATTTAGGCTTTGCCAAACCAACAAAGTTTTCCTAGCTGTGTTTGAATTTTGGATGTTCTTCATTTTGATCTTTGCTACTGGCTTGGTCTGTTTCTCAGTTCAGACTCAGCACACCAAACCATGGATCCAGATTCTGGCTTCCTCTTTGGTTCTACTTTCTTTCTTTCTTTCTCTTTCTTTCTTTCTTTCTTTCTTTCTTTCTTTCTTTCTTTCTTTCTCATGTTGTATATAATCCCACCATGTTCTTCAGCCTTGTGCTGAGCCCTAACTTGGCTTCAGGTTTTCTTTTAGCAGGGTAACCAAATGATATCACTGAATTTCTATCCATGAGAAACTGGATCAAAAGTTCTTTAGGGAAGATGCTAAAGCAAGAGTTCCTGTCACCCTCTATGATCAAAGAAGAATGAGAGTGCCATTTCTGGACTCAGTATTAAATAAATTGCAAACGGTGCCAAATTATGGCCTGTTGGCAGTCATGCTTCTTCCTTGCACCTGTGTAAGTGAAGGATGAAATTGGACTGTGACATTAGTAGAAGCTCAATATGTGCATCTCCAGGGGAGCTTAACCATCAAGTGTCAACTTGATTCTGTCAAATGGTTTGAAGTAAAATGTAATCTGCAGCACTGGGAAACTCTTGTAAATTGTTGTCAAGCATTTTCTCCTCAGTGCTAAATATTTACTTTGTAAAGAAGCCTGCCAGCAAGATGCCAAAAAGAGAATTAAAATCTCATCTTTTTACTTGTTTGTTTCACATAGTTGTATGATGGCTCATCTTGGCTTTCTCTAGCAAGGGCAACATTTGAATCAGCACAGTTGGTAACTTTTTAGAAGATCTTTGCTTCCTTTTACACAGGCCTGCAAAACTAAAGGTCATATTTTTAAAAAAAAGAGAGAGAGAAAAATATGCTGGTTTTATAGGAATTTGGTGTTCCAAATCCAAAAATGAATTCAGATTTGCTCCATCACATAGAGTTTTTTTTTAGCAACTTGCTTTGATGTTTCTGTGCTGTAATATGTGGCTGAATGAAATGATCCTGCAAAGAATTATCCTGCAAAGAGTAAGAAAGGGGCTAAGATCTTCTAATAGACTTTCAAAATACTTTAATTTGCTGATATGGATCACAAAGATCACTTCAAAAGCACTAAAAGAAATGGCACTGAAACAACAGCATCCATACTTAGGGCTTTACTACAAATGCCCTGTTCTCATTGAAGTTGTAGTTGTTAGTGAAAATGGAATTATACCTGTTTGTACTCACCATATCACTGCATGTCTTTGCAATCATGCAACTGTTGCCATCATGGTCTTTTCCTGACTCCTCCTTAACCCCTTCTTTTTGCCCTATGTCCTACCCAGCATGTCTTCTGGTTTTATTTATTTATTTATATTCACACCTTTTCATGCAATTCCAGACCTCTGCTACTAGGATTTATATTTTTAAGAGAGAGAGAGAGAGAAAAGAAATAGAAAGAACGAAAAAGGTAATCATCTTGGGAACAGCAAGGAGAGGAAGGGGAACTGTCACATTTTGTACCTGTGAACTGGCACTACTGTGAGCTCATTGAGAGGTTTCCTCTGTCAATGAAAAGGAGTGGCCTAATCATGCTTGGAGGACACAACCCAACTTGGGAGACAAGTTCCAATTTGTTAAATAAACCACTATTTACAATTAAGGGAGGGGGAGTTATAATTCATAGTTTTGTCTTTATTCCATATTATTTTGACAGGTGCCAAAACTGGTTTAAAAGATGAACAGTTATGTTTTTAATTCTTGTGTCAGAATAGTCAATCTCTTGTCCCAACTAGATTAGATCCTTTGAATGGGACCTAGGTAAGTTTTGACTAACATTAAATGTTAATAGTTCCACTTTCTATTACTGGTGTGAAAATTTGATAGTGAAGAAAACTGACAAGAAGAAAATTTGCACATTTGAAATGTGGTGCTGGAGGACAGCTCTAAAGATACTATAGATTGCCCCAAAGAAAAATAAATGGGTCTTATAGCAAATCAGGCTTCAGTTCTCCCTAGAAGCAAAAATAACTAAACTGAGGGTGTCATCCTGTGGCCATATCATGAGAAGAATGGTTCACTAGAAAAGAACCCCAATAATATTCGGTAAAGTGGAAGGCATCAGGAAAAGAATATGAATGCTTTACAGATGGATTGATTCAATCAAGGAAGCCTTGGCCCTGAGTTTGCAGGATCTGAGTGGAGCAGCTGATAACTAAAGTCCTTGGAGGTTTTTCATTCATAAGGTCACCATGAGTCATGGTTGGTTTGACAGTAGATGACAACAACAGCTGTAGCTGGGACTACTAATAGGATTCCTACCTAAATCTGCAGGTCTGTTTCTTAATAATGATTTGGTGAATACATTTGTACAGAAATGGAGACATATTGCAATTCCTAATTTATCTGGAGGTTAGATGGCTACCTTTTTTTGCTATCCAAGGAATGTGTGATCACAGTTTGGCTGCTCACTCACAGGGAAATCCAAAAGGCAGGGAGCACTCGGAGCTGCCCACCAAAGTTGCTAGGTCAGTATACAAATACAGAGAAAGTGGGCAGAGCAAGGCCCAATTCCCAAAAAGGTGTCAGTTTTTTTGGGGGGAGGGTATGGGGGGGCAAGGAACATGGGGGGGAGGAAGATAAAATATTAACCAGAATCCTAATTATTCGTCCTTAGAAGAATAGAATCATTGAATCAATGGGATTTCCCTAGGCTACTCACCATTGAGCAGTTGGTTCAGTGGGTCTACTCTTGTTGGGGCAAGCCATCAGGATTCAGATCATTATCTGTTATTTTCCATCCCCTTCATTCCTTTTCCCCTATGTATTCCTCTCCCCTCTGCCTCTCTCCTTCCTCTTTTTTTTAACTCCCTCAAATTCACATTAATGCAAGGCTCTGAATTTCCATGATGTGGGAGAGTACAATTATAATGTGATTCCTGCAACAAACCTACAAGTAAACCAGTGTTCGCATTGGCATGGTTCCCCCTCCCCATGTGAACATTTGGTAAATGTTCACCACACTTTAATTTTACAAGAGCTTCAGGGTTAATTCTCAGTAACCAGGTTGGAGCTGGTGGCAAAGAAAGGCATTTATTTATTTTTTAAAGGAAAGGTACTTGTATCTACCTCTGTGTAAAAGAAGAAAAACAGAAATGGATGCCATCCTGTTGTAAGGCTACCTGATGGAGCATAACTGAATTTTAAATTACAAATGCTTGAGGCTCTTACCTGACTTGCCATGGGCAAAGCAGACCCACAAACCATAGCGCTGCACACTGAACTGTCAGTAACAAAAGATTGCTTTGGGAATAACGGAACCCTGTTCACTTCATGAAGCTTTGCCTGTCTGTTGAAAAGAAAGAAAATATTACCTGCTGGGTTTTTCTCTCTCCCCCTTCACTTCTCTCTCTCCCCTCCCCTCCCTTCTCTTTTCTTTCCATCGCTCTCTTTCTCCATCCAGCTCAGGTGGGAGGTATGGGGAAGAATTCGGCTAATGTCATCTTTGAAACTGAAGCTCTGAGCCTGAGGAAGGGGTTGAGATGGTTGGTGTGTCTGGATGTTTATTCACTGACTGGCCTCACCTGTAATGCCTGGCTTGGTAGAATGTCTAAAAGTCTGAATGTCTAGTAATATGAATTCACCAGGCCAAACAGACTGAATGGTTCTCAACAGAGTGTTTTTATTTATTTATTTATTTATTAGAGTGGAGAGAAAAAATTTCCAAGAGCTTTCAGCATCTTTGCCATTTCTCTCTGTGTGAATTTGAGAGTTTGTAGCAGAAATCCTGCATGGAAGATATGCATAGAATATATATATATATATATATATATATATATATATATATCCATATATACATATATATGTGTGTGTGTGTGTGTGTGTGTGTGTATGCATGCCTTCTCCTCAGGCAAAGAGTATGTGTACACACAATGCCAATGTGCTTTTGATGCAAATCTGTGCACATATGAAGACATGTGCGTTTGGGGCTGCATTTGGTTGTGCATTCAGTTGTGCAGTTCTGCCATTCAACACAAGCCTTGCATAGTGCTTTCAGCAGATTGCACATATGGAGATTTATGGTGTGCAAGCAAAGCATCAGGATCTCAGCCATTCTTTTAGATCTGAAACTGATAGAGCTAAATAGGTAGGTAGGAAAGTAGGTAGGTAGGTAGGTAGGTAGAGACCTTTGCCAGAATTCTAGATTGGCTTTTTAGTAACCAAGGAATGTCACTTACCCTGTTCCCACCAACTCACCTTAAGAGCTAGTTGTTTGAGCAAAGAAGGTCCACTCAACTTCTGACTGGGGTACAAAGAGGATGACATTTCTATTCCCTCCTGCCTGCAGATGAAGCTGAGAAAAGACTTGTGACATAGGTACTGTTTCTGATGGGGGCCCACCTCACTTGCTGGTGAGAAGGAGGTAGAAACATTTTCATCCTTGCACCCCAGTCACCAGTTGAATGGATCTCCTTTGTCTGATCTAGCTGTTCACTGTTAAGGTGGGCTTGGGGGAGATATTTACATAGATTAACAGTAAGACTACATGTTGTTGTATGTTTTCAAGTCATTTCTGACTTACAGTGACACTAAGGCGGGTTTTTTAGGGCCAAGAGTATATGACTCACCCAAGGTGACCCAGTGGGTTTCCATGACTGGGTGGGGAATTGAACCCTGATCTTCAGAGCCATAGGCCAAAGCTCAAACCATCGGCATTTAGACTACATAGTCTTGCTGAATACAGATCAGTTAAGGATCCATAGCTCTAGATCACAAACCTAAAACTGCAATACTGAATACAAGGCCCTCCTTGGGAATGGAAAACAGTAATGGCTTGTAAGTAGAAATCCTTGGGAATGGAAAACAGCAATGGCTTGTAAGTAGAAATTTCTGTACCTCCTTGTCTAATATACCCATTGGAACTTTCTTATTTGCCAACATTTGCACTTCCAACTGTTCTGGCAGAGCTCTTGTCTCAAAAAAGAAAAGTGAGACGAAAGTGCATCAAACCACATTGTAAAATGTAGGGTTTGAGAGAAAGTGTCTTTATAACTCTGTTTAACATATTTATGGGTGCATTTAAATCTGAGATTTTGTGCAAATTGCTGAAAACATACAAATTAGTGTGGAAATTAGACAGAATGGATTGAAAGGCAAATACACATGAAACTGCCATGCACTGGAAATAAACTGATCCATTCAGCTCTTCCCATATATTTAATAGGAGTATTCTGAAAGTGTTTTGACTGCAGAAAATACTCTTTTGACTCTTTATTTGCAAATGGAAACAAGCCTTGGGCCACCTCCTTGAATAGGAGGGAAGCTGTTTAGGGTGATTTTGAGAGTGGAAAGTTTACAACATTTGCTAAAGCAACCATCTGGAAGGCCTGTGATTCAGAAAGCTCAAAATAAAAAAAAGAGGAAATTTAAAAAGAAACCAAAAGGAAGTGTTTTTGGAGGGGAGGGAGAGAGAGATGACTTATGTTGAGCAGAAATGAAACATTTATATTTCACATCTCTATTTCTCCCCTACTTGTGCCTTTAGGGGACTGTAGTAGGAATGGAATATATAATATATTGAAAAGGAGCAATATATATTCCATTCGTGAGTCAATCCTCATGGCTTCGCAGTTTCTGAATCATCATGTCTTTCCCTCAATGGAGAGATAAATGTGGCATTCTTCTCAACCCCATTTAAGACCATTATTCCTTGGTACATAAAACGGGCCAATTAAGACATCCTTTTGTGTATTTGTACGTTTTACATATGGAGGGAGAGTTAAAAATATCTACTGCCGAAAATGTGTCAGAATGTTCCTTGAATACTGAGTATGCTATATTTGCCTTCCCATCTTTTCCGAAGCAGTGTTGCTATATACAAATAGTGCTTCTGTTGTTGTTTACTCCATGTCTGATTTATAAATTTCATAGAGGTGCTGGCACATTAACCAAGTCATGGTTTATTTCTTCTGGAAGTAAGAGGGGAAGAAAACAGTGGACCGTGTTGGCTTTGTTCATAGCAATGTGTGGAGGCAAGGTCTTTCATGCATGTTGGAAGTTGGGTGAACTATCAGGAGTAGCTTTTGACCATGACAGAAGACACAAGTGGTTAAGATGAATGGATAGGAAACCTAAAAGCTGATGATCTTGTGGACAAAAACAATACGGGGCCATAGATGTAAGATTTTGGTGGTTTGGGAGATTTAACCAGGTTTTGTTTGTTTCTTTAAACCAGTTTGCATTAATGTGTAGGACTACACCAGTATAGGACTTAATCAGAAAATTAAGTAGCAAAATATAGTTTGGATGTTATGGCCAGTAGCTTCAATCATATTTTTTCTAAAGAAAGTGCTTTTTTAAAGCAGGTTGTTTAGGTTGAATTTATGTTAACTGAAGGATTTATTTCCGAATGGCATTTCTTGCACTATAAAATAAAGTGGTTAAAAAGAAGCAACTGATGCTGGTCTAACAACGAACTACTGCCAACAAACTGTTCAAGTTATGATGTTTAAATTCAGACTGTCGTTGTTGTTCCAGTAAGTGGGTTGGAAAATAGTAATAATAGTCAGCATTTTTTTTAAAAAAAAATATGAATAATCAATTTTTAGAAACCAGGAGTGTTATTGTTGTTGTTTTTAAAGGACATTTTGTTTAAACCAAGGTTTATATTATGGTATAAGCCAACCAACCTTAATGTAGAGGGAAGATGGAGTATGACAAGTCAGGGAAAGACAATATGAAGAGAAGGCAAAGGGGAAGATGGAAGAGGAAAGCATGGGGATAGACTGGCAAATGATACAGAGGGATCAGGAAGCTTCCCTAAGTGACAGGTTGTTTGAATTGGAGAGAAGGAGTAGTTCTGAAGAGTATACTGGAAGACTTAGTCAGTGGTTCATTTTGCATGGCCATCCAGATTCATAGCCAGAGCCTAAGAGCTTCTTCAGATCTCTTGGTAAGGCTTTGCTTGGAGCTAGTCAGAAGTGGTTGAAATTATCTTTCCAAAGAGAGCATTGGGGCCCATTGCAAATATAACTGCTGGACCATACCATGGAAATCCTTAGGTCCTTCTAAAACAGCAACATCTAAAGCAGGCTTGGCCAGACTTTAGATTTTATGTTGTTTTACTAGAACCTTTAGGGTGGATCTACACTGTAGAAATAATGCAACTTGACACCACTTTAATTGCTACAGCTTGATCCTACAAAATCCAGGGATTTGTCCTTTTGTGAGAGAACGTTAAAGAGCTTGTAGAATTACAAGTCCCAGGAGTCCATAGGATGTCACTGCTGCTCTTTCAATGGTGTCAAAATGCATTATTTCTACAGTGTAGGTCCACCCAGAAAAGGATGGTGTAAAAGGCATACACTGAAGAGTCAAACCTGATGATATCCTTAGCCTGTACAAAGAAGCAATGCTCCCTTAAGTGCTAAAATACAACTGTTTGTCCTAGCACATGTTTTTCTTCAGCTCTGTGTCTTCCAAAGAGAGGTGCTTTGGTTTGTAATAGGGCATTGGAAGAAATTCATTTGAGATGTGGTGCAGATACTGTGGGTGGCTAAAAAGACAAAGAAATGGTCCCTAGAACAAATCAGGCCCAAATTTTCCCTAGAAGCCAAGATTACTACATTAAGGCTATCATACTTGGGCCACATCATGAGAGGACATGATTCACTATAAAAAACAATAATGCTTGGTAAGGCAGTAGCAAAAAAGGAATACAGATCCAACAAAGGAGGCCATGGTACTAGAGATATTTCATTCATAGGAATGCCATGGGTCAAAATCAGCTTGAGGGCAGATAACAACAACAACACTGAAAGAGAGAAAAAAACAGGCTTAATTCACAATTCTTATTGCTGAGGAAAACCTATTGTTGGTGGGAAAGAGGTACTAATAGCAAGCAATATGGATTTCCTTTCATATCTGAAATGAAAGAACAGGGTGAAACAATTTAGCCTCTTAAAACTCTTGCTGGTTTACTTGAAATCACCAGCAAAGGTACCAGTAGATCCTGAACTACTTTCTAAAGTGTATATAAATGCTGCTATCTTGAGTTCTCTTTATAATAATCGAGCAGTCTTATTTTATTTACTTATGTATGAATGTATTAACGTATTTGCAAATGTTTTTACTTCCTTTCCCCAATGATTTCAAAGCATTTACAATAAAATAACTGCAAGACCATACTAAAAACCATCTAAAACTATTTAAATTTAAAACAATATAAACCGAAAGCAATTTCAAATTATTTATGTGTTCACATATTTTTGTTCTGCCTTTCACTTGAAGATTTTCAAACATTTGCAATGAAATAACCCCAGGATGACAATAAAACCATTTAAAACCAGCCATGTAGAACAAAATGACAATGGTCCAACAAAACAGAAACCCACAGCCCCAAACTAAGCAACAACTAGCAATTGCATACAGACTGAGGGGGGAAATTGTCTGATAATGCACATGGGGGTACACCAACATCTATTAAGCTATTTGTCTGAAACATTTCTATATTGCCCATCATCGCATAAGATTGGGGGGGGGTTAATACAATATAAATGATACATTATTCCAAAAAAAGTACTAATGCAAGAAAACTAATCTCCATAGTTAACCATAATGGGAGACAGCAATAAAAATATCAATGACAAGACTAAGGGTGCATCTGCACTGTAAAAATAATGGAGTTTTGCAATTGTGATAATTGTTTAGCAATGTATTTAACTTTCTCTGCCAAAGAGTTCTGGTGCCTCGCTAAACTGCAAATCCCAGAATTCTGTAGGATGGAGCCATGGCAGTTAAAGTGGTGCCAAACTGCATTATTTCTACAGCATAGATGCACCCCGAGAAGTTGTATAGATTAATGTGTGTGAATAAGAAGAGGCATATTAGTTGTTGCTCTTGTTGTTGTGTGCCTTCAAGTTGTTTCCGATTTATGGCAACCCTAAGGTTATCACAGGGTTTTCTTGGTAAATTTCTTCAGAAGGGGGTTGCCATTGCCATCCTCTGAGGCTGAGAGAGTGTGGCTTGCCCAGGGTCACCTAGTGGGTTTACATGGCCAAGCTGGGAATCAAACTCTGGTCTCCAGAATCATAGTCCGAACACTCAAACCACGACACCACACTGGCTTTCCAAAGTGTGTGAGTAAGAAGATGCATATTAACCTGGGGGCAAAAGGTTGCCAAAGCTAAACACCTGTTTAGGAAGGGCATTTTTGATGACATAACATACTTTCAGTGAGGAAGGCACTTGGAATAAGGACTCAGCCAACGTTCTTAAAATAGCCTGAAAAACAAGACCTCTTTAGTACAGTTGGCCCTCCGTAACCACAGATTCTTTATCCATGGATTGAAGCATCCATGAAAATATTCAAAATATTCAAAAAATACATATAAATTCCAAAAAAGCAAGCCTTGATTGTGCCCTTTTATATAGGGACACCATTTTACTACACCATTGTATTTAATTGGACTTGAATATCCACCGATTTTGGTATCCACCAGGATTGTCCTGGAACCAAACCCCAGCAGATACCAAGGGCTTACAGTATTTGAGCCACAACCTGCATATAAAAATACTAAATATAGCAAGTGTCACTAACATGAACTCAGCCCAGAAGTGTGGTTCTTTTAACAGTGCAGAAATGTGAACCAATGTGGCAGTTTTGGTTAAAATTCTGGAAAGTTCAGAAAGAGAAGGGATCAAGTGGACAGCATATATAAGGGCATTCATGACCCTGGGGTAGCCATCAAGAAGGCCATATTCATTGTGAAGGCTTAACCTGGCCTCTGGAAAAGATGGAAACTGAAGCTTTCCTGGAATTTTTATCCCCCTCGTCCCTCTTACACGCTTTAGAGACATCACTAAGTGGCCCTTTACCAATCCCTAACTTCATATGCCAGGGCAGCGGGGTGTAAAGATGTAACTCCATTTCAGTGTTTGAATAAAATAGCTTCAGATGAAGTCTTGGGATGCTTCACTGAGACAAACGCAAAGCTTTTTGTTCGCGCTCCTTCTGATGTCATTATGCATCTTTGTTTTGACTTAGTCCCTCAATCTTTTTGACAATCTCAGGCATGAGAACAGAGCTGCCTCGCTTTTATTTTTATTTTACTTTAATTTTCTTCCTCCCTCACAGAAAATACTTGCTTGCTATTGATGTTGTAAGATGAAGGGACGAAAAATGAAATTCACATCAGCAATTTCAGCAATATCTCAGACTGATAGGCACCATTGTTGGCTTAAGTGTTCCTCAGTACAAAATGCCAATTGTCTATGCCCTGAAGAGAAAATCAGCATGTTCATGCAAAATGTCAATCCTTAAAACACAATAACATGTAGTTGCTACTAGAGATTCACTATCAAGAGAGATAAGGGATGTTCCATTGAATTATGGTATGAGGCTTTAAAGCCTTGTTTTGTATTAGAAGGTATTAAGTGACATTCGGAGGTGATAAAACTGTGTGCTGTATAATACCTAGGTGTTTTTTGGGTTTTTTTTATGAGAATGGAACATAATACAAGACACGCCATGTGGTTATTGATATTATCCCAGCTATGCCTTCCTATTTTACTACAAATATTAAGATACTAACAGGATGCTTGCTATTACAGTAGGCTCTTGTTATACGCAGGAGATCTATTCCAGGAACCTCCCCTCCACATAAGGCAAAAAACGCAGGGTCTCAAGTTCCATTCTTCCCTGTGGCTGCACACTCTTGTGCATGCCATTGTAATGCCCGGAGGCTTGCCATCCGCGTGAGCTCAAGTCTGTAGATGGCAAGCCCGCGGATGGCATGGACACACTGTGTGATTGCTGGGGTTTACATGCCAAGGATGGGGGTGGTGATATCTGCTCCAGGTTTCAGTCTGAACTTTAGAAAAGCTGTCCAGGTTGCTAAACTGTATCCTCCAAACAGCGTTTACTACCTTGGAAAGAAGGCCTGAATCATGGAATCATAGCGATGGAAGAGACCCCAAGGGCCATCCAATCCAACCTCATTGTGCCATGCAGAAATATACAATCAAAGTACTCCTGACAGATGACCATCCAGCCTCTAGGCACACTAAACCAACCTCTTACTCTTGGGTGCCATTAAAGGATGCTGCCTTGGCCTGAATCTTATTGCCAGAATACCCTACAGGGAACCAGATCCCATTATATCATGGAAGGTAAGCAGGGTCAGCTCGGATTAGTATTCCATGGGAGACCACCAAGGAATACCAGATGCTGTAAGTTGTATTTCAGAGGAAGAAACTGACAAAACTACCTCTGAGTAATCTTTGCCTAAGAAATCCCAATGAAATTCATGAGGTCACCATAAGTCGGCAGGTGACCTGAAGGCACACATACACACACACCTTCAAAAAATCCTTTAAGTTGGGTAGAAAATTCAAAAATGCCCTACTGATATGCAAATCTCAATCTGCCACTGGGTAGGGTATATAAAGAGGGAGTCTAGCTCCAGTGGAAGTTACCATTGGAAAGTAAAGCAGCAGATGCTGGGAGGGGACAAGATGATATGATGGAAATAATAGAGAATGAACCTGTGATATTTTTGTTTTGATCCTAGAATGGGAACAGTTGTATTCACACATTACTCACATCAGGAGGACTGTGCACAGTAATCTCAGAACTGAGACCATACGTTTAATCTCAATTCAGGCATCCCACAACTTATTTTGCCAGTGTCACATATAAATTTGCTGAGCCAGGTGGCAGCCAGTGGCTTCTAGGTATAGCTAGAGTATTCATAATTATTCATGCCCAGGTTGGAAAATTAATTTCCCAACATTTGGGGGACCTCATAAGGGAGGATAACAGACAAGTGAGAATTTGGTGCAGTTTTATTCTGGTATTCAAATGTCCCCACATTTTTGTGAAAAATATCTGTTTTCTCTACAGAAAACTTTGTTGCTTGTACAGGAAAAAAAAATTCTTTGCAAAAATCCACGTTTTTCTCTAGAATATTTCCTTTGCAGTGCTTCAGGACATTTGAATATGAGAATACTACAGAGAAATATTCATTTTGCTCCCACGGTAGGGAAAAAAACGACCATAATTATTCATCCTCACATGTGATGGTAAAATAGTCAAGGATTTAAATATATAAGGCCTGTATGTTAGTGGCACAGTTAATCTTTTCCATGTTATAGTCAGATTTCAGTGGACCAATGCAAAGTTCTGAGTCTTATTTCCAAACATTACTTTAATGTTGACACTAACACTGGATGGGACTCACCAGTTATTATTGTTAAATCTCAGATTTTTTTCCATGCTGTTTATGAAACCCATGGATTTATGGGGATGGCGAAATGAACCAAGTGAAATTCTCACCCATCTATGAAGGCCAAATTTAGTGGTTACAGCAATTTCAGCATAGAGAAAACCTTGTTGTACTTGGACACCATGTAGCTATTAAAGATGAGGAGCCTGTCAGGATGTATGGGACCTTCAAATCCAGATTTTTTTAAAAAACTAAGTAGTCAAAGCCCTCAGCCTACATGGAAAAAAATGTATCATTTTTGCTATCTCCTGTTATATCTAGATATTTAAATATTTAGATAAAGATCTAGAGATCTAGATAGATGGATAGATAGATTTTTTTTATTATTTTTAAGAAGAAATTTTGAAATTTTGGAATGTTCTTATCAAAGAAGGAAACAAACAAAATTGTAACCTACCCTTAATCCTGTGCAACTGTGTTTTGATGCCTGTGGGCATTTATAAAGTAATGAATATACACCAGGAGGTCAATATCCATTGACACCCTGCAAACTCTCAAGACTGTTATGTGGTCATGGGTCTAAGGGAGACTCTAGTCCCATGTAGGGTATGATATATCAAATTGCAAGCATGATTTGCTATGTTACGACATATTAATTCTATATTAGAAAAGTTCTGGATGCCTGTAGATGTGTATGCACTTTTCAACACATGTAATTCGGAATTTAATTGGTGGTGATTGTAGTTGGACTCTGCATGCTGTCACTAAATGAAAGATTCAGACTTTGAGGCTGAAAAGACAAATATTTACTGTCAATCATTCAGTGGACTGTTTGCTTACTGCTTTAGCCAGACATGGCTAAAAATCTTACTGCTTTAGCCAACTTCAAGTAAACATTTTTGGGACATATGGGCCTGAATCCAATTGATGTTTCCAACTACTGCAGGCTGCAGGACAAAGCAACATTTTGGTAAATTCCATTGATTCAGTGAGCTTGCTGTAGCTGAGATTAGCATTTGGTTTCAGATCATGGTCTTTTTATATTAATGCATATTTCCTGGGTGATCATATCCTAGATACTTCTCTTTTCACCCCATTTTTCCCCTTCTGTGTTATCTTCTTTTCTTCTGGGGGCATGTATATTGACTGTCACTGGGAAGGTCTGAGCCTCTTTGATTTGTCCCTGTTTGGTATTGAGGTGCAATTTCCTTCAGACATTTTGGAGAAAAGAGGGAATTTCTGGGTTTATAGGCTTAAGACCCTACCACTACATAGCCTAAACCTGGACAATAATACCATTATCCACTGAAGAATACTGAAAACAGTATTCTAAACTACCACCTTGGATACAGTTCAGTTTCGTCTTTAGCAAATGAAGGCAGAAGCCCAAATGTTTTACATGTGTATTTTTCACCATATAAGGCGCTCCGGCATATTAGGCGCACCCAATTTTAAAGGAAGAAAATCCAAGAAAAAAGGATTCCTCCCTTTAGCCGGAGGCCGGTTGTTCAATGGGCTGGTGCTGGGATCGGAGAACTTCTCCAATCCCAGCACCAGCCCATTGAACTGAGGTCGCGGGGGGAAGGAGGGCTCCTTCCCCCCGCAACCTCAGTCTTTGAATGGGCTGGTGCTGGGATCGAAGCGATCCCGGCGCCAGCCCATTGAAAGACTGAGGTTGCGGGGAGAAGGAGCCCTCCTTCCCCCCGCGACCTCAGTCTTTGAATGGGCTGGTGCCGGGATCGAAGCGATCCCGGTGCCAGCCCATTGAAAGACTGAGGTTGCGGGGAGAAGGAGCCCTCCTTCCCCCCCGGCCTCAGTCTTGGAATTGGCTGGTGCCGGGATCGAAGCGATCCCGGCACCAGCCCATTGAAAGACTGAGGCCGGGGGGCACCAGCCCATTCCAAGACTGAGGCCGGGGGGGGGGGAAGGAGGGCTCCTTCTCCCCCCGGCCTCAGTCTTTCAATGGGCTGGTGCCGGGATCGCTTCGATCCCGGCACCAGCCGATTCCAAGACTGAGGCCGTGGGGAGAAGGAACCCTCCTTCTCCCCGTGGCCTCAGTCTTTCAATGGGCTGGCGCCGGGATCGCTTCGATCCCAGCACCAGTCCATTCAAAGACTGAGGTCGTGGGGGGAAGGAGGGCTCCTTCTCCCTGCGGCCTCGGCCCTTCGCCCTATAGGGCGCACTCACTTCCCCACGCACATTTAGGGGAAGAAAAAGTGCGTGTTATAGGGCGAAAAATACGGTATATTTTTAGTTCTGTTTGTTAATCACTTTAATGTGTGTGTTTCAAAAAGAAGGTAAAGAGAATGTTAGGAACTGGATTACAGCTAGATACTGAAGGAAGCTGAAGTTTAACCTGTGCTGAACTAGAGACAATTTGAGTTTTCAGATGGGGGGAGCGTGAGATGCAAACAATGGATTCCCTTTTTTAAAAATAAATTTTTTCCTTCATCTCATTGGAGAGTACAGTTCTATTCATGCTATTGCTTCCTAGATTTTTTTTAAAGAAATAAATGAACCACTGTGCCCTCTCTTACCTTTCACTCCCTAATAAATTGTCACATACTTGTTATTTCAGGGGCCGAATGGTTAATGTGCAGAATATCCGACATTTGTTCTCCTGTCTAAGAACGATGAGCTTTCCCAGTTCACACAAATTAAGATGATAACCTGTCTGTTCGGGTGGCCAACCACTTTCCATCTTTTCTCAGGGAAGCCCATAGAAGCTATGGATGGCATTTTTATTTTTTTATTTTTTTGCATGCTTTCAGAGGGTCCTGCTGGCTGCCAGCAGGGTTCTGTGTGTGTTCGCTCGGCTATCAGTGATAATGAGCTCCATTGACGTGTTTCATGTGTCCGTTGGGAGAGGCTGTAGAAAAGAAGAGAGAGCTCTAACCTGGTGTGTCTGAAAGAAAGATACAGAAGCTGTGCTCTGCCATTAACTCTGAATTTTCAAGCCTTCCAGCATTGAACTGCATGAGTTTGAAGATCCGGGGATAGGGGGAGAGAGGAATAGGGTAGACGAGATTGGAGTCTGGCTGCTCATTTTTGCAAGCTTCTCTTCCTTTTGCTTCTAGACTGACTTGTAAGTTGTAGTGCTCTTAGCCATCTGTGACAGATATGGGCAGGTAGGGGGATCTTTGACTTGTCTGAAATAAATCTAAAGAACAAAGGAGAACTTCAGAGAGTATGGCAGGGCCAAACACCGTTGTAGGCCCTTGGAAACAATACTGCCTTAGCATCCATATATTTGAGTTTCTACTGTTCATTAACGCACTGGAACAGCATCATAAATCTGAAAAGGAATGTCTGCTTTATTTTACAGCTAGGAGGGTTTTGGGTTAGAAAGTCTAGGAACCTTTGCTCATTTGGAATTCTTTCCAAATATTTTGAGCCTCTAAAATTCAAGTCTAGTGTTGTCGCTGCTGCTGATGTTAACTCTTTCTAAGCAGATCCAAGATTTTGTTCAAGATACCAAGATAGGAAATTAATAAATGGAATTATCCAGGGGGAAAAGCTCAGCTAAAATGTTTTCCCAGAATGTAGTTTCAAAGATAGTTTAGTATGCACCCAATAATGGATAGCTAATGCCACAGTTAGTTATTAATATTTTAAATTGGCTTCAACTTCTAAAAGATGCAGGTGAATAAAAATATAGTTAAACATTATTTTACCTGTCCAGCGCTTAGAAATAATTTGTTGAAGAAATAATGTGCTACCCCAATTCATTTAAATTTTCTAAAGTCACTATTGAAATTGCTAAATACCAACAAAATTAACACAATGAGTAGCAATGAACGTTTCTGGTTGTTTTAATTTGTTACTCCTGATATTATATTATAGGAACCTTGCTTAGTTGTTCTTTTTCATAGATGAAGATGATGGCTAGGAGAGAGACTCTATCAAGCATTCCTGAATTGATAGTAGGGCAATATCTGTTTTAACAGCGATAGATGTTTTTAATCATGTTGTTAATAATGTTGATGTTTAATTCCTCTCTAACTTTTGCAAATTAATGTTTTAGTGGGACCTTTTAAAGTAACTGTAGTAATTATTGCAAATTATTGAAATAATTTGGGTGCCATTTTGAGAGAAAGGCAGGATATAAATGCAATAAATAAATACAGTAGGACCTTGATATTCGTTGGGGTTTGCTTCAAAATCTGTGGATATTGCAGTCCCATTAAATACAGTGGCATAGTGAAATGGTGTCCCTTATATAAAAGGCCAAAACAAGGTTTGCTTTTGGAATTTATATTATTTTTGAATATTTTAAGGTGTGGATAGTTGAATCTGTGGATTAAAAAAAAATCCTGGATAAGGAAAGTTGACTGTAAATAAATATAAATCCATCAATCAATTTTTCCATCCCTGGCTCATGCATGTTTACCATTTTGATGATATGCATGTGTGAACTAACCACAAAAGATATGACATGACCCCACCACCACCAGGAGATCCTTGCATCTCCTAAATGGTAACATTTTTTCAGTAGAATCATCTTTGTCTGCCAGCAATTCAAGTATGCATAAATCAACTGTGCAGAATTCTAGTGATGTACTTAGTCTCTGCCAGCCAGGGCCCCACTATGACAAATGCTGAAGACCAGTTGCATTAAGAAATCATCTAATGCATCCTTAAGTTAGTCCTTTAATATCTCGAAGCATCCTTGACAGTGATCTGGTCTGTTCAGACTTTCAGTGACTTGAAAACTCCCTTATTAATATGCCTGTGGGAAGAGTGGAAAGGGAGAAAAAGACCCTCTAGAGTCATCCAGTGCCCTCTTATTGTATCATTTCTTCCTCCTTCCTCCTTTATAGGTTAATTTGGCACAGTTCTCCTCCCTTCTTTTGGTTTCATCATAATGTATTCTGCATCTGTTTTGCCACTGGAGAAATTCACCCGGAATTGACCTCATGACTTGACATGAGCAGAAATCATGAATTAAAATGTTGAAATCATTAAAATAAGGAAATGGTAGATGCAAAACGTGATTTTGCATGAGTGGAAGATAATGAAATGCAAATTGCTATAACAGCAGTGAGTGACTCCCAGCCAGTGACTCTTCCCCCCTGCCTTGGATGAGATAACAGCTGTGCTGTATAAGGAAAGCTAAATTCAGTCCCGGTGGATCATTGGAGGCTTCAGCATTATTCAACTTCTCTTCCCAAGAAATTGTCTGAATGGATAGGGGAGCTAAACTACCCAAGGCTTTATAAGGCATCAAGGATGTTGAACCAAGGACTTTAGAAACAATGACCAGGCAGTTTATATTGGACGCCAGCATGGGAGCTGATGGACAGTGAACTAGATCGTCTAGTGACACCTTTCAGTGTCACCACCTAGAACAATAGAACTATTCTTCAGCTTCCAGCCCAGCACTGACCAAGTGACACAGAAAATCAGTAGGGTTTCATCTAGCTTCATAAAGCTTTTTAACCAGAATCTCAGTCTGATCTGTAAGTTGACATACTATTTCGCAGTACCTGTCTCCAGGTCACCAGTCCTGTCTGTTATTGTGGAGATTCTTCTAATCAGATTTGCCTCTTTTTGACCTACAGCAATAAAAAAGACAGGAGTTTAGGCAACAGCTAGTTGTGGTAAAGGAACTGTGTCAATATGTACATTCAGAAAAATTGGGTTATTGACATACAATAATATCCAATATCCACAGCTAGGTAATACCATTATTAGGATCAATTACAGTCCCAAAACACTGTGTAGGCTTTCCTGTTCTCTAGATGTTCTCTTTTTTTCAGGTAAAATAATGTAAAAATTTGCAGAGCAGGGAGAAGCATGAAAGTCCAGTGATTTGTGTAGATGTTTTAAGCTGTGAAGTTTGCAGTAGGCGCATAGCTAGGCCAGTCAAGGGCAAGAGGACAAAGCTAACCATCAAGGCTGATGGATGTTGTGCATTTCATTGCCCCTTGTCTCTGCCATTTCTCTCTCTGCCACCCTTCCCACACTTTTTTGGACACCAAACCTGATGAAGAGTTTTGGAGAATTCTGAAGCTTCCACATTATTATGGAGTTACAGTTAGTCCTAAAGCATATCACTTTCTATAGATTTTGTTCTTTGATTGTGTATCCACATAGTTGCCTTCACATTTTTGCATTATTTGTGTAGTTATTGAAAAGGATTGTACTATTTCTTTTAATCAAATGGCATCTGAGATGAAATACAGAAGATGAAAAGTGAAGTCCAACGTCCCCCTCCAGGGATAAGTCCGTCCCAGAAAAATGTGCATAGGATTGTATCTAAAAGGTCCATGATTAAATAGCCCTTATGTCTTGTAAGCTAAACAGGGCCAGACCTGGCTAGTACTTGGATAGACCATCAAGGAATACCAGGTGCTATAGGCTATATTTCAGAGGAAAGCAATGGCAAACTACGTACCTGTGTAGATGCTTTGCCTAAGAAAACTCAATGAAAGGTGACTTCAAGGCACATACACACACATACCTTATATCTTGCTACTCACTAATGCCCGGCAGCTGTGCTTCTGAAATTTTAGAGCAACTTTTGTTGCTGTTGCGTGCCTTCAAGTCATTTCTGACATATGGCAACCCTAAAGTGAATCTATCACAAGGTTTTCTTGGCAAGTTTCTTCAGAGGGGGGTTGCCATTGCCATCCTCTAAGGCTGAGAGAGTGTGACTTGCCCAAGGTTACCCTGTGGGTTTCCATGGTTGAGCAGGGAATTAAACCCTGGTTTCCAGAGTCATAGTCCAACAATCAACCACTACACATACTGGTTCTTTGAGCAACTAGCACTTTGGAAATAGAAGACAGGAAAGGAGGACAAATTTCTACATCTCTTGTTGCCTGGGCTTAGATTTGAGGTCTTTCCCTGGTATGGTGGTTTTCCTGGACAGAGGGGATGTAGTGTACCCATCACTTGTTTGTGCAGTTTTTAACAACACATTTTTATTTTGTGCATTTATATATGCAGTTTACATAACTTACATTTTAAATAATGTGCAGTGCTTTGCACGCACTACACCCCATCAGCCGTGCACCCCTACAGATGTTTGTAGTGAGGTGCACATTTCTCACAACAGGTCTTAGAAGCTTTGAATTTGCTATGTTCTTCAAGGCTGCAGAATCCCAACAACATACCTTTCCTTGCCAACTGTACATTGGCAGCCCCCTTTGGAAGAAGCATAGTTTGGAAGGAAATATTTTGGTGATTTGTGTGTGTGTGTGGGTGACAGAAAAGCAAAAAATGTTTAGGGAGAGGTGGCTCTCCCTTCCTACACGTTTCTTTTTTGCTTTAAATGTTTCTTCAATGCTATGAAACTAAACATAGTTCATACTATTGAACATTAGGGTATACGTGAGGCATCTACCAAATAATTCAGTTATTTGTAGGGCCTCAAATTTTGAGCTTTTTGTCTTGCATAAGGAACCATTTGGTTTCTGGACCCACTAGGTCAATTGCGGATCACTGAGAATGGCCAGGGGGGTACATTAGCTCTCCAAGAAACTTTGGAGGACTATTTGCCCACTGCATCCATTCCCTGCAAATGGGGCAACATGGGGAGTATATCTGCCATTTTAGGTCCAAGAAAGGCCTTTTTTAACAAAAAGAAGTGATTTGAAGTCACTTCCTGTTCACTTCCTATTTCAAAAAATGGCCTCTCCTGGCCTAAATTGACCCGAGGGTACTAACTATGGTGGGAAAGCATCCCATATCCCCTAGAGAATATTTGGGGGGGGGATGTTTTTGATTTTTATTTTTATTTTTTGTTAAAAATAAAAGTTTGGATCCTGGCAGGCTTCTAAATGGTGAAAATGTTTTTTCCCCACACCCCAGAGGTCACCTGAGGAGCATTCTAGAACAAAAAATGGATATTTGTGCCCCCTAGGGCCCATGAAACCTGGTCCACTTTGCCCACCTCCATGCTAGATGCTCACCCGCTCTGCATACACAGCAGCAGAAAGAATAGCTTTACAGCCAAGAGCCGTAGAGATGTGCCGGCAAGAAAACCAAGGCACCACCTCACTTTCTACATAAATATAAGCCCAAACATGCAACTATTACCATAATTAATTATAAATGGCAACAGTTAACATTCTGTTTTTGTTCTGTTGAAGAATGATCCCTTTCAAAGCAGCCATTCATAATAATAAACACATCTCCAGGCTTTAGATGTTAGCACTTCAACATTTTCAAGTGGAAAAGAAATGTTTAATTTGCTATAATGAATCAAAACTTGGGGGAGGGGAGGCAAATATTTGTTAATTGCTTCAGATCTGTCGGTTGCCATCAGCTGAATTAACTTGATAAACTCATCTCCAAAATTAATTTCCAGAAGTACCTTGTAGATTATTTTAAGGGCTGCCTCCGAACCTTCCAACCCAATGTATTTATCCATATTAGAGAGCATCTCTACCACTTTTTACATGACAAAACAAGCACTTCGCACATGTTAAGGGTGTGTTGTAACTGGAATAACGGAAAGCAAACTGAGGAAGCACTGAGTTAGCAATGAAATTCATAATGATATATCATTTTTTCCATAGTTCAAAGGGGAGATAGGTCTTAAATATATATAATTACTTTGCTGCATTATTTCATTCATCCAAAAGGCCTGTAGCACATCCCACAAATTGATTTGGATTATAATTATGTGTCTGGCAATGTTGAAGTATCATTTTTAAATGGTTATACCAAGACAGAGATCTACTGAAGGTAGCAAAGACCAAGAGCTTTTTCATCTATAGGGAGGAGCTGTAATTCAGTAGTGGGATACTTTTCATGTAGAAGGTTCTGTATTCAGTTCCTGGCTTCTTCAAACAAAAAGGGATCAGGGAACTGTTGATATAAAAAAAAATCATATGACTGTGGAGAACTGATACCAACCAAAAGAAAATAATGGTCCTGTGTAGGCATATAGTCAGATTTGGGATGTGTCTGAAAAGTTCAGTGGCTGAAATTTTGCATTGTGTGCACAGAATATTGTCTCTCTTCTGCTCTACCTGGAGAACTACTGCTTATTCCTCTCCCTTCTCACTCTCCAAGTAATTGAATGGCCATAGTAACTGCTGGGAGAGGTTTTGGGTGGAGTGCAAGAAGCTACTGAATAGACCCTTGCATTTAGTCCAAAATAAGATGTGTCTGTGTGTGTGTACGTGTGTGTGCCTTCATGTTGTTTGTCGACTTATGGTAATCCCATTAATTTTGAAGGGTTTCCTTAGGTAAGGTATTTTTTCCAGTTCCTTCCTCTGAAATATAGCCTATTGCACCTATAGCACCCAGTATTCCCTAGTGGTCTCTCATCCAAGTACTAACCAGGGCTTACCCTGCTTATCTTCCAAGATGAGACATGATCTGGTGCCTTTAAGAGACTCAAAGAAGAAGACATATGTGTACTTAATGTCAAGTAGAACACATGCATGTTACTCATAATGTTCTGACTGGAGATAACAGTTTTGTTCCACCTCAGTTGCCATGGATTCCATCCTAAGGAATCCCAACATTCATAATTTCTTGAAGAGAACTTTGGTTGAGCTTTTGATGACAGGGGTTGAGGATTTAATTCTTGACTTGAAATAGGTACTCAGGTTACCTTGGGAATTGTAGGCCATGGAATTGGACTAGAGTTCTCTAACAGAAAATTCTAAATACTTTATGAAACTACAGATTCCTGTATTCCTTAGGATGGGATCATGGCAATTTAAGGTGAAATGAAATTGCTATAGCTGTGTAGTGTATTAGGGAATTCTTCACTGCATTTCTTCTCCAAAGTATCAATGCGTAATTTCACCAATTTCCTTTCTGCTGTGAGAAAGAAAATGAAAACCACACCACTTTCAAAGGCTATTCGCAATCTGGGATTTGTTCTGTACAAAATTCTTACATGGGTATTTTGCACAGAAAACAACATTTTCTGCATAGAAAATAATACAGTCGTCCCTTCATATCCATGGGGGATCCATTCTGGACGCCCCCACACCATGAATAAGAAATATGAGACCCATTGTTTGCAATGGTGGTGTGACATGCAAATGGCCACTAGCACAGCCACATGCAGACAACACCATAGAGAACAGTGGGGCTTGCCATCCTCAGATGCTCAGATCTGTGGATAGCAAGCCCATGGATGGTGAGAGCCCACTGCATTGCAATTGTGATAATTGACTCTCCCATTATCTGGGCAATACAGCTGAGGAATAGTCTCCCTCCAGGTAAACAAAGGTTCAATGATATGATAGTGTTAAGTTGCATGTATTGGGGTCAATAGCTCATGGAGTCACAGCTCATGGAAGACAACTGCCTGAGATTTTTCCAAGGAAAAGTTATAAAAATCTTCAGGTGACCATGAGACAGAGAGAAGAACAAACAGGACAAAAGAGCTAGGTGCCTGCCACACCTATGGAGAGCCCAGGGGTGGCTGGCAGATAATCTAGACTCTAAGCTGCCCTGCCCATGAACATCCAGCAACCCAGAACTCCATCTGTAGTTGCCAGTAGCTACAGAATATTTAGTTTATCCACATCAGGGCTTATCTTTATTTTGATCTAGGCAGAATATGACTATATGACATGGAGTATTCATTCAGGAGACCTTTGTTGGTGCTTTCTCCCCCTACAATATTGTCATTAGAATTTCTGCTATCCATTTTTAAGCAGGTGATACAAGACATAAGACATGTATTTGTAATTAGAAATGCAGGTCATCTTACACTCCTATCAGCTTTCTTTAACTTTTATTTTGTAGCAGATGTTACTATACTAAATGGTAGTGATTAAGGAAGGTTCTTAGAATGATAGAAATAATTTATTGGGAGGTAATTAATCTACCCCCGAAGTTTCTTGTATAAGCAATTAATTAATTTATATTGGTACTTGTGCTGCTGTGGGTCAAGATATTGGTGCCTGTGGATCAATGAAAATCCATCCACCACTTACAAAAACGATAGGTACATTCCACTTACAGTCTATAATTGAGGAACAAAACAAGGAGTAATCCTGCTAAACAGTTAACTTTGCCTGCATTATTGGGTTGAAAATGTTGAGTGTTAAGAAAGATCAGTCAAAGTGCCATGGGATGCACAAATGCATACTCTCAAGTGGATTGAGTAACCTGTTAGTAACGACATGCTTGGCAGTGCAACAGAGGAGCTTGGTAATAAAATGCCCTGTCATTTGATGTTAAAAATAATAGTGGAATCATTTGAAACCTCATCTACCAAAGTTAGGGGCTATGCAGACGGAAAGCTCTGAGCCGCCCCTGCTAGCCATGGATCAGGGCCATGGGAATCACACACTGTGGCCCCGATCCTCCCTTTTGCCACCCCTGGAAGAGCGGCAAAATGCTGCTCCTTTCAGGGGCAGCAAAAGGCCGCCCTAAGAGCCATCGCATGGCTCTTTAGTGCCCTTTCTGGTGCAGCGCATCAAAACGCTGTGCCAGATGGGTGTCCTAACACTGCGTGCTGTGCATAATGGCACACGGCATCAGGACACTGCCGGCGTAGGGTTGGGGCAGCCAGCGTGCGGCTGCCTCACCCCATCTCTGCCTCTGCAGAGGCCCTTAGTTGGGTCCTCCATAGAATTCTTGGCTTAAAATGCTTGGCAATGGACTGAATCCAGTTGGTTTTGCCAGTTAGAGTAGATCCACGGAACTAATGAATTTTCCACTAATGTTGATGTAAGCCCTGTGAGTAGTAGTTTGGCCCAGTGGATGGTGAAACCCTAAGGAAAGGACTGTTCTTGTGAGTTGGGTTCAGAAAGAGAGAGAGAGAGCTGTAGCTGTAGCTGTAGCTGGAATCAAACTGCAGTCTCCAGAGCTAATGAGTACGTCCTTTTATCTTTGAATAAGAACTTTAAGATTTTCATCCAAATGTTGCAAATGTGTGTTTTTATGCACTTAAATTCAGGGTCCATTAATGGGAAAATAAGAGGAAACTGAAGGGCTGACAATAAGGTTTTGGTTATTTCCTGTCTCAATAGCACTTCCTTTCTCAAAATGATTAGTTATCAGTCTAAATTATCAAATACTGCTATGAAGTAAAGTTTATGTGGTCAGGGTGCAGATTTAAATGGTACTTGGTGATTAATTGGATATTGCGAAGAGTATTCAAATGGGGAGCATGTGCCTTGTACTTATATTTTTATTGTTCTCTTTTAAAAATGTTTTTATAGCATTTTTAAATTAGTAGTATTTAAGATAGCTTATTTGTTTTTGTCTTTCAAACAAAAGTTTTTATAACCACGATTTAGTTCTACAGGTTGACTCTCTCTTACCCAGAATTCCAAAATCAAAAATATTTTAAAATCCAAAATTGTCCACATGCGTGGCGGAGATAATAAAACTTTTGTTTTCTGATGGTCCAATGTACAAAAACATTGGGCCTAAGCAGACTGCCAGAAATAGTGCACATTAAATTGAGGCACTGCCCTGGCTCAGTGCTAGGGAATCATGGGAACTGTAATTTATTGTGGCACCAGAGCTCTCTGACAGAGAAGGCTCAATGTCCCAGAAAAAAATACAGTTCCCATGATTCCCTAGCACTGAGCCAGGGCAGTGCCTCAATTTAATGTGCACTATTTCTGGCAGTCTGCTTAGGCCTTTTGTTTCGTTCACATTTTTTAAAAAAGTTGTGTACAAAATTACCTTCAGACAATTTGTACAAGGTGCATACAAAACAAATTTCATGTTTTGACTTGGGTCCCATCTCTGAGAGATCTCATTACATACAGTTGGCTCTTCGTATCAACAGGGGTTCTGTTCTGTATCCCACACCACACACATTCACTGTAGATAGCAAAATCTGCCGGATTTCAAGTCCTGTTCTTTCCAGTGGCAACGTAACATGCACACAACCACATCGGTGTGGCCACATGTACGTGCTGCCAATGGGGAGAATGGGATGAGGCCACGGATGCTCCAATCCATGAATAGCAGGCCTGCAGAAGAGGAGAACCAACTGTATATGCAAATATTCCAAAATCAGAAAAACTCAAGTTCAAAATACTTTTGGCCCCAAGCATTTTGAATAAGGGAGACTCAAAACCTGTACCTTATCTTAATCTTAATTTTGTAAGCCACCTTGGATCCTATGTTAGGAAAGTGGTCAATTAATTACTTAATTAATTGAAAATTAACCAATAGAAGTCAAAATAGAACAGAGCATAGAGTTCTACTAATGTATTTGCATGGGTATTGGCTCCTGGAGATGGATCATGAAAGAGCTTGCCATGGCCAAATCATTGGCTATTTGGGTCAAGAGGCAGAGCTGTTGCCAAGTGCTGGACTTCCACGTTTTGCACTCTGATTAAACCATTTGTGTAAGGAGGTACTGGATACCTCCTTAGGCAGTGACAGAAGAGGCAGAACTGCTAGTACCCTAGTTGCACAAATATAATGGTCCAACAGAATTCCAGCCTCTATACTCAGCTAGATCTGAAATTTAGCACATGCAAACAAAATGTATTGCTCTCTTTTCCATTCTCTTCCTCCTCCTCCTCCAAACTGATAAATATTCTGACTTAAGTAGATCACCTCATATATCTGGTGGGAGAAGCTTGAAATCCAGCATTCTAGTTATTGCTTATCATACTGAACTGGTAAGCTGTAACAAATTTAAGTACACATGTGTGAAATTCATTAGGGAGTCTTGGCACCAGATAAATTACATCCAGGATAAAGGATGTGGATTAGGAGGCTGTGTTAGATAGGTACCCCGCTGTGACTCTCAGGAGAATCTGAATGCTGTATGGGGGTGGAAGACGGATGGAATTTCAGCTTTGGTGCTGGATTTCATTGCATTTAAAACATGAACAAAATGGAAATTGTTTTGTTGTTGTTGTTCTGGTTAATAATGGCAGCTTTTCTCATACTTCCAATTATCCTCCTCAAGCCCTGCATTTCATGACAAAAGACAAAAATTGTCTAAAAGAAAGAAAACCAGGGGCACTTGCAGTGAAATCTTACGTATTGAAAACAAAAGCATAGCAAAGCGATAGTTTTGGGAGGAGGTCTACAGCTGTGTGCAAGATTGTGGAACTTGGGGATAACTAGGTACAAGCAAGAGCTGTTTGTCTGCTTTGCGGGATTTTTTAGAATAGCCATTTTGTGCTGTAAAATAAAGCTACCTTGCCTAATACCCATGCATTCAGAAAGTCTTGGAATGTCTGGTAGTGTCTGGAAATAGGCAAAGGAGTCGGGAGCCCTTTTAAAGCCAAGCATGATCAACATTTGTATGCAGAGACTGGGCACAGGGAGGGTAGTTTCTGATCTCCTTCAAGAAGCAAGATGCCTTAGGCTGGTCCTGATGCAAGTGGGTTCTTGTTAGCAAACAATTATGCCACAATCATTTTCTAGTCTTTACGGTGCTACAAGGTAGGCTGCCAAGAGAGGATTATAGAAGAACCTGTTATACCAGGCCTAAAACCAGCCAGTCAGGCTAGACTCTATGCTTTCTTTCCCACTGCAACTAAAATATAAAGAAAGCAAATTTCTAGTCCTTATAGAAAAGAAATGGACAATGGTCAAGGGCTAGGGGACTTCTGAGGACCCCCTCTCCAAAGTAATTCGGGAAAAAAATTTCCCCATGCCTACTAGTGGCTATGAAGGCATTTCTGTCATATTTGGGGGAATATAATCATTTTAAGCCAAAGAGGGTTTCCCCACCCCAAGAGTAGGGCTGCATCCACACTGCAGAAATCATCCAATCTGACCTCACTTTAATTGCCATGGCTCAATGCTGTGGAATTCTAGGCAATGTAGTTTGTTGTGGCACCAGAGCTGCCTGACAGAGAAGGCTCAAGAATCCCCTGGCATTGAACCATGACAGTTAAAGTGGTGTCAAACTGGATTATTTCTGCAGTGCGGATGGAACCCAAGTGACCCAGAAGTTAATATATTGTTCAAAAAAGAAGAAGAAAAAGAAAAGGCCACCTCCTGCCTTAAAAGTGGCCCATGGAGGCCAAGTATGTAGGTTGCTCCTGCAACCTTTTAGGAGGGCAAACAAATGCATTTATTGCAAAACAGTGGATGCTGGAGAATTTTAGGGATACAAAGAGAGCCCAGAATGATGTCACACAAGGACTACAGGCCTCACTTTCCTCAGAAACCTAATCCTGTTATCGAACAAGTGGTACAAAGTAATATGTACAATGCTTTGTTTGTGAGGTGATGGGACAATTTGGGGTCAGCTTGTGGTGGGCTTAAGGCTTCCATTACCATCTAGATCTCCCTGGCAGTTTCCTTATCTCCTTAAACAGCTGACTGTTGAAGGATGAGAGAAAACACAAGTGAGGAGGACTCACTAGAGACAGGGATGACCTGGTTGGTTTTATCATGAAGACTTGATCTCAGCATGCTTGGTTCTGTAGTTTCCAAAGACTGTGCATGGGATTTGTTTCCCATGCCTCCCTGTCTGGTTCATTGAATTTGGAGGTCTCTAAATCAGATGAAGACTGGAAATGGAGAGGGACACAATGAAAGAAGAAAAGATCCTAAAGACTAAAGATATACAGTTGAGCATGAAAGTTAGAACTGTACAAGCCATTGTATTTCCTATGGACGTGGACAAGCTGCTTGGTAAGGTGAGGAAGACGACCTGCCCTCTCGACCCTTGCCCATCATGGCTGGCCGTCCAGGGGGGGGACGCATTGGTAAGACTCCTTAGGGATATCATCAACGCGTCCTTCAGGGAAGGACATGTTCCATCATGTCTAAAGGAAGCGGCGGTTAAGCCGCTTCTGAAAAAGCCTTCCCTGGACCCCCTGGATATGAAGAACTATAGGCCTGTTTCCTTATTGCCATTTTTGAGCAAGGTGATCGAGAGAGCGGTTGCTCTTCAGCTCCAAGCTGTCTTGGATGAAACCGATTATCTAGACCCATTTCAAACCGGCTTTAGGACAGGCTTTGGGGTTGAGACTGCCATGGTTGCCTTGACCGACGATCTGCGTCTGAGCATCGACAGGGGTAGCGTGACCCTGTTGGTGCTACTAGACCTCTCAGCGGCTTTCGATACGATAGATCACGGCATCCTCTTGGGCCGCCTGAGGGGGTTAGGTATCGGGGGCACTGCTTTGCAGTGGCTCCGGTCCTTCCTCTCAGGTCGGTCCCAGAGGGTGCTGCTCGGGGACTGTAGCTCCAGTAAGAGGAACCTCACTTGTGGGGTCCCTCAGGGAGCTATTTTGTCCCCAATGTTGTTTAACATCTATATGAAGCCGCTGGGTGAGATAATACGGAGTTATGGTGCTGGGTGTTATCAGTACGCTGATGACACCCAAATCTATTTCTCCGTGTCTCGTTCGTCGGCCTCGAATTCCAATGGCATCTCATCTCTCAATGAATGTCTTCAAGCGGTAATGGGCTGGATGAGGAAAAACAGATTGAAATTGAATCCAGACAAGACGGAGGTGCTCACGGTACAGGCTCCGAAACCAAGGATTGGGTTGCAACCTCCAGTCCTGGATGGGGTCACGCTCTCCTCCAGTGACTGTGTTCGCAGTCTGGGGGTGCTCCTTGATCCGTCGCTTCTGATGACAAATCAGGTTAATGCGACGGTCAGGAGCGCCTGTTATCAGCTTCGGCTGATACGCCAGCTGCGCCCTTTCCTGGAAGTAGGAGATCTTGAGACCGTTGTGCACGCATTGGTAACCTCACGCCTCGACTTCTGTAATGCGCTCTACATGGGGCTACCCTTGTGCTTTATTCGGAAACTGCAATTGGTTCAAAATATGGCAGCCAGATTAATATCTGGAACTTCAAGGGGGGACCATATTACTCCAGTGTTGAAGTCCCTCCACTGGCTGCCTATTAGTTTCCGAACCCAGTACAAGGTGTTGGTTATTACCTTTAAAGCCCTAAATGGCTTGGGCCCAGACTATCTTAAGGACCGCCTCCTCCCGTATAATCCTCCCCGCGCCCTCCGGTCCTCTGGGAGGAATCTGTTACAGCCTCAAAGAACGAGGCTGGTGACAACCTCCCAGAGGACATTTTCTGTAGTTGCCCCCAAACTGTGGAACGACCTGCCGGAGGAGATCCGTCAATTGTCATCACTTGACAGCTTCAAGAAAGCTGTCAAGACGGATCTCTTCCGGCGGGCCTTCCCCGATTAATTATTTTTTTATTTTTTTATTTTTTATTTTTTGGTTCCGGGATCCTCTTCCCCCCCGAGATGCTCCCCTCTTCAGGAATTGTGATTGCACCGAGCCAGCATTTGACATCCGCTGGCACCTTTGTTGTTTTTAAGCTTATTGTTTTTAATGGAGGAATTCTACCTCCTTATATTGTGTTTCTTCTTTTTAAATTGTACAGAGTTTAATAAATTTTTAAGGGGGGGAGGGGGAGGTAACTAGTTTTAACTACTGCTGATTTTTATGATGTAAGCCGCCCCGATTGAGCTCAGAGGGGCGGGGTATTAAATAAAAATTATTATTATTATTATTATTATTATTATTATTATTATTATTATTACAATGTACAGATGTGAGAGCTGGACAGTGAGGAAAGCAGATAAGAGGAAAATCAATTCATTTAAGATGTGGTGCTGGAGAAGAATGCTGAGAACACAGTGGACAGCCAAAAAAGACAAACAAGTTGGTCCTAGAACAAATCAAGCCTGAAATCTCCCCAGAAGCCAAGATGATAAAGTTGAGGTTGTTGTACTTTGGCCACGTTATGAGAAGGCATGACTCATTGGAAAAGATGGTAATGCTAGGAAAGGCGGAGGGATATAAAAAGAGAGGAAGAGTGCATGCTAGATTGATGGATGGCATTAAGACGGTCATGGGTATGAAGTTTCAGGACCTAAGCAGAGCAGTGAAGGACAGGTAGTCTTGGATATGTCTCATCTACAAGGTCACCATGAGATAGGATTGATTCAAAGGTAGTTAAGAACAACAAACCTATAATTCACATGCAGCTTGGCAGGAAACAACACTTTTGAAGGATGCTCAGAGATCACCAGAATCCTGATCATTATGAAATTTTCTATGGCTTATTTGCACATGCAACTTATTTGCTAATGAACTTAAATGTGTATGAACCAGTCCTTAGGGTAGGTTATATACAGCACCCTGTCAAAGCCTTGCTTATGTTCTTAAATCTGAATGCAAATTGTATCCTTAGAACATACTTTGGGCCACACACACACTCCTTCTGTTGAACATGCTACATACACAGCCGCCATTGACAGAGATATAGCCAGAGGTTTGCAGGAGCTATTGGGAATATTTCTACTTTCAAGAACAAATTTTCTCCAAAAATGTTGTCCCAAATTGACACTGAGACACGAGTGGCCTTGCAAAAATTTGACAGAGTAGAAAAGCTGATTTGAAAGGCTTTGAATGAGTGAAAGAAAGATATGAATAGACATCTTGATTTTAACCTTAACAACCCAAATTTCCATAACCTGCCTGTGGGACATGTTGTAGTGGTAGCTTTCAAGAGAGACTTGATTCTTTATTTTGTATAAAATGTGTGGTTGTTCGTGGTATTGCATTATGCAAATCTAAAACAGATTTAGCACCTGCTGTAGATAAAAAAAAGTGGTCATTGTGCAGATTTCGGTCTGTAACTGTTGAACATCAAAGATTGAACCATCTCTATTTCACAGACAAAACATAATTGATTTTGAAGCTCAGTGATGGATATTTACTTAAAAGAAGCATTCATGGGGTGTGTGGAAGTGATGGCAAATGTGCATAAACAAAATATGTATATTGCTTTCCATTTTCATAATGAATCTACTGTACTGTGATTAATTTGATCTGACTGTCTGTTAAGTGCCGACATTATTCAACAATTTAGTGGGAAGTAGCAGGGATGACAGTTTCTTGGAAAGGAGAAGGAGAAGGCCCTTGTTTTGGTTTGTTACAAATTCTTGCATTGAGCTGATCATGAAGTGTCTAATCAGAGCTAGGAAATGGGAGGGGAGGGGTTTCTAAGAGTTGCCATCCAAAATTAGTAACATCTACAAACTCTGTTGAGAACCATATTTTCAAACATTTGAAATCAGTAGGGCCTGCAACCAATGGACTGAATCCTATTGTTAGACCCAAGAAGAGTAAACCATTGAAATAATAGGATTTACTTGTTGACTCATTATTCAAGAATTGATTCAATGGGTCTACTCCAGTTAGGACTAGGGATATAAATCCCTGACCATTTCACCCTAATATTTTAGGGTGGATAATTAACATGGGCTACTGCCCATTTTGACTCTGTTTTAACTACCATGGCTCAATGCTATGGAATCCTGTGATGTGTAGTATGTTGTGGCACCAGAGCTCTCTGATGGAGCAAGCTAAACATCTCACAAAGCTACAAATCCCAGAATTCCACAGCATTGAGCCATGACAGCTAAAGCAGTATCAAACTGCATTAATTGTGCAGTGTAGATGCAGCCATAGGCAGAGTGACAGCAGCCTGAGTTTTCTCCCCATTAGGGGAAGAACATGAGCATTTCATTGCAGAATTCTCCCCATCATTGAAAATCCCAAAGTTTTCGGGGGGGGTGTTCTGAAGAGAAATATCTGGTGTGAGTGGAAAGAGTTGGTACCAGCTGTGCTTATATCAGAGCAACTGCCAGGCATTTGGGATGCAGCAGTATGGCCTGATATTGCATATTACATGTGGAAGGGGTCTGTCTGTGATGAATGCAGGATCTGGGTCTACTCTTCTTTTTCCTCTCCAGCTTCCACACAGCCATAAACCCCTGATGTCATAATGGTCAGACACCATCATGAGACTTGTATGAGGTTTGAGGTTCCCATGAGACTTGAGATCTTGTGGGGATGAAGTCTTGAGAGTGCCCCTTCCCTTGTGAGACTTGAGCAAGCATTTTATAGACCTACCTGACATGTTCTTGGCCATTGTGCTGGTTGACAAGCAGGATGAGTCAGATTTTCTTGGGAGGAGGCCAGTAGTGGGCCAGAGTTGCCTACAATACAGGTACTTCAGGAGATGCAGATACCTGCGCAAACTTGCAGAAATCTTGAGGTTCATTCATTCTTCCTGGCAGGATTTCCTGACTGCCAGGAACTCTGTTTTTGGGCTGGGAAATGAATAATTAAGAATATTCTAACCATCTATTAGTGGAACTGTCCAATAGGATTCAGGTCAATATGTAGCAGGTGGAGTGTTTCTTTTATGGGTTCCAGACAATTACATTCCTGGTTTATGACACTACATTACATTCCCCATCCCCAGTTTACTGTTTCTTTTTCCTCTCAAAATTCAGTCAATATCCCATGGTCACTGAATAGGTTGTTTAGTGTTCCTGCTCATACAGACACTTAGGGTTTGTTTTATGAGGTTCTTGTATACTTCTGCAAATTTGTTGCCCGCTTATTCCCTTTTCTATATGGTGTTGTTATTTTAGTATTTAAGCATCCACAATTGTAGACTGAGCATATTATCACTGTAGAGACTTATGCTGTATATGGGACATCTTGTTAGTATGTGTGTGTATCACTGTATCACAAAATCTCAAGGTGGAGTATAGCAAAATAGGCATGTTTCAGTCTGGCTTCAAGGTGGGGCATTTAGATGACGCATGCTTTGAAATCAGCTGGAAAGCACCTTCTAGCCATCTTATGGAGAGAAAAACCACTTCAAAAAGAAGCTGCTCTTTTTCACTTCTTCTCAGAAAGTGCACACACACCTTCATATGTGCGTATAAAAGCACCAATGCCAGTGTGACTCTAAAGGGCCGCTCTTTCCAAACCCTAACCCTAATTGTGCATGTAAATGCCCAATTACAGGAGCACATTTAAAAGGAACAGAGCTGCTGTACACAAGTGGTGAGGGTGGCAATGCCCAAAAGAGAAATCATGGAACCTCTCATGGAGATGAGTACAACATACACAAAACAGACAGTCAAAGAGGGGGCATAGGGTGAAGATAGGCATGATTGTACCTTGCTGGCATCTGCATGGGCACACCTCTGCTCTGATGCCCTGTCTCAGTGAAATGCTGCACATGCGAATGTGTGCAGGTTCACAGGGACAACCATGCAATGGGATGGCAGTTGGCGGCAGTTCACTCCTGGGAAAGTGTGCAGGGATGGTGGTGGGGACAGTAAAAAAAAAAGTACCCAACGGCGTAGCTTGAAGCCATGCTGTGTGGTCATAACATGCACACTCCAGACACCTTGGGACCTGGTGGTGCAGTTGGTGGGGTTTCAATGTGGTTTCGGAAAAGGCAGCTTCACGCCACTTCTTCCTGCCCGTCTGTTTCACCCCTATGTTTGTTCTGGTTTTCAGTCCAAATATGAATGGTTTATCCAAGGTGCTAAACTCAATTTCCAAAATAAGGTCAATGTCCTAGATAGCTGAGTTAAAATTTGGACCCATAATGGATTCATTGCCCAACTGCCAAGGAGGCTATCAACCGTAATTGAAACAACTGAGAATATGTAACAATTTTAACAATTTTAAACAACTCAGAATTGTGTAGTTATAACAGAATTGTATAATCTCACCACCTGGAAGTTTCTCCCCTCTCCCCAAGACCAGGGATTATATCATATTTCATAGATTCTACAATGGACTTGAACAAAATCATGCTTTAAGAAAGGAACAAAATGTGCTTAAAATCAGCCATGGTTGAGTTGACCCTTAAACAGAAAAGCTTATTTAGAGAGGCATGTGGTAGTCATTTTGCTGGCCTGTACCATTCCAGGACATGTGTATGGGAGCTAGTGTTGTAAATCTTTGTGCTTCTCATTCTTGCAAGGAGGAACAAATAATTCCTTCACTTCTCCCCACTGTGCAAGTATGTGAAGATTTTTTTGTAATTGCTGAGCACTATTTGCATTCTGGATCTCAGAAATACATACGGGTATTTGCAGAAAACATAATTTTCTTTGGAAAATACACTGCTTTCTACATAGGGCATGCACATTCTGTGCAGAAAAGCTGCTCTCTGTGCAAAAAGACACACTTTTTGTACAGATGAAGCGTTTATTAGGGATTTTGCAAACTGCAAAGAACCTTGGAGCCACCTTATTCTAGTAGAATTTCCTGAGTGTCAAAAATACAACCCATTTTAACAGAAAAATGAGTACTTTTAAAAATTAGTATCCCCCCCCCCCCATTTCTAAGGGAACAAAATCAAGTGTTAGAAAGCATGTGCTCCATCAAAATTCTCTGTTTGCATTCACAAGAGGATAACCTGGAAGTAACAAGGGTTACCTCCAAGTAAATAATCCCAGGTGAAAATTTTGAGGCTTTAAAGGACTACAGAAGGGCTGTACTAACTGAGGAACTGCGTATTTGAAATGTGAGGACTTTCAAGGGTTTATTTGTATGGAAGTTGACTCTAGTCACAAGGGATTATCCACCTTCAGAACATTGTAATCATCCAGTACTCTCCTAAGGCACTCTATGTCTCCAAGGAACTCTAGATTTGGCACTCCACCCATGTCAGCATACCAGGATCATGTGTCTCACATTAGCAGAATGTGAGCCAAGAATAAATGGAATTTTCTGGAAATTGATTGGTATTCTTTGTACCATCTTCAGAATCTGATTCAGTCCTGGAATATGCAAACAAATCAAGAGTTTAACTTAGGACAGCAGAATGTGTAAATGGTATAAAGTAAACTTAAATGGTAATATCCAACATGCCTAACTAGGCTTAACTGAAACAAATTATCTTCCTTCATTATAATTTACTGCACTACTGATTAAAAAAAACCCACACACCTTTCCAGCACTTTCTCAACATTTATTGGCCACCATCCTGTTTTGGACTTTTATTGTTATTGTGCACCTTCAAGTCATTTCTGACTTATGACATCCCTAAGGCAAATCTATCATGGAGTTTTCTTGGCAAGATGTGTTCATTGCCTTCCCCTAGGGCTGAGAGTTTGTGACTTGCCCAAGGTCACCCAGTGAGTTTCATGGCCAAGCCATGAATCAAACCCTGGTCAAACAACGGTCCCTCCTGGGACTTGACAGCTGTCAGGGATGTAATAAAAGCAGTTAAAAGGTGCAATATGAAGTCTCAATCAGGGGATGAATCAGGGGAAAACCATTAATAATCTAGTAACACATAATCCAAATTTATGCTCCAACCATAGAGGCAAAACAACAAGAAATTGAAAGATCCTATGCAGGAGATACAGAAGAAATGGACCACACATCAAAAAAAGATGCCTTGTTAATCATAGGTAACTGGAATGTAAAAATAGAAAATGGAGCAGAATCACAGACTGTAGGAAAATTTAGTCTAGAAACAAGAAGCCAATTTGCAGGAAGGGTAAAAATAGGAAATACTAAAGTTTGGGTGGTCCATGCCATCATATTCCCCATTTTTATATATGGTTGTGAAAGCTGGACAATGAACTAAAACAACCATCCTAGAGCAGATCAGTCTTGAACTCTCCCAGAAGCCAAGGTGACTAAACAGAGGGTGTCGTACTTTGGCCATATCATGGGTACACATGGCTCATTAGAAAAGACACTAATACTTGGCATAGTGGAGGGCAGTAGAAAAAGAGGAAGACTACATTCCAAACAGATAGACTCAGAGGCGATGCAGATGGCCCTAAGGAGTGGCTCTGTGCTGTCCTTGGAGCACCGGATTGGGGCTGCGGCAACCCCATGCCGCGGCCCCATTCCTCCTTTTTGCCACTCCAAAAAGAGCGGGCAAATGCCGCTCCTTTTTGGGGCAGCAAAAATCCACCCTTAGAACTGCCGCCATGGCTCTTTTGCACCCCTTTGGCACAATGTGTCTGCACGCTGTGCCAATGGGGTGCCCTGATGCTGTGCAGCATGTGGTCAGGTGTGTGGTGTGATGGCAGTGTCGAGGTAGAGTCTGGGCAGAGTCAGGGCAGCCAGTGTGTGGTCACCCCACCCCAAATCCACCCCCAGGCTAGCCCTTTAGGCCAATCTACACCAGCCCTCAGTCATGGAAGCCATGGCCCTGATCACTGCAAGCCTTAAGCAGTATGATGGAGGATAGGGTGACTTGGAAGTCTAACATTCATAGGGTCACCATAAGATAGTTGACTTGACAGCAGTTAACAACAACAATAATTGAAAGACAGTTGCTTCCAGCCTTTGCATGGCTTCTGGGTTCAAACACAACCTATTTGCACCCAGCAAACTTTAACTGAGTAGATAAAGAGGTCTATGTAATTATAAAACTGCAGTAGGTATAACAAGAGGCTAAATACATAGCTGTGGATTTAATTAGACAGTGCTTCAAATTAATAATTGTGACTTCAGTGAGAAATCAGTGACTTTATACACGGCAAAAAACCCCATCACTGCACAGCTCATACCTCATTATATCTCACTGTGTGAATCTTCCAGTACATTGGCATGCTGAGCTGAAAAGGCAAATGTTGTCGATATTTGGTTATCTTCCTGGTGCAGAAAGGGCTGGATGGAGATTAAATTCATCCCCAACAGAGATGTGAGAACATATTCTTTGCTGTACATGTGACTGTGCCTAGCAGGTGAAGTTTTGACATGTGAGACTGTGTTCGCATGGTTATGCATGTGTACATGAAATCAAAGCAAGACAGGCCTGTGTGAATGGGGATAGGGGCAGTTTTCTGATCCTGTGGGTCTCCATATTGGAGATTACTCTTAAGGGCCAAGATTCTGTATCATGGGACATAGCATAAAGCTTCTGCATGTGGAACCATGCTGTTGTTGTTGTGTGTTTTCAAGTCATTTCCAACTTATGGCGACCCTATAGTGAACCTATCATGGGATTTTCTTGTCAAATTTCTTCAGATGGGATTTGCCATTGCCATCCTCTTAGGCTGAGAGAATGTGGCATACCCAACGTCATCCAGTGGGTTTATATGACCAAACTGGGATTTGAGTCCTGGTCTCCAGAATCCTAGTCCAATACTCAAACCACTACATTACATTGTCTCTCTGGGACCATGTTATAATTCCCTTATCATCCTCTCCAAGACTCTCCATTTAACTGCTCCAGCTCCAGCTCCATGGCTATTCAGTGGCTAGTGGTGAGCAAGGGGGAATCAGAGAAGTGTTGTTGCTATTGTTTGCTGGAATCCTATATAAAACTAAATGTTATAAAATTAGATGTTGCACTATGGATTAAAGCCACATTCTGATGGTTCCACACAAGCGAATATTGTGATACAAACCTTTAGGGCCAGGTTTCAGGTTTTCAAATTAAAGCTTGATTCAGATAAATCACAATTTTGTAATGAAACGGGAAGCATTGATGGGTAGACGTGAAATACTGAAATCAAGATTTCCATTTGTTTTCTCTCCCCAAAGAAAGGAGCACGGAGACTTGTCAAGGCAACCATTAAAAAATGCTGATTTACAAGTACAGATATTTTCTCCCATTTGTTACATTTCTGTACTACCTAGAAGGCCAGAGTGTAATTATGTATGTTGAGCAATTATAGAGTTTGGTTTTTATTAATCATTTTTTAAAAGCTTCTAGAAAATAGTAAATGCTGTATTGCTTATTTACTATACAATTATGTTTTGGTAATGATCTTTGTCAGACTGGATTAGAATGGGGGAATTTAATTAAACACGCAAAACAGCACTAAAAGTGACTCCCTCCCATTAAAACAAAGCTCCTATTAAAGTGTTCTGGGTCTATAGATTTCTTTTATTAAAATGCCCCTCTCCTACACGCACAGCACCCCTACTCCTAGAGATGCTAATACTCAGTTTAAATTCCTGTTGTTAAGATAGCATGAAAAGTTTGGAAAGAGGCCATGTGTCTAAATGGGAAAACCCATCCTTGCATGAAGAAGGTCCCAGGTTCAGCCTACCAAGCTGCTTTCTACCAGGTTGCACCATTTGTTCATCTTTTCCAGTATTGTCTGGTTTGCTTGTCACTTTCTCTCAAATAAAAGACAATGATGTGGATTTTTTGGGCAAAGGAGAACTGGAATTGCCCCCCCCCCCCCCCAGTGCTCTAAATAATATTATCTGATTTATCATGGCTGGTTTAAATGTTATATTCAAACACATTCAAAGCTGGAATGGAAATTATTTTCAAAGTGGAAATTATTATACAGTATTGGAGGATTTGTTATAATGCAAAGAGAATAATATAGTCTTCCTTGCCCAGAAATCCCAAATCCAAAATACTCCAAAAACCAAAACTATCCAAAAACCAAAACTATTTTCATGGGTGGCTGAGATAGTGACACCTTAATAAAGTAGTGAAAAGGGTGACCAGATGTCATAACTGCAAAGGAGGACAAGTCACTGTAAAATGTAGGGCAGGGGTAGGCAACCTTTCCCCTTTAAGGGCCGAGGGACTTCAGCTCCCAGAAGCCTCAGCCATGTTGGCCAATAGTCCCATGTTGGCCAATAGCTCCTGGGATTCTGGGAGCTGAAGTCCCTCGGCCCTTAAAGGGGAAAGGTTGCCTACCCCTGATGTAGGGCATCCAAGAAAAATGTAGGACATTACCAAATAAAAGCTCAAAACATGCATAGAAGTGTACACACATTCTTCTTAGTCTTGCTCCAAATAGAGAACATTTTGGAATTCTTCCTGGACAGAAGGGAGAAATGTAGAGCATATCCTGGAAAATGAGGATGTCTGGTCACTCTGACTAGTGATATGCATAACTAACTAACTAACTAACATCTCCTGGCTGACTATTCCAAACCTAGCTGAATAGCCATGCAAAGGAGATATGTGTAGCTGCTGACTGGGGAGCAAAGAGGATGACATTTCCAGCCCACTCCTGCCCTTGAGCAAGGCTGAGATGAAGTAATTTTTTACAGTCCCGCTCACTAATGGAAGAGGCTGGAAACATTATTTTCCTTGTGCCTGAATCAGCTGCTCAACAGACCTCCTTTGACATAGCTGATGGCTGTTAAGCTAGGTTTGGGAATCATTTATGATTGTGGCATAGTGACACAATTGTGACTACATAGCACAGCTGAATACGTAGCACTTACATATCCATAACTCTAGGTTACAAATCTGTAACTGTGATACAGCCATTATTTTTATCTTTCTATTCCCCAATGGACAACTGAGCACTAGGGTTTGTAAATGCTTGTCTCCTTAGAATAACTGTTGATGGTAGTGGTAGCGTGTATCTTCAAGTCATTTCTGACTTATGGCAACCCAAAGGCTATCATGGAGTTTTCTTGGCAAGATATGTTCAGTGGAGGTTTTCCATTGTCTTCCCCTGAGGCTGAGAGTATGTGATTTGCCCAAGGTTATCTAGTGGGTTTCATAGCTGAGAGAGAATCGAACCCTGGTCTCTAGAGTCATAGTCCAACACTCAAACCACTGTAACACTTTTTCACACAAAAACTCCTGAAATGCAAAAAAAATGACTAATCTCACCTGCTTCGGGAAAAACAGTTGAGATTATTTATTCTTGAGTATGAAAATTAAATAGACAATCATTTACATCCTGCCTTTCTACACAGAAACTATAATCTCTCTGCACTCAGAAAAATTCAAAGTCCAAATTGTGGACTTTTAAAACCATTGGTAGATGGCCATCCTTTGATCACAGAAATAGACACGAACAGCAGACAGATTGAGGCAGAGATAGGAAGAACATGGTGGACCAAAGGTTGTTCAGCAAATGAATTAGTTCAGAAAGGGATCCCTGAGTTTACAGGCCTATGGTTTGAGCAGGTTGACACTACAATAACAGAGTGATGTGTCTTTTTTATTGCTGAGACTATAGGCTACTAGCGATGCAGCATTTATGTAGAACACCGCATTAAATCATGAATTAAAGATGGAGGTAACATTAATTGGATTCACATTTTGCTGTATGAATTTGTAAACTGGAATGCAGTTATGGTTAATCTTCACACTTTTACAAATTTTGCTAGTCAGTTCTCTGGCCAAAACCATACATACAAAAATGTGCACACTAGTCAAAATTGCATACAAAAATGGATGTTTATGGGAGATTATGCACAAAAATTCATACTAAATGGAAAATAATGCACAAAAAGGTGTGAATGTAAAGGAAAGTGCTTCCAAAATCTGCATGTATTCTATCAAATATGCATTCAGATTTCATGCATGTTAAAACATACGTATACAGCCTTTTAAAGAAAACAAACTGCTGAAAAAACAAGAGGGAATAAATTTGTGTGTTGGATGATGGGAACAATGCAGAAAGATTTATCGATCCCTAGTGTAAACCAAGCTCTGAAAAATGTTCCCATGTGAGGATACCTTTAACATTATTCTAGCAGTGCTGTGTTGGAGATTTTCCACTTTAAAAAAAACAGTAAAAAAACAGTTGTTAAGAGGACAGAAAAATAACATGTTCTCTCTTTTTTAAAATAATTCCAGTCACTATGAACAAGATCGGAATGCACTTAAGAGGAAGGAATGGGAACGGAGAAACCAAGAAGTCCAACAGGATGAAGATCTTTTTGCTTCTGGATTTAATCTCTTTGGAGAACCCTACAAGGTAAATAAGCACCTGACGCTGTATTTTGCAGTCATTTAACTTGAAACCATTTCCTTCCCAACTTCCCCAATGTTAATCAGACTTCATCCCCTTAGACAGGGCAACATCACCAAGGACATCTTCTTGGTTTCACGTGCTATAAGCTTCCACATAAGTGCATTGATGAGTTTAATTAGCTGTGGCAATTGGGGGACCTTTGGGGCCACCACAGTGTTCTTCTGTGTTACATCCATCCAGCATTTGATGAATCCTAGGCTCCCAAACATTGTTAAATAGTAATAGAACCAGCAGGGAAACAATTCAGTAGCAATTCCCAGGACTGAGACTTCTAATCAGATTTCATATCCATTTCTTGAATATGGAATCACTACAAGAGAGACAGTGAAAGTCAGTGATCAAGGCCTGTTTTTTTAACCAATCAGGCTGCATACACACTACAGAAATAATCCAGGTTGACACCACTTTAATTGTCATTACTCAATGCTATGGAATGCTAGGAATTGTAGTTTTGGGAGAGTTCTGCTACCCCACTAAACTACATTTCCTATAATTCCATAGCATTGAGCCATTGCAGTTAAAGTACCAACCTGGTTTATTTCTGTGGTGCGGATGTTACCTTAGAGTTGGAAGGGACCTCTGTCCATGGTTTGTCATTAAACACACACAAACACACACAAAGAAGATTTCTTTGAATGTAGAAAACTACGGTAATAGGTTGAAGAAGAATTGGAGCCCCCTTTCCTATTTTTTTTAGTTTCACTCTTTCCAAATTTTGTCCTAGATTCCAAGGTCCTGTTTTACCAATTTTTTTTAAATTAAAATGTCAGGAGTCCATCCTTCTAATTTCTAATTTTGCCAGCAAGGTGAGGATAGGTCCTCTTCTTGTCCTTTTCCCTGATAATTAAACTCACCAAAACTTAACGCAGAAATGAAAAGAGACTCCTTCCTACACAGAAACCTAAGAAAAGCACTCTTGATCAATGTTTTTAGCTGCTGCACTATATAATTCTTCTAAATGAAACATCTATTGTTGTTTTATTGCTGTTGTTATTATTCTTATGTTGTTCTTGTGTTTGAATCCGTGGATGAAGAACCTGTTGATATGGAGGGGGAACTGTGTTTCAATATATTCACACAATCTAAGTAGCTTTCTGCAGAAATACTCATCACACTATTTCTGTTTGAAAGCTATAACTGGTGCATACTGGTACATCCCACTACTTCTGCCACTTCCAAACTGATACCGAATCTTTGCATAGTTAATACAGCATTTTTCTCCCATTGAAACACCATTCTTCCCGAGAGAAAGATTTTGCAATGATCGCCATCAAAGCCTATCTTTCAGGAGACTATTTGGAAATGTTTAGTGTATTCCCAGGGTAGCAGACCATTTTCTGATAATCTTCTGAGGATCTTTATTGCCTGTGATTTTCATCACCAAGACATGTCCCCCCTGAAAAAAATCTGCTGCTTTCATTGCCACAGCAAAGCATCCCCTGAAGAATCCAGCTGAATTGAAATGTACACTTTCCTTTCTCCTTTCAGCCAGTGACAGCTTTTGACAGAGACCACCTTAAGTCTCCATGTGCTTTTATAAACAGATAATATGGACAATGAGACCTACAAAGTTCTCTCTAGTCTATGGAAAACAAAAACAAAGGCAGTTTTAGGTTTCCGTCTTGGAGAAAAGACAGGTTATAAATAAAGATTATCCTCATCACCATTGTCTAAAAATATTTTTATTTAATTAATTTATATCCCACCTATCTCTTTCCACAAGACCCAAGGCAGCTTGCATCCAATTCAAAAAAACAAAAACAAAAACAAAACCTATTAGTATGAAAAGCTGAGAAACAATTAAATAATCCTATTGAAAATTATTTCAAAACATTAACATGAAAACAATTTAAAGATATAGCCATGTTATTCTGTAAAATCAGTATGTAGAGAGATCTTGTAGCACCTTGGAGACTAACTGAAAGAAAAAAGTTAGCAACAAGAGCTTTCATAGACTTCAGTGTACTCCCTCGGATGCAATTGAAAACAATTGAAAACTGATTGAAAACAAGATAAAAAAGTTAAATGTGCAGACCCATTAAAAAGTCCTTTTGCTACTTGAATTATGAGTCAAAGGCTTACCTAAATAAAAAAGTTCAGACAAGAGAGGGAGTTAACTGAGCCTCCCATGATAGGGAATATCACAATGTGGGGGCAGCCACCAAGAAGGCTCCCTCTTGTGTTCTTACCAGATCTACCTGGGATGGTGGTGGGACCAAGAGAAAGCCCTCTCCCAAACCTTTAAAACTTGGGCAAACTTATATATACTTTAGAAAACATATTTGGCATTATGTTATTTGGCATTATGTTATTTTTACATTTACAGTTGGCTCTCCACATTTGGAGATTTGACTTTTGCAGATTTTATTATTCAGATTTGATTCAAATGTTCTCTTTAGGTCATCCAGTGTGAGTCTACCAGAAGTTGACCACCGAGTCATACTAGAAGACTTAGATATTCCTAGAGAAAACACTGCTCTAAGCATAACTAGATCCTCCAATGCAATTCTGTGGTCAGCCTCTGGTGGATATTGCCCATAGAGTTCTGCTGGAGGACCTAGAGACTCCTAGAGAGGTGTTCTCTCAGGTAAAAATAATAGTGTTTTTTAATCTGTTTTGTTTTTTTCACTTTCACGGGGGTCCTGTGCCCCTAACCCCAGCAAATATGGATGGCCCATTCTACAGTGGTGTTTCCATCTGCTAGAGTTTTAAATGACCCTGTGATTAATCTTTGTGAGGCAGCATTATAGCAAGTCCAACTTAGGGTCCATCATTTCCATGGTTGCACATCTCAAGGACTTCAGGAACTGTTCTTTAATAGCTTGTCTAGTGGGAGGTCACAGGACTGAATTTTCAGGACCTAAGCAGAGCAGTGAAGGATACGAGGTCTTGGAATGCCTCATCCACAGGATCGCCATGTGTCGGGGTTGACTTGAGGGCAGTTAACAGCAAACAACAATGGGGACTGAATGGGTGCTACCAATAGCGTTTAGAATTTACATTTCTATACTGCTGAATAGTGAAATCAGCACTCTCTAAGTGGTTTACAATGGTAAGCCAATTTGCCTCCAACAAGCTGGGTCCTCATTTTATTGACGTATGAAAGGATGGAAGGCTGAGTCAACCTTGGAGCCCTGGGATCAAACTCACAACATTGTGGCTGCAGTACTGGCATTTTAACCACTGAACCACCAAGGATCCTTCTACCATTCAGCTATGTCTGCTTCCTTCCTTTAGGATCCTCACTTTCACTTCAATGTCAGTGTTGATTGGATCTTCACTTCCAAGGTCATTTCGCTTCCTTAGAACTTCCATGTTGGCCATTGAAGCTTTGCTGGTATCTGTGTGACTATTTTGTCTTAATTTGGCAATTATTTCAGAAACCCCATGACCTACTTCCCAGCTATCCAAATCATCCAATTACCCACATCCTCTGAGATTTCATTCAGGGCCTCCATGTCACTGTTACTGCTCTCTTCTTCGTTTATGGCACAGATTGTCAGAATGTCCTACAGCTCAATTGCATAAATCCAGTTAAGACCCTTTCATGTTGACACTGGTGTTGCTGTGGAATAGTTCAAAACTAGAAAATTGAACCTGTTCACTTCAAGGCAGGGTAAACCTTGTGGGCCACCGAGAGGATAAAATGAGGGAGAAGAAAGGAAAGAGCACCAAGCCGAGAATTAAAAAAAGAAAAGAAACTACAAAGGAGAGGAAAGAGGAAAGAGAATGATTCCCCAAAAAAAAAAAAAAAAAAGGGGGGGGGGAGGGAAGTGATATATGCATAGATAAGAATATTTCTGAAGAGGATTGTTATATAACTAACTCATTTGATTAGAATCACCTGTATCTCAGCATACTAATTAGTCCATTGGATTTTTACATGGTTTTTTAAGCCAGTTGTCTGGAAAAGAAGTCCCAGATGGTATGGAATATGGCCAGCTTGTTGAAAGAAGAGTTATGTGAAGGTCTTTAAAAGAAAGGAAATCTTTTTTCCCAGCACTTTCTTGTCAGAAATAAGAATTTTTCTTCTGACCTGTAGAAGCTCCTTCACACGAAAGGCATTTAAAAAAACACAATATAAAGTGATCTAAGCTTCATCTTTTTAAAAAATGCTTGAATGTGGGCCTTCTGCCTCAGCAATGACACTCCCTCAGTGGTGAGCATTCGTAACACCACAAGGTTATTGTGATTATGGTGGGGACATTAAACACCATATCCAGATTGCAGTTTGTCCAAAGGGAATACTTCTGAGATTTGAAAATTTTTATATAAAGAAAGCAACAAGGCCGAAAAAGCAGGGAGGTGTATATTTTCCAAATGAGATAAAAGTTTGAGTTAGTATAAAATGTGCAAACAGTGAGTCACAAAGCAAACATGAAATTTAAGTCATAGAATTCTTCAGAAATTACATTTCTTATGTTATAAAGTGAGAGAAAGAGAGAGAACAAACCTGGATTGTGGAGAACATTGAGCAGAGTGAGATCATTCTTCGCATGCAGAACTCTGAATATTTGTTGTATACCAATGTGGGGCTTGGGGGCAGAAAACAGCATTTTCTGTGCAGAAATGTTATCTTCTGCATAGGAAATACTGTGGGGGGTTTTAGGGAGGAAACATTTTTTCTATGCCAACATGTTGTTTTCTGTGCAGAAAACCTATTTTCTGCAAAGGGTTTTTTGTTTGTTTGGTTTGGTTTTTTTGTGCAAAAAAGAGTGACTTTTTTTTCTCAAAATACTTCCCAAATTTCAATAATTCTCATCCAGGGAAATGTGTTTTGCACAGTATAAGTCCCCAACTACAATATTTTCTGTGCAGAAATATTGTTTTCTGTGCAGAAAATGCTGTTTCCTGTGCAATAGTACTAGGTGTGCATTTAGTTGTTGTTGTGTGCCTTCAAGTCTTTTCTGACTTATGTCAACTCTATCATGGGGGCTTTCTGGGGCTGAGAGTTTGTGACTCACCCAGGGTCACCCAGTGGGTTTCTATGGCTGAATGGGGAAAGCACTACACCACACTGGCTATCTGTGCATCTTGCACAGAGTAAATTCTGAACGGCAAATAATCTTCAAAAGCTGAACCAATTCTGAAGACTTTCTCACAGTGGGGAGGAGAGGAAATTGCTAAAATTACTTATTGCTTCCTTTCAAAGAAAATTAGCAAAGAATTACATCCCTAGATAACACCCAGGCAAGCTAGTAATAAATAAAAATGCTAATTTGGACTGTTTCCCATAAAAGAAAAGTCCCTTCACTGCCCCTGACATCAACCCTGATATTGTAGCATTACTGGGAAAAGTGATGTGAAAAATCTGCAAAACATAACTAGACCTGTTAGACAAGAATTGCCTAAGTGGCAACAACCTAGTTGGCCCCCTTTTTCCACAAGTGCTGTCTCAGCAGTACTGCAGGGAGGGATGGTAGAAAAGAACAAGTGAGTGAGTGTTTCTGGCATTTGCATCGTAATTCCTCCTGGTCCCTTAAGCACAATGGAATCTCCTTGTTTTAAATTTGGGGGGCCGAGTCGAAGCTAGCTTTGGCTGCCACCCAAATGGTTCATTGTGCATTTCGGGTTGAAGGAGGCAGGACAGAGACAAAGAGTTTATTCTTGGCTTAAATGGAATGCACTTTCTCTTTTTAGACAATTTAAAAATAAATGACCAACTTAAGCTTTCTATTTTTTTAAAAAAAGCAGTACAAAACACTGTTCGTTGTGTACAGTGATTCATTGCCAAACACAGCTGATTGGTTTTTTAAATATTTATCCCAGTGAGCAGCCCCTTGATTAACATTCCTCAAAGGGAACTAAATGGGGGAAATGACATGTATCCTATTCCTCCCTTCCATAATCTTATACATCATCTAAGATATTGTGGCAGAAATATCCTGGGCATGTTCTCCCTGTCAGTCTCTCACTCTGGAGAACCTAGTCCTAGAAATTTCTAGAGAGAACACTTGTCCAGGCATTTGTAGGTCCTTCAGCACAATTTCATGGTCACCTTCTGGCAGATCATGACCATAAAATTGCCCTGGAAGACCAAGGAGGACCAAGAGATTCCTAGAGGTCCCTTGGGTTAAAAAAAGTGTTTGGTGGGGTTTTTTATTATTATTATTTATAGTTTTTCTACTGTGCCTCTAACCCAAGCAATTGTGGAGGGTCCACTGTACCAAGTTGAAAATAACTTAGGGCCTTTGCAGACTGCCAGAAATAGTGCAAATTGAGTCCACATTAAGGGTTAGGATTAGTGCTAGGGAATCATGGGAATTGTTGGTGTTTGTTTGTTTGTTTTTTCCTGAGACATTGAGCCTTCTCTGTCAGAGAGCTCTGGTGCCACAATAAAATACAGTCCCCATGATTCCCTAACCCTAACCCTTAAAGTGGACTCAATTTGCACTTTTTCTGGCAGTCTGCAAAGGCCCTTAGTTGCAAGACCAAAAGTGTACTTACATTACAATTTATAAAGGGAACTTTTAGCAAATATTTTACCTTTCAGACTAACCAAGAGAAGGACATTGATTATGCATCTGATGAAGTAGACTGCATTTACAAAAGCTTATGCTGCAAACTTCTTTCTCTCAGTCAGTCTCAAAAGAACTTTAGGATCCCTTTGTATGCCAATATATACAGCTGTGTCTTTGAATACAACTACATTGCAATTTTAACTCTCACTGAGGATGGCAGCATGCTTTTTGTGGCACAATTGTTACAGTTGGCCCTTGGTATCTGCTGAGGTTTGGTTCCAGGACCCACCATGAATACCAAAATCCATGGATACTCAAGTCCCATTAAGTATAATTGTGTTGTGAAATGGTGTTCCTTATATCACCTAGCAAAATTGAGATTTGCTTTTTAGATTATTTTCATGTTGTGGGTGGCTGAATCCATGAATAAAGAAGTTATTTTTTTACTTTCTCCTAAATGGTGGAGAAAGAAAGTTACATAATTCAACTGCTTCTTTATGGTTTCCCTCATACTGTTGTCTTGTGCTCTGTTGTGGGTGCTGAGATGATGATGAAATGGATGGGAGAAGAGTGTGGTTTTCTACCAGACAGTAGCAGCTTGAAATAGTCAGGGTTTTTTTTAAAAAAAATCTTTAAAAACTTAAGTAATACTTGGTTGGTTGGTTGGTTTTGTTTAAAGCATTTATCTATCACCTCTTAGCCTGCCTTAGCATTCATGTTGCTTACCTGAGAGGTGGTGTACTGCACATAAAAAATTCAACATTTTAAATACAGAAAATACATACAAAATTAAAAAATAGACCAGGGGTAGGCGACCTTTTTTCTGCCTGGGCCGGTCCCCCGAAGTCCTTCTTTTCACTGGGCTGGGGGGGGAATGGCGGTGCGCGTGACCCCCCCACGCGCGCCGCCACCGCCGCCACCGCCGCCACCGCAGTGCGTGGCCACAGCCACTGCCGCGCATGTCGCGACCGCCATTTTGATTTTCAAAATGGCGGCCGCGGCACGCGTGGCCGGACGGAGGCAAAAACGGCAGCGGCGCGCGGGGGCGGCAGGGTTCTGCCTGGGCCGGTAGGTTGCCGGGGGCCGTAGGTTGCCGGTCCCTGAAATAGACTAATGCAACTTTTTTAAAAATATTACATCCACAGACACACTATGGAATAATCAACATACAGGTTGAGCTTTTCTTATCCAGAATTCTGAAATCTGAAATCCAAGAACCAAAACTTTTTTCATGGGTGGCTGAGATAGTGACCCCTTTGCTTTCTGATGGTTCAGTGTCCACAAACTTTGTTTCATGTACAACATTATTTAAAGCATTGTATATAATCTTCAGGCTGCATTTATAAGATGTATATGAAACATAAATGAATGTTGTGTTTAGACTTGGGCCCCATCTCTAACATACCTTGTTATGTACGTATATGCAAATCCAAAACCCCCCAAAAAAATCCCAAAACTTAACAAACCTCTGGTCTCAAACATTTCAAAAAAGGAAGACTCAATCTATACAATACCTCATTGTTCTGTAAGTCTGAAGTGTCTGATTTGAACTGTTGCTTAACAGTGCCATAAGTGGATTCATTTGTAGACCCAGGCTTTTGATTCTCTTGATGGGAATTATAATCATGGTCAAATATTATTCTACTAGAGGACAAGTATGAGAAAATGTACCCTTTCTACAACATAATTTATAAATGATCAGTCACCTTTAGATGCTTTAACAGGAACATAATGCCATCATCTTTTTTTCTCCCTTTTGACCTTTTCTTTTAAAAAAGGAAGAATGCGTGATTTTTGTCTCACAAATACCCTGGACCAATTCATTTATTAGTGTGACTGTTATCATTCAGTTTCTCCAGGCTGCTTACCAGTTTTCCCCCACAATCCTTCAGAAATAAGTTGAGGTTACTGTAGTAAATGTTTAACTGGTTTTAGGATATTTCTTCTAGCACTATTTAGATGTAGGTTTGTCTCTAAACTGAGGAGTAATGTTGTGGCCAAATGTTATTTGTGTATGAAGTCTGGATCATTTAAAGATAGGTTGGGGTGGGGAAGCATTGGATTCAGCATAAGAAACAGGGTGGAAGAAACATTAAAGATGAAAACATCTTATTCCTCCAAATGAGTCAGCATTTGCTTAGTAATTGCTGCACTTTAGAGAAAATAACTGTGAATCATTGATTTGCAAAACACACGCTGTGCCGTTATAGAAAACAGAGTAGAGGAGCTCTTATGAATATAGGCGGCAAGTGTATTTAGACATTTCTTTGATAAAGCACCTGCCCTTGCCTTCTTACCAATAGACTTCCTGTTGTTCCTTTTGCCACAACCACTAGTACCTTTCCCTACCCCCCCAAAAAAACTTGCAGTTTGTTTTTAAACTTTAAATTGACTGTCCAAATGTTTACTTGTATATACACACACATACCACCGTGGGGCATCTCTAACTTTTTCAGTCTTTGAAATGGCTAGGTGAGTTGATTGCCTAGGGGTAGAAACAAGCTATTATTGATCTGTAATTACATTCTCATTTTTAAAAGTTCTAGTCAATTAACCCCGGTTTCATCAAAAATAAAGGGTTAAAGTAATCAACTTTTGAGCATAAACAAACAATGACTGCCAGGTTGGGGTACTGAATAAAATAAATGTTGACCATGTCAGCACAAAATTGGCACATAAGTTCATAATATTCTGAACTTAAATTGAGAGCAGAGAATTTCAAGGTGTGAGGTATCTTTAGAATACATTCAGAATACATTCAGCTGAGAAATTGATATTCCAAGCCCATTATATTTGAACTCAAGCAGCACTATTACTTAAGGTGTGTGTGTATGTGTGTGTGCCTTCATCTTGCCTGTTGGCTTATGGTGACCCCATGAATTTCCCAGGGTTTTTTTAGGCAAGGAATACCTTAGAGGTGGTTTTGTCCATTCCTTCCTCGGAAATACAGCCTTCAGCACCTGGTAGTCATTGGCAGTCTCCCATCTGCTTAGCATTCAAAATCAGATGAGATCTGGTGCCTTGTGTGTATGTGTGCCTCAACATCACCTGTCGACTTACGGTAACATCATGAATTTCGTAGGGTTTTCTTAGGCAAGAGATGCTCAGAAGTGGTTTTGCCAGTTCCTTCCTCTGAAATATAGCCTACAGCACCTGGGATTCATTGGTGGTCCCTCATCCAAGTACTAACCAAAGCTGATCTTGCTTAACTCCCAAGATCAGATGGAATTTTGTGCCTTTAGGATATTTAGGCCCCAGTATTCCTTTTTAAATACCCGTGTTGGGAGAAACGTTCACTATTAATCCTTGTCTCCTTTTTTTAATATTTCAGACTAATAAAGGTGATGCTCTTGCCAACCGTGTCCAGAATACGCTGGGGAATTATGATGAAATGAAGGACTTCCTGACAAACCATTCTAACCAGAGCCACCTTGTAGGCATCCCAAAGAACTCCATGCCACAGACCCCAGTAGATAAAAATGAACAGAGCTTTTTCCCAGAGCAACGGAACCGGATGATCCCACCCCACCAGATCAGTGGTCATGCCTCAGCATCAATGCCTCCCCCATCTTCCATGTCCTCAAACTCAACTTTGCTGCATGGTCACCAGAGCAGCAGGAAATCCAGGACTGACTGGTCTCGTGGCAGCCACAACTCTAACAATGGTCAGCCAAGCCAACCTGGTAGCCAGCAAAGCAGGACAAAGCATAGTGCTTCCCATGAGCCACCACAAGGCAGGTATGATGACCTCTACACCTGTCCAAGTGAGCAACATAAAACTGGAGGAGGTGAGGAAGCCAACACAACGCCATCATCTTCACACTCAAGGAGGCATAATCATTCGAAACCAACTGGAGCAGACCATGCTTATAAAGAAACCAGCCATTCCAAATCTCCAGTGGATCTTGAGTTTCTGGGCCATGGACCTGGATCTCCACTCCCTTCCACATCTTTACTGTCAGCCAACAACAACCTTTCAAACCAGAATTTTCCTCCTGGACTTCACTGCAAAAGCAGCATGACCCAGCAAAAGCCTACAGCTTATGTTAGGCCAATGGATGGTCAGGACCAAGTTCCAAATGACTCACCTGAACTGAAACCTCCACTAGAAATGGAAGGTGTGTATGGAAACCAATCCTTTGGGACTCTTCTGGAAGGAAAGACAACTGGACCGGGCTCAAAGAATAAACTACCAAAGCTCACTATTCCTCAAACTAGTGAAGTAAGTTTTATTACTCCGTCATTGTTTTGGTGGGTCACATTTCTTAAGTGCCTTGGGAGAAGGCTTTCTCTTGGTCCCACCACCATCATAGACATGTCTGGTGAGGACAAAAGGGAGAGCTTTCTCAGTGGTAGCTCCCAGACTGTGGAACTCCCTCTCTTGGGAAGCAAGGTCACTTACTTTTCTGTTCTCTTTCCACTAACAAGTGAAGACCTTTTGTTTGCTCAGGCTCTTGCAAAAGGTCTTTAAATTAGGGTATGCTTTTTAAAAATATGTCATTACTGCCCTTTTAACTGTTTTTGATATGATTGTTTATTTAATTGTTTTTTCGCCTTTGCATTATCCATGATTTTAACTGTATTTTGTTTTAATTTGTATTGTGAACCCTCTTGGGTCCCATGTTGGGAGAAAGATGATATATGGTTAATTAATTAATTGGTTTTATTTTAGACTGTCATTCCAACTGTACTGTTGCATTTCCCAGTATAAAGCCCTGAAGATAGTGTCTGCAAACTGGTACAAGTGTTAAGCTTGCCTAAGAGTCTTCCAAGACAGGCAGTTCCCATTTAAATTCTGCAATACTCAAATTCCTTACACAGCCAGACAAAAGATGGTCCAGGAGATTTGGAGGGGCCAAAGGTTCCACTTTTACCCCTTTTGGACTAGGAGAGGTTAAAATAACTACATGGCTGACAGGTTTTGTTTTGGTTGGTGTGTCATCAGCTAAGTTGACTTATGTGAAGAGAAATGGTTTTATATTGACTTATCACGTTAAAAAGAAGACATGTCTGGTGAGGACAGAAGGGAGAGCCATGGGATATTTTGTTTATTTCTCAGTCCTTACAGTCAATGACTTTAAAAGAACTCAAATATATATCCTACTAGGCTTATTTCCTGATCCACAGGATACACACACAAATGATCAATGCGATCAGCTCTATGATCAAAGATGGTAAAGAGTTATTGGTTATTTGTCACTCTTGAGTTGAAATGTTTAAGAGGATTCCATTACAAAGATTACACTGGAAATGCTAATAAAATAGTTGGGGATTATCAGGAAATGTTTTCCTACTATGAAAAAAAAAAGTGAACCATGGTGACTGAGACTGAAATCTCTCTTTTGATTTTGTAAAAACAAGATTCCAGTCCTCATGGCTGTGAGTATAAGTTTCTAAAGAGGTGGGCTAAATCTCAGAAGCTAGGAGGAGGTGTTGCCCAAGAACCGTCTGATGATTTAGTGCTTGAGTTGGTTCTTAGCTCTTCTCCCTCCCCAGAACGGTCAAAAATAAAATATCTTCTGCAAGATAAATACAGTTTCTTTATGTTTTATAATGGGGCTTCCCTGCAGAAGCTGAGAATTTGCAGAATTTGGCTCTGGCTAGCTCTGTGTGTGCTCTCCTTGAATATGTCATAAGTGAACCTACATAGCATGAGCCATGGATGGGGACAATGCAGTCCCCAATCTTCATGTGGCCTCCTAAGGCCATATTTGCAGTCTCTTCCAATACCCCCCAATAAGTAGATTTTTTTTAATAAAAAGAAGAAGAAGAGGATGGGGATGGCCTTTAATAAAAAGAAGAAGAAGAGGATGGGGATTAGCCAGTAATATGATAAAATGAATATATATATATATATATATATATATATATATATCTCCATTCATTCATTCATTCATTTTATCAATAATAAGCAGTGGAACATTCTTAGGGTGCTTTATTGCATATGGTCAGCCTTTTCTTCTCTCTTTTAGAATAATTGTTTTGAGCCAATAATTTGTTTGACTGCTTTAAAGATGAACACCTTAGAGAAATCCCTTGCCATTATTTATTAACATTCGAGAAGGCAACAATGACTGATGTTTTTTGCAGGAGAGCTTGGAATAATTTTCTGGGAACAGCATCTGAAAACCGTAAAAGGGCCTATTTATATCAAGTGGAAGCTGAGGGTTACTTGCAGATGGTGTTTTATTAGAAAAATGTATTTATTAATAAACGTAGCTTTGTACAAGATTGCTTTACAGATGTTTCTGTTTATTTTTACCTTGGGTTAAAAATCTGCTGGAGTAGTCTGTTGCAATTTGTCATCCGTATTGTTTGGCAAGGAAATAATTGCATGCAAAGAAAATAATGAGGTTGCAAAGGCAAATAAATGTGTTCACTCTCACTGCCGATTAAAAACAAAACTGAATCCATTAACAAATTTGAATGAGAAGATTTCATTCAGAATGCCGCAGAACTTTAGGTAGGCCTTTGCAAAGTAGGGTAAGTGTGGTTTGGTTAAGAGCTTTGGTCAAAAGGACCGAGAGCAGGAGAAACAGTATTATTGTTATTCTTTCAGCTCATTAACACTAAAAGAAGTCTTACAACACAGTGCTACCGTGCCTTCATCTTGTCCTCTGAACTGTGTGCAAAAGCTTGTGAAGTTTCTTGATGTATAGTCCCACAGTTATTGTTGTTGCTTGGTCCCTTCCAGTCATTTCTGACTTTTGGCAACCCTTAGGCAACCCTACCCTAGGATTTCTCTGGCCAGCTTTCTTCAGAGGAGGTTTTAAGGCTGAGAAATTATGACTTGGTCAAGGTGTCTCAGTGGATTTCCATGATTGAGCAGGGATTCACACTCTGGTCTCCTGAAATCCTAGTCCACCATTCAAACCACTCCATCACACTGGCTCTTAACCCTACTGTGTATCATTCCAATATCAGAGGCATAGACAATAAAGAGGATATTCATCCTCTGTAGCATACAAGTTCTACTGGTCCCTAAACTGTCTCAAAAAGGGAGGGATGTTCTCTGGAAATTATTGTTGTTGTTGTGTGCCTTTAAGTCATTTCTTGGAGACACCAAGGCAACCCTATCATGGGGTTTTCTTGGCAATATTTGTTCAGAGGAGGTTTGCCATTGCCTTCTCCTGAAGCTGAAACCCTGTGACTTGCCAAAAGTCAACTAATAAATTTCATGGCCAAGCTGAGAATTGAACCCTGATCTCCGGAATCATAGGCCAACACTCAAACCATTACACAATGTTGTCCCTGGACTTAGATATCATTTTTTTTCAGGCTGCACTTTTCCAGTAGGGCAAAGCTTTCCATTATCAGAAGAACATCTTTGCATCAGAACCATACATTCTGGGTGAATTAAAATGAGCAAAACATGATCTCGCTGGAATGTCCCTCATTAAACAAGATGCATAACAGAACATCTTGTTATGCCAAATGCTTCAGTGCATCAAACGTTGGAGCTAGATTACCATTATTATGTTAAACCAGGAAGAAGCAACTGTGGAAGTCTAGAGGGTTGTATTAGCCACCCAGAAAACCTTTGTGTCCCAAATGCCTTCACATACTGGTTTTAAAAATGGCTCCCTTGGAACTAAAATATCCTAGGGGTCCAAAAATGAGGCAGAAATGTCCCCACACCCAGTGTGTCACTAGAGTTGGTGTCACCCTGTGCGGATGCCCAGAGAGAGCTTCTGTGGGGACCATAACAGTGCCCTACCCCTCCAACCCTACCCTACCTTACCCTACCCTAGCCCCCCACTGCCTCACTTGTCTGCCCTCCCGGCTGCCACCCAGTCAGACCTGGAAAGATATCCTGTTCTGCCCTCCCACCTTCTTGCCCTCCACACACCCAGAACCAGAATGGGGGCGAGCAAGTGAGGAAGTGGGAGGTGACAGAAGGGGTGTGTGCTTGCCCCTCCTTGGCTATTGCCTTGGCTCCCTCAGTGGAGAGAGCCAGGACAGTGGAAAAGCCAGGAGAGATGTGCACTTTCCCTGCCTTCTCTAGTACCTTGGCCACGACAGAGAGAGCCAAGGGAGTGGAGAAGGGTTGTACACCAGCACCAGCACCTCATACTACAACTACACAGCAGGAGGAGGGTGAGGTAGGTCATGCTGAGCTTCACTGCCCAAAGTAATCCAAAGAGTTTCATAGCTAAGTGGAGACTAGCAAATCTTTCAAATTCCAGTCTGACACTCTAACCACTACACCATATCAGCTCTTTCTACGGCAGATTTGAGACCACAGTGGATATGGCATTATGGGTGAAGGATTTTTGTAACCATTTATTCCCCGCATTTCACTGTAATTCTGATGGAAACCCCCTCCCTCCACAGCTTCCATTCCCATTGGGCACAGTCCAGTATCCATGTGTGTAAGGCTAAGCAAATATTTAGCACATCTGTGCTTAAGTCCTGCTATTTCCATGGCATAATATATTTGTTTTTTAACCCACCTTTCCATCAGGGCATTTAAAAGTGGCAAGCTTGTTAAAAACACCCACAAATAAAACAGTGGTTGAGATCTTGTTGTTCTCTTATGCATGTGCAAATTCCCCAATGGACATGGTTGGATGTTTGTTTCAATGTGGAATGACTGCATGAAGTTGAAGAAGCAGAGTCACACCTATGGTACTGTTACACATGGTGTGTGTTGTGCATGGATGCACAATGTGCATTTCCCATAGATATGCATGCACCTTTAGTTGTGCATTGTGCATGAAAGTTACACAACTCCCTTCAGTAAGCCACTGAAACAGACACAGATAGCAATCTGCAACAAAACATTAACCAGAATCAGATACTATTGAAAACTTAAACAAAGAATGAAAGTGCCTTTATGTCTCACCAACACAAGTGAGTATGAATGCTTAATAAATTGTCAGGAGAAGGGAGTTCTAAAGAGTGCCACAACTGAAAGTCCTACTTCATATCACCACCTGCTGTACCTCAGATGTCAGAGAAGCTCTGAGCAGTATCTTCAAAGGAGAACTTAACCATATGAATGTCTGATATTCATACCATCCAAGTAATCTGAGCCCAAGTCATTGAAGGCTGTGAAGTCCAAGACCAGCCCTTTGAAATGTAGCAAATGCAACTCCTCTTTAAGCACTAGCAAAGGTGTTCCCCCTTACATGATTGCAACTCGGGAAGAGGTACAACACTCAATCTAATGCATATCCTTGAACACACAAGAGGTTTAGAGACCACTTGAGTTACTGATCCATTGGCTGCTGTGCTTAAATCCACTGTGCTTTGGTGCATTTAAGCCTTTTTAGGGATCAAATGCTTACAAATTATTTCAGATGCACTAACTCAGCAGGGTGTCTTCTTGCATATTCCACATGGCTGCGGAGTGCAAATTATGAAGCACTCTGATTAAAGAACGGATTTGTTAGGGCTGTCAGAACTAGTCTGGAGTAGTTCTACAACCTAAAAAAGAACCAGAAAATATTCAAATGTAGAGATCTTTAAAGGGGAGCATAGGCTTCAGACATATAAGGCTGACCACAAGGATCAAAGTCATTCAGTGTGTCTGTCTGTCTGTCTGTCCAACTGTCCCTCTGTTTATGTTTTAGGACAGGATGCAAAAGAAAGTTTCTTCAACTCTCATGATGCATAGCTCCCTAACAAGCTTCCACCTTCAGATACATCTTATTCAACCATTACTAATCTTCTCCTGGACTAGCCCCAGATAATGCATTAGAATTAGCTAAACCCCATGAAAGTGCATTGAAGTGCTTGGTACGATTAATATTCTAAATTGACAATAAGGGATGCTCTGCTTAGTAGGAAAAAGCACTCTGACATAAAGGACCAGGTGTCAAAGATAACAAATATTGACATGAACATATTCTACATCACAGACTAGTTGCAGAGGGATCTTGTAGCACTTTTGAGACTAACTGAAAGAAAGAAGTTGGTAGCATGAGCTTTTGTAAACTTGAGCCTACTTCCTCCAGTTTACAAAAGCTCATGCTACCAATGTCCTTCTTTTGTTTAGTCTCAAAGGTGCTACAAGTTCTCTTTGCTTACTGATTTTCCAGACTAACATGGCTAGGTCCTTGAATCACAGACTATCACAGACTAGGTTCATGTTGGTTTGTGTGAACTGTACATATGCTTTCACATGCCTATCCCAAACCCTGTGCTCGCCAGACAAAAAAAATCCCTTATCAGCCTAGTCAGTGTGGGCAAATGATCCGATTTGGTTAGAGTCTTAATTCAAAACATCTGGAGCATCCTGGCTTGGGAAAGTTACTTACAATATGTCCTGGTGCCCCTCTAAAATGTGCTGGGTTTCCTGAAGAGAGAAGGTGGTACAGAACTGTTTCCCACAAGTTGGACATTGAAAAGCCATTGCTCTGTCCATACATTCCCATGGCTGTTGTTCTTAAGGCATAAAAAGACTTGTAATCAGTGTGCATTTTTGTCACAAGAGGGCATAACATGTTGACTATGTCATTTCAGGCAGTTCGTGGGGCATCTTCAACTCTTGTGCTTCCCGTTTGCAAGGGAAATGTTGGTCTATGTTATCTCCATTACAATTAACCAACAAGCCACAATACAGCATAGGTCTAATCCAGAAGCAACAGTAAACCTGCCAATATAACAATCTAGACATGATATTGTACCAGAATTTTAGGCAGAGTCATGTTAGTACAGTTATTTAGGATCTAATGTAAGATGAAAGAACTGTGGGTGTTTGTGTTGAGCCTTAACTTTGACTTGAATTAAAAGAAAATGAAGGCGAAGGAAAGGGTCAATGCTACTTGATTATGGGGTCACCAAGAGAGTGATCCTATTAAGCGGGGGGATAATAAGTATTTGGTTACCTTTTTCCCCTAAAATCCACTGTGAAACTTCATAACAAGTGGAACACAAACAGTTCAAGTTGCACTTAATGATTTTAGCCAAGGAAGGAGGTGGTATAGTAGTTCTGTTCCACCTGTTTTTTCAATCAGTATTTGAATAGAATGAAGGATCATTTTAAATGCAGCAAGTGGAACAGGAAATGTGTTTAAATTTTGCTTCCTGCTCCTTGTAATTTTATTACCATTATTTCTGCCACAGAGATATGTGAACTGTAGTGTTTGAGTGAGCAAGCTGTGGTTTGCAGGTAAATTTGGGCTCCTGGGACCACTAGGTGGAATCTCTTTTCCTTTACATCCATTGCTCTGTGTCCTATTCTCTGGAGCAACAGAAAACAAGTTTGCTCTATCCTCATCATGACATCCCTTCAAATATTTAAACATGGCTATCATATCACCTCCTAACCTTCTCTTCTCCAGTCTAAACATATCCAGCTCCCCAAGTCACTCCTATAGGGCTTGGTTGCCAGACCCTTCACCGTTTTGGTCCCCCTCCTCTGGAGACACTCCATCTTCTCAACATCCTTTTCAAATTGTGGTGCCCAAAACTGGACACAGTATTCCAGATGACACTGTTTCTTCCCTTGATCTAGATGTTATACTTCTACTGATGCAACCTAGAATCACATTGGCTTTTTCAGCTGCTGCATCATACTATTGATTCATGTTCAACTTGTGGTCTACTAGGACTCCTAGATCCCTTCCGCATGTACTGTTGTCAAGTCAAGTGTCCCCCACCCTATATCAGTGCATTTTATTTATTTATTTTCTCCCTAAGTGTAGTACCTTACATTTATCTGTGTCGAAATACATTTTGTTAGTTTTGGCCCAGCTTTCTAATCCATTAAGATCATTTTGAATGTTGATCCTGCCCTCTGGAGTATTAGCTACTCCTCCTAATTTTGTGTTATCTGCAGATTTAATAAGCATGCCCTCTATTCCTTCTTCCAAATCATTGATAAAGATGTTGAACAACACTGGGGCCTTTGTAACATTCAGAATAATTCTCTGATCACTTAAGAGGTGGGCTTATGGCTGCACTAGAAATTCTCCATGGTTCCTCTGTTAGGTCTGGTTTGTTCTCTCTGGGAACTGTTGCGGTAGTGTGTGTAGATCATTATGCAACTTAATGTATAGGAAGCAATCAGAGTTTGCACATCCAGCAAAACGTGCAAAAGCTGGAAGTCCCATAATGCCCATGTCACCATCCACTTAAGCGGTGAAAGATGGAGGCTTCTCTTGACAGTCCTTCTAAGAAAATATTTTGACAGGTTCAGTGTAGAGTGAAATGATAAGCTTTTGTTATATTCGTTTCAAATCATCCCCTTATCACAGGATATATTGATTAGCTTAGTACTTCATCAGCAAGCTATAAAAAAAAGAGGACCTGCACTCTTTCTGGATTAAAGAGCACGAAAAATTGACAAGTAGATAACCATATTGATTCAGCCCAAGCCATAAATGCAAGGAGCTTTGTATATGACTTATAAAATTTTACAGGCACAGCCAGTTTAAGAGCTTTTCTTTTTTTAATTGAATGGAAGGACAAACAGGAAAAAGAAAAGGAAAAAAGGCCTGAGTTAACTAATTCCTCATTTTACTTTGATTTGCCAAATAACATTACATTATGTCCTCTGTTTTGCGGGTGGATCTCTCATTCCATATTTAAGCCTCCCTTTTGCTTTTAAAAACTTCAGAGGATGAAGAATAATGGGCTGGAACAAGCATTAGGCCTGAAATTCCCTTCTCCTGGGTCATATTTCAAATAAAAGAAAAGAGAACTGAAGCTTAAACCAAACCCAGCGTCTAGTTCTTCATGCGGCATTACAAGTCTGGGCCATGTGGTTTGTATTTGTAAATACTGTGAGAAGTATTGCTTTTGCAATACTTTTTAATGAAGGCCATATGAAAATGCTCATCAAGAAACCTCTCGCTTCAACAGACATGTCTGTCTTTATAGTGTTGCTGGGCCAAGTCCCACTTTTCAGGAGTTCAACTCTCTGGCTAGCACCGCTTGCCATCCAGGCCAGAATATACCAAGATTTCAGGGCTGAAAACTTTGGAAAACTTTCCCATGCTTCCTGGGAAATTCAAAGATTCAGAAGCTGCAGAAATAATCCAGTTTGACACCACTTTAAATTTCATAGCCCAATACTATGGAATCTTGGGATTTTCAGTTTGTTGTGGCACCAGAATTGTCTGATGGAGAAAACTAAATGTCCCACAAAACTGCAATTCCCAGAACCCGAGAGCATGGAGCTATGGCAGTTAAAGTGGTATCAAACTGTATTATTTTTGCAGACTGGATGCAGCCTATGACTGCCATGGCTCCATGCTATGGGATTCTGGGAATTGTAGTTTGTTGTGGCACCAGAGCAAAGCTATTGCTCTGAGGCAATGGAGGTCCATTTTGCTGGTGATTGGAGCATGAGTAAATGACATTTCCATCAGCTTTTGGGGAGTGGATGTGCCAGGAGATGCTACTTTAGTAACTATATGTCTACAGAGCCAGTGCGATGTAATGGTTTGACTGTTGGACTACGACTCTGAAGATAAGGGTTTGATTCCCTGCTTGGTCATGGAAACCCACTGAGTGACTTTGGGCAAGTCACACACTCTCAGCCCCAGAAAACCCCTGTGATCAGTTCACCTTATGGTCACCATAAGTCAGAAATGACTTGAAGCCACACACCGACAACTATACTTAAGTAGCTGATCCCAGTCAAAATTTTAAAATGTTTGAAAAATTCTATTAATCTTGCTAAGAAGGAAGAAAAGAAACTGAATTTCCTGCATGCAAGAATGGAATAGGCAAATGTTTACATCCCTAATGCTCACTTTTACTGTGATGTGGTCCAAAAATCCACTCTTTCCATCTGCTACTTCATTCTACATAATTGTTTAATATCTTTACTATGCAGCGCCATCAAGTTTGCGAGATTCTCTCCTTTTGACACCCGTGCCCGCCATCCTGTTTTTAGTATGAAAGCTGCCCTGTGGGACTCCAGAGATGCCTGAACAAATGACTGGAACCATTTACACCTTCCTTTATGTGCTAATAGTGGTGCTTCAAAAGTGCAAAAGGGAAAAAAATGGACAAAGACCTTGGAAGAGCATTTCTAGCTTTTTTACAATGAGTATTTAAGCTTTCCCCTCTCTTTGCCGCTCTTGATCCAAATATGGAAAAACACTTAAGAGACTGCAGGTGAAAGCATCATGTGGGAATAAGATGTTAATAATCACAAGAAAATGATGAAAGAGGGAGAAAAGCACTGGCCAGGAAAGAAAGCTGGACACACATCCTGGCAGCTCTCCGTGAATTGTAGACACAAATTAGAGCTTTTTTGTTGGCTGACCAGTCCGTGATTGTTAGTAATGTTAGGGAAGGTGATCTATATATGTAAAGCAATGTTTTGCAAACTTTTTACTAAGCCCAAGTTGAATATTCTGGAAAGACACCCTTTGATTGAAATTGAGAGATTTGGGGGAGGATCAAATGGGAGGTCAAATGCAGTTTGATACCACTTTAAGAGCTGTAGCTCCATCCTGTGGGATCCCAGGATCTGTAGTTTTACAAGGTCTTTTGCCTTCTCTGCCAAAGAGTGCTGGTGCCTCACAAAACTGCAAATCCCAGGATTCTGTAGGATGGAGTCATGATAGTTAAAGTGGTGTCAAACTGCATTATTTCTACAGTGTAGATGGCACCCCAAATTTCTCTTGAAATAATGCTGAGATTTAGGAGGAGCTGTCCTTACCCAGAGAAAATAAGAACACTGAATGACTGAGGAAATATCAAATGTAGCTAACTTTTCCCCATAATATAACTATGGACGTTACCACACTTGCAGCAAGAGAGCGGCGAGAAAGCTGGTCGGAATCATTTGGGAACCATTTTGGGCTCATGCCAGAATGTGCCCGGCAAGCGGAAAACATTACCACACTAGAATGGAATCAGTGAGGAATGTGAGATGCCGGAATGGTTCCGCTCCGGGGGCCCGGATCTCCTGTCCACACACAAGTTGAAAGATCCCTACTGCAACCCCCCGAATTCTGGGCTACAAAGCCATCCCTAATAATGATTTCCCCCCCCCCAACCCCTGAAGAGAGGAACATTGTTTACCCGTTCCGTTTGTTGCCCGCTCCAGGAAGTACACGTCATAAGATGCTTCCTCAAATCCTTGGGGAATACCGCGAGGAACCATGAGCCATAAAACGAGGAAATGCGGCATGACAAGGATCTCGTGTTCATACCTATGCCGAGATCAGCGTCATTCCGGCATAGTGCCGACCGCTCGAGTGTATTCCTTAAAACTCTCGGAATTCAAAAGGACTGAAATGAGGCTGAAATGACGCTGAAATGAGGTAGGGAAGGGCGGGGTTTGCTGCGACGTCGTGTGAACACACGGAAAAAAAGTCTGAAACGAGGCTGAAACGAGGCTGAAATGACGCTGCTTTAGGGCCAGTGTGGTAACGTCCTATGTGTTACAGTAGTTAGCCAGCATAGCATAGTAGGTTGAGGATTGGACTATGACCAGGGTTCAATTCCTATCCGATCATGAAACCCAGTGGGTGACCTTGGGCAAGTCACATGCTCACAGCCTCAGGGGAATCAGGGTTTTACTTGCTGGTGTACATGTCCATCCTGATGTTGGGAAGACATGCTCTATGGCAGCTGAAAGAATTCATTTTTAAAAAAATCCACTGTGAGTTCTCTTTTGATGTTGTTGTTGTTCTTCTTGTTGCATAAAACCTTTCACTTTTACCAGGTGCTATACAGAAAGAGATGACATTTCTGTCCTTCAGGTTTATAATGTGAGAGACATGACACACAAGGAAAGGGTCCGAGGAGGGTAGAGGAAAACAAGCTGCAGCATGTAACTGTTGCTGCATTCCTTCAAGTTGTTTCTGACTTATGGTGACCCTAAGGCGAACTTATCATGGGGTTTTTCTTGATAAGATTGTTCAAAGGGGGTTTGCCATTGGCATTCTCTGAGGCTGAGAGAGTATCATGTGTCCAAGGTCACCCAGTAGCTTTCCACAGCCAAGTGGAGATTCGAACTGTGGTCTCCGGAATCAAACTATTAGTTCTTATGTTTCTCTCTAGCCTTAAGATGGGAATTGGAAAGCAACTGAGCATCTACCCAAGGGTTTTGGCATGTCCTAGGGGATTTTTGACTTTTATTTCCCCTTGAAGCACATGCCTCTCCATTTCCAAACAGCTTGTGATGTGATAATGGTGGGCTGCTCTCCAAGAAACACAAGCCTGATGTACCCTGGGGCAGTTAACAGGGGTTGCATAGTTGTTTGGATCTGGACCGGGTTTTCCGTTCCTGCAGAGGAAACATCCCTGTCTAGTGAAAACACAGCATTTAAACAACTCACTCCATAACATTTTAAGAGGGAGGGAAAACCAACCTTTACAGCCAGTTGTTGAAATTAATAGGAATTGCAGAGCCCTGGCTTCAGGGGGAGAAAAAAAAAATCTAGCGTCTTTCTGCTGGTTCTTTTAAACAGGAAACCATGTGTAATTTTGCAAGGGGTGGGGGTGATTGACTGCTCTCTTTTTCTTTTCTTTTTTTGGAGGCAGCTGACTGAGTAGAAAGGCCCCTTGCCTTTTTCACCTTGCACAGTAAAAAAAGGCTAAACCCAAGCTTGGCTCCCAGCATGTTGGGAGGGAAGAGAGCTCAGATGTAGAGCACGTACTCTGAATATAGATGGCCCCAGGCTCACTCCCTGGCATTTCCACTAAAATAATAACAATAAAGACCTCCACCGCAGACCGCAGAGAGCTCTTACACATCAGGGTAAGCTGTAATGGAGCAGATGGACAACTACTCTGAAATGGTATATGGCAGCATCTTGCACAGGGCTTGGACAAAATTCTCTTTTTGGATATTGCCCTCTTGGCTGGGGGCATTCTAGGAGATGTGGTCTGAAAAAAAGTAACTTTTTTGATCCCTCTTTGGGATCACGTGCCTTACCATAGAGCCTTAATCATCTCCACCTGCATTTGATCAAAATTTGTCCCTTTCATTTGGCTTCCCACATACTGATGGTGTATGTTTTGGAAAAACTTTTGGTAAAGGTTTCCCATTGGCATGAATGAATGTCTAGTCATAACTAACTGTAGGTTTTGTTTTGGAACAGCCTGGGGGAGGGATATGACTGAATGTATGCTAGCTAAAGTTAGACCCATTGAATTAATCAGATTTACCTATATATGTTGGTTTTCCATTCATCAATGGTTTGCTCTACCTGGGGTAAACATAGAATTCAGGCCATAGTAGATGAATCATTCCTTGTACATTGTGTTTACCATTCAAAGGTTGAAACATTTCTCTCAATAGGTCTGGATTAGTGTTGGACATCACACATGAAATTGACACACACTGTTCTGTGCATATAGTTGCCTTTTGTTTGGGGTTTTACTTCACCAGAAAGTAAAAATACGAAAAGCTGTTTTGTTTTGAGTAGGGAGTTGCATTTCTGCTCATTCTATTCTTGTGTGCAAGCATGAATAATGTCAAATGTATTTCCCCACTGGGAAAGACTATGAGAGTTTTTGTGGGGGGGGGGGGGGTTGATATTTTACAATTTGAAATGTTATGTCAAAACAAAAATCATTTGTACAAAAAAAAATCTGATATATATATATATATATATATATATATTTAAAAAACATGCAGAAAACATGGATTGGGGTAAATTTCTATGTACAAATACAGTCGGCCCTCAACATTTGCAGATTTGACTTTTGCAGATTTGATTATTTGCGGTTTTGATGAATATGTTCTCTCTAGGAATCTCTAGGTCCTCCAGCTCAACTCTGCCAGAAGTTGACCGTAGAGTTGTGCTAGAGAACCTAGAAGTTCCTAGAGAAAACACTTCTCTAGGCATGTGTAGGTCCTCCAGCATGATTCTACAATCAACATCTGGCAGATATTGACCATAGAATTGCACTGGAGGACCTGGACATTCTAAGAAAGGTGTTCTCTTGGATAAAAAGAATAAGGTTTTTTTATTAGCAGGTTTTCCACATTTGTGGGGGTCCTTCATCCCTAACCTCGGCGAAAGTGGAGGGACCACTCTATTGGGTTTTGCAGGGAGAAATAGGCTTATGTAATGTCCACACCAACCAGCATTTTACTCAGTTGTGGAGGTGTCATCCATCTCCAAATGGGGATGGGGAAAATGAACCCCTTTATTTCTGACTCCCCACATCTTGGTTTAGTATGCCTGGAGCAACTTACTAACAGAAGCATGTCTCCAACCTGCTTCAAACACCATTTACATGTGGACTGGGAAATCACAGGTAGTCCCACCATTCATCTCTCCACCTGGAGCTCCTTCCATGCCACATCTCTGTCCTCTCCAAGGTGGCTCACGTGGAGAGATCAAAGTTGCTTCTTCCTCTATGGCTACTGTGAGGCCCACAGTTCTTCAGACCCTCTCACTGATGCTCATAAATAATGTCAGCCAAAATGTGTTTTAGTTACAGCGCTGCCTGCTGCTTTCCCTTCTCCAATTCCTTGGAAGAACTCCATGCAATTATATTCCACAGATGTGTAAACCCATTGGGTTGTATTTTGTAGATGTGCAAGTGGTGACACTTAAAAGCCGGTCGGACAAGAAAGCAGCCGTCGCTGCCGTGAGCAAATGGTTCCACAGTTTGGTTTGCATATGTGTTTTTAAGGATATAAACATTGAGATTGTTCGTTTCCTTAATATGCAAATGAGTGTTTTCTTCATAAAACCAGCATGGTGCCCTCTTAATGAAATTGGTGAATTTCCCCAACTGTTTGTTTCTTCTCATTTAAAATAGCAACTGTGCGGGGCTTCATGATTGAGGACTTTGCATTCCACATGGATGGGCAATGTCTAGTTGTGTTCTGCAGCACACAAGTACAATTTCAAATGAGTTTCCTTGGAGGGGAAAGGGAGGACATATCTTTGAAATATGAAGGCTGTGCTCAGTATTTCTTGCTGCCAACTTCCAATTGCTGCTGAGATATAGGTCCCCCCACCTTTGGGGCTATACTTTATGAACAATTGGTAGCTTTCTCAGAAGAGTTATATGTGGTGTCCTGCTTTCCCCATCCCCATCAATTGTCTATCATTATATATATATATATATATATAGAGAGAGAGAGAGAGAGAGAGAGAGAGAGAGAGGAATGTGGGGGGCAAACCCTCAATTTTGTTTTATTTCTCTCACTTCTACCTGCATTCATGCTCTACCTACCCTTTGCTTATATTGAGTTGCAAGAATTGGCTTTTTTCGTTGAAACTGTGGGAGTCAACTGGAGTGTTTAAATTTCTTTAGGAGGCTTGTGGGAAGTCTTGCTATTGGAGCAATAGTAACTGTGTTCTGCTTGTCTTTATATATTTACTGGCACTGAAAATATGTTGAAAAAGGAAAAGGAAACAAGACATGCTGTTTAATGATACAGCCTTACCAGTCTTTCAAAGAACTGTTGCTGCCTTCCCTCCATTGCTAAAATGCATTTCCCACAAATTGACTAAATAAGAATGGGATGGTAATTTAGGACATTTTTGCCTGGCCATTCTTTTAATCTTTGAGACTTGTCAATACCTCACCCCTTTCTCTCCTATCTGAAATTTAAGATCTTGTTTTGGAGGTCCTCTTTACTATACTTCTCTTTTAGTGGTTAGACGGTTGGTGATTATGGAGCAAGCCTGTTTGGTGGTGACCCCTAGTTATGAAATACTCCTCCCAAGCAAGCAAAAACGTTCCTCATTCAGATCATTTCTAATTCTTCAGGGTTTCTACAGGCAATCTATAACTGCTGCTTTGGTGGGCCACTTTCTCTTAATTTCTCTTCTCCCACTCCAGTCTTACACTTCTATTCTTGTCGCTTCTGCTATGTTGCATTTTTATTATTTTATAAGGCTTGCTCTTTTTGAAAAAAATAATTGTGAATCACTTTGGGTATTTGAATAGGAAAATAGACAAATACTGTAATTAAATGAACACAGTTAAAATAAATGTTCTTTGTCAGAATGGAAGACAAAGGGATTTGTTTTCTCTCAAGTTTTCAGAAAACCAAGCCATGTGAAAATGTCAAGGGTAAATTGCATTCCAAAATTAACAGTCCAGAGATTAAAATGACATATACGCTAGATAGGAGCGAGCGTTTGTAATGTTCCTCTTGCGCAGTTCTACAACTGTCCCAGAAGCCAGCTCTGGGGAGAATGAATAGAGGGCTTAAATAATGGAGCTGCTTCCATCTTCATACATAATAAACATGGCTTCTGTAAATAACTCTCTTTATCTGTCAAACGTTGTAGGCACATATGCCACACTGATTGTCACGGGGGTCATAAATAAACAATGGGTTGCTCTGTATGTTGCTTATGTTTAGTTTTAAAGCCTCCATGCAGGGGGAAAAACCATACTGGCAAGCCCAATTTGATCGTAAAATCAGATTTCTGACACTCTGTCTTCGAACTATGTTAACAACAGGAGGAAGAGGAGGAGGAGAAGGAGTTGGCCAGAAAGCAACAGTTATTACCAAAAAGGCAAGGAAATGCAGCTTGAGTCGCCCTTATCTGGAGTTCTGAAATCTGAAATACTCCAAAAACCATAACTTTCTTCATTGGTGGCTGACATAGTAATACCTTTGCTTTCTGATGGTTCAGTGTACACAGACTTTTTTTCATGCACAACATTATTAAAAATATTGTATAAAATTATCTTCAGGCTATGTGCATATGGTGTATACAAAATATAAATGAATTTTGTATCTAGACTTGGGTTCCATCACCAAGATAGCGCATTGCGTATGTATATGCAAATACAGGTATTTCAAAATTCACCAAAAAAAAAAAATCCAAAATCCAAAACACTTTTGGTCCCAAGCATTGTATTTTATTCAGTGATGATTAACTTCAGGGATGAAGAACTTCTTGCTGTCTGGTTGTTATTGGACTGAAGTTCTCATTATCTTTTACAATTGACTATTTGACTAGCTAAGACTGATGGGGCCTGCAGTCCAACCACAGCTTGAGGGCCACCACTGATCTGCTCTATTCTTCTGAATACCACTTTCCTCTTTCCACTTCTTTGGGTATCATGAATTTGTGGAGTCAATACATTAGAGTGGATAGGACTCTGAGTGTTTGGATTGATGAGACCTTCATCCAGCCATGAAACTGTCTGGCTAACAGACCTGGATCCAAGATAATGCTCCTGTAACTTGACCATGAAGCAGAACAAGGTACTACAAAAACTCAGTCAAGCAGGATGAAAGTACCTGTTACCTTGCAAACATGTACTTTCTGCTGCACCCATCCTCTCCTAACATGGCCCTTATCTGTCTGGTGGGAAGCAAGAGGGGGCAGAGGACTTCCCAACTTTGTTCTTGTTGCCAGTGTTTCTGCACCCCTTTCTCCATTGGCAAGGCAGTAGCTGTGGTTGCTTGAAGGAGCATTACAGTACTTCCTCTATGATCTGTTTAAGATTAAAGTTTCAGGAACCCTACTAGCTAATCGAATACTATCTCCAGACCAAATGAAATTTTCCTTCACTCCCCAAATTTCTAGCATTGCAAAGGGTGATACACTGGAATTCATTCACACCTCAAACTCTTCTATTTGCTTTGAACTTTATTTCTAAATAGGATTTAAGTTGAAGATTTTGCAGCTTGAAGCTCAAGCTTTAATTTAAATGCATTGTTATCCCAGGATTCCATAGGATGGAGCTACAGAACTTAGTATCAAACTGCATTATTTCTACAGTACAGATGCACCTGTAGGCCTGAAACCTGTTGTTAATACCAGCTCGAGTAGACCCATAGCACCAATGGAATTGATCTATGTGTTGACCAGGCCATTAAATAGTTGATGCAATGGGCTTGTCTTACTTGGGATTAACTACTAAGAATCAGGCCTTTGACCACCATGACCACATATGGCCCTGATCAAATATTAAGTACATGAACTGTTAGGTATCCAGCCTATTATAATAACGGTAAAGCCCAATGTGGTATGTAAACTTTAGACGGATTTATAAACATGCAAGCTACCACTTACATGTATATGACATGGAATGCTTTTTACATTCTTTTTGTGCCACAATTTTATCTGCTTTATTCCATTTTAAAAGTATCAGGTTCAAAGTGATAGCCATTGGCTGTCAAGAAATGAAATTCTTTGTAAGTTGTCTCATCAGCTTAGATAATTGCTTTCAATTAGAAAATCATAACCTTGCTTCTACCAATATAAGTATATTCTAAATCCCCATGGGTATCCTTCCCGTTTTTGCTAAATATTTGTCTGATTTCTGTGCTGCTAAAGATACACTTACTTTTTTAATTTAAGTGCACTGTTATCAACTGGTTGACTCAGCTAGCTAACTGGGACTTCAACAAACTCAAATACATTCTTCTTATTCTAAAAGTCCGAGTCAGCCATTGTCCCCATTTCTTTTGTTCATCCTGTTCTGGAAAATTTGTTGTTTCCTGTGATGAGAGATTGAGGCCAGTAAGTTGAACTGTCCCACCAGGAGAGGACCCCTCTGCCATCTAGGTTATAAAGTGTATGGATTCAGAGTGGGTACGAGTTTCTCACTGGTGGCACCCATGTTGTAGATCTTCTCACTCTGGAAGATCTGGCTAGCTAAATTTCAGGTTTCCAGTTAAGAAGCCATTCAACATGTTGGTGCATGTTTCTCAGTTCCTTTATTAGGGTGGGCAAGAGAGTCAGTCTGGCATAGTGATTTGAATACTGGACTATACATCTGGAGACCAATGCTCGATTCCTAGATTAGTCATGAAATCTACTGGGTGATGCTGGGCAAGTCAGATGCTTTTAGCCTCAGGAAGGCAATGATAAACCTCATGTGAACAAATCTTGCCAAGAAAACCCCATGATGATAAGTTCGCCTTAGAGTCAACATAAGTCGGAAATGACTTGAAGGCACACAACAATAACCACAACAATTGGGATGCCTCAATATGTTGTCAGACTTCAGCTCCTGTTAGCCTTAGCTAGCATAACCAATGGTGAGGTACACTGGGATCTGAAATCCAACATCTAAAGGACTGAAGTTTGCAACATTTCACAACAGTATCATCACCAATGAACAACCAAAGACACTGGCAGTCAATACAGTCCATGTTTTTTTTATTAAACATTGTCCATGTTCATAAACCATGTCTAGTGACTTGATTAATCAGAGCAAATAATTGCTTGCCACATCCTGTTTATTTTACATGCCACAATGTAGCATGACCAGCCTAATAATAATAATAATAATAATAAATACTTTCTCTATGGTATTTATGTCACAGAATGCTGTTGTGTGTAACAAGACTCTTTCCCTCTGACATTGCCTGATCAATTCTTGATAAATGGCACATTTGAACACATAAGAGGCATCCATGGGAGCTATCAGTGCTCAGCCAGTTTTAAACAGCACAACTAGAAAGAGGATTCCCACATAGACACCTCCTGATAATGACATTTCCATAGGTGCTTAAGTTCGAATTAACTGTTCTAAAAACCCAAATTAGAGTCAAAGATGATGTGAGCCAATTTACTCGACACAACAATCACAAGCAATGAAAAGTGTTCTGCTAGATTGCTGCTGAAATCGTATCACCATGGCTGCCTCTGTGGGAGAGCAGGGTAGAATAGTAATAGCCACTAGCTAAATGTAATTTAATTATTGGTTGTTTTTTTTCATGGGTTAGCTCTTGCATTGTTTAAAAGAAAACTTTCCCCCTACTTCTCTTTCCACCAGGTGTGCAATGCCTGTCCAGCCTTAGAAATCTTTGTCAAAACTAGGGCAGGAGGAATATTAAATAGGGGAATTAATGGCAGTATTTAAAAACAAGCCATGGTTTCATTGTTGAACACTAAATATGGCCAAAGGGCAGCAAGTTCATTTTCCATGAGGGGTTGACATTTTGTCCTCCTTTTGTCTTCTGGAAGGTGACAATAGCAAAAGCAAGGAAAAATCTAGGACCTTGAATGCTGTTGTGATTAATCATTTATGAAATATATTTCATGTTGGGCAAAGTATTTTCCCATCTTACTTTTTATTTTCTTCCTTCACCAACAGCCTTGTAGGACAGGATGCTACTGTCTTACTTTTTAATAATGAAAATCTGATCAAGGCCATCAGAGAGACTAGAGAGAGAAAAAGTGAGAGAGATTGGTACAGAGCTACCTGAAAGCTTTCTGTATGACAAAGGACCTCCCAACATCCCATTGCTCCATTGAATGGCCCAGCTCCCCAAAGTGAGACTTGGACATGTTGTCTACTCTACCATGCTTGTGATTGGACCATATCTCCTTAGTGAGGCACCTGAGAGAATTAGTTGTGGGCCAACAGCAGGGATGGGCAACTCTGTCACTCTCCTGATGTTTTGTGGCCTACAACTCCCATTGCCCCCAACCACCCTATCCTGAGGTGAGGTATTATTAAACTAACTCTTGGGACTAGGTTTCAATTTCCAGTTTGGCTGTAAAACCCACTGGGTGACCTTGGGCAAGTCACATAATCCTCAGGGGAAAGTAATGGCAAACCTCCTCTGAACAAATCTTGCTAAGAAAATCCGTGATAGGGTCACCATAAGTTGGGAACGACAAACAAAAATCCAAAAACAAATGGGGAGCCACAGTTGTCCATCTCTGGCCAAGAGCAATGCAAAACACTTTGGCTGCAATCTTGCCCCTTTGTCCCAACTAGACTGAACTCAACTTAATTGTTGAAAGGTGAGTCAACATGTTGATAAATCCAGTGATTCACTGGGTCTGCTCTAATAGGATTTTGGCCTTTTCTCTTACTGGGTTGCTTACAATGAAAATAGAGCTAAAATATTTAAGAATGGGTTTTGGTATAATGTCAATAAGAGGAGGAACAATTTGTGTATAGTTTGTGTATTGTATATATTTGTATCTAGAGTTCATTCTCCCATTAGGCAAAGTGAGGAAGTAGCCTCAGGAGGCAAGTTTTCATTGTTATAGAAGGGACAAATCCCTAGTTATCTAATTTGCTCTTATTAAATTTCTGCTGCCAGAAAAAGTAGGAAAATGCTTGTAGGATCTTTTGCCTCATGCATAATATCTTCAGCTGTTCTCTTAGGGAACACTGGAGATGAATTTGACAAAGGAGCCGAGTAATGAAAGTCATTTTATTGAAGCTTGCAGTTAAAAATCTCAGTTTATATAGGTGCATCAAAATGGCCTCTCTGAAATTCTCCACTTCCTATGGGGGCAATGAAATAGAAAGGATGCTGTATATTCTCTGAGGGCAGGTTCTACAAAAAGAAAAAGATTAGCAACTTTGGGGAGAAGGTGAGAATGGACAATTGCAAGGAAAACAAAGCAACAGGTAGGAGAAAGAAGCCACAGGTTAAGGCGGAGGAATGGAAACCATTGGCTCTAAACCTGTTGGTTCTGTTCATAACATACAGGTTTGGTTCTGCTATTGTACCTGAAATTCACCATCCAGTTTTTCTGGCAGAGAAAATAAAGGGAGAGGAGATTTCATGAAATAGTCTCCAGTTCACACACACCCTTGGGAGCATTTCTCAGAATATTATTTTCCAAAAAATGTCAGCAGGCTGAGTGGTGTGTGTGTGTCTCTCTCTGTATGTGTGCATGTACATAAGAGAGAAAGCTAGAGAGAAAGGGATTGTGCTGAATGCATAGGTGGGCTGAAAGAGCAGCCTTGCTAGCTGTCAAACAGAGAAGCAACACGGAAGGAGAAGGAAAAAATAGGTCAGAGAGACTGGCTTGGTCTTTACACTGCCATGGTTGATTGGTTATTCTCATCACCCTTTGTTTAAAATCATTTTGGAATTAATTGGCATTCATTAGCATGAGTCTTTATGGCAGAGCTGCAGAAACAGTCATTAATGTAGCTAATAAACATAAAAAAGAAAGGGGAAAGATCCTGTTACCAGGTCCCTATAGGCTGTTAACTAACATTTTGAATAAGAATACATAAACATAAATTAAACACTTTTTTAAAAAAAAGTCTTCCAAGTATGAAGATTTAGCACAGGGGTAGGCAACCTTTCCCCTTTAAGGGCCGAGGGACTTCAGCTCCCAGAATCCCAGGAGCTATTGGCCAACATGGGACTACTGGCCAACATGGCTGAGGCTTCTGGGAGCTGAAGTCCCTCGGCCCTTAAAGGGGAAAGGTTGCCTACCCCTGATTTAGCATGACATCCTGCGGTAAAGGACTGCTTTAAAATGGATGACAGATGTAGATTGGTGTCTTTGCCCAGTTGGCGTTGTTTACAAAAATGGCACATCTAATAAAGTGTGAGGGATTCCAGGGAAATTCATTTTGAGTCCTTTTTGGAATGCCAGTATGGGCCTAGCTGGACTTGGTGCTTTCTATTCACTATCAGAAAGCTGCTGGTCTTTATCGAGGTGGCAGCCAGTAGCTTCCATGTCAGTAGGTGGTAAACCCACTCTGGATTTTACTTTGAATTTGAAAGGTCCTAAGCAAGTTTCTGAACTTCAGCTCTCAAATAGGTTCAGCACCTTGGACAGCTGCTTTAAAGTTGAGATGAAACCATGGCTTCCCAGTCTCACTGACATGGAAGACATCGGGGTTCACCAGAAGGTCTCCAGGAACCATCCAAAGCACTGAGTTTTGGAGAGCAGAACTTTGGATAGATCCTTTAAAGTTCAACCTAAAACATGGAATGGGTTCACCAACCCACTGACATGGAAAATGCCACTCACTCCAAGTTAATGATGCTGTCCAGTAGCAAATACATGGTGACAACTTGAGAGCCTGTGTGGTGTAGTGGTTTGAGTCACATATTCTCAGTCCCAGAAAACCCTATGGCAGGATCATAGAATCAAAGAATTAGAAGAGACCACAAGGGCCATCCAGTCCAGTCCCCCTGCCATTCAGGAATACCTTGGGTTTTCCTTGGTGTCTCCATAAATCAGAAATGACTTGAAGGTACACAACAACAAAATAACAACTTCTTCTACATATAAAAAACAACAAAACCTAGAGTTACATGTTTTTACAAGAACAAAGTTCACAGAGTGACTCTCACACACACACAAATATGAAGGAAAAGGGAAAGAATACTATAGTTAAACTTGATTACTTTTAATCAGGACAAAATATATTGTTTAAAAGTAACATTAAAAGTGGCAAAGTTCAAGTTCAACATTCAACAGTTGCATGCATTTAATATCATTAGAAATAAATTAGTTATTGTCTTATGATGGGTAGCACTGGAATCCAACAAAAGACAACAATAATTTAGTCTTGATTGATGCTTGCTGTTTTTAAGGTATGTACTACTGTTATTATCAGTAGTTCATTTTAACAGTAGAGTAGCATTGGTCATAAAAATAGTAATAACAGTAGCTCTAAAGCAATAGAAATAATAAAAGCAGCAGTAAAAGAAGTTTTTTCAGTAAAAAGAAGTACTGCCATGTATAAGATTGTAGCAGTCAAATGAAGGAAATGACTGTTTTAGGCCAATCCATGCACAGATTTCCTAGAGCTCGGCGAGACTACATTTTTGGGCTACATTTTCAGTGACCATGCTTCCTGGGGACATTTGGGAGTTGCAGTCCAAATTTTTGTTTTCCAAGTAGTGCACTGCACATCTCATTGGGGGATGGGATAGGACTAATAACAACCATTAAAGGAATAACATGTGCTAACACTTGTCTTCCACACGAAAAGAAAACCTGTCTACCCTAGGCTTGCATATTAGTCACCAAGGGCCCATTCCTATTACACAATTATAGTGCTATAATCCACTTTAACTGCCATGGATACAACATACAAGGGGGGGGGGGTGTTGTATGTTGGTGAGACTCTGGAGTGCTTTGGCTAAGAATTCTAAATGCACCCTCCCTAGACTGCAAATCCCAGGATTGCATAGAGCAGGACCATGGCATTTAAAGTGGATTAATAGTATTATAATTCTGCATGGAGAATGAGCTCTGTGTCTCCACAGACCTAGTCATGCAAACATTGTCTTCTATTGTTTATAAGATGTAAAAAAGTTGTAAGCTGTAAAAATGGGATGAAGAAATGGAACATTTGCTTCCACAGTAGTGGAAGACTGGCAGTGCATGCAGAAGATGTCATGGTTCATTCTAATCATGCTGAGAAAGACCTCTGTTGGAGATCCTAGAGAATTTCCACTACTTGTAATAGTGGAAGAATGAAAGGAAACAAAGTCCCACATGCTGTGCAACAGTCAAACCTTTTATTTCTTAAAAAGCCCAATGGGTTTCAGCCTTATCACCAATTGGCCTTCTTCAGGGGCTGTTATCAAATAGAGAAAAACACATTTACTATATATATGTGATATTGAAACAATACATAAAACATCCATAAAAATGTTATTCCTTAAAAATTAAATTGTTTCTTTTATACATATAAATGTATACATACCTGTTCTCAGAAATTTCTGGAGATGAATGTGCTCTCTAGAGAAGTAGACCTTTTGAGGATTAAAAGGAAGGAAATAGGTGAATACTGCTTTGTGAATACTACTTTGTACACTGTGAATACTGCTTTCCAGTTTTTTCTTCTGTCACTACTTTGTGATAAACATTGCTGAGTTTTACGTATCAGTTGTCTGACCTTCTTCTGTTGTTGTATGACTTCAAGTGGACTCTAATGTATGCTGACTCTATCATAGGGTTTTGTTGGATAAATTTATTCAGAGGAGGTTTGCATTTGCCTTCTCTTAAGGCTGAGAGAGTGTGGCTAGGTCACCCAATGAATTTCTATTACTGAGAGGCAATTTGAATCCTGGTCTCACAGAATCCTAGTCCAACACATTAATGCTATAAATGTTAATTCTATCATTACTAAAAAGCAGCGCTAATTTAAGAAGCCCTCTACAGATTGATCCATCCATCCATGGACCATATAAGATGTTTGTAAAGTCCTAGATAATAATTCTAGAAAGTAAAACCTGAGGTTTTGTGCAATTTGAGTATTTATTTCTTGATCCTTTTTCGTAAAGGTTTTTGGTTTGCTGGCATTTCCATCACACATTTTGGTTTATATTGTCCTATTGCAAAGGAAAGGAAATGTGATGCTGAAGTTCATCTCATATCATGAACTGCCAAAAAGACAAATCAATGGCTCCTAGAACGAATCAAGCCTGAAGCCAAGATGACTAAGCCGAGACAGTCGTACTGTACTTTGAATGTATCATAAAAAGATGTGACTCACTAGAAAAACACAATAATACTTGGCAAAGTAGAGAACTGTAGGAGAAAAAAAGGAAGATTGCATTACAGGTGGATAGACTCAATCAGAGAAACCATGGCCCTGAGTTTGCAAGATCTGAGTAGGTAGTAGCTGTTCATGACAGGGGGACTTGGAGATCTTTCATTCATAGAGTCACCATAAATAGAAGTTGACTTGATGGCAGTTATCAACAATCACAGTTATAAAGGAGCCAGAAAGACCTTGGTGTTTGTATTGTGTGCTCAAATTGTAGTGGTTTTTCTTTGAAAGCTTGAACTACCTGAGTGAAGGCTCTTTGGTCAACTTAAATGGCTGAATGTCTCATTTGTTAGGCATCATGTGCCACCATGAGTGAAATTATCCTGGAGATTGCAGAGAATCTACAAATAATACAAAAAACATGAGACTGTGTCATACCAAACCAGTTGGATTCACTAGTCGAATGTCCAGTTTGAGTCCCAGTCCACTGCTAGTGTGCTTCTTGACCTGAAATATTTTTCTCAGCAGTCCTCTGGTCCTACTGAGCATATGGAGATCACGATATGCAAAGAAACTTGTGTAGAAAGAGGAGGTTGAACTCAAGCCCTGATTATTTTGTACCATTATACTGTCTCTGCATTGCCTTCCCCTAATTTTGCTATGTGTATTACTCTCTGTGTGTGCATCTTTGTATCCTGACCAGTGACAGCTATGACTTCCATGTCTGTGGGACCTTGAATCTCTTCCAGGTTTTCAGTAGCATGAGTGGAACTATCCAAGCCCCTTTCTTTGGAAAGTTACGTTAATGCCTGAAGCACATTCACTGAGTCACTGACATGGGAGCCACCTGCCATCACTGACCATGGCCATTATTTCTGCCCCACATCAAACTCTTATTATGAGACCCTTTGTAATGGCAAACTATTTGAAACCTGTAGTTCAACTCAAAGCTTTAAAAAGTTACTTTGGGGGGCTACACCTGCTAGAATCCCCTAGCCAACACAACCATTAGCCTTCCTGATGGGGGGAATCTGGCAATTATAAACTACCAATGTCACTATTGTGAGATCTGGTTCAAATATTGCCTTTTCAACAATCATCTTGGTTTCAGCTGCCAATCTACAATATACTAACACAGTCATGAAGCTTTTTTCTTCAATCATTGGGGAAGACGGATGGGGAAAGGAAAAAAAAACTAAGAGGAGGAAAGGAAACATTTCAAATGTTTCAGGGGGGATTTAATAGGAAAGATAAACTAACATACAGTTGGCATCTTTGTATCAGCAGGCTTGTGACCCACAGATGCCCCATATTATTCAGTGGCATGCACATCACCACCATTGAATAATATAGGGCATGACCATCCACATTTTTGTCATCTGCAGAATAGGGTAGAAACCTAGAACTGAACCCTTGCAGATGGGAAGGATCCACTGTACTATATCTTCCTCCCCCCCCCCCCCCCGTAGTCTTCATTAAAGTAAAAAATTATCAGCTCCTCCAAACATGAGGCACCTTATATTTTATCAGGACAGCAACTCTGCAAGGTAGGTTAGACTGACAAATAATGGCTCAAATTCCATTTTAGTTATGATAAGAGCAGACTCATTGAATCCATGGGATTCATCTACATGTTGACTTACCATTCAATGGCTGCAGAGAGGCAGCATGATGTAGAGCCTTCATGATGTAGTGATTTGAGTATTAGGTTAGGACAATGGGAGAGCCAGGTTCGAATCTTCACTTAGCCATTGAAACCCACTGGGTGACCTTGGGCAACTCATACTCTTTCATCCTTAGAGGAAGGCCATACAAGCCTCCTCTTAAGAAATGTTGCCAAAAAAATTGTCATGATAGGTTTCCCTTAGGTTGGCATAAGTCAGAAATGACTTAAAGGTACTCAAGAACAATGACTCTGGATGGGACTAAACACCTGGCTGCCAGTCAGCGATACCAAGGGAACTTCATGGCAAAGAGAGAAGATTTGAACCCAAGTCTGTCCCTAGTTGAAGGCCAAAAGGTCATCCATGATGGTATACCTTAATTCATACAGATAAACCTGCTATGAGAGATATTAGCGTCCCAGTATGTGATATATTAAATGTTACAAATACTGAACCACTCTGTGAGATTTTGTATAGATATACTCATAAGAAAAAATAATAAATCTAATAGGCACAGATAGTTTCTCCAGTTATATATTTGACAATTATTGGGATAAAAAACGAATATTACAATTGAGAAAGGATTGTCTTAAGACTGGAGCAATAGTAATACTTTTTACCTTGAGTAATTAAAATCTAGGTATTAAAAAAGGACATGGTTAAAGCATATTTCAGTTTTTAACTTTCACTTCTGGACAGGCACAAATAAAGTGTTTCAGACACTCCTAAAGAATGAAAAGTGACCTACCGTTGGGTCTTTTATCCCTTTTAATTTATTTTTGATGCCGTGTGTGCAGTTCCTGAATATCTTTTGTGAGTCGTAATAAAATAGCCGCAATGCAATTTTGCATGTATGTCAAGCGGTGTGTGACCTGATATGCAAATTTAATACCAAGGTGCCAAAACAGAATTCATAATGTTTCACATCTACTGAGCTGTTTAAAGCAGTTTAGAAATCAATGAATATGTAATATGAAGGTGATAAGACCTAAATAAAAACCCTATTTATCTACTATGAAAAAGTATTTATACACAGAATATTTAGCACAAGCAGAAAAATGGACAGAGTTTCCAATTATATGGTTTGCATAAACAAATGCTAAATCATGTGCTTGGAATAAATAGCTGTTGAGAAAGTTCTTTTGCATTATATACTCTCAGATGCTGGAAATATTTACTAGTGTATAGCCTTGTTTATATGTATATAAACCCAGCTGCTAAAATGAAAGCACATTTGAAAGGAACATCTCTTTGAGGTCACTTATTTATTTTTAATTTGGAGTATATGAGGTGCTTCATTACAGGTTTGTGTTACAGGTTTCCAGGTTATTAAAGATCAGTGAAATAAGATACACTTTTATGAAGTCTTGTGGTTCATGATGAAATGAGAGGCATAAATTCAACTGACAGCAACAAATAAATAACAATCGTTCCGATGTATTCCATCTGTTTATCATAACATAAAAATTTAATTTTAACGAAGAGAAAAGATTCCCAAATAAAAAGTCTTTAGTTTTTGAAATCTTTGACTGACTCAATTAATTGGATATTTCTTGCAGTCTTTTTACCATGGTGCTCTGTTACTCCAATCCCGTCTTGCATTGCTGGAAACCAAATGTGCTTGGGAAGTCCTGTCCATCTGCTGCTGCTGAAGCAGCAAAAGTGCTGATAATCTGGACACTGAAGGTTATTATTGATGGCTGTGATCATGTGTTTTTGCTGGTAGGGGCATCCTGAAGCATAGTTTGATTCATATGCTGCTCTCACCCGTGAAAGTAAGAAGCAGGAGATCCCAGGTAAATCTTCAGTACACAGTTTAATGCCACTTTAAGTGTTCTGGTTTCATCCTAAGGAATTGTGAGATTTGGAGTTTCATGGGTCAGAAGGTGCCGACACCCTCCAAAGGGAAGGATTATGGATAAAATCAGACTGTACACAGAGTTTGTTTCATGAAGAAAATTATTTAAAAACATTGTATTAAATGATCTTCAGCCTATGTGCATAAGGTGTATATGAAACATGAATGAATTTTGTGTTTAGACTTGGGTCCCATCTCCAAGATATATCATCATGTGCATATATACAAATACAGATATTCCAAAATCCAAAAAAATTCCAAAATCCAAATCACCTCTAGTCCCAAGCATTTCAAAAAGGGGAGACTCAGCCTGTACAAATAGAAACTGAACAAGCTTTGGTGGGCCTTGCAAAACTAGAAATGCCTTGATGATTGGCATAAATGTTTATGCTTTTCATACAACCAGTCAGTTGGGTGTAAATGGTGTATTGCTTTATTTAATTTTTTTCAGGCTTCTCTATTTAAAAATCTTCTGAGCTTTCCTGCCAGAAATTGTCCTCAATAGTGCTTGATTCAAAGCCTATCACTTTTAAATAATTGCTCCAACCACCAAATGGCCATTAATAAAGATAACATGAAAAAAGAGCTGGAAGGATCTGAGCAGCATCTGTAACACTCTCAGCATGTGGCTGCCATTTGGAAACATGAGCAGCACTTGGCTTACAGGCTAAGATCCATCACCGCAGAAGTCGGACTGCTGGACTGGAGAGATGAAATAATTACATCTTGATTGACCTTTGCACTTGCTGCCAAAAGTTAAGAAACACTTTAAAAAAAACACAGGCATTTGAAGACAAATTCCAGTTGAGCCAAAGGGCAATCTTGAGTCACTTCTGGTGTATTGTGAACAATGGGGTTGGGCGATGAGCTATTGACCCTGCTATCTTGAACCCTGTGGAGGTTTCAAAAGCTTGAATGAAATGGAATTGCAGAACACACCCCTTCCTAAAGATCTGGTGGAGCAAAGATGGAGGGGGAAGTTGATAACAGCCAGCAAAGTCTCACCCTGTTATTTGAGTGTTTGCTATGCCATGCTAGCTGAGGGATTCTGAGAGCTGCATTTGGAAAAGATAACTTTAATTTTCTTAACAAATAGGAAAGATCAAGTTGTGCATCATATGAAGGGAAGGGCTCTGCTTCAATCATTATGATAATCAATCAGTCAATCAATAAATATATAAATACAGAGGTTGAATCACTCTTATCCAAAATTCCAGAAATCTGAAATACCCCCCAAAACCAAAACTTCTTCATGGCTGGCTGAGATAGTGATGCCTGTGATTTCTGACAGTTCCATGGACACAAACTTTGTTTCATGCACAAAATGATCAATAGTATTGTATAAAATTGCCTTCGGGCTGTGTGTATAAATGAATGTTGTGTTTAAACTTGGGTTCCATCTCTAAGATATCTCATTATGTTCATATATGCAAATACAGGTATTCTGGAATCCAGAAAAAAACCAAAAAAACCTGAAATGCCAAATACTTCTGGTCCAAAACATGTTGGATAAGAGAGACTCAACTTGTATGAATAAATAAAAAGGCAACACTGTTTGGAATGTGTCATATTCTTTGCTGATACCTCACTGATTCCTAGATTCTTGGGTAGAATCTGAATCACTGTTGGTTCAATCTGGTAAAGCCTGATCAATTGTGAATATGATGATCATGATCATGATCATGATGATAGAGGTGTTCTGAAAGCAATTCCAAATGCACTGATAAAACAACTAAATGAAATTGCTATCAATAAAATCATAATAGGACTGTCACAAAAAAGTGTCCCTACTCGGAATATGCCACATTATCAAATGGTATCAAACTGATTCCTGGATTTTTGGATAAAATCCAAAGCATGGAAGGCCAAAACCTTCAGTCATGATAGACTGAAATATTGAAAGGCAGTAGGAGGGAGGGAGGGAGGGAGCAGGTGAGAGAGATGAGAAACACCCCCTTTCCTTTTGCTTACTTTGAATTCAGAGCTTGGAAAATACCATTTTAAGCTATGACTCCTATAATTCCTCTACCAGAAGCTGTAATCCAGAACAGTAATTTTTCCAAGCTCTGATTGAGGTATTTTATACCCAGTTGCATATTTGCATTGTTTAGGAAAGATATTGTCCATCATCTCAGGGCTTTAGTTGGTGAGAGGTGATAGATAAATGCACCATATGATAAATTATAAGTAAATTTAAAATAATACAGGATTATTATTATTATTATTATTATTATTATTATTATTATTTGTCTAATGCTGGTGGATTTCCTTGCTAAAGCAGGAACTGGAGCTTAGGCAGCTAAAAATGCCATTGTTTGTAATTGTATATGTGTGTGTTTCCTGTTATTTAATCTGTGTCTCACTGTGAAATCTCTCATTTTTTGCCATGACTGATCCATGAAATTTGACATTTTGGGCCTTTCAATTTGCATATGACCATCATCAAATGACAGCAGTTCACAAGTGTGTGTCTTTATGTCATCCCCCTTTTATAACTGGTGCTGGTGGTTCTTTTTGAGCCAGCCAAAGGTGGTGTGATGAGTAAAAATTGAACCTTTTGACTGTTTTACCATTTGTATTCATGAGTTTCACTTTCTTTTAAGTGTTGGGGGTCACCATGAATTGATTTGCTTTTACTGGAAAAGTACTTATGATAATGGATTAATGTGACATCCACATGGTTGTCATAAGTTCCCTTTTTAATACGTATTCCTCTATAATGCTGTTTCAATTCTAATTTAATTTAGCATTAGTTAATGGATATAAAGGTTTTGTTTTTTTTAAAAAAATCTATATTATACATAGATATAAATATATAGATATATCCTGGATTTTTCCAGTTTGTTGCTCAAATATAAAACTGTCATGTTGCAGATAGGCTACTAAATAATTCTAAGCATCCCTTCAGGAAAATAAGGACATAATTCTTAGATCTATCCCATTAAAAGTACTCTCTGGACCAGGAGGACATGAGATGATCATGCAATGCCAGATGATGAGTTTTTATGCTCTTTGCCATAGTCAACAATATCCATTCTGTATGTCAGTAAACAAAAATCTCTGATATTAGCCAAGTTTCTGCATCATGTTCACATATTGTAAATCTACACTCATGTAGTAACATGATGTGTGCACTACCCCACCCTTCTGCTGAATACTGACATTTTGCAACCAATTATTTATCTGCTAAAAAAAAACCAGCCAACAAGTAAACATCACCCACAGTGTCGGATGTGCATTTACTAGCTCATCTTCTGATGTGATATACCTCATCCTGTATCAGCAATGCCCCTCTGTATTCACCAAGCCAAACAATTTCTACACAAGAAGATAAATGGCTACCAATCTGACATTAGAAATGATGAAACCCAAAAACCAGTTACACAGCATTTCAGTCTTCTTGGACATAGAATATGGAATTCACAGGTAGCAGTTCTCAAACAAAGAAATTACAAAGGCATACTGTCAAGAGAAATGGCTGAATTGTGTTATAACCAAAAATTCCAAGTCATTAGCAGAGGTCTGAACAACATTAAGTCCAGTAATGTCCAGTGAGAATCTAACCATGTGCTTCTATGTTCATCTGTTCCTTCCACCCCACACCTCTCTCTCTCTCTCTCTGTTTCAAATTGCTTACTCTCTTTCCTCCTCTAAACCAAGCACAGTGTGGTTTTACGTCGGCACTGGTGTCGTCATTGACCATCATTAGCACCAAACTAGGATTTGCCAATTTATTTCTAACCACTAAACTATGGTTCACAGTTAGCCATGGCTAGTGAAAAGTGATGTAAGCATGAAGTAGGCAGGGGCATTCACATACACAAGAATGGAAAATAGAGCACATGTGAATCCATAGGATGTTTTGACTTGGTTAAAAAAATCAGATAAAGTTTTGTTGGTACTTGGAGACTGATCAAACTTTGATAATGGCTGGATGTCTACACTCACACAAACATAATATCATTTTATAGTCTTGTAGAAAACATTGTGTCTGACTGTGTGTCCTACTGCATTGAGCAGTTTTTAAGGATTTCAGCAGATACAAACAAGAGATATTTAATGTGAAGTCAATGGCTTTCATGGCCAGCACCCATAGGTTTTTGTGGGGGTTTTTTGGGCTGTGAGCTGTTCTTCTAGGACACGGCCTCACAGCCCGAAAAACCCACAAAAAACTAAAGAAGTATTTTCAGTGTCATCATTCTGAAAGACTGAAATACATCCTCCATCATCAAAAGGGTAACCTTGGCCAGGCAGTATCCAGTACAGTGCACTGACCTAGGTGTGTATGTATTTATTTTAGATCCCAGCTTTCCTCTAAGATGGGACTGAACTACAACTCTGGAGACTTGGGTTAAATTCCCAGCTCGGCCATAAAATCTACTGAGTGACCTTGGGAAAGTCACATGCTCTCAGCCTCAGGGGAAGGCAATGGCAAACCTTCTGTGAAATCTTGCCAAGAAAACTCTATTATAGCTTCACCTTGGGGTCGCCATAAGTTGGAAATGACATGTAGGCACACAACAACAACTGCTGGCAAAACCAGTTGATAATTAAAACTTAACAATACCCCCTCGCAGTTACAACAGAGAGCCAGTGTGGTGTACTGGTCTGAGCATTGAACTGTGACACTGGAGATTAGGCTTCAGATCCCCACTCAGTCATGGAAACCTCCTGGGTGATAATTGGGAAAGTCACATTCTCTCAGACTCAGAAGAAGGCAAAGGCAAATTCCCTCTGAACAAATCTTGCCAAGAAAAACCCCATGATAGGATTACCTTAGGGTTCCACAGCAATGCCCATAATGCATTTATATGTAGATTAGTTCATAGTGACAACCCTGAAGAGATAGATTCGGAAATACATAGAACAAAATAAGTTGGCTATGTGAGGTGTGCAAAGTATGCAGAGTGAATTCTGTAGCTGCCCTTTGTAATTTGCCAGTGGAGGCCTCTGTCAAAAGATGCCTTCTGGTTTTATTTTGTCTTAACTTCTGTAGATTTTAGTAGATTTTATCCTCTTCAAGCAATATCCCTCTGGGGATCTCCTGCAAAGTTCACACTGGCCAAATGCAGGGACCTCCTTTCTCCATCATCTCAAGTCATTCATTGGAGATGTTCCACTTCCATTTCATCTGAAATTAGGCTCTCGAGAATATTTTTCAACAGCATTCTTTTCAGGGCACTGGGCAGGGTTGTTGTTTTTTTGTTCTTTTAATCCACTGATTGAGTTACAGCAACCTGACCTTTGAAAAATGCAGGCTGCTTGTCACATTTCGGCAGGACAGTTCTAGACAGTGAAATCCAGTGGGACTTCACATCAAAACTGAACAGCAACTGTGAAATTCATCTCTAATAAAGTGATCTGATTGTTCCATTGTGGTTACTTCTGCCAACTTTAACTGGTTTTAGATCAGCACCCCCACCTAATCCTTCAAAGCATGCTGAAGATTAGCTCATGGAAGATATGGAAGATAATCACATACTTATGTTCAAAATACTCTTGCTCATCTTTTTAAAAAAGGAAACTTCTTACTATCTATGGTAATTGCTTGTGTATTTTATTTCTTGTGTATTTTAATTTTAGTCAAATGTGCAAAGATCTGCACATTCTGGATAGGCCCCATGGCATGGGCTCTTAAGAACATATTTTATTGTTGTGAATGTTGTGTGCCTTCACATCATTTCTGATTTATGGCAATGCTGAAGCAAACCTATCATGGGCAAGATTTGTTCAGAAGGGAGTTGCCATTGCATTCCCTTGAGGCTAAGAGAGTGTGACTTTCCCAAGATCGCCCAGAAGGTTTCCATGACTGGGGATCTGAAGCACATAGCTTGCAAATAATCGATCTGAGATCTCAAAGCCCATGAATGACAAGGGATGCCTGTATTGTCAATAACTTTTTTTACAAGCTGCTGTTGTTGCTGTTTTGTTTTTTGTCACCAGGTGTATCCACATTGCACATTTGTAGCAATTTGATACCACTCCAGTTGCCATTACTCCATCCTATAGAATGCTGGGATTTGTAGTTTGGTGAGCTATTTGGCTCTCTCTTTTTAAACTTTGGACGAATGGTACTGTTAAACAGATGTCTGCACACTTTTGTGCAAAAGTGGTCATAGACTTCCATGCTCCGAGTGTGACTCCAGTGCATAAACCCATCCACTCTGAGAGTCATTCAGCCACCCAGGGACCTGTCCGGCATTCTCTTCCATGACATTGCCTTTCCAAAATCACATCGGCATTCAAAATCCGGGGGCCACCGAGAATAAATCAACACGTATGCTATTTGTTATTCACTGCCTATAATCCAGGAAAGCAGGCTTCTCCAGTAAGTCTGGTGATGAATTTTCATAGGGCTTTTTAAACAAAAGTGGCAGGATGTCAGCTCTGTGCTGGAAGAAAGGGCAACAGGAGTTTACATCGGAAAGTCCGGAGTTGTTGAGAAATAATAACATAAGGTCATAATTTCAGCTTTGTTTGAAGAGCTGTGGTGAGCTGTTTGCCAAAGATGCAATCTCTAAACAGGCCCCTCTAGGCTCGCTTGGAAGAGTTCTTAAACTCACTGAAGCTCTTTGCCCATTAGAGCCAGGATAAAAAGCAAGCATCCGAACAGCCAATATTTATATACACCATTTGATTCACTTAAAAGTGTGTGAAGGAGGGGCAGGTTGTGGATGGAGCTGAAGAAAAGACAAAGGACCCCTTGACCCTTTTGCTGAAGACCCGGCATGTCAAAGTCATTAAACGGAAACTATTGTGGCACATTAACACAACTGATGACCCAGCTTTCCAGCTGTTCTGTATGGGGTTTCATAAGCTATGACTGCAGTTGGCATTCCTGAGAAGCAGTTTTCTTTCAGAGCGGCGAACAGATGGTGAGTTAGGTGGACCAAGCATTGTCCAGCCATTAGCACTGGATGTGGACGCTGGGAGTTTAGTTTCAAATCTCTCCATGTGGGTTTCATTAAAATACCTTGGGCATGGCGCTGAGGATTGAGGACAACAACTAAGGTAGTGGTTTTCCAGATTTACAAGCTGGCATTTACAAGCTGGTCTTGTAAAGCTCAAGAAAGCCTCTGGGAAGGCCACAAAAGGAGTTATGACAAAATGGCTCAGGTCATGCTAACCCAGCGCTGTGGTTTTCTTTATTAATGCAATAACTACACCATACTAAAAGAAGCCACAGCCCTGAGTTCGCAAGACCTAAGTAGGACTATTAAGCACTAGACTCTTGGAAGTTTCTCATTTAAAGGGTAACCATACATCAGAAATAACTTGGTGGCAAATAACTGCAGAGTGAAGCCTTTCAATTAGATTATAGTTTGGAAGCAACGAGTTACAAAAGACCAGTTACTTGTAGTCTCTTTTTCAAAACAATAAAGATAAAGCTGAGTTATATTATGATTCTGTTTTAGTGAGGGATAGTTCCTTGCCTACTGCAATGTAACTGTAACTTTTTAGTAATGTTATCGTAAGGGAAGTACTGTACAGCCTTCTTCAGTGGAATATAATGTGGTTCAAATGATGGGTTATGCAATGCATTGTTTCTCTACCTGTTTTGTTATAGACATCAAGGTGCTAATGGGGTAGAATAGGAAAAGGTGTGTGTCTGTTTTAATCACAACTAGCAGCTTATAACAGTGAGGGTTGTTTTTTTAAGTAACATTTTACATGGCTTTTTTGTTATTGCTGCTGCATGCCTTCAAGTTGTTTCTGACTTATGACTACCCTTATGGGGTATCATGGGGTTTTCTTGGCAAGATTTGTTCATGGAGGTTTGCCTTTCTCTGAGGCTGAAAGAGTGTGACTTTCCCAAGATCATCCAGGAGGTTTCCATGGCCAAGTGGGGATTTGAACCCTGGTCTCCAGAGTCGTGGTCCAGTGCTCAGACCACTACACCATGCTACCTTCTTTTATGTAGCTACTTTCCAGAAATGAGAAAGAGAATTTTATTTATTCATTCATTCATTTATTGCACTTATATGCCTCCCAACATGGGATCCGAGGTGACTTATAATAATGTGAAAAGATCCAACTGAAACATTAATTTAACCAAAGTTTTAAAGGTTGCTATTTATATTGTAAATAAGGTTGATAACTATGTACTTTTCAGCAAGCCATTTCTTGAGTTCTAGATTTGAACATAATGGTTTCCAGAGGGGGATAAGATTTTTATTGCCTTGCATTCACTGACCTCTGGAGTCGACTTTGTGTCCCCTGTGTGCTTCTGTCCTTAAAAAAAGAAACTCCCCAAATTTTTACTCCCAACCCCATTCCCCCTGCCCCAGACAGACTACTTGTATGTCTCCATTTGCTTGCATTCATTCCTTTCTGTCTTTGCTCTGGTCGTGCTCCCTCTGTTTATTCTCTCTGTATTTTATTTGTTTGTTTTCTGGCTTTGTTTTCTTTTAGGACCTTTTACTGCTACTTTTCATTTGTAAAGAGTTTGAAAATGGGTTACTACAAAAACAGAGGCAATTAAACCAATTGCTAAAATAATAAATGTGAAGAGCAATCCATTAAAAACAATTCCTTGGCCAGAATCCTGATGGAGTAGACCCATTGGATCAAATGGTGAATGTAGAACTTTTAAAAACTGGAGTGATTGATGTAGACATTAAAAAGTCAGACAATAATCAAGAAAACATCTGGACGAACAACTAGGTCTTTAGTTGACAGTAGGACCTCCCAAAACAAGGGCCTTGTCCCATCTCAATGAAGAGACCATTGCACATAATGGGTACCAGTACAGCAAAGGTCCTTCTCCAGAGCACATTCAAGTAAACCTCACCAGGATTTGATAGAGCAACCAGAACATCAGGACAATCTGTACAGGAGAATAAAACAGTCTCAAATAATCTGATTCTGACTTTTATGGAGCCCCATCAGCCAGAAATAATATCTTGAACCATGCTGTTGTTGCTGTGTACCTTCAAGTTGTTTCCAGCTTATAGTGACCCTATGGCAACCCTATCACAGGGTTTTCTGGGGCTGAGAATTTGTGACTCACACAAATTTGAGGAGGTTTCCATGGCTTGTACAGTTGGCTGAACAGGGATTGAATCCTGGTTTCCAGAGTCATAGCCCAACGGTGTTTAATTTTCAATCAGTAATTTCAAACTTTTTAAACTTTAGATTAGATTGTAAAGACCTCAGATTTACTTTCTGTTTATACCCTAAAATCCCACGTGTGCCTGCCTTTGATACTGAAAGCTCCATGTATCTGGTTGCCAGATATAATAAATAATAAATAATCGAATTTATTTTTATCCCGCCCCTCTGCATAACGCAACCGGGGCAGCTTACAACATTAAAAATACACTACATATTCCACAATCCCACCCACCCCTTAAAATACCATTAAACAATGAACAATTTAAAGCACACCTAAAATATCAGATATCAGAGCCTGGCCTGTTTCTGTCGGTCACCTCTGGGCTGGAGATGAGGCTGAATATTCTCCAGTTTTGATGGGCTTAGCTCCAAACAAGAGGAAAGGGCTGTGTGCGATTTTCTAGCTCAGCTAGGAGAGCAGCAGCTTGCTATAATTTCCAAGTTTTAATTAATGTATTGCTGACGTAGAAATACACCCAGGAGATCTATGTATTTACTCTGGTTAGTTTCCTCCTTCCTTCCCAGATAGATGTTGTGGCTCCAGGGCTCTCCCTCCACTCTGCTGTGCATCTGTTTTCTGGCTAAAAATAAAGAGGCAAAGTTAAATGTTCCTTATCCCATCTCCCTAAGTAGGTGAGAAGGAATCATCTCCTCATTTCACCTTGACCTGGGAACAGCTCCTTCAGCTAAGGCCTCTCTCTTAATTTCCAAACAGGAGACTATGTTGTGTGTGGGTGAGCATGTGTTTAAGTGAGAAATTGTGAGCAACATTTGTTGGTACTTAATGTAAATGCTTAATGACATTAGGGTTTCTTCTTAGGTCTCATTGTTTGGCCAGGAAACCTTGGAGCCTGATATGATCCTGAACCAGCAAGCCTAACCATGACAACCTGTTAGCACCAATGTGGGAACCCACCATTATTTGGCACCATATGGCAGTAACAGGGTTCTTTGCTTCATAGAATCATAGGGTTGGAAGAGACCACAAGGGTCATCCAGTCCAACCCCCTGCCATGCAGGAATTCACAACCAAAGTAATCCCGAGAGATGGCCATCCAGCCTCTGTTTAAAAACCTCCAAAGAAGGAGAAACCACCACTCTCTGAGGGAGTGTGTTCCACTGTCGAACTGCTCTCACTGTTAGGAGGTTCTTCCTAATGTTGAGGTGGAATCTCTATTTTCCTATAATTTTAGCCCACTGCTCCATGCCCTATTCTCTGGAGCAGCAGAAAACAAGTCTGCTCCATCCTCAATATAACATCCCTTCATATATTTAAACAGGGCTATCATGTCACCTCTTAACCTTCTCTTCTCCAGGCCAAACACACCCAGCTCCCTAGGTTGCTCCTCATAGGAGTTTATCACACAGGGGGAAATTGGAAGTATAAATGTTGATTAACCCATGATTAACCCACAATTGCGCAAATGGTTTTTACACCCAAAGTGCTGTTATCCCATGCAGAATCCATGATTAACCCACACTTTCACTCAAATGGGCAAATGGTTTTCACACGACATTGAAACGAAACGTGATTCAAGTGACATTATCCCATGAAGAACCAGGCAAGAAACAACAGTAACTCATTCACTGAATTTTCCCATGAATGACTTTTTGCTGTTTCTTGCCTCTTTATTCCCTGGTTCTTCACGGGATAATGGTACTTGCGTTAATGTCATTTTAAGCACGTTTTAATGTCAGTTGCGCAATTTTCACGGGTTAATCATTGTTTAAACTCCCAATTTCCCCCGTGCGATAAACTCCATAGTGTTTCCAGACCTTTCACCATTTTTGGTCACCTTCCTCTGGACACGCTCCAGCCTTATTGTTCCTTCCCTGCTGATCCAGTATTTTCTTCTACCCTGGGCATGAGGCAGGTGGGATGGGATTTGGTGAGAGCATTACCGCATTCCAACTGTACACATCTGGCAGTGTGTCCCTGGGGGAACATTGCCAGTCAGTGTGGTTTATAGCAGGGTTAAAGGCGTCACATTTTCCTGGAGGATTAAGAGGGCTGGACTTTGTTTTTCTTGTTTCCCCCTCTAGCATAGCATTCCTCATTAGCCGGAGCATTAGGGAGTCTGAGGAGCAGCATGGTGCAATCAAGCAGCAGGGAAATGGACTATTTTTTTTGCATCCGCAACACCAAAATGGTTGAACAGAATTCCTTCCTTGCCTTCATTTCCACAAATGCTTCTATCAGAGGGAGCACATGGGGGAGAGAAACTCTTTAAACATTTTCAAGGGAACATGACCAATGCAACAGTATACTTTCCCTGCCTCACCCCCATGCTCTGAGCCATTAGAGTAATGTTGCTTTCATGCTTCCTCCCCCCTTACACATGGAAACTATAATATCTCATTACTTGCAGAAGGAGACCAATGATACGTGGACAAAAAGAAATTAACTTTGTACTGTTCGGAGTCCCAGGATCTTTTTTCTTTTTTCTTTTTTTAAAAAGGGGTCACCTAATAGCAATAATGTAAGGCACATTCCAGACCCAGTAAAATTTGGTTCCCCCTCTAAATTTCAGGTCACTTGCTGCATGTATTTGGTTTCATGGGGTGGGATACTAACTAAGTCCCACAACCAAAATGAGTCCCATCCCTGCATCACACTACGAAATGACCCAGTAATGGCAATGCTTTTGGGTTATACAGCTGTGAAAAGGAATAGACAGCCAAAACTCGAGTGCTATATATAGGAACGCAAAAAACTCAGACTCAATTTTAAATATTATTCTATTTATTAATTGTTTGGATTTTTACCCCACCCTTACCCATAAGAGCTTGGGGTGACTACCAATTTTAGGATAAAAACATATGCTGGGATCCTGTTGGTGTCTTGAGTTGCACATAGGTAAATTTTCTTATGGAATCAGCTGACGATATTTTTCTGATGAGGAACTTCTGCCTTCTTAAGAATGTGGAAATGAAGTTGCTCATCTGGTGCTGTTAGACAGGCAGGTGCATATGTACATGCTACCATGAATTCATCTGTGCATTTGGTTGTTGCAGAGATGTAGCTGCACAGCAGGGACAAGGGTATTGTCCCCCAAATAAAAATCTGCCAACAAATTCTTTAGGTCCCAAAATCTCTTTATGCTCCCAAATTTCTAGTACAGTAGTATAATAATTTAAAACTTTGCTTGAACATGTAGAAAAAGGCTGAGATCCTGCAACAGGAGAAATAACTACAATGGTTCTCTGTGATGCACACTGAAATCCTACCTTTGAAGTCTCACAACCCCCACCACACACACACACACACACATACATACAACACAGCCATTTCCAAAGCAGGGTGTTGAGTAATGACGTATCCAGCCCTCTCCCAGTTGTGGTGCCTGCTGACACAGATGGCTGCAGAGACTCTTGTGAGATCCTGTTGGGATCCTGTCACAGCTGTCTGTCTCAATGCAAATGGAGAGAGCTGGACTTGATATCACTCACCACCCTGCTCACCAGTGCCTTGGAAATGGCTGTGTTTGGTGGGGTTATGAGGCTTCAGGGGCACTTTTTTGTCAATGTGATTGTAAAATGGCCATAAGTATGAACTGTAATAATTACAATATTGCTAGTCATACTTACAATGTTGTGATTACTATATGGAATGCCAGCCATAGAGCTTAGGCATCCAAAGAAAAGGGGCAAGCAAAGTTGATTTGAGATATGGTGCTGGAAAAAAGTGCTAAGGATATCATGGACAGCCAAAAAGATAAATGGGTCCTAGATCAAGCTGGAACTCTCCCTGGAAGCCAAGATGACTAAATTGAGACTGTTGTACTTTGGCCACATCATGAGAAGTCATGGCTCATTAGAAAAGATGATAATGCTAGGAAAGGTAGAAGGCAGTAGAAAGAGAGGAAGACCTCATGAAGATGGTTAGACTCATCCATGGAGATCATGGGTCTGATCTTGCAAAACCTGAGTAGAGTGGTTGTGGACAAGGGGGTCTAGGAGATATCTCATCCAAAGGGTCACCATGAGTCAAAGCTGATTTGAAGGCAATTAATAACAACAAAGCTAACAAGGGAATGTGGACACAGCAAATAGAAGAATTCTAGGTGGGACCATTTTTAGTGTCTCACTCTCTACAATGATAGACTTTGGGGACTGAAGAGTAATCCCATTGGAGAACAGAATTCTAAAGGAGGAGGCAAAGCCCTCATTCCCCTGTCCCCCATAACTACAACCTTGGGTTGTTCATTCAGCTGTTATTTCTTTATATAGCAGCATTATATCACTGAGAAAAAATAAAACAAAAATGTGCCAAAAATTGCACATTGAGTTGCATATTCTTGCCATTCCAACACAGGGGTTTGTCTAGCATCATCAGTGTGAAAGCTCCTCATGCCAAGATGCATAGTACACAACTCAGATGACTTAGCTGTTGTTAAAATTGTAAGGAACTGAAAATGTTTAAAATTACAAAATTGCTCACCTGAAATTACAAGTCTGCAAAGTAAGAAAACCCTATGAAATTCATGGGGTCACCATAAATGGAGAGACACCTCAAAGACACATACACACATACAAATTATTAAATTACAAACATTTTTTTTAAAAAATAGCCAAAGGCAAATTGCTTGCTTGCATCCACCCAATATGAATATATCAAAAATATGTTTTCAGGTTTTGATGTTAATCTACCCCTTTACTGAAATGTCTTTCCCCTCTCTAATCCTGAAGTAGTGTTCCCGCTCCCCATTAAATGCCTTTCCTTTTGCCTACATAATCTTGCATTCAGTACTCGAACTAACAACTACAATAATTAGTGGTGTTATATTTAATTGGTGGATGGATTAGATGAATTGATTAGGAAAAATTCTGATCGATGCAAAAGCTACTGCTCAATTAATTGACCCTAGTTAACTAAGCACCATATATATATATATATATATATATATATATATAATATATATATATATATATATATATATATGAATTACTTCTAATATAAAGACTTATGGAAGCTGCAAATTGCAAGTTCTATTTAAAAGGAAATTTATTTCTTGCTTCTCTCAGAAAAGGAAATACTTCTTTTGCAGATACTGTGTTATAACTTAAAACCAAAGCATATTTGTTTGTTTTGCTTCAGAATTATTGGTTTTGTTCATACGTACATGCAATTCATGAAGTCATTAGTCAATCATTAAAAGTACACAATTAACCAACCAAGATTTCCTCCATGTGGTGACAGCCCTGATTATTATTATTATAATTATAGTGCTTGTATGGATTGGTAAAGAACAATTTTAGCAGATAGAATTCTCCCTGAATATAATTTCAGAAATATTTACAAGGAATGGGAAGAAATTAGTTTGGTTCACTTTTCAGTCTGAATCGGCCATTTCAGACCTCCCAAACTAGAACACGAACACGCCTCTGGATTTTTGCAGTACAGTTCTCAGATCAAAATGTGTACAAAAAAGCATGTGTATGGAAAAACTGCTGAAAGTAGTGTATGTTAAAAAGCAGGTTAAAAATTTGTGTGACAAAAAATGCATGTGGACATTTGTGCAGTGTTTTTTTAAAAAAATAAATCATAAACAGACCTGTAAACAGGACAGAACATATTTGTGCTGAGAAGTATATTGATCAAAGGCTTATTGTTGTCAGCTACCAGGGGGAAGGTGTCATTGAACTCACTGGAAGTTTGGTTTGTTTGTTTGTTTAAAATATTTATTTATCATGTTTCTACCCACCAGGGCTCTCACAATGTGTCTGATATGAAGATTTTTAAAATCTCTCTTTACAGTCGCCCCCTGTTCTCGCGGACTTGAGATCCGTGGTTTTGAATATTCACGAAGGGGTAACCTCTGTTAATATCAGTGGAGCGTGCCCCATTCAAGCCTATAGGGCTTGAATATCGGCGAGTCTCCATTTTCGCAGGGGGATCTAGAACGGATCCCCTGGGAAAACGGAGGGCCGACTGTAAAAACAATGTTAAAAGCTGAGTCTGAAATCAATTTGAAATACCAAATGCCATGGAAGACAATTGTAGTGTTGGCTGCTGGCTCAAAAGTCCCACATAAATGGAACCAATCTGACTTCCGTTGGAAGATAGTTCGACAGTGAGTCAGTATCTTGGTTCATGAATCCCTTCTTCCAAGCTCACCAACATAACCACAGGGTCTTTGCTGTAAATCTCAGATTATGAGCAGGGTCATTCATAAGGAGGAACTTTGTAAGCTATCATGTTGTTGTTGTTGTTGTTATTGTGTGCCTTCAAGTCATGTCCAACATAAGGTGACCCTAAGGCAAACCTATCACAGGGTTTTCTTGGCAGGTTTCTTCAGAGGAAGGTTTGCCATTACCATCCTCTGAGGCTGAGAGAGTGTGAGCTGTCCAGGGTCAGCCAGTGGGTTTTCATGGCCAACCTGGGATTTGAACCCTGGTCTCCAAAGTCGTAGTCCAATGCTCAAACCACTATGCCATGCTGGCTCAAAATATCCTAGCCCCAAGCTATTTAGAGCTTAGTAGGTCAAAAACAGTGTTTTCAGTTGAGCTTGGAACCAAATTGTTTGTTTGTTGTTTCAAGACTAGTGATATGGGGTCTCTAAAGCTCACACCAAACTGTAACCTAGGACCCATGGAGGATGTAGTTTGTTGGATTCCATATGGGGTCTCTAAAGCTCACACCAAACTGTAACCTAGGACCCATGGGGGATGTAGTTTGTTGGATTCCATAGGACAGAGCCATGGCACTTAAAATGGAATCATACTGGTGTAATTCTGTAGTGTGAATGGGCCACCTCTTTTTGCCATTGCTGTCTATTCTGAACCGTCTTCAAGGGTAGTTCCATGGAGAGTGCATTGAAGGAGTCTGATTAGGAGATGATGAAATCATTGCTCACTGTGGCCAAGTTGGACAGTGCCTCTGAATGACATATACTGGATTGCACTGAAACTGGTTTGCCACTGTGTCATTCCATGGGCCTTTTCACACTACCCAGTTATAGCACTATCATTCCATTTCAACTGTCATAGCCATATCCTATGGTATTCTGGTTTTTGCAGTTTGGTGAGGTACTGGAGCTATAGCAGCCTGAGAATTCTAAATGTCCCTCCCTAAACTATAAATTCCATGGTTCCTTATGGATGTAGCCATGGCAGTTAAAGTAGCATCATATCAATATAATTTTGCATAGTCGGCCCTCCATATTGGCAAGTTTGACTTTTGCAGATTTGATTACTTGGGAATTTGATTAATGTGTTTTCTCGAAGAACCTCCAGGTCCTCCAGCACAATTCTATGGTCAACTTGCATTGGAAGTCATACTACAGAACCTAGAGATTCCTAGAGAAAACACCTCTCTAGACTTTTGTAGGTCCTCCAGCATATTCTGTGGTCAACGTCCAGTAGATGTTGACCATAGATTTACACTGGAGGACCTACAAATGCCTAGAGAGGTGTTCTCTCAGTTTAAAAAAAATAGTGTTTTTATATTTGTGTTTTTTCCACTTTCATGGGGGTCCTGTGGCCCTAACCCCAGCAAACGTGGAGGGCCCACTGTAGTGTGAAAGGGCCCCAACAAAGAATATGATGCCAATAATTCATTCAGCAACTTTAGTCACTGAATGAGTACAGTCCTATATTCACACAAAGAGCAGCAGGGTATGACTTAATGAATAATATAGGCAAACTGAATGCAATTATACTCTAATTTAAGGGGGAGAAACCTACCAATAACAAACAGTTGCAACTTTGCAATACAGACAATCTCAGGTTCTCACTCTTCCCCCAAAGGAATACTCCGTTTGGCACAAAGGATACATCCACATCAAGGAAGAAGCACTCTCACAAAGTAACACCTTTTCAGCACCAATTTTGAAGCCCATTAAGGTTGTGCAATCACAGAACTCAATTTTCTCACTTCAAATGCAAGCGCAGAAGGGAAGCAAGTTGCTTATTTTGTATTGTCCCCAGGCTATAACAAATACAACTCTGCAAATACATGCATTTCCCACGGTCGGTTGTTTCTTTCTTTCTTTTTTAATTTTTTAAAAAGCAGTTAACACAAACAGACTTGAATGCATACATTTAGTAGATATCAACACAGAGTTAACAAACGTCCTGTTTGCAATAAATATAACACACATCTCAAAAATTGTTTGCATGTTTTTTTAATGTGCCTAATGCAAAATTAGTCACTGATCTAATAATGTTCTCATTTTAATTTGCCAATTAAGTAGTCACTTATCACCATAACTGTTAATAGTTATGATATTAATGCCGAGCGGAAAGCTCCAAGATCATTTTCCTCTTGAATATGATGACTAAAATGGAACTGCACCATCCAGGTAATTACAGCAATAGCACACCAAACATGCCAAGTTACTTTTTTTATATATATACAACTTTCAGAAATCCTCAACCCCAGCAACCATGTTTAATGCAGGATTTTAGGAATTACAGTCTAAAGAAGTAACTTTTACAAGGTCTGAGTGCACCTCATATTTCTAGCAGCTGGCAGCTACCCACCCTTCCCACACATACACTACTCAGCAGGAGAGCCTTAAGAACTGAGCATTGCTCTCTGCCAGATTCTGGTGGAAAAACTCCAAACATACACACAAACATGTGGCCACCAGCTGCAGAGGTTAGAGTGATCACCTTTGTTGCTAGTGATAAATTCAGACAGCTTTTGCCCCTCCTAGAAAATCACCGAAATTACACCCTGAGATTCCTCATTGACCAAATGCCTTCCCTCATGCTTATAACAGTCTTTGTGCAAACTGAATTTTGTAAATAGTTTTAGCGGGGAGGGGGAACCCTGTTCCTGCTTCCCTGTACATTTTCCACTTTGTTTGTGAATGTATTAAAAGTTGAGTCGTGCTTATCTGCAAGCCTTGGGACCAGACATATTTTAGATTTAGGATTTTAGAATATTTGCATAAACATAATGCTGTATCTTGGAGATGGGACCCTACTGCAAACATAATAATATTCACTTGTGTTTTGTATATACTTTATGCACATAGCCTGCAGGTAATTTTATACAATATTTTAAACAATTTTGGGCATGAAACAAAGATTGTGGTACACTGGACCATCAGAAAGCAAAGGTCTCACTATTTCTGCCACCCATGAAAAATGTTTTAGATTTAGAGCATTTTCAATCTTGGATAAGGGAGACTCAATCTGTAGTTATATTTCTTTTCCACATTTGTTCCACTTCGCTAAATGCAGCACGTGTGGATTTTCTCCTTCCGCACTTTATCCTCACGACAAACTTGTGGGGTAGGTCAGGCTGAGAGAAAGAGGAGGAAAACGATTGGTCCTGGCTCATTCACTGAGTTTGATGGGTGGATAAATATGGGAACCGAAGTGTACCAAGTCCCAATCCAGTATTCTAACCACTGCACAACACTTTGACTTTTTGGTGTCTGTTCCAAAACAGAGAGATGTTTAAAGAGAAGGGAAGAAGAAAAGGGGATCCAATGTGAATGCCTTCTTCCTTCAACACAAGAGGAAGATCATTGTTATTTGATGTCAAGTCAATTTCAACTTATGGCAAACCAAACGGGCTGCCCCTGGTATATTTTGGCCCGTGTTGAGCTGGCCCAGTTTCCCCTCTGTAGCCAAACATTGGCTATTTGGGGACAGAGGAAGGCCTGCATCATGTCACCCCTGAGAAAAAGCATGGCAGAAGGAGATGCTGGATTCCTCCTTGTGCAATATCCATACAAATATGGAGTGGCATAACTGAGAGCCAGTGGGGCATAATAGTTTGAGTATTGGACTGTGACTCTGGAGACCAGGGTTCAAATCCCAGCTCAGCCATGGAAATCCACTGGGTGACCTTGGGCAAGTCATATTCTCTCAACCTCAGGAATGCAATGGCAAACTCCCTCTGAATAAACTTGGCAAGAAAACCCCATAATAGGTTCACCTTAGGGTTGCCATAAGTCAGAAATGACTTGAAGGCACACAACAACAACAACAAACCAGTTATGCCAATGAAAATCTCCAAGGTTTAGCTTATTTTGGGGTAACACCCCCCCCCCATTATTTACGCCAGCACAATCCCAAGAGAAATCTGGCTATGATTATTCCTGCTAAGCAAAGAGCCCCAGCCTTTTGTCCTTACATGACCTGGCTCCACTATACCCCTTGTGGGCCCTATGGGTCCCACAGATGTCTATGTGAACTCTTGCTTCTGCACCTCACTTGACAGCCTATGCCACGCAAACCTTCAACAATATTTTCTTTTTCCTCTTGCAGTGGGGGACTAGTTGGCTATGGGTCTGTGTGTAAGAGACCCAGATGTGGAAATAATAAAGATTCAATTTAAATGCAAAGCAAAGGGAATATTTTGTTAATGCTTCGAAATACCCACACTACTTAACGACTAATTACAATAAACCAAAAGCACATATATTTCCTAACTTCTCTAGCACTTTTAATTACCCATTACACAAATTACTGTATTTTTTCCGTCGAGTGTATGAAGGGTATTAAGCATAGAGCAAATTAACTCCTATATTACTGCTTCAGCTTGCACCCTGCTGATGCTTGCCTTGAGCGAGCTGCCATGAACTGAGTGATGCTCACCTTACCGCCAGGCTCTTCTAGTTTCCTGCTGCTTCTTCCTCCCTGCTTTCTTTCTCATTCGACATTCTCCTGGTTGTTCTTGTGAATTTCCATGGAATTTCACTTGCATTTTTTATGTGTGTGTCTGAGAATTTACAGTGATATTTGGTGTGTAAAGAGGTTGGAGTGGAGCAAAGCAAGAGGAGGAGGAGGAGGAAAGCTGGATAGGAGAAGATGACAGAAATATTAGCCTGGAGGGAAATTAAAGCCCCAGTGTGAGGAGGGGCCATAAAAAATATGGGGACGTTCCAGGCATGAAAGGTGGAGTGTGAAGGATGGCTTTAAGAACTATCGACAACTCTTCTGGGATACAGACTTGTGAAAGTACTGTTGGAACTCCATGTGTAAGTCTCGGTATCGTGCAATAACTCAACGTGTAACCTTTTCCCAGACTCTTTAAATTTATTAAGCACCATGCCTTTAGTTCCACTCTTTTTCTCCCTCTGTCTCCCTGGAACATGTTCTTTCCTTGTTCTTTGTGTGCGTATGTGTGTGTGTGTTGGTTTGTTTCCAATTTCTTGTACAGATTGTTTCCTAATTCCTAAATTATTCCTTAGTCAATGAAGTAGCGGCGTTACTGGGCATGACTTGTTTAATAGAAAATATAGGACCAGAGGTAGAAATAATAGAGAAAGAACAAGAGATAGGCTCCAAAGCCACAAAAAAAGAAGAGCAGTCCAACAGGTTTCAACAAACTTTGCATTCAAACAGTATTCACATGAGAAATGAAACAACCAGGTCAGGGAAGCCTTGCATGATAAATAAAAAGATTTTATATCTTCTAGAGACTACTTGTAAGCTTCTTCCAAAATGCATCCAGATATCTATTTACCATATATACTTGACTATAAGCCAATCTCATGTATAAAGTTGAGGGCAGATTTAGGGGCCAAAATGATGTATTTTGATATGACCCATGGATAAGTTGAGAATAAGAACCAGGGTCATGTGACAAATGATCCAAAGGCTGAAGCAAAGGAGAATAATGCCAAGCAACTTACAAAATTTCAGGAGGCATAACTGTTTGAGTTCACACTGAAAGATGGATGGATGAGAGAATAGAGGAAGGTCAATGCTTCCAGGACAGATCAAACTCTTGAATTTCACCAGGGGATAGTTTCTATTTTTATGTACAGTACATACATGGACCCATGGATAAGTCACCTCAATTTTTGGGTCAATTTTTGACTAAAATTTTTAGACTTATACATGAGTATATACAGTATTTTTTTCTTACACCAGCCTCCTCTTTTCTTATGGTTACCATCTTGGTGGCCCAATGTATAAGACAGGGGTAGGCAACCTTTCCCCTTTAAGGGCTGAGGAACTTCATCTCCCAGAAGCCTCAGCCATGTTTGCCAATAGTCCCATGTTGGCCAATAGTTCCTGGGATTCTGGGAGCTGAAGTCCCTCGGCCCTTAAAGGGGAAAGGTTGCCTACCCCTGGTATAAGAACTATGCTTTTGAAAATATGCTGGAGGTAGCAGTCTCATCTAAGCCAGCGTAGTGTCATGGTTTGAGCCTTCGACTATGACTCTGGAGACCAGGGTCCAAATTCTGGCTCAGCCATGTAAACCCATTGGTTGACTTTGGGCAAGTCACACACTCTCAGCCAGAGAGGATAGCAATGGCAAAACCCCTCTGAAGAAACCTGTCAAGAAAACCCCATAATAGGTTTGCCTTCAGGTTGTCATAAATTGGGAACAACTTGAAGGCACAAAACAAGAACAATATTCTAATCTGGTTTCCTCTTTTTCTCTCTGTTTTGCTGTTTAAACATGTTGCGCAAGGGATTCTGGAGGCAGCTGCTGTTTACCTTCCTTGTTATAGAAAGGCACACATAGCTACAAGAATATCAGCTACAATCGAATCCCTTCTTTCTCAGCTCAAGCTTTATTGCATTATTTATTACAGACACACCGCTGCAACCTGGCACTAAAGGTATCTGTTTCTTCAGCCCTCCTTCACCATCCTCCCAATGCTGATGCTGAGAACAAATCCAACCTTCCATTAAGACAGAGGACAAGAAGATGGATTAGGCTGGTTTAGAAAGAGTTTGCAAAGAGGCTTCTTTGTCAAGGGTTTTGTTAAAAGGTATACCTAGCCTTCTTTCACAACCTTTCTATCTTCCACAGTGCCTCTTAACAAAGCAATGTCCCACATGAGAGAGGGAAAACAATTTCCTGCTTTCCTCTACAATGCTATTGCATAGGACTAAATGCAATACCCTCCAAACTGTCCTCATTTGACAGGGATAGTCCAGATTAATCCGCCAACATTTTCAGCTGCTTTTAAAAGGTCCCAGTTTCTCTCTCCTCCTCCCTCCGCCTCCCTCCTTTGTCCTCAGCTTACTTCAGTTGTTGCAAGCTGATTTGAAAATGCAAAAGAAACCCACATTGCCCTTCCCAGCAGGCTTGGGCAAAAGCAAACCACTGCAGCCGCTCCTAGCTTGTGCGTTCTTCCCCATTATTGCGTTTTGCCATCTTCACCACTCTCAGATGTTGCTTGGCCACACATGTCCCAGTTTTAATTCTTAAAAACCATTTTTCAAAGCACAATTAAAACAATACAGCACCCTCTTAAAAGCCCTTACTCAATGCAGAATTTCCTGTTCACTCAGTGAGCGAATCTGTCTTTGATATTTAAAAAGGCAGAAAGAAGGGGGAAGGAAAAAAAAATACTATTCCTTGTCTCCCCAGAAGTTTAATTTAAATAGTTCTTATTCCATTTGGTGCATAGCTTGTCAGTTGCACAAAAAAAGAAAGCAGCATTACATGTCATAACAATTGTGTGTGAGGCTATTCTGGGTTAAGGAGAATCATATTTAATATTACTAATTTTCCCATTATTTTATCCATAAAAATCCTTCCAGCAGTCAACAACGAGAGAGAGAGAAAGTTTTATTGCACTGTATTCCAGGGTCTCTAATTTATTCATGGGATAAATGTTTCATATAATGAATTTTCTAGTAGATGTATTCTGAAACTCTGGCTGAAAACGGGCCACTGTAAAACCACAGGCAGTTTCTTTTAAATGAGACAGATTTCCTTTATCCCTTGTTGAAAAGTCTTCCAGACAGAGAAAAGCACTGGCTTAATGCTCAGCGTAGTGAGGATACAAGAAACTATTTTGGTTTTATTTCAGTTTAACCATTTTCCTTTCTCTCAGCAAAGGTTTCAAGGCATCTTAGGACAGGTTAAAAAGAAAAGACAAAAAAGCTAAAAAGAGATAAATATAAAAAGTTTTTTAAAAAATAAACAACAATTCTGTTTAAAAACACGGGTTGAAACGGTTTTAAAAATACATTTTAAAAAGCATAATAAAAAGATTCAGGTTGCATCTACACAGCAGAAGTATTGCGGTTTGACACTGCTTTTACTGCCATGGCTCAGTGCTATGGAATTCTGGGATGTGGAGCTTTATGAGTTGCTTAGCAATCCCCTGGCATCAGAATGAAGGGCTCCAGATCTTCCAGGAGGATCCACTACAAATAGTGAATTCTTTCAATGCATGAGAAGAGGGATATACCCTGGGTTTGATGCTAAACAAGCCAGATGTCATCCATTCTGTTTGTGCCAGTCTTTGGGTTTGGAGTGTGCATTGTCCGGACTCTGCACCAAAAGGACGAGGGAAGCCAGTTTATTTGGCCCATTCAGACAGGGCCAAAAAAAGGTTAAATGGAAAGTAGTCAGCCCTCTGTATCCATGGATTTTTTTTATCCACAGAGTCATGCATCCACAGCTTGAAAACATTGAAAAAAAATATACAAAATCCAATAAGCAAACCCTGATTTTGTCATTTTATATATGGGATACCATTTGATTACTCCGATACAATACAAGTCCATTGTATTGAATGGGACTTGAGTGTCCATGGATTTTGGTATCCACAGCGGATCCTGGAACTTAACCCCAGTAGATACCAAGGGACCACTGAACTAGGAAGCTGCCTTCTACTGAGCCAACTCTGACTGGTGGCAATGGCTTGCCAGGGTTTCTTTCATACAGGAGTCTTTCCTCTTCCTGTCCAGAAATCCCTGGTATTGCCTTGTGGCTTTCCATCTAAATATTAACCCATGATTAACTTCTGAGCAGATGAGGGTGTATCCACATTCTACAATTGTAGCACTTTGATTCTGCTTTAACTGCCATGGCTCCATCCTATGGAATTGTTGGGTTTGTAGCTTCACATGTGGTGATTTGAGTTTTGGACTAGGATTCCAGGAGACCAGGGGTTGAAGCCACCTCCATCACTTGGCCATGGAAACCCACTGAGTGACCATGGGCAAATCACAATCTCTCAGCCTCAGAGGGAGGCATTGGCGAACCTTCTCTGAACAAACTGCACCAAGAAAACTCTTATGATAGGTTCACTTCAGGGTTGACATAAGCCAAAAACAACTTAAAAGCACACAACAATAGAGGTACAGTTGGCCCTCTGTATTCATGGATTCTTTATCCAGGGATTCAAGCATCCACAGCTTGGAAACAGTCATATATATTTCCATATATATATATATATATATTCCAAAAAACCTTGATCTTGCCATTTTATATAAGGGACACCATTTTTCCTATACTTGAGCATTCCTGGATTTTGGTATCCACAAGGGATCCTAGAACCAACCCCCAGTGGGTACCAAGGGCCCACTGTACCAAGAATTTTCTGCCAGAGAGTTCTAGTAGGGCACCTCACCTAACTATAAATCCCAGGATTCTATCAGATGGAGCCATGACAGTTAAAGGGGTATGATAATGGATACACCTGGCATGTGTGATAGACTCATGCAATACCTTTGAACTATGGACAAGTCCCACTGTGTTCAGTAAGCTTGCTCCCAAGTAAGGATTGTGTACCCTTATAGCCTTATGCAATTTGCCTTTTCTATTTGAAGATTCCTGTTGAGGATTGTGGTGAATAAGGCGATGGGGCGGCAGGGTGGGGTGGGGGATCTTAGGATGTGAATTTTTGAATTGTCCAGAAGCCAGTTTTTAAAATTGCTCCAATCTAATTGATATATGCTGCCATCCGTTTTGACCCTGGTAATAGCATAGCTAAAACAATTTCAAGTGGGTCGAAATATCCCTGGAGTACTTACTGCAGTGATATAAAAATCTTGAAGCAATGTGTCTTATGTCCCGTAAATCATGTTAGACTTAATGAAACCTCCTGCAAGAGCATTCCGTATCTGTGATGCATTTAACTGCACTCTGCAGATGACTTCTATCTGCTTTTAAGAAATATGTAAACCTCTGACAAAGTGCAATGTGGAAAGGACTGGAGGGGGAGAAGCGGAAAAAATATAGAGACAGGTGTGAGTTTTTTTCTTTTTCTTTTTTTAAACCTGAACCCTATTGGTTAATCCCCGCTAGAGGAGAACCGTTTGATCAATTGTTGAACCAATTGTTGAGTCAATTGTTTGATCAATTGTTAAGTCAAGGCAGAGATAAATCCAATTGTTTCAGTAGATCTGGTCTACTTGAGACTAATGGTAGGATTCAGACCACATTGGGTGCTGCCACAATGCAGTTTGTTGGGGAACCAGAGGTCTCTGATACAGAAGGTTAGGTATCTCAAGACTACAAACCCCAGAATCCCATAGAACTGAGCCATGGCAGTTAAAGCAGTGTCAAACTGCATTAATTCGGCAATGTAGATGCAGCCTATATTAGAAGCCAGTCTAATGATTCAAAGGGAAACCCATGGAACAGGGAAAGGGAACTCTTCCAGGGTCCTCAACTGAGTTCATATTCACAGGGTGACTGGATGTCATAATCGCAAAGGAGGGAGGACAAGGCACCACAAAACGTATGGCATTCCAGAAAAATGTATAACATATGACCAAATAAAAGCTAAAAATACTCATATAAATAGAAAGATATAGCTGTGTTAGTCTGCACAATCAGTACGTAGAGAGATCTTGTAGCACCTTTGAGACTAACTGAAAGAAAGAAATTGGCAGCAGGAGCTTTCATAGATGTCAGTCTACTTCCTCAGATACAAATTCATGCTTCTTAGTCATGCTCAAAAGGGAGAACATTTTGGAATTCCTCCTGGTCAGAAAGGTTGAAATGGAGGATGCGTCCTGAAAAAAGGGGATATCTGGTCACCCTGTGTGTACTTGCCCAACCAAAACATTACCTGTGTATAGAGAGATATTGTAGTGCCTTTGAGACTAACTGAAAGAAAGAAGCTGGCAGCATGAGCTTATATATATTATATTTTATATTTAGTTATATATTTTTAAAAATATTTTCAAGCCCTGTATGCTTGAATCCGTGGATAAGGAATCCATGGATATGGAGAGCCAAGTGTCCCTGGTTTGCCATGCTAAAAGGAATGGACCAGCGGGTGGTAAAGAAGCTGGCTTCCTTAGGGACAACAAGGTTAGGCTTTTGGATTTTCCGAGGTATTAGCCAGAAGGATTTTTGTTGTCATCATTGTTTATGAGGGAGGCCAACGGTGTTATAGACACCGGCTGCCTTTCTTTTGGATGGGTCTTGCTAAAGTTAAAGCCAACTTTAGTAAGACTCCTTGGCAAGGTCTTTCAACACATAATATTTATTTTACTTCTATTTTCCCCAAAGCAGTCTCAGTGTCTGTCTTCTGGAAAAGATGGGACTAGACAATCGTAAGAGGAAATGCCTGGCGAGGCTTCAAAACCACATAGGAGCACATTGTTCCTGCAAAATGATGTCTGTGGGCAGCATCAGATTCCCCTGTAAGTCTTTCACAAACAGGAGAACATCTTATTTTTCCACTTTTTGAATTAGTCCACATTCTGACTCCCATCCTTTGGGGGTAGTACATCTAGAAACCTACAGGATTGCACAGCAGAACATTCAGATATAGATTTCATAATGGTTGCTATCAGGAAAAAGGTTGCTATTGTTGCATCCCTTCTATGTATGTTGTTGTTGTGTGCCTTCAAGTCACTTCTGACCCAAAGGCAATCCTATAACAGGTCTTTCCTTGGCAAGCTTTGCTCTTGAGGGGGGGGGGGGGTCATTGCCTTCCCCTGAGGCTGAGAGACTGTGGCTCCTGCCCCACTGCAGAATTAAATGTTTTTTGATACTACTTTAATTTCCACATCTTCATCCTATGAAATCCTGGGGGTTTGTAATTTGTTGTGGCACCACAGCTCTCTACCAGAGAAGGCTAAATATCTCACAAAACTACAAATCCCAGCTTTCCATAGCATTGAGCCATGGCTATTAGAGTGGTGTCAAACTGTATTAATTCTGCAGTGTAGATGTAGCCAAAATCTACCCTCCTGTAACTTAATGTCATTAGAATAAGTTCTACCATCTGCAGCAGCAGAGAACAAGTCTGTATCCTCATTTTTGTGGTGGCCCTTGAAGTATTTAAAGAGTGTGATCATGTCTTCTCTTCACCAAGCTGAACATGCCCAGCAACTTCAACCTGTCCTCATATGTTTTGTTCTCCATACCTTTTATCATACTCACTGCCCTCTCTGAATCCAATCTAACTTGTCTATATCATTCTTAAAATGAGGAATCCAGAACTGAACACAGTACTCCAGGTGAGGCTTGACCAGCACTGCCTATAGTGGGACTATTATTTCCTTTGGCTTGGAAAAATGTGGTTGTACTGTATTAATGCAAGCTAAGATAGCATGTGCCTTCTTTGCTGCAGCATCACACTGTTGCTTCATGTTCCACATAGCATCAACTATAACCCCAATGACTTTTTCACATGTAGTACTGCTGATCCAAGCATCCCCCATCCTGTACCTGTGCATTTGGTTTTTGTGGCATAAATGTAGAATTTTGCATTTGTCTTTATCAAATTTCATTTTGTTAATTTCAGCCCATTGAGTTCTAGTTTATCAGGGTTATTCTGTTGCTATCTTCTAATAGTACCCATCACAGTGTTGTATCACTGGGAAATTTGATAAGGATCTCCCCCCCCCCCCCATCATCTAAATCATTGATAATAATATTTCAGAGTGTCAGCCCCAGGACAGAACCCTGGAGCACTCCATGAGTTTTCCCCACTGGTTACCCTCCATCTCCCCATCCTGCACTTTCTGGAAATATTAAACCAGTGGTCCACATAACTCTGGCTCTTTGTCAAGGGAAAACTGTGCTCTTCTGAGTGCTGCTCCCAGGCATTTCAACAAAACATGAAACGCACAGCTCTGCCTTGTTCCTGGGAGGCCCAGCGGGGAGAAGGAGGAGATCTGTGAGCTGATAAAGCAAGAGATCATCACACCACCGATGCCTGCTGACCTCCTGCGTCAGGTCTTGGCGGGACACAAGTGGCAGGCCAAGCCCCGGGGTCCTTTCAGAAATGGCTGCTGGAATCTCTCTCCGCTTGCTTAGATTATGTGCCAGGCTTTGCAGCATTCACGACTCACTGAGCCTGTGAATTGGTGATGCTTGCCCGGGAGATCTCTTGCCTTTGGAGTCTCATTGCTATCCTAGGCAGCTGTGTCGCCAAGAGCCTCAGAACTGAATATTTGTCTTTCCTTCCCAGCACACAGAATTCAGCGTCTTCCTCCCACAAGGCTTCCCCTTCACAAAGGCATGCCCCCCTCCTTAATATCCCATTGTCATTTTTACTGAGAGCTTGTTATTTTTTTGGACAACAATAATCAGAATCCCGTTGTTGTTGTTGGTTGTGTTGCAACCCATCTTTGACTTTTGGCAACCCTGAGGCAAACCTATCATGGGGTTTTCTTGGCAGAGGGGGGTTGCCCTTTCCCTTTCCCTTGCCCTTGCCTTCCTCTGAGGCTGAGAGAGTGTGACTTGCCCAAGGTTACTCGGGAGGTTTTCGTGACTGAGTGGGGATTTAAACGCAGTGTCCTAGTCCAACACTCAGACCATTACTCCACACTGACTCTCTAGCTGCTTGCTTTCCCAAAGTCTGGTCATACACTGGAACGACAGTCAAGCCTACCTATGTTATTACCATTCCTGTGTTAATAATGCTGATGCCTGGCCTTTCTGAGCAGGGCAAATGATAAGAGAACCAAGAATGAAACCACAGTGCAAATGTTACATCAAAATCATTACTCTAAGGTGGACGATAAATAAAAACGAAATGAAAAGAGGAAGAAAAGTGTCAGTGCAGATAGATCATGTTTCGTCTATTACTCATTAAAGAGATGAAATCCCTCCACAGCCAACTGAAATACAGCGGACCCTTGGTATCCGGTGTGGTTCAATTCCAGGACCCCCTGTGGATACCAAAATCCGTGGATGCTCAAGTCCAGTTATATACAATGGTGTAGTGAAATGGTGTTGTTTATATAAAATAGTAAAATCCAGGTTTGCTTTTTGGAATCTGAATCTTTTTGGAAATATTTTCAAGCTATAGTTGGTTAGGGATGGAGTCTGGCAGGTTTCCTGTGAGAGTGTCTCCAGGAATCAAGCTGAGCCCAAGGCTTCTCTGCTTTTCTGAGCCAACCAAATGTGCTTCTCTTTTATTCGTTCATTTTATTTATTTATTTGATAAATATCTCACTTTCTTCCAAAAGGGGAATCAAAGCATTATATAACAGAGCTTAAAACAAAATAGCTAACTTTATGTGTGTGGATGTGGCTTCAAGTCACCTGTCAACTTATGATGACCCCATAAATTTTATAGGGTTTTCGTAGGCAAGGAACACACAGCAGTTTTGCCAGTTACTTCCTCTGAAATACAGCCTACAGTATCTGGTGTTTGTTGGTGGGATCCCATCCAAGTATTAACCAGGGCTGACCTGCCTTAGCTTCCAACATCAGATGTGATCTGGTGCCTTTATGGTATTTAGGCCCTCAGTTAAAACAATACATAGTGCAAATGTATTTAAAAGCGTGAAACCAACACCTAGGAACATGGGTGAGAATTCCATTGCAATTTGCTTGCTTAGCAGAATTTACTATACTTTGTAAAATTCAGGGCAAAGTGAAATTGACAAATCTGCCCATCCCACTAGGGATGGATTGGCATTACTGTACTTTGGGCAGTGTTTTCATTGGGAGTTACCAATATTTACATAAATGAATGGTGGGGAAAAGCAGAACTCATACCTTTGTCCATCCCCATGTTTCATGTTCCTTTCCTTTCATTTAGGTCCTTTCCGAATTGATCATCATCACTGAGAATGCATTATGAAAGCGTGAGAAGCGGAGGGGGGGGGTGAGAGCAGGAGAGGAGGCAAAACAGACAATTGCCTTGTAAACATCTGGGGAGGGGAGATCGGGGGGGCAGCTATTAAACAGGAATGCTCTGTACAAACGGAGACGCATGCAGGCACACAGGCGAGTTTATCCAAGCAAATCAATTCAAGTTAATCTTTCAGTGTCAGCTGGCTGGGTTTTTGGACTGGTGATGAATGCTTGGGCTGGGAAGATGAAATACTGGGATGCCAAGCCGAGCTCTGACAGCTACAGATGGTACCAATTACTGCCAGTAGAGCCTGTCCTACTGCGAGCCCAAGATGTCTGATTTGTGGCCGCTGAGAAATGAAAGAGAAGCTCTCCAGCTGGGCTTGTCACCTGCCCTGTATTGCTCCATAGTGAAGGCGGGGTGGCGGGCTAGGGAGACAGGAGGGCAAGGAATTGCAAGAAAAGTACTGTTTTAATCACATCTCTTTGCATACTGATGTCCATGGTGCCACAACGCCTAATGGATGTGCATGTTTATACTACAAGAATAGAGGAAAAGAGTGTTTTCTTCCTCACATATAGTTGCTTAGTGGGTGTATTTGCATGTGTTTATATTCCTTAAATTACAAGGGAAAATGCATAAAGGTTAAAAGTAAATGGCAAAATGTTCAAAAAGGGAGACCCGGATGCACCTTTGTTGTTGTTAACTGCCTTCAAGCCAACTTTGACCCATGGCAACCCTGTATATGAGAGACCTCCAAGTCACCCTATTGTCAGCCACCCTGCTCAGCTCCTACAGACTCATGGCCATAGATTCTCTTATTGAGTTTATACATCTGGAATGCAGTCTTCTCTTTTTCCTATTGCCCTCTACTTTCTCAAGCATTATAGTATTTTGTAGGGAGTCCTTTCACCGCATGATATGGCCAAAATACAACCTCAGTTTAGTCATTGTTGCTTCCATGGAGAGTTTGGGGTTGATCTCTTCTCGGATCCATTGGTTGGTAAAATTTAATGATCCACTATATTCTCAGAACTCTCCTCCAGCATCACCTCTCAAATGAGTTTTTTCCTATCTTCTTCTCAGCACTCTTCTCCAGCATCACTCAAATGAGTTGATTTTTTTTCCCTATCAACTTTCTTCACTGTCCAGCTTTCATAACTAGGTGTCCTATATTCAAAAGGATGTCCCTTATTTCAGGTCCAGAAAGTTTCTCCCTTATGGGGCTGAGATTATTATAATGGATGTCCCCTATTTGATAGCTAGAAAGCTTTTCTTTTTATTTAGACCAAACATATAGACCCCTCATAAAGTCCAAAATGCATGCATTGTCTAAGTTATGAATGTGGGCAGTATATACATTTTACAGAGAAAAGTATGGCTAGGTTAAGTGAAATCAATACTTTCATTAGGTATTTAGGCAGAACACAAATTTGTTAATAGCCACTTCCTGGTTATTAACACTGCATGTCATGAATTTCAACTGTTCCTTGTTGCTATTTTGGAAAACCTGGCAACACCATGCCCAGGGGACCTTAGAGGACTGCACTGCTGCCATATTGCCCCCTAAAATTGAACCTTTGGCCGAATGACTCCTTTTCACTCCTAGAGGGCATGAGGGGCAATTTTGCAATGTTTTGCCCCCCTCTGGGCTCCAAGCTGAGTGGTGTCCTTTTTTGCAACATGAAGTAACCCAGAATTCAACATTTTCTGTTGGAGAAAGATCTCTCCTGAGATTAATTCTGCCCAAAGGGTCAAAGAGATTGCAAAATTGCCCCCAAACACATAAGGGACATTTGAGGGCAATTTTTAACTTTTTCCAAAGACAATAGGGGGCCCAACCTTCCTATCAGATGAAAGAGGAGGGATGATTTGGGTTTGATTCCCTTCCCTTGTAGCTCTTCACCCCACACCATTACTAAAATTCACAAAACCTTTAGAGCCCATCTCGAAAGGTCTCAGATCAGAAAGTTGCCTGTATTAACCTAAGTCTGCACTGTATCAAAGACCTTTCTATCAATGGTGTGTGATATGTACTGGATGTGAACTGGATAAATTATATGAAAAACAACAACCTGCAGGTAATTTATCCATCTTTACACCATTACCACAGGCTCCCTGTCATTTTTCTTGATTTGAATCAAACTCCTGTTTGTGTCACTATCCATATATTTTTCTTCCTTCATCTCCTTCCCTTCTTCTTCTTTTTTGAGCAATTCAATAGACTTTTTTTTATTTTAAAAAAATACCCACATTATTTCCTGTCTCTCTGATATTTAAAGGGATTAGTCAAGGCATCTGTGAAGTGTAATTGGCTTTTTCCATGAAAGAGGATCTATATTAAGAAGTTAAATGATCCTGAGTTATTTCTCCTAAGGGGGCTTCAGGATGAAGTTGGAGTAGCACCTTTCCTTCCATGGTTTAACTCTGGGGTTCTGAGTTTATGGACTGAAATTATTTCTGGATTCTTATGTGACTCTTCTCATCCCAGCCATGGCTAGAGTATCTATGTTGGATTGCTATGATTATGATGATAAATTCTAGAAAAAATCTAAAATTGCACACAGGAAAATATGCCTTACTGGAAACAGTGTTTGTGTATTAAAAACCCTGTCTACCACTCTATATTGCACAAAGATTTGTAACCTAGAGTTACAAATATGTAATTCTTCTGTATTCATTGAGGATGTAGTCATGATTATGGCACTATTGCCATGGTCATAAATGCCTCCCCAAGCCCAACTTACCAGCCAGCAACCACATTGAAGAAAGAAAGTCTGTTCAACTGTTGATCGGAGCAAAAGAGGATGAAATTTCCAGCCACTTCTTGGCAGCAAGCGAGGCTGCCACAATCAGAAACAGGAACCCTGTTGCGATTCCTTGTTGCAGACACTCACTGATGGTGGGGAGCTGGAAACTTTATCCTCCTTGCACCCCGATCAAAAGCTGAATGGATTTCCTTCATTCAGTGACACGGATGGCTATCCAGGTGGGCTTAGGGGTGGGAGGGCTAGGGGATATTACTTATGTAATCATAATTAAGTAGCCATATGGAATATATCTGTGCAGAATGATTTCTCGAAATATATCAGGATGAGTGAATACAAGCTGAAAGTTCTGCAAAATCTGACCCATTTTTCCTAGGTGGGATTCCAGAGTTCCAGAAAACTATATCCATTTTTTTTCATCCAGAAAATGAATGACAACTATTCTTTCCATCTCTACTGTAACCACATTAGTATTCCAGCCAAGAAAACCTATGATTCTAGCCCCTCCCAAAAAACCCTCATATTTAGCAAGAGATCTTCAGATATATCCTGAAGCATGTTCACAGCACACATGATTCTCTGTATAGCTTTGTCTTTATAGTAAACAAATTGAGAGAGTTCCAGATAAAGTATCGAACACATCCTTGCTTCTACATTTTGTTTGGGAAATTGGGAAGCTGTCTAAATCAAGTCAGAACATTGGTCCATCCTGCCCATTATTGACTATCCCTTCTGACGACAGTTCTTCAGAACCTATGACTAGAGATCTTTCCCATATTCTACTTGGCTTGTTCAGTTAGATCTCCCAACTTTGGTCCTCCAGCTGTTTTTGGATTTCAACTCCCAGAAGCCCTAATCATCTTCGTCAGTGGTCAGGAATTCTCGGAGCTGAAGTGAAAAACCTATGGAAGACAAAAAATTGGGAATCACCGAGCTTGAGATACTGTAGGTTGAGCTTAGTAGTGAATCAAGGAGGGTGGGATGCCTGATTCTGAAGAGATGGTGGATTGGTCCATGAGCCCACCAAAGAACTTGAGATCTTCCCCATGCCAGACTACCACCACTGCCCAGAACTAGAGATGATACTACTAAAAGCAGGAAGGTGCCTTATATCCCATCAGTCTATGAGTACCTGATATTGTCTACAACCATGATTCCCAAACTCTGGTCCTCCAAGTGTTTTGGATTTCAGTTCCCAGAAGCCCCAACCAGCTTGGTCAACAGTTAGGAATCCTGGAAGCTAAAGTCCAAAGCATCTGAAGGACCAAAGTTTGAGGACCACTGGCCTACAATGCTTGGTAATATGTCTCCATAGTCTCAGTGGAAAAAAAATTCCCCAACACCTCCTATCTGATTCTTTGACCTGGAGTTATCCATGGATTTACCCAGGGAACTTCAACATGCAGAGCATATGCTCTGATGCTGAGTTGTGGTACCCAGGGAACTTCAACATGCAGAGCATATGCTCTGATGCTGAGTTGTGGTGATGGGTATTTTTAGCATCCTTGCCATTAGTAGTGATTTCTCAGAACACAACCTGGAAACCATTAGTTTGTAATGGGCTGTTATTAAATTGCAACTTTGTAGGGGAGGAAGTTTTTTCCCCCTTGCATGTGAATCCCTCTATTGTCTTTTAGATTATTTTTAATTTCCTGGCCACTAGGAGGCTGGGGAGGGAAGCAGGTGGAAAGCTGCAGTCCTGTTTCCCCAAGCATGGAGGGGGGGCAGTGTATGGCAGGGGGAGTTATAGGTAACCTGGTTTATGTAACATTAAACCTGTGGATTAGCTTAATCACTTTGCCTGAGCACAGCATGCCTAATATTTGGCACTGACCGGTGGGTTCGTGTTTCATTCGCCTTGGCTCCCCGCCAGTGCAAGAGACTCTGTTTTCATTTTTCAGTTTCACTTGGCAGGACCTTAAAAGTCACTGGAGAACTTTGCCTGGGTAATAAAAAAAATTGCAAGTTTTATTGAAAACTAATTATTTTTTTCTTCACTATCACATGCCAGATATTTTTAAATGTTACAGCCATGTTAGTGCATATTTTAATGACTCTAGTTTGGAAAAAAAAAAAAGCTCTTCTAATGATGAGATGTTTTCTCCCCACCCAACAGTGGCCAAAGTCAGTCTTTGCTCTTTGTCTCTCTTTCTCTTTCCCTCTCTTTCTCTTTGACCTCCCACAATGTGTAAATATTTAGCTAGACTTTCAGTAATAAGGTTTTCATGAAAAATCCTCCAAGTTCTAATTCTGGTATTTAAAACATAAATCAGTTTAATGCAGTTGGGGATTTTGTTCAGAACTCACAAATCCACACTTGGAAGGAGAAGCTCTTGTGATTTATGAGAAAACCATGAGGTCTAGTGCCTTGTGATGTCTGCAGATGCTTTTTAGTGAGTGTTGGGCTTTTCTGTGTTTGCGTTACAACTTATTTAATGAAAATGGGTTCATGAGAGAGAAGGATCCACCCTATTCAGAGAGTATATAGTTAGTCATGGTATTCATGGTTAAAATGCAGCCAACTCTCCTCCTCATCTTCTTTCCAAAGAGAAAGTTTATTTATTTTTTATTTGTTTTATATCTTGCCTTTTTCCCAATGTGGAAACCAAATGCAATATAAGTTAGAACCAAGGAGTTTCTCCCTGTGTCTCTCCCTCTTCATCTATATCTTTGTCTTCCCCCTTGTCTACATGCAGTTGTGTGTGTGTGTGTGTGTGTGTGTGCAAAATGAGACATTGCACCCCAATAGAAAATCTTTACCCCCATGAAATTTTGCTGTGTGTCCCAAATTTCAAGCATTGAAGAAAACTTAAAATTTCAAACTTTTAGAAATAGAAAGATCTTGTAGCACCTTTGAGGCTAACTGAAAAAAAAGTTGGCAGCATGAACGTTCTTAGACTTAATTCTGCTTCCTCAGATGCACTTAGACAAATGCATCTGAGGGAGTAGACTTAATAGAGTTTAGGCACACAAAGAAAGGGGGCAGGCAAAGTTCTTAAGGGATTGCAAACACAGCAAATAGAAGAATGCTAGATGTGAGTGTGCTTTATAGACTATAGCAAAGCCTTTGACTGCATAGACCATGAAAGGCTATGGAATGCCCTTAAGGATGGGAGTGCCAACACATCTGATAGTCTGATGAGGAATCTGTACTCAGGACAAGAGGCCACAGAAGACAGAGAAACAGAATGGTTCCCAATTGGCAAAGGAGTCAAAGAAGGCTGCATCCTTTCACCCGATCTGTTCAACCTGTATGCAGAATATATTATAAGAAAACCAGGCTTGGACACAGAAGGAGGAGGAGTGAAAATAGGAGGAAGGAATATCAACAATCTGAGATATGCAGAGGACACCATAAGACTAGCAGAAAACCTCACAGACCTGAAACAACTACTAAGGAAGCTCAAAGAAGAAAGTACAAAGGCAGGCTTAATGCTGGACATAAAGAAAACAAAAACAATGACCACCGAGGACCTTCACAAGAAATAGAAATAGTAAAAGAATTCCCATACCCGGGATCAAACATTGATAGAAATGGGGACTGCAGTCAGGAAATCAGAAGAAGACTAAGAATGGGGAGGGTGGCTATGAAAGAACTAGAAAAGATTCTAAAATGCAAAGATATACAACTCAGCACAAAAGTCAGAATCATACAAGCCATCGTATTCCCTATTCCCATGGATAGATGTGAGAGCTGGACAGTTAAGAAAGAGAATAGGAAGAAAATCAACTCCTTTAAGATGTGATGATGGAGAAGAGTGCTGAGGATCCCATGGACAGCCAAAAGGACAAACAAATGGGTCCTAGAGCAGATCAAGCCAGAAACCTCCCTGGAAGACGCCAAGATGACCAAACTGAGGCTGTCGTACTTCGGGCACATCATGAGAAGGAAGGACTCAATGGAAAAGACAATAATGCTGGGAAAGGTGGAGGGAAGTAGGAAGAGAGGAAGGCCACATGCCAGATGGATGGAGTCTATGAAGGAGGCTACTATGGGTCTTAAGGGGTTGCAGGATTTAAGCAGAGCAGGGGAGGACAGAGGGTCTTCTTGGAGATGTCTCATACATAGGGTTGCCAGGGGTCGAGATTGACTCGAGGGCAGTTAACAGCAACAACAAAGGTGTGAGTGACCTTCAGTGTCTCACTCTCTGCAGTGCTAGAAGTTGGGGACTGAAGGAAAATTTCAACAAGGGGACAGAATATTTATTGGAGGGGCAATGCCTTTGTTTTGTCTCACCTCCCAGCACCTACACCTCGCATGGGTACCAAATGAGTAAATCTTATTACCTGTTGCTTACTATTGTACTTGTTTCTACATTACTGTTCGTTAATGCAAGCACAACAAACATAAAAATTCTAGATGTGAATTATTGTCAGTCTGCCACTTTCTGCAATGCTCGAAATGTGGGGACCGAAGGAGAATGTTATTTGGAGGGACAAGTGCCCCATTCTCTCTCTCCAGTAGCTACATCCATGTAGATATATCTGCAGAGGCTCAAAAAGGGATTCCTCCATCACCTCTGGGAGTAAGAGCTGTATGAAAACCTCCACGGAATTTGAAAGCCATAATCCCTCTGATTCAAGAGTTCCCTCTTGCAGTCAGACAAGGCCCCTGGTGACCTGACCTCTTCTCTGGAGGTGGTGTGTGTTACAGTGTTCAGCATCCCTAGAGAAATAATATGCCTTAGTATCAAGGCTTGTGTGATGTATTTGACCAAACAGAGGGTGCTTCAGTCAGAAAAAAAAAAGTATGCTTCCAAGCAACTGAAATCTATGAGCAACATTTTCCTCTCCAGCAGTGATACTCTGGATCAAGATGTGTTTTATGTCTTCCTTTCTCATAATCCAAATACTTTTCCAAATAGCCGTCCAGTCAGGATGGGAAAATCTGCCTATTTTGTGCCATTCAGTTAAAAAAACAACAATCACGCCATCTTCTTAGCTGGCTATGTTTAGCTGGGAGAAGACAAGACTGAAAGATGACATGATGGCTGTCCTTTAAATATTTGAAGGGATGTCATGTAAAAGATGGAGCAAGCTTGTTTTCTGCTGCTTCAGAGACTGGAACATCAAATGACAAAAAGAGAGATTCCACTTAAACCTTAGGAAAAATTTCTTTACTGAAAGAGCTGTTTGACTGTGAAATGGACTGCCCCAGAGGATGGTGGGCTCTTTGAAGGTCTTTAAGAAGAGAGATCCTTCTTTGAAGGTCTTTAAACAGAGGTTGCATGGACTTCTTTCAAAGGTGCTTTAGCTGTGTATTCCTGGGAGGTAAGGGTTTGGGATTGTTGGCCCTTATGGCTCCTTTCAACTCTAAGATCATATGATGTGATGATTCTTTCCATCTGCAACATGAAACATTTTTGAATGAGGGCACATTTTTCAAAAAGGAATGATTCTTTGGTATGCAAATATATATATATTCTCAAAAAACAAACTAAAATAAAACTATCTCCCATCTTTATCTTCAAGAGCTGGGGTGCAGAAAGTGTGGTACATAGTTTGCATGTAGCCACCAGGGCTATTTTTGACACTCCTAGGATCTTCCCAGTCATTACCCCCCCCTTTCCCCCCCCCAAATAAATAAATAAATAAATAAATAAATAAATGCCTACCTTCACTCTCTAGGAGGCTTGGGGTCAATTGCTACATCCTCCCTTCAAAGTTTTAATTGACGTTCTATTTTTAAAAAGGCTGGGTTGACGTTGTTTGGAAGTGACTTTAAGTCAACTTGATGACCCTATCATAGTATTTCCTTGGCATGATTTGCTCAGAGGGGATTTTCCATGGCTTTCCTCTGAGGCTGAGATAGTGTGACTTGCCCAGATCACCCAGTGGGTTTCCATGGCCAAGTGCGGATTCAAACCATGGTCTTTCAGTGTCCTAGTCCAACTCTCTAGAACAGTAGTCCAGAAAAGCCATTTCTCAAAATTCTGGATTATATTATGAAAGCTCTAAACTTCTTATTTGTCCTTAACAATACCTATCATCTAAAGATAATAATCATTCAAATGATTTTTTTAAATATACCTGTTGTATAGATACAGATATTCTTACTACAAAATAAATCAGGGGGAAAACTGGGCAGAAGGGGGAGAGGAGAAAGAGGGAGAGAGAATTTGAAGGTTATTTATATTGTTTGATGGCAGAATGTGACATTCTCTCCCTAGAAAACAAAAATAGCCAGGGAGCAGATGAGCCTGGTTTGAGGTGAAAAAGAAGAAAGGAACAAAAAGTACATTTTAATGAGACATTTACAAATTGTTCCGTACAGGAAGATCCACATTATAGCAGCATTTTGTCAAGGAACACGATGCAGATGTCTCTCTTCGGAGTTTGTCCGAAAGCAGTGTTGGTTCAAATCACACAAACACCAAGCTGACTTTCAAGCTTGGCTTGCATTGTCCGTTCGGACATCATCAACCTTGTCTTGTCTTTCATTCCTCCTCAGAATGAGGTCTGGATAAAAGGCATTTTCCCCATAGGGAGAGAATATATACTAGAGGAGAAGAATAATGGTATTTCTGGGTCTGCCATCAGGGTTTCCTCTGTGTTTGAAACCATTTTGGCACAGTGGTTGATGGCTGTGGGGCTCAAAATACAACACAGGAGGTGCAGAAGTTATGATATCCCAGTGGAGGTGAAATCAACACTGAGTGTTGTTATTTCTTGTTCTTTGCTTCAGTGTAACAGTTCTTTAAGCAGCAGGGGAGCTCCTGCGAGCAAATACAGAGACCCTCAGAGGAAATATTTCTCCGGATGCAGCCTTCTTTGCCTGCCAGTCAGGCAGTTTGAGGGAAGTAAGGGGCTGAGATCTGAATGGGAAATCATTTTGTTGGATTTCACTGTCTCCATGAAAACACTTGCTATAGTGCATCCGATAAAGTGCATCCAAAACAATGCACACAGTTTTAAATGTAAATGGCAAAAATGGTTTTTCTTCCCATGCACCTTCAAGTCAATTCCAGCTTATGGCACCCTTATCCTAAGGTTTTCTTGGCAAGATATATTTAGAGGAGTTTGGCTATTTCCTTCCTATAAAGCTGAAAAAAGGGAAGACAAGATAGGACATAGAAGAATTCCCAAGCTAACTGGTATCTTCCTCTTTTCCATGGTTGGTGCCAATCTGGACGAATTTAGAAACACTTTTTTTTTCCAGACTACATCTCCCAAAACCTTCCAACTACCATGCCCAGTGGCCATGCTGCCTGAAGGTTTTGGGTGGTTGTAGTCCAAATAAATAACTTTTCCTAATTCTCTCTTTTGGTTTCATAAGGTTCCACACATGGAAAATGAGTTAGCATTGCTATTAGTGCCAAAGCAGAATAAACATAGCTTTCCCTTGACTTTGCTGATCAATACATGGAAATTTATTATTAACTTAAATAGTTACAATAGTAGACCCATTGAATCCTATTTACCTATGTGTTGGTTCACCATTCAACAATTGATTCAATAGGTTTTGTTTTGTTTTGGACTAACCAAATTCTGCCCTGTTATCATTTTTTAAAATGTTGTTTGCAGCATCCCATGACAGGATAGCCAGGTAAATATTTCTGTCTTGTGTTCTGTGTCTCTTGTCATGACACTTTTCAATTTGTGCAAGAAGAACTCATCGACAGGGAGGACACTTTGCACTTCACCCCACATGAACGAGCATTTAATGGGGCATCTGAATCCACCCTTAAATGTCTGTGACACACTTAACCCATGAATCACTTTTGAACTATAAAACACTCCATCTGTTTGCTGGTATAATTCATTTCCTGCAGGTCCCTCAGCTCAATCTTTCCTACCACTGTCAAGTAATGTTGACTTTGGCCATAAAGGCAATGGCTGGAAAGAAAAATGCAGGGAGACACAACCACCAACCACACACATTTGGCTCTTAGTTACTTTTAGCTCTTATTTAATTCCAGTCCCCTATGTTGCCTTGTGTGCATCTACAGTGTATAAATAATGCAGTTTGATGCCACTTTAACTGCCATGGGCCCAGACTACAGAATTGCTGGGATCTGTAGTTTTCTGAGGCACCAGCACTCTGGCAGAAAAGGCTAAAGACCTGGACCCCATAGAATGGAACTACAGCACTCAAAGTAGGGTCAAATTGCATTATTTCTGTAGTGTAGATGCATTCCTTTTATTCAGTCTTCTCTCAGAGTTGTCTCTGTCCTGGGCAGTTGAAAGCCATCCATTGAACCAGAAGAGCCACCCCTTAGGGGCCGTCTGCATTGACTCTAATCTATAACCTACCCCCTTTCAAATATTTAAATGTCCAGCAAGGATGGAAAAAAATACTGATTTCTGCCAGTAGTACCTTAAGTATATTAGACCATGATAAAGAGGAAAGAGACAGCCAATGTAGTTTAATTGTTGGACTAGGAATACAAGAAACCAGGGTTCAAATCCCTGCCTGGTCAGGAAAACCCACTGGGTTTCCCACTGGAAACCTACTGGGTAAGTCATACTTTCTCAGCCTCAGAATAAGGCTGTGTTAGGGTCATCATATGTCAGGAATTACCTGAAAAGGACAACAATGGAGGAAAAGGACCAAACAGAACTCTTTTTAAATGGCTCCATACTTTCTTGTGTTTAGGAGCGTATGATTTTAAAAGTATTATTAATCAACTAGAAGTATGCTAGACAGGTGGAAAGGGCTGTGCACAGTCATTTGGAACTATGTACATGTACTTGTTCAAGATAGCAGTGCTTTGGTACTCTTTACTCTTCTCTCCTTTTCAAGTGACGACTCAACATCCCATCTCTTTGGTTTCCTTCCATGCCAGTGACCTCAGATCTCTCTCTTCTCCTTTCCCTTTTACTCTCCTCCACAGCTCCCTATATCAACTTTCCCGGCCTTGTTCAGAGTAGAAAGAGTTTATTCTTTTCTCGAGCTGCCCTTCCGATCTACAACATCTGTCTTTTCCCCTCCTTGGGTCATGGGGATGGGAGAGGAATCTCTTTTCTTCAAATACATTTCTTTTTGCCCCTTTGGCTGATGGCCTTTACCGCAACATGTCTGTAAACCTCATGGAAACAGTACGAAAAAAGTTTGTGTCGATTTGTAACATTATAAAGAGAATGAGGTGTGTTCCATGGAACAATGGTGTGTTGTCAAGATGTTGCTGCATTTCGAATAATGGAAACCATTTGGGAGGGCTTCACAGCCATAATGGGGGGTAGTAGACTGTGTATGTGTGTGTGTGTGTGTGTGTGTGTGTAGGAACACACACACACACATATATATATATATATATATGCATTTACACATAGATACACACACACAATTCTGTAGGGAGGTAGCAGCTGCAAAAGTCTTTTCCTGAACTGTGTAAAGAGTAGATGTAAGTAATAAAGGAAGATATTGCAGATGTACTTGGCCTGGACACTCTTCAGATGAAATGCTATACAACTTTCTGCAGTCTCTTAAGTCTAAGGATCTTGATTCTGCACCCTGCTGAGATATTCAGCACAAAACCTGGATCATGAGTTTGCTGAAAAATAGGGTCAGTAGGGCTATTCCTGTGGAGAGCATCAAAATCAAGAGAGAAACTTCCATTGCCGCTTTTCAAATGGGCATTTTAAAAGTATGTTTCATTATATAACCAAGGCAACCAGAACTGTACATATATGCCATTCCTGTCTCATTGGATATCAGATGATAATGGTCTTTTTCCTTCTAGGTTCAAATTAAAAATCATGTAAACTTTACATTTGATTTTATTTTTAAAAAAATAAATTACAAAAAACCTTTCCTTCTCCTCCATTAACCAAAGCCCCCCCCCCCCGTTTTTTAAAAATATCAAAGGAGCTTAAGGGAGAACTTGGGTGGGGACGGCAATTCACTGTGTAGCAATAAAATGACATACAAGAGATTGAGTTTATGGCCAATGAAATATTGGTTTTAGTGGCAATCCATCTTTAATGGATTAGATGGCAATCCATCTTTAATAGATTGTCATCTAAAGCTGCATCTGCACTGCAGAAATACTCTGGTTTGACACCACTTTAACTGCCATGGCTCAATGCTATAGAATTCTGGGCATGTGGCACCAAATATCTCAAAAACCTACAAATTCCAGACTTCCATAGCATTGAGCCATGACAGTTAAAGTGGTGTCACGCCAGAGTATTTCTGCAGTGTGGATGCAACCATATACTGTGTTTGCAAAAACAGCTCATCCAAACTAGAGCCTGGAAAAGTAGGTGTTTGGGACTACACATCCCACAATCCAATAGCCACCATGACTGCTGCCAGTTTTGGGAGTTCTAAAATTGAAATGTTTCCAAGCAATGATCCAAATAATTCAAGAAGGAATTGTTTGTTCTACCCTCCTGGTGGGTTGACTGATTGAAAAGCATCTACCCTGCTTTTTTCTTTCAGCAGTTTCTCCAGACAGTGAAATTACAGGAAAGTAAATTGTTTTTAAAAATCTTTATAACTAAAATGACCTCAAATTGCAGATGTTGCCCCCTTGGAGAAACAGATGATCACAAGATTGCCACCAAGATCACGAAACTAAAAAAATTAAGTAAAAATTAAGCCTGTAGCCTTATGAACGATTCAGGGTTTTGCTGGCTATTGGGGGGGAAAAACAAGGTAATTAATCCTCTCAGTGGAAGCCAATCCAAAGTTTAATCACTATGACTGATAAGGCCATGGATCTAACTTCAGATCTGAGACTGATAAGTGGCCAAAGGGTAAGCCCTTTGAAAGCCTCCTGAAACTGACCTGCAAAATTTCTCCAAGTTTCTACAGTAGAGAGAAACTCAGGGTGCATCTACACTGTAAAAATAATGCAGTTTGACACCACTTTTAGTGTTGTAGCTCCAAGTGAATCAAATCTCAATTGAATCCATGGATTTTGTAGTTGTACAAGGAAGGCCACATGCTAGATGGACGGACTCTATTAAGGAGGTCACGGGTATGACTTTGCAGGACCTAAGCAGAACAGTGGAGGACAGGGAGATGTCTCATGAACAGGGTCACCATGGGTTGAGATTGACTTGAATTATTTTTGGCCTTCTCTGCCCAAAAGTGCTGGTGCCTCTCCAAATTACAAATCCCAGAATTCTGTACAATGGAGCCATGGCTGTTGAAGTGGTATGAAAAACTGCATTATTTCTACAGTGCAGATGCACCCTCAAACATGTTCCTCTAACCTGCCAAGACACCTCCTGTTTACCCATGATCCTGAAACTATGGTTTGTCCATCATCCATCAGGCTGCAATCGCTGCTCATTTTATGCGCTGCCTTGGCTCATGGGCTGTGGTCCACAGTTCCAGTCTTAAAAACATGAACAGCAGGAAGCGACTGTAAAAGTTGGGTTACCCAGATTGTTTTAAAACAAACATTCACCCAATGTAAAGTCTTAAGGGTGATTACTTGGCTTTGTGATTTGTTTATCCTCACTCGAGGGAAATTTCGCTAATAATTCTGACAAAGGCTCCCTGCTTGTTTATGGCTCTTAGCTGTCGTTTTCATTAACGGCAAATTGTTCAATATGATGCTAAACTGAAATATATTAGATCAGCTAGAAATCTTTGCCGGCTCTCAAAGGCTGGCCATTATATATTCAAAACAGGGACCTAATGTTTCAGAGTTTCATATTCTACTATAATTATATGGTTCAATGCAAGTGATTATATCTCTTCTTCAGTATCAGACTGAAAAGTTTTGGTTAGCTGGCTCCCTTGTAATTTACTGCCGAGGCATAATGGGCCAGCCTTGTGGGGGGAAAAAGATGATAAATGACGCTGGTAAGGATTCATAGATTTATTAAATTTCTATCAAACTGTGCAACAAAAAAAAAATCTGCTTAAGTTAGAAATGGGCTCGAATTTTTTAATCAAAATTCATGAGTCCTGGTACTTGGTTCACTAGGTCTGAGGAAGGCTTGAATTGAAGACTGATTAAAGAAAATAAAAGGTTTATTTGAAGTAATTTTTCAATGACGGCTTTTAATTGGATGTTAAATCAAATTCTTATCTGCCTTTCTGCAGATAGCACATTATATAAAATACAGTTTGGGGCTTTACCACTGTAACTGATATGCAGAATAACAATTGACTTCTCACTTTGCACTGTGAGGAAGGAAGGTGGCCGATTGCCAACCTGTCAGAAATTAAGAATGGAAATGAGTCCCAAAGTTGGGGGATACCAATATGGTTTACAAGGTGGTTCCAGGTACTTCTTAGGGGGACAGACAAATATTTTTACCTGCCCCATCCTCCAAATTAATTATTGCTTCATTTGTAAGAGTGCCACCTCCCCACCAGCAATCCTTCACATCATCTTTTTTGACGGGTATCAAACAGGATATGTTTTCATTTTTGTGTCTTCTGCTCTTTATTTTGTTCTTCTGTTGTGTGTTTTTTCTCCAGCTTCCAAATGTATTTTTAAAAAAAAAGTTAAAATGTGTTGCTCTTTAATGCATGATATCACAAATTGCACAGTCAATTGCAGAGCTGGGGAGAACTGTAGCCAAAAGGCTCTAGAGGTTTGTTGTGTGCCTTCAAGTTGTTTCTGACTTATGGTGACCCTAAGGCCAACCTATCATGGGGTTTCCTTGGCAAGATTTGTTGAGGCTGAGAGAGTGTGACTTGCTCAGGATCACCCAGTGGGTTTCCATGGCCAAGGGAGGATTCGATCCCTGATCTCCAGAGTTGTAGTCCAATCCTCAAACCACTTAATGACACTGGTGCTCCAGAGATATCTACACTAAAATGTTGTGTCTGTTTGATTCCACTTTAACATGGCTGATCCCTATGGAATCCTAACAACCGTAACAACAGCAATGTTCCTAATATTGATTCACCATTCAACAGTTGACTAAATGTATCATTCTAACTGGGAGTAATGAACGGGATTCCAGCAGTTGCATATTTGGAATGGTGCATAACTATTCATTGGTCCCTTTCATGTATCCCTTTATTTACTAAGATTGCAGAAAGATCCCCAATCGTGCAATGGGACATTAAGCCAGCACATTGGCAGCGACATACTGAGTTTCACAGTTTATCAGAAGGGTCTTGTAATGCAACCATTGTGTAACCGTGTAACTAGATTTACACTTCACATACACAATGTAGGATCTTGGCCAGTATACTGTGAAATCCAAAATCTCATCTCACCTGCTGATGAATCCTTGAAGCGATTATCACAGCAGACAAGTTTGTTGCAGAGAATTGTGATGTACTAGATGTAGATGCCATCCATGTAGCGCACTGACTAGCCCTATTCCTGCTCACAATTGTTTTCCATAAATTGGGTGTGAGCCCTGGAATATTGTCAGAGCTCCTTGCAGATGTGTGTTGGAGGGGGGAAATTGATGGTGATTGGCAAGCAGTCATGCAGGGACTCTTATCTGCTATTATACCTCTTCTCCTTTGGGAACCTATGATAGATTTCCAGGGAGCACCAGGGGTTCCCCAGAGCACTGTTTCAAAATCACTGACTTGAGAATAAATACTATATAAATACTGAGTATTATCAGCTTTGGCCCTGTGTCTTCTTCCCCTCCTCTCTCTTTCACCCACACCCATCCCTCTCCTTTTATCTCTTTTCTTAAGTTCCTCTCACTCCCTTGGTTTCCCACTCCCACAAAGGTAATTTTGATCCTCATTAAATCATCTTTCATATCTGTTTAACCAGCACAATGCCAATTAGTAGCAGTATATCTGCCATGCAAGTATTATGACTTGCTTGCTGTCCAATATTAATTTCTTCTGGGGGTATCGCAAGGTTGCTTATTTTGGAGTCATCATTTCAGGAGTTCCTTCATTAATTTCCCACAGAGTCATGGGATGCGGAGGGAAAAGGCTAGAAAATGAAATCCTTGGGAGGCAAAGTTACTTCCCCTCCCTTCCCTACCATTTTCCCCCAGTGCTTTACTTTTTTGAACTAGAAGCTTTCACTGTTAGGAGAGACTCTTAGAATCACAGTGCTGAATATTATTATTGGTACATTAGTTGGGGTTTTTTTAAAGTCCTGTTGCACTTCTTTCTAATAATCTATACAAGGTGAACAGTGAGTGGAAAATAAGGTCCTCAGACCTGAGATCACCAGGAAAGATTTGCAACATGCTATGTAAGTTCAGAAGCACAAATGAATCCACCAGTGAACTTAGAAAAGGCCATTCACTGAGCATTGAAAGGTATTGGATATTGTTTCTTAGCCATTTGAGATGTACGTTTCCTAAATGCCCTGAAGGCACCAGATCCTATCTGATCTCAGAAGCTAAGCAGGATCAGCCCTGGTTAGTACTTGAATGGGAGACTACTAGGGAATGCCAGTTGCCGTAGGCTGTATTTCAGAAGAAGGCAGTGTCAAATTATCTCTCAGTATTCCTTGCATAAGAAAGCACTATGAAATTCATGGGGTCACCATAAGTTGACAGGCAACTTGAAGGCAGAGAGAGAGAGAATTTCTTGGAAAGACGATGGAGATTTGTGGGAAAGAGATAGAGAGGAGATGAAAGAGTGACAAGATTTGATGGGAGAAAATTCTCAGGATAATAGAAATATTAGGCTCCTTCTTCTGGAGGAGTTCCTAACTCAGAGGTCATAGAAGTGGGTGCCTTATTTTTCTATTATGATAGAGGAAGAGCACAGTACAGCAGTAGAGCATATTCCATTGCATGCAGAAGATCCCAGGCTCCATTCATGGTCTCTCCACCTAAAATGATCAAGTAGTACTTGATGTAGAAGTCCTCTTCCTAAGACCATGGAGAGACACTACTGTACTAGTCAGAGTGGATGGACAGTCCAAACTGATGTAAGATGGAAAGATGGAAAGGAAAAGCAGTCCTGTGGCACATTCAAGACTTACCAATTTATTTCAGCTTAAGCTTTTAATAGACTATATTTTTTTCAGGTGCATCTATAGAAGTGGGTTGCAGTCCATGAAAACTTAAGCAGAAATAAATTGGCTAGTCTTAAAAGTGTTACAGGACTCATTTTTCCTTCCCTTGTTATGCTGAGCCCAACTTATTCAACTGTCTCTTTGAAAATTAGTAAAAGCAAAAATTCCCAATGTTTCAGAGATGGAATCTGGGACCTTCTGCATGTGAAACATGTGCTCTACCACAGATCTGTGATTCTTCCAACGGTAGATTATTCTTATGCTGCCTTCTTGGTTCTTCTAAGTTTTCCCATATCAAAAACAGAGAACTTCTGAGCCATGGGTACTGTAGATCCGAAAGCTGAGTTCAGAAGTATAATGTGCTAAGAGGAAGCTCAGAAGGTGTCTTCCTTCATCTGAGTGCCAGAAACCTTACTGTGAGGTATGGAAGCTGAAACACCTTGATCACCCAAGCTACAAATGGAAGAGTTTCATCCTAGAAGGTCAGGAAAAAACTATCAAAGAAATGGAAATCCTGTCAACAAATCGGTAAGATACAAGTCGCCATGAAGATTTGTAGAGTAGGGGGTTATTTGTGTGATATACTTGAGTTCATAGTGTCTGGAGCCTTTGTAGCATTTCTCAAACCTCCGTGTAAGAAAATAATCACCCTTTATGTTCAAATGGTACTTTATTATATATCCAGTATCTTTATGGATGAAATTCACAAGGGCTCTCCTTTTTTTACAGTTAAAAAGGAACATGTTTTAGCCCTTGACCAGATATGGTTCTAATTATAGCACTCACATTGTGCTGTTTTAATTGTCTTCCTAAATGCACTTTTGACATCCTGCCAAGAAAGTGTCAGCAATTTCTTTTAATTGAAAAAAGGACTTTTAGTCATATCCACTGTCTTGGACAAGACCATAATTTTCATTGTATTTAAATCCACTCTTCTTCCTTCCTACCATTGCAGTCTATGATGGTTCCCACAATATATTTTACTTTCCTCCTTTGCATGAACCTGACAGAACAGCCTAGTTGCGTCTTTTCAAGTACAGATGGCTGGTAAGGACTCCGGAGGCCCTTTCACACTATATAATTATAGCACTGTGATTCCACTTTAACTGCCATGGTTACATCTAGGGATGGAAAGAACATTCAAAAATGTTTGGAAAATGATTTTAAAAACATGGTTTCTAAGTGTCAAGAAACCCTGACAAGAAGAATCCTGAACTGACAAGAATCTTTGCAGTTTGGGGTTTATTCTGTGAAAAATTCGCACATGGTTGTTTTGCACTGAAAAAGCTATTTCTTGTGCAGATACTGCTGTGATTGGGCACATTCCATGCAAAATTCACACGTGGTTGATTTGCACTGAAAGCCTCTTTTTAATGCAGAAAAAGCACTAAAATATTGTTGTGTATGTGGAAAAAGCAGTTTCCCCACACACAAAAATGTGTTTTTATCTGCAAAACAACCATGTGCAAATTTTGTACTCAAAAAGCAGAGGCTGGATGGCCATCTGTCAGGGATGCTTTGATTGGGAGTTCCTGCATGGCAGGGGGTTGGACTGGATGGCCCTTGTGGTCTCTTCCAACTCTATGATTCTATGATTCTATGATTCTATGTCCTGTATTGAGAATGGGCTTCAAAAACTGGACAATTTTTCAGAGTCCTTCTCCCAGCAGAAAGAAAATTGCTAAAATTACTCATTGCTTCCTTTGAGAAGAAAAAGAATGACAAATTACATCCCTAATTGTACCCTATGGAGTTCTGGGACATGTAGCTCAGTGAGGCACTGGAGATCTCTAGCTCTTCCCATCACTCCACCTCTGTTGGGTGCACTAGTAGGTCAAGTATAGTCAATAATTGCCATTACATTACATTGCTTCTCATTCCTTTTTTCATCTGATTTGCTGCTGATTATAATTATATTAAACTACAGTGGGCCCTTGGTATCTGCAAGAATTTGGGTCTAGGATCCCCCATGGATGCCAAAATCCATAGATGCTCAAGTCCCATTAAATACAGTGGTGTAGTCAAATGGTGTCCCTCCTATGAAATGGCAAAATCAAGGTTTGCTTTTGGGAATTTATATACTTATTTGAATATTTTCAAGCTGTGGATGCTTGAATCTGTGGATAAAGAATCTGTAGACATGGAGGGGCGACAGTATTGTTGACAGAACAGGCAGCAAACTGCTATGTTTGTGTATGGTTGGTTAATGGATTAATTAATTATGGAGCTTAGGAAGATCCAGCTCCTATGGAGTCATGAAGATTCCTTAATGGCCTTGGGCCAATCACTTTCTTAACCTAACCTTTGCTGTGAGGATAATATAACAGGTAAACGAATCCATGTATGCCACTTTGATCTCTTTGGGGGAACAGAGCTATGCAACTAAGGAATAAACATGAGATGACTGGTGAATAACAAGGGGAAACAAGGGGAAATGGTTGCCATCATATCCTCCTGCTTCTGTGCTTTCCAGGACCATCTAGTGGTTCACAGTTTCAATAAGGATGCTGGAAGTCTTTGATGGATGCTGAACTGTAGGAAGTTTTCATAGGAACACTAATGCCTCGTAGCTAAGTGTGTAGCATGGCTCTCCTTCTTTTGATGCATATCCTTGGTTGCTGTTGACCAGTGGGCACTGCTTATTGTTACAGGCATGCAGATTAATTGAAAGGATCACTTCCCAGATTGACCGGTTAATCTGATCATGGTGATGACTAAAGTTTATTAATTGCCATCTAATTTGCTGTTGTCAAAAGAATGCTGATCTCTGCTCGCATTAGATGGAGTTCCGGTCAATTCCAACAGCAAGGTACTTAACCAATTATCTCAAGCCTTTACAACCTCATACCTCCTCCTTCTCTTTTATAGCAGTTGTGTGTTTTGCCTATGGTTAGTTGTGATTTTTGAACTTCAGGAGGATGTTTCCGGCTGCGGGAAAATGCCCTGATCACAGCCTTTGGACTGACATAGTGGATTAGTTGAGATTTAAACCAGTGACCTCCTAGCTCTGGCTACTGTCATCTTGCTTCTTAGGAAAGCACAACAGGGCTGTCTCCGCTCAGGTTGCTGGAAATCACAAGATGATGAGAGGTGACGGATCTCGCAACAGGGTTTGATTTCTGCCTCCTTGGGCCACATTCCTGCAAATAAAGGCTACAGGAGGTCACTTTGTGGGTCCAGAACCAGTGAACTGAGATCACAGTAAACTTGTACAAGGTTTTCTTCTCTCTGTGTGTTTCTTTTTCCTTTTTTTCTTCTCTCCTCCACCAGATTTTTTTTCTCCCCATTTTTCTGGCAAGTGGAACTGTCATCTTTCTAAATGCAATAATGCAATATGGAAGAGGAAATAATATCTGTGGGACTTAATAAATGAAAAGAGAAAAAGCTCTATCGTGCCAAGTATGAAGAATGAAAGCTTCAATTTTTTTTTAATTCAGCTCAATCAATTGATTGTTTAATGGAGAGGTGTATATTTTTAAAACAGAAGTCCTGTTTAAATGGCCCAGTCTCACTTGTAACAGCTTTGAATGCCAGACTAAGTTCTTCTTGTAAACCAGGGTCCCATTGACATTATTGAAGTATAGTGTTGTTATTCCACTTTAACTGCCATGGCAACATCCTATGGAATACTGGGATTTGTAGTTTGGTGAGCAGGTACGAGCAGGTATTTGGAATTCTTGCCTCCTCAAAGTGCAAACTTCATAGAATCCATAGGATTTAGCTGTGGCAGTTAAAGTGAAATCAGAGCAGTATAGTTGTATAGTGTGAAAGGGACCCAAGTTTTGCCGCCTTGGTCCAATCCACACTACAGAAATAATCCAGTTTGAGACTACTTTAACTGTCCTGGCTCAGTGCTAGGGGATCCTGGGAATTGTAGTTCATTGTAGCACCAGAGCTCTCTGACAGGGAAAGCTAAATGTCTCACAAAACTACAGTTCCCATAATTCTCTAGCATTGAGCCAGGGCAGTTAAAGCAGTCTCAAACTGGATTATTTCTGCAGTGTGTTTGAACCACAGTAGGCAAATCCCATCAAGGCTGCCATTTAATAGGGAGTAGGGGAAGATCTGTGGTTTCCTGAAACATTGGCTAGTATCCTGCTGGATAATTCCTATTTGATTGTATTTTGAATGATGATTCAACCCATAGGTAAATCCTACTCATTCAGGGAGGCTTAATCTATTCAGTAGTAGTAGGATGTAGACTGTAAAATGATGGATGTTGTCATTGGTACCAGCTCGCTCGTTGCCATGATTATTTACAGTATTTTTAAAGAAAAAAAGTGTAGTTTCCCCAGAAATTGGAGGAGCAACAACATCTGAAATCCAGCATGGTGTGGTATAGGTGTGGGACTCATACAGCCTGTGGACCCCTGGGTGCTGGTTGCACCCCTTGAACCCTCCATTGTTGAAAAAAAATGGCTATTGTTATCCCTGGAAGCATCTAATAGCAATGATTTTACTTTAAAACAAAACGTAGCACTGCCTTGCACCTTATTCTCCCTCCTTCTCCCCCCCCCCAAATGAAACAAACAAACAAACAAACAAAGGTTTTACAAAGCTGGAAGTGAATCATGGAAAGCAATATCGATATCTTATCCTATGTCTCTCTCTAATCAGAGGAGGGGGGAAAAATCAAAATAATTCTCCCTGGGTCCTTTCACACTACACAACCATAATGCTACATTCTAATTTAATTGCAATGGAAACCTGGGATTTAAAGCTTAGTAGCAAAGAGTAGCCAGGATTCTCAGCTAGAGAGCTCTAGTGCCTTAGCAAACTATACATCCAGGCTGACACAAGAATGTAGATGGGATCTGGTGACTGGAGGGTATTTAGTCCTGCTAAAGTGGAGTGTAGTGATGTACAATTGTGCAGGGTGAAAGAACCTCTCATTCCCTCCACAAAGTGGTTCATCAAAGGTGTTGTAAACTTTCAGAGTCCTGTACTCCCCAATTTACTTGAGGGCAGATAGCAACTGTAGTGTCCCTTCCCATTATCACTAGGAGCATCTTGTTTCAGTTCCAGGTTCGATTTTGCACTGGCTGACAGAAATGCAAATGTTCCCGTCAGATAAGGATTAATTTGATTTCCATCCTCTTTGTTCTAATGATGCGATTCCATTTCTGCTGGCAAGGCAAGTTTCATTTTAAAACCACATCTGTATTTTATCATAACAATGAAGAATTATTATTATTATTATTATTATTGTTATTTTGCTGAAGCACTGAGTGAAGCCAAGGCGTGGAGGGGAAGGCAGAGAGAAAGAACTTAACAAGGCTTCTCTGAAGACACACTTGGGCTGTTCCAAATAGATTAATATTTTCCCGTCATAATCTACAGGTTACACAATTGCCGCTCAGATATTAAATGAGCAAACTTCTTTTTGAAAAGGAAAGGGAGTTGGCCAAACCTGTTGCTCTAATTGATTCCTTTGATCCTGATGAAGTGTAACCTTGCCAGGACTCGGAATGGAGCAAAAGGCAAATGAAGGATGCTATTCCTTACTTGTAGGCAGGAAAGCAGCCAAAATGAGGGAATGAAAGCTAATTGAAAGCTAAAACAAACATGAAAAGGAATAGCCGTCTTTCTCCTTTTCTCCATCTCAGACCTTCTCCCAAGGTCTGAAAGCCCTGCCATTAAGGTCAAGATGATCTATCTATGGATTGATCAAGTGCGTGAGTGATTGGTCACTTGAGTAAAGGATAAATTGACTTTCTTCATTTTACAGGAGAGATATTGAATGAAATAGGTGGGTCCAGTTCAGCCATTGCTCAGCCTGCACATTCTTCACTGTTTCTTTATGATAGATGGTGCATAAGTATGAGAAACAAATTGTCTTATTAACTGTGAAGGCTTCAATACACAGAATGAACAAATTGTGGCTTGTAATCCAAGAGAACCAGCATAGTGTAGCGGTTTGAATGTTGGACATTGACTCTGGAGACCAGGGATCGAATCCCAGCTTAGCCATGTAACCGCCCACTGATTGACTTTGAGCAAGTCACACTCTCTCAGCCTTAGATAATGACCCTGGCAAACTCCCCTCTGAACAAATCTTGCTAAGAAAACCCCATGATAGGTTCACCTTAGGGTGTCATAAGTCAGAAACAACTTGAAGGCACATAATAACAACAGTCCAAGAAACAGACATCACACATCAAACACTTCCTCCATTCTGAACACAGGCTGCCTATAGAATTGATAGATTCTGACTTGAGTGCCCCCATATTATAACCTCCATCTCTTTACTCACATACCATAATGAACTAACCTGTCTTCCTGGTTTGTCCTTTCTATGCTAACAACAAATGGCAAATTTTGGTATCTTTGTCCCCGGTCCCTACATGTAAAGTAGGGGGTTTACATTTGAGACAAAATGTTGAGACCTGTGACTCTAACATCATCACTATTCTTCTCCTGTATGATTTTTTAAGATATCTTTGCCTGATGAAGGAGCCAGTGGAGCTTCAAAAGCTTGGATGATACATTTTGTGTATTTTAATTGATATCACTGTTTCATGGATTTGAGATTTTGTTGTAGTAATTAAATGGCAAGACTCTGTTAAAATATCGATTGGTATTCAGTATTGCAGTTACGGATTCATAACCCAGAGGGCCTTCCATGTGTGCTCATTTCTACTCTATAGTGAGTTTAATTGGTGTCAGTTGTCTGCATAGATGGTGTTTTGTTTGGAAGATAGTGGCATGCTGGTTACAAAAGAGTGGCTGAGGATGCAATCTTTTGCAATTTTGTTTCCATTGAAATTGATCTAAATTCCCAAAGTGAGATTGTGAGAGAAATGAGAAAAGAAGAGAGACCAATTTGTCCCTCCCTATTACAGAGTATCCCTGTGCTAAAGATTTCTAATGGTGGTAACTCAAGGCTGATTTGGAATGAAACATAGGGTTGAAAGACTCAGTCTTGTTGACTTTTTTGCAGGCTCCTTCTTATGTCCACATGCAATTTTATTTCCCCAAATGTCCTAGAAGAGAGCTGCCTGATTGCCATGACTGTTTCCCCAGACTTTTCCCCTAGCCCCACATCTTGTGGTGGGAAGTTCTAGATTCTACATTGTATAAAGAGCTGCTGTCTTTCGCCTCTCCTGAATCAACTGCTTGCCTTTCTTTGGGTGACCTCAAGAGCTAGTCTTACAAGCCAGGGGGGATGATTTTCTTTCCAGGAAGATTTTTTTAAGGAGTTGATTTTTGAGATGGAAATGAAAACAGGACCTTGTGTTCTACAGGCACAGCCAAATCTGAGCTTCTAGCTTCCCATGGGAAATGCATCGCTTCTCCTTTGAACAGTTCCTGCTGTGTGAGTCAATTGTGGATTCAACTAGCTAGACTATCTTCCTTTTGTTTGGTTCTTCTTTCACTCTGCTCAGGCCCAACCAATGTCACAAACTGATATTCTCACTTAGACATCTCCTTGGTTCTGCCTGTTTCCATAAACATGGGACGTCTCCTCTCCCGGTGCATGAGTTAATGGAGCAGAAGGGCTCTGGTTGAGCTCAGTTGCACACCAGGTCAGGCCAAAGGTAGCTTTACCATGCTCAAGCTGCCTGCCATGAATGGGAGACATAACAGATAACCTTCTCTCTTCTTTGTTCAGTTAATAGAATCACTAGGACACACACCCTCATACATTGCAACTTAGGTTGACTCAGCCTGGGTCACAAAATGCAGTGTGAAAGCCTCAGTAGGAGGGCTTCTGTTGTTCTATTCCTGTGGTGTCATTTTCAGAATTTAGATAAAGAAGCAATTAGCAGGTGACCATAAAGCTCTATGGCAGAAGATGTGTTGGCTGTAGCCTTCCCAGACTGTAGCCTGGAGAGCCTTTTTGTTTTGCTTATCCATATGCCTCAGTGATCTCAGTAAAGATAATTATTTCAACTGCTGAAATACTTCAGTATAGAAACCTTAATTTGCAGGTGTAAAGGGCTCTTTCTCGGTTAGTTTGATCTCTTTCCCACGTAAGTATATATTAAATTTGATAGCATTGTGCTCCCTGTTTTCAGTTGGTCCAACAATACTCACATTTTGCACTGGCTTCTGGGCAGCATCACTTAGAATTAAGTCCAGCAGGATCAACACCAGTTGGGCCATTTCTGTGACAAGCAGTTCTCAAGCACAATCATTTGAGGCAACTAGTAGTTTTTTTCATTATCAGAAAGCATATAGATCTACGAAATGAAGTTTCTCATTGCCACAACACTTTGTCTTTTGAATGCCCTCTGTCTTCAGTCTCCATCTCAAAATGACCCTGGGTGTGTTGATCAAGTGGGGGAAAAGAGCATGACTCTAGTTCTAACCTGCTTTCAAGACCAGGAATTATGAGCCACAGCAATTCTGTGGGAAAATCAACCCCCTTTAAGTTTTGCATGTTCTTTGATGCTATGGCGTCTCTCTGATGTAGAAAGAGACACCACCTTCCAGATACCCTTCCCTGCTCAAATGGTAGAGTCTGTATTCAGAGATGTTCATACCACACTGTCTCTGTCCATTTTACCAGGTTTCCATTAATCACATGATATTTCCTCTCTTAAATCCAAGTATTCCAGTTTTGGTTTGAAGGCTTCTCATGTTAGCATAGAAACACCTATATGTGGTTTCCCTTTCCAAATGTCTGTGCCACATGATTTTTTCTATGTTGTCTTTGACTGATTTGTTGTCTTCTACTGTGTGTATTTCCATCCTGTCCCCATTCAGGCAATCTGATACATTAGGGGATATTCAACTGGAATACCAAATACTCCTCATCTTTCTCCTGGGGTTCCATTGAAAACCTAGAGATGGGTGAATGTTTCAGGGAAGACCAGCCCTACCATTAGGCAGAGTGAGGCAGTTGCCTCAGGCAGCATTCACCAGGAGGCAGTGGTGACTGGTGATTCCCATATCATTGAGCCAGTGAATCCATTCTGGATAACTTCAAATGAGTGATCTAAGATGCTGAACCTGTTTTGAAGATAGGGTTCAGAACCTTGGATAGTTCCTTTAAAATTTGGTCCAAAATGCAGAGAAGATACTTACTGACATAAGAGCCACCAACTGTCATCTTTGGGTGATGGCATCAAAATGCTGATGGAGAGAGCTATGTACTACATGCTTCCTCTGTTCCCCTGGTATAGCCCCCCCTTCAAGAGTAGTGGAGGATGCTCTCCCTTCATAATGCCAAAAAAAGATTTGACTTCAGTCTAGTTGGATTTTGTACACTTAAGTGATGAGAGGGTGCCACATTTCTCTTCACCCCAGATAGCAAAATATCCTTGGCTAGAGAGGGATGAATTCAAAATGCAATCTGTCCCACTGTCTCCAGTAAGGCAGCCCAAATGCAAATTGACAGACCCTGTTGGAGCTTATGCTTAGTCAAATTCTGATTCACATCTGACCTTCATCAAGTGAGGCTGGAGAGTATGGCTCAAACCCTATTGTGGCTTTCATCTGATGTTATGCAAAGGTTGTGCAAGGGGTTATCACCTATTCAAGATTTCACAAGCTGGGTGGTGTTGATGTAAAGCATAGCTCAAGCACTTGAGCTGCCTAGAAAGTTTCATACCTGCACTCCATAGTGGTTGGTGGAGAGTTGGAATGATAGCTGAGATACAAGAGAGTGCCAATTCTTACTGTCCGTTGTGTGATCATTTGAGCAGTTGAGTAACTTCAGCGTAACTACTCTAGTGTGATTTTACCCCATACAACTGGTAAACATGATCTTGGCCCATGGCAGAGACTGTGACACCACCCTGCAAACCCTATCTGCAAATGCCAGATCCACATTGCCAAGGGGAAGCTCTTGATGGTGCTGTTAATAATGGAAGCACTGAGTGGGTTGATTCACATGTTCAGCAAACACTTTAAAGGAAGAAAACCCTCAAGGTGTTTTGAACTGTTTGACTGAAACTTTCTAATCAGGCTGATTTGTGTTTCAGAACAGCATCCTTCAGAAGATTATATTTTTTAAGAGTATAATGAATGGAAGGAATTCCATGTAGCATCTCTTTGGAACCAAGGCTTTAAAAGTTAAAAGATGAATTGAGATAACATTAGATTTGCTGGTGCATAGATGTTCACTTCCTCTGTTTTCTACCTCTGTTCATTTTTATTTTTTTATTTTTTTGGTCTCATTCCCAACTCAGAACTTCTATAAAGGGGAAAAAAGATAACTAATGTAGCAGGTCCTTGGGAATACACCAATATGAGAGCTTAGCATGCTGTCAGAACAGAGCTTGTCAGATGCTTCTATTGTACTGGGATGTGATTTTTACTACCCAGTACGATTAGAGGCATGATTCATGTATTGTGGACTGTTGAAAAGGAGGGTAATTTGAGGTAACAGAGAGGATTCTCAATGCCAAAACAATAATGATAATTCATTCAGTGATAAGGAATTGTTATGACACGTTTTCTATTATTAATCTGGTTAAAGGGGTCTAGGTTAAATGACTGCAGTCGATTAAAAGATATACAGAAGGGGGGAAACGTTCTATATTTATTACAGGCTTAAGGAAAAGCAAATTTGGTGGAGACAAATCGCATCATGGAAGAGTGCACAAAGTGTGATTTAAAGAGCTCCTTTCGTGGGAATATTCCATTTTAATGAGAAAACGAAATATGTCCTTCTTTATGAATGCATATATGCAATTCCAGGTAAAACACTGTGGCATCATGTAGGATTTGTAGCCAGGTTTGAGCTAAAAATGCTGGTAATGGCTCTGCCTTTTCCAGTTTGTTTACAGTTAGATTTACATGCATGTCTGTCAATCATAAGAGTTAAAGGAGGCAGCAAAGCTATCCTGGTGACATAACATCTTTCCAACATCCCATCCACCATGGGATGATGTTTCACAGATCAGAAGATAAGGCTGGTGAAACAGTCAGAAATTTTGTTACTTGATACAGATTGAGTCTCCTTTATCCAGAATTCAGAAATCCAAAACACTCCATAAATAAATAAAATAAAATAAAATAAAATCATGGGTAGCTGAGATAGTGAAACTTTTGCTTTCTGGTGTTTCAATACACTTTGTTCCATGCACAAAATTATTAAAAATGTTGCATAAAATTACCTTCAGGCTATATGTCTAAGGTGCATATGAAACATAAATAAATTCTGTGTTTAGACATTGGTCCAGTCTCCAAGATATCTCATTATATGCATGTATGCAAATACAGTCGGCCCTCTGTTTTCGCAGGTAAACCATTCCGGAGGACCCCCCCCCCCCCATAAAAATGGAGACTCGCCGATATTCAAGCTCCATAGGCTTGAATGCAGTGTGAATATTCAAAACCGCGGACCTCAAGTCTGCAAGAATGGAGGGATGATTGTAGAGGTATTCCAAACTGAAACAGCCCTTGGGATTTATAGTGGCTGGTGAGAAGAAACCAGCCCCTGAGGTTAGTTGACAAAATGTCCAGGAAGGCAGGTGGTATCCTAGAATGTACCAAGCTAGTGTTGCAGCTATTGCACTGGCTGACACAGGAGATAAAGAGTTGTAGTTTGGTTGCCAGGAGGATCAAGATTCCTCCATGTTCACCAAGCCTTACAAGAGTCTCTAAGGCAAGATTCAACGGAAAGTACTATTTTCAAGTTGCATTAAACAAATGCAAGGGATACATATGATATCTAAGATTCTGTTGGATGGAATAATTTCCCTTTGACTTCCATTTTCTGCTCTTAATGAGACTTTTAACAGCTGTCACAATTTAAAATTAACCTTGCCAATGTCCTATATTTTAAGGTGTGTGGTTAAAAAAGATGAATCAGACTGATGTAGTTTTCCAAGCACTTGGTTTCTTGGGAGCTTTATTTAAAATGCACACAGCAGCAGATGCTTCTCCCTTTTCAAATCTAGGGTGCATTGCCCTGGAACGGACGCTGGGATCAATGCACTTTTTTTCCTGGGCATCTTGCAGTACAGGACAAATAGCAGTTAGGTTAATTTAATTTCTGGCAATCCAGTCTGTATCCCTTAAGGCGATATTAGATGGGAGTTTGTTACAGTATTTTTCAAATCAAATTTAAGACTTATGTTAATAGATTTTTAAAATGAGCTGACACTTCTTTTACTTAGTGGGATATAGGGTATATATTTATAAGGAGAGAATGTAAAATTTCCACCTGACCTCTAACAAAAGAGACTTTGGGAGTTGGTGAGTATATATGAGCAAATCCTAGCCTGGGACCAAGACAAACAAACTGGCATTGATCTGTAGAAATCAGTGGCCTATTCCAGCTGTACATTTTCCATTTGCAATATTAAATCTTTCTGAGTTATAACTTAATGACTTTGGGATGAGGAGAATTTTGTTTGTATTAAGTTGGTAGTTTCCAAATCACTGCACTGATCAAAATCCAGTTGTCATTTTGTATTTTCACTTCCCCAGACAGTGTGACACACTTCTTCCAACAAAACAAAATGCTTATGATGTAGGGTTTTGTATTATTTTTTTGCAAAGAAAAATATATGTATATATATATATATATATATATATGGAGAAGAATTCTATCAATAAAATTAAGAAGTGAGTCCAAAAAAGTGTGTCCAAAGTATAACAAAGGTGAAGACTACTAATTTCAATGACACTCTCAACTATCCTTAATTATTCTGATGGAAAATGTGCAGCTTTAAAATGTTACTTTCTCATTGTGGGAGAAAAGTGGCATATAAATTCAATAAATAAATAAATATTGCCACTCAGCATGGCCACGGGGAGTTGTAGTTCAATGTGTAGTTGAAGCTCTGAAGAAAACAGGGAAAGAGATCATAGCCTAAATCTTTCTTCTCTAAGTTGGTGCCTCTCAGATACGTTCAACAGCAATTCCTAGGCAGATCAATGGTGAAGGATTCTGGCAGCTGAAGACCAAAACTACTGGAGGCCACCAGCTCAGGCAATGCTAGTGAAGATGCTGTAGCACCAGTAACCTAAAGAGCTGTATTGTGAATCTTCATTAGTTAACAAGCGCCTTGAAACAGGACGAGAAAGAAAAGATTTCAAGTTTATCTGAAAAAGATGCCTACAGAATCCATGGTAAATTGCCCAGAGCCGTGGGGTTATTGGCCCCACAAATGAGTTTTTTGACCCCTAATAGGCTTCAGCTTGATTTAATAGGTCACATTTCACTGCCTTTATGGACATCCTTACATCTTCTTTGCAGGGTAATTATCTTTACACACATCTGATGTGGCAATGTAATTGACTCCTGCTTTTGTACAGTTATAGGTTAATGAACCAAACTGATGGAGAGTGTTTTAGCTTTCTCAGTCAGCCAAAATAAAACTGCAACCCTTGTGGCTTGGTTTGGATTTCAAATAAAAGTTGAAGGAGTGGATGTGAGCTGCTCTTCTTGATGCCTCCAATTCAATCAACTAATTAGTATATTTCCTACAATTTTGGCTTGGGTGGCTTGCAATGTACGGTATTACAATATAAGATCAAAGCACTTGACTTTAAAGGAGGAATGAGCCCATCTGTCAGTGGATCCATGCCAGCCCATAGAAATCCATCAGTTCTAGGGCCAGGATTGATAGGACGTGGGAGAGCCATGATTGATTGAAACTGGATCAATGCCAGGAAGCTCGGATGGTAATCCTTTCTTTTCTGCACAATTTCCCCCAATGTTGATCATTTCTCTCCCAAACAGATACCAACTCAGTGCTACTGATGCCTTCTTTTTGAGGGACAGAAAACATGTACAAAATATGCATATGCATCTCCCCCCACCAGTTGTGTTGTTATGTGCCTTCAAGTTGCTTCTGACTTTTGGTAAACTTATCACAGGGTTTTCTGGGGCTGAGAGTGTGTGCAGAAGTAAAAGAAATGTGTTTGCAGAAGAGAGATGGAATTCATTCCTCCCAAGTCAAACTTGACTTAATGGTGGTCAACAACATTTTTTTTAAAAAAAAAAAAATCCTTTTCTGGAGCCCTGGTGTTGTAGTGGTTAAATGCTGGTACTGCAGCCACAACGTTGTGGGTTCGATCCCAGGGCTCCAAGGTTGAGTTAGCCTTCCATCCTTTCGTAGGTCAGTAAAATGAGTACCCAGTTTCTTGAGGGCAATTGGCTTACAGATTGTAAACTGCATAGAGAGTGCTGAGTTCACTATTAAGCAGTAGAGAAATGTAACTGCTATTGCTAAGACAGCTGGCTATGCTCATTAAAGTGATATACCTGGTGGCTTCTATAAGGCCAAGGAGCTGAAGAAAGAATACTAAGGAAAGGTGCTGATTCTAGAAGGTTGAAGAAGATGCTATTGGGGATCCATGTCCATCATCCAAGGACTACGTGTTCAGTCCAAGAGGCATTAGATGCCCTTAACTGAGTCTATTTTTCCCTGACCCTTGTCTCCCTCAAGGGCCTATGTTTGGCGATTATAGAATAGTAAGCTCTCTAGCCTGGTAAAAGGTAAAAACCCTCTAGCCTGGTAAGGCAGTTCCTTATGTGATTTCCAGGGAAAGTCCTAAACTAATGGGCAGTGTGAGCTTTCCAGGGAAGAAATCTCTGCCAAGCTTCTAAGGTAACTCAGGATTCCCCTGGCACAGCGAGTCTACGTCTTTAGATCCAATAATCCACATGATCATGAGTGCCTGGGGAGACTTTTGATTTGCTTGGATCCTTGCTTAGCTGCAGGTTATGGTCCATTGCTTTAAATACTGCATTAATCACTCCATGAAAGGAGGCAATGGAATTAGCTTCCTAGGTTTCATTATTTTTTATACATTCATATTTAGAACTTCAACAGTATGCTTAAAAGTGTCTTATTTCATTATGCATTTTTTCTAAGTGAGCTTATTATCAGGAATATGTTTAGCATAAAATTTATTAGTGACATGCCCTTTAATTTAGCCTGTCTAATTGATGCTAATTTAGTTAGATTGCATTAAATTATACCCTTTAATGTAGCAGTGTGTGGGTCAAGAAATCCATTCCAACAGGTTAGGTAATTTTTCATGCAGCTGAACAGTAAAAAATGGTGGCGGAGGTAAAGGAAAAAATGCAATCATGTTCCAAAATAATAGTTTTCTCAGATATTACTCTCGGAGAGAAAACATTTCTTCTGAGTGCTCTCATTGCAAAGCCTTGCAGAGCTCATCTTTCACCTCATCTATCTTCCAAACAAAGACAAAGGTGGGGAATTAATGTTTTTAGCCTTAAATAAAGTGGAATCATTAAGAGTGATCCTTACTCCAGCCTTCACTCTATGTTTATCACACTAGGAGAACTGATAAGAGTGAAAAATATGCTCTGTCTCTCTCTCCTATGCACTCTTACTCTTTTTATCTTAACTTCTGACCCATTAGAATTAGTTTGGTTCAGCCGGTTGGCCTAGAAAGTAATTGATTTGATCTCAGTGATGTGCAAAGAACCGGTGCAAATACTGGCCACAAAATAAAATAAAACTTAGCCTCCAAGGACAGAATCATATGAAACATTTTAAAGATTTCGTTGTGGAATAAACCTTATGTTTCCAGTGACTTAAGACAATTGGGAGTTTTTAAGAGCCAGAATGTTCCTTTCAGACTCAGGAGTTCTATGGAACCAGCTTTGGTTTATCTGGATTAAAATAATAGATTTGTTAGAATTAAGTTTAGATGAGTTTTCACACCTTTGCTTAAAACTCTGCAGGTGCTGTTGTTTGTGGAACACCAGCAGTTTGCTCAGCTTTAATTTCATTTTTCATATTGACTGCCGCTGCTTCTTTGTCCTTTCCTGGATCACTTATATGTGTGTGTTCCCAACCAATCAGGGATCGCATTGCAAATGAACAAATGTCACAATATTAATTTTAGTGTGTATGAATAGGATCTGCATACATTGAGTATTCTACACCAGGAGTTGTGTGTGGTGTAAACAGACAAAAATGAAATAATCACATTTTGGCTGGCATCTTCTTTGTGATTGATGCACACATAAGAGCAGCTTAAACACAGATAAGTCACTTTTTATGGGGTACTGAGGGTAACTCTTTTACCCTAGTGCTTTATACCAGTGGGGAAGGGATGGGGAGGCAATTCAGGGCTTGTTTACATGGACAAAATACCCCAAATTCCCCCCAGGCGCGCTGCATCTTGTTTACAAGACACAGGGCTAAAACCCTGAGTCAGGTGTGGACTGTCTTCACAACACCCACACTCAACTCAGGGCTTCCTTTCTCTGACCTGCATTTAAATAACACATTTTGCTTCACGTCTTCAGCTCTCTTTACAGTGATAATAGTGGCCGCCTCCACTGGTGGTGCCAGTGAGCTGCCTGATACTGCCACTGTGGGTATGAGTTTCTCTGAGGTCAGAATGAGGTGCCCAGTGTCAATAACATGGCTGGGCATTTCTTTCTGACCTCAGTAACTATGCCAGGCAATGAATGGGACCTCGTAGGAAAGTAGCCACCCATCATTTGTTGTGAGAGCCAAAAACCTTCAGCAAGGGAGAGCAGGTAGAGATGAATTCAGGGGAAATTTGGAACCAGAATCCTCCAGCACATCTTGGAGTATTCCGGCAACTGAAGTTGGGGTCTCAGCCCATGAAGATCTGGTTCAAGAGGAAAGAAAAGTTGGATGCACTTCTGGCCTCCCAGAGGAAGGAAAAGGTGGATGCATTTCATTGGAGAGATCATCTTCATTTCTTTTTCCCTACAGAGCTGAGACCAGCTGCTTCTCTATGACCAGAATGACCTCCACCTTACCTTCCCCTCCCCACTGTTAAGTGAGAGAAGGATGGGATCCTCTTTGGGGCTTTATAGGTGTTGGGCAGTGGGAGGATGCATAAATGTAGGATCTGAGCCTTTATCAGAATCGCACTGGGGAGGTAGAAAGCCAGTTGTTATGATGCTACCAAAGATTGTGGTCTTTGGAAACAGCTTGGTAAATTATAAACTAGATTGCTGCTATGTGGACTCCCAAACCTGTTTCACTAGCCATAAGATTTGGGTTTAAATGCTGCCTACCTTCCCGTAAACCATTCCACTGATTGGATTGAAATCCCTTTTTTCCTTTCCTTGAGATGCCTACCCAAGTTTCACTCCAGCCAAAACTTCAACACTGCCCAAACTTTGGTGGTACTTCTTTGTAAATCTAACATTCTACACTTACATTGTTAAGGATCCAAAATGGGAAGGCACACTGTGGAGATGCTCAACTCCCTGGTTGTTTGGTTGTATATATTTTATCAGCTGGCTTGACTTTCAAGAAGGGGTCATCTCATGGGAGCCTTCATTTACACATGAAGAAGATTGAAAGGTTTTACAGCACCCCAGTGCTCTTGTTTCAATCAAGGATCCCATTTTTTATTTTCCTGTAAACCTCCATGTTGGAGCAGCCTGGAATCAAAGCGAAAAGATATCAGAGATTTACAAGTTTAATCTCATTGAATGAGAGCGATAAGCCCAGTAATGCCGAGTGCATATTCTCAGCACTGCTCAAAAAGGATGAGATCACCAAGGCTGGAAGAGTGATTCATCCAGCTCCTTTATCTTCACATGGCCCAAATCTAGAACTAAAGGCTGCCATGCTGTAAAATAAATAAAACCAGCTGTGTAGCAATTAGTCTGATTGCTTGCAGAGTTCCTGCTGTATTCTTGTTTTGTTACACATGCTAAGAGAATCAGTTGTGGCATCCTCAGTACTGATGCTGTTACAGATTTTATTTGCCCATCCCCTTAGATTTGTCAGAGCTTAGCAACGTTTCTTTTTGTGGGCTAGGACACATAGAACACACCAGCCAACATGGCCAGTGTTTTGTGTTTATGCTTCTCCAGATTTTGTGATGGAGTTCTTCAAGCAAAACAACAGTTGAGCTCTTGCAGCAAACACATAACCACAGTGTCGGGGCTATAGAGATTATCAGATTGGGGGAAATCAGGGAAGAAAAAGGCATACTCCCAGGAAAGTTGTGCGATCACACTGAAGATTATCAGATGAAATCGCACTTATCCAGGACTTATCGCAGGAGGAACCAGGAATGCTCCAGCAGCAAACAATTCCCAGGACTTCCCCATGAATGGTTTGTTGCTGGAGATTTCCTGGATCTTTACAGGATAAGTCCTAGATAAGCGCAATGTGTCTGCCAAATCTTCAGCGTGATTGCATGACTTTGCTTGGAGTATGCCTTTTCCACTCGGCTTTTTTTCCAAGTCTGAAAATCTCCTATGTTATGTATCCTGATCTGACCTCCAAATCCATACTACAGCGGGGAGAGACAGTGTTTTGTGGTGCTGATGAGCAGGGTGCTGAACATGTAGGTCCCTCCAGAGAGCTGTTGTACATTAAGAAGTTGTGACAGGCCCCTGCAAATGGTCCAATGTCTGCCCCTTGTTCCTCAGGTCTCTGGTGGAAACAGGCAGGACCCATCATACGTAAGCACTGCATTTACATTTACTAGGCAGTATTCATTCTGGAGGGGAAAGTAAATAAACTATTTGGCGATTGTGGTACCGAAATGAATTTACTTCAGTATTAAGGGTTTTCTTTGTTTGCTTCTTCAGATCCTGGTGATGAGTTTTGCTCAGTACATGCAGATCTAGGGATGAAAATCTACATTTATTTCCTTCTTGTGTGCAAAATTGAATAACTTCAAAATTGTTCACCTGCTGGGTGAATTTATAGGAATTTTTGCACATTTTACAACTATTTGTCACAGTTTAGGGCTTTTCAAATGAAGAATTCAAATAATTGACTGTTTTGCACACACAAAATTGGTTCTGTGCCAAAAAAACAATAACACATGCACCATTTTCTATGCAAAAATGTTTGTGTACACAAAAGTACATTTTTTGCACAGGAGTCCTCAATTGTAAAAACAAATTTCAGCTGTTTCCCATTTTCTCAACCTTTTTCAAAAATGAGAAAAATCTGCATTTCTTACATCCCTACTCTGAACCTTTTTCTCTTAGCCTCTATCTGTTATTGCAGGCCACATTTTCCATTTAAATTTGGCTCAGCCTTTCAACTGGCTCTACTTAACAATGTGCTACCTCATTGGACTGCCTCTAAGTAAAGAATTCTAGAGATTTTAGTTCTGAAACATATCTCACCCCTCAAGAAGATTAAAAGGCAAGTGTTGGAACAGTTGAAGAGAAACCTGGATGTAAACAACCTCCTCCCTATGTGTAGTTTTGTATGTAACATTGAGACAAAGCTGCCTTGCAGAATTTGAAGATGTGTGGAACCTGAAAAGCAACTATATTCTGCTTTGTATATTAGGCCAGTTCCATTTAATAAAGTAAGCTAATTCTCTCCTTCCTTAGATATTGGCAGTGACTAACTTGTGATTATAGGGAAATGCAAATGGTACTCTCCATCTATGAATAATCTAAACATGATTTATATCCAGACATATACCCACCTCCATTCTCCACACACTGTTCCCAATCCAGCACTGGATGCTATGTCCAAAATCTGCCATCTCCTCCATTTTTCGGATGGCAGCAAAATGAATTCAGACCAGAAGCTTTGTATGGCTTCTGTTCATTTTTCCAATGAGGTCTGTGCACTATTATTAGGAAGTAAATCCAGTGGACTTATGGATAATAAAACATGCACAGGTTCACACCGTCAATCACTTTTGCTTGAAGCTTCTTCATCAGTTCCATTGTTATGCATAGAAACTGCCTTACAGTATGATGCTATATTTTATCTTTCAGATAAGGTGCATCTACATTGTATAAATAATGCAGTTTGACACCACTTTAACTGCCATGCAGAATCCTGGCATTTGTAGTTTTGTGAGGCACCAGCACTCTTTGGCAGAGAAGACTAAAGACCTTGTAAAACTACAATCCCAGGATTCCCTAGGATGGAGCTATAGTACTTAAAGTGGTGTTGGATGCATTATTTCTACACTGTAGATGCACCCAATCAGCCTCCCTCTCAATACCCAAAATATCCATGCACCCAAATTTATGTTTTAAGTTCCTTACATATTTTATTGGGGAGCTGATGGTTTAGGATTACTTGCACCATAATAAACATTGAGTGATTGAGCTGAATGAAAGCAATATCTTTAATACCCAGAATGATGTGTTATGTTTTCATTTCTCCCCCAGAATTCTTTGTGGATGACACAGGCACAGACGCACACACAGAGCCATTGGCCTTATTAGCACAGAAGTATGTATTTTTCAACAGGGAGCTGGAGAGAAAGCCACTCCATGGAGGTATTTGTTTAAAGGAATGAAGATAGAAATTGCCATCCTTCTTTGCTGCCATTCGCTTGCGGGGGTTTTTTGCCATTCTTTCTCTGTTATGCTTGGGTGGTCATATTTTGAAATTTCCCCGGGACCAGTCACGTTTCTCATCACATCTGAGAGATGCTGTGCTTTGCATGGCAATTAGGCCTTCCTTTGTTTCATCTCCTGAGCTGTTTGCTGTGGCTTCCTGCAGTATGTTCAGGACTAAGGCTATTGCTGCAGCGCAGGCGATGTGGGAGCTCTCCTGGAGACCTCAACAATGCAACAATTATTTAGAAAAATAGAAGAAGGGGGGGTGGCTGATTTGCATCTCCCCCATCATTGTTTTAACCCTCACTCTTTCCCGAGGAATAACACTGTTTAATGGGGTCATTCATTGCCCAGCTTGAAGGGAGTGTGGGAGCCAGTTTATATATCACACTGCTCAGGATGAGGACTTCTGAACAGCCCTGCTGGATCAGACCAAAGGTCTATGTCATCTACCATTTCTCTCTTTTGCTGTTGTTGTGCTCCATCAAGTCATTTCTAACTTATGATGACCCTAAGAGACTCTATCGCAGGGTTTTCTAGAGCTGTGAGTGTGTGATTCACCCAAGGTGACCCAGTCAGTTTCCATGACTGAGTGAAGAACTGAACCCTTGTCTCCAGGGTCATAGTCTGATGCTCAAACCACTACACCATGCTGGCTCTCACTTTTCATTTCCCACAGTGGCAAATCACTTGCCATAGGGAACCCCATAAGCAGGATGGGAAAGCAACAACACTCTCCATCTCTAGTGTTCAGGGTCTTCAGCCTCTAGTTACTGGTGGGACATGGGCCCATCATGGCTAGTAGATGCTGTTGTTGTTAAGTGCCTTCAAGTTAAATCTTACTTATAGCATTTAGATATGTGACACAGCCATTCTGCAATAGATAAAATTGTCCGACCATTTCTTTAGGAGAACCTATGCATGCATAATACACCAATAGCCCATGCTGCCCAGGATCTCTGTTCACTCTGATCAGTGTCAATACGACCAGTTCAATGAACACTATATAGAGTGAGCCCTTGGTATTTGCTGGGGTTTGGTTCCAGGACCACCACCACCCCATGGATAACAAAATCCATGGTGCTCAAGTCCAATTGTATACAATGGCATAGCAAAATGGTATCCCTTATATAAAATGGCTCTTTAGATTTTAAAAAATATTTTCAAGCTACACATGGTTGAATCCATGGATGCAGAATCCATAGATATGGAGGGCTGGCTGTATGTGCACTGTGCACCTTGAAGTCACTTACAGTGACCATAAGACAAAGTTATCACAGAATTCTCTTGGCAAGATTTATTTAGAGAGGATGTTTGCTTTTGCCTTCCTCTGAAGCTGAGAGAATGTGATTTGCCCAAAGTCACACTGTGGATTTCCATGACCAAATGGAGATTTAGACCATAGTAGAGTGCAACAGTCAGATTACTACATTGGCAGCCCTATCCTCCATCAGTTTGTCTAATCCTTATTAAAATCCATTCTGCTTGGCAGGTGCTTATTAGATGAAAGAGATTCTTACCCATATATCCTATGCTCTGGTGGAGTTGTACATAGTTGGCTTGCATATATCGAGCACAAGCACTAATGAAAACTAAAGAAAAAAAAGTTTCTAATAGAACAAGTATGAAATAGTGTGGAATGCTACACAGACACAGACACAAAGTTTCCTGACAAAACCTTTCCAGTTTTCTTTATTCTTGAAGGCCATGAAAAATTGAGCAATAATATCCAGCTGTTCAATGTGAAGACTGAAGTACAGGCTTTACTTAGTTTGGGATTGATGGCATCATTATATAGCCAATTACCTCTGTGATATTCTCCAAACACCTGTTCAGAATAAGGCCATTGTTTTCTATCATCCCTCACTCTTATGTGGCTTCCTGATGACCTCACATAACAAAATCTGACTAACTTTATGATACAGAGTAAGAGAAATTATTATTTTTGGGTCTATAATTCCTAGAATCCTCCAGACAGCATGAAACTAACACTGGATGGTGGATTGTGGGATTGTGAGGACTAACTAACCTGACTTTTGCATGTATTTTATTATAGTATAATATAACCTGGCATGCCCAGTGTGGTGTAGTGATTTGAGTGTCTGGAGACCTGGGCTCAATTCCTCACTCAGCCACTGGGAGGCATTGGGTGAATCACACAGAAAACCTCATGATAGGTTCACTTTAGGGTCACCATAGAAATGCCTTGAAGGCACACAACAACAACGACAATGACAACAAATCATGTTAAGGAGTTAAATGTGCCACAGAAAGAGCACCCAGCTAGGGCAAAAGTGGCTTTTCTCCACTTCTTCGCTGCAGCGCATGTAAACGCTGCACTGAAGACATGCCCTTTTGCCACCTGCCATGTGGTTTCTTGGGCGGCATGAGGACAATGTGGAGGGTGGAGTTGAGGCAGCCGGCATGCGGACACCACGCCCCGACTCCATCCCCAGGCCGGTCCTTTTGGCCAGTCTGTACAGGCCCATAGTTAAATCTTTAGGAACACTGCACAAGCAATGTTCCTAAAGCATAGTGCCTGCAGAGTGCCATGGATCTCATTGACCAATGGGCATCATCATGCGTTGCATATTAGAGCATCTCCTGCAGTGCCCCATTGAGTAAGGGGGGCTCCCATTACACAATATGGTACACCATGCAAGATGCCTCAATACACATTGTCACAATGCAATAGAAGGATTATACATCACATCAGAGATGTAGCTACATCATCATACAGTTACAAATTATAGTCTCTGGTGCAAGATCTTGACCATTTTTTTTTCTTAAGTGGTTTCTAATGGTTTTAAGTCAAATAGAATAAAAGGTTGACTTGACAAGTGACTTCTTCCAGTTCTGTTATGTTCTGTGATTAGTTTTTATTATTTAGCAAAGAAACCCAAAAAGTGCATCAGGCATGGACAGTTTGGCCACAGCTGCATACCTTCAATATGCTTCCCCACGAGTCAGCTAGTGCTGATCCACCATGTGCACCAGGGGTGGGCAAAGGCATTGGATCCAAGGAGCAATTTTCTGCACTGGGATCTTGCCAGAGCTGAACAGCCTAGCAAAAATATCAAAACAAAACCAATAATAAAGAGGAACCTGAACCTCTTTAAAATGTAAGTGTCAACTCTTGGTACTAGACTGGGGAAACAGGAATACAGTTGGTGGTGGGGCCCACATGCAGCTGTTTGTGTGCCGCATGTGCATTTGTGTGCTGATATTAGTATGAATTCACATGTATTTGCACAAGCTTGACCTGATTTTGTGCAGCATGTTTCTAAACATTTTTTTGTTCAAATTCTCCAAATGAACATTAGAAAACATCTTGTCTCCTCCAGGACCGATGGCATCATAGGCATATATCAGTGTATTATCTTGCTAAGACACATGGAATTAAGTCTTGGAGCTTCATCAGTTGAGAAGGAATCATTTCTGCCAACATTTCTGCTTGTCAGGTTTTCAGGAACTGACAAATATTCTCATCCTGCCACCCCTCCTCCCATCTTTCGGCCTGCTAAATATTAACTCACTCTCCTCAACTCTTTCTTATTCTCTCTGTGTATGTTTTTGTTTTGCTTTTCGTCAGCCTCCTCTTGATTCCCTTTAAAAAAAAACTTTGCCAATAATACACAAACATTAATTTATTCACTCTGGAGACAAGCCATCTGAGCTGCAGAATGCAAGAGTTGTCAAAGAAAGAGAAATTGACTCTTTCTGTCAGAGAAAGGTCATAATAATAATATTAAAAAATGCCTAGTCTTTTCTACTCAGGGTAGGAATTGTGTAATCCATGAGTAAATTGTAGTTCTTGCAGGAGTGGTCTTGTGCAACCATTATCCCCTTAGAACATCTTAGATTCTCCCCCCCCCCCCCCAAAAAAAATCTGACGTTTTTATTTTATTTTATTTTATTTTATTTTTTAAAAAGGCTGAAAAACTCTTTTCCAGCTCTAGGACAGAGGTGGAAAAAGTGTGGCCAACAAGTGCATGTCGCTTCTACATTGTATTTTTGTGACCCATGATGGCCCTCACCAGTCCACGAAAGCCCAAATGCCAAAAATTGTTCTTAAAAATATTGACATTTTTTTGTGTGCAACATATGCCTCCAAACAATACAGAAAGACCCCCCGAAACACATGAAAATAGGTGAAATGCCCACACCAACCTCCTACAAGCATCCCAGTACCCCATACTACTCCCAAATACCTCCATCTTCTACTCCAGTCCCTCTCAAAATGGAGAGGGTCTACAAAGGAAAAGTGAGATATTTGGACTTGCTATGGAAGAAAAAGCCCTCAGGAGGGGGAGTCTGGAATTTTCCCATTTGGGAACTTGCAAAAAAAAAAAAAAGTGGTCAAATTTTGGTTTTTTGCAAGACAACTTTTAATAATGATGATGTTTTGTACAGAACATAATCCCTTTGCACACACTCAAAATACACAGTTTTCTATGCAAACCTGTGAAATTTCTTTGCAATAAAAATATGGCTTTTCAGCAAATGAATTTTTCACTTGCACAAAAATCCCCCTGAATCAAAAGATGACCAAAAATTGTTGAAATGATGCAGAGTAGGTCTTATAGTGTGGTGTCATGGTTTGTGACTCTGGCAAACAGGGTTTAGAACCTGGTTTGGCCATGAGATTGCCACCGGGCAAGTCACACTCTCTCAGCCTTAGAGGAAGGCAGTGGCAAATCCTCCTCTGCAGAAACTTAGGGTTGCCATAAATCGGAACAATGTGAAGGCACATAATAGCAACAAGGTCTTATAGGGCTGAAATAGCCTAAACCCATCGGATCCTGACTGGTCTTAGAAGCTTAGCGGGGTCAGCCCTTGTTAGTACTTGGATAGGAGACTGTCAGTGAATACCTAGTGTTGGAGGCTATAGTTCAGAGGAAGGAAAAATACACCTCAGAGTATTGCTTGCCTAAGAAAACCCCTATGAAATTCATGGGGTTGCCATAAGTTTACTTACAGCGACTGGAAGGCACAGACACACACACAGAGGTCTTATAATCTCTGTGGCGGAAGCAGAGTTTGGTGTTGTTTGTTCTTATATGTGGGGATGAAATAAGTGAAGATTTATATCTGGTATTCTTGCACTGGAGACAAGAACCCTTGCGGAGGAGGCAAGGACCCTGGCAGTTTCTTGGCAGGCAGCTCTGACATGTTGAGACAGCCTTTTGTCAAGAACGAGAAACTTTGCAAATCTTCTTCACATTCTTGCTATGCATGCAACTGCAGCTTCCATGCCGTTGCACTGTTTTTCAGCCCCCATAGTAGCCAGCTAGCAACTGGTTCCTTGGGATGACCAGTGCTCCCTGGTTAATGGGTGGTGTTGAATGAGAAACTGGTTAAATCCAGTCAGAACCTTTGCAATGCAGGGAAAAGGATATGATAACCTAGAGTCCTGTGTGTTAAAGAGTGAGATAGGGAAAGGATTATTTATTTATTTATTTATTTATTTATTTTTATCCCACCCCTCTGCATAATACAACCGGGGCAGCTTGCAACATTAAAATATACATGCCATATCCCACAATCCCACCCACCCCCTTTAAAATACTATTAAACAGTTGACAGTTTAATGGAATAGAGTTAGAGCAATCCGAAATAGAGAGTGAAACAAAGGCTGCATCTACACTGTAGAATTAATGCAGTTTGACACTGCTTTTATTATTATTATTATTATTATTAAACTTTATTTCTAGAGCGCTGTAATTATACACAGTGCTGTACAAAGTAAAAAAGTTGCAAATATAAAAAAGCCTGCCCACGCCGTACACTCTAAGAAATAAAATAAAATAAATAGATAAGCAAATTACCATATAGAGGAAAGAAAATTAAAAGATCAAATATCAAACAAATCACAACACAATTAACAACACAATTAACAACAACACAATTTTACTGCCATGGCTCAATAATGCTATGGAATTCTGGGATTTCTAAGCAGAGATTTGAACCCTGGTTACTCAGAGTCATAGTCCGACACTTAAACCACTGCAACATGTTGGTTCTTCAGACAGAGTAGTTTGAAAATAGCTACTCATCTAGTAAACCTATGTGGAGAAAGCTCTTAGTGGCTGGGCAACAAAGTGGTTTCTTCATCACTTATGGCCTACAAGAAACAGAAATACATGCAAGATTGGCCCAACCATTAGGCAAACTAAAGCAATCTTCTCAGACAACATTTGCTGGGAAACTCAGAAAACTCCTGGATTATTCCTTTTGCTTTCAGGACCAAAATATCAGTGCCACAGGACCAGGCTTCCACTCCTTAAAGTTACTATCTCCCCGCAAGTTCAGAGGATGATATTGCTGGTAAAATTGCTTGCTCTAGTTAGCTTCTGTATGTGAAATGAACCAGGGCACATCGTGTCCTTTGCTTCAGACAGCAAAATGTCTTGGGATGCTCCTGCATTTCTATGTGAGATAGGTAGGTATCAGGAGCTTAAGTCCTCCCATACTTGATATCTGTATTTGGGTATATGTTGTGTCATACTGGATGATGGGATATGCAATTCTACTGGTGAAATATTTGCTTATGGTTCATTGCTGCAAATAATGAGTGTGCAGGGGAGGAATCATGCAAGGTCTGCCAAAGGTTGTTCCTCTGTGAAGCTTGGTACAAGGGAAAAGGAGGGTTGAGTTCTGGCAAGGCAAAATGTTTTAATTTCTAGACAAATGGGATGTAAGCTCGCAAAACTGTTTGAAGCACTTAATGCTTTTAATACACTGTGTAACTGAAAATGCTTTAGTTCTGACAACATCCTTTTGCTGGGATTCTGGGATTTATAGTTTGGTGGGGCGCAAAGCCTTCTGATAGGGAAGGCAACGTAGCTCACAAAAGTACAAGTCCTAGCATTCCATAGCATTGAGTCATGGCAATTAAAGTGGTGTCAGATTGGTTTACTTCTGCAGTGTAGCAGCAGCCATAATAGCATAAAAAGAGCAACGGGGTCTAATCCATCTGACACCTTTCTAGCCCATCATTCTGTTCCCATAACAGTCAATTATTTGTCTATGGGAAATCCACCAGCAGGACAGGAGTGTAACTTGGCCCTCCTTCTCATATTCCCTAGAAACTTGACACACAGAGGCACTTCACCTCTGATATTGGGAGTTGTGCACAGCCGTATCATCACTGATGGCCCTTGTTGTTGTTGTGTGTCTTCAAGTTGTTTCCAATTTATGGTGACCCTAAGACAAACCTGTCATGGCGTTTCCTTGGCAAGGTTCTTCAGAGGGGGTTTGCTATTGCCATCCTCCAAGGCTGAGAGAGTGAGAGTTGCCCAAGATCACCCAGTAGGTTTCTGTGGCTGAGCTGGGATTTGATACCTGGTCTCCCAGTGTCATAGTCAAACACTCAAACCACAACCCCATGCTGGCCCTAACTTCCTCAGATTTATCAAATTTGGCAGCCATCATGTTGTGTCAATGAATTCCACAATTTTTTTTAAATTAAATTTTATTGTGTTATAAAAAAGACACAATCATATACATCCACAAATACTGATACATAAATTTCAAACCCACATACATGTACATACACAATAATACAAAAACATATATACATACCACCCAACCCAACCACCCATTCATTACAATACTCACTTCCTGAACTTGGGCAAAGTCCATTAGCTCTCCTTTTATTTTGCTCTCCTATATTTTACCTTATTAAGCTATAAATTTATTCACCTAAGTTCATAACTTAGAAATATTCCATCTGGAGAAAAATGAATTCCACAATTTAACGATGCACTGTTTGGGGAAAGGACTTACTATTCCTTAGCCTGAATCTCCCATCATTCAGTTTAAGTGAAAGACCTTGGGTTTTGGTTCTGGTTTTGTGGACTAGGAATGGTTCTGGCTTAGTTCTGTGTGAATGTATTTGATACCTTGAATCCTTTTACAAGCTGAGCTTAAGGAGATTCATTTCTCTGATTTTCCTACAACACTTGCTTTATTCTGTTTACGGCATCAGTCAAAATGAATGGAAATAGAAAAGTCTGTCAAGATAACTATTGGGAATTTCCCTGAAGTCTCCCCTGCTGCCTAATGTATCAGTGTCTCTTCTTGTCTGTTCTTGATGGGGTCCAGCAGCAGGTCAAAATCTTAAGATAAAAGAAAAAGGTTCTCAAAGTGAGCAGCAGCTACTTTAAAAGAAATTAATGGGATCCAACATCTGCTGATCTCTAACAATAAGGAATTTTCGCATCCAACTTTTATAGAACGTGCTAGATACAGTCTCTGTAGGAAACCAGATTTTGACTTTCTGCCCCGGGATGCCAAAAATATTTCAGCAGGAAATGCTAAAGGAAGTTGAACTTTGAATTATAATTTCAGTGACTGTCTAGTGGAATGGATTAACACGCTGCACAGCACCTTTTGAGGCTGTGGGTTGAATCTTGCAGGATAAAAATCTGTCTGTTTTGACAGATGAAAAAGGTCACAAGTGAAGCTGTGTCAGGTGGTGTTAGCCCCAATGTTGTTGTTTTTTTTAAAAAAATGGATTAAGTGATAGATGTAAAAATAAATAAAGAAGAGGAAGGGGGGGAAGATCACCTCAAACACTCTGAGATATCAGCCAGGATCTCCTTTAAACACACCTCAATACCTTTTTTAATTTAGATGCTAGCGATCAAACGAAACCCAGATTTTTCTGGTCTTGTCTACATTTGGACTTTGATTAAAGAGAGATGAAGGAACATAAGGAAAATATAGGATGAGCTTTCAGATTTGCTGAGTTTGTTCTCCATAATGAATCTTAAGGGAACCACGGTTCCTGACGTCACATAGATCTTACCCATTTCGAATGCTAACACTTTGAATGGCAGGGTTGTTGTGAATTCCTCTTTGTTCCTGCTTCGATCCAGCAAGCATTTCTACCAAAAACCAAAACTTGGAAGTAACGAGTTAAAGTAATCCACCTCCCTGTAAAGAGTGACTTTTCTTGGGGATTAGTGTCTAAAGATGTTATTCATAGCAGCTGGTAGCCTTTGGGTCAGTGGATCAAGGAATCTGCCCTGGGTTTTAGTCTTAACTAAAGGAGATATCCAAAGTACCAAACCTATTATGGACAGAGGGTTTATCAACTTGGAGTTCTCCCTTGTTCAAAATAAAACCTGGAACAGATTCAGTGCCCCACCAACATGGAAGCAAGAAGTTGCGACTAGAAGTTGGTTTTCAAAATGGATGCAAGGAGGAGGATTGAACTTACAGTATTGGTGTGATGAGTAAGGACCCTAGTTCCTTTTAAAAGGAAAGTAATGATAAATTTTGTTCCATTCTCATTTCAGTCCTGAGTTCTATTTATTTTTTAAGGCAATTAAAAGTAATGAAAATGTAATCAGCAGCTAAATAAGCTAAATAAGTGAGTTATCCAGTGGCAGGCAATGGCTTGCTTCCATAGCTGTAGGGCAATACGTATTCACTCCAGGTTTTAGGCAGAACTTTTTTAAAGAAGTTATCCAAAGTGCATCAAGTAGCATTGGCCAATTAGTGTTCGACTATAAAAAGTAGTGGGAAGAAATTACTTTTAATAAATAGGTTTCCTAGCTTTGCTTCATAAGCAAGCCTTAGGGACAGTTCATGTGGCTGACTGCATGAAGTTTTTATATGCATTGGGGCTGTGGGTTTGCAAGCCAGGTAAAGAATTTCTGACTCTCCAAGGTGTGCATGGCTCTCAGAAGTTTCTAGTGGCTTGTCCCAGCAACTGATCTAATTGAGCCCAATGGGAACACTGTCCACTAGCTGCACATCCATTTTAATGGCATATAACCTACAACATTCTGCTGACGAAAATTTAGTTGCATGGATCCTAATTTCCATGCCAGTCATCCCTTTTGGAGCTCCCTCTGCCTTTGCATCTGTTCCAGGAAATGAACCTCCCATGTCAGCTTCCAAGCTGTGAAAAGTTACTTTTTTGAACTGCAACACCACGGGCAATGGCAGATTCTAAGAGTTGGATGCCTTGAAAAAGATATTTTTTTCAAGCCTCTTCTTCCATTCCTCTTCTATATACTGTATGATTTTCCTACACTTTTTGAAAAGCCCAGAGCGTGTGTATGCAATAGGCAAAAAGCAAATTACAAACATAATGGTTGTACAGTCAGTGGCAGCTGGTGATGCCAATTTCAGTGGGGCAGTGAAGCTGCCCTGGGTTTTTGGTCAAACCTTTAAAGGAGCAATCCAAAATACTGAACCCTACAATCCTAAGGGGTGCAGGGAGCAGACTTGACATGTTCTGGCCCCTTGGGCAATTTGAAATGCAGGAGAGACCATTTTCTAAACCAGAAATAAATTGGAAGTTAGCTTCTTGATGGATGTGTTGGATCATTTTTAGCACGTGGAAACAAAAAGTGAAAAATTGAGGTTAGGGGGTCATTGTGTTCCCCTTATGCTTGGCAGTTACCCATCCCTGCTTTACATTCTAATGTGCATGCATGTGCATTTAAATGCATGATTGCTCATAAAAGAGAGGTTACATCTCCCTCTCTGTTTAGGGATTTAAAGCATTTCAACAAGGGATGGGAAGATGACAACCTAAGCATCTCACATCTCAAAAGCCACTATATCAGAGATAGTCTCTATGATCCACATGGTAGTCATTATTATTGTTCCCATATTGCAGGTGGAGTGATCAGAGCTTGTAGATGTTACCTTTTTTGCACTATGGTTTCTAAAATTCTCTACCAACCTGGCCACCAATCACAGTGTCTTGCCAGGAAGATCAAAACAGAAGGTGTGCCTGATAAGTTGAAACACATACACATACACTGTTAGGGCCATACCTTTTTTAAAATCAGTTCAGTTATCCAATTTATTTGCCCATTGGAACAATTTCAACAGACAGTAACTAGTTAATGTAGGCTGCATTAAAAGAGTCTAAGTGCATTGCCTGGCCTTTTTAATGGTCCTCAGTTGCACTGAGACATCTCTGTAGCAACTGGTTTGCCATTTGCAGTCAATTTTTCAAAGTTTTCCAGCGAAAAGGGAGACATTGCCAGCTGAAGCCTCTTTTGATATAAATGGGGATTTCCACTTAAAAACCGATCTGTCTCCGAACAGCCCAACAGTTGGAAAGCTTTTCTAATAGAGTTGCAAAGAGCTTTTTACGATCTTAGATTTGTCACAGTCTCGTGTCTGGTGAACATGCCTTCTCTGTGCCAAAATAGAAGTATTTGGTACTCCATCCTCAATAGAGTTTGGAAAGAAATGCTAGTCCTCTGTGGCTGGTCCAGCAACAATCATGCACAGGCCAAGGGATTTAATACTGAATAAATCCATTTCATTGATGAATAGATGGTCAATGAATACCATGATAGACATAGAACTTGCCCACTACTCTGATATTGGAACTTACTTTCTTAAAATGTTCACAGAATTAGAGGCTGAAGAAGAAAAAGGAATATCTTCCCCTGCCTCCCAGTAATCTGTAGGTGAAGTCACTGTTATGAAGTGTTTGCTTAACATTACTTAGGTCTCTTTCATGCTACACAATTAATACTTTTCATATGCTTCTTTAACTGCCATGGTTGCATTCTATGAAATACTGGGATTTATGGTTTTATCAGATATTCAGAATTCACTGTCAGAGAGTTTTTCATGCCTCACCAAGCTGCAAAACCCAAAATTCTGTAGCATGCAACAATGTTGTGGAATGGCTGTTCCACATTTCATAGATCTCTTTCATACTAGCATTTTGGTGCAAGGTTAACTGCCACAGCTCCATCCTTTGAAATCCTTGGATTTGTGGTTTTATGAGATATTTAGAATGTTTTTGTCAGAGAGTTCTTAATGCCTCATGAAACAACAAATCACAATATTCTGTAGGATGTAGCAATGACAGTCAAAGACTTTGGGTGTATCTACACTGTAGAAATAATGCAGTTTGACACCATGTTAAATCCTGTAGCTCCTCCTGTGGAATCCTGGGATTTGTAGAAATCCCAAGATTCTGTAGGATGGAGCCATGTCAGTTAAAGTGGTATAAAACTGCATTATTTTTACAGTGCAGATGCATGCAAAGTCCTGTAACTGTTGACTTCTTTAGGCTTCAGCATTTAGTGGATTTCCTATATTTTTTCTTCTGTTATCACTATTATTGTTCATCTGTAGTCTCTGGATAAAATATTGGTGTTGTTAGAAAAGGGCTTCAATGGTGGCTGGTGTGTTAAGCTGTGTTAGTTTGTTGCAGCAGAAACCACAGAGAGTCTGTTGATAGCTGATATCCATGGTTCCAGTTTTATTTGGCATGAGCTTTCATGGATTTCAGCCTACTTCAGTAGATGCTTCATGGGCTAGAGTCCACACAAGCCAAACCAAACATGTTAGTCTTTAAATTGCTGTAAGACTCTGTTGATTTTGGTCAATGTCTCCATTAGCCCAAAGGTTCTTAAATTGTACAAGCTCCATTCAGGTGGTCCATGGTACTATTGCAAAACATTTCCAGAGAGCTCGAAAATAACATTTTAAAAGTAACCAAACATACTTGTATTAAACTATTTTGTTAACAAGGCAATAATAATGTTACATTTCCAAAACTACATAATGAATGGAAACAGGGACATCTTACTGAGTAGCACTGTCTGGTTACTTTTAAAAAATACTTCTAAGGGACATTTTGAGGTATTTTGATGGGATTTTTTCAACTATTATGTAATTTTCTTATATTTAAAAAATGTTACAAAAATAGTAAGTTTAATAAAACAAGTAATGCAACAGGTCACTTTTAAAACATTCAAAGACATAGCCATGTTAGTCTGGAAAATCAGTATACAAAGGGATTTTGTAGCACCTTTGAGACTAATGAAATAAAGAAGTTGGTAACATGAGCTTTCGTAGACTTGAGCCTACAAAAATTCATGCTACCAGCTTCTTTCTTTCTCAAAGGTGCTACAAGATGCTTTTCCATACTTTTAAAACATTATAATGAGTAATGAAAAGCAATTACTTGTTAAGCACTACGGCAAATAACTGGAATGAATTATTCTTAAGAAGTAACTCTCAAAGCTCTCTGGCCTCATAGGTGAAGCAAAAATTTGCCCCATGGCTAATAGATTGGTGCTGAAAGAAATCAGAGATGTCTTCTAATAAGAGAAACCAGTGATCTCTCTTCCTCAATACTGTCTACTCTGGCTTGCAGTAGATCTGATAAACAAATCTGGCCCTTCTCAGGTACCCTTTAGGAAGAGCAAGGAAGGTCATCTCCAAAGTAGGGTTCAGCACCATTTTGTTGTTAACTGCCTTCAAGTCAACTTCAACTTGTGGCAACTCTATGAATGAGAGACCTCCAAGTTACTCTATCATGAACAGTCCAGCGCAGGTCTTGCAGATTCACAGTTGTGGCTTCCTTTATTGAGTCTATCTATCTGGAAAGTAGCCTTTCTTTTTTCCTATTTACTTCTATCTTTCCAAGCTTTATCATCTTGCTTCTTTAAACCTTGGACTACATTATAGAATGGATTCACTGGGCCACTGTCTTCTGAGACACAACCACTACTCGAACGGTAGGCAAAATGTGGTCTATGGCCCATAGACAGCACCCCAGAGTCATTTGTGTGGCTCCCAGGAGTAATGAAATAAAAATAAAAATTGACCTCCAGATGCTTTCTATGGGATATTTTTACCATGTTCCCCTTAAGGTGAATTTGGGCCCAAGAGAAGCCTTTCTGGTAACAGAAGGTACCATACCATAAATTGCAGTCCAAAGACTTGATAGTGCAAACAGTAAGATTACTGCATCGAATGCAAAAAATAAAATAAAATAAAACAGCCAATGTAGAATGTAAGTGAATGAAATAGACTACAAATGTAAATATCTAATCGAATGGTGATAGGAGAAATATAATTACACATTTGTTAGATTCCTCCCAATTGCCACAATATGATTGAATTGTTCTTATGCTACATTACCAGTAACCTGGTCAATTTTTAATGCTTCACTCTCTCTGGTTTTAATGAACATTCACAGGAACTTAGTGACTAATAAAGATACATTTGGACAAATATCCTCTAACAAAAATTTTGACATAAAACTTTTCAGAGCAGCCCAGCATGCAGCTCAGTGGGGGAGAGATCAATTGTGTACTACTCTGACTGTAAAAAGTACAAGATAATGGAATATGTGACATTAGGAAACAGGAGGTGAGTTCTGCTCATTATCTGTTGTTAAATAGACCTCTTCCTAAGATGGTAAGAGGGGGGCTAAAGATATGGCAAAAACACCCCCAAACCTGCTAGAGCGGTGATTCCCAGATTTTGGTCCTCCAGTTGTTTTGGACTTCAGCTCCCAGAATTCTTGACAAGTGGCCAAGCTGGCTGGGACTGCTGGATGTTGGAGTCCAAAACACCTGGAAGACCAGAGTTTTGGAACCGCTGCTCTAGAGGGCATTTGGGAGCAACAAAAATATAGCTGTAGTGGGGTGCAGACCACCAGTGTCTCCCGGAGGGGCTAGTTTAGCCCCTCAACCTTCCACAATTGCCCATCCCTGCCCTACTCCAAGAGGTGCCAACGAGCCTTGGACTTTTGGCATGACCATCTTGTCCATCTAAAGTTGTGGTTTCCAAACTTTGGTCTTCCAAATGTTTTGGACTTCAGCTCCCATAATTCCTGAATGTTGACAAAGCTGGCTGGGACTTCTGGGAGTTGAAGTCCAAACCTCCTGTAAGACCAGAGTTTGGGAACCACTGCTCTAGAGGGCATTTGGGAGCAACAAAAATATTACTGTAGTGGGGTCCGGATCACCAATGTCTCCTGGAGAGGCTATTTTAACCCCTCAGCCTTCCATAATTGCCCATCCCTGCCCTACTCCAAGGAGCTTTGAACATTTGGCATGACCATCTTGTCCATCTAAAGTTGTGGTTCCCAAACTTTGGTCTTCTGAACATTGTGGACATCAGCTCCCATAATTCCTGAATGTTGACCAAGTTGGCTGGAACTTCTGGGAGCTGAAGTCTAAGAACCAAATACCAAAATTTGGGAATGAGGGATCTAGAAGGCTCTTCTTCAGTTCAATCATCACATCCTTTTTACTTTAGGAGAAAGACTATTACAGGATTTGGGAGAAGGAAAGCCATGCCTTGCTCTAAAAAGTAATCTCCAGGGATCAGTGTTTGTATTTTTGGAGGGTGGGAAGAAGTTGTTGAGACTTGCAGCCAAAGAGAAGAGGTTAAGTACTCAATTGCTGGCCACTGTTTAAAAGGAAAGCTGAACTGTAATTCTGCAGTGATCACATCTCAAATATTTGACTACTTCACCCATCATAAAATGATTATTCTGACATTCTTTACTTATCAGGGTGACATTAGGTGATTGATGGCCCTCCCAGAATTGGAGGTTATCTTACCATTCACTTGAAATGCGCACTGAATAGAAAATCTATAGCTTATTACAGTGTGTTTTAAAAGTAAAAACAGACGCCTCCGTTGACCTCCTATTTACATTTCCTTAAGAAGAGGGAGAGGGAAACCACATAAAAGTGATCGTGAAACATTTCACAGCAGGCAAATTAATTGGTTTTTACTGTATTTGAATGGAGCGATTGTCAAATAAAACATTCCATGACAGTTAATAGTGTCATTTAGAGGCATAAAATTATTGGCTTATTTGTTATTGGATAAAAACAAAAGCAAACACTTTGTATTAGGAAGTTTTAATGTGTTTAAAATTCTCATTAGGGATTTATGGACATTTTTGCTTAGCAGAGCGCCTCATTAATTTGAGGCTAAACAGTTACTTCTCTGTTACAATTCCAGAGGTTTGTTTTGTGTCTGTGTGTGTGTGTTGCTTGTGGATGTGTGTGTGTGCTCTCTACTTTTCCTCAATTAGATTGCATTCGAACTTGGGCTGTTCACTGCTGGAGGTGCAGAATTTAATTAATGTGATGCATAAATCAAATAGATGTGAGTCATTTTTAGGAAATCTGTCTCTCTTCTTTACATTTTAGCGAGCGGTTAAGGAGTGTGATGTGTAAGCACACAGAGATCTAAAGAGATGTTTCACATCTCAGAGAAGTCCAGAGACCTCAATGGGGAATATGTTTAGAAATGTCTTTTGGCATCAGTAGTTCAAAGTGATTTAATTAGAAATGCAACTGAAGGACGGCGAGTAAAAATCTGGGGAACTCTAGACTTCTTTGGCTTTTTCAAGTTATGTACTTAACAAAATGACGTTCAACTTGTTTTACAGCCTCAACCTCGGACAGTTAATATAATCTCACCACCAACCACCACTACCATCCAGTGGCAATTAGAATGAAGTGTTGTTTTTTCCTTACACACTGCTTATATTTATACAAGTAGACTTTGGAAATGGGAAATTAAATTGTTTCTAAATGCGACTTACTCCTTAAGTGATACTAAGTGGTGTTCATCATGAATAAACTCTAGGGTGCACCTACATTGTAAAAAAAATAATGCATTTGAAACCACTTTAATTGCCATGGCTCCATCCTACAGAATCCTGGGATTTGTCATTTGGTTAGGCACCAGCCCTTTTGGGCCAGGTAGCCTAAAAACCTTGTAAAACTACATATCCCAGGATTCCATGGGACAGAGCTACACAGCACTTCAAGTGATGTCAAACTACATTCTTTCTACAGTGCAGATGGAGCAATAGTCTGATGCTTTGTGTTATATGAAGTGTATTTTTTATTAATTATGGCTTTATTGTACCATATGTCATCTATTGCTAATGCTATTTGGAAAGTTTGTTTATTTGCAGATTTACTACATAATTCATTTTCTCCCTTCTAGGTTACCCTTCCCAATGACTCCAACTGTGTGGAGGAAATACTACGGGTAAGCTAATATCATTTCCAGCTGTGTCTTTCCCCTGGGTGCCACCAGAGGAAGCAATACACTTAGGAGCTTATTGCACCACTAAAATAAAGCATCTTACCTTTCCCAAATTCAATTCTAATTTGGGTGGCATCCAAATACTATCGGAGGGATTTTACTGCCTGATCTGCTGCCTGAATACAGCCCAGGTTGAGCCCAGGTCCCTGGTGCACTGAAGATGCCCCTTTTCCAAACTGGGAGCTTTCCAACTTAAGAAAATGGCCGCTGGAGCACTCCTGGGACCCGGTCTGTATTTGGGCAGCAGATTCAATGGCAAAACCCCTGTGATAGTATCTGGATGCCACCCGGAGTGATAAGCTCCTAAGTGAGGTTATGGACCCCAATTGTGGAATGCCTTCCCCTTAGAGGCCCAACAGGTGCCAACACAGACTTCATTCTGCTGCAAAATTAAATCACAGCTTTTTTATCAAAGCTTTCAGGGGAAATCTATCAATTTTGCCTGGATTTGCACTAGTGTGTCATTTTAAACTCCTTTAATATAGAAAAAAACACCTTTTGACATCCCATTATCAGATGCCTCACTTTTTTGACACTTGCAAATTAAAGACAAGTTCCATTAATCTGACAAGCGATCCACTCTTTCGTCAGTTCTTCTTGCTACAGAGGCTTGCCTGAGATTGACTGCATACTGCTTGTCAAGCAAGCTAAGAGGTGGGAAAGGCCACCAAGCCAACTTGGGTCCAAAACACACTGCAGAAATCATCCTAGAATCATAGAATCCTGTTTGAGACTGCTTTAACTTCCCTGGCTCAATGCTCGGAAATCCTGGGAAGTGTAATTTTGTGAGACATTTACCCTTCTTTGACAGAGAGCTCTGGTGCCACAATAAACTACAATCCCTAGGATTCCCAAGCACTGAGCCAGGGCAGTTGAAGCAGTCTCAAACGGGATGATTTCTGCAGTATGTTTTGGACCTTAGAGACGTTGCAAGCAGCACATGCAAGCAACTGTAATTCCTTGACGTTCCCTACCTGGGTCCTGCTTTTCTACCAGTTCTGGCTTCTGACAGCGCTGCAGTCCCTAACATATGGGGGCATCCTGTACTCCTGTTTTAAGTGTAAAATGTGCTTTTAAACTGGTCAAGTTCTTCTTCTCATTTAAAAATTTTTAATTGCTCTAAATAGATTTACATTTACATCTTATGATATAGAGTGGGATATAAATATTTTAATTAATTGTTTGTTTAAATGAATGAATGAATGAATGAATGAATGAATGAAGGAGACTGGAGAGCCTACAACAGACTTAATGTTAGGGCCATGCTGTCCTGAGTTCAAATCATGTTCGCCCATCAATCTTGGTAGGTGACTTCAAGCTGAGCATTCTCCCTCGGCCTAATTTTCTCTCCTCATCCCATACCCCCCTTTGCCCTCAGCTTACTTCAAAAGCTGCAAAATAAGTTCAAAGAGCAAAAGTAGTTTGCATTGAATTAATTCAGAGCAGAGGGAATGGAATATTGCTCTTCCCAGCAAGCTCAGGCAAAAGCAAACTGCTGCAACCTCTCCTAGCTTGTGTGTTCTTCCGTATTGATGACTTTTACCATTTTCACCACAATCTGATGTTGCTTGGCCACAAAAGTCATGGGTTTGTTCAGTGAAATGTTGGCAGGTATGAGAATATAAGAAATCTACACACTGATAGAAACATTATCTAACCACAATCCTTATGTAGTTTAAACGGTACCACCCACCCACAAGGGGAAGGTTTCTGGAAGCTGATCAGAGGTTCAGGGTTTTCAGAAAAGCAAACAATATTGGAAGAGGAGTGTTAAAAATGTGGGAAGAAGACACAGCCAGGTCAACTGATCATGGCCATTGGCCAAGAAATGCTGCCTGGTTTGCCAGCTGGAGCATTAAGTAGAAATATTCTATGTTTTGTTGTTGGTTTCCCTCGTAAAATAGCTATATTATAAAGTTTTAAAAGCAGTAGCTGTGTTAATATCTTGCCACATAAAAAGGAGGGCTGGTGGAGGCGATACAGTCTTTCACACTTTGGCAGTGGTCAGTTAGTGCTGATATGTGAAAGCAATACATCTGCTTCCGAAAGGTCAGTTTACTTGTAGAAACCACTACTCTGTACTGCATCAGAAGAAGAGGGCTTATATATCCATAAAAGCACATGCAAAATAAAAACCAGTTGCTCTTAAGGATGCTTCCACATTTCGTTTTCCTTCCCCCTTCTTTCCTCCTTTTAATGTGCAGTCAAAGGAACTCTTGCATTAATACATGTAGCGTGCCATGAAGCCATTGTTTTTCTTTTATACCTCTGCTAATGGACTGGAATACTATGAAGTGTTGGCCTGTCTGTTACGCTATACAAATCCCCATGTTTGATCACCATGTCACTATATTTGATGCATTATCTAATGGGATAAAACAAAACCTGCAGTGAGAAATATATATCTATAGCTATATTACTTGATCCATTAACTAATTTGCAGTGGGCCCTCCTGGGGCTTGACTGCTAACAGGTCAGAGAGAAGGGCACAGAAGTGCACAAGTGGAGCATGACACTACATCTGCTTGATGTAGGATCTGAGCCTCAGTGAGTGAGGATTTTGTTTCTGAAATAAAAAGGAGCATGGAGAGAGTTCTCTGGACCAGAGTGATGATCCTTTGGCAATGGTCTAAAGCAAGGATGAGCATCATGTAGTCCATGAGTCCATGAGTCACATCCAGCCTCTCCCCATTTTTTCAGGATCTGATCGTACAAACTCCACTGCATAATGAAATGGTGTCCCTTATATAAAATGGAAAAATCAAGGTTTGCTTTTGGGAATTTATTACTTTTAAAATACTTTCAAGCCATGGATGTTTGAATCCATGGATAAAAAGATCTGTGGATACAGAGGGCTGATTACAAATGTAAGGACCCACTGGGCAGTCTTTGAAATTTTCAGTGAGAAATCCATTAACCATTGCAAATTTGTAGAAAGCAGCTGCTCTACTAAGTGAGCTGGATTTGCACACAGCCCTCGCTGTTTAAGCTGGACCTATCAAAACTGAAGAATTTACATCTTCATCTCCTGCCTGGAGATGACCCATGAAAACTAGACACTCAGGGCCAGGCCTGGAGAGATGCTCCCCACTCTCCACTGCCATGGAAATGGATGTTTGAGGGGAGCTGCTATATTTTGAAGGTTGGTTTGAGAGGGGAATTACACCAGGACATAAATTGTAGCTATGTTTCTCAATGCAAGATCTCCTGATGCAGGATCCTGAGATGTGTCTCCCAATACAGGATCTTGACCTTGTGATACAGAGATTAAAATAGAAGGCATCATAATACAGGGAAGCAAACTCCACATGTAGGTCATCTCTAAAAGTCTGGATCCTAGATGCCACTCGATAAACAATACTTTATTGGTTAGGAACATACCTTCCATCATGCTGAACAGATAGCTGGACAGGTGTGATATTAATTAAAAGCTTCATCGTCTTGAGCAAAACAAAACCTGCCCATAATTAGAATAAAATGACTGGAGTTAAATGAAGAAAAGTCTATAATTTATTCTCTCCCTTCATCTTCTGATGACTAGCTTCAATCTAATGACATTGGAGAATATGTAAATTGATCAGCAGGTGAAAATGCCCTTGACTGAGTAAATTATATGCGGTATTACCTTTCTTGTACCATTTGGAAAAAAGAAGAAGAAGCACTAATCGACTTAATATGGAGCAGCCGTAGCTGACGTGACTTGTTCACAAAGCAAAATTAGCCTACTAATAGGTTTATCCCGCCATCCCCTGCCTCCAGCCCACCCCCATTAATTGTTTTCTTTTCTCATATATAGAAGGATGCTGAAGAATGGTGCAAAACCTAAAGGCTATATAATTTCATTTGGGGAGGAAATACCAGTGCAATGTGTCAAGTGTGGGTGTGGATGTGTCTAGTAGCCCATGAGTAATTTCTATATTTTCATGTGGTATCTTGAGGTTTTGCTGGGAAGAGGTTGCGGAGGGTTGCAGGGAGGGAAGGAAGAGGATACGATCTGAATTTCAAATGGATTTATGCACGTCACTGGGCAAACGAACAGCAAGCTGCCCGGTGTAGTAAATCAGGCGAGTCTGTCAGATGTGGGAACACCTTGGGAAGGATATGATGTCAAATATCAGTAACTTAGCAACCTAGCCCTTTGCTGTCTGAAGAATGAGTAACAACAAGCACTTTTCAACAGAAGAGTAAATAAATCAGGGCTTATGTCAAGAGTGGCTAGAGCCAGGAGCCTTTCAGGTCTTTTCACTCTACACAATTATAGCACTATGATTCTATTTGGACAGCCATGGCTGCATCTTGTGGATTCCTGGGATGTGTAGTTTGGTGAGACAGTAGAGCTCTCTGGCTGAGAATTTTCCCTAGAGTTTCTTCTTTCTTGTTAACCACCATCGACTCAACTCATGGTGACCCTATGGATAAGATGTCTCCAGGGCCACCTATCATCCACTGCTCTGCTTAGGTCCTGTAGATTTATCCTCATAATAGAGTCTATCCACCTAGCATGTGGTCTTCCTCGTTCTACGTCCCTCCACCCTAGCATTATTGTCTTTTCCATTGAGTTATGCCTTCTCATGATATGGCCAAAAGATTATAGTCTCAACTTGGTCATCTTGGCTTCCAGGGAAATTTCAGGTTTGAGCTCTTCTAGGACCCATTTGTTTGTCTTCTTGGCCACCCATATCCTCAGCACTCTTCTCCTTCACCACATCTCAAATGAATTGATATTCTTCTTATCCGCTTTCTTCACTGTCTAACTCTCACATCCGTACATGGTGATGAGGAATACAATGGCTTTAGTGCTCAGGTATATAGATTTACTCTTTAGGATCTTGTCTAGTTCTTTCATAGCTGCTCTTCCAGTTCCTAATCTATTTCTGATTTCTTGACTGCAGTCTCTTTCCTGATCAATGTTTGATCCAAGGTTCAGGAATTCTTTTACTGTTTCGATTTCTTCATTTTCTAGGTTGAATATTTGTAGGTACTCCATGGTCATTATTTTTGTTTTCTTTATGTTCAGCATTAAGCCTGCCTTTTCACATTCTTCCCTAGGCTACAAATCCAAACTTCCAAAGGATGGAACCATAACAGTTAAAACGAACCCTTAATGCTATAATTAAGCAAAAGGATCCCAGGTCTCTGCACCGTCAGATGATCCCCAATCTGTGATATTCCATTGGCTCTAAATGACCTCTAGATTAGGTTACGATTTCATCTGGGCCACATCACTCGTCATTGCTCCTGGTTCCTCAACCTGTGGTTTCTGAAGAGCTGGGCATAGCCATACAAACAGCTTTTCAACAAATGCTATTTTCAGAGCATGGTTCTGGTCCTTCTGTTCATGAGAACTGCCATGGTCTCAGTGTCTTGATAGGGCCCACTGCAAATACTTTGCCTGGGCTTCCTCTTTCCAGCAGTTAAAAGAGAACTGTGGAACCATGAAGTGGTATTTAAATTTCCCCAGTGCAATGGCATCCAGGCACTTTGCTGATTCCAGACAACCCAAAAGATACAGAGCTTATGACTATGCAGTATCAGGGCCATGAAAGGAAATCTCTGCAAGAGGTTATAAATCTACCTTGGCTTCATTTACTAGGCAATACTTTTGATATCCCCAATATGTTAGGCAAATCAGCAGTGGAAATTGAGGTATAAAGGCAAGTGGAGTGCACATGAAGACTATTTTTGCTTAGCTGTTGGGACAGGAAGGGAAAGGGAGGGAAGGAAGGAAGGAAGGAGAAAATAAAAATAAGAAAATTAGTTCATTCATCTAGAACCAGATGGGTAGATAGCTGGATGAATAAATAATTAATAGATAGATAGATAGATAGATAGATAGATCTCAGTACAACAATCCAGTTTGTGATTGTACCTATACTGCAGTGTACTCACACTGCAGAATTAAAGCAATTTGACACAACTTTGCTATGAGTCTGCCCTACAGAATTCTGGGGTTTGTAGTTTGGTGAGGCACCAGAGCTCTGTGACAAACCAGGCCAAATGCCTTGCCAAACTACAAATCCCAGGATTCTGTAGGGTAGAGTCATGGTAGTTAAAGTGGTGTCAAACTGCTTTGATTCTGCAGCAAGGCTGTTGCACCTTGAGATGCTAAATGGCATAGATGGAGTATAAAAACTGCTCTGCACATGTAGCTCCCCACCCCTAAGAACTGCCAAGACCTACTAAGTTTTACAGCCTCACCTCCCATTTCTCCACCTTTCTATGATTTACACAGAAGTCATCAAAGGGCTAGACTGCATTTTGTAGCATTGGAAGATCTCCTGTACAACCCAAAGCACCTGCTAGAACAGCAGTCCTGAAACTGAGAAAGGATACTCTCTACAGTAGTGAATCCACTAACTACGCCTGCCTTGCAAGTTGTTCTTTTTTATCAGAGTTGTGATCCAGAAAAAAACTTTTTCAAGCTTTGGGTCAGGATAATTGTTTACTATCAGAGGTCAGAGTCTTGTCTGCTCAATAGCTTTCCCTTTCTTACCTAGAAATACTTTCTCAGAAAGTCAAGACACCCCTCAAAAATAAATCTTAACCATCATGTGGGTTTTTGCCATCATGGAAAAGGGTATCCAGTTTTGGTTTGTTTTTCATCCTCAACAGAAATAGATTTTTAAAGCAGTATGTTGCACAGAAAGCAGTAGGTTTAATACAAAAATGTATTTTGAGCCCCAAAAGAGTTTTCATCACAACTTTCACCCTCATTCCAAAATGCGTTTAACAATGGAAAATGCACAAAATTGTATGTGTGTGTGTAAGCCATTTCACAGTTTAAATTGTTTTTAAAAAATTTAATTGATTTTATTGTACACTTATCTGAGAATCTTGTATTTAGGACAAGACAATTTATTGTTAATTTTAAATAAATAAATAAATAAATAAATAAATAAATAAATACTCCCATAATCTTTCTCAAAGTGGAGAAAAAATAGAAATGGTTACTTTTGCATGCCAGGATTTAGTGTTCTCTGACAGGCAGGGGCTCTGAAACCTTTCACATCCCCTGCTATGGGACACTTTTTAACTATAGATGTTACACTTTGAATCTGGAACCATCTGTATGGAGAGCATGTACTCTTCCAGTGAGTATTTCAGCAGGCCTGAACTCTCTACATCATGTATTTAAAGCCTAAAGTGTTGAAGAAGGAAGCATTTCCATTCATTGAGAGCATTTGGGGTTTTGGTTGACAGTACCTGCGTGAGAAGAAATATAAATTAACCAGAGACCTCTGTTTTCTGTTCTTTATAGCTGCCTCTGCCAAAGCAGCCTTGGGCACAGCTTCCTATATTAAGTCTAAGCCCAGGAGCAAAAGATATTTTACAAGGAGTGAAACATTTAAAGATGGATGTTGGCTACAGAGGCATGTGTGGTCTCCACATCACACAGAGAGCAGATGTTTAAAGTTAAATGAAAATCATGATGGGTGCCTCTCTCCATGATGGAGAGTGTTCATAAAACCACTTTTATCCTCCTCAACAAAAATGAGGGATTGGTCAGAGATGTGTAGATTTGTATGACTGGGTGGTTTGGGGATGCGTTCATCTTCTGCTTTCTAGTGCAGGGATCCCTTGCCAAGTTTTCAGTTTTTTAATAACAAACACAGCTTGTTCATTATAGTTGATTGCATGACGTTCCTTGCATTACTTATTAACAAGGCACACCCTGGAAAACTTGTTGGCAAAGCTCAAAGACAAAACAGTTGTGAGTGGAAACAGCACAAGACAAGACCGAGAGTCAGTAATGCCTCCAACGTTGTGTCCTTCAGGCATGTGTGTCAAGAATGGACTGTTCCCCAGATCTCAAATGCTTTATGTTGTCAAGAAAAGCCAATGTGAACCTCCATCCTAGATTTATTTTATTATTTTCCAAAAATGGATATAGGCTGATTTCTCGAATTTACAAAGTTATTTTTTAAATAAAATAGTGGTAAATCAAATAGCCTGAAGCAACTCCAATAATGAAACCAGTTTGCCATAAAAGATTTCATATCAAAGCTACCATTAAAAGTATCTGGCAGTCCTTGAGCATAGAAACCAAAAGAGCAGGAGCCATTGCCTCTGCTTTGGGATGGGCAATCTCAGAGGCTAGGGGCCCACATTGGCCTTCTGGGGGACTTTGAAGGCCATATCACTTCCACCATCAATCCACTGCTCTAAATCAAAAAGGTTTAAAATATCCCAGAAATGCCCTCCAACCAGCTCAAAGGTTGGTGGCAATTTCACTGTATTTGTTGGGGAGACCCTTTTTCAAACTGGAGACAGCCAAGAAGCAATCTAGATGAGATTGTGGTAGTGTTGTGTATTTTTCCAATTTTTTTTAACAATTTGGGACATTTTTGTGAAAAATGCATTTGCACACAAGAAAATCTTGGTTTGAGTACAAAAGATTTGATTTTGCATTAAACCACATATTTTTAACAAAGAAAAAAGTGGCTATTGCATAAAATTAACTGGTTATGACCATGTATGGAGGAATATGGAGGACTGCACTTTTCGCATGCAGCTCTACACTACTTTTTCACCCGCCAGCCCTCTGTGAATCCCAGGAGTAAAGCCATGGGCTTTTACTGGCTGGAGAAGGGAGCTTTTAATGGGGGAGGATACACATTTACCAAGGCAAGGCCTTGGACATTTCTATAGATGAGAATCACAATTCTTGGAAATAGAAATGACACCTCTTGAGATGTGGTTCTTGTTAGGTGCCCAACCATGCCAGCCCCTTGTGCCCACCTTTCTGGTGCCATTCCCATGTTGTGAGCATATGTTTTGTGCACTTTAGCTTTCTGTTTTAGATGTACTCTAGAAGCATCATAGGCATAAAAGACAACATGTTAAGAGGCTCTTAGAGTTGGGAGATAACACTGTTGAAAAGGAGCCCTGAGGGGAGAATAGTGTAGAGCTCTTGAAACTCAGGTGTGCCGCTCAGAAGCTATCAAGGAGCTGTCTGCTACTTTTTCTTCTTCTTTTCCTCAGCTTTAAAGTAACAAGAGAGAACTGAACGACAGTCTTGAGTTGCTCACCGAAGGCCTCTTTCCAAGAACACAAGTGATCATGCTTTCTTATTTCTTTTCCTGAGCAATCCTTCCTTTGTTGCTTTCAGAAGGAAGATGTTGTCATGATCCCCTCATTACTTTTTTTTCTTCTTAATGTGATAAGCGAAAACTACAAGGGAGCAATCATGTTTGAAAAGCAAGTGTGCCATCCTCAGAAGCGGCTCTTCTGACTGCCACCACATTCCTCTTTGAAATGACTCAGGCTGGGAAGAAATTTCACTAAATACATCACTTTCAGTCTTCAGGGGGTTTTTTGCAAGCAGAGTTGTCATTTTGGGGGGGCTTTGACTCCAAACAGAGGTTTTCCTGGCAAAAGAGAGAGGGAGAGGTGGGGGAGAGCGTCACCTTAACTACCTCTACCCTTTGTATCGCTCCAGCAAAGTGAGATCAACAACTCCCTTTGGTAATTGCTGGAACATGATAATAAATTGCATGCTGTACTGGGAGAGGGAGAGTACCCAAAAAAAAAAGTTCTTTGGCAGGTTTACTCCAGTTCCGCTTTGTATGATAACTGGTAATTGTCACTGCTTGACACTTGCTGGAGTTATGAATAACATTTCCTGCTTAGGGCTAACTAGTGTAGTAATCCTGGCTCTCCTGGGTGGTCTTTACATGGACGTCTCTCCAGCTTTTCTGTGTGACCCCCTGATAAACTGTTGCTAATGAACAGCCTACGAGTGTTTGATGACCAGCTGGAGGCAACAAAGACAATACAGGCTGGAGTAATAATTAAGAGCTTTCTTTTCTCTCTCAAGTCAGGGCCCTCAAAAGCTTCTTGAATTAATGCACAGTAGCATTTTGCAACCTCCTGGCTTGCTCCATCATCGGAGGGTGTGGGGAGATGCATCTCTTGAGAGATGACAGTGAAGGAATTGTATCTGGGTGACTGTCATTTCTGAAGGGTGGTTAGATTGCAGAAGTACAAATGACAATAACACCAAAGAGATTCATGAAAATCTCCCTCTTTTCTCTGTACAGTTGGCCCTCCACATTTGTAGCTTTGACTTTTGTGGGTTTGATTATCTGCAGTTTTGATTAATATGTTCTCTCTAGGAATCCCTATGTCAGTGTTTCACAAACTTTAGTCCTCCATGGGTTTTGAACTTCAACTCCCAGAAGCCTCAGCCAGATTGGTGAACAGTTGGGAATTCTGGGAGCTGAAGTTCAAAACATCTGGAGGACCAAAGTTGGGGAACCACTGCTCTAGGTCCTCCAGCAAAACTCTGCCAGAAGTTGGCGATTCCTAGAGAGGTGTTCTCAGATCAAAAATGATAGTGTTTTTGTTGTTGTTGTTGTTGTTTCCACATTCATGGGGGTCCTTCACCCCTAACCACAGCGAATGTGGAGGGCCCACTGTACTAGAATTGTGTGACACCATTGAGATGTGGTGAGGTGGACCTTGGGATTCTAGGTAGTCACAGTGCATTTTTGTTTATTCCTTATTGGGCAATATAACCAGTGGAAGTTATAATCAAGAGCCATCATGGTGTAATGGTTTTAGCACTGGACCATGACTCTGGAGATCAGGGCTCAATTCCCAGTCAGATGCGGAAACCCACTGGCTGACACTCTCAGCCCTAGAAACCTCCTTAGGTTTGCCATAAGTCAGAAATGACTTGAAGGCATACAACAACAACAACAACAACAACAAAGTTATAATCAGGTGCAGCAGTTTTCAAGCTTTCTGCTCTCATGTAATGCAAGGAGCCAGAAAAAAGGCAAAGCCAGAATGTCTGGCAAAGAAAACAAAAATTCTCTATTTTGTAGCATACCTTACTCTCAATATGTATCACACCTTACTCCCAATAAAGGTATCACTCTTTTGTGGATTTTGGATGTTGTTTTTTTTAACTTTGCTATATGGCCAATATGGCTATGGATATATACTCTAATGCATAATGTAACATGTCTGCATAGATCAGGGGTAGGCAACCTTTCCCCTTTAAGGGCCAAGGGACTTCAGCTCCCAGAAGCCTCAGCCATGTTGGCCAATAGTCCCATGTTGGCCAATAGCTCCTGGGATTCTGGGAGCTGAAGTCCCTCGGCCCTTAAAGGGGAAAGGTTGCCTACCCCTGGCATAGATTATTCAAAGGGTGCTGGCCTTTGCCTGCCTTCCCTTTCCATGAATGCAGCACTGGAAACCTGTAGCAGTAAATGCAACCAATAGTGTTGTTTTAATGGCCTATGTCAGAGAAGATAAGCTCTAGAGATCCGGGGATCAATTTCCCACCCCAGGACATGCCCCAGTGACCTCCCCAAAAAGAAAAAAATGGAGGAAACGATAATGTAAGTGACCAGATATCCACTTCTAGTTTTCTAAGTAGACTTTTAAAATATGGGAGGTGGCTGCATCTTGCTCATTGCTCCTTGAAGCAAAATCATCCTCAGGTTGCATACAGGTGACAGGGCCCATAATTCTGTAACCTGGTGGATGTGAATAGAAAGGTCATTGCCTTTTGAATAAGGGTAATAAATAACAAAAAGGGCCATAAAGGTTGCACAAAAGGCAAGCCACTCTAGGAAGGCTCTTCATTAATTACAGGAACACCATTGAGAAGACCTACTCCCTAGAGGTCATCTGCCTCACTTTATTTAATGATGGCATTCTGATCAGGGCTGCTGAAAATCAGTTAAAGCTCAAAGGCCTGGATAAGCAGAAAGCTATTTGCCCTCTCCATTTTTCCAACAACAAACCTATCTGCTTTCAAACGGCACATTTTCCCCGCAGCTACACCTTTTGTGTTCCAACTGCATATTTGAGGGGGGAGCAGCATAATCAATGCTGACTCCCATTGACTACCATGGTTTCAGATGAATTTTTCCCATACCCACCTGAAGGTTTTGCAGACTATTTATATACAGGGTATCTGTCTGCTGTTGAGCAAAGGGGAACACTCCAATAAAAATCTTCTTGTTAAAGAAGCCCTGATAAACTTCCAAGAAGCCTCAGAATATGGTTTGAAAAACCCCTGCATTCAGAGCTTGGAAAAGTTACTCTTTGGGACTAAGGCTAGAATCCAGTTGATGATATTTACTGGCATAAGTACCCTTAGGCCAGCGATTGTACTTGGTTTGTATGCTGATCAAGGTGTTGCTGCGAATCACTTTGGAGACTATTGACTGTTGCACAATGGGAGAACACATCTGTATTATATGAGTTGTACCATCAATCGTGGGATGCAGTGGCTCAAGTGGTGAAGATGCTGACTATTGATTGCAAGATCGGCAGGTTGGCAGTTCGAGGTCCGGGTGCTGCATGATGGGGTGAGCTCCCATCACTAGCCCCAGCTTCTGCCAACCTAGCAGTTGGAAAGCATGCAAATGCAAGTAGATAAATAGGTACCAATTTAGTGTAAAGGAAACAGCGCTCTGTGTAATCATGTTGGCCACATGATCACAGAGTAGTCTCTGACAACACTGTCTCTTTGGCTAAGTAACGGAGATGAGCACCCCCCCCCCCCCCAAGGTCAGACACGACTTGACAACCTTGTCAATGGGGAATACCTTTACCTTTTTAACCATCAATCACACAGCTTGGTGATCCACTATACAAAAGTGTAATACATCCATGGAACAGCTCACTTTATGCAGCCCCTCTATTATTAGATCTTGGTCTACAACTCCCAGAAACCCTTAGCCATGGGACCTGTAATCCAAAAATTACTTTTCCAAGTGCTTTTGTAACCTAATATATAGGGTCCAACACATTTTTGCATCTTGAACAACAACAGAAATGGCAACCATGTGTGGTTGCTTTTAATGCCATTCTGCAATAGCCCAGAACCCCAAGATCATTTCATAAGACCCTAAATAGTTGATGAAAACAAATTGATTATTAGAGAAGATTTCATCTCCATTAAAAAATAGATGCAACAGATCAATGAACACAATGTTTGCATTGTAAGACAGTTTCCATTGTAGCCCACACTAGATAGGTCATTCCTATATCTAACATAGATTGATAAGAGAATCTCCGCTCAGAATATGGAAAAAGAAAAACTATTGTATTCCTACTGGCAATATACACGTCAGGTAAGTTGGGGAAATTTAGCAAAATCTTCCATACAGGGAAAATAAATTTCCCTGGGGCTGATGAGTTTAAATCTTTTAGGATTTTGGCTTGACTCGTCCTGAGCCTTTTGCAAAGATTAGACATACCAAAAGCTCTCTTCATCACAGTGCACCCTGCACATCCATTTAATGGCCTCACTGCAATTTAGTATTCACTTTTCATGAAATGGAGCCATGGCTTAGATGAAATATGTTAAAATTAAACTAAAGAAATAGAGAATTTCGTTTTCGAATCCTCCTGCATGCTAAATTAAGTGTTAATGTGTTACTGGCTAAGGCTGATGTGTTTAAATCCTTCAGGATTTTGGCTTGACTCATCATGGGCCTTTTGCAAAGATGCATATTAGAGACGGGCAACAGTGGTTTGGAGGCTTAGTGCATGAAGTAGAACTAAATGGTTTCAGGAATAATTTCACCAGCAGGCACTGCTAGACAATTTAGTTTTGCCCCTTAGAGAAACTGAAGTTGTTTCTTTTCAGTGCTTCTGTGGTGGTTCTTCTGAAATGAAATACACCCCACAAATAGTTTGCACTTGTGCTTGTATCTTGTAGTGTGAGGGACTCTGTAGTAGAAAAGTGAAGAAATCTTGTTAGATTAGTCATGCTGGACACATTGAAACAGCCTATGAAGAGTTTGTTAATCCCTATGAAGAGTTTGTTGTTAAACCGAATTATTTCTGCAGTGTGGATTCAGCCTAAATCGTGGACAATCCTGACTTTGGTATTTAGTGCAGTTCATAAACATCCAGAAGGCAGCAGTCTGGTTTTCACTGTTGAAGGCATGGAAACTTTTTTAAAAAGCAGCATTCAGCTTTCTTTAAAGTTACATGGTGATTTTTTCAAATGTTTGGGTCTTTCTTATTCTTATTTCCTCCTCCAAGAGCTTCACACACCTATCCTACAGAGTTACACAAGTCTCCCCTCTTAGTCTCTCCATCCCTACTGTGTGCTTTGGGGACGATTAACCATACAGCCCTACAGACAAATAGTGTTCCTTCTTCCTTTTCCTGGCTTTTCTTTGAGCATCTCCTGTATGAATCCTTCTCAGTTCCTTACCTGAGGGCATGTGCAGCTAGTTTTAAAAACAACAGCAATGAAGCAGAAGCAGACCAGGCTTGAGAAGTGAGCCTGTCTAGTCCTCATTATAAAACACATGGAGTCAATTAAAACAATGTTTCAATAATTTTTTTCAGGAAGGAAGGATGCTTAAAAGGCAGATACTTTGAAGCCAATAAAACCATTCTCACTTAATCATCATTTATGTGTGTTTTTGTATTGTATTTTTTCCCAAATGTACACTTAACAAAGGAACTCTGGGCCTTTTCTGTCGGCTAATATGATTCTGGAAGTTCAAACCACATGAAAACAAGTCCTAAATCTATTCTGTGGACTTACGTCTATTACATTTCAGTTACACAGTCCTATGGCATCCAAACATTGCTTTTAAACTTCTCAGATTTTGATATTCACATTGCAGTTCTCATAAGAAAGTCTAATGGAGTTTAACGGGGCTTATTCCCATACAAGCTAATTTTTATCATTATTTTATTTATTTATATCCCACCTTTCCTCAGTGATGGGACTCAAGGTTTACAAATTATTAAAACCAGTACTGATTAAAAAAAAATGTGATACAAGTTGAGTCTCATTTATCTGGAATACTCCCCCCCCCAAAAAAAAAACCCAAAAAATGAGTGGCTGAGATAGTGACACCCTTGTTTTCTGATGGTTCTGTGTACACAAATTTTGTTTCATGCACAAAAATTTTTAAACTGTTGCATATAAAGTTACCTTCAGACTATCTGTATAGGGTATATATGAAATATAAATGAATATATGAAATAGAAATGAATCTCTGAGATATCTTATTAAATATATGCAAATATTCTGATTTTTTTTTAAAAAAAAATCCAAAATCCAAAAATCTAGTCTCATGCATTTCAGATAATGGGGGCTCAGTCTGTATATTGAAATATTTATTGGAGATCCAGAAGTATATACAGTTGCCCCTCCATTTTCACAGACTTCAAATCCACATCCTTTGCCCATTCGCAGGTGGGAAATGGAGGGGGATAAAATGAGGCTTGAATATTTGCGGTGCTGGACGGAGACTCTGAAAGGCAGGATTTGAATCCCCTGCTCTTCCATTGAAACCCACTAGGTCACACTCTCTCAGCCTCAGTGGAAGGTAATAGCAAACCCTCTCTGAACAAATCTTGCCAAGAAAATCTGTTGGCATATTTGTCTTATGGTCATGGTAAGTCAGGAGCAATGTGAAGGCACCCAAGAACAATAACTGCAACAATATGTGTTTATGTGTTATTTAAAAACAATTAAACAATCTGTAGAGTTTTAAAAAACATTTAAAATTCATTAAAAGGCATTATAAAAATCAATAAAACAGCACAGCACACCATTAAAAGCCCATCAATTCTTAAAAGCCTGGTGGAATAGGAAAGTTATTACTTGCCAGTTGAAATGAAAATAAGGAGGGAGCCATCCTAACCTCCCTAGAGAAGGAGCTCCAAAGCTGCTCCCAGCTTGTATATAGGAGGCCATGGTGTTTAGGACTAAATCTTAATGGTAGCTAGTAGCTTCCATGGCAGTGAGATTATAAACTCATGCTCAATGTTGGCCTTTGAAACTTTAAAAGAGCTGTCCAATGTGCTGAACATCAGCCTTCAAAATAAGTTCAGCACCTTGGACAGAACCTTTAAATTTCAGACTGAGGCTGCATCTACACTTCAGAACGAATGCAGTTTGACAACACTTTAAACTACCATCACTCAATGCTATGGAATTCTGGGGTTTTAAGTTTGGTGAAATATTTAGCCTTCTCTGTCTGAGAGCTCTGATGCCACAGCAAACTATAAATTCTGTAGGATGGAGACATGACAGTGAAAGTGCTGTCGAACTGCATTAATTCTGCACTGTGGCAGCAGCCCAAAACCCAGCACAGATTCCCCACTCCAAGAGAAGATGTACTAGAAGAGAGTTGGATACCACTGTCCCAACACAGAAGAGTGGGAATGAGGCTGAGTTACAGTCATGACTTTGAATAGCTAGTACTTCAAGCAATGTGCTGTATTCTGTTGCAGGACAATGAGAATATAGTATTACATGCTAAGAGGAAAGGTTGGCTATAACTGTCCCAAACATGTTTTGGCTTTTGGAAAAATAGTACAAAAGTCTTTAGAGATGATGGCTCTGTTCCGCTAAGCCTTTGTTAATGTTTTCCCCCAGTGGGTCTTGTTTGTATTTTCTTTTGTAATTTCACAAAAGAACACTTGATGAAAAACTGTATTTTACAGATTTAGAAGATATACTTCAATTAGCCTTGGCTTTTCATCAGGGTGAAAATTAGAAGCATCCCTATTACTTTAACAGAATCGATGACATCATTCTCCGAAGCCTCAATTACACAGACCTTTAATTTTCTTCTTTGTTTTTGTGTGAACAAAATAATCTTTTTCATGTGCTTTCAAATGTTGGCTGTCTCAAAAACACTACTGAAAAGATATTGCAACATACCACTGAAGGCCATATTCATTGTATCATGAGCAAAGTTTTTTTTTTTTTAATAAATGCCGATGTGTATGAGAAAATATCTCATGTGAAAAGTTAGTTGCCCCTTTATTTCTGTCTTGTCCAGGCAGTCAACTGATTATTATTGGAATTTCCTCCTTGAGGACCATAATTCTGTGGTTACCTAAAATCTAAATACAAATTGCAATTGCTGTTAAAATATGGAATATGATCAAGTTGCAAGTTCTAAATTGTGCAACTTTATTTTGAAATGTATTTAATTATTTTAGTTGCTTGCTAAGACTTTTTAATTTATGTATCTGATATATATTTTTGATATATCTTTATCATAGCCTAATTGATAGGCAGTTATTTTAGTTTCAGGATTATGGTGGTATCAATATTCTATGATGTTCATGTTTGTGGTAAGTACTTCAGTTGTTAAAATTGTCATGTCTATGAGCTTTATGTAAACAAAATCTCAATGGCTACAATAAAATACACTTTTGTTTTTCTTTGTCTTCATCTTTGCTTGTTAGGAGATGACCCATTCCTGGCCTCCACCTCTTACTGCTATCCACACACCTGGGAAGGCTGAACAGAATAAGTTTTCCATTCCAAACAAGGTGCAGGTAGGCTAAGAGGAGACTCCACAATACGTATCAAGCCCATAAATTGGTTCAGGGGAATGAAAGAATGGTGTTGAATCCATTGGCCCCAGTGAAAGCTGGTAGCTCCCACTTCAATGGGACAGTAAATTTGCTCAGGTTTGTAGACACTAGAAACTATTCAAACATGCTTCATGCAGTTGGGAACCAGTGACATTTGAGTTACCAGCTAACACTGATTGGTGTCAAAGTTGCAGTGCTTTTTGTCATAATATAATAATGGGATATGTAGTAGTGATAATATGTTTTAGGAATGTTTTAGAACTGTGTTTTCATGCTGTGAGCTCAGTCCAGGTGCAGAGATAAACTGGGAAAGGAGGAGAGCATGGCCATGTTCATTTGTGAGAGAGCATCTGGCTGTAACAACAAAGAAAAGGGATCATACTGTGCATTCCCCCTCCATACCTTCCAACTGCATGAACCTGTTTAAGTATACAGCATGATCCCCATCTCCTCATAACTTACCCATGTCTGGGGGGGGGGAATCTCCCTAGACATAAGGAGGTCTTCCAGTGAGACTTTATAGCCAACATCCACCAGAAGTTAACCATAGAATCACACTGGAGGATCTCCAGATGCCTAAAGGCCACCTTTCTAGACATCTGGAGGTCCTCCAGTATTACTCTATGGTCAACTTCCACTGGAAATATAAGGTTCTTCATTATCTGTGATTTGTACTGTTGTACTGTTGTAGCACACTGTTGACAGCATGGACGCATTAATGCAACTGAATAGATTGTTATAGGCCCCTTTTAAACTGAATATTCCCAGAAGGGTTGTAATATATTAGAAATGGAGAGTGCTCATTTTCTCAATCCCACCCCTCTGCCATTCAAACATAAAGTGCCGTGTTTACTGTTATAACATGATTTGCTTCACAAGGGATTGACCAGCAGTGTGGCAGAATATTAGGAGCTAATCATGCCCCAAGAGAAGAAGCTGCAAAAGCTTTAATGGTTTCAAGCTTCCAATAGATTTGATATTGTTAACAAAACAACATTGGTCTGAAGGACCAGGTGTTTTTTTTTAATTCTTTGAAGAACCATAATTTAATTCATTATAATCAAACAGGTAGGCATGGAAGCACGTTGGCCACAGTTGCATGCCAGGGCAATAGAAGGCAAAGCCATGTGTGGTGACATGTGTGCACATTACTTACTAAAAATGTGTATTGTGACCTGCTTTCATGGCCTGATTTAAATATGATACTAGTCAGAGATAAAGTAACTAGATGTATATGTATTTATTTAAAGCATTTATCCATCCCATCTCTGGATTGCCCATGGCAGTTAACAATGACCATTAAAAAAGAATAAGAGAAGTTTAAAAGAGCAAAGAAACAGATAACACACATTTTAAAAGCCTGGAGATAATTTAAGAGAAAACAAAAGCATCTCAAATTCTGGTTACATCACAGTCATGCTGAAATAATAAAGTCTTTTCTTGGTTTCCAAATGCCATCAAGGAGCAGCCCACATAGATCCCCCCAGGAAAAAAATTGCAAGCATCCTGTTGGGAACATATGCACATGTATGTCCTTTTGGGGGGAGCCAGCATGGTGTAGTGGTTTGAGCATTGGACTACACCTCTGGAGACCAGGGTTTGACTCCTAGCTTGCCCATGTAAACCCACTGGATGACCTTGGGGAAGTCACTCTCTCTCAGCCTCAGAAGGTGGAAATGACAAAACCCCTCTGAAAAAACTTTCCAATAAAACTCCATGATAGGTTCACCTTGGAGTAACCATAAGTCGGAAATGACTTGAAGGTACACAACAACAAACAAATGTCCTTTTTGGAGCACTACATGGGTTGGTATTCCCTTCCTCCTTCTGCAGCACCAAAAGCCCCCCCCCCCAACTTACTCAGCAGTCTCTAAAGCCCTCCTCCCCAACCATTCCCTAATTCATGGTGAGTAGACAGCTTTGGAGAAGGATCTGACTATATCCTCATTCCCAAACATGAAATCATGCCATCAGTGCTGAGAGCCCCAGAGGATCTTAGTGATGCTGTAATAATTTTGTGTCTGGCTATGGAAATGAACCAGACACTTCTCTGATGATGCCCGCTCCCCATGAAGCACAGAAAGTTGTGTATGGGTGTGTTTCAGAGGCTATATGGTAAATCCCAGGGAGGGGAGTGGTATATGTCTCAGCGTAGCATAGGCCCTCATGCAGTCTGACACTCAACAATACAGGATTGTTGCCAGAGTTCTATAGCCTGGGCAACACTGAAGAGAAGACCCACTACTGTTTGCCCATCAACTGCACCTCCATGCAAAATGGTGCAAAGAGCATGACTCTTCCATGGACCTGCATGGGTGGGCCAGTGGCATTACTGGATGGGTTGGGGAGTGCAAACCACACCAGGTGACACCCCTGGGGAAGGGTGACACCTGGTTGGGCCCTCCTCCTCATTCAGTGCAGTAGCGGTGTTTTCTCACCCTTCCCAGCTGCTCCATCACCAGGCCTTTTCCCTGGAGAGGAAACCCAATGAAAGAGAAGGGGGAACGGCCAGCATGCACCCTTCCAGGCGGTTCTGTTGCCAGCCTTTCTCCCTGGAGAAGAAGCCCAGTAATGGAGGAGGGGAAAAGTGAATGCATGCCCTTCCCAGGTGACACCGTCCGCACCAGGTGACACCCTATCTAGTAACTCCACTGGGCTGAACAAAATCATTTGGCAAGAACAAGTCTGTTTGGTTTCTATTTGTTTCATTGCATCACTCATGGTGACCTACTGGCAGTGGTAGCTGCTGCTTTCCATGTCAGCAGGACAGTGAATCTGTTCTGGGTTTTAGTCCACAATTAAAGCCCAAAATGTATTAAATCTGCAGGCAGAATGCAAGCCTGAACCAGCACATTTTGGACACCATCCATGATAGAGGTTGCTTCCTGTTCTCTGCTTTTCCCCAAATGCATAAAAGCAGTTATTGGGCCTCCCAGACACAATCCTGATACACCACAATAATTTATCAGCCCTGGGGGTGCACCCATGCATGGTCCAATGTCAGGTTTCCTATGGAACAAACAGAAGAATATCTGTCTGAAGAACAAATGTCATTGTGAGAGGTACATGTAGCAGTGGGCTTTCTTTCTTTGTTAATGTAGCCTTTACACTTATTTAGTCTAACAAGTAAATACAGATCTCCCTTCTTAAGCTCCTAACTAATGTTGACATCTTGTTTGTTTTCATTGTAGGATTCACAGCATCTGACCTCAGGATACAATGCACAAAGTAAGTCTTCATTATCCTTGCTTGGGGTTTTTTCTCCCCTCCCTTTCTCTGCACTATATCGTAAAGACAAAGGGTGGAAAATTAATTTCCATGCTGCTGAATTAGATCAGTGCCATGTTGTTATTATCTTATCTTCATGTTCTGTCATGTCGCGTGTGGTGGCTATCATGACATCACAGCGAGATGGCATGTCACTTAAGATTGCAGTTAAATGCAGAGTAATTATTCTGATACGGTTCCTTTCGTTTCAGAATGGAGTGAGCCTGCTGGCAAAGTTGCAACCAAATCAGTGCCACAGAAATCGTAAGTACTTAAAATTTCCAGCATAAAAGATTGAAATAATTCTTACATCCTTTTGCAGCCAACTCTTAACCTATTGTCCATGAATCCTTAGGGCAAGTGTGTGCATTGGGGGAGGTTAAAGACACAAGCACCCACCTGAAAAATTGTTTGCTCCACAAAGGATCCCCCTGAAAAATTGTTTATTCCAAATGTCCTCTGATGAGGCACTTTCAGCAAGATTGGGGTGTCTCTTTTATCCATTTTAAGACCAACACAGGCCATTTTTGCTACTAGGGCTGCAACCACACTACAGAAATAATCCAGATTGATACCATTTAACTGCCGTGGCTCAATGTTATGGAATTCTGGGAACTGTAATTTTGAGAGACATTTAGCCTTCTCTGTCAAAGAGCTCTGGTGCCAAAATAAACTACAGTTCCCGGAATTCTATAACATTGAGCCATGGCAGTTAAAGCAGTGTCAAACTGGATTATGTCTGCAGTGCAGATGCAGCCTCGGAAGTGACTCAGGCCACATCCACACTGCAGAAATAATCCAATTTGATACCACTTTAATCACCATGAATCAATGCTATGGAAGCCCAGGATTTGTAGTTTTTGTTGTAATTCTAGAGCTCTCTGACAGAAAAGATGAAATGTCTCAGGAAACTACAATTCCCAAACTCCTATAACATGGAGCCATGGCAGTTAAAGTGGTGTCAAACTGTACTATTTCTGCAGTGCAAAGGTAAATTCAAAGGCAATTTCCAGGTCACTTCTTGTTGGAAAAAAATATCTGCAGTTGGCCTAAACTGGCCTGAAGAATAATGTAGGAAAATTGCTTCCTACAATCTCTGGGGCATTTGAGACAAAAAGAAAAAAAAAAAGGAATTTGTTTTGAAAGAGTTACCTTGGGGTCCAGAAAAATAGACCTGGGACCCATACCTAGAAGCTATCTCTCCCTTACCTCTTCTTGGATAAGCTTCATTGGAGAGGGACTACCTTTACCTTTTCCTAAGCAACATTAACAGACAAGTGTGTCACTAACAGGATGTGGACTGTAAACCTAGTCTTAACTGTCATGGATGCATCCTAGAATCCTAGGATTCTGGCTTGGTGAGGCACCAGTTCTCCCTGGCTCAGAATTCTAAATTCTCCTAATAATAATAATAATAATAATAATAATAATAATAATAATATATTTCTTATATCCCGCCTTTTGCAAATCCCAAAATTACATAGCATTTCCCCATGGTAGTTAAAGTGGAACCATAGCAGTATAGCTGTGTAGTGTGAAGGTGAGTAAGCCCTATTGGAGAGAAGGGTTAGATGAGGAAACACATTTTATTGATGGATCTTATTAGGCGATTGCTTGCTCAGATTGCATTGAATTACTAAAATTGTTTCTGCAATAGCAGCATGGCATAGTGAGCAGAGGCTGGAGACCCTGGATATTTAAAAGATAACTGATGGCTTGAGCAACTGCTGGGTAGAGATGGTGGCACATGGCTTGGAGATTTACCAGTGATAACAAATGGCCATCAGAAAGCCCATGTCTGCCCCACCTAGGAATGGTTGTGATTTGGTGACCACTGGACTTTTGAGATATTGGTGTAAATCTGATGGGCTATTCTAGAAACTTACAAAGGCATCTATAAGAGAATCCGCAAGGTGGTGGGGAATACCAACATGATATAATGTGATGACTTAGCTCAGGAGTGACAGAACCCTGGAATGAGATGCCATCTTCAGAATCATTTGGTAGAGAAGATGGACAGCAGTTGTACCTCCTCTTCTCAGTTTCTGAGGCTGTTGAGGCTGATTTTGCCAGCTAGGACTGCCTGGGGTCAGTATTCCTCCTCCCTCGCTCTCACAGCCGTGTGTTAAGTTTTTATTTAGCAAGAAAAACTTTAACCACATCGTACTTGAGAATTCTCATGCTTGTCAGCAGGGAGAAACTGAAGCCTGGACTTACCATGTCAATCATTTCTAGCTTCTGGCAATGGAAATGTTGAGGGACTCCAGGCCCGAGTTTATATGCTCAACCCATCTTTGTTAATAACTTTTGATGAGAGAGCGCCTGTCATTTCATTTTTGGCTGTTTTGCAAAACAATTTTGAGATTCTTTCTTTTTTTGGTCTTTTGCGGTGGAGTGGAGCGAGGAGGTTCAGAAGTTGTTTCATTGTTGCCAGATTACATGCTGCTTTCTACTTACTGCTTTTGTACTATGAGAACAGCACATTGCAAGCACAGATTCTTGGCATGCAAATGCGCTCAAATAATTTAAAATGGGTGGGCAATTTTTGTGGGTCCAGAGGCCAATTTTCTGCCTTTGGGACCTTTGCAAGAGGAGTCATATAGACTGCCAAAAATCTCACACACACCCCAACAGATGTACAGGAATGTGCATCTACACCAATGCTTCTGACATGAGGGACCCTGCAATTATTTTTCCCCCAGTGTGCCAGGAACCAGCACTAAATGTGCACCTATTGGGTACAATTGTTTCTTTCTTTCCTGGAAACTTGTCAGGGACTATCAGCAAATGGCTCAAAGATGTGGACCACCACTTTTGAGTACCACTGATCTATACTGCACAGGTATAGTAGTTTGATGTCACTTCAGTTGCCGTGGCTTTGTCCTTTGGAATCCTGGGATTTGTAGTGCTATAGCTGAGGAGTCAATGTGATGTAGTGGTTTGAGTGTTAGACTACAACTGTGGGAAACAAGTTTTGGAATCCTCAATCAGCCATACAAGCATATTCAGTCTATGAGGATGCCTTGGCAAATCTTCTCCAAATAAATCTTGCCAAGAAAAAAACCCAAGCATGCGGTCACTGTTATTCAGAATCCACTTGAGGACACATCACAATACAATAAGCTCAGGGGACTACTATAGAGCTGACTGGCAGAAAGAATTTTAAGGACCACTCGCCAAACTACAAATCCTAAGATTCATGCCACTCTGATTGCCTTTTGGCTGAAGAGTGGGGTATAAATACTCAACAACAACAACAACAACAACAATAATAATAATACAACTAAAGTGCGATCACAGTGCAGTGTAGATAAAGTCCTGATTTTGCAAAAACAAACCTTGTATTGTGAAGTCGTAGGCTTTCACGGCCAGCATCCATAGTTTTTTGTGGGTTTTTCGGGCTGTGTCGCCATGTTCTAGAAGAGTTTCTTTCTGATGTTTCTCCGTTCTCTGAAGATGCCAGCCACAGATGCTGGGGAAACATCAGAAAGAAACTCTTCTAGAACATGGCCACACAGCCCAAAAAACCCACAAAAAACTATAAACCTTATATTTCTTGATGTTAAATAGACTGGGGACAAGGGAGTGACTGCAATAGATTTAAAAGGTGAATTCCCAATCCTTGAAGCTTCTAAGAGAAGCCATTCACACTTTTTTCTTCCTGTTTTTTCCCTTTTGGGGTAATCCTAGGAGCCTAGAAAGGTAGAGGGGTGCAAAGACAGCCTTGGAAGACACATGCCACCCCAGGGCTATACTGCGGCCCCTAGGCATCCTCTGGAGTTTGGTTCCAGGACTCTCTATGGATAACAAAATCCGTGAATGCTCAAGTCCCATTAAATATAATGGAATAATAAGATGGTGTCCCTTATATCAAATGGGAAAATCAAGATTTTCTTTTGGGAATTTATATTTTTTAAAAAAAAATTTCAAGCCATGAATATGGAGGGCTGACTGTATTTTCTCTGATTTTGAGGATCTACCGGTATACCACTTTCTACATTAAAGGAATTGCATAACATTTTTTAAAAGTGCTTTTGAAACAGGTCTGCTAGGTAGTGGAAACACAGCAGGTCTGGGAAAATATAATGTAGGTGAATACATTGCCAAAGGAGCGTATCATTCCAGTGAAGAAATGAATAGATAGGTCAGTTGGGATGTATAGGGGAGCTTTTGGAATGGGCAGGGTCTGCTTCTGAATTGAGTCGGCTATTGCATCTTTAATGGGACCAGATTTCTCTCTAGGAAGCCTGATATAAAACCCAAAGACATGGAGTGTACATTTTATGAAGCCCCCTCTCACTCTGTTCTGCTGCTTGAGCTCAGGTTCCAGCCCTGTCAATCAGACTCCTAGGAGGAATGAGCTCAGGGATGGTGATGGGTTTTACACATGACAGATCAAAGCCGCAATAGAAAGTTACTTTTTATTTTTAGTTTCCAAGTGAAGAGCAGAGAGGCCTTTGCAACTATTCTTCCCCCTTGTCCTGCAGAGAAATGGTGGAGGCAACTTCCAAGAACTGGAAAGGGTTTGGTGGTGCTATTTTTCTTAACAGTGGCTTAGAAGATGATCTAGGAAGAAAGGGCAGCATTATTTAAAAGGGAAAAGAGGCCTCTTTGGGGTCTTTTTGCTCAAACGGTGCAATTCCAAAGGCTGAAGGATTTCCAGTAGCTTCCTTCGGCTGTGTGTATAACCTTTTAATGGTGTGTTAATAGAGTAAGCTTAGAAAGTTATTTGATGACAAGGAAGGAATCCCATTAGGACATCTAACATCCTTCTCTTGTTTCAGTGGGGCTTTTAAGGGAAGTCTTCAAGATTGCTCAGCAGTATGACAAACAGCACAGGATGTACTCAGTTTAAAAGGGCCCTGGGCAGGTTCCAAATGGATCCAGGCCAAGTGCTCACAATATCAGCAAGTAGAACAACTCAGTGGTTTTTGAGGGCAAGGTGCTCTCAGGTAACAATTGCAAAATGCAAAATGCAATTGCAAAGGTCTGCAAACCATGCCCTGTGAGGAGCGACATAGGGAGCTGGGTATGTTTAGCCTGGAGAAGAAATGGTTAAGAGGTGATATGTTGTTGTTGTTGTTGTTAGCTGCCGTTAGCTGCCTTCAAGTCAACCTCAATTCATGGTGACCCTGTAAATGAGAGATCTCCAAGCCTCCCTATGCTTTACCTCTCTGCTCAGGTCTTGCAGACCTAGACCCATGGTTTCTCTTATTAAGTCTATCCATCTGGCATGTGCTCTTCCTCTCTTTCTACTGCCCCCTATCTTCCCCAGCATCTCTGTTTAAATATTTGAAGGGATGTCATATTGAGGATGGAGCAAGCTTGTTTTCTGCTGCTCCAGAGAAACAGGGCAATGGATGTAAACAGGTCAACATTAGGAAGAACTTTCTGACAGTAAGAGCTGTTAGACAGTGGAAGACACTGACTTGGAGAGTGGTGGAGTCTCTTTCTTTGGAGGTTTTTAAACAGAAGTTGGATGGCCATCTGTCAGGGGTAATTTGATTCTGTGTTCCGGCATGGCAGAATGAGGTTGGACTGGATGACCCTTGGGTTCTTTTCCTACTCTATGATTCTATGAAATGTAAGGCTCAAAATGAAACGAAATCATGGCCATATGCCATTAACCATAATGGAGATGTTGACCAAGAAACTCAACTATGGGACTAATAGGAGATAGTTACTATTGGTCTTACCTGTTCCTGTTTAAGACAGGTTCACACATTACACTTAAATGGCACAATAGTCCATGTTTCAATAACATGTCTAATGATGCATTGAAAGATTGGTAAATGGGAAGACAGAAGTGTCAAGGAAGGGAAGAAAGTTGTACAGTAATTTCTAAGCAAGGATGGAGATGAGGGCACTTTTCAGTACTAGACCATGGCAGGCTTCTCTGTGTAGATCATACTGAGTAGATCATACTCATACTACTTTGCTGAGTAGATCATACTCAGAGAAGCAAATATCATCATGGAGAAAGTCAGTTCCCATTTCAATGTGACGTTGCCTCATATTTTGTTTCCCAAACACAGTACGTGAACTGAAAGCCAATTATGGTTCAATAGTCTGAATTTTGTGATGCACTTTTTGAAAAAATGGAAATGGGGGGGGTGCGCACACACAAACACACACACACACATATATATATATATATATATATATATATATACACACACACACACACACACACACACCTTTGGGAAGCTAAGCCAGCATTTTTCATATCCACAAAAACAGTGTATTAGATGCATTATTGGTTGTTGTAAGTACCTTCAAGTGATTTTTTACTTACGGTGACCCTATCATGGGGTTTTCTTGTCAACCCCATGATAGGGTCACGATAAGTGCTAGCATGGTGTAGTGGTTTGAGCATTGGACTATGACTCTTCAGACCATGTCCTCAGAAGGAGTTTGCTTTTGCCATCCTCTGAGGCTGAGAGAGTGTGCTGAGCAGGGATTTGAATCCTGGTCTGTAGCATCATAGTCCAACGCTCAAATCACTACACTATGCTGGCTCTAAAGATGTGTTACCTGAAGGGATTTAACCTACATTTAACAGGTTTATACAAAGATTTTTTAAACTACATTTAGAATTGCATACAAATATACACATGGCAAACATTGAAATGTGTAAAGGTTATTTACATATGGCCCCTTAGCAGCCTCTTGCAGTCAGATCAACAGTCTTGAATGAAACTCAGCTGCATCAACATTTTAACAATCTCCAGTCAGAAGGGCATCTTAAAAGAGCTCAATAAAATGCAAATAAACAACAGGCCATTACTGAGCTTGTTTAATGTCACACATTCTCTCATTATAAATGGGGTTTTTGATGATAATTGCCACTAAATTCCTAACCTCCACATCTCTGAGCATACTTGTCAGAGGTCTGTTTGAAAATGGGAACAGGCTTCATGATACCGAGACGCTCTTGAAAGAACATTTTGTCTCATCTTTTCGGAACTTCTCCGCCATGTCAGAAGCAGCCACCTGGGAGCGTGAAAAAACAACAAGAAGAACGACAAAAATTGGCAAAGTCTCCCTGCTTTGAATTAAAGGTAATTCATTCTTTGAAACAAGTCAGCAGGAGCCCCTTATGAAGCGCAATCAGGCGTCAAGAGGGTTTTCACAGCCAGCTTTTCATATTGGGTAATGTGACAACAATCAATATTGGTGTTCAGAACATTCAAATCAAAATGCAAGCGTGTTTGCTTAAAGTTGACAAGGAACATTAAACGATGCAATTTAGTCAGTAGTGGCATTTTCATTCCCTTTCAACCCCTTCAAATCTCAACTTTAAAAAGAAAACTTCTGCTGCTGGCATGGTGCAAAACAAACAGAAAGTGACTGTCTTTTTTCATCAAAGTTATTTCACCCAAGATGTCCCACCTCGGATGTTTCTAGTCCATCTCCGGGAAGGACTATAGCCTATTGCCAGTGCACATGATTTCCATCAGACCCTAGGGACAAATCTGAGTCCCTAGGCTTCTCCAGCAATGTCCTTTTCCTTATGACACCACCACAGGGTGGTTTCCCATTTTTTACATGGGTTTTCTCCTTTGAAAAGATTGAATTGCTTCCCCTACGACGTAGTTACTAGCAGTAAGATCTTTAATCTAAAATATGATAGTGTTTGGGGTCCTGGTGCCACAACAAACTACAATTCCCAGAATCAGAATCGGATATAATTAATTGATTGTGTCACTGAGGTTTCATCTGCACAGCAGAAATAATCTGGTTTGGCACCATCAGTTTGGCATAACATGGAGCCATGGTGGTTCAAGTGGTTCCAAACCGAATTATTTCTGCAGAGCAATGCACCCTCGGTGACACTATAAGTTAAGCCTCCCTGATTCTGATTCTGGAAATTGTAGTTTCTTGTTGTCATGTAGTGCTGTGATGTCATCATATTCCCTATGTGATCCCTGGTTGGCCGGGACCTTATAGGAAACGAGAAAGATCTAATGAAAAGAAGATGTGATGGTATTGATGCAGCAGACGGCTGAGCTGTGTGTGTGAAAAAAGAAGCACATTTAGAGTAGAGGGATTTAGGGTACCATTTCAGCCACCCTGGATGCAATTCTTTCCCATAGAAGATGTTCACATGGAATCATTCAGCGCAGTGTTCATAATAAACAATTTAGATGATATTTAATACAGACAAATAATTAAGATCAGTGTGTCCCTGCAGATGAGGCCATTCTTCAAAATAATTTCCAACCGAGTCTTTTAATTTGTTTTCATTACTCAAATGGCTCAGATGCATTTTAACCTCCCCATCAAAATAAAATATTTGCCAGCCCAGTCTAATAAATGGTCTGTTCTCAACTTGTTTATAAATTACTTTTTTTAAAAAAAAAAATCTGCAACAAGGAATTTAATTTGGTTTTGTTTTAATGACCTGGTGGTGAATAATTTACATATGTATCTCAGACCTAATTGGTGCTTGAAACGGAGGCAGGAATAGGCCGGCCCAGATATGAGAACAAAGATGTAGACATTGAGCCAACTATATACTATAGCAAAAGAACTCACAAATTTATCTGGTCATTAGCTCCTCATTTTGCATGCGAATACTTAGGTGACCAAACAGTGATTTTGGCACCCAGTTGCTATAGAAACTGGAATACCATAATGAAATTGCTTTGGCTTCTGCACATCTTCTTTCCTACAGTAAAGAAGCTTGTCAATTCGGGACTTCAGGACTGAAATATTAAAATGGTGATTGGAATAGATTTTTTCCCCCAAAAAATTGAAGCATATGGGGTTCTAATATATAGCAATTTCACTTTACATAGTAGTTAAATTCTTAAGGGTTTGGGTTGATTCTGGGCTGGATGGAGATGTTAAGTAGGATCAAGATGTTAAGCAGCAATGACTAAGAAGGTAAGGATGGACACAACTCCTGTGACATATCCTGCCAGTGAGTTGAAAGTGATACTGCTAAAATCCAAAAGCTACCTTAAGGTGTGCAGTTATATCAGTTTCATACCACTTTAATTGTTCTGGCTCCATTTTAAAAACCCTGGGATTTGGTGAGATACTTGGAGAATTCTCAGCTGGGAAGCTTTAGTGCCTGTTTATGGTAGCGGTTCTCAAACTTGAGTCCTTCAGACAATGGGGACTTTAGCTGCCCCAATCCCTGATCAATCCCTGATACCTGGTTGGGGCTTGTAGAAGCTGAAGTCCAAAACATCTGAAAGACCAATGGTTAAGGACCACTGGTTTACAGAGAATTTTATGTACCTCACCAAACAACAAATCCCAGGATCCCATAGAATCCTGAATTCATGACAGATAAGTGGTTTGAAAGTGATATAACTAAGTAGTGCAGATGTTATAGAGAAAATAAATGACCACCTCCACATTCTAGTTTGCCTTGTCTCAATTTCATTTGATTCATTGGAGCACAAAGAGCAAAAATATAATAATAATAATAATAATAATAATAATAATAATAATAAATTTTATTTATAGCCCGTCCCTCTGCATGGCAATTGGGGCGGGGTACAAAAAAGTCCCTAATATATCCCTAGGTCACAGTCCAAAGGTAGCACTTGCTAAAGTTATGCAGGTTTGTGAACATTTCATCCTGAATCCCATTGAGTAGTATCAACTCAAGCAGAATAGTTAATCATCATGAAGGTAAATGCAAATAATTAAATGGGTCTATTCTAGTTAAGAGCCAGTGTGGTGTAGTGGTTCGAGCGTTGGACTAAGACTCAAGAGAAGAGGATTTGATTCCCCACTTGGCCATGGAAACCACTTGGTGACCTTGAGTGAGTCACACACTCTCAGCCCCAGAAAACCTTGTGATAGGTTTGCCCTAGGGTTGCCATACATTGGAAATGACTTGAAGGCACAGAGCAACAACAAACTCTACTTGGGATGAACAATAGAATCTTTGCCTTAGCTTGCGCCTAGAACAGCCGTACCACATGAACAGCTATTATTCAAACATTTAAGTCTAATTGTATAGACTTAAGGCCTATATGCCAAATGTCAGCTCTCAAAGGTATTTCCTCCTGCCCATACTGCAAGTCAGGCATCTTAATACCAGAAAGGGTGGACAGTACTAGTAGCCTTGAAAAGACAATTAGAAAAATTAATACAATTAAACTGTCATCAGTTTTGTTGTTGTGTGCCTTCAGGTAGTTTCTGACATATAGTGACCCTAAAGCAAACCTATCATGGAGATTTCTGGGATGACAGTGTGTGACTCACCTAGTATCACCCAGTGGGTTTCCATGGCCAATCGGGGATTCAAACCCTGCTCTCTAGAGTCCTAGTCAAATGCTCAAACCACTGTACTATTAGAGTAGACCCACTAAATTATTTGCATTTACCTTCATGATGATTCACTACTCTGCTTGAGATGACATTAATCAATAAGCTTCAGGCTGAAATGTTGCACTGAAAGAATACAACAGAACTTGAGCTAGCAGTTGGAGTCTATGGAGTTGTTGCTTAAGTGATAAACATATTAGTTCTGAATGCTCTGTAATTTTCATCTGTTAGTTGATGCTAGAGTAAGCTTGACTTTGGCAGTATTTCCTAAAGGCTTCTCCATCCTGGTCCTCTTTAAGAGCAATCTCTTTCCAAGGAGAGAGAAAATATGAACCAGGATTCCCTGCATTTGATTTAGCCTCTGTTTCAATAGAACCAGACAAATGTAAAGGTTTATACAAATCACATATTTGACAATTTTACGGAATTCCCCCATGAATTCTTTTAAGGTTAAGGTTGTCTCTATGTCTCTCTCTCTCTCTGTATTCCAATATTGAAGAAGAACTGAAACTGGTGACCTCTCCTGACCTTTAGTACTAGATTAAAATTCCAAGAAGCTACCATGGCAACAGTGCCTTGAAAATTAGATCCCGACAAAAATACCTAAAAGAAACTTAAAACTGCAAGTGCTGCTCTGAACTCTGAAGAAAGGTTGCTTACAATTGTCATAGACAGGTCCTTAATTGAAATAATCTGCTTTTCCTTCTTACTTAAAAAGAAGAAGAAGCAGAGGGGAGGAAGACGAAGGAAGGAAGAAAGCAATGGAAGAACAAAAGATTGTATCTCAGAAAGGTTTATTTTTAAGTGAAAAAAGCTGTGGTGATTTAAGAGAAAGCGCTCTCTGCGGCATGAAATTCAAATCCTCCTCGTTCCAATTTATGGGACTCAAAGAGAATGAGATGAGGTGGCAACCAGCCAAGCCTAAGCTGCAAAGATGGATCAGGCATAACATTTACAAAGGTCCTGAGCATTGGTCTCTGACAGATGGGTTGTGACCCACAATTGGTCTGCATCTCCTACAAAGGTGGGACCGTAGTAATGGCAAACAGTTCCAGAAGCCATAATTCAAGGAGAACAAAAGCAGAATGGGGGGAGAGAACAAGATGGGTTGTTCTAGATGGACAAGACACAGGGAGGAAGGACAGTGATAGAGCATGTGATTTGCACCCACAAGGGTCCCAGGTTTAATTTCTGACATCTCCAAATAGAGCACAGAGGAAACCATAATCCTAGAAAGCCTCTGTCTGAAACATACTCATTTAGGTTCAATGGTCCATGGTATCTGCTGGGCTTTGGTTCCAGGACCCCTCCCCTGGATACCAAAATCCATGGAGCTCAAGTCTCATTATGTACAATGGCATAGTAAAATGGTGTCCCTTAGCTAAAATGAGAAAAATCAATGTTTGCTTTTTGGAATTTATATATTTTTAAAATATTATCAAGCCATGGAAGTTTGAATCCATGGATAAAAAAAATCTGTAGATACAGAGGGTTGACTGTAAATGCATGGACCCACTGGAGAGTCTTTGGAAGTTTCATCAACAAATCCATTAATCCTTGCAAATTTGTAAAAAGCAGCTGATCTACTAAGCCCTTGCTGTTCAAGCTAGACCTATCAAAACTGGTGAATTTGCACCAGGTTCTGGGGTATTTTCAAGTTGTGGGTGCTGGAATCTGTAGATGTAGAATCCATGGATAACTGTACTGTATTAACATCCATACATGCAGGTAACTTCCATTGATTCAATGGTTCAGCTTTAAGTAAATCTAAAAATGTAATTCAGACCAAAGATACTTACAGTTTGTTACCCACCCGACACCCATGTGTATGGGAGAGTTATGACACATACACAACTTTTCCTGAATCACCAAGGTGTAGATAGACTTCTATAAATTGCCAACTGTTGACATTATTATGATGTCATCATCTGGAGGAGGAGCTAGCTGTGTAATTTAAAGAGACAGAGGCAGTCTGTAAAATTCCCATCAGTGGGCTTCCTAAAAGTAAGTAGTTCCAATGAAAAATATTGGATTTGATTCCTACCATATATGTAAGCATGCAAGTATTGACACATATAGATGCATGTGTACTTGTATAACTATATCTATATTGGCTATACTCATTTTATTATGCGTGCTAAATATGTTATAAAAGATCGCCCTTATAGTCTTCATTTGTTGGGTCCTATATTGGGTGTCCCCCAGTTTCATGGTTTCTCACAACCCTCAAAGTCCTACAGATTATCAGTGAAACTCTGTGAATGATCCATGCACAGGTTCAAAATGCAAGGACTGGAGAAAGAGATGCAGTCAGCAGCTGCTCTGTAGACTCTTGGCAACAGCAAGCAACCTCTATCAATAATCAATAAACAATACAAGAGGTTTTTTTATTTATTTATCCTTACCTTCCAGCTCAATTCAAGATAACGTGGAGCTTTTGTCTGGCAGATTAGTTCCAATGATTGCAAGGACATTCTGTGGCAAATTTTTTTCTTGTGGTTAAGGAACAGTGTCAAAGCTCAAATAAGAGTTGAGACCCTTGGACAGGACTTGGTTGCATGTCAGGCAGTCAGATACCAAATCAAAAGTGGGTACTCCAGTAATATAGATGACAATGAAAGCTCAGGGCTCCAAAGTCAATGGGGTGAAAAATCCATCTGATGTTAACCTGAAGTTTAAAGAAATGATTGAAGGTGCTCAACCCATTTTATGTTCAGCACTTCAGATACTTCCTTTAAGCTTTAGGGCAGGGGTAGGCAACCTTTCCCTTTTAAGGGCCAAGGGACTTCAGTTCCCAGAAGCCTCAGCCATGTTGGCCAATAGTCCCATGTTGGCCAATAGCTCCTGGGATTCTAAGAGCTGAAGTCCCTTGGCCCTTAAAGGGGACAGGTTGCCTACCCCTGCTTTAGGGTGACCCCCCAAAATGGATTCATTGTCTTGCTGACATTGAAAAATATAGAAGCCTCACTCAGGGATGACTTATGAAGCCTGAAGGAAGTCACAGTACTCAAGGTCCAAACAATGGCACAAGATTGCCATCTTGAAGTCGTGACTCACTAGGCCAGGAGGATATTAGATAGCATGACTAAACAGAACTGCTAGTCATAAGCTGTGGTGATAATTGGTGTCTGCTTCTCAACGTTTCCATTGCAAGCCCTGTGATACCTAACAAATAAACCCTGGTATTTTATATTAGAACATCACTGTCTGGCATATGGTAGCATATAGCCATTTCAGATAGACAGAATTGTTGGTAATAATCCATCTGTGCTCCAAGCAATGTTGAATTGATAGACATTAAAAACAGGAGACGTTGAATGTTCTAGCAATTCCTGAAGCCAAGATATTATATATATATATATATATTTACTTCATTGTTTTGGAAGCTGTTTCTCAGAATTCATTGCCAAAGATGTGATGCTGGGTTCTTTAGGAGACTGAAAAGAGAGAGAAAGAGAAGGCAGAGTTAGATGAGTTGAAGACTTTAAGACAAGCAATTTTCTTATTCAGAATTGTTTGTCTATAGATTGTCTTTCCTGGTTTGTTCTTGGCTACTCTTGTTCTTGATGGGCAAAAATAATGCTGTGGGAAGAAGGGAATTTTTGTACATAGTTGTGGCCACAAATTTTGATATTTTGCTCATTTGGTAAAATGTAAACTTTGGCCATCTTTAGTTCCACTGTCTTCTGCTGTTACCTTAATGCACAGCAGTAGAATAATATTTTTTTAAATTGTTTATTACTTTACTATTTCTGCAACTGGTTGTGAGATTCTGTGGCCTTCCTCAGCCTCTGGGGAAGATTTCCTTTGGAGCATCACTTTGTTTCCCTTGTGAGGGAGATAAGGTTTCATTCACTACATTATTTGGTGCTGGGTGGGTAATGCTTCTGTGGAAGAAATCTGTAAGGTGTCCACCTAAACATACTTACACATTTGTCAAGCACTATAAAATGAGCATGGCTCAGCATATGCTATCTTTACTCTGTCTTCTGCAGAAGGTTCTAGCCATTGAATAAGGACTATTGAGAGCCCATTCTGAGATAATACTAGTATGTTGCATTCCCAAAGGTTTTTTACTCCTCTGCAGAAGTTGTTAGGAAAAGTGTCATTTCTTACTGCTAATTCCTACTTTCTTTTGGACAATGTTCCACATGTTCAGTTCTGCATTGGATCATGATCTTCTTCCAAGATGCATGCCTCATATGCAGGGAATCCTTCCCATCCTCTTCTTTAGTCTTTCCAATGGCTTACCTAGGCTACAGCTGCACTTCAGAAATAAGGCAATTTGACACCGCTTCAACTGCCATGGCTCAATGATATGAAATTCTGAGGTTTGTAGTTCTGTGAGATATTTAGCCTTTTCTATCAGAGAGTTCTAGTGCCACAACAGTCTACAAATCTCCAGATTTCATAGCACTGAGCCATGCAATTAAAGCAGTGTCAAACATTCATTATTTCTGCAGTGTGGATGCAGCCTAATTACATATTTAGTTTCTGTTGCTTTACCTGAAGGCTTTTACCATGGAGTTGAACAGATGAATCTGCCCTTGGTTTTCCAGTGTATAATGGGATGGCACAATAAATCCTCCCCTGGAGGAGATCAGCTTAATAGGATCCTGACCAAAGGAGGAGCAAACACAAAGGACCTGCAGAGGAGAAAGTAGAGGGCATGAATAACCCTTTCTGGTAGATGTAGAGGTCAATGGTCACGCACAGTTTGTCCCACTCCCCATCCTGCCTTCCTCACACATGCCATTACACTATTGAAACAGGTTTATTGTGCCATGCATATGCATGAACCCACATATGCACTTTGTTCAACAGGTAACATATGTAACATTGTGTCATGCACCTTAGGCTGAAGTGTAGGGGGAAAAATGGGGCAAATATAAGTGAATAGGAAGGGAAGGACAAAGAGCAAAGACTTAGCAGGTCTATCAAGTGATCTATCCATGAGGAAACAAAGGCATTAATGTTCTGTTACAATTAAACCGATTTTTACATAGCCCTGATGTGATGGTATGTTCCCCTTAGGTAGTTACCCTCTCCAGGCAGCTGCAACAAACAATATTATAGGAACCGAACACATCAAGCTTTAATAAGAGATAAAAATTGTTAATTATGTGACTCTGAGCATGAGTGTTTCCCTCATCTAGCATTTAATTCTATAATCATTACCTATGAACCATAAGAATAGATGCCTTTGAAGCGGTACTGTGCCAGGAATAAGGCTAAATAACCCTTCACATTGGTTTTAAAAAAGAAGAAGAAGAAGAATGAAGTCTCCAAAGGCACACTTCTGTGGCATGTGCTGTTTATCAAAATATATAAGCATATAGCCGTAACAGTGACTTTGTAAACACAATTATAGAGGGAACTATGAAAGACAAACCACCAAGGTGCCGTTTTCTTAAGTCCATAAGCACCGAGTTAAGAGCCTGGCATCATAAAAGAGATCTGTGTCATTAAAAATATTTGTTTTTGTTGGAGCTTATTGTGCTTTATGCCCAATGGGATAATCCATTTTTTTTATTATTTAAAAAAAATCCTTGGAAAATGATGATATTCAACAACAACAAAGCACACAGCTTGGCAGAACTAAAAAACTACTGGCTAAACTCATACGAAATCTTTCCCAGCCTATGCAAGGGAGGACCAGGATGATGATGACGATGACAATGATGATGATCATCATCATCATAAAAGTGAGTTCTCCTGGGATTCATAGAGTCAGAATGATTTGGTCCTGAACAAAAATGCATGACCAGTCAGGAGACTGAGCTCCTCCAGCAGCATAGGTACCATATTTTCTGAACAAAGCTTTGGCCTCATATCTTGTGGTAGAGCATCCTTCTGGAGATGATTTGAGGAGGCCCTTGACAAAGTGCCAAAGATGACAGGTCTCCATCTCCATTAGTAGATCTTGCAGAAAGCAGAACCTGCAGCACTCCAGGCAGCACTGGACAGATGAATCTGGTTGCCAATTTTGCTCGATGCAATGTCCCCAGAGAGATGCTGTGTTGGAAATCCTTCATGGAAAATGGAAGTAGTACCAAGTCCCAGCTACTTGATGCTATGAGAGTATTGGGGTGAGAAAGATATGGGAGGTGGCACCACTGGGGGCCACTACTGCTATCCTGACACATCCCTGAGAATGGAGCCCTAGTGCAAGATGCTAATGTCCTCGGACATACTATCCTCCCATCTTCTTCAACACCTACAACAGAGTGTGAGGTAGCTGCATGAGGAACATCAAAAGACTACTACCTCCTTCATGATGTAGTGAAGCTATATCCATATAATGGGGGGGGGGGGGGGAAGCAAAAGTTACATTAAAAAAAGGAGTGAAATTAGCCTCCATTAATTTTCAGTCATGTAATTATGCCTTTGTTATTGGAGAAAGGAATTAATTATAAACCACTCGTTACTTATAACTACTTGATTCCAAGCTCTGGGTGTCTTGTCCCTGGTTGCTTTAGTATGAATTAGGAATTGTGCCATCTTCCAGGTGTTGCAACTCTCAGTATTGTTTATCTTTGGCTATGCTGGCTAGAACTGCTGGGAGATTCAGTCCATTAACATTGATAGGGCCACACAGTTCCCAGCACGTGCTGGTGATGTGTTAGGTCAGTAGCAAAAGCACAGCCTCATCAGCCAAACCCTCTTGACCCTTTGATTCCACTGCTCTTACTCTTCTGGCCCTGGTAATTGTAACACTGAAGTGGGTCATGAAGCAACAGGTACCCTTATGGTATCTATGGAAAACTGGCCATTGTCAACTACCTGATCAGGCCAAGAAGTTCTCAGATCATCTAAATTGGTTAATCCACTGATGCCATTGCAACCTCACCAGTGTACAGATTTAAGCTTCTGTCACAATGACTATATTGTTTTTACTAGGTCCTTGTTTGCATGGGTCAAAAGGCATGTTCTCCCTGTCCCCGCTGTTCCAGCATCATCATATTTGGAAGGCACACAGCCCAAACCTCGATGCTGGTGTGAGCAGTCCAGACAACATCCAGGATTTTCCGCACCATAACCAGGAGATAACAACATTAAAATACATTTTTTTTAAAGTTACCCTGGATCTTCTTGGAAGAGCCAGAGCCCTAAGTTCCTGTGCTGTGGTGGCTTTCTTCATTAGCGATCTAGTGGGACATTACATGGCCTAGCTCTCCTAGGTTGTATCCACACTGCAGAAGTAAAACAGTTTGATATCACTTTAACCCTATCCTACAGAATGCTGGGGTTTGTAGTTTACTGAGGCACCAGAGCTCTCTGACACACCAGGCTGAATACCTCATCAAACTACAAATCCCAAGATTCCACAGAATGGAGACATGGCAGATAAAGTGGTGCCAAACTGCTTTATTCCTGCAGTGTGGATACATCCCAGACTGTGTGTTCCCTTGATCAGACCCATGTTCTATCTACTATGGAACTTATTCATATGAATTAGATTTGACTCAACCCACCCACTCCCACCCCAAACTTGTAAAATTATTTGCCTAGCTAGTTCCTTAATCATATGGCATTGCATTCTCACTGGAAATAATAATACAATAATTATAACATACCACACTCTGAGTTGTTTGCTTACCAACAGCAACTCAGCCTCAGATTGTTCCATCAGTTAAAAATGACAGAGTATGCCATGAGCAAAGCAGAGTTCATGCATCATATTTAAAAAACCATAAAACAAACACAATAAATCCATTAAAGCATAATGGTTTCCAAATGTGACAAATTTGCAGATTAAAGCTCATTGAATATGCATTTAAATGATTGATGGGAAGGGCTTGAAAAGCTATTGCAATCTATTGGATCAATAATCCCACCCCCTTTTCCTTTCTTTATAGCTGGTGCTAAAGATACACTGCCCCAATAAATAGTTTTTTAGAAGACAATCAAAAGCAAAGTGTGTGTGTGTGTGTGTGTGTGTAAACACAAGTGTTCAAGGGCTTTATACTGCTTAAACAACATTTTCCTCCAATCTCTGCTACCAAGGATTAATGCCATAGATTTGTCTAAGTGTTTACATACTTTGTTAAATGCTGTTCATCCTCTGAGGTCTTTAGGAATTGTGAATATTGGAGGCTGAAAACACATATGCATGCAGATTGGAACCACACTGTAGTGTGAACTGCTCCAAGTCAATGCAGTCAAATACAGTTTCTTTCTGCCCAAATACAGATGTTTGGAGAGCAGTGGAGTCACTTCCACTTAGGGTGTCACCGGGTGTAGTCAGCACCCTCTGCACCTTCCTAATGACACTCATGTTATAGGGCTTTCAAAGTCATAAGCATTTAATTCAAACAGGACCGAGCTTAAAAGTATAGTCCATAAGACTGAAGAACAATTATTTTTTAAAAGTTTAAATAAGTTATTCTAATAAAAGGAACCACTGAATTAAAATATTTAAAATACATTCCAAACATTAAAAGCAGGTGTATAAACCCTCCAAGGAATAACCCTTCTGTAACAGCTAGTTAGTGGCCATGTAACAGCTAGTTAGTGGCCAAATGCCTGTCTGAATGGAAAAGGTCCTTCTCTGGAGGTGAAAGGAGAGCAGAGAGGGGCCCAACCTAGCAACTTGTGGAAAGGGGTTCCACAGCCTAGAAGCAACCACAAAAAGTGCCTTCTCCCATCTACAGATCTCCCACCTACAGCCATCATATTCCCAATGCCAGACCTGACCCTTCCTTCTCCTGTGGCATTGAGACTATCCTTACTGCTGGACCTCATTGAAAAGGCAATCCAGACTGCACTCATATCGATCCTACTAATATTGGTCTATCTTTGCTCAAGCTCAACAGCCGAGCTTTGAAGCATTCATAGTAAAGCTAATGGATTGATGTTAATTCATCCATTAATTCAATAATGTTAATCAGTCTGTAATGTCAATGTCATAAAAATAATTTGTTGCATTAATATGTTAGTGACGCATTACCTTTAAAATTTAAAAAATCAATTAGAAATACTAAAAGCAGCCAATCCCTCCACCACCACCACCACCACCACGCACCTAGAGTACGAAGTTAAAGTAATGTGACCCATGAATCATTACCTGAACCATTAATGTTGTTGACAGTAAAACGGCTGAAGCAATTACTTATTACTGTTGAAATGATTATTATAACAAAATAAGTGTGATTAATAAAATTTTATGAATTACTTCCAAGCTCAGCTCAGAGATGGTGAAGGGGTGCCTCTCCAGACATTGCTGGAAAGCTATTCAGTCCTACCTGGTATGTCCAATGGTAATGGACCATGGGAATTGCTATCTAGCAGCACCTGGATAGCCACATGTTGTCCATATTGTTAAACTGTACCTATGGACATGTTGTCCATATTGTTAAACTGTGCCTAATTTGTACTATGCATAAGAATGCATCACGTGTTCTCTTTACTAGACTCTACTATAATGGTTAATAGCAATGTATACATCCATTCTTGACATATTCAGGGAGGTAATGATTGCTGAATCTGATGGCAATGAAAGCCTAGCAGCATGGCCTCTTTCCATAGAAAATGACTCAGTCTGAAAATCATAAATCACTTTTTTAATCATACTGTACAGGTTATCTCATCTTTGTAATTATTGTATTAAATTGATGTGCTCTGTACCTTGGAGAATGCTGGTACAATTTCTTTTAGAACCTTACAATAGCCTGGTTCATTATTTACAAGCAGTAATACAAATCTGACCACTAAACCATGTTAGTTTATCAGTATGTATTGTAAATAACCATGCACTAAGAGAAGTCTGTGTAATTGGTTCAATAACTTGACCTTCTCTCTTCTTAACTGATAAGATATTCTTTAATAGATTAATTTATTGCTTATCTGAATTATTCAGATTGTTTCATATTAACCTGAGTTAAATACAGTAAGTAGATGGGTGGGTGGGTGGTTGAGTGGATAGATAGATAGATTGATTGACTGATTTCAGGTTTATACCAAAAAAATAATTCAAATATTCTTAAAATCAGTTTTTGGTGAGATTTGTTTCCTGCTCATTTATGTTTTTAGCCATCCAGTTTGAGTTGATTTTAGATCTAATACTTTCCTATTTTACCCAGATAGTCTGGATTTGAATTAAGTAATAGTGACCCTTGGGCCCACTGAATTGCCTTTTTGATACACAGTGAAGCAGTAGATAATGTTGGGGGAGAGATTACAAAGAACTCCCCAAATTGTTTTTCTAATATTTCCTCTTTAGCTGTGGCAGCACGCCAACAATCTAAAAATTGTCCATTTTGTTTCTATATTGACTGTTGGCCATGATGATGATGATGATGATGATGATGATGATGATGTGTGCCTTTTCTTTTCTATTTCTATTTCTATTTATGTTTGGGTTTTTTTTTAATTTATGGCAAACCTAAGGGTTTTCTGAGGACTGAGAGTGTATGACTTGCCCAAGGTCACCCAGTAGGTTGCCATGGCTGACCAGGGATTCAGACCTTGGTCTCCAGTATCCAATGCTCAAACCACTATTGGCTCCATAACAGAAATTCAAAGCATAACATGACTGATAAATAATCACTGAACCCACGTAGTAAGCTCTGGCATCACTTGGTGGCCATCAGAGTTGAGCAAGCTCACATCTGTCCTGGTTGCCCAACCAGATAGCCCTCTGCCTGGTCTCATGCCACAAATATGAAGGGGAAATGGTTCGTACCCAACCATCTTCATGATTCTTTCTTCCCTTCTTCTGCCATGGATAATGCTGGAAGCAGCTTTGTTGGAAGGTTCTTCCTTGTCACTAGACATCCTGGCCTCTAACCATCAGGACCACCAGCATCCTGTTGCCTGGGCAACAGGGCTCTGCCTTGCTCATTGGTTCTTTAAAGAAACCATCACTTAAAATGTAGCAGTAGGGCTATATCCAATGGTGATATTGCACTGGCACAAAGCCCACTGTGCTAGCAGGATGGTTTTTTAGAGTTTGTTCAGGAGTGATATCTAGGGTTTTGGAAGAGGAAGAGGAGGAGGAGGAGGATATAGAAGGTAGTTATGCACAAGTAGTTATGCAAGCAGTTGTGGAAGAGGTTGTGCAACTGGTTGCACAAACTCCTGCACAATCCCTTCCTCAATTGTGTAGCCCACTGTAACTGCTCTAGCAGAGATTTTCATTCCATTAATACTGATGATAGCCAGAGCTCTTGGGGAAATTCTTATTCATGGGGTTGCTATATGTTAAAGCTGCCTTGATAGCAAATAATAACAAGCATTTCATTAGATTTAGGCCTGATAATTTGGGATATGTCTATATGTATCTGTATCAAAACCACAACATAAACTGAAATGAGAAGAAGCAAGTCTTCCTAAAGAGGTGTGAGAAATGTTTTGTATTTTTAGTAATTCCTTGAAAAATCACCAAATCCACCTTTTAGACAGGGACCACCACAGGGATCATGCCATCATTGTACTGTTTCCATTCCTTGTCACTGACAGACTAATAATAATTGCATCCACATGGCTTACATGGTCTTGTATCTCTGTCCAACTGTCTTGTATATCCTCTTGCATATCCTCTAACTGTCTCAGTTTGGCAGGGACAGTCCCAATTAATTCTCTATTGTCCCACTTTTCAGCAGCTTTAAAATGTCCCAGTTTCTCTCTCCTCCTCCCACATTCCTCCTTGTCTTACTTCAGTTTCTGCAAAGTGAATTCATAGTTTAACAGTAATGTGCCCTCAAGTAACTCAGCAGGAGAAAGAGGACAGGATGGGACAGAATCTTGCCCTTCCAAGTAGGCTCAGATAAAAACAAACTAGCTTGTGTTTTCTAATTAATGAGGAAGATCTGTTTCTCCCTTGGCTGTACTCATTTTGTAAAAAAAAAAAGTTGGAAACCTACAGGTTGTTGGTCTGTGACACAAAACACACTGTCCTTCATTCCATCTGGTTCTTGCCTCAACACCGACAGCAAAGTACAAGGCAGAAACACAAGGTACAGCAAGAGCCAGCACTTGAAACATGTGATCTTCCTCCTCCATTTTCCTTTTACTGTTCCTTTTTTCTTTGTGTGCAAATACACTGTAGAAATACTGCCGTTTGACACCACTTTATAACTGTCATGACTCCATCTTACAGAATTGTGGGATTTACAGTTTTGTGAGGCACCAAGACTTTGGTAGTAAAAGCTAAAGAGCTTGTAAAATTACAAATCCCAGGATTCCAACCCTTAAAAGTGGTGCCAAATTATTTCTACAATCTAGATTCACCCTCAGAAGTCTATTACCCATTACAGTGGGTCCTTGGTATCCACTGGCATGGTATCCATACCAAAATCCATGGATACTCTAGTCCTATTAAATACAAGGGCATGGTAAAAATGGTGTTCTTTACAAAAAAAATGGCAAAATCAAGGAGAAAAATCAAGGCTTGCTGATTGGAGGGCGATCCTTTTGGTGCAGAGGAATATTTTTAAGCCATGGATGGTTGAATCCGAGGATAAAAGAAATCCATGGACACAGAAGGTCAGCTGTACTTTCAATAGCAAGTAATGTTTTGCCTGGACTGGACTGGTGGAAACTAAATAATAACGTAAATGGAATATGGATAATGCAGGCTTCCTCTGGGCTGGCCAGACACCCGCCAGATCTTCCATATGTAATTTTTATTTTTTATTTTTTATTTATTTATTTATTTATTTGGTGAGCAAGAATGGCTGCCAGAAGTTCTTTATGCTCCTAGTAACTAGTTGATTAATTGACTGTTCTCTGAACCTCAGTGACCCGAAGTTGAAATATCACCCAGCCAATAATGACAGAGGCCTTTTTCAATGGAACAGGGCTATAAAAATGCCAGTAAACCATCACCAAGGAGTCCAGGTTCAAGTTCATCTTCCCTTCTTTCCCCATCCTTACCTCAAGGCAGGTAAGCAAAGCTTTTGGGCGTATTGCCTGTCACCACCAGTAATGATATGTACAGACATTTCTCACAGCAAGCCAAGCCTGCTCCTGCTGCTTGGGAGTCTTTTATGCTTCCGCGGTGTGGAGAAAACCTTAAAGGAACGAGCAAAGCAATGCAAAGCACAAAGCCATGCAAAGCATTGGACATAATCTGCAAAAGAAAAGAGAAAAGCAGAAAGATATTTTTTTTTCTGAAATGTTGATAGTGGTACCACAGCGGTAACACTGAGTTCTTGACTTGCCTTTTAATTCCTTCCCATGGCAAGTTTTAAAATTACATTTTTAATCATTCATTCATTTTTGGAATCACTGAATTTTGAAAATCATTCAGAATCATTAGAGATGACCAGTCTTACATTAAAGCGGCGAGGAAAGTCCATTGTTACTCAAAAATCACCTTGTTTCCATTTATCTATTAAAATAATAATCTTTCAATCATGGTCAAATTAGAGGCAATGAATTAATGTTAAGATATTATTTCCAAGCGGTGCCAACATGAAAGGGAGCCATGCATGAGTTCAGGTTAAGAAAAGAAAAGAAAAAACAGAGTGCTATTCCAGAACTTGGGGGAAAAATAGAGTATAGAGTATTCCAGAACTTGTGGTCCCAAAAGTAACTTTTTCAAGTGTTAACTGTTCCACACTGCAAAATGGTGTTATGCAATTGTGTGCCTGCTTTACTATTACCATCTGGGAAAATTCTTGTAAGAATTGACTACGGCTGCATCCGCACTGCAGTAATAATCCAGTTGTACACCACTTTAACTTCCATGGCTCAATGCAATGGGATTTGGGGATTTGTAGTTTGTTATGGCACCAGATCTCTCTGACAGAGAAGGCTAAATATCTCACAAAACTTTGCTCTGGTGCCATAACAAACTACAAATCACAGAATCCTGCAGCATTGAGCCATGGCAGTTAAAGTGGTGTCAGGATGGATTATTTCTGCAGTGTGGATGCAGACTCTATATTGTTAAAAGTTGGCAGCTGCCATATCCTATCACCATGGCTCATTTTTTCCCATCACCAAGATATTGGAGATGGCTGGTTTCTCCTCAGTAGAGGAGAACACATGTCCTTGTTTTCATGTGTCAAATATTCAAGGGAATAAATTGGTGAAATTCATAATGGTTGAGGGCCATCCTCTCTGATCTTTGAAGCTAAGCAGCATCAGCCCCAGTTAGTTCTTGGATGGGGGACCACCAATGTATACCAGGCACTGTCAGCTATATTTCAGAGGAAAGAACTGACAAAACCATGCCTGAGTATTGCTTGCCTAAGAAAATTTTATGAAACTCATGGGGAGGTTGACAGGCAACTTGAAGGCACACAGTCACACATCCAAGGCTATGATGGCTATGTATTATTTCCAGGATCAGAGACAGTATGCCCCAGATCACCATTCATCTCACCCTTTCTTTCAGATTTCCCAAAAATGTCTTGCTGACCAGGACAGGAAACAGGATGCCAGACTAGATAGTCCTTCAATCTGATCCAACAGGGCTTTTCTTAAGTTCTCTTTCCAGTCTTATTGTTATTGTCCTCCATATAAAGAGCCTGTTTTCCCCAGAGGCTTTCAGTTAACCTCAGAGCATGGGGACACAGAGATAATCTTACCAGAAAATGGCCTCAGTCTGTTGATAGACACTAGTTGGGTGAAAGAAGATAGTTCTTTAGAAATCTATGACCCACGTTTACCAGTTAAGGCTTTATTGGTCAAAATGAACCCCATGCAACAGTTAGGGAAGGAACTATATAGTTTGTTTTGATCTTATGTCAGCCTGTCTGGGAGTGTTTTCCCCCTGAAAAGCAAGATTAAAAATGTAATAGATGTAGCATATTAGTAAATAAATAGAGGAATTGCATAGATTTTCATGGTTTGTTCCATTAGCAGAAATAGGAATATCTGGTTACAGAATCTGAATAAAATTTTTGGCACTGATTTCCATACAAACCAGTAACCGTAAACCAAAAGGGGGGGGGGGGTATAAGGTTTCTTAAAAACAAAGCTCCAGCATCAACAGCTGGTCTCCTTCAGTTTTTCAAAGTGAAATTATTTTCCCATTTTTTTAAAAAAAAATGGTTAATATGAGAGGCTTAAGTTTTTGTAAGGAGTATGGTTTCTAAATGGTGTATCTGTTCCAAATGATTTCCCGTTCCAAGTCTCTAACTTGAAATCAACTTGAAATCAATCATACAAAGGAAATGCTAGTCGTAATATGCCATTCCTCTTGCTGAAATTGAAAACATAAAACCATGTTAATGATGATGCAGTTAATTTAAACATAACAATTTTTTAAGCTGAGAACATTTGTATTCCTGCCAGGGGCTAAGGAAAAAAAACCCTGACTTTCCTAGAAAACCCACAAACAGAATTACTGTAATCTCTCTCTTTCTTTTTCTCTCTTTTCTGTGCTACGAGGTTAGCCTGAAACAGGACCTACAAACAGGTATAGATTTATGTAGATTAATGTAGTGTAGTATGCTGAATTACTGATATGATGTATATTTTAGAATTACTTCCTAGCACAGGCTAATGGCTGGAATCAAATAAAACATAAAAGCAGATTTATATAGATTGCTGAATAAATCAGATAAAGCTTTGCGTTAGCTACCTCAAGAGTGGAAGTCCCCCCCCCCCCGTTCCCTGCATAAACAATATAGAAGATTTTCAAGTAATATCATTTTTAGCACAAACCATTCTAAGAGAAAGATGGAACAGAATTGGGAAGGGAGCTCCAACAAAAAGAAAGTGGTGTTTGGGTTAGCTGCCATTAACTATAATATAGCTTGACAAGTTCTTTTGTTATTTAATGATGAATGCCAATGAATACCAGGTGCTGTAGCCTATATTTTAGAGGATGGACCGGCAAAACTACCTTTGAGTATACCTTGCCTAAGAAAACCCTAAGAAATTCATGGCGTTGCCGTACATCAACTGGTGATTTGAAGGCATATATACACACACATTATGTGATGGAGAGCCATCATGGTGTAGTGGTTTGAGCATTGGACTATGACTCTCAAGACCAAGATTTGTATCCCTGCTCAGAAATGGAAACCCACTGGTTGACATTGGACAAGTCACACTCTCTCAGCCTCAGATGAAAGCAAAGGGGACACTCCCCCCCCCCCCAATGAATTCTAGCAAGGAAATCCTGTGATAGTTCCACCTTAGTTACTGAAGCAGGGTCAGCCCTGTTTAGTACTTGGATAGGAGCCCAACAACAAATACCAGGTGCTATAAACTGTATTTCAGAGGAAGGAAATGGCAAAAATCCCTCTGAGTATTTCTTGCTTAAGACTACTCTATGAAATTCATGGGTCACCATAAGCCAACAGGCGACTTGAAGGCACATACACACAGAGATATATCTATTATCAGATCAGATGTCTGCTGAAACAAAATGACATAGACAATTCAATTTTGAGTAGAGTTCAGTTTATTCAGCTGTGTCTCGCATTTAATGAGAAATCAACATTCACAAGGAAGCATCAATATATATATAAATATTTTAAAAATGTACTTACATTGGCATTTAAATTGCCATCGGCTTACTTACAACACTCCATGAGATTTTATGCCTAGTCAAGTGTAATTGGAAGGATTTTAATTGTCCACAAGGGAGGAAATAAAGAATCTTAATTTATCAATATCTTTTTCATGTCAACTCATGTAGAATACCAGGAAATGAGTATCACCCCGAAAGATTTAATTTACTGATGACTTATAACTCCCATTCAGTTGTCATAGGTCAACTGTGCAAAATTTGCAAAGTGGATTATTAAGAGGAAAAGAAACCAGTTCTTTGATCTGAAACAAAAAGTTGCTTTTTAAAAAGAGAGAAAGAAACTATAAATAATAATCGTCAAGCCATGTAGCTTTATCCTCATCATGCCAAAAAGTGTTCACTAACAAGAAACGTGTTGTGTTTTCCATCACCTATGTTTTTTTGACACAGCTCCTTAGATTCATGTATGTTAATGTCTGTCTTGTTCCCATGCAATGTTTCATCCTTGCAATTTTGCGGGAGGAACTTTCTGCCAAGACAGAACTCACTGGAGACTGAGTGACGGATCGGGCTATTGTCCCACATTCCCATTTCTACTAAATCACAGTTTTCTGTGGATGGAAGGTGGCTATTGTGAAGCTGTCAAAGGGAGGGAAGTTAAATGGGCTGAAGTGAAGGCTCCTGTTAACAATAGCAGCTATCTCTGTCAAATGAACGCTCGGGTGACAGTTACAAAGCAATTCAGCCCTGATGGGTGGTCGATTAAAAACAACAAAAAAGCCAGAGAAATCTAAGCAGGGTGGATAGCCCCTAGGTGGCTTGCAGTAGCCACAAATGGGGAAAGGGTCAGATTCTCTCTTTGAGACCCATGTGGTTTGTGGGCACTGGAGAAAAAGCAAACATATATGGCCTGGTCAACATGACATGATCTATTTAGTTCTGAAAATAGGAAGGTTTATTTGTTCGCTTTGCTTGTTTTGTGTTTTTTCCCTCTCCCCCTTGTTGGAAAAAACAGTGGCAGGAATCCTGTCGGTGTCATTCCCATGTGTACATTCCCCAGTGGATGTAGTATTTCTGATTTCTGTGTATGGTTATGAAAACAGGAGAGTGAAGAAAACTGACAGGGAGAAAATCAATTCATTTGAAAAGTGGAGCTGGAAGAGAGTTCTACAGATACTACCAAAATGACCAATACATGGGTCCAAGAGCAAATCAAACCTGAACTCAGCCCTGGTGGCGCAGTGGTTAAATGCCTGTACTGCAGCCACTCACTCATAGACCACAAGGTTGCGAGTTCAATACCAGCCAGGGCTGAGGCTCGACTCAGGCCTGCATCCTTCCGAGGTCGCTAAAATGAGTACCCAGCTTGTTGGGGGGCAATGAGCTTACAGTTGTAAACCGCTTAGGCATCCCATAGCGTGATATGAAGCGGTATATAAACGAAGTTGCTTTTGCTTTGCTTTAGAAGCTAAAATGACCAAACTCAGGATATCGTACTCTGGATACATTATGAGACAATAATGCTTTGTTAAAGTGAAACACAAAATGCAAAGAGGTTGCCCTACAGGAGAAATGACTCACTCCAGACTGGGGATATTGGAGGTCTCTTATTCCATGGGTCACCATATGCTGAAGTTGACATGACAGCAAAGAACAACAGTAATACAGTTCCCCTAAGGAAACAGTTGGGCATTTTTGTCCAATGCAGTTGCAAAAATGCCCAAGGTTAGAGAATCGTTAAGGTTGCACATGCATTTGCATTTGGGTGAGCATCGTGCATTGCCGAGGCAGCGGCGCATGCACATTCATTTGCATGGTGATGCAGTACAATAACTAGGCAGCATTGGTCAAACACAGTGTAACTCCATGGATATAAAATTATGCACTGTCTCCTCAATGTAGTACTTTGGTCAATAAATATAGCAAAGTACATTCAACTTTCAAAAGTCAAGGAGATGTCTTTTCTCTGGCAAGAGAAGAAATGGAAATGCTTTCAGGGAAATGGTTTGGTCAATTAATGTGAACTCACTAAATGATGGTGAAGGATCATCAGGCAGTTCAATGGCTGGTTCCTTTGCTGCTTTGTGCTCAGTTGTGGATGTTGAGGCAATGGCAAGGCGGTGTATGTTTTGTACCAGAAAACAGCAGCTCCAAGCATTCAGATGTTTTTATAACTAAACGTAACTATATTGTTGCTTTTGAGAAACAAAGAAGTAATGCACTTTTAGAAATGCAACTATGGCAGCAAGTACTTGGAGGGGTGTCTTGTGGATTATTTGTTAAAGTATGAGCAGTTGTATGTGCTCTTTTAATGATTGTGTACGCTCTTTTATTGGTTTCATATGATCTTTTAAGTGTGTGGTGGTGTTTAATTTGTTGTTGTTCCCTGCCTCAATCCATAGGATGATAATAATAATAATAATAATAATAGAAAGAATCCATTGCAGAGAGAATTAGAGCTGCCCCCCAAAAGCCCTCCAACCAATCATTAAAGAAGAGCAGAGATGCCAGGCTACCTACTTCCATAGTTTCTGAGTTTCGTGGGCACAAAAAAGGTACCAGTGTTGGCAAGTATTGGCATCCATCTGACATGGGCATAATGAATATTTGGGCCTCTGACTCATCCAAATCACTGCTAACTCTTGTGTGGCTGGTTTGTCTGTGTTTTGTCTATTCTGATCATCCTACGATTTCTTCCTTGACAATTATATGCTGCTATTTGTAGAAACGGTACAGTATCCATTTACGGAGAGGGGGGATTTTTGTTGCACACAAAATGTGTTGTTGTTTTTCATCAGAATCCCTCTAATTAGCAATTGTGGTGTCTCCATCACTCATGTTCTTCAGGTAACCAAGTCTTTAGATAGAAAACTCTATAGACCTCAGAGATCTGAAAGAGGGGGGGGGGGAATCTTCATAAAAACATAGGAAATACTTTGCCATGCTGAACCCTAAGCCAACATGTGGCGGTAGTTTACCAAAAAATAAGCAGAGGGAGAGAGGAACTCATGTGCTATAATTTTGTGGGGTAAACAAACTCTCAGAAAGAGCCAAATATATCATGAAAGAAGGTTAACTTACACAGAAGGGGCTGTGGATTTATTTAAGAGCCATAATTCAACATGCTGAGGGAAATTCTCTTGGATTCCAGACAGTGCAAAATTGGGGCTTCAGCCAAATACATCAACAACCAAAAAAAAAGGGGGGGGGAGTTTTGAACTGCCTAGGGAAATACAAACCTTGTACTGTTACTTAGGGGTAAAATATGTCCAGACAGACTGGAGCCCTTTCGAAAACAATAGGATGATTTTTTTTCAATCAGGTTATCAAGCAATATTACATGTATAGAGCCTGCCAAGGGGGCGCGGGGGAGAAAATCCTAAACACAAAAATTTAGAAGTGAAACAAATATGTTTTCACTTATCTTTTTGGTTTTTCTTTTCTTTTCATACTATATTGGGAGAGATGCTGTGCATAATTATTCCTTATTCTCCAGCTAGCTGTTCTGCAAAACCCATTTAGATCTTGGCTGCATCTGCACCACAGAAATAATCCAGGTTGACACCACTTTAACTGCCATGGCTCAAGGCTATGGAACTCTGGGATTTGAAGTTTTGTGGGACAGTTAGCCTTCTCTGTCAGAGAGCTCCAGTGCCACAACAAACTACAAATCCCAGAATCCAATAGCATTGAGCCATGGCAGCTAAAGTGCTGTCAAAATGGATGCAGTGTGGATGCAGCCCCTGTTTCTGTTTGCTGCAGCCAAAATCCTGCATTTTAGGTTGGCGTTGTAGATCACAAATGAAGCTGCTTTATACTGAGTCAAATGATAGATCTATCAGGCCCAGTATTGGTTACTCCTAACTACTCTGATGATGGGTCTCCAGAGTCTACCTAAGATTTTTCGGGAGAGAAAACACTTAAATATCATAATTAAACTGTGACGTGAGCTCAGAGTAACTCCCAGGAACCCTAAATGTAACAACAACATATAGGCACAGGAGAAAAATTCATGTATACATTGAGCCATTGTGATTCAGTGGTTTCAGCATTGGGGTATGGAGATCAAGGTTTGATTCCCTGCTCAGCCATGGAAAGCCACTGGGTGACCTTGGGCAAGTCACACACTCACAGCCCCAGAAAAACCTGTTATAGTGTTGCCTTAGGGTCACCTTGGGCTGGAAACCACTTGAAGGCACACAGTGACAAATATATATATTAGTGATTAGCTACATTCTTCTGGGATCCAGGATAAACTTGGGAGAAGTGTGGTTGATTTGCTCTATAATCACTCACTCACACATTCCATAGTTGTCATTGTTTGCCTTCACTTTACTCCAGTTTACAGCAGTCTTATCATAGAGCTTTGTTGGTAAAGTATATTAATCTAGGGCAAGTTTGCCATTGCCATCCTCTGAGGGAGTGTGATTTGCCTAAGATCACCTGGTGGGTTTCCATCACTGAGCTGGGATTTGAACTCTTCCCCTTGTGTCAGTGGTGGGACTAAGAGGAGGGCTTCTCCTGGGGATCTCAGGGCCAGGGAGGCTCATATGGGAGAGACAGTCTGCCAGATAGCCTGGACCTGAGCCATTGAAGACTCTTTATAGGTCACCATCAGCACTTAGGAAGCAGGGCTGGCCCATGACATTTATCTCTGTCTCAGATAAAGCACAAGAAGGTACCACCTCCATTCCACATACAAAAGCCAACTACTCTAGCAAATCTTTTTTATTGAAAAATTCTAGTGATGAGTTTCCTTCATCACACACATGGGGGGCACATATTGCAGGGCTGACTATGTAGGGCAAGAGCATTCTCCTCCAAAACATTGTTGTCCCTTGCCAGCATCTGCTTTCCAAGGTGACTAGTCAACCCAATGTCAACGATGGCTAGTGAATGAAGAAGAACCTTAGGGTTTTCCATGCCACCATTCTCTGAAGATGCCAGCCACAAATATTAGGAATACACTCTTCTAGAACATGGCTTCATAGCCCAAAAAACCCACAAAGCCCTATGGATGCCGGCAGTGAAAGCCTTCGACTTCACATTGAAGAAGAACTGCTTCTAACAATTCCTGAAACACAAGAAAAACATCCTATTCATAAACAGATGCCTAAATCAGAGCCAGCCCTACCATTAGACAGAGTGAAGGAGACATCTCTAGGCAAAATATTCTAGGAATCCTCAGAAAGCCACAAATTATTAGCTCTTTATTTTGTTACTACACTATTTTTACTGGCACAGGAAGAAGCTTGTTAGATTTTCTGCCTCTTGTGCCAGAATAACTTGGCTGGAACTGAGTGTGGTGCACCTTCCCTCAATTTTGTGGGGGTGCCATTCAAGCTGTTCGGCCCAAGGCAGCAGAATGTTCTCTTCAGGCAGCAAAATGTTTTGGGCTAGGCAGGCTAAAAATATCTACATTTAATCAATAAACATTTCGTTAAATAATCCAAGACACTAAGCCATCAATAGCAGAAGAGGGCTCACTATAAAAACAAGCATTTTGATTTACATCTATTAAAGCCAAAGTCTGATAGAGCAACAGCATTACAATAATGCAGCAGGCATGAATGGCGCATGAATCTCAGGCTGCATCCACACTGCAAGAATAATCCAGTTTGACACCACTATAACTGCCATGGCTCAATGCTATGGAAGTCTGGGGAATGTAGTTTTGTGAGACATTAAGCCTTCTCTGCCAGAGAAGTGCCATGCTCTGGAGCCATTATGAACTACAACCTAAAGGGACATAATTTTCAATTTTAAGGTTATTTCACACACACATACGCACTCCTATGTACTCATTTTGCATCCTGCATCAAAATGTTCAAAATTGGAAAAGAGGATGGAAGTGGTCTTAGTCATGAGGGAGGTAGAGTGTGATAGACCAAAAGGAAAGCTATCCATTTCTCCCCCAGTAAACACTTGGATAAAGAAGGGTACCTCTTGGATACCTCAGCGGTGGTGGTTGTGGTGGTTGCTGTGTGCCTTCACTCATTTCTGACTTATGGCGACCCTAAGGTAAACCTTTCATGTGGTTATTTTGGTGAGATTTGTTCAGAGGAGGTTTGCCATTGCCTTCCCCTGAAGCTGAGAGAGTATGACTTGCCCAAGATCATCCAGTGGGTTTCATGGCCAAGCTGGAAATCAACCCCTGGTCTCCAGAGTCCTAGTCCAACATTCAACCACTACACCATGCTGGCCCTCATACACAAGCTCATAAAAAGAACCCATGTTCATACAGTCAGCTTTTGTGCAAGTGTAGTGCCCCTTAGGACCCTGGCCCTAGATTGTCCATGCCTTCAGTAGTAGAAAATGGGAGATGAGGGATCATTGTGCATAAGAAGGTTTTTTTTGTTGTTGCTGCTGTTGTTGTCGTATGCCTTCAGGTTGATTCTGATGAATGATGATCCTAAGGGAAATCTATCACAGGGTTTTCTGGACAAGATTTGTTCAGAGGGGGAATTGCCTTTGCCTTCCTCTGAGGCTGAGAGCGTGTGACTTGCCCAAGGTTATCCAGTGGGTTTCCATGGCTGAGCATGGATTCAAATCCTGGTCTCCAGAGTCATAGTCCAATGCTCAAACCACTACACCAGGAAAATGGACACTCCTAAATTTCCCAGTAAGCATAGCAGAGAAGAGACAAAAGATTTTTGTCTCATTCTCTAGAATGTGGAGGAGCTGTGGGTTGTAAAAGAAAGGTCTGCTTCTACCCTTGGCGTCTAAAGGTCTACAAAGGTTACTGACAAGAGAGTTATCAATCAGGTTATCTAGACAGTTCATCAAGTATCTCTCTTTAAGGGCACCTAGTTTGTCAGATTCCATGTGAATTCCGGTCTCTGGTGCTTGTGTTTTTTATATTCAGTGGTAGAGATTCAATATCTCAGACTAATATTTCAGGGTACCCTGGGATGTACCTTCCCCTTCCAGCCTATGTCTCCCACTGGGGGTGCTAGAATTTCCCTATGCTTAGCAACATTAAGGGATGGAAACATAAGCAGCCCATGGTCATTCTGACGGCATGATTCCAGCTTGCGTTGTCCCTCTTCATTTATGATAGACTCGGTTTTATCCAGCCCCCAGGCAAAAACATGGTGTTTTTCCAATTTTGTTTAACGGTTTGCATCAATAAAATGCCCAGTGGTGAAACTGAGAATTAAGAAAATGCCATTAATCTCACATCACAGCTTTCCCACACAGATAGTTTTCTTCTGTCCCTCATTTTTTATCTTTATGACATTACTTGCTATGAGCCGAGCTGTCAGAAAGGCAGGTTTCAGTTGCCTGGAGAAGCAGTCACAAAGTGCAGAAATAACGTTGCAACTCTTATCTCTGGTTAGATAGGGCAAAAAGAAAAATATTATTTATTAATTTATTAATTTCCTCTCAGTCCACCAGGGTTCCCACGGTGATGCACAATGGATAACGTCATTTAAAATGTTAAATAATGACTAAAAACAATTTGAAACAAAGTAAAACTCCAAATATTTTCAATAGGATAATCCTAGAGCCTCAAACAATTGAAAGCATTTAAAAAATAGCCAAAGCAGCTACTCCTAATTTAAAAAACCAAGTTCAAGCAAAATAAGAACAATTTTAACTACCTGGCATACATTCAGAAGGGATGGAGCCAGAAAGATATAGTGTGCATGCATAGTGGGGAGATGGGGGGAAAATAACCAAGTATCTGGGGATTAGGGGAGATGAAGTCAAAATTATCTGGAGAGCCGTTGATCAAAAGGGCTCAATCTGGCTCAGATTATTCTTGGAGCAAATTCTCAATCTTGGAGCTATCCAAGGTCCTGATGCCATTGCTCAGCAACTAAACTGCAACTAACCTAAACTGCAACTACTCTGACTGCCCCTTCTCCAGCAATTCTGCAGGGTTTCACCTGTGTATCTCCATCTTGTATCTCCATCTTGCTCAAGGCTAGCCCAAACTGGCCATAGCATTGAGAGAAGGTCCATTACTGAAAATAATTCTTGTCAGGAGTGTTAGAAGAAAAATTACATAATAAAATGGTGTTGTTGTTTTTAAACCTTGTTGGGAATTTCTTTTGGATGAAAAGTCAAAATCCTTTTAATTTAACTTTCAGTTTTTGCATGGCTGTAGTTCAGTGGGCACATTTTTTATTTTTACTGTGAATGTGTGTGTGTGTGTAAAATGGATGTATATTTCCATTTATTTCATTCTAGCATCAAGAATCCAGAAATTTAAAAAGTTTTCCCTGTTCTGGGTGATAGTCCAAGACTTGTATGCATTTTTAATGATTTTTCACACTTTGGGACTTCTGCACACACAAAAATGTGCAAAAAACATGCAATGTGGGGGTTTTTTAATTTAAAAACCCCAACTTTTTTACACACCCACACACAAATATCTCTGAATTATGCAATATCACATAGTGGTTGATCATTTTCCTAATGAAGTATTTCATTGCATTGAGACACTCTTTCTCATAATTGACAAGAAATGTGGTTAGTATTCTTTAAATCACATGTAGCTGTGTCCATTTGTGTGAGCACACTATTAGGCTATGCACTGTCCCATACATTGTTGTATTGTACATTTATTTTCATTCGGAGTACTACTTTGCAAAATTCAGCAATCTGAAAATGAAAATTTACCTCAATGATTTCTTACAGAATGGTTTTACAGTATGGTTTTAAACTTGCATCATCATCATCATCATCATCACTATTATTTCCTGGCTTTTTCTTAGCTGGGAGTCCAGGCAGCTTGTAAATTTTAAAACAGATGCATGCACCAAAAATGTTTACATCATACAAAAGTTAAAAATATAATTAAACTATAACTAAGCTATCGATAAAATTAAAAGAAGTTAAAAGCCTATCCATTAAAAAGAAGACAGACATATGAACAACTCAGGACATGAAAGGCCCTTCAATCCTGAGCATTTTAATCCTTTGATTACTCCAAAACCTGGTGAAACAAACAAAAAAAGAAAGGATAGTAAGGAAGGTACCAGTTTTAACTTTGTAGAGCTGCTGCCACCGTAAAGAATCAATGCAGTTTGACACCACTTTAACTGCCAGGATCAATGCTATGGAATCCTGGGATTTGTAGTTTGCATTGGTACCAGAGTTCTTTGACAGTGAAGGCTAAATATCTCACAAAACTATAAATCCCAGAAATCCATCGCATGGAGTCATGGCAGTTAAAACAGTGTCAAACTGCATTAATTTGGCTATGTAGATGCAACCTGGAAGGGAATTCCAGAATCTGGAGGCAACCAGGAGGCCTTCTCCCACGTTCCCACCAGATGTTCCTATGGGGATGGTGGGACCTCCTCAACAGATCTCAAGACACACATGGGGTTTTAGCCAGTTATCTTCTGGTTCCCTTCTTAGTTTGAGAAATAAGCATTAGAATGAATTTTTCACCGTTTCCTCATTGGAAAAGCAGTGGTTTCCATTTACTTAGTAGCAACTTTATTTCTGAGTTCCGTAGGAGTGCCTTTTTACATGTAGAGATGAATGACCATCAAGATAAAGACCTTCTCCCACGGGGGGAAAAAAAATCATTTTGCTTAAACCTTTTGAAATTAGGAGATGATATGGAGAGATGAGTAATGAAGTGTAGGCTGATTGTGAGTAACCTAATAGATAACCACAGGGGTTACTTTCCTCTCACCAGCCGTAATTATACTAATTACTGATATGATGCTAAGGCAGATTGAGTGTGACAACACAAAATGGAGTGTTTCTTAGCAACACCAGATCTCTGATAAGACAGCTGATAAGTCTCCTGGGGCTAGGAGGTGTCAACCTCCCTTCTCCAGTAGACAGAATGCTCTTCTTTGCTGCATCTTGAAAATTCACGGGGGATGCCTTATACAGATGCCATGTCTGAAATTAAAAGACTGGTTCTACCACATACAAGTCAAGGGAACAACCTTTCCCCCATGAGTACAACATGATCAGTGCTAAGGATCCACTATTGAGAAGAAGGTCCAGCCTTTGTCAAGGAAAGACCTTAGCGGTAGAGCTCATGTCTTGCTGGCAAAAGTACTCTGGTTAATCAGATCAATAAAGTAGAATCCTAGAGTTGGAAGAGACCCCAAGGGCCATCCAGTCCAACTCCTTGCCATGAGGGAAGACACAATCCAAGTACTCCCAACAGATGGCCATCCAGCCTCTGTTTGAGAACCTTCAAAGAAGGACACTCCTCTCCACTTCAAGGCAGCGTTTTCAATGGTTGAACAGCTCTTACCATCAGGAAGTTAAACGATGTAGCCATGTTAGTCTGTATAATCAGTATGTGGAGAGATCTTCTCACACCTTTGAGACTGATTGAAAAAAAGAAGTTGGCTGCATGAGCTTTCGTAGACCCAATGCATCTGAGGAAGTAGACTTAAGTCTATGAAAGCTCATTCTGCCAACTTTTTTCTTTCAGTTAGGGGGGTTGCAGACTGCCAGAAATAGTGCCAATTGAGTCCATTTTTAGGGTTAGGGTTAAGGAATCATGGGAACTGTATTTTATTGTGGCATCAGAGCTCTCTGACAGAGAAGGCTCAATGTCTCAGGGGGGAAAAACAATTCCCATGATTCCCTAGCACTAACCCTAACCCTAAAAGTGGACTCAATCTCTCTACATCAGGAGGTTCTTAATGTTTAGTTGGAATCTCTTTTCCTGTAGTTTGAATCCATTGCTCCATATCCTAGTAGGCAGACAGGCATTAGAGCAGGGACTGCCAAGAGTTAGGGGCCGAGCAAGCAGTTTTCTGATCCTGCAATCCCTTCTGCCCCTATGAATCTAGAAATAGTTGGAAATGCATTTCAGATATGGAAGAAAGAGAAAACAAGGTATGTGAGGGACCTCTGTGTGTATGTGTTTTAATGAAAACTCACTACTCCTTAAAGCCTATAGGAACGGCAAGTTCCCTTTTTCAACCCAAAAAGGTTATTTGGTGTGGGTTAAGACTCAGAAAGGGAACCCATATGATCCCCAGGTTACATGTTTCTCACCCCTGCACTACAGAGAGCATTTTGCAGTGCCAAGCCATAACCTGTGGAATAATCTCTTAAATGCGGTACACCAGTGGTTCACAAACTTTGGTCCTCCAGGAGTTTTGGACTTCAGATTTCAGAATTCCCAACTGTTGGCAAGGGGATTCTGGGAGTTGAAGTCCAAAATATCTAGAGGACCAACCTTTGGAAAGCACTGGGTTATACAGCACAGTTGTCCGTGTCTGTATCTATTTTAACAGTATTGTTTTAAAACTCAACTCTCAATCTCTGGCTATTAATTGAAAATTTTCATACTGTTTCCTGCTGATATTTCCCTCCTCCCAAGTTAAATATTAGTATAATTGGTTTATTTAGAACTGTTGTTTATATTCATTCTGGTTTATTCTTTCCTGATTTTCATCTCAGGGGAGGCAATAAGTAGTTTAAAGCAATTTTCTTTTTGCTGTCATAAAGTCTACAAAAAGTGCACAATTTTTGAAAACTGCAGTTTGCACACTTATTCTGTGCAAAATCTACACATGGCATTGACTGCAGAAAACAACATTTTCTCTGCAGAAAATCATACTGTATGTGCAGAAAATTATTATTATTATTATTATTATTTGTAGAAAATGCAGCTTCCTTTGCAAAAAATCTTGTTTTCTGAACAAAAAATATGCAATTTTTGCATATAATTGGTCCTAAAATTCAAAGATTCTTGTCTGTCCAGGATTCTTCTCTTTATTGTTTCTCAACACCCAAGAAACAGTGACTATTTTTAAATGTTCTTCCTATCCCTACTAAGAATCAATACAGAACAGAAATGTTTCTATACTTTGGAAGGCTATGACCTTGTAAGGCAGCTAAAAGAATGAATTAACAAATGATTAGAAATTATGCAGACAGCTTTTCTTATGGGAAAATGTAAATGGAATCATACATAAATGCACGAATATGCAAGGAGCATAGTCCAGCAGAGAAATCTACACATGAAATCTTATCTCTGCACAAATTTGCCTTATGAATCAAGGTGTATCAAACTGTAAGATTATTAAATATTATAATTAATAATATGAGTAATATCTAAGGAAAGGGACAAGATTATTAAGACAAATGCAAGTTTAATCAAATGCAGTTACATATGTATATAATCTCTGAATAAGTGATCCTGAATAGCAAGCTAAATGATGCTTGTAAATTCCTTTTATTCTCCTGAGATTAGTTTTTTTTAAAAAAAACCTATAACTCTTGGAAAATCTCAAAGGAAACATTTACAAAATGACTTGCACATTTTACCCAATGCATGGCTATCAAATTTCAAGATTTATAGAGGGAATGTTTTAAAACAAAGACTCCTCTTTCTCCTCAAGATTGCTTTGCCATTTGTTTTGAGTTCCCAAGCCTGGGATTGCCTTCCTACCCCCAGAACACACATACAAAAACACACAGAGAGAGAAAGAGGTGTACAGAAACACAAAATTATGAAATCTCTTAAGGAAATCAGTTGTTGGAGGGTTTGCTATACAAAAAAATATACACTCAAGCCATCCCATCTGACAATAACCTATAAAATGTGGCTTTGCCATGCCCAATATGTTCATGAAGCACATCTGCATTCAATTTTCTACCATTTTCAAAATAACTTAAATTGCCACCGAGCGGTGTTTCAAAATACTGAAAAATATGGAAAGTAATCATCATCATCCTCACCGTCATAATCATCTAAGCTGGCAACAAATTAAATAAACCTAAGGGTCTATCCATGCTGCAAAAACAAAGCAGTTTGAGACCACTTTAACATCCATGATGCTATCCTACAGAATCCTGGGGTTTGCAGTTTGGTGAGCCACCAGACCTCTTTGACAGACGGGGCTGAATACCTTACCAAACTATAAATCCCAGGATTCCACAGGATGGAACCATGACCATTACAAGTGGCATCGAACTGCCTTAATTCTGCAACATGGATACATCCAAAGTCGATTGTGTCAGGTTTAATCAACAGATCTGCATAAATTTGCATGTGGTTAAAACAAGAAATGGGAGGGACTTGTTTTAAAGCAGACCCAGCACCCTTGGAAGACAAGCAAATTGGTGTTTATTTCTTACTTTTTTTTACATTTCCACAAGAGGACTGGGGTGGCATTTGTGGAAGGGAAGACTTCAGTCCAGAAGTTCCTTTATTTTTCACCTGCCTTTAAGCTAAATATAATACACTCATTCTTCTCTCTCACCCTTCCTTGTCCTGTTCTAGTCCCCCTTTTTATCATCATCATCATCGTCGTCGTCGTCGTCATTGTCATCTTTATTTATACCCCAAAAGTGGGATTCAAGGCAACTTCTCCCTCTTCAGCATGTTGTAACAAAAAGGCATTTAGAAGTGGCCTCCCACATCAATAGACTCCACTAATGCCTGTCTTTTGGAAAGAAAGGGGGCTGTGGGGCAGGCCAGCAATATGTTATCAGGTGTAAATGCAGCGCTCTAATGATGAGATCAAAAATCCTCCTTAAGCTCGCTTTTTCCCCATCTAAAGTGATCTGCTGTATTAGCTATGGATGAAAAGACAAACAAGTACATGTATCTTCAATAATAATGTCAACCAGGTCAGAGAAGAATAGAAAATGAAGTGAATTCCTAATATCCTTGGAGATCGCTTTCCCAGCAGCTGGTTTTCTTTTTGATTTAGCCTCACTGCCTGGCTTCACTTTTGCTTTAATATGTCCAACTTTTGTCTTTGAGTCATTCAAAACTGGCCTTATTCTGGTTCTGACATATTGACCTGTGGTTCCAAAATTCATCTTCACAGTTCTTGTTGGACTTCAGCTTCCCGAACCCCAGCCAGTATGGCTTGTGCTCAAGGACTGTCAGATTTGTAGTCCAACAACATCTAGAAAACCAAGATTGAGAATCTTACAAACATGTCAGGTTACCAACAATACAATGTATTTAATAAACACATTAACAAACTGGCCAGTCCAACAAGGGGACTTGGGGAACGGGGGGACAGTATGTACGAGAGCACCTTGTACCAATGTGTCATAAAATGTAATGGAAAGAACCAGTCTGTGAGCTATAGCATGAATTATGATAGAGGCTAACAATTGGATTCAGTCTTATTCTTTCCATGGGGTTTTAACATAGCTGCATAGGGAGAATTCTCTCAATCCTATTTCAGATTAACTTTGTTCTATAAAGTCACCCAGCTCCTTCCAACCTCCTGTTGGACAAACACTCCAGCTTGTCCAGAGATGCATCTAATCCCATCAATATCTGATTAAGTTCACTTTCAGTTATTCCTAATGCTGTCAAACCTTGAGATACACAATATATTGGCGTACTTGGATTGATTAACCTATGAATTGTGAGAGTGAACATAGTACTGTCTTCTCTATTAAGACATACTGGCTTTTAAAAGGAAAGAATTATATACTTTAAGTTATGACCAACAAGAAGAATCCAAATTCATGTCCACCACCACCCCCTTCTCATAAATATCCTTTCAGCCTCTTGACAGTTCTCTAAACCCTGAACATTTAGTTTGTTGGTAAAATGTTTCCAACAGCTGTCCTCCTCACTAATCATCTTTTATTTACTTCTGATATTATTTTTATAGTCAGTAAACACGTCCTTTGTTTAGTGGAGCCACTAGAATTGTTTGTGCAGAGCAAAGTGGCAGGGGCAGGTTTGAGAGAAGTTGTTCATCAACTACTCTAGACAACTCTGCTTAGCTGAGTCGCTATGTTCATTTCTATCATCCTTTTGCACTTTTTTCCCTTTTGTTCTTTCCCTTTGTCTGATTTCCAGTTTCCTTTATCCTCTTTGTTTATTTCTGCCAGAGTGTGTCATGTAAGGATGTTTAACATGTAAGAGAATAAAAATAAAATGTGTGTTAAATGAAGACAAAAAAAAACCCTTCAGGCTCAATTATACACACACATGCACACTCTTCTTCCTTAGATCTTTATATTTTTTTTTAATAACACAGAACAGATTGTTTAAAGGTCTCCTTTTTAAAAAGACAGAGCTTTTATATATTGTAAAGAGACGTAAGGTTTTTAAGGAAGGATTCTGGATTGAGCTAATGTTGATAGTCATTGTGATGGAGGCTGATGGTTGGGTGCTGTTTTTGTAACTGAATCTTAAAGGCACTTTGGCTCTTTGAGGTGAGTGTAATGTACCATGCTGATAAAAATCAAGGGTAAATAGAGGTTCCGTGATCTGTTGTCATGAACATCACAGGCAACTAATGCCACTGTAGAAACAAAGATGGCAGTTAGATAAACAAGTTGCGAACACCGATTTGTCACCCAAAATCCAACTGGTTGAAGATTGATATTTGCTTGAAGGTTTCTAGGTTTGGGAGGGGAAAAAGATCTCTGATCTCAGTCATGCGTTTACGGGTTTACACTTGACAGAGGCATCTGTCATTGATTAAGAGGTTAATGATCAGTAGTTTCAGGTCTAGATATTTTGTAACAGCTGAGCCACCAGACAACAGAGGTCAAGGAAAGACGGATGACTTACAAACCAGTTAACTCTTCTTTTGTGCACTTATATATATATTAAAGTAAGCAGAGAGGTTTAAAATGGGTTTTTAAAGTAAGCAGAGAGATTTAAAATGGGGGAACCTGAATGCTGAAAATATTTTAAATCAAAATATAAATGTACATGTTGTTAATGGTAATGTCCCAAGACAAATTCCATCTGCTGATACATTCTGTGATTGGTCTTGAGTGCTGTATACAATGAATTCAGAAGGAGACAAGAAGGTGAAGTTGCTGGGCTAAGGCATTCTTTTCTTTTGTGTTGAATTCAAGGTTGTCATAAGTTTGCATTCTAGAAAATGGCTCCTGTCCACCATAAGAGCCATTTTGTGGGCGCACCCACCATACTCTCAAAATTCAAAATGTGACCTACATTTGTCCCAAAAGGTTGAGATCCCCTTCATTGTTGCAGAAACATGGGCACTGTTTTCCTAGGGCCCAGTTCCAGTCTTCCATTAATGGTTATAAGGCAGACAGGGTGGTCAGAGTGAACTATGCAGTTCCATCCACATGGCATGGGAAATGTTATCATGGATGTGTAGTTCTTTTCTACATACCTCAACACTGGGAAATAGTTCCAGTGCTGCTTCCACTAAGTAACTGGGTCTAGTGCTCTTCTTAGACAACAAAAGTATAAACCTTTAATCAGTGGGACCATTGATTCATTGCTAGATTAACTGCAAGAGAATTGGGATATTTCTCTATCACTGTTTCCATTTCTTGGTCATACAGTGGGCCCTTGATATCCACTAGAGTTTGGTTCCTGGATTCCCCTGTGGATACCAAAATCCATGGGTGCACAAATCCCATTAAACTCAATGCCACAGTGAAATGGTTTCCCTTATATAAAATGGCAAAAACAAGGTTTGCTTTTGGAATTATTATTATTTATGAATATCTTGAATGTTGAATCCATGGGTCAAAAATCCATGGATAAGGAGGGCCAACTGTACCACGTAGAAACATTTCTCTCAGCTCTCTCCACAAATGTTTACCTACCAGCTTTCAAGCTGCTTCACACATCTAATGGAATAAGCTGTATCCAGAAAGATCTTACCAAAATAAATTTGTTTAAAAGTGCCAAGATACTCTCTGTTGCCATTGAAAATAGCATCTCCTTGTTGGTGTCTCTCTGGAAGTTCAGGCATTTCTTAACAACACACCAAGAGTAATTGCTTCTATGCTTAGTATTTCAATATGTGTCTAATTCTTTACCATTATAACTATTTATGGTATCTCTTCAAAGACATAGCCATGTTAGCCTGGAAAATCAGTATGCAAAGGGTTCTTGCAGCACCTTTGAGACTAACTGAAAGATAGAAATTGGTAGCATGACCTTTCGTAGACTTGAGCCTACTTCCTCAGATACATGGCCCATTTTGTCCATTTTTAGTTGTCATTTTTAGTTTTGGTTTAGTCATTATGTGTAATGGTCCCTTGCATTAATTATGAAATACTGTCTGACTCTGAATAATTGTTGTTTTTACAGAACAATTCTCTATAATCATTGTATAAAAGACCTTCCTTCAAATAATAGGTATGGAAAAGTATAAAAGAGAAGAGGATATTAGCATTTTTCAATTTACAAAAACTAAAGTAAAGCAAAATGAAAGTATATTTCCCCTCTGGATTGTTATTGCTACAGTTGCCAGAAGTAGAGTTATTAATTTTTTTTGTGTGTGTGTGTGTGTGTGTGTGTGTACACATATGTTTACTCAAACAAAATTGTAAAATATTTTGGCTCTCTGTATTATTCAAGAATTCACAAGGCTATTATTAAAATTACAAAACAATAATATAAAGAAATAAAACACTTAACCAAAACAAGCAAACAGTGGCATTGTAGCTGTGTCTGTTTTAACTTTTGTAAAAGGGCTGGAAAAGGGCAATCTATAAATAAAACAACAACAGCAACAACATCTGGAGTAAAAATCAACTGTAGTTTAAACCTTGTAAGAAGCCCAAAATGCAGAATAAAACAATGCTACGTTTCCTAAAGGGTTTCCTAAAGGGAAGTAGATGAACTTCCCAATGGAGGACTGTCCTGAAGTTTTCATCTCTGTACTGAAAAGGCCCTGACCTGAATAACCACCCATCGCACTTTTCAGTCAAGCAACACAAAACAAGGGCCTCTGCCAAGTGTCTGATATGTAGGTAGCTCTGAAAGGGATAAAGAGTTCTTCCAAGTGCCTTGGATCCAGACCACTGTCCTAAATCAATACTAGCTCTGAACAACGATCAGAGCAAGAATTGGTTTTCTGATCAATTCATGTTATCAGGTGTGGGTTGGTTTTTGTTGTTGTTGTTGTTACAACTGTAGCCTTAATGGCTTATACATGACAATCATTTCACAAAACATAACTATCGTTTGATAGTTTATCACATGAGAACAAAGATCATGCAGAATTATTGTGAATCTCCAATTATTCTTGGGTTGCTGCCTCACTGCAGAATTAATGCAGTTTGACACTGTTTTAACCATCATGGCTCTATCCTACAGAATCCTAGGATTTGTAGTTTGTTGTGGCACCAGAGCTCTCACAAAACTAGAGATCCCAGAATTCCACAGCATTGAGCCATGGCTGTTAAAGCAGGGTCAAACTGCATTAATTGATCGGTGTAGATGGAGCCTTGGACATGTATGGCAAACAAGACCTCCATAGGCTCAGCGTATGCCGTGAAAAGAAACACTGTGGTAGAAGAGTGTAGCATGGGCTCAGTAAAAATGCTTCTCTTAAAATCAGAGTCTAGGTTTGGTTTCAAGACAAGGATGGTTTTGCCACTGACCTGAAAGCCTTGAGAGGTTTCGTTTTACATAATTTTACATTCTTTTTCTCTCCTTTTCCCCAAAGAATGCTTGAAGATGATCTGAAACTCAGCAGTGATGACGATGATAATGATCAGGTAACATTTTTTAATATCCATTTGTTGTTTCCCTAATTGCCATTGTTCCTATGTGAGTGTTAATGAAATGTGCAACACTTTTTGACCATTCATTGTTCCCTTCTTAGGACACTAACAAGCCATGCTTCAATAGACATTTGCAATTACTTTTGGGTCATCCTTCCTTCTAGGTGCTCCAGAACTGATTTTGCCCCAGTGCCAGAGTAGCATTATTGTTCCTATCTTTCCATAATCCCAGATATCTCCAACCAATTATGGGCTAGAATTCTCTTGGTTACAATGTTGTTGCTGTGTTGTGTTGTTTTTAACTCTCTACTTTTAGTAGCTGTTGTTTTGTGCCTTCAAGTCATTTTCATCTTATGGTGACCCTAAGGCAAAACCTATCATGGTGTTTTCTTGGCAAGATTTGTTTAGTGGAGGTTTGCCATTGCCTCCCTCAGAGGATGAGACTTGCCCATGATCACTGAGTGGGCTTCCATAGCTGAGCAAAGATTCAAACCCTGGTCTCTAGAATCCTAGTCCAACACTTAAACCATTAAAACATGGCAACATACACAGTCATAAAATTACATTACACATGTGTATGTCTTCCTACAGTTGTTTCAGATGGATGCATCCAACACCTCCATCCACAATGATCCCCTACCTACTTGACCTACCTACCAGCTGCCAAGGTGCTCCTCTAGGCAGTTTAGTGGATAGGGCAGATGGGCGAGTAGATGGGCAGTGGATAGCAATGTTGTAACAGCAGCCTATGGAAAGAAAAGGACTTTCTTTCTCCTGGACTTCCCAGGAGACTAATGTTGCCTTTCTGCAGTCAACTGCTGGAATATAGCCAGACATTGACTGGCCACCCTATTTTCTCCTATCTACTAAATGGTGACACATTTGTAAGTTGAGTGCACAGGGAGTGGGGTGAATCTCTGCCTGGTGAAATTTTGTACATGACCTGTGAAATCCAGGACCTCATCCAAGATCATCTTCCATTCAAGAGATACTAAGCTAGTTGACACTGCTGAGCCAATTCCATTGTGACTTCCACGAGAGCATTCATTTATTACATCCATTGGAAAGATGATCCACACTCTGCTAATCTGATTGTTCCCAAATTTGAGGGGAAGGGTGGAGAATTGAACCTCTATCACATAAATGTCTTCATATATTTCACATGCCTGGTGTATCCTTGGTAATAGCTGGTACTTTGGCTCTTTTTGGGGTGCAAAGGAAGACAGAAAATTAGGTCTGGAATCAATTTTCATTTATAGCTGTGAAGATGTTACTGATTCCACACTCTCAGTTCACTCAAAGATCTAAAGACATAGACCTTCTGCTCTCTTTTGGTGTGGACTATATAATCAGTATCAAATGTTTTTTTAAAGAAATGCTGTTCATGGCTTTACGAACGTGTTGTCAAATGGCTTGAAGTTATCCACCAATATGGTCTCATTTCTATTACATGTGTGTACGAGCTGGCCAACCTACAAGGCATAAATTTTTAACAGCAGGTAAACATCTGCTTAATGTTTTATTAAGCAATATCATTAAACTGAGCTTAAGTAATGTCTGCATTTGAAAATGTTACAGGTCTCTGGCTGTGCAAATTCTTGGGGAATGCGTCTCCAAATTATTTCTGATTTAGAGCCAGTATTCCCATGGCCAATTGACAGATATATAGTTGACCTTTCTTGTGTATTAGCAAACAGTAGCTCCTCTTGTGCTACAGTTAGGATGCTAATATTGAGGACAGTGACTAGTACCCAGTTCTAGTTATGTTCAGCTACTTAGAGGAAACACCTGGGGGAGCTCTGGATGGATATGAACTTTACCCATCCACATCTAGTCAGTTCTGTGATGCCTAAATGAGTGTTTTGTCTTAACTGTACATGCAAAAACCTGCCTCCATATGAGGATTTTGATGGATCAGCAAATTTGTGGACCAAAGGATCAGTTGTGGCCAGCACGAAAAAGGCTGAAAACTTTTTTGAATTATAACTTGAACACAACTTAACATGTATAGACAATTAATAAAGATTGTAATGTAGATAAAATTCATATCTAAATCAGCAAGTGATGATAGTAATTCTTTTCATTACTCTTATTCATGCAAGAAAATGATCTTGTTATTTATGCCATCATTGCCCCCTAGGCTATATACCTACACTTTAGCAGTGAGTAATGCTGACCTCCAGAAGTTGTTGGACTGCAACTTCACCATGGCAGTTAAAACAGTGTCAAAATTGAATTATTTTCCCAGTGCAGATTAGATCTCAGTCTCCATCCTCACTAAGGGCCTTTGCAGACTGCTAGAAATAGTACAAATTGAGTCCACTTTAACTGTCCTGACTCAGTGCTAGGGAATCATGGGAACTGTAGTTTATTGTGGCACCAGAGCTCTCTGACAGAGAAGGCTCAATGTCTCAAAAAAATTACACTTCCCACTATTCCCTAGCACTGAGCCAGGGCACTTAAAGTGGACTCAATTTGCACTATTTCTAGCAGTCTGCAAAGGCCCTAAGACTTGCTAGTTTTCCCTGTCTACCTAAAAAGTTAAAATTGTGATGGGGGTTCCCTGCTTGCCTAAACTGCAGATGAACCATGTCTTCCATTCACCTCTCCCAAATTATCCAAAAGCTCATGAGATTAGGAAACTTTCCCCTTCTGCTCATTTCTCAGTTGATGGATGTTCCTGAGCATCAAACTCCATCTCTACAGGATTGCATATTCTTAGCTATTAGCACATTTTTACCTTTGACAAAAAGCCTTTCTTGGCAAAAGTGTGCCTCAGGAATCAGACTTGCAAATTAAGCCCGTGGTTTCCTTCCAGTGACCAGTCACAAAACAAAGCACTCTGGAATGGAAGATACAGAGATAAATGAAAACATATTGTAGGATAAGCAGATTTCTTTCACTACTTTAGCAAGCACTGCTTCTAATTACATGCTAAATGCATTGTCTATTGTCTATTTTGCCCTATAATCAACACAACACTACTCACACACCTAGGCACTGCACACCATCAAAACAAGGGGGAGAAAGTACGGTGTTACCTCCTTCTGCTCTATAGTCCTCCCTCTTCTGCAGACATAGGTTGGAGGCTATTCTTTGGCTGCCTCTGCACTGAAGAAATAATCCAGTTTGACACCACTTTAACTGTCATGGCTCCATCCTATGGAGTCATGGTTTTTGTAGTTTATTGTGGCACCAGTGGTTTCTGAGAGAGAAGGCTAAATATCTCACAAACTACAAATCCCAGAATTCCGTAGCATGACGCTATGTCAGTTAAAGCTATGTCAGACTGCATTATTTCTGCAGTGTGGGTGCATCTTTGTTGACTTCATTGTACATTATTGTTGTTGTTGAGTGCCTTCAGGTTGTTTCTGACTTATGGCACCCTAAGGCGAAACCTATCATGGTTTTTTCTTGGCAAGATTTGTTGAGAGGAAGTTTGCCATTGCCTTCCCTTGAGGCTGAGAGTGTGTGACTTGCCCAAGGTCACCCAAGGGGTTTCATGGCTGAATGAAAAATAGAATCCCAGTCTCCAGAGTCATAGTCCAACATTCAAACCACCATGCCACCTGTTGTGGATATCCCCTCACCTTCCAAATGGAATTAGAGCTTGGGTGAAAACAGATCTTGTCTACTCCCAATTAGATCTGAGTTCAAAAGTCTTCAAGTCTTCAAATGAATTGTAGTAGGATCTTGTATTTAAAGTAGCTACTAATTTTCACCAGTCCTGGGCTTTTTAGTTCTGTAATATGCCTAAACAATAGACTAGGGTTAAAGTTATGGTCCTTTAACTTTTGGAATGTGTGTCCTTAATTTAAATCCTGTTGCCAGAGTGTTGTGTGTTTTGGACCAAAATAACTTCAGTACCACTTGACTCATTCTTTCTATTGCAGAACAAATTGCTGAAGTGAATTTATAAAATCTTTCCACCCCCCTTCCACCGTCTCTCCTTTCCAAGTTTTGCTTTAAACAATTAAGAGTTACAGATGTGGGTCTCCTTTAGTTCCACACTCCATAGCTACCTCCTGTTTCATCCTTGTTCCTGATCTAGCTGTAATATTTTATTTATTGTTTCTTTCTTTGCCATGTTTGTATTAGATAATTGCATGCAAAATGAATTACTTGATTGCTCAGAGACTCTTTAAGCCTTCGGCTGAGATTCCCCTTCTTCTTTCAAGAGATAATGAAAGTACAGAATGTTTATAACCCAGAGCCTTTCTGGTTTTGCAACCCAGTTTAAAATTTAGGTATTTTGGAAGAGACAGCTGTGCTGTTTTAAAAAGATAATGACAGCTAAGCTACTTACACTGTCCCCAAGTCCTCATCATTTTTTAACTAGATCCTGAAAAAGTTGTTTCCCTCCCTGACCATATTTCTGTTTATGTTGCTATGAGCAGATAAAAAGTGAGGAACTCTTTCTCAGTAATGGCACTGATCGAGAACAAGATTGTTTTGTCAAAGGCATAGAGAGGAGATCAGACAGATTAGGATAAACACAGCAACAAATCACTTTGATAGAGTATTTTAATGTTAACTTGCTTTTTAGTTTCTTTTAAGTCTTGGACAGAATGATGTAGCCATTGTTGTTGTGTGCCTTCAAGTTGTCTAAGACGAACCTATCACAGGATTTTCTTGGCAAGATTTGTTCAGAGGGGGTTTGCCATTGCCTTCTTCTCAGGCTGAGAGAATGTGACTTGCCCAAGGTCACCAAGTGTGTTTCCATGGCTAAACAGGGATTCAAACCCTGGTTTCCAGAGTTGTAGTCCAATGCTCAAACCACAACACCACACTTTCTCTCTCATGTTGCCATACCAAATGAATATTTTTCAATTTTGTCAGCATTTTTCAAAGGGAAAAAATGGATGGCTATCCTTTCTATGGCAATATTTCTTTTATTACAATATTTCTATAATGCCTTATATCCCTGGATCTCAGGATGGCATGCACATTAATTTAGTCTTGAACATTAAGAAACAATTTAAACAAGCTAAAAGTTGAAAGCATATCAACACAATGACATGTTTGTTTTGCTTTTTAAAAACACGTTAAACAATATAACAAGTTAAAACAGCAGGCAGTTCTGCCTGACATAATGGGACAATTACAACCCCTTGAACCCACCTGATCAACTGCATCCAGCCGTTCAAGGTGTAAAATGTGTAAAATATTTCACTAGTTACCTATAATCTATATGTTTCTACTTGTTTTTGTAACTTATACTTATATACCTATAGTTACCTATAATTTAAAGATATAGCCGGGTTAGTCTGTGGAATCAGTATGTAGAGAGATCTTGTAACACCTTTGAGACAGAGGACCTCTACAGATGGCCTGTTTCGAGTGGGTCTGGGCCACCCCTGCTAGCGGCGGATCGGGGCTGTGGTAACCCCATGCTGCAGCCCTGATCCTCCCTTTTGCCACCCTCACAAGAGCGGCAACATGCCACTCCTTTGGGGGACGGCAAAAGGCTGCCCTAAGAGCCAGCGCTGCAGTTCTTCCACGCCCTTTCAGCTCAGCGTGTCTACATGCTGCGCCAGGAGGGTGTTCTGATGCCATGCACCATGCAAACGGGTGCACAACATCAGGATGACCTCACGGAAAAAAAGTGGATAAGAAAGAGAATCAACTCATTTGAGACATGGTGTTGCAGAAGAGTGATGAGGATGCTGTGGACAGCCAAAAAGAGAAACAAATGGATCTGAAAACAAACCAGAACTCTCCCTGGAAGCCAAGATGACCAAACTGAGGCTGTCATACTTTGGCCACATCATGAGAAGGCATGGCTCACGTGAAAAGACAAGAGTGCTAGGAAAGATAGAGGGTAGTCGAAAGAGAAGAAGACCGCACACCAGATGAATAGACTGAGGGGGAAAACAGACAGGCAGGAAAAAGTGGCTTGAAGCTGCCTTTTCTGAAGTCACATTGAAACCCCACCACCAGCTTTCAAGGCAGCTGGAGTGCACATGTCATGACCACATGGCTTGGCTTTAAGCCATGCCGCTGGGTACTTTTTTTTTTACTGTCCCCACCACCATCCCTGCACACCTTCATAGGAGTGCACTGCCAGTGACTGCCATCCCATTGCATGCTCTTCTCTGTGAACCTGCATACATTACACATGTGCAGTGCTTCACCAGAACAGGGCATCAAGGCAGAGGTGTGCCCATGTAGATGCCAGCAAGGTATAATCATGCCTCCCTTCACCCCCTTCATCCTATGCCCCCTCTTTGACTGTCTGTTCTGTGTATGTTGTACTCATCTCCATGAGAGGTCTCATGGTTTCTCTTTTGGACATTGCCACCCCCACCACTTGTGTATGGCAGCTCTGTTCCTTTTAAATGTGCTCCTGTGATGGGGCGTTTACATGTACAATTAGGGTTAGGGTTTGGAAACAGCATCCCTTTAGAGTCATATTGGCTTTGGTGCTTTTATACACACATGTGAAGGTGCACACTTTCCAAGAAGTGGAAAAAAGCAGCTTCTTTTTGAAGTGGCTTTTGTCTGCATAAGATGGCTAGAGGGCGCTTTCCAGCCTGGTTCAAAGAATGTGTCATCTAAATGCCCTGCCTTGAAGCCGGCCTGAAACCTGCTTATTTTGCCTGTCTGTTTCGCCCCTGGGTTAGGGAGGTCACAGTCATGAATCTACCAGACTTAAACAAAGGAGTGGAGGACAGGAGGTCTTGGAGATGTGTCATCCATGGTATCACCATGGGACAGGGCTAACTCAAGGGCAGTTAACAACAACAAACAGCAACTAATTATTTGGATTGAGTCTGAGTGGGGACCCTAGGCTTTGGAATTTGGACTGAATTACTTCTTAACTTAACCTTCCCAAGCATTGCATAAATACGTAATTGCTTTGTAGGCTCCCCAGCAATGCCCTCCAACTCTGTAGCTGAACCTTGCATGACAGTAACAGCCTTGGCTCACCTCTCCCTCCCCGCGCTCCATCTCTTGCCGATGTCACTGCTGTTATCCTTTGCTTTTGCCCTTTTCTTCGCTGGAGAGTTATTCATTGATTGAGAGAAAGGAGAGAGATGAGGGGCTGCTACCAATTCCCCCGAGGACCGTGATAAAGAAGACCTTCATCATAAAGGAGAATCTAAGGGCAACAGCAGCAAGTAGAGAGAGGCCAAGAGCAGACCTTTCCTGATATGTCTTTCTCACTGAAGTAAAGGGGATTTTAACTCATATAGGTCTCTCACTCCCTTCCCCTCTCTCTCTGTTTCTCTGTTGGTTCCTCTTCAACAAAGTAATAATGGCAAGACAAACCAGAGCCAGTTACTGGGAGTGTGAAGAACACCTCTACCCCCTGGGACTTCACCTTGTATTTGTAAGGACTTGTTGAAGCCAGCACAGCTTCTCTGCTACTCATCTGGAAAGGTTTTGGCATTAAAGCCATTGACGCTTTCCAAGATGGACTCTGCCTTACCTTGGGACAACCCCCTGCAAGAAATGAAATAAATAAGTAGAGAAAAAATCTCTAAATGTCAATTCTTTGAATGCTGGAGCAGAGAGAAAATGGGGACTTCGGACAGCTTCAAGTAATATTAGTTTGACATCATAATGAAATTGGGCAGAGCCAATGTGGCATAGCAGTTCGAGTGTTGGACTACGACTGGAGCATGGTTTGATTCCGAGCTCAGCTGTGAAACCTGTGGACAAGACACATGCTCTCAGGCTAATAACAGGGAAGGCAATTGTAAACCTCCTCCTAACAAATCTTGCCAAGAAAACCTCATGATAGGGTTGCCCTAGGGTCACCATAATTCAGAAATATGAGAAGGCCTTTTACTTGAAGGCATACAACAACAACTATTATTAGTCATGCCATGGGAACTCTACCTGAAGAAGAAACAGCATGTGCAAGAATGACACTTCTGGATTAATCTTCATGTGGTATAACCCAACTGTGTATAACCCATATAAACTCACTGGGTGACCTAGGGCAAGTCACACTCTCTCATCCTCAGGGGAAGGCAATGGCAAACCTCCTCTGAACAAATCTTGCCATGAAAACCCCATGAATCAGAAATGATTTGAAGGCACACAACAAACAATAAAAAAATACCAGAAACATGAGGAGGCCCTCTATCTGAAAGCACACAATAACAACAACATTTATTAGGCATACCATGGGAGAGCTACCTAAAGATGAAACAGCATGTGCAAGATGATACTTCTGGATTACTCTTCATGTGGTAAACCCAACCATGTTAAATTTGGCATCCCCATCCTTTCTCAGAATGTAGGAGGAGAATGCCATAGTTCATGACAAGTGGAATGCTTTGCATGTACAGTTGGCCCGCTATCTGCATGGATTCTTAATTTATAGATTCCACCAACCATGACTTGAATATTTTTTTAATCCACAAAGCAATCCTTGATTTTACCATTTTATATAAGGGACACTGTTTTACTATGCCATTGTATATAATGAGACTTGAGCATCCATGAATTTGGGTATCCATAGCGGGGGGAGGGGGGGTCCTGGAACCAAACTGCAGTGAATACCAAGGACCCACTGTAGAAAGCCCCAGGCTCAGTCCCCAACACTGAAGGATCTTATAAGAAGATCTCAAAAGAAAGGAAGATCCTGGTTAAAACCTTGGAGACCTGCTACTACTGGACAATCATTGCTAACCAGAGAGAGAGAGAACAATGCAGCATCCCAAAGTTGCACTGAAAACTAACATAGAGCTGCAGGTAGAATATGCAACAAAATAGAGCAGAGTAGAGCTCCTATACACAATTCCAGCCATTCATACCATTTTCCAGTATTCTCCATTCCATCTCATTCCAAACCCCTTGTTTTCCATTGCCAATCTCTCCAACAGTCAGCCTGTATTCTACAGACACTAAGCGTACACACTCCTTTTTCATCTGTTGTGGGATCTTATCTTTAACTGATATTCATCCAAAATATATATTCTCATAAAGCTGTTAGTTCCAAACTTGTGTGGAGGAGCCTGCTTTGTCTATTTATGGATCCTCACTCAGTGTGGAGTTTAATATTAACATATAGGATATGAAGCATCATTACTAAGTGCCATCTTCTTAGCAAAGGTCATGTTTGCTGTGGACAAAAACCAGAAGAAGGCTTTCATACCATTTTGAGAAGAGCCAAGGAGCACCTTTTTGGAGAGAATACTGGAAGAAATGAGTGAGCAACTAGGAGCCTTTCTGATGGTGATGAACTACTCTTCCCAGTATTCCTTGGCATTAGCAGGCAGGCTGAGGCTGATGGGAATAGAAACCAAACAACTTTGGAAAAGATGCAGCAATGCTCTAACAGTTAAATGTAAAATGAGTGTTGATTAAACTAGGTGGTAAATGCCTGAATACCCTAAACTTACCAGATCCTATCTGATCTTGAAAAGTGAGCAGAGTCAGCCCTGGTTAGTACTTGAATAGGAGACTACCAACAAACATCAGGTGTTATATTTTAGAGTAGGGGTAGGCAACCTTTCCCCTTTAAGGGCCGAGGGACTTCAGCTCCCAGAAGCCTCAGCCATGCTGGCCAATAGTCCCATGTTGGCCAATAGCTCCTGGGATTCTGGGAGCTGAAGTCCCTTGGCCCTTAAAGAGGAAAGGTTGCCTACCCCTGTTTTAGAGGAAGGAAATCTGAATCTGAATCTGAATATTCCTTGCCTAAGAAAACCATATGGAATTCATGGGGGTCGCCCTAATTCAGCAGGCAATACAAACAGTAAAACATAGCTGCAAAAGTTCACCCGATGTGCATTTTACAAGAGAAAATGCATCCCATTTATTGTTCCTGGAAGCAAAATGTAGGCTTTGTGCAGATGCAGAATACATGCCACATGGAATGTTATCAGGAGAAGAGAGCCATTGTGGCCTTTTGATAAACAGCCTTTGCACCACCCTCTGGGCAAGGCTGACCTAAAGAGCGGCACTCAGGCTCCCGAACACAAAGTTTCCAGCTTCACGTCATAGGGGATTAGGGAGAGACCTGAGATTCTCCTGGCACAGGTCCTGAGGAGACAGCATACAGAGCCAGAGGCAGCCATCTTGCAGGAATAACATGCCATCATCACGCTGTGCTAGTTTCTCCATACATCAGAGGGCATGAGGGTCAATTTCTTCTTGTGACTGCAAAGAGCCTTACAGGATTCATCTAAAAGTTAGCAAGGTCACTGACACTATCATTAAGAGCCAAAGTGGCACAATGGAAAGAGAACTGGCTTTGTCCCAGGAAGGCTTGGGTTCAGATTCTGCTCATCTTTCAAGTTTATTGAATCATTTCCTTCCAGCCTAGCTTAGTTCATCAGCTTATTGTGAGGATCAGATGAAAGAATTCCTACCCAAATATTCCTGGTAGTATGTAGGATAGGATGGACCCAGTGTGGTGTGGTGGTTTGAGTGTTGGACTATGACTCTGAAGACCAGGATTTGAATCCTTGCTCAGCCATGGAAACTCATGGTTAACCTTGGGCAAGTCACACTCTCTCAGTCTCAGAGGAAAGCAAAGGCAAGATCCCTCTGAAGAAATCTTGCCAGGAAAACCTTGTGATAGGGTCACCTAGGGTTCCCTGCCTTTAGGCTTACAATCTAAATAAGACAGGACACATAATGAAAAGGGAATGGAAGAGGGGAATTTAGTCCAGCCAATGCTGGCTGTTCTTCTCTCCCTCAGAAGTCACAGCAATGGCTGCTGGAATGGATGGAGAGCCTCTCACCAGCCGCTGGTGCAAGATGGAGCTGGGCCTGGCTGCTCTTCTCCTCCTCAGAGAAGATGTAGCACAACCTAAGGCCTGGGGGCCGGATGCGGCCCGTCGAGGCCTTTGGATCAGCCCGAGGCTGGTCCTGCTGCCCCCCGCCGCCGCCGCCCCCCCACCGCCGCTGCCCGCCATGATGATATTGATTATTGTTGTTATAACTTGTTCTTTGGGTTTTCATGGCAAAATCTCCACAGAGGTTTTGCCATGGCTTTTCTGGGGCTGAGAGAGTGTGCATGCCTATATATTTTTTATTTTTTATTATTTTTTAAATTTTATTTATTTATTTATTTATTTATTTATGGTGCTTCGGCCCCCCAATTGTCTGAGGGACAGCAACCCAGCCCCCAGCTCAAAAAGGTTGCCTACCCCTGATGTAGCATAACACAGCTCTTCTATCACTTTACCTTTCTCTGTACCACTTCTGTTCTTCTGAAACAGAGTGTTTTGAACAATTCTGCTCAAGTATTGCTCTGTCAGCAAAGACTGGCTGACCAAAGAGAATCCTGCCAGCCGAAGGGCATATCAGATGATGAAGAGCATCAAGGGGGGGCAATGTGAAACTCATCAGCCACATGCACCCCCAAGGACCATTTTTGTGTGTCTTGAAACCCACCAGGGGTTCAAAAAAATCAAAAACTTTTTTTTGGCCAAAATATGCCCCCCATTGCCTTCTAGGGGACATGGGGGCATTTTTTAACATGCCCTCTGTGGGCATTTTAGGTCTGGGAGAGGGCGTTTTTTAAAAAACAGGATGTGATTACCAGTCTCTTTCAATCCCTGCACCTCTAGAGGGTCTTTTTGGAGTATTTGAGAGCAAAAAAATGGATTGTTTATCTTGGTGTATGGTAATAGGTGCAGGCTTCTCCCAGGGAGCTAAAATGGCCCCCTGCCTTTCCAGAGTTGCCCATCCCTGCTCTACACCCGGTGTATCTTGTGTTCTGATGGTGCTATTAAATTTTGTAAGACCTATATCTATTTTTTGGGACATAAAGGTTACATGGTCACAGCCAGTTCTGTGCAACACGCTGATCCATGTGACACTTCATTCACATGGTGCATTCAAGGGCTATAACCATAAAGATAAAATCATAAGGAAATTACAAAGTGGAGTGGCAAAATTGTCTGGCTCAATCTGTTCTCCATTTTCCAATTACCTTTAATTATCTTAATGTACATTTTCAGGCTCAAAATTAGCGTCAGCCTCATGATGTAACCCTCTTAATGCCCCAAGGGGCCACTTGAGGCTCTTTCGATTCCATTTCTCTCCTTCACAGGGTGATCTCCTACTCAAGGCTTGCTCCCCTTCATGGGTGGTAATGCTGGGGCTGACATGTGTGCCACTTCAGACTAGAGAAGGGTGAGAAATCCATTTGGTCAGCATTTGAATGCACACTTGCCAAATTTGCTTTTCATGAACCTATACAAAAACAGGAATGCAATTACAGGTCAATAGCATGCTTTTCTGAATTTTGCAATTTAGTTTCCAAATCAAAACAAATGCTTACAAATAGACATAACTTAGGGGAAAGTGTCCACAGATGTGAGACTATTACACTGGGAGGGTTGGACTAGATTACCCTTGCGGTTCCTTCCAGCTCTGTAATTCTATGGCTTTTTTTGAAAGCACATTATTTGTACATTGGCAACAATGTGCCATCTAATGAATTGCCATCTAAAGATTTTGAAAGAAATACTCTTGGTGACTTACACTGGTTTAACCAGAGGTTACACCATCATAAACACTTTTGTAGGCATTATTCAAGGAGGTAATAAATAAATACCCTACCTCTCTCCCAGTATACGACCCAAGGTGGCTCACAACAGATTTTATTTTATTTTTAATAAAACATGGCTAAATCCAACCATAAAGGTAAAGAAAAACATTTTGAAACAAATAAATGATCCTATTAAAAGCAGCCCTCATTAAAAAAAAAAGTTTTAAAGTGTTTCAAATGTAACAATGTGGATAAAAATACAGCGTCTTCCCTTTCACCCCCTTTAAAGACAATTCTGCAGCCACCAGTTAATAGCAAATAATAATAATAATAATAATAATAATAATAATGATCTGTTTAAATAAAAAGGTATTTGCTGTTTAAATAAAAAGGGAAAGCCAGCAGGAGCCAGCCTAGCCTCCATTGAGAGGGCATTCTGCAGCCTGAGAGCAACCACTAAGAAGGACTTCTTATGCGCCTTCATCAAATGGGTCTGCGATGGAGACATGAACCTTCATCTGCAGACCAAGGCCTGAATCCTCTTTGTGACTTATGCTGATGTAACTATTTATTTATTTCACTATTTCATTTTTTTATTTTATTTTTGTGCTGCCTTTCTCCCAGAAAAGGACCCCATGCTGCTCACAAGATAAAAACATTTTTTTAAACTTTACAGTAAACATTTTTTAAAAAAATTAAATCTTTTTATTTGTTGTTGTTGTGTGCTGTCAAGTAGTTTCCGACTTACGGCGACCCTAAGGTGAACTTATCACAAGATTTTCTTGGCAAGATTTCTTCAGAGGGGGCTTGTCTTTTCTTTCTTCTGAGGCCAAGACAGTGTGACTTGCCCGGAGTGACCCAATGGATTTCATGGCCAAGTAGGAATTTGAACCCTGTTCTCCAGAATCCTAGAACAGATCAAGCCAGAGATAATATCCCTAGAAGCCAAGATGACAAGACTTAGACTGTCGTACTTTGGACACATCATGAGAAGGCATGAATCGTTGGAAAAGACAATAATGTTAGGAAAGGTGGAGGAAGTAGAAAGAGAGGAAGGCCACATGCTAGATGGATGGATTTTATGAAAGAGCACAAATAAGAGTTTGCAGGAGCTGGGCAGAGCAGGAGAGGATGGGGGGCCTGGAGATGGCTCATCCATAGGGTCGCCATGGGTTCAGACCAACGTGAAGGCAGTTAACAACAACAACAAAAGGGATCTTGGATCAAACAATGACATTTGTAGACTTCAGTCTGCTTCCTAGATGCATTTATGAGGAGGGTGTATAATGGGGAGAGTGGCTATGAAAGGACTAGAAAAGATTCCAAAATGCAACGACATACAATCATACATGCCATTGTATTCCCTATAACCATGGATGGATGTGAGAACTGGACAGTTAAGCAAGAAGGTAGGAAGAAAATCAACTCATCTGAGATAAAGTAGTGCTGGAGAAGAGTGCTGAGGAGAGCCAAAAGGACTAAGAAATGGGTCCCAGAACAGATCAAGCCAGCGATATCCCTAGAAGCCAAGATGACAAGACTTAGACTGTCGTACTTTGGACACATCATGAGAAGGCATGAACCGTTAGAAAAAACAATAATGTTAGGAAAGGTGGAGGGAAGTAGAAAGAGAGGAAGGCCACATGCTAGATGGATGGACTTTATGAAAGAGACCGCGGATAAGAGTTTGCAGGAGCTGGGAAGAGCAGGAGAGGACAGGGGGGCCTGGAGATGTCTCATCCATAGGGTCACCATGGGTCGAGACTGACGCAAAGGCAGTTAACAACAACAAACTCCAGAGTCATAGTCCAACACTTAAACCACTACACCACACTGGCTTCTAGTTTTTAAAAAAATGACCATGCACAAAGCTATTCTGTACTTCCTTGTGCAAGGCTTTGCAATGGCAACTGGAAAATACCCAGGCACATGTCCTCCCCCCTGCCAGCATGACCACTGACTGGCCAGGGAGGTGTGGGTGGCAGGCACATCATCACCCATCTTGCTGCTGTCATTTTATCAGATCATCAGTGTAAATATGCATGATGGATCTTTATAGTTTCCCAGACACAACCTAAATAGTCTAAGTGAGAACACAGTCTGTGATTGCCCCAGATCATTCAGGAATGCCCTTCCTGCATCATTTAAAGATCAGGATTTTTTTCTAACTCTTGTAGAACCTATGCTTGCATACATTGCACCTCATTTTTTTAAATAAACGAGCAGCAGAAAGAAAAGGAGGCATCTGAAATCCCTTAAATTAATAATAAAAAGTTCACATCACGTCTCAAACAAATCATACTTAGCCGCGAAGATGAGAAACAGAAATTACTAACTCTGTAGTCAGGCTGATGGAGGTTCAGTGAGATCATTTTGTTCAAAGATTAAAGGTGATGAGTGCTAAAGTAATTGAGGAGGATGACTATGACAATATTAGACTAGAGCCATTAAAGTCAGTAATGATCAAAAGTTAATTATCAAAGCAGAGCGAACTACTCAATGAAGACAATTTGAGTCTACAGCTCCCCATCCCGGGGATGAGGAAGGGAGGTGGGGCTGGAAGCGATTTGGAGACAGTATTTTCTTATAATGAAGTTATAGCAATGATATATATTTCAAAGAATCTCAGGCTACAGAGAAAGAGAGAAAGCCTAAGATATTATGCATTCTTCCTGATCAGAGAATAATAATTAGCTCAAATTGACAGAGCTGTTGCATCCCGCGTGTTTCTGTGCAATGTATTTTTGCATCAAAGCACCATACTTATTCTTAATCTAATGCTGCTTTGATTTGTGGCAAAATGTTTACTTTGTTTTATTTTATTAAAGTCCCCCACTTAACCAAAAGGCTCTTAAAGTGACTAACAACAACATTTTAAAAAAAGATAGTATTTCCTCTGTGTTATTACTAACCTGATTATCATTACTGTTAGGAAAATTATTATTATTATTATTATTATTATTATTATTATCTCATCCTGTGGATTGAGGTAGAAAATAGCAACAGATTAAAACACACAAGCAGATTAGACACATAACACCAGCTAAAACTATATAACATCAGTTAAAAGAACATGTAACACAATGCTTATTAAAATCTTTCAATTCAAACTTTAAAATTTATAATTTAAAAAGCATCTGGGTAGGCCTCCTGGAAGAAACTGGTCCTTAGTGCTGTTTTAGTTTCAGAGAGTGTGCCCAGTTGTTGAATCTCTTCTGAATTTTGAACTAGAAATAATGGGTGAATACGGCTTCGGTTGATGTAAATTTTATCTGAACACTGAGTAAGGGCTTTTTCAGAACAGGACAAACTTTTCAAGATGGTGGCTCCTTCCTCTTGGACAATATTAAGCAGAGACTAGCACAAGAGCTCTCTGAGACAGAAGGTCAAATATCTCAGAAAACTACAGATCCCAGGATTCTATAGCATGGAGCCATAGTAGTTAAAGCAGTATCAAACTGCATTATTTCTGCAGTGCAAATAGGTCAATGCTTCTGAAATGGTATCCATGGACTGGTGCTGCTGATTCCTGGATGCCAATCCTTGGTGACTTTCCAGAAAAGAAAGAAATAGTTGTAGCCAATGGACACAAATATGGCACTAGTCTCTGGCACAAAGAAAAAATAATAATAAGTGCCAGTCCTCCATATCAATAGCTTGAGAATAGCTGGAGTCGATGACTTCCAAGATGCCTTTCAACTGTTCAATTCTATAGTTCTGTGACCCAGGATAATCAGAAACATTTTTAAAAAATGAAAATGAAATACAGTGAACTAGATATACAAAACTTCCTGTGCCTAGAGTTCCCAAGGAAGGTATCATCACAAAAATGGCCCTGCTGTGTGAGACCACAACCTTTACCTCCATGGATGGTGGCCAATGGATCAAGTGATCACTTGATGCTCTCAACCTCTCCCTTCCCAGAGAGCCCTCTACTTTAATGTAATTAAATCAAAGTATTGTACAAGTGAAGTAAACACATAAACATCTCCTCTTCATCCATAACTCACTTCCCCTCTTTCTTTATTTCTTCCTGGTGTTTTCTTTAGACTGCAAAACCATTGGGGGTAAGGACTTGTCACACCAGTTCTTGTGCAACATCAAGTAAATGGATGATGATGAAGATACACATACATGCACACTCCTCCAGCCCAAGTGCTCCATACTTATAGAAAGAAGTAATTGATTGGGAGAACTGTGGAGAAAAGTTGCTTTGTTTCCAAGCTTGAAAAAGTTGCTTTTTCCCTCCTGGACTACACCTCCCGGAACCCCATAGTCAGAATGGCCAGGTGGCCAAGTTGGTTGAGCGATTCTAGAAGCTGTCTTTCTTCCACTGGCCATTCAGTTATGCCTCCTAAAATGTTGATGTCCTGCTTGTGATGACGTTGCTCTTTGTGTTGCTTACATATGGTTGGCCAGAAGTTATGTAATCATGAAGATATACCTAGATAGCAAGAAAGGATTTGTCCACTGCTGATGTCGCAAAAGAACTCCAGTATGTTTGTCCTTGCTGGAGAGACCAAGTTCTCCATCAGAAATCACCAGTTTCCACAAACCACAAGGTATTGCTTCTCTATCTCGACTCGGCCAGGTAAACCCTCTGAGTGACCTTGGGCAAATCACACACTCTCAGCCTCAGAGGATGGCAATAGCAACCCCGCTCTGATGAAACGTGCCAAGTAAACCCCATGAACAGGTTATCTTAGGTTCACCATAAGTGGGAAATGACTTGAAGGCATACAGCAACAACCCACCCTTGCATACCTCCCTGCAAGCATTCTGATGGCCATCTGTGCTGACAAAGGAGTTGATGTGAAGAAGACACTCAGAAAGGCACAGAATAAAGGAATATATTATTTGTGTAGAATATAAGATAGGTCCAAAATTCAGATGCAGTAGGTACTGCAGAATATGCCATCAGGGTATGTCTAATAAACATGTACACCATATAGAAAGACACACAAAAAATGCATATATATATATATATATATATATATATATGAAAGCCATCGCCACGAAAATCTCCAGCAGCTTAAACAGCTTGATAGACTTTCTAGCCATTCTGCCATCCGTGCCCCCAGCTGTGTTGCTTAGCAACATTTTAATTCAAGAAGAATGGAAGGAGATGAAATCCCTGCAGAGAGGGAAACAGAAATAAGAGGGCCGTTGACAGATGATCTGAGTTGTTTCTTCTAATATACTGTGAAGATCACCAGCTCTTTTCATGAATGATAAATGGACTGTATACAGATCAATGGGTTCAGCAATAAACTGGAACCAGGTTCTGTATCTGAGGCAGTGCAGGCTGAGCGGCCTGGATAGTTATTCATTTTGGAGATTTGGGAGTGTGTTTTTCTCCAAGGTTTAACAGGAGGAAATTGATTGGAACATTTGGTCATCCTTTGCCCTTTTCTGTTGTTGGCAAGTCGAAAGGGGATTTGGAAAAAGGGTCTTGCCCCCAACAAGATGCATGCAATTTCTCCTGCTATTATTAAGATGGACAATGGCTGTGTTAGAATTATTTTTTTCAGCTATTGAAAAAATGCTGGATGCATTTGTGAACTAGTTAACATGGATACCCTACACCAGGGGTAGGCAACCTTTCCCCTTTAAGGGCCGAGGGACTTCAGCTCCCAGAATCCCAAGAGCTATTGGCCAACATGGGACTATTGGCCAACATGGCTGAGGCTTCTGGGAGCTGAAGTCCCTTGGCCCTTAAAGGGGAAAGGTTGCCTACCCCTGCCCTACACTGTCTTGAGGTCACATGCAATTAAGTTTTAAAAACAGATACAACCCCCCAAAAGATCATATGCATAGCAGTTTCTAAGCAATGTGCATTGAGTTCAAAGAGCCATACTCCTGAGTGTTAACAGGAATCAAAAGACTCATCTGCACTGCAGAAATAATGCAGTTTGACACTGCTTTAACTGTCATGCCTCCATCCAATGGAAGTCTGGATTTGTAGTTTATTGTGGCACCAGAGCTCTCTGACAGAGAAGGCAAAATAGCTCACAAAACTACAAATCCCAGAATTCCATAGCATTGAGCCATGGCCCAATGTTAAAGCAGTGTCAAACCATTATATCTGCGGTGCAGATTAGACCAAAGCCCCATATTGTGTCACTTCATATTTGATTGATTGATTGATTGATTGTTGGAATTTATATCCTGCCTTTCTCCTCAAATGGGATTCATATATGAAGCACAAGAGTGGCCAGCAGTTCTGCCACTGTGGCAGCAAGGAATCCAATGAGGATCTTATCACTGCTACTCCTGGTAGCATGAAGGCAGTGGATCCACCAGCAATTCCTGACTGAGATACAAAAGTGTATGTATCCATTTATAGGAGTTTACAAAATCCTGATCAGATTTTTTTTTTAAAGCAACTGAAATCCTGCCCATGGAAGTCTTAAAAACTTTTATGATTGGAAAGGAAAGAATCTCATTGCATCTTTAACACTGAAGTCATCCATAGTTATAATAGTGCTATGATTCCACTTTAACTGTCGTGGTTGCATCTTTGTGAAATCCTGGGGTTTGTAGTTTGTTCAAACTACAGTAGTTTGTGGAGTTCTCTGGCTGAAAATCCTCAATACCTCTCCCTAAATTGCAAAAGTGAGGATTTCATTGAGCAGAACTGTGGCAGTTAAAGTAGATTTATAGTGTTATAACTGTGTAGCACTCTGAAAACTTGGGGCCAGGCCCTGAGATCAGAAAACCCTCATAGTTGATTGATTTCACTTTTTGGTACAAAGCCTGGTGTGGTGTCATAATTTTCTAGAGTTTTCTTTTAGTGCATCTAGTTCTGTTTCAGTTCAATCAACAATTTTATATTAGGAACAGTAGTATAGTATTTTGGCCAAATATTGCCAAGAAAACCTCATGACAGGTTCGTCTTAGGGTTGCTGTAAGTTGGAAATGACTTGAAGGCACACAACAACAACAACAAACAAACAAACAAATACAGTATCTACCAGGTGTTACTGACTGGTTCATTACTCAGTTGAGGTATTTGATCCCTTACTGATTCCAAGAAGCTAGGAAACATTAATGCTTTGTTGGATAACATGGTACATTTCAAGTTGTATCACTTTTTGTAATTGTACTGTTCTCCTTCCATCTATGGCAGTTTCATTCAATGTTTTGTCCTTTTGAGGATCGTGAGAGCACATATTATGATCGTGATGATCATGATTTCAAACTTGAAGACTAATCCATTAAAACCTTTAAAGCCCTCTGATGTGCTTCATGCTTCATTATGGAATCTCCCATCACAGTGTTCATTTTCACTAGATAGAAATATGCTGTCTTAAAAAACAGAAAAATGTCGGATTTTTTTCCTTCTTTCTGAAAGGTCATGCATGCTAAGGTTAGCTAACGGCTCTTTTGCTTTCCCCCTTTTTTTATTATTATTTATAGACTGCAGAGAAGACAAAGCCTCGAAACATTCCTGTAAAGTAAGTTCTTTTCATATCCATTGGAAGGGGGGGTGGGGAGAATCACATTTAATGAACTTCAAGCAAATGGGCACAAATAAAAAGCCCACACCAGGGCAATAAAAATAGACACTGTGACTCAGGTTACTCTATAGTCATACCCATTAAAAAAGAGAGAAAGAAATCAACGTCTCTGATCAGCAAGGACAGGCTTTCGATTTTTCATGGCTCCTTGCCTCAAGTTGTCCCTGGTTTACATAAATTAATATGTGCCATCTATGAATAGCTGCTAAATGATATTATAATCACATTCAGTGCGGTGATCTCCTAGCCTTGAGGGGGAGTGAGCCCATGCTAAAAAAGATTATGTTTTTTAATTGCAATCTCTGGAAAGGTCTGACAGAGGGGAAATACCATAGACTATGTTAGATGCATGGGAATAATATTTTTCCCCAATGTGTCAGGCCTTTCCTAGCCAGCTGCTGAAAAGTACTGGCACATATGGAAAATGTTCCCATGTCTGCAAAAAGACTTAAGCAGGCATTAGTTTCAAATGCATTTTGCAGGGTGTCCTCTTGTTGCTTCTGCTGAGGTTGACATTGTGGTTGTCGCTGATCTTCTGCTGCTTCCTCTGACCCAGCAAGATCTTTGTGTGATTGTTTTAGAGGAACAGGAGGAGAGATGGTGATTCCTCAAAAGACATAGTACTACTCAGGCTGCTGCCACACTGCAAATTAAAGCTATGGAATCCTGGGATTTGTCATTTGTTGTGGCACCAGAGCTCTCTTGACATTGAAGGCTAAATATCTCACAAAACTACAAATACCAGGATGCCATAGTATTGAGCGTTGGCAGTCAAAGTGGTGTCAAACTGCATCATTTCTTCAGTGCAGGTAGGTCAGTGCTACTAAGGAATTAAGACTTAGAAAAGGCATTTGAATCATTGAAAATTGCAGAAAAGCTGGAGAAATGTCCAGAAAGGGGCATGGTCATGGAAGGGACATGGTCATCACTGGGTTCTGGAAGAATCTGGAAGATTGCAATAGGGCTAGATTTAGTCCCACAGACTGAGATTTCCCTACCATGTATTATGCAAACTATACTGAGTTTGGTCCCAGAGAGTGTACAATCTAAGAGCCAAACTGTGTGTTTCATACCTCTAGTACTGTAATCTGGTGACATGGACAAGAGCTCTCTACTAGGGAATTCCAAGTCCCAAACTACAAATCCCAGGATTCCATAGCTTGCTGCCATGGAAGTTAAAGTAGTACCAAACTGCTATTGCTGTGTGGTGTAGACCCACTCTTTCCGTAATGGGGATGCAAGTGCTGGATAAGGCTCCTTGCTGTGTGTGCACTTTTGTTTTCAGAAGTGCTTCACCAACCACATAAATGGATAAATGGTTGAAGAAAGGTTACCGTTTTGTAATAGGTCTGCCAAAACAACGACAAAACAACAAAACTCACTTTTGTCAAGACTGTAAAGTCTGATGCAATTTCTTTCCAGCCCTATTCAGGCTTGAGGCATAAGGGAGTGGGAAGAATCGAGACTCTGAAGGCCAGCCAACTGACCAGGCGAGGTCTTCGTCTTCCTGACTCCATGTATAATTTATACTCTGATGCCTTTTGGTTTGAGCTCTTTTTTCAGTGCACTCAAGGATTTTGCTCCAATTAGTTCCCATGGGAGTAAATTAGGCATATTAATTACATTCTGCTTGGTATTTTTGATGCAGTTTATTAGTTTACCCACCTGTGCAAAAGTTGCAGCTTTCCCCTCCAAGCCATCCTTCTCAGAGTGCGAGGGGAGCATCCTTAATGAGATGGTTTTCGACTGGAGGAGGAAATGTTTCATCCTCCCGGCCTGGTTTGTGTCTGGCTCTTCACTGTCTTTCTCTGCTTCCGGCGAGAATGGCATCAGGTCTGTGGTAGGGAAACGGGAAATGATGCAAGGATACACCCCGAAGGAGCTGGTGATTCCCGTGTCAGTGGGACAGTGATCCCATGCCAGATTCTGATCTGAAGGTGCTGGATTCCTATCCTCAGAATCAGTCTAGCATCTTGAATAGCTCCGTAGGGAGCCTCTGAGTGTTGGGGGAAATGGAAACGCCATATTTAGGACCAGTTTGGGGCTGATTTGGCCACTTTTCAGTGAAAACGTGCCCCAAAACCAGTGTGATATTTTTACAAAAATGTGGAGTGGTCTAGGGACTATGGCAGGCTACAGGGGCCACATTTTGGGGTTGTCCCCTTCAGCACACTGGTGATACTTTGCCCACTCCTACTCTGTCTGAAGGGCTGCCAGAGAATAAATCATTCATTATTTAATTGTATCTTTTATTTAACGGATTGTCTAGTCCATGTCTAGCTTAAGGATTTAGAGACATAATGAAGGAGACCAGCAGCCTTACCATCGCCCATATGCCATTAAGATTTGGATTGGAAAAGCACACAGGGCACTCGATCACATTATTCCTCGCTTGCTGTTGTGTGCCGTCAAGTAAATTCTGAATTATGATGACCCTAAGGCTACCTTGTCACTGGGTTTTCTTGGCATAATTTGTTCAGATGGGGGTCACTTTTGCCATCCTCTGAGGCTGAGAGAGTGTGGCTTGTCTAAGGTCATCACCCAGTGGGTTTCCATGGCCCAACAATGATTCAAACCCTGTTGTCCAAGTCCAACACTAAAACCACTTCATTTAGTGAAATGCATTTCCATTTACAGAACATTGTAATTGTTTCTAAATTTTCATGTACTTCTACAAATTAGCATATAGATATTCTGTAGGAATCTGTGCTCTTTTCTCCTTTTGGGGGGGTGCTGTTCATATCCTTTCCCCTCTCGGTGCGTAAATACCTACTTACTTTTTGAAGGATCAACTTCTCAGCCTCACTGGCTTCCTCCTGCTCTATATAATCCCGAGAGAGCAGAACAATCTAAAGTACCTTTTAAATCACACTGTCAGTTCATGTGGACAACAATAAAGCCCATCAAGCTTAGTCAGTGTCCCTGGAGAATAACAGTGCAGACTGGAATAAGGTTGTAAAGAAGATTTGCCACATGTTTCATTCTCGATTTTGCCCTGTCAAAAAATCAACAGCTGCCATGAGATTTTTGCCTCCTGCACAAGAAGAAGACAAGTGGAACTTTTTTTGTGGGTCAAACTGTTCACGATTTGCCCAAAAATTGTCTCTGCACAAAACTTGCCTCTTTCCCCTTTGTGACACAAAGCACACACAAACACAGAAGGTCAGGCTGATAACTCCAAAAAATGCAAACAATCCATCCAGTGTTTCTCCTTCTTTTAAAAAGCCTGTGCACAAGGCAGCAACTATCATGCTTTGTGCAAAAAAATAACATCATTTGTGTAACTTGAGGAAAAGTACGGAGCCAGTGTGGTGTAGTAGTTAGAGCATTGGACTACAACTCTGGAGACCAGAGTTCGAATCCTGGCGTTGCCATGGAAACCCACTGGATGACCCTGGGCAAGTCACACTCTTTATGCCTCAGGGAATGGCAATGACAACCCCCCTCTGAAGAAACTTGCCAAGAAAATCCCATGAAAGGCTCACATTAGGGTCGCCATAAGTTGGAAAGGAATTGAAGGCACACAACAAAAACAATAGTCTCAGAAATGCAAAAACTGTTTGCAGAAACAGAGAAAAAATATAGGAATTGGAATCCAGTTGGCATCTTATGCATGCACAGGTTCCCTTAGTTGGACATTTTCTTCAGCTCCAGAATGGCCATATCCAAAATAAGGTCTTGGAGACCTCAGGAATGTGGTACCATTGCTGGCTCAATGCTAGGATACTCTAGGAACTGTAGTTTAATGAGACATTTAGCCTCCTCTGTCAGAGAGCTCTGGTGCCACAATAAACTACAATTCCCAGATTCCCTATCACTGAGCCACATCAGTTAAAGTGGCCTCACACTGGACTATTTCTGCAGTGTGTTTTGGACCAAAGTTAGGAATGCCGTACCTTTGTGCATAGATGCATACTGATAGCTATTTCATGTTTGATTGTGAAAGATTGCAATCCACTAGCAAATTGGCATTCTGCAACTAGCACATAACCCATGAGGTTGAAGTTATGCCCAGTTTCCTTAATGTAAGGTCTTGGACTAGCTGTCTCACCAAGTGAGGGAGAAAAAAATGCATTATTTTTTTAACTCTCATGTGCAAGAATGAGATAAACTAGGATCTACATCCTTCATTTAGAATTCCCCCCTCCCCAATTCTCTGGGATTCATTCCAGACAAGCTGATGTGGAATGATTTTCTGGAGGGTGAGAACTTCAGGGTGTTGGCAGAAAGCTGTGATGGTAGAAGACATCTTTTTGTACAGAAAAAGACAGTTGCACTTGGCAAAGGAACGAAGGCTCGCCTTCTTTTTGCCTGTGTGCTCATGCTGTCACTTCTGTCATGTTTCCTAACATGATCAGATATTCCTTTTGAGTGTGACAGTTCTTCAACTGCACTCAGCAAGGTTTAGTATTTTCCATTGTCACCACAAGTGAAAGATGCACATATTCCTCTTAACATATGTGACTTATCACATACATTTTTAAAAATGCAGCTCTCTGATTAAGACATATGTGATAGTATACTTCGGCAAATGCGGATGGCTGTTGGCTAAAAGCCACGCACTAATAAGTTGAATTGACTCTAACTGCAGTTGACATCTGCTACGATATGAAAAGAGGAGGGGGAGGAATGAAAGAAAGCTTCTTGGTTGTCATTAGTATAAAAAATATTCTTTGCTCTTACATGTCGCTGACGTTCTGGCTGTCTGGCAGAATCAGATTTCATTCAGCGCTAAGGAATCGTTTAACACTAGATTTGAGTTTTAGACCTTGGGAGCAGGGTGTTTTGCAAGCTTGTGAAGGAGCTTATTTGAAAGTACAGGATCAGAACTGATATAAAAACTATACATTCCTCTGTCTTATATGTGAGGTTAATTTTTCAACCAACCTGGACTCTTTGATTGGTGGAGCGGAATCTGGGAAACTATACACTCCTCTGTTTGCTACCATCATCCAAAATGCAGTAGATGAGCATAAAAGACAGGGACTTCTTGGAAATGGCACCCAGATGGTGGCATGAATTACTGCAAGAGACTCAGCAAACCATTTCTTTTTATGCTTTATAACTTAAACTGTGGCCTGAATCCTCTTGGTTAGTCCCACCTTTTGAATCACTTGTTGAATGGGACCTCGACACATAGATAATCCATTTAGGACTAACAGTAGGATCCAGGTTTATGGTTATGTAGTTTCTCCTAAACTTTCCTATAACTACAATTATAGGGAAAATAAACTACCAAATGAATTAGTGGAAAATATACATAAAGAAAATTGTTTTAGTTAGAAAGACATAGAATGAAATGGCTGACAATCTCTTAGAGAGTGCCATTTCCAAAAAGGTTGCTCCTTTTATGCTCACCAACTCCATTTCTGATTATGATGGGATACTACACCATATACCACTTTGACCATCATAGTTCCATTATATAAAATCCTGGGATTTGTTGTTTGGTGTGGTACTTAGAATCCTGTAAGCCCCCGTGGAAAGAAGTATATTTTGAAAAAATTGGCAGCTCCAAGAAATGGTAGACCTCAAAGTCCCTCAGGCAACTTCATAATACTTGAAGTGCAAGTCACTCAGTGTGTGTACATGTGTGTGTGTGTATAAGTTGTCTGTTGACTTATCACAACCCCATGAATTTTGTAGGGTTTCTTAGGCAAGGAATACTCAAGAGGTGGCTTTCACAGCTCCTTCCTCTGAAACATAGCCTACAGCACCTGGTTTTTGTTGGTCACAGTTCCCATAATACTTTACAACTGACCATTTACCCTTGGGCTGATAGAAGCTGAGGTCCAAAAGCAGGACCATGGACAGCTCCTAGTTGGGCCATTATTGTCTTATGCTACCCTCTTCTATTGTGGCTATGGATTCTAGTTCCGTGTGTGTGCGCACGCACCTTTAAGTCCCCTGTACGCTATGTTTCAGAGGAAGGAGCTGAATTTCATAGGGTTTTGTTAGGCAAGGAATACTCAGAGGTGGTTTTGCCAGTGCCTGCCTCTAAAATATGCCCACAGCACCTAGTTTGCATTGGTGGTCTTCCATCCATGTTCTAATCAGGGCTGATCCTGCTTAGCTTCCAAGATCGGATGGGATCTGGTGTTCTTATGTTTTTTAGGCCATAGGTCACTCAGACCACCTCCTAACAGTACTAAAATCCTGTCCTTACCAGGACTTGAGAAAATTACTTTTCAGACTATAGCTCCTGGAATCCCACTGCCTACACAGCCAACTGAAAGTTGTAATCCAAAAAGTGTAAATGTCTTCAAAACTGAAATGAGGAAGATTTTAAGTTGCCAATTCCTTAAACTTATAGCCCAGAGACTCATGTATACCAGCCCAAGTTCCATAATGGAGGAAAACTAGGTTATAAAATGAAATAAATAATGGAAGTCTGCCTGTATCTCAACTGTAGTTTCTGTCAGCTCCAGCAAATGCTGGAAATGACTCTGGGAAGTTAAAGGTTAGGCCTAGAAAGGAATTATAAGACACAAGTTTTTTTAAACTGTTTGCCAAGAAAAATATTAAATTCCTTTTGATTGTATCACACAAATCCCCCAGTACCTGTTTCCTTTTATTATTTTTTAAATGTAAATTCTGACTTTTGCAAAGCTCATACAATTCAGCTATCCCCATGTGGCTTTATTTGAGCTTGATTGTCTCTTTAGATCTTTCCCCTTTCTTTGCAGTTTCTTCTGATTTAGTCCTGAATTGTCACAGCTGCCTAAAGATGTACTACTCTAGGCATAAAATAATAACTCAATTTCTTTATTTTTCTTCTTCTTTCTTCTTTTGCCTTTATTGGAGGGATTTATTCTCTCCGCTTATTTTGCAAGGTACATTTTTATCAGGCCGGAGATAACCACCTTAGGAAAGCAGTCATTGTTGGCAAAGTCCAAGCTGGCAAATCGACTCTGCGCTTGCCCCAGTGGGTATTAAAATTATATGTAGCCTACAGAGTAAAGATCTATTTCAAACAGCTGCCACTTTGGAAGCACAGATATGTGCCCAGATATGTATCATTGTGCCCAGATATGTGCCACTGGCAAAGAATTGAAACATGGAATAGCTTGTACTGTTTCCAATTTCCCTCTCAACAGTTTGCTAGAGAAGACCACATAGGATACAAATGAGGATTTCAAAAGAATGAATACTTGCTATGCTGGGTGCTAGGATTTAAATAGGTCCAGAATTTGACAAATAATAATAGAAAATATAAATAATAATATTTATTTTTTTACCCACCTCTCCCAAGACAGGGAAGATCAAGACAGGGAACAACAACAAGACACAACTCACAACACATAACATCAGTTAAAAAAAGCATATACAACCAATACATATTAAAATGCATCAATAAATGCTTTTAAAAATCATACTTTAAAAATGATCTGGATTGGCCTGCTGGAAGAGACTGGTCTTTACTGCTGATTTAAACTCAGACAGCATCTCAAGCTGACAAATCTCTTGTAGTAGGTCATTCCACAGATTGTGGGCAGCCAGAGAAGATGTCCTCTGGGTAACAATCAACTTAGTTATGGCTGAATGAAGAAGGTGTTTCCAGGAGGACTTAGGTGTTTGGGGTGGATTATACAGAAGGCAATCCTGTAGGTAACCTGGGCCTAGACCATTAGAGTGTACCAGTCCTATGCTCAATTCCAACATATACCAAAGAGAAAACTGCCCTCAAGCATTGGATACATCATGTCCAGAATTTTGCTGGTCTCAAACACATGCATACATTTCCTTACAAATGTGCCTATACTTTTTTTGTTCATTACACAATGGTGTAACTATTTCACTTGCAGTTGGACATGCTTGGATAGCATATATCTATTTGTCAGTGCCCTCACTGTATCATTTGATCCAGTTGGGTAGACAGACCCTGTTCACTCCTCATCCACAGTGGAACAATAAACAAATACACATGAGCAAATGTGCAATTGGTTGCACAGTATTGGTATTCAGCAAAAGTGTGGAGCAGGGCAATCCCCATGTGTGAGCATAGACTTACACTAACATGATATAGCATTTTGACCCAATGTCTAGGAAGAAGCATAGGTCTCAAATTAGGTCTTAAATTTAAGTCACACTCAGATGAGTCGGTAGTTTACACCTGAAAGAACTATGGCCAGTGTCCCACAATGTCCTAGCACAAATGATGATGTGCTTGTGGACTCTTAATTCCTCACTATGTGAAAGAGGGGGATCCCATCATGCAACTAATTCTGTGCGGAGCCAGCTGATGGCTCCTGTATTATGGGGAAAGGAATCTGTCTTCAGTTTTAAGAGCAGCCCTTGGTTTTAATTGCAATGGTTCCACAGTTATGCTCCAGGTTGCATGGGAGCTATCCAGGTGCTGAAATGATGTTGGGACCAGCTGCATAAGGTGCTGTCATTAAAACAGGCTAGATTCTCTGGTCTGCAATAATAGTCACAAGCTACCTCTTATTATCTAACTGGTAGTAGAATGGTTGCATACCTAGCTGCAGAAACAGTTTCGCACACAGTTGCAGAACTAGTTGTTCACCCAAGCGTTTTTTGAAGCAGTTGCAGCAGCAGCAGCATGCTTAGAGAACATGGGAACAAATGTGATACTGCTTGTGTGTGTGTGTATGTGTGTATATATATATATATATATATATATGGACTGATAGCCCATAGTTTTCTTCCTTTTTTTTCCTCCAGACCCCTTCCAGACTGCATAATCATTGGGCTATGATTCTATTTTAATACCTATGGCTGCATCTTGTGGCATCTTGAATATGCTATTTAGGGAAGGAGTCTTTAGAATTCTCAGCAAGATTGCTCTAGTGCAGTGATGGTGAACCTTTTAGAGACCTAGTGCCCAAACTGCAACCCAAAACCCACTTATTTATCACAAAGTGCCACGTCCCTCCGGCTTTCTACTAGCAAACTGTGACAAACTCTGTACTGGGGCAACAGTGCAAGAAGGCTCTGAGTGCCACTTCTGGCATGCGTGCCATAGGCTCGCCACCACTGCTCTAATGCCTTGCCAAACTACAAGCCTCAGGAATCCATAAGATGGAACCACGACAGTTAAAGTGGGATCGTAGTGCTATAACTATGTAGTGTGAAAGGACCCCAGGAGAGGCACTTTGGGGAAGAGGCAGAAAAGGGAGCAGTGAGAGTTTAGAGGGCCCAAGGGTCACAAAAACAACTTTGAAGGACACATATGGCCCCAGACGTACACTTTATGAACTCAAATACTAGATGTTACTGACAGCACATGTAGACATGCTGTTTCTGGCAACAGACACATGCAGGCCAGAATCCTGTTGTTTAGTCTCAATGAGAGACCATTGGATCAATGGTCTAATGGTGAGTCAATATATCACAGGTCCCATTGATTCTCTGGGTTTATTCTAGGTGGGAGTAGCAATAGGCTTTAGGCCACCTTATTGAGCATCATGTCTAATTTAGCCCTCAGTTCATAGAGAAACAAACCTTTCACCATTGCTGAGTTTTGTCTTTTCTTCAGAGAATGTTGAATCACCTCTGAAATTGCAGTATTGTTCCCCCATTTACTCAGCACTTTATATATATATATCTAATATAACACCAAGCTTTTATGTGCCTTAAAAGGCTAGCAATTTCATTTCATCAACCTTTCTATTTGTGTCCGCGTGCAAATGTTAAACAATTTTTGATTTATTTATATCTTTTAATAAATGATTTCAGAAATGTATGTAGATTTTCCTCTCCTTCCCCCTACCCTCCATTTAGGGTCAATTAATATGAAAGGAAGAGGAGAAAACTAGCTAAATGTTTCAGAGGATAATAGCGCTGCAAGGTTAATTTTGCTGTGTGCAGCATTTTCCAATGATTGAATTGCCTCTTATCCTCCCTGCAGGGTAGCTCCTGTGCTAGCTATAACTGAGGCTGATTTTATTGGAAAATCACCTCTGGATGAGAATCATACTCTAGAGGAAACAATGTATGGGTACAAATGGGCTTTTTGGTGCCAAAGCCATGTTGGGCTGGCCAGCATAGCTCCAGTTCCCAATCTGTCTGTGCATTCATGCAACAAATTCATTAGCAGCCCTTCTGGCGGGAGAGGAGAATAACCATAGTTGAAACATTGGCTTTTGAATTGTTTTTATTTCCCAACATCAACACCACTAAACTTTGTTGGATGAAAAGTTTGGTGGTTGAACCCTGCTTCCTGACAAAAAAACATTTTTTAAATACATTAACGCTGGCAAGAATGGAGCAGATTATATTTTTGCCAGGCAGTTTGTGTCCAGCAGTGGCACAACTTTGGGATTATTTGGGGGCAAGGAGATGTTTTTAGTCCAGGAGAAAGCATTTTCTTTCCCAACAGGAATTGAATCTGTAATTAAATTGCTGCCTGCACCCCAATTGTAAAGGACACTCTGCATACCCAGTGGTGATTCCCTCATAGTGGGCATAGTGTGGCCTGAAAACTACATTGGTGGCCATGGGTGCCACTTTTGTGTCCCCCACCAGTAAGATTAAAATTAAAATTGACAGTTTTGAGTATTTTGTGCCCCCAAACCATACAGAATGCCCACCTCAGATGTGAAAAACATGCAAAAATGCCACCAACGTCAGGACCCCAGAAGTCCATTGATTGTTGTATGCCTTCAAGTCATTTATGACCTATGGTGACCCTATCATGGGGTTTTCTGGGGCTAATTTTACTGGTGGGGGCCTTCAAGGTCACCAGTGGGTTTCCATGGCCAAATGGGAATCAAATCCCAATCTCCAGAGTCCTACTCAAACCACTACACAATGTTGGATTTCAGGAAGTCCATACAGCCCTCAAAATACTTCCATTTTCCTTGGTAGTCTCTCTCAAGATGACTTCTGTCTCTATTTTGAGAGAGACTGCTAACAAAAATGGAGGCATTTGGCTTGGTGGGGGTGGCTTATGGGAATTCTGGGGGGGGGGGCATTGGCTCTGCTCCCCATGTAATTGTCCACCCCTGCCCTATAGTATAAAACAGATATGATGTGGAAGAGAATGGGTTTGGATCACATCCATTATGTTTGCCCATTGGCAACTACACAAATAATCTCCTTTTCATGCCTAGGATGGCCTCTAAGAATGACCTAAGAAGGACTGAGCTTGGAAAGTTTACTTTTTTGGACTACAGCTCTTCAGATCTCCTACCAGCATGGTCAGTGGACACACTAGCTTGGGGATTCTGGGAGTAATAATCTAAAAAAGTTGCTTTACCACATTTTGCCTAAGGAAAATGTGGTGCACAATGGATTTACTGTGTCTTACTTCTCATGTCACATTCGAATATAGCTGTTAAGACAGTAAAGGAAAGGCTGTGGGAAATTTATATCTCAGCCAAAGAGAAACTCAACTATCTGCTCCTTTTGGAGACACAAAATAATTAGGACACATGTTTTCATGTCTGTTGAGGTTGAGGAAGCATGTTGCTGCCTTTTGTGGTTCAGGCACAACTCAGTTTCCAGTGGCTGTAGGTGATATTATTGCATTTATCAAGCTCCTTCTGTCAGTCAAAGACCACAGACTCTCCATCACATCTGTGTGAACCCCTCTTCCTTCATTTCATTTTCCAGTAACCAGTGTTGTGCTGTGTAGCAACTCCTTCTTAGTCAAGCCAGATTTGTATTTCAAGTTGTTTTTGTTGTTGTTGTGAAAACATTGGGCAAAATCTTCAAAGATTCTGAGTTTGCAGGAAGGGCAAGGTGCATGAAGGAACTTTGTCCCCAGATTCAAATCATTGTGCATTGGCAAGAGATATGAGAGACCTTCAATAAAAGGTTGTATACTCTTCAAAACTATTCTGGGCTTTAGCCAGTTTATGTTGGTACTAGATTAGCATTTCTCAAAAAGGCTTACCTGCACGCTGATGTCATCATGTTTAATACCTCTCCAAATAACAACCGTCTTGTAGCAAGTTAGAGTTCTGCTATTTATGATTGGAAGGCCAAATTTCAATCATCTTCACTGAGGAGGCCATTATTATTCTTAGAAGAACTCCACAGACAACTAACAAAACCATTGGTGCTCCAGAATTATCCAAAGAAAGCATGATACTTCATCAGTACTAAATATTCTTGATGGATATCATTTCCTTACTATCTTAGGATTCTTTACAATGCAACAGACGCAATTACCTCTATGAGAAAATAGACTGCAAGTGTGTAAATGTCTTCTGTTCAAGCCATATTGCTACAATAAATACTTCTTTTAAAATATGATGAGCTCTTCCCAACTATCAAATGCCTGTGATCCTGCAATTACTCAAAATAGGGGAAAGAGTGATGGCAAATTTGTGTACGAGAGCTTTCAAAGCCTATTCTTAACCAAGCATGGCTGTTGGTGCAGTTTTCTGTGTTGGCTATCCATCCCATGCTTTAATGTCTTGGCAGTTGGCTACAGTTTTGTAGGATTTTTTTTTTCATCGCAAGTGAGGTCTCTCAATTATGCAGCCATCATAAGTTTTGCCAACATGGAGTACAGATCGATTTGTGTTCATTAGAGCACAAAATTAAAATTTCATTGCAGCAACTATAAATGTGTTGGCTCAAAGAAATCAAAATACTTTTTGGTGTAAAATCTTAGATTAACTGTCATTTGCAAGTTTTAACTTTATTTTCTGTGTTGTGTATTTTAAAAACAAAAAGAAATATATTTCTGGAATTTCTTAATCCCCACACACACACACACACACCCAGACAGTTTTTTCTCCCCCATTCAAATGTAAGCTAGAGATGCTTGTTTTAGAGGATGTGCTGTGTTTTTGTTTGTTATTGGTAGTGGTAACTGCCCTCAAGCCAATCTCAACTCATGGTGACCGTATAGATGAGACTTCTCCAAGAAGACTCTCTGTCCTCCCCTGCTCTGCTTAATTCCTGCAACCCCCTTAATACTCAAAGTGACCTCCTTCATAGACTCCATCCATCTGGCATGTGGCCTTTCTCTCTTCCTACCTCCCTCAACCTTGCCCAGCATTATTGTCTTTTCCAAAGAATCCAAAAGAATTCTCATGTCATGCCTGAAGTACGACAGTCTCAGTTTGGTCATCTTGGCTTCCAGGGAGGTTTCAAGTTTTATCTGCTCTAGGACCCACTTGTCTATCCTTTTGGCTGTCCATGGGATCCTCAGCCCTCTTCTCCAGCCCCACATTCTCTCAAATGCATTGATTTTCTTCCTATCATCTTTCTTAACTGTCCAGCTCTCACATCCATCCATGTTAATAGGGAATACAGTGGCTTATATGATTCTAACTTTTGTGCTGAGTTGTATATCTTTGCATTTTAGAATCTTTTCTAGTTCTTTCATAGACATCCTCCCCATTCTTAGTCTTCTTCTGATTTCCTGACTGCAGTCCCCATTTCTATCAATGTTTTATCCCAGGTATGAGAATTCTTTTTACTGTTTCTATTTCTTCATTGTCTAGGTTGAAATTGTAAAGGTCCTCAGTGGTCATTATTTTTGTTTTCTTTATGTCAACATTAAGCCACCCTTAGAACTTTCTTCTTTGATCTTCTTTAGTAGTTGTTCCAGGTCTGTGAGGATTTCTGCTAGTACTATGGTGTCATCTTCATATCTTATATTGTTGATATTCCTTCCTCCTATTTTCACTCCTCTTTCTTATGTGTCCAAGCCTGCTATTCTTATAATATGTTCTGTATACAAGTTAAACAGATAGAGTGAAAGAATGCAGCCCTGTCTGACCCCTTTGCCAACTGGAAACCATTCTGTTTCTCCATGTTCTGTTCTAAGAGTAGCCTCTTGTCCTGAATACAGATTCCTCATCAGGACTATCAGATGTGTTGGTACTCCCATGTCTTTAAGGGTTTTGTACAGCTTTAAAGGGATGCAGTGGCTCAAGTGGTTAAGATGCAGGTTCTGTTGATTGCAAGATCGGCAGGTTGGCAGTTTGAGGCCCGGGTGCTGCATGATGGGCTGAGCTCCCATCACCAGTCCCAGCTTCTGCCAACCTAGCAGTTCAAAAGCATGCAAATGCAAGTAGATAAATAGGTACCACTTCAGTGGGAAGATAAACAGCATTCTATGCAATCATGTTGGCCACATGACGACAGAGTAGTCTTTGACAACACTGGATTTTTGACTTAGTAACGGAGATGAGCACCGCCCCTATGGTCAAACACGACTTGACAACCTTATCAACAGGAAATACCTTTACCTTACCTTTACAGCTTTAAAACTCCTTTATAACAAGCATTTCTTGCTTGGGTTGCAGCAGAGTTGTTTGTTTGCTTCTTTGTTTTGCACAGCAGCACAGGTGCCACCAGTATCAGTTCCAGAGAATGCAATTGGCCCCTGGACTCATTAGTTCAATCACTGGTCTAGTGGTCAAACAAGAGTCATTTTTGCTAATACATGCCTGGGCATAAGTCCTACTGAAATGAGAGAAGCCTTTTTTAAAAAATGCAGAGGATCAATCTCTTAAGTGCTTATCTAGTTGTACTGGCATTGTCCAATCCTGCCCCTCTCTTTCTCCCTCAGAGTTGATCTGCAAGATGAAGCACACAACTGGCTTTATGGTGTCCCATGATTTGCCATCCCATGGTGTCCCATCTTACTATTCCCCCTTTGGCCAGAAACCCAGCTTGCTGAAGCTCTATGCACTTGTTCCAGAATGTGTTGTATCACAACACAACGGGGATAATACATTAGACTCCCTCGCTCATGTAAGATGAGGTTCCATCACTCACCTCACATGGAGGGTTTGCCCAGGAAAGTTTTCCTTGGGATACTCTCCACATGTCTGGTAACCATAAAAAAATCAGAACAGTCCTCCATGTGTATGCCCGCTAACATTTCACAGATGCAAACTAAGACACATTTAGCAAAGTAACAACAGAGTATGGTCAAAATAGCAACAGTTATTAATGAGGAAGAACACACAAGCCAGGAGATGCTGCAGCAGTTTGCTTTTGTCTCAGCCTCCTGGGGAGGGCAAGATTCTTCCCCTTCTGTCCTCTCTCCCCACTGAGTACAAACTACTCAGTTTTTAGTTCAGTTTGCAGCAATTGAAGTAAGTCAAGGGTGAAGGGGAGAAGTGAAAGGAAGAAATGGACATTTTAAAAGCAGTTGGAAAAATGGGACAACAGAGGATTAATTGGGACCTTCCCTGTCAAATTGGGACAATTGGAGGATATGCATGTGTAGAGGAAGATCTCCTGTGCTGACTTATCAGTCTGCATGTGAGGATTGGAGTGTAGGGTGGATTAGTGTCTGCCATCTTCATGAGATGAGTCTCCACACTTCCTGAACAAGTGACTGGGCCTTCAGAAAAAGCCAATAGACACCCATCATGCACGTCTATTTGTCTGTTCCCTGAAGCTCTTGATGCTAAAGTTGAACTGCAGAAGTAGCAGAAACATGCCTCTCCTTCCTAAATATTTGCTTTTCCATCTGCCTGCTTCTTATCAGTGTAAACTATCTTGTCTTTATAATTCTGAAGTGCTCAGGTTAGGAAGAAGTGACAGAATATCTGACTACCTCCATTCAACATTTGTTCAGTGAGCGCTGTGTAAACATTGGCTTCTTCAGCCTCCTTTTCCATAGCCTGTAATTTAAACGTCAGATGGCATAAATTAGTAAGGTGAAAAATCTAAATATGCACCTAAAGCTACTCTCAAAGGAAATAAGCAGATGAATACATGCTGTGACAAATGACTGGGATGGATAAAATATCAACACGCTTTTCCCCACGCAGGTTACGTATAAATCAAGGGAGGTGCAGAAAAGCCCTTTAAGCTTTTAAGATTTATATAGGCTGTTTGCACTTTAGAATTCTCTCACTTAAGGGGGGAAAAAACAATTTCAAGGGCTTTTAGTATGGAGAAGAAAATTGGCATATCCAGCCAGTACTCTTCCATCAAATGGCATCAGCGCTGAACTCATTCCTGAATTAATACGCTCATTCGTAAGGGGGAAATCTAAGAAATGGACTCCAAGGGGAAAGAGAGCTGGCTCTGAACATTTATTTATTCTGGAGGAAAGGTGTCCATTAAAGTATTGTGAAAATACAGAATTAGAAGGGAAGGAAGCGCAGTGTTGGAATTTGGCAGTTGCTTCAAGACACAGATGGCCCAACAGCTTTTTAAGATTTTCCAGGCTTTTGATATTGATACTAGCCTTAACAAGTGGCTTCATTTTGTGTCTTAAATTTATCCAGAATAGCCACAGAAAAACAAGACCTTGTATGTTTTGGATCACACTCTCTTCCATTACTCCATTTGTCTCAACTAAGGGTAGGGAACTTTTCTTGGTTCAATGGGTCACATAGCCATCTTTTTCATCTGTCATGGAAGCTGTGTTAATGAAAATCTTTCAATTTTCCACACTCTCCAAGAAAAACAGGTCAAAGATCCAGTGGCAGCCTGGTATTACTCTGTATATTTTCCCCAAAAATGTTTCCCTAGGTATTTTTCTCCTTATAGGAATAAAATGTAAGGGTGGGAACAATTTGGCACACAATCAGACCATTTCCTAGATCAAGTGGGACCTCAAGATGATCTAAGAGAGATAGCTCTAGTTGGAAAGAAAATTATCTCAATATACTTCATCCAGGTTCTACTCTTTATCTTTTTCCCCATGAGGAAAAAAGGAATTGGTAGGTCATTTGTTGTTGTTTTGTTTTTAAAAGATCCAAACCAACACCAGATTGCCCCATTATCCTTGACCAAGTTGCTCTGGCACTCTAAGAAATTTAAAAGATGATTTGGCCCAGTGGGCTGGTGCTACTGAGAAATACTGTCATCACAGTAGTAGAAGTGGCTTTCAGCTTGAAGGAGGATTGGATAAACTGATTGAGAGCTGGACTATCAATGCCTAGCTGTCATGTTAAAATACATACTGCTTCCAGTATCAAAGACAGCCTCTGTATGCTAGGTCAGATCTCCCTGGACAGAGAGTTCTTTACAGTGGGAGTGCCACTATCAGAAAGGCCCTGTACCTCATAACCCAAAATCATGTCTTTCCTCATAAAAGACCAGAAAGCAAAGTCCCTATAAACCTTGGGCTCATCCATATGGATCAAGGCAGTTCTTAAGGGGATCTGGACATAGGCCACTTACAGGGTACTTCTGCATATCTATTGAAAGATAATGAGTTCAGCAGGGCTTGCTTCCAAGTATACATAGAAAATAAGCCTTAAGCTTACTTTCATATAAACAGAGGAAGCTGTATTGAGTTACGGCATTGGTCTATCTAGACCAGAATGGTCTATACTCGCTAGCAGTAATGGATTTCCAGATTGTCAAACTAGATTCTTTTCTCTAGCCCTGCCTGGAGATCCTTGGTCATTTTCCATCCAGGTGTCCATCTAGCCTAATCCTGATTATCTTCTAAAATCAGTCAGAATTCAAAGCATTCAAGTAGCGTGTTGGTATGTTTCATGCATAGTCACTTGCACAAATGTAGCAATACCACATCACTGACTTTACAGAGTGCATCATTATTTGATTCATTTCTTCTGTACTGTGAGACCATGCTGAAATTGGCAAAAAGAGGGAAGCTACTCATTAAAATCTAAAATCAACCATTCAAAAGGAAATGGCCCAAAGCAAACACATTGGACAAAAGCCAACTCTTTTAAAATGTATTTTTCATTTTTGTAATAGTGACTGTGCAAAATAAAAGTGTCCCTAGTTAGTTTTGGCTTCATGTCCATCCTGAAGGCCGGATATTGCTGGGGAAATGCCTTCATTTATTTAATATCCACCAGCAATTTGTTTAAACTTTACTCAACAATCCTATACAGTCACATCAGGTGCCTTGCAAATGTGCCAAAATCCACTCACATAGCTTGGAAAAGAAGCTTTCTTTCATCTATCACTCCCAGAATCCTCCAGCCAGCCTAGCTGCTGGGATTGTGGGAGCTGTAGTTCAAAAAAAAAAGCACTTTTCCAAATTCTCCCAATGTAGTTTAATTAAGCAAGGGTGGATAATAATATAGACAGGTTTTAATGAAAGTACCGGTAGCTAAGTTTGATCTTAAAATACATCTGTTCACGTCACCCACACATCCTGCTACTTTTAAAGTATGTAACAATTTGCATTTCACAGCTTCATCAGCCTTTCTGACATAGACTCCTGCAAGGATTCCCTCCACCTGTGTTAACTTTAATATATTTTAATGACCTTTAAGGTCTAATATGGAAGTGCTCAATTCACTGGTCATCTCTGGGCCAAAACAAAACATCTGGATGCTCCAAGTGTGTCCTAAAATATTGAAATGCTCACCTGTAATTACTTACTTATTTACTGTTTTACAGAGAATATCCTGAAAAACTTTTGGGGCTGTGTTTTCTAGACTGCATGTGGCATGAAAGGATAAGGCAAGTAGAGGTGGAGGGAATGAGGGTGGCAGCAGGGAGGCTAAGGATGGGATAGATATGAGACTACAGTCCTGTGCATATATTAAAGCTTTACATATACATGAGATGTTTCTCAGAAGTATAATGAAGGTATAGAATGAGGAGGCTCAATGTGTGGTGCCCCTCCAGACCCATTTTTTGGTCTGCAGGGCCCCCTAGCATACAAAATATTGTTCCAAGATGCCCTCTAGGGTGTGTACGGGAATTTGGGGGGGGGGGGAGCCAGAGCCATTTTAGACCTGAGGAAGCCTTTTCTTAAAAAAAAAAATAGGAAGGAAACTGGAAATAACTTCCAGTTACTACCTGTTGTTAAAATGGTCTCACCAGGGCATAAAATAGCCCAGGGAGTCTAAAAATGGCAAAAATGCCCCCATACCCCCAGATGCATTTTGGGGCAAAATCATTTTTTGTTTGCTGTGTGAGTGCTGTGGTAGGGAAATTGTTAGCCCTCTGAGGTTTCCTGGTGAATGAATGTGTCCCTTTATTTTATTTATTTATTAATTCATGGGATTTATATCCTGTCTTTCTCCCAAAATGGGATTCAGAGATTCAAGATTCTAGCCTCCTAGCCTCCCAGCTTCATGCTGCATGAAACTGAAACTAGTCCCAGCTTCTGCCAATCTAGCAGTTCAAAAGCATGCAAATGCAAGTAGATAAATAGGTACCACTTTGATGGGAAGGTAAACAGCATTCTGTGCAGTCATGCTGGCCCCATGATCACAGAGTAGTCTCTGACAATGCTGGCTCTTCATCTTAGAAACAGAGATGAGCACCACCCGCTATGGTCGGACACAACTTGACAACCTTGTCAACGGGGAATACCTTTACTTTTACCTAGCCTCCCATTGGTAACCACCCTCCCAGTGTAAGAGAGAACAGGAGCATGGAAGAAGACCAAGGATGATGAAACTGTGGGCTTGTGTTCAGATGTGGTTCTCAATCCACCACGAGATTCCCAAAACTTATGGGGTGGGGAGTGAAAAATCACCTGAAATTCACCCATACCACAACCCAAAGCCACCAAAACACAGCAGTTGGGCTTGAGTTCTTAATCACACACAATTCCATCAGCTTCTTATGGGGAGGGGGAATGGCTGAAAGTTGACCAGAAATAACGCAAAACAAAACTAGAAGTGATGACCAGTCATATCCAGATCTCCTAGAATGCATCAAAGCAACTTATTGGTGGTGGGATGAGGGCACAAACCAGCCCCCATTCCTGGTATAGCTGCCCACCTTGAGCATGACTCCATGATTCCTTGTTCAGAGCCTGTTTACCAGTCAGGATCTTCCATTTCTGCACTGTGCATAAAGTAGCCTATGCAAAAAAAAAAAAAAAATGAATGTTTGGGGTTCAAGAAGGGCCATCCCAAAATATTTTCCTGCTTGAGGCAAAGAGCACAAAAGGAATCATGACTGAATCTCCTCAATAGTAGTAATGAGATAACATACTTCATCACACCTACACTTATCCAAAATGGTGCAAGATGGCAATATGATAGCCATCTTTAACTATCTAAAGGGATGTCATGTAGAAAATGGAGCAATGTTGTTTTGTTTTTTTACTGCTTCAGTGGATAGGATCTGAACTCAAATGGATTCAAATTACAAGAAAAGAGATTCCACAAAAACATTAGGGGGGAAATCCTGATTATAAGAGCTGCTTGGCAGTAGAATAGAGTACAGTACATCAGAAGATAATAGATCTGCTTTCATTGGAGGTTTTTAGAAAGACATTAGATAGCCATCTCTTGGGAGTTTTTAGATAGAGGTTGGATAACCATCTCTTGGGGCAGGGGTAGCTGTGAATTCTTTCATAACAGGAGGTTGGACTAGTTGGCCCTTGGGGTTCCCTCCAACTCTTTAAATTGAAGACTAGTGATGCAGTATACACAGCTCTGTCCTCCAAAAAGTGAACAGTTATAGGGACTGAGCAGAAATGACTAGTTTCCATTCCCCTTTCCACATGTTCACTATACATAATAATAATAATGATATGTCCTTGACTTATAGAAGTGTCAAGTTGGCTCCTTTAAGGCCAATTTCCACTGAAAAGCTTTTCTAAAAAAAAGAAAATTCCTCCCACTAATGTGTAAAAATAATTTATTGAACTTTGGCTAGTTGTGTCCTTGCAACATGAATTAATGAGATGCTCACTCATCTATTGATAATTAAAAGTGTTGCAGCCACTTCTGTTTGAGGATCTGTGCATTTCAGAGATTGAGGATGGGAACATACAGGCTTCTCCTTTGTGAGGTGAAGGGGGATATTTTATACAAATCTTGATGTAAGAATAACCTGGTTTAAGAGGTGCTTTACCAAATAATGCAGCCTTTTCAAACTGAAGGCGAAAGCAACTTGCGACGAAGGAAGGATTGCGGTGGTGGATTGTCATTGCTGCGGTGACATGGAGCTTGAACTTTGAGTTGCTGAAAGGGGAACAACTGGAGGTGAAGTGACGTTATCAGATCAACAGCTAAGAGAGATGATCTTGGCATCTTGTCAGGATTAGAGGGAGAAATGTGGCCGTCAGGCAGCTCAGAGAGGAGGGGGGGCAATGTATTTTTTGCATGCCTGAACACAGACCTGCTATCTCTATGCTTTCAGTGGGCTGTTGATGGCTCTCAATCTCCTTTATCATTCACTGGGATAATAAAGATGAATATTGATTTTTATTTTACCTTTGAATACCTGGTTTGACCGATGCTCTTTTAAACATCAAGATGGTGGGGAGAGACGTTGGCTGCTGGATGTATTGAGGTCTCTCAAATAGTCAGATCCCTGCCAGAATGAAATACAGTCAGCCCTCTATATCTATGGATTTCTACATCCAAGATTCAACCATCCATGGCTTGAAAATATTTTTTTAAAAATCCCAAAAGCAAACTTTAATTTTGCCATTCCATATAAGGGAAACCATTTCACAACATCATTGTATATAATGGGACTTGAGCATCCACAGATTTTGGTATCCACAGGGGCCCCTGAAATCAAATCGCAGTGAATACCATGGGACCATTGTATAGAATTAAGGGCTCTGTTAATTTAATTTAACTTTAATTCCCAATATAGTACCCAAAGCAGCTTACAACATTGTTGTTGTTGTTAATTGCCCTCAAGTCAACCTTGGCTCTTAGTGATCCTGTGGATGAGACATCTCTAAGACCCCCTGTCCTCCACTGCTCTGCTCAGGTCCTGCAGGGTCAAGCTTGTTGAGCCTATCCATCTGTATGTGGTCTTCCTCTCTTTCTGCTGTCTTCTACCTTTCCTAGCATTATTGTCTTTTCTAGTATGTCATGCCTTCTCATGATGTGGCCAAAGTACAATAGCCTCAATTAATCTCCAAGGGAGTTCAAGTTTGATCTGTTTTAGGGCCCATTTCCTTGTCTTCTTGGCTGTCCATAGTATCCTCAGCACTCTTCTCCAGCACCACATCTCAAATGAGTTGATTTTCTTTCTTTTCACTTTCTTCACTGTCCAGCTCTCACATCCATACATAGTGATGGGGAATATGAGGGCTTGGATAATCCTCACTTTAGGTCCAGAGTTATATCTTTGCTCTATAGGATTTTTATCCCATTCCTTCAAAGCTGCCATTCCTAACCCTAGCCTTCTTCTAATTTCTTGACTGCCATCTCCAGTATGATCAATGTCTGATCTAAAACAAAATGCAGTTAAAACAATTTATGCTACAGAGGTTTTTTTAAAAAAAACAAAAACAAATAAGCAATGCTATTTAAAAGACCAATTTAAAGTAGGTAAAAAAAAATTAAAACTTAGTAATAAGGATAAAAATGCAGCGACCTCTATTAAAAGACCCATGTGCAACAGCCAAAGGCCTGTTTAAAATAAAAAATCTTTGCTCACTTTGCCTCCTCAAACAAAACAGGGGGCAGTGTTTTAAAAAATGGTGACTCTGTTCTTGCCATTGCCACCACTTATCTCCTCAGTGGGCTGTGGTACCCTGAAGAGACAAGTAATGGTGGCAGTGGGAGGTAGCCTCCATTCAATTCATCAGAGGGCTGCAGTGGGTGACACACCAGTTTAAGGTGTCAGCCAGTGCAGTCCACATACACCCACAGCCCCTAGAGACACCCATGCCCCTATGGAGACCTGGGATTTGTAGTTTGTTTTGGCACCAGAGCTCTCCAACAGAGAAGGCTAAATATCTCACAAAACTACTAATCCCAGGATTCCATAGCACAGAGCCACGGCAACTGAAGTGGTGTCAAACTGCATCAGTTCTGCAGTGCAGAGGCAGCTTTTTCCATGGCATCATCAGACTATGGCTTGATGCTTGAAGCCATGGATGAAGAATCTGTGGATATGAAAGGCCAACTGTACTGGCTTTGAGGATGGAAAAACCAACGCAAACCCAAGTCTTTAGCCTTCTTCTTATACCTGGCAGTATATTAAGTAGAAAGCTCTCATCAGGTTTAGCAAATCAGTACAGTAAACATGTGAAATGGTCCCCAGAAATCATCAGAATTCTATTTCACAGCAGGAACAACTGAGAGGGAAAGAGAAAAATAACAAAAAAGAGAATCTGCAATAGAATAACTTACTAGATAGCCATTTAGATCACAAAAGGATCATAAAAGTCAGAAGCACTTTGTTTGAAGCAAGGTTCATCATGTAACCCTCTGGATTTGCTGCAGAGGGGGAAGGGAGAGGGAAAGAAAGAAAGAAATTGCACAACAATTTGTGGTTATGGCTCTTGCCGACAATGCTGTTGGGATTTAAAACTTGTTAAAGGCCGGATCATCTGCCATCTCACATTCCTCAACCAGCCAGAGATACCAATTGTCAGAGCAACAGAAGACACAGCGGTTATTGGAAGTCAATAAAAGCACTTCCAAAACAATGTGTGCTTCAGAAGGTCATGTATTACCAAACGGAAAAGTAAGGTGCCAAAAATATCCCTAGCAATAATCTGATGACAGCTTCGGCAACATTTAGTATATCTCCACCTATGTTTAAGAATGAAGAGTTTAAGTTGCTGGTTTTTCAATTCATTTCAGAATCATGGTTTCTTCTCCAAGGAGGTCAGGATGGTATAAATTGTAAATGGACAGGTTTTAAAAGGGGGTACTTTGGTTGCGGGACATGAGTGACAGAGAGATTGTTACTTGGCTGGTGTTTTAAGAAAACATAACTTTCTGGTTACATATGTTGAAACTATTGGGTTGTCACTTTAAATGGTTTGCCTGAATTTGTTTGACCTGCTCTCAACTTGATTTGATTCTATTGATTTTGCTCTCGGAGGTTATTGCTCATCTGTTGCTTCTTTTGGTAAGAAGGAGTACTTCAAAACTAACTCCTGTTTTGGAGGAATAGGTACATAAATTAGGGACCAGGAAGCATGGTCACCACTTTGGGGTGATGAAAAATGAACAACAGAGAAGCAATGGCTGGATGATCCCAAGACAGTGGAGTAGTGAATTTGCCCTGGATTTTAATTTGAATTTTAAGAGAACTACCCCAGCTGCTGAACCTTGCTTCGTTTTTTGCACTTTAGATTATCCCCCTAAAGTTCAGACTCACAACTGTCCATTTCTGATTTATATATTCCCAACTAATGCAGCTTTAGTGCCACTATTATAACATATTTAGATGTTGCAGTGTTTTATAGACTGCAATTTTATGGTCTGTAATTACATAATGAACAAATTTTGCATTTAATATGTTTAGAGACAATTTAGAAGGGGTGCTCCATGAAAGGCAGGCTAGAAGTACTGAAGTAAGTAAAATAAATAGAGGCAAAGACTGAATAACTGCCCCCAAAAATATCCACTGAAAGTGAAAGTTGAAATCAGACATTTTCAGCTCATTCTCCAAACCTTCCACCTCCCAACTTTCCATCAAAACTCCTGACCTTTGAAAATTAGTATATCAAAGACAAAGGTGATAGCTTTTTCTTCATGTGTTAGTACAGTGGTCCTTTGGTATTTGTTCGGGTTTGGTTCCAGGACCCTCCATGGATACCAAAATACATGGATGCTCAAGTCCCATTAAATACAATGGCACTGTAAAATGGTGTTCCTTATATAAAATGGCAAAATCAAGGTTTGTTTTTTGGATTTTTGGGGCCATGGATGGTAGAATCCATGGATGCAGAATCTGTGAATAAAGAGGGCTGACTGTATTCTGTATTCATAGTGGTGCTTCAAATCTCCAAGAACATCCAGATACACAGAAATCCCACCTGCATTTTTGAAATGGTTGCTCCATATGATTATTCTGAATACATAGGACAGCTTCTCAAAAGTGCCTCAGATATCATGGATCTAGGCCACTTTTTTGAGACATCAATGGGGCTGTTTGCATTCTTCCTACAACTGTGTCTGGAAGTTCTTTCAATATGGCCTTTATTATTCATGGTTGATTTAGGAATAATAGAAAATCTCCTTGTGGGTTTTTATTTTTGTTTGTTTGGTTTCTTTTTTTAAAATGTAGGCAATAAAAAGTAATTTCAACTTTGCCTTCTGTTTCCTCTTTCTCTCCAAAAAAAACCACATTGCTTTAAAAAAAGAGCCAGGCAATTACATTTTGACTATGTTCCACACAATCAGTTGGCTATGGATAGAAGGAAAGTAATATATCCCTGTTTTAATATCAGTAGGAAAACTGTTACTCTTGAGTCTTTCTTAAGGTCACAGCAGAGTGGAGACTGTAGACATGGCATGACTTTACCCCTTGGCAGCATCATTGTACTACATACCCTCCAACTGCCCCAGTTTAACAGGGACAGCCTGGATTAATCCTTTACCATTCCACTTTTTCAGGGGTTTTTTTAATGTCCCAGTTTCCTTCATTTTCTCCCACTTTCCTCCTTTCTGCTGTGCTTTCTTTGATTGCCACACATTGAGTTTAAAGTACAAAAGTACTTTGCACTCTATTAAAGAAATAAAGACCATATGGATAAACTAAACTACTATTTACATAACTAAAATGGACAATGCAGGTATTAGAATATTTTTTTAAAAAAATCTATACCTTAGCTCTTAACTAAAATGGAAATTTTAATCAAGAAATCAGAAGAAGTCTTAGGGTTTGTCTATACCTGTGAAAACACTGCACTCACCCTGAAGCTGGTGCTGGCAGTCTTGACTTCGTACAGTTAGTTCCAGGGAGAATTCTTGCTTTCAATGAGTTTCAATGCCCTGAGAAGTCAGGAAAAACTCTGGTGTTTCCCAGAAACCCTGGAATGATCTCTGGTTCATTGTGTTTGTGGACAGCTGGATCTGGTCCAATCCAATACAGTTGTCCACATGCTAAGAGCTGAGCCATTCCCTGGAAGGCCAGTTTTCAGAGCTGCTGCTGCCACTTCATCACAATCAGGAGTTCCATGTAAAGCCTGCATGGTACACCATTGCTTCTACTGAGATCAGAATGGGATGTCTGTGTGATCAATAAGGAAGGGGTAGAGAGTCCCCCAATGGTGTGGTTGCCACTGTGGTCAGTCTGGGGCATAATTCTCATAGTGTGTAGATGCAACCTATGTCTTGGAAAGGGAATCACAAAGGAACTAGATAAGGCCTTGAAGTATAAAGACATATTATTAAATACCAAGTGGAAGGCAGTAGGAAAATGGGAAGGCAAAAGAGAGGGACTCACTACAGGTGGCTTGATTCAATGAAGGATGCCATGGCCCTCAGTTTGCAAGAACTGAGCAGGGCAGTTGATGACTAGGGCTCTTGGAGGTCTCTCATTCATAGAATTGCCATAGGTCGAAGGCAACCTGGTGGCAAATAACAACAACAAATGGTACTGCCACAATGCATTATAGGTGAGGGAAACAGATAGCTCATACACCGTGATCCACCAGGCAGTCCTAGCTTATGAATCCATCTTCCTTCTCTGTTTCGCATTCTGTCTTCTGTTCACAAAGATGCTTGAGAATATGCTGAGGAAAGCACACAGTCCAGTGTCATGCCACTGAATTTGGGGACCCAACATTCCTCCAAACTGCCACAGGGTCCCATTGGCCACAGACATACACAGATACAGGGCCGAAATCCTACACTGTTTCATCTTAGCATAAATATCCACGAGTGGAATTATATTATGCAACCTTTGTACTGAATGCTGACATAGTGCAATGGTCTATCAATGGGCAATGAACATGGCTGACCACCCATTGTGCCATTGCAATGCAAAATACACAGAGACAAGGTATATAGATAATGCACACTCCCATTCTACTTCTTGTACTGTACACTGCTGTTAACTAGATATGACTTACGTATTGTCCAAAAACGCCACTCTACATGAAAAGCACAGCTTACTAATAGGACGCCCATCACAGACATAGTGTTCATACTCCTGGGAAGAGAAGGCTCTTCGAAGGTTGATAGCATTTACTGGCCAAGCTGTCTTCATTTTCCAACTGTGGAGCAAGTGAATTAGAGGTTGGCACCCTGAGAACTCTACCTCTGAGAGTCTGGCCTCTATCACATGATTTAGGCACAGATAGAGGGGATGCCCAAAGCCATTAATGTTGCAAAATACCTTTTGCCCAGTGGAGATGAAAGGTTTTCTGGTTTTCTGGTGTGGATCAGCATAGCTACCTGCATTTTGGATTCTCCTCTCCCTGGCTACAGGGAATGCCTTGATGTGCATCCACACACCAAAATTTCCTACCGTATAACCTACCTAACTGCTATTCCACCCATCCCCTACAAATCAAATTATTTCTACCATTGGCATATCTTAGCTTGAATCTTTTGGGGAGCTGGCAGTATCAAAGGCAAATATCAGGAGCTCTGGCTGACAAAACAAGACTGGTGCCAAATATGAAAACATTAACTTACTTCGAAGATAAGCCAAGTGCATTGTATATCGCAGTGTGTGGGATGTGCGTGTATATATAGTTTCATTAAATCATGACTTTCTAGCAAATGACATCCCAAAAGATGTTTATCAAAGCAAGAAAGCACTAGAAAGGTGCTCCCTGCATTGACTTTAATATTTCCCCTTTTCTTCTGACATTTTTCTAGCCTGGAGATCTGATTCCATTAAATATGTACATTTTTTGACTGGAAAACTTCTTCATGTATCTTTCAGATGAATCTTAAAAGTACATGAGGTCTGTAGGGCATCTTTTTTAAAGTGCAAATGAGGCCCACAGTAGAATATTGTCTATGAGCCTTTTCAATTTATTTATATTCCTACAGTGTTTTACCTTTCTCTTACTGCGATAATGATGTGGAAAATGTGAGCGTCCAATACACCTTATGTGGAGCCCAGTCAAACAACATTAGTCTGATTTAATGTTTGACATCCAGGAACTTAACTTTGGACAATCTCCATTTGTATTGGCTTTATTAGCAGTTGTCATGTTGGGTGATATCATACGTTTTACATGGTTCAGAAATGCTCTTAAGGATTTGGGAGACTTTGGTTCAATAGATTTTCAATGGAATTTCTGGTTGCATGATACCTTCACATTTAAAGAGAAATCATCAAATACCATCCTGGCTCCCAATCTACCAGGAAGCTTCCCAACACAAGTCCCAGTGAAATTCACTTAACCATGGATTCTTTATTCACAGATTCAAGCATCCATGGCTTGAAAACACTTTAAAAATATATAAATTCCAAAAAGCAAATCTTGATTTTACCATTTTATGTAAAGGGACACCATTTTACTGCACTATAGTATTTAATGGGACTTGAGCATCCATGGATTTTGGTATCCACAGGGGATCTTGGAACCAAACCCTAGTTGGTACCAAGGGTCCGCTGTATATTCTGAAGAACATCAGGGTGAATCTATAAAAACACACACTCTAAACTCAGTAGACTAAGGCTGCATCTACACTACAGAATTAATGCAGTTTGATACTGTTTTAACAGCTATGCTATGGAATTATGGGATTTGTAATTCTGTGAGATATTTAGCCTTCTATGTCAGAGAGTTCTGATATCACAACAAACTACAAATCTAAGGATTCCATATTTTGAGGCCATTAAACTTCATTAATTCTGCAGAGCGCCCCTCCCTAAATTGCAAATCCCAGGATTCCCCAAGAGGCAGCCATAGCAGTTAAAGTAGAATAATAATGCTGACACAGTGTAATGTGATATTTTATTGAGCTTCAGAGGAAAGCAATGACAAACCTGCTCTAAACAAATCTTGCCAAGAAAACCCTATGATAGGTTCACCTTAATGTTACTATAAGTCAAAAACAACTTGAAGGCACACAACAATGACAACAAAAATAACAATCTCCAGAATACAATGACCAACATGCACAGTGGACATTCTGTACTTTCAGGTCCTTAAAAATTAAGTTGAAAGTAATAAAGAGTTATTCTCAGCCTCTGCTCCTGAACCCTCTGGGCTTTCCTTTTCTTAAAGGACAGATCTGAATACGTCCCAACTGTTGGTGTTGTATGCCTTCAAGTTGTTTCCAATTTATGACAACCCCAAAGCAATCCTATCATGGGGTTTTCTTGGCAAGATGTGTTTAGAAATTTGCCATTGCCTTTCCTGAGGCCAAGAGAGTATGACTTGCCCAAGGTCATTCAATGAGTTTGATGGCCGAGATATGAATTGAACCCTGGTCTCCAGAATAGTAGTTCAATACTCAAACCACTATGCCATGCTTGGAAAACTTCCTTTTTTATATTTCTTGAGAGGTCAAAACTAGAAGCAGGAAAAGTTGCCTTTTTTTTGGACTACAGCTCCCTGAATCCCCTAGCCAACATGTTCATTTGCTTTGCGCTGGGTGCTGAATTGGCAGCAAGTTGGAGCCAAAGAGAGTACATTTCATACCACCAGCCTGCAGTATTCAGATTTTTAAGTAACTAAAAAGGGATTACTTAGCCACTTTTTAAAAACAGCTAAAGGGAGAGCTATTTTTTTAAAAAAAAAACTGGTAATGATAATTTGTATTGAAGGCCTTAGAACTATAATGGTAATAGTTCCCTTGCGGCATTAATGAAAGTGAAATAGCTACTTATGCGCTGCTGTTTTTCTGTTTTTATGATGGCCTTAGACACTTTGCTTTTCTCTTTCCTCAGTTCCTTGCCAGGAAGATCATTGTCGCAGCTGACAACTTTTGATTTTTTTTTTTAATCTGACACACACAAAAAACAGTGTTTTTATATAGTTCAGTTACAAAAAGAGTCCAAAAGTTGTGTAGGCAAATAAACGGACATTAAACTGGGCTAATAAACTGATACTAAATGGGGTTTTAGACATTTTTATTGAACATTAATGCTGCCCATAGATATTTAATGTGTATTTTTTAATGTACATTCTATTCCTGCCTTTACACTTTATGTGGTTTGTGAACTGTGATGAACTTGATTTCACCATAACTGTAACTGATTACTTTTCTAAAGAAACTTCACTGAGCTCTGCTCCACAGACTCACACTTAACACTGGTTTGCAAAGAGAAAGTGAGGGTGGACCTTGACAGGGTGAAAGCAAATTAAATCGGGCCATTAGGGCCTTTCATATATCCGGGTGAGAAAGGGCAGAATGGCGGAGATTGTTCCAGAGGTAGGGGAATTCCTCCAAGCCCGGCATAGAGACTCAAACATCCCTAGTGATATTCAGCATGACAAGTGGGATTTAGTTCTGTATATGTGAGGCGTAAATGCAAAGGTCAGGAAAAGTGGTGGGGAAAGAAATAAGCTCTTTTACACAATAGTCCTCATTCCAAACTGATTCCAAGATGGAAATAACAACCCGAGTGAGAAGCAATTTTGTACTTTGCTTGTAAGGCAGCTTCCACCTCAATCCTCTCAAGCAAAAAGCACAGCTTTAGAGCTTTCAGCACTCCCCGTTACATTGGATAATTGTTATATCCTTGTTTGTCTTTTGTCAGGAGTTCTGTCACTGATAACAGCCAGAGAGGAGGGAGGAGATGTAAGGTTCCTGCAAAATTATTATCCATTTTAGGGTTGGGGAGGAGAATAGTCAGAACATCTTGTTTTGGTTTCCTAAAGGGTAAGCAGGTGTCTTAGGAGCCCCAGATGAGCTATGTCCGGGCTTGTACAAACAGCCTCCAAATCATGCTTGTTTGTTATTTGCACCGAGTTTTTAAACCATCTTAATTCTGCCATTCCCATAATTCAGATGCTGCACAATGGCCCGTAATGAACAGCACCTGGGCTTACCTCAATTACTATACAAATCCGAACACAGTGGCAGAAAAGGCGCTTTTTAAACCAATGATAGATTCGAATGTGCCTTTCATAATTGGATTCAAAAGCTTCAGATTCCATTTTGCAACTTGTTCATAAAATGTAGAGGGAAGGAAGGAGGGGGAAAGCTGCTGGCACAGAGTCAAAATAAAGACTTTGCACCAGAGAAATTGCAGAACCAGCCAACTGCTGGTAACTAAGCAGCCAAATTTTTAAGCTGAAGATTTGGGGCACAGCCGGTCTCCCTCCCTCCCTCTCTTCCACATGCCATATCCTTGTTTCTGGTCTTTGCTATAGTATTATTATTTCACTAATTGAATTGCTGTTAAAGCACAGAGTATAATTTAACATCCAGAATTTATTATACAATAGTGTGTGTTTTTTCCCTGGTAATAAATGCATTATTACAGTCACTTTTAATGGAGTCGTGCGTATTCCCCATGCACTTGTGCCTGATATAGCTACTGCATCAGTGTTGTGTGTAGACAATTGAATTAATTGGAGACAGGGTCATTAACTCGACCTGAATACCTCTGATTGCTTCTGTAAATAAGGTTAGAGAGCAAATGGCTAATCTTTGTTGTCATTATGGATTCTTTTTCACATTTTCACACTGCCTAGTATATTAAAATCATTTCGCTAAGCAGCTTTCAGGCTGTTGGTGTGTTTACCATACTTCCTTGCATATCGTAAAGCCATAATTGTATCATCCTTCCATTTCATTTCCCATATCAGTACAAAATATGATACTGGAGGGAGACCTGTACTGACTTTGAGCTTATAAAAACCACCGGACCAACAAATTAATAAGCCACAATGAATAAACGGAGTTGAGGGTGGGAGGGAGCTTGTAAATAATTTAGAAAAAATTCACCCTAGTCCAATCACCAAACAAAAGTTTATTTCTAATGGTGTGCCAACACCATACCCTTATCTCCCCAGTCTGATTTCGATTTGGCACAAGAAAAATAGGTTCTTTCCAAGAATGCTTGATGAACATTTGAAAAGTACTCATTTTAACTTTATGACAATCTCAGTTGAGCTTAACATGGTCATGTGTCCTGCTTTACAGAGGACTGTGCTGTCTTTGAAGGGCATTTGTAGGTCAGTCTCCTCTTTTAAAGTGTCCACCCCTCCAGCAGCAGCCACTGGTGAAGTGGTGGTGCTACAGTCTCTGGAGGGACTGTTGAGGGCCTTGTGTCACTGCTGGGTGAGTGAGAATGGAAGGCAACACCATTTCTTGCTCAACCAGCAGCTACACCAGGGGTAGGCAACCTTTCCCCTTTAAGGGCCGAGGGACTTCAGCTCCCAGAAGCCTCAGCCATGTTGGCCAATAGTGCCATGTTGGCCAATAGCTCCTGGGATTCTGGGAGCTGAAGTCCCTCGGCCCTTAAAGGGGAAAGGTTGCCTACCCCTGAGCTACACCATCTCACCAGATGTACCGTCCCACCAGCTGTACACTTCCCCTCCGGTCTGTCACCCAGTGCACTCTGTACCCATACAGCCCCTGTTGACACCTCTGTCAGTAGTGACTCCCTAGAAATTGAATTCTTTACACTTTGACCTCATCAGGAACTCTCTTTATACCTTCAGGCTATGTGTATAAGATTTATATCAGGGGTAGGCAACCTTTCCCCTTTAAAGGCCGAGGGACTTCAGGTCCCAGAATCCCAGGAGCTATTGGCCAACATGGGACTATTGGCCAACATGGCTGAGGCTTCTGGGAGCTGAAGTCCCTCGGCCCTTAAAGGGGAAAGGTTGCCTACCCCTGATTTATATGAAACATAAATGAATGATAGAGTCCCATCTCCAGGATATCTTATTATGCACATGTATGCAAATACAAGTATTCCAAAATAAATAAAAAATTCCAAAATCCAAAAAACTTCTGGTTCCAAGCATTTTGGATAATGGAGATTCAAGCTGTATATGTTTTAGCTTACAGTCCTTTACAGCAGTGGTCCCCAACCCCCGGTCCGTGGCCCGGTACCGGTCCGCAGAACAAATGGTACCGGGCCGCCCTGCTACTGCTTGTTTTGATTTAATAATCAACGTGACGCCGCAACCCCCCCCCCCCCCAGTGGGCTGCGGAAAAATTATCAAACGTTGACCGGTCCACGGCAATAAAAAGGTTGGGGACCACTGCTTTACAGCACTTAGCCGGGGTAAGTCAAGGAAGCTTGCTTCCAAGTAGACATGTAAAGGATCATACTATTAAATCTTGTAGTTTATTTTATTTGTAGGACTTTAAACAAAATCTGACTGTGGATCTTCAAACTTAGCATTTAAGGCAGTTTAGGAGGATTTTGTTTAAAGAGGCTGGATAATAAATAATAATAAATGTTGAATTCAGTGGGCCTTACTTTGAGTAAACAAATAAGGGAAATGAAGCTATGCAGAACTGTCTTGGGCAGGTTTACTCAGAAGTAAAGCTGACACAATTCAGTGGGAGCTGCTTCCAAATAGTCATGCATTGGATTGCAACCTTAAGGTAGATTAGGATAAGCTAATTTTGCCCAGTATGACTTCTGTCCAAATAAATATACACTGGATCCGTCTGCACAAAGAAATATACTTGTTTTCCTAACTCAGTTGAAAGCTCCTCTTTGAAATAACTAACATTTTCCCCCTTCTATGATGCTTTTTCCCCTGATAGAGAGTTGCTAGAATCCATAATGGGGAGGAAGCAAGTTCCATGGTGAAGGGTAAAGCCAAGTTGCTATTCATCATTTGTAAACATAGTTATGATGCAAGGGACTTGCTGCAAATCCCTTTGAATTTCCACTTTAATCTTATACGGCCTTGATAATTATTCATGCCATTGGAACAAGTTATTATCCTGTAGAGCCAGTGTTTCATTTCCTTCTCTTTCCTTTGTTTCCTTCACTCTTTTTTATTTTATTTAATGTTAAAACTCCTCAGGAGCTCTATCCCATATAAATGAGTCATACAGAGGATTTAGATGAGTCACGCACTGTGCACTTTCGCAAAGAGTTCTTGACAGCAGGTTACAATATACCACAAAAACAGCTATAAAAATGGAAATAAAAATACCCCGGCAAGTACGGTTGCCTACCAACCAACTGACTGGGAGGGAGACGTAGCCAGGTGGGGTCTTTGTGGGAAAAGTGAACTTACCAGAAAAGTCAAGATGATGTGTCTTGTAGCAAGGTGCTGCTCTACTAACTGAGATGGAGATTTGTACACATACTTTTCCTCTTCAGAGCCCACCAAAACTGGAAATATGTACCCTTGTCTCCCACCTGGAGATAACCCTAAGAATTGATGACTCAGGGCCAGACTCTAAGATCTGGCAACCCTACCCAGAATCCTAATCCAGCACTCAAACTACTACATCATACTGCCTCTTGATGTTTTGTTGTAGTTGTTGTTGTTGTGTGCCTTCAAGTCATTTCCCACTTGTGTCAACTTTAGAGAGAACCTATCATAAGGTTTTCTTGACGTGTTTCTTCAGAAGAGGTTAGCCATTGCCATCTTCTGGGACTGAGAGAGTGTAACTCACGCATGGTCATCCAGTGGGTTTCCATGGCTGAGCCAGGATTCAGATTCTGGTCTCCAGAGTCATAGTCTGGTCCTCAACCACTTCACCACACTGGCTCCATGAGAATGGGTGACCGAGGGCCATACCCTGAGATTCTGGCAACCCTACCCAGAATCCTAGTCCTGCACTCCAACTATTATACTATTCTGACTCTTGACTTTTTTATACAATTAATATTCTATGGGGGTGCTGACGGACACATGCTGGCCTTACTGTAAATTGATTGGTTTGAATGATTCCAGTATCTTTGAGTAGCAAAGGAACCTTGCTACAATCATGGTAACAGCAATTGCAACATACTGCATATGGCCTGGAAGGCAAGGTTGTCAATCAAATAGATTCATGCCATTTCTTTTATTGTCATTCACAATAATAGGGCATTGGAGATCTGTTTTAAAGGAAACTGCGTCTTTAGACTTTCAGGGTTTTCATGTTGAAGATTTAAGATGTCACCGTCATACATGACACTGATAACATTAGGCAAAACATGGGAGCAGAATCTTGTAATAGCTGTCATTTCCTCTCCACCCCACCACAATTGTTTATTAATAGTCATTTTTTGATTTATAGTGGATGCTTAGAAGGATTTTCAAATCCATTTATCTTCAGCAGAAACACCCTCTTATTCTTAATGCATTATGAATGCCATAATTAACAATGTATTCCAGGTTGAAGAGTGGGAAAAGATTTAGCTCTTGCTTTAACATCAGGTCCTTCAAGACAGGGTTCAGTCTAAAGTAGATTTAAGTAGCCTCTCAACCCCTTGGGAAACCAGTTCTTGCGAAACTAGCCCATAGCATCCCAAATAAATAGTGAGCAGAAATCAATATTAAAATGAATAGAGAACTTAAAATGAGACTTTTCCCCATTTGGAAAATAATGTTTTGCTGTCACTTTTACATGAAGAAAAGAGAATGCTTACATTTTGGATACATTATCATCATCATCATCATCATCATTGCAGTCATGTTGTTTTAATTTTGATTTGCTGCATTAGGCTGCATCTACACTGCAGAAATAATTCAGTTTGGCACCACTTTAACTGCCATAGCTCCATCCTATGGAAATCTAGGATTTGCCATTTGTTGAGATATTTAGACTTCCCTATCAGAGAGCTCTGGTGCCAGAGAAAACTACAAATCCTAGGATTCTTTTAGGGCAGGGGTGGGCAACTACGGAGGGGCATTGTTGGTTTCCCCCTCCCACAAGACATACCTAACACAACTGGAAGTGATTTTGCATCACTTCTGCTTTTGCTTTCAGTACATTTCAGTGATTTGAGCTCCTGGGAGTGAAAAATCACCCAGTTCAAATAATAAAATAACATATAAATATTAAACATTTCCCATCCTTCTGGAGCTCTGTGGATCACAGGTCTGAAAAAAAGAGAAATGAGCAATGTTGTAATGAGGGGCCATCATGGCCCAGATTTGCTAACTCTGGGTTTCAGAGGTTAATGCTCATTTTGTTAGTTTATAGGAGATGACAAATAATATAAAGATGGCCATTTGGGATTTAACATTTGATTACTGCATTTATGTCATCACACTTTTCAATATTTCAGAAAGGCATCTAAAGCTTTGGTTATGTGCAACTATATTTACATTTAATACATTGATGATGAGATTAATTATCTGCCTTTTGTCCAATAAATCAAGTAAAAACACTTTATTCAGTCAGGAGCCCCAGGTATCAAGGGAACATTTTTTATTACTGAATATTGTTATAGAACAAGGACCAGACTCCATTCACCCCGGAGGAGATTAATAATTGCCACTGGTATGCATGATATTTGTAACTACTCAGTTTCACCTTTCAAGTGGTTTATTAAAATATTAAGAGTAAATGATGTGTTGAAAATAATGTAATAACAGTCTCAGCAGTAAGCAGGGGAAAACAAGTAATGCGTAAATTACACGTTCATTCTTCGTTTATGGTGCAGAAAAATAAGCCATGCACACGACAGCCTCATAATCATTTAAGAGACATTTGGAAAATAAATCTCCAACTCAAGGAAACGCTGAAAGCAAAAGTGGAGGCTTGAAAATCGAAATGTTTTGCTTGTTTCCCCAAACCACACTGGTGGAAGGCGGAACCAAAATGTGAGAAACCATACCACCCCAAACCCTTCCAGACAGTTACACACATGCACACGCACATGCACACATCGGTTAAGTGAAAACTGGAAATGATAGGACTCATAGAGCAGAGCAGATAAACTGGATCACTATGGTACTGTCTGTGCCTGGCATCCTGTTAAGAAGTTACTGTGATGCCATGGACTGGTGATAGGAAATATTGTTGAGTTTTCTAGATGTATAATAGATAATAAGGTTGTTGGAAGGAATGAAGGGAAAGAGATGTTAAGAGAGAGAAAATTAATGTTAAGAGTGTTTGATGGAATGTCTTGGGGGGTTGAATAAGGATGGTGAATGACAAGGGGAGTAGTTGGTAGTTAGTAGTTAGATTCAGAGGTTGAGAGAGTCTTTTAGTCAGGTTGAGGAATTAATGAGTAGTATTTAAGGGTCTGAGTGTGAGAGAGGAGTGAGATGTGTTTTAAATGTACTAAATCATTTACAGGTATTATATAATTAAATAAATTTAATGCTTTATTATGTTCAACTGCTTGTAATAAAGAATTGTTTTTGTTTTTATACACTTTGGGCCTCTGGAAATGCTATATATCAGGAAGCTTGGATTCAGGCAAGGTGTCAGGGCTAAGGAATCATGAAAACTGTAGTTTATTGTGGCATCAGAGCTCTCTGACAGAGTAGGTTCAATGTCCCAGAAAAAAATGCAGTTCCCATGTCCTATAACTGAGCCAGGACAGTTAAAGTGGCCTCAAGCTGCATTATTTCTGGCAGTCTGTAAAGGCCCTAAGTCCTCACACTGATGGCAGAGACTGGGATAATTGTGCAACTGGAGCCAGCAGTCTAGTTGTTCTACAATAGTCCCATTGCACAATCTGTCCCAATGTACAACATGTCCCAATGCACAATGTGGCCTGTTGCACAGTGGGAGCTCAACAGGGCAATTTGCATGGTACCTTGTTGTACATCCTTGTAATTCACTAGCATAGTTGTGTACTGTGTCGACAACATAGCTCCATCACTGTAAAGTTACACATCGTAGCCTATAATGCAGGATCACAGCCTATATTTATTATAGTTTTAGCATGCATTATAATCTGCATTTGTTGTGGGGTGAAGGCTATGGTGCTGCGTTGTGTGTCTTGATATGAGTTAAATCAAGTCCTTGTGCAACATTTTTCTGTCAAGCTGCTATTATCAAAGAGCATTAATATATAACATGATTTAAAGGAATAAATTGCAACAGATCATCCAGAAAGAGGCATGGTAAAGTAAGCTATAAGTAATTTTACTGAGCTATAGTTATGTATTTGACCATCCTATTTCTATCCCACCATTATCTACAGTCCTCAGCACAGCAGAAAAGGGTTTGACCTATTTTATGCTCCTCTAAATAGGACTTACAAGGTAGAAAAGACTAAGGGTCAAACTAAATGTTAAAGGGATTGTGTATTCCCTTTGATTAATCCATTTTCCTTACTACAGTGGGATTTCCTCAGAGACTTCTGCACGCAGATATGCAAATAAGTTGAGTGATAATGAGGATGAAGAATCTGATTTATATTCTGCCATTCTTCCCAGAAACAATCAGACTTTCCAGTAATCAATAAAAGAAAACATGCTAAATGCAAGATACATAGTTGAAAAAATGATGCACTATGTTAAACAGATGTTTTTCACCATTTGAGAGAGCTCTTCCTCAAAGAAATAAATGTATAATCTGGTACTAACATAATGATTTTCTTGTTGTCTTGGGAAGCCATGTTAAGGCATCCTCTGTTTGAAGGGTTACCTGGTTTAAGTCTTTAAAAATAATCAGAACCAAAGACAGTAAGGGCCCTGAAGTTGTCCATCAACAGTTAGCATATCTGGGTGTTAACACATCTGGTGGCTTCTTGGTCAATGGGGCAATGAATCTGGTCTGTGTTGCACTCCAGGTTTTAAAGGAGTCATCCAAGTTTCTGAACCTGTTTGGAAGGAAGGGTTGAGTTAAACTTTGGACTGAAACCCAGATCAGACTCACTGCCTGATGAAATGGAAGCCACTAGCCACGGCTGGTCTTATCTGACAGGCATGGTTTATCATAATCTCCAGAAATGTATTTCCCGACATTGCTAGCAGAGTGTCTTTAACAGAAGATGCTGTGGACTGAACCTTGGATCTTCCACTGGCAAAGCTTGCACTATTCAACTGAGCTACAGTTCCCCTCTTTGTTTCAGACCCACCTGAGTCTCTCATTCTCATATACATATATATAAGTGAAAAATGGAATGACAGGTCCATCGGCCAATATTCAAACTCTTGACCTTTATAGAAAACTATTTTAAAGGATGTGGCCCAAAATGAGCCTCCAGAGGAAAGGATAAGCGCACACTATACTACTTTTTAAATGACAGGGAGGTCCCCCACCCACCCACTCCCCCAAAAGGCTTGCAACCTCTCTATTTCAATTAATCTTTCCTTTGGAAATGATGATTTCTTCTCCTCCTCCTCCTCACCATCACCATTATGGCTCATTTTGTATATTTCCTTTTCCCAGAATCAATTGTACTGCCTATCAGTATGCATTGATCTTTCATTTTGCACAGTGCTGAGAAAAGGTATTTCTCATTGTAGCTGATTATATATCATATACTGAGTGCCAAAAAGGGAATGCTTCTGCTTTAAAAGGATATTGTTTGGTGGCAGTGGGTCCTTCAACATGAAATTGCAAGATGTAGCAAAAGTCATAATTTTGTTATCCAAGATGAAAGGCAAACATGACCTCATCGTATTTGTTATGGACAAGAAAAGCATTATTTTGAGCCAGCCAGCAATCTTTCAGAAGTAGATTTTTGCAATATTGTTTGGCATATAATAGATTTTGGGGGTAGTTTTCGGATTGCTTTTTGCCAGAAATGAAATTAAGGCCAGGCTGGGTCTTTTTTGATTATTTCTGTCTTACCTTTGTCAAACAATTAAAGGCCTATTCAAACTCAACTTTTACTGCTCCCTTAACAGTTCCTTCCACACTCATCCAGATATGGATAATGGCTACTACCCAGGGATATTAAATAATATTCACAAATATTCTTGTTTCCAAAGGCAAAGAGGACACAGAGAGACATTACATTTTAAAAGAAATGCTCAACTATTTGAAATGACCTCTCTCATTTCAGGACCTTTTTGCAAAAAAGAATTTTTTGCACACACACACACACAAAAAAAATTCTAGGCAGAAAAGTGTGTACTTTGCATAAAGTATACTCTTTTATGTGCAAAAAAATGTTCTGTTTGTTCAAAACAAAGTGTTTTTCCCCCTCAACAGATCTCTGTTCTGTTCAGCACCTGTTCATCAGGAGATCATAAGCTCATAAATGCTGGGGTTTCATATTCACAGTCCCTTCTCTGGAGGTTTTTAAACAGAGGCTGGATGGCGATCTGTCAAGAGTGCTTGGATTGCGTATTCCTGAATGGCAGAGGGTTGGACTGGAAGGCCCTTGAGGTCTCTTCCAACTCAATGATTTGGTTCTAATTGTTAAAGACTAAACAGGACCCAAACACCAACCTTTGCAGCCTGGCAGTATCCCAGCCAAAGCATTTCTGAGAAATTGCTGATCATGGCACTAGCGAATAACATCTGTAAGCACTCTCCTGGTCACAGGCTGCATTGAGACAAGCAGTTGTGGCAGGATCCCAAGGGCTCTTTCCAGCTGCCTGTTCTCAACATGTCCCATGAGTGGGAGAGCATTATTGGACATCATTCCCCAGCTGCCCAGTCTACAGCATGTTGGAAACACCTTGGTCATGACATTGTTTGCAAGGTGGCATCATCAGATACAGCTAAAATGACTAAGCTGCATCAACATAGTTGATGATGCAGGATTTTGGCCCAGTTTTTTCACAAATGAATTTTTCACAAATAAAGTCCAAAAGTACCAAAAAAAAGTGTGAAAAAAAATCTACAAAGCCTCTCATAATCTCACATAGCAAGAAGAATATATATATATATGAAGTTATTACTGTGTGCAAGTTTGTTGTTCCTTCTACAGTTCTGTCTAATGTGGAGATGACCATTTTTATTGTATGCAGGGGTTGTCTGAATACTGACTTAGGGCCTAAGCAGACTGCCAGAAATAGTGCACATTAAATTGAGACACTGCCCTGGCTCAGCGCTAGGGAGTCACGGGAATTGTATTTTTTTTCTGGGACATTGAGCCTTCTCTGTCAGAGAGCTCTGGTGCCAAAATAAATTACAGTTCCCATGATTCCCTAGCACTGAGCCAGGGCAGTGCCTCAATTTAATGTGCACTATTTCTGGCAGTCTGCTTAGGCCTTTAGTGAATGTATGAGTGAAAAACTAGTTTCCAGTGAAGATTCCCTCGGGCCTCTCTAGGGAATCGTAATATGCCTACAGCTCTTTTTATACAGCCCTAGAGAGGGGGCTAGAATAACCCGCAGCATTCGTTAAAATTAATTTTTAAAGTGTTTACATCCAGATATTAGAGCTGCCTAATGCCCTTCATTTGAGCATAAATTATAAATGTGTTGACCAGAGAGGGAAAGAAAAAGAGAAGACTATGCATTTCACTTGGTAAATTATTTAAACTACGATTATTTGTTTTCACAAGCCACATTCTAACAGGTTTGGATGTGTGATGATAAATTATGCCTTGTTTGTCTCTTTGCTCTCATAATCCCTGTATTCTGCTTAGCTTAAAAAAACTCAGAAACCACTTCAAAAATTAAGAGATGCAAGTCCTCTCCTCCTGTGAATCTAGTGTAGTCTCTTTTTATTCAAATAAGGGTGTGTGTTTTTTGGAGGAATATGATTAATAGTTGCAGTCTAAGATGCCAAGAACATGGAACTGACAAAGGCTGAGGTTTGCCCCATTATTACATGAGCAGACATGTAAGTTCCCCAAGTATCATGGTGCTCCAGTGACAAGAAATTACATGGGAAAGGATGGGAAAGAAATTACATGGGAAATTACATGGGAGAGGATGGTATGAGAACTCTTCTCATCAGTGGCACCTACCTTTCTCTATTTCTCCAATTCCTTTTTAAAGGTATTTCAACTATTGACCATCACTATGTCTTGTTGCCATAAATTCCATAACATACAGGGGAGCCCTTGGTATCTGCTGGAGTTTGGTTCCAGGACCTTCCATGGATACCAAAGTCCATTGATACACATTTTCTCTGAGAGATGCTCCCCTAAGTGGTGAAAGATGTCAGCCAGCGCACATGTTTTTCCCCACATGCATACTTTGCATTTAGCATGCCTTCTTTTGCAATTGATTTTTGGAAGGTAAGCATGAGTTTAATTTGCAAATCTCATTGCTCAGACACACATCTCTGAGAAAATCCCATTGTGGGAGGAAAAACACATTCCATTTCATGTCTGGTTTGAACCACAGCTGAGTGAGTGAGATCCTGAACTTACCATGAATGTTAAATCAGCCAATATGGAGGAATGGAAAAACAGATAGACTTTTGGAAATATTAACACCATTTCCTCTGTATCTCTCTTGTGTTCTCTCTTTCTTTCCCCATCCAATTTGCAGTGGCCTTGCATTGCCAACAGCACACAACACAGTCTTGGTACATTCCAGTGGAGGCTCAGGAAGCTCCAGTGAATCTGAAAGCAGCTCTGAGTCAGATTCAGACAGTGAAACCAGCTCCAGTGACAGCGAATGCAATGAAGAGTCACGCAGTGGAACTCCAGAGGTAACACTTAAGTTCTTACACCCTTCCTCTCTATACTGTTATGTATTCTAGGGTTGGAATTTTATTTTTGCAACTGAGTATTCCCATCTCTTTGTAAATGCAAAATCTCAGTGCTTTTGAAGCAGTAATGCAATCCACTTAGGGCTAGCTACAAAACAGTGAAAAATACCTTAGCTTTTTCTTTTATTGTTCAGGCCAATTGCCAGAAAAGCCAGGGGCATTGCTCTTGTTGTCACTCGCTCACTCTCCTGTCTACATTTAGTTTAGCTGTATGATTTAGGAATGTAGGCAGCTCTCAGACCTGCCCCAAAAGAGCTGAGATTCATTTGCAAGTTCTGCCTAAATCAGCATAACTGTCCTGGATTATAGTCCAAGTATGTTCATTATTAATATAAATATTTTTTTAAAAAAATGGTGCAACTTCTCATGGTTCACTTTTACTGGTGGTAGTTCCCAGCAGTATTTCTTTTGGTGTAAGATGATTTCACTCTCCATTGCCAGAGGAACCCTAAAATGCTCACATTTTTTCTTCATCTCCTAATGAGCCCTATAATATATACAACAGATGCATTATTGCACTTGTTCAAAACCAGATCCCCAAATGTCCACATTACAGAACATTTTTAGGAGACAGTAAAGAAATCTACAGACTGTTCATTACATCTTCAATAATTATAATGCCAGGCAACCATCCGGCTATGTTTTTTGGTTGACTTGGCCCGGAGTAAAATGAGGACCAAGGGTGTAAATGGGGGGAAAGGAATTGGTTTTCCCCCTTGAAATAAGAATTCTGTCCCCTAATGAAATTTTCAGTCCACAAATTACTAGCATTGCTGAGAGTGAGCCATTAAAAATCATTCTAGGACTCTTATATTTACTGTGTATGCACTCCCTTGGTCACTATTGTTGTTGTGTGCCTTCAAGTCATTTCCAACTTATGAGAACACTAAGATGAACCCATCATGGGGTTTTCTTGGTAAGAGAAGGTTTGCCATTGCCTTCTCCTGGGGCTGAGAGCATGTGACTTGCCCAAGGTCACCCAGTGGGTTTCATGGCTGAGCAGGGAGTCGAACCCTGATCTCCAGAGTTGTAAATCAACATCTGCCCATTTCTTTGGATGCCTAAAATGTATTTCTAAGTGCTCAATTCAAGTTTTAAATCAGTGTATTACTAAAAAATGGGACTGAAGGGAAATTTCATTGAGGGGCAGAATTGCTATGGGGGGGAATGCCTTCCCTCAGCCCCCATCCACCCCTGAAGCTTTATCTCTGATGAAGATATATCTTCCCTCCCCTCCCATCCAGCACATAATTTTTGCAACAATCAACCATGGATGGATTTGAAGTTTGGGAACATTGGATTTTACATATGTAGGCAGCCTTCAGGCATGCCTTCCTGATCATAAATACAAGGAAGGGGGAGCAAATGTTCCCAATCCAAACCATGCGATTGGTAGGGTCAGACTGGAGATACCATCCAAATCAACCTATGTTTTTAGGATGGGGTTAACCAATACTGATACCAGAGCTTGAATGTTACTTTTAAATTTATTTTTAGTTCTGTTACAGTGAAACTGTTAATCACTATTCTAAGCATAGTTTTTGAAAATAAATGTTTTGTTTTCTCATTACTTTTGAGTTTGTATCAGCCAGTTCCTTTAAGAGAAAAATCATATAAATGATACAGACCACTGACCTATGTAAAAATACATTCGTCTGTCCATCTCATCATCACCTGCCTCAGCACCCACAATAGAGCATTGTCTGCATTTAAATAATGGCATGCTCCTCATTCATTTAATTAGGCTGCATCCCAGTAACTATAGAAACAACTGAACACTTCGGCTGCATCTGCATTGCAGAATTAATACAATCTGACACTGCTTTAACTGTCATGGCTCAATGCTGTTAAATCCTGGGATTTGTAGTTTGTTGTGGCACCAAAGCTCTCTGACAGAAAAGACCATATATCTCACAAAATGACAAATCAAAGGATTCCATAGGATGGAGACATGGCATTTCAAGTGGTGTTACACTGCATTATTTCTTCAGTGTAGATGCAGCCTCAGTGATACCACAAAATGACTCAAATCATCCCTTGTTAAATTATGATAGTAATATTCAATATAGTATATTGACCAAGCAGAAACAAATATTCTTAAAACTAAGTATTTCTGATTTCTCAAATGTTATAGAAGATGGTATTGAAAGTGGAGCTTTGAAAGCTTGCAGCATGTATATTGTGCATTTGCTTGACCAATAAGCGTATCACTCTTTGGTGGATTTTTTGATGTTATTGGATTTGCTATATGGCCAACACAGCTACCTCTGGATATGGTGTTCTGTTGTTGTTGTTGTTATTGTTGTTAGTATTATTATTAAGTTTAGTTCTCTTTCTCCCTTCTTCAGCCTGAACCTCCTTCTGCTAACAAATGGCAGTTGGATAAATGGTTAAACAAAGTCAATCCCCACAACAAGACGATCATCAACAACCAGCATGAGAACCTCAATGAGAACAGCTCTCAGGCTCAGAGCAACTCCCAGAATGAAGGGCAAAACAAAGGGAAGCTAAACAGCAGTTTGCCCCTGACTGATTCCAAAGACCGGGCGCTACGTAGTCCCATCCGAGAGAAGGCCAAGCCACGGGTTGCCCACAAAGCCCCAGCTGAAGCAAAAGCTTCTAAGCAGAAATCTCCAGCTCACAATGAACCTGCCACCCAAAGGACTACCGGGAAAAAGCAACCCAAAAAGGTAGAACGGACTTCCAGTGCCGAAGAATACATTTGGCCCAAACCAAATATTACCAGCAGCACACCCAAAGAGAAGGAATTGCAAGAAACCCAAGAGCAGCCCAAAGTTCGCACAAAAGTCACAGCAGGGAAGACTGCTCCCAGGAAAGAGCCGAGAACAACCACTGGCCCCACGCTTGAAAAGAAAAAATATCGGGGGCCTAGCAAAACCATTCCAAAATCTCGGGAGTTTGTGGAAACTGATTCATCCACTTCCGATTCAAACACGGACCAGGAGGAAAACCTGCAGGCTAAGACCTTGCAGGCATGCAGTGGTCCTGACAGTGCCATCAAAGCCAAGGACTCTAGCAGTAACATCCTCAGTGTCAGCAGCTTAACAAGCAGTGGCAGCAATGCTTCCATTGACCCCAACAGCAATGACTTAGAGGATCCCCTTTTCTCCCCAATCCCCATTGTCCAGAATGAGCCCCTCTCCCCACTCAAAGAGTTTGAAGAACTCAAATACCTTTGGGTGAAAATTGACCTGAGTTTGCTCTCTCGGATTCCCGGGCAAGACACCTTTGAGAGCATGCCTGGGAAAATGGAAACCAGGGAGGTCAACACAAAGCATAGGCGACAATGTCGAGAGTCCCCAACACTCACTGCTGAAAAACCACCCACTAAATCAAAAAGGAAGCACAAGGTAAATCCAGGTTTCCACCTATTTGCAACTTCTAATAAGTGCTGTTCTCTGTGTAGGAAACTTTTTTCTGCTGATATATATTTTCTGAAGAGAAAATGTCATTTTCTGCATTAAAAGACACATGCATTTCTTGTACAGGATAAGTCCTGAACTGTGAATATTCTCTGAAAGCCACATTGTTTTTGATGAATTTCTCACAGAAGGAAGAAAAATCATAAAATGGTTATTCTTGCCTTTGAAAATAAAATGTATGAAGATTTGCATGCTGATATTAACAACTTCACAAGGCAATGGTGAACATGGGAATGCACAATCTCTATATAACATGGTGCTGCAATGCACAATGGTCAGAATGTTGTTGACGTATTCTTCATGGAAGTAGTTGGACTTTTCTGTGGAATGTCTACATTCAGTTTGTGGAAACATAGCTGAACATGTGGTGAAATTAAAAGGCATAGCAGTCTGGTAAATCAGTATGCCAAGGGGCCTTGTAGCACAATTAAGACTAACTGAAAGAAGTTGGACTTTCGTAGACTTGAGTCTTTTACAATAGTATGCAGTAGACTCAAGTCTATGAAAGCTCATGCTAGCAATTCAAGTACTCAAAGGTGCAACAAGATCCCTTTATATGTGGTGTCTTTGTGTATGCAGATGCCCATGCATGCACATGTGCATGCAGAGCTCCCCCCTCCAAATATGTGTATTTGTTTGTGCATTTGGCTGCGCATTTGGATATGTGTTCAGTTTCACAAGGTTGCCACTCAACACATGTGTTGCCTAGCAGAATCAATGCATAAGTCCACATGCCATGACTTATGATGCACAATCCTGATGTAGTATCTTGGCCATAGTGTCACTTTGCCATACCTCCTTCACAGAGAATATAGGGAAGAATGATGATTGCTTAATGATTGAAATGGTTCTCCTATGTTGCTCCAGGAAAGGCTGGAGAATTGGGCACCAAACAAGGTGGAACCCATGGAAATTGCAGGGGTGAAGGGGAATGGCGAATGGAGAGGAAGCACATCTTCCAAGACCAACTCTGCTGTGATTCTTTAAACAAGTGCATGTGTGCACACACCCTACAAGAAATATGCATAAATATATTTCAGAGGAAGGAAATGGCAAAACCAACTCTTGACTATTCCTTCCCTAAGAAAACCCTGTGAAATTCATGGGTTCGTCAAGAGGTGGTTTGAAGGCACATGCACACATATATACAAATGTTCATGCTGACTTTATTTTAAAGCCCTCAGATTGATGTGAAACCAGGACAGAACAAACTGGATGGAAGGGGGGGGGGTGTGGACAAAAAAACTGGGTTTGTTGTTGGCAGCACATGCATCCTTTTTTTTTTCCTGTGTTCTTCCTCTCAATATAAAATGTAGTAGAGGCTTGGGGATGTGATGACTGTGGTAAGTGAACCCACTCTGGGTTTATTCTGAAGTTTAAAGATCAGCTCCTTGGATAATTTCTTTAAAGTTCCTTTCTAGTTCAAACTAAATTTCAGATTAAAACTTAAACTTGAACCTAAAACCTGATGTCAGGTTTTATCACCACACTGACAGCAGAACACCAGCTTCCACTGCAAACATAGGTCTAGAAAATGTGGGTGCTTCCCCAGAGAATTAACCTAAAGACACTTGAAATAGAGTTTAGAATAATGCAAGAATAGAAAGAGATAGGATGTCCTTGTTTTGTCTAGCCTAGTACTATATCTTTGTCTGATGATGTTCTTTGTAGTGTCTGGAGTATTAACGTCATGTTTTCCTCCAACTTAAATAGGCATGCCTCCATTAAAACCAACAGAGTGTACATGTAGCAGTTGCTGAGTGCTGTCTTTTAGTGTATACAGAAGAGTGTGGGCTTTGTTACATAAACATCTGTGATTTATCAAAATGCCATTCACTTAAGTAACCGTCTTCCTGCCTTTCTTTCATTTTTGCAACAGCTACCTGTAAAGCAGAATCTATTGTGACTCAAGAGACAATGCTTTATCATGTGTTTTATGTTATTTGTGCTCATGGGTATCCTATCATGCAGGATATGACTGCATGCTTCAAACTAAAATGTGTTTTTTTAGAAAGAAAACAGGGGGTTTATATCACAAATGAATATTTCCAGTCATCTGAGTGGGGCTTTTTTTTTTTTAACCTGCCTGAAATGGTTCTACTTCTGGTTTCGCTGAGAAAAAAAATGGTTTAGGGACACTAAAAAAAGAAGATTGTAAATCTCAACCAATACAATGACAGCCACCAGTAGCATTTGCCTTCTGAAAATATCAGTTTTAGAGCTGTCTGAATGAAAAGAGTGGGTGCAAACAAATGGTTTCCATTCATAAGTTTGCTAGAGATGAAGTGCCAGGTTTCCAGACAACTGTCTCTAGTCTGTTTCTCAGAATGAAAACAGGATAGTGACAAGACTGGTTAAATCAACCTGTGCAGCTTTTAGCACAGGTGTAGGGACCCTCAGGTTCCAGGGCTAAATCTGGCCTTTCTGAGGTCCCAATCCAGTCCTTTGGAGTTCCCTAAATTGACAGACCACCTTCCTTATTGTTGGATGGTTTCCTGGCTTTTGTCCATTTTTTCCATTCTAAAAGATTAAAGTACTTCTCCTGGGGTTCATCTACATTTGCCAGAATACTAGGCTGCCCCTAAAGTATTCTAGCCCCAAATTCTCCCTGAATCCCCCTCTCAAATGCTGTGAGTATTCAGTGAATGATGAGTGCCTACCTTCTCATGTGGTCTCTCTGAGTTTCCCACTGTGGATGAGAGGTGCCCAGCCTCATTCTGACCCCAGAGTGAGTCAGTGCCCACAGTGACCCAGTAGGGATATTTGCAGGGACCACAGGTTTTCTGGAGCAAAAACCTGGGAGGGGAGAGTCTTGCCCTTCCCTGTAGGGTCAAGTGAAAGCAAACTGTTGCAGCCTCTCTGAGCTTGTAGGGCATGTTATACTGGGCAACAAGGGTGAGATGCACCCAAGGCCCACAAGTAGTTCCTTGTAGGGTAGACCAGGGGTACTCAAATTGGTGGTCTCTGGACTGGTGCTACTCCCTGAGACAATCCTGATAAATTTCCAAGAAAGCCATAGTTCTAGTTGGGATTGAGTCTTATGCTTTGAGGAAACCATTAGAAAGTACAACTAGTGTTTATCTCACGGAAACTGTGGCAAGCCAGGTGAGCCAATGCAATGCTCTCCTGTCATTATTTTTCCAGACTGTGGTTTTCAAGCCTCATTTGATGTGCCATTACTCAGCTCACTTTCAGAGGTTCACTAAATTTGGTTTGAATTACGTAAAATAAACATTTTATTGGGGAGAGGTCACTGTATCAAATGCAGAAGCATTGGGTGACTTTACTCAAATGCTCTAGACTATTTGAGCCTAACTAGTTAAAATTGCTTAGATGAATATGTGTTGTGATTTCATATATTGTGCACTGGTTGGTAACACTGGCATGATGAGATGGCATTAAGATGAGTTGCAGTAGTTATAAAACTGTAATTACCTGTCTTCTCTCCCTGCGGTTAAAGCAGTCAGAAAGTTTGGACACATTTGGGGAAAACAAGAAACAACGCTTGGAAGAGACTACTGCTTCATGCTTGCTTCCACCCTGCATTTCTCCAATACCCAACCACAGAATAACCAGTGCAAAAGAGTAAGTTCTTTCTCTTATTGTTTTCCTTTATTTATTTCTTTGATTTCAATACAACAATTTAGAACCAGGTGTTGTAAGGAAACCTATCTTTACCAGTTATTATCCCTTTTGTGCAAAGGGATATTATTGTCCTTTATCTTCTTTTTTAGGAAACTTCAGCCTTACTTATTGCAAACATGGGGCAACAAATGGCCTCTAAGCCTAACTTTTTGTGAACCCAAAGTCCCCTGCTGAACCCCAGAAATCTCCAAAACTGCAAAACATGGCATAATTTTAATCTGAAAATGCTTCAAAAACTTTCACATACATATCAGAATCACCATCCCTCCCCCCCCCAACCCTCTTTTTTGGTTATAAATTGGCCAAAATGGGAACTGGAATTGATACTGTGTCACTTCCAGTACATCAACATGGGTGTATGCAGCTTGCAGAGAGAGCTGGGCATGTTTAGCTTGCAGAGAGGAAAGGGGAACAAAAATAGTTTCTTGCCTGCCCCCCACCCCCACAGATTCCTTCCTTTATGGCACATAATTTGCATCATTTTTCATACTAGGCTGGGCAATTTCTTGGCACTGAACCCCATTCCCACATCTGAAACTATTGTGCCACCAAAATTTGGTGGCATAAGGGAGGGAATCCACATCTGACCATGTAAGCAAAGCAATCTTTCTCTCAAAAACCCATGCGACTCCTACTAACTATTTGTGTAGGTACCACACTAGTGAGACAAGCTGCAAACAAACAAACAAACATTGCTACCATGTTTTATCACTTCCTTGATTTTATAGAATTTACTTTTGGTTTCTCTTCTCCAGAACCAAGAAAATGTTTCTTCTTCTTCTGAACCACATTATAGCAGAGCAATGATATTTATATTTATGAACAAATCCTGCAATTAACATGTAATCCATGGTTTTTAAACCCATTGTGAGCTAAAGCCATCTGGTCCCTAATCTCTCTTATACCTTTGTAATTACAAACTCCCCTTACTGCAAATAAATTTATCTAGAATTACTCTGTTTAAATCCCCAATTTTCTCAAGCTAGAAAAGGCACACATTGCATAGAGTTAGATCCCTTTCAAAATGATGCAAATTGACTTTGTCATTCCATCAAGTATATATGTTTATCTTTCTCCAACACTTACATCATCTATTTTTTTAAAAAAAAATCTTTTATTTACTGCCTTCATCCAACCCTGGGGATCTACCCCCACAACCTCATGTTTCTTAATTTGAGCTTGTTTCTTGGTCATTAATTTGATTCCTTAGAGCTCTGCACCATTGGTATCCTCTGTTAAAATATAATTGTGTTCATCGATAGTTATTTCCCTTATGCTGGCTCTCCACTCCCTTGATCCCAGATGCTTCCAGTTGCCAAGCAAAAAAAATTAGACTTTCATATCTGTTAGGTTTAATTGAGACCATGATCACGTTGTGGCTTGTTATTAATATCCTTCAAGTTTATATTTAACCCAACCCATTTTCATAACTTTGGTAATTCCAGAGGAATGTACAAATGCCGGTTTCTGGGAAAGCGTTGAGATGGAAAGTTCAAAGAAAGAAAGTATTTGTCAGTTTTAGGCTTAAAAAAAATAACCCTCTGATTATCAAACGTCTGGAAACTAAGCCATATAGGGAACAACCTAGAAATCTGGCAAATTTAGCTTGCAGAAGAGAAGATTGAGGGGTGACTTGATAGCTGCCTTTAAATATCTGAAGAGATGCCATGCAAAAGATGGAGCCAGTTTGTTTTCTCTTGCTCCAGAGACTAGCACACACCAATGGATTCAAATTACTAGAAAAGAGATTACACCTAAATATTAGAAAAAAACTTTTTTTTACTGTAAGAGTTGTTTGACAGTGGAATAGACTGCCTTGAAGGGTGCTGGACTCTCCTTTTTTGGATGTCTTCAAACAAAGTTTGGAGGGGATCTTTCAGGGGTTCTTTAATGGTATATTCCTGCATGACAAGGAGTTAGCCCTTGTAGTCCTTTCCAGCTCTGAGGTTCTATGATTATATTCAGTTATATTCAAGATCAGTTATCTATGGTAGTCTCTCCAGCTTCCCATCTCAACAGGTTCTGTGACTGAGGGGGCATTCACACTTAACTTTTTTGTCCCAAGGAGATCTGGATCTCCGTGGTAATGCAATACCCGATTGGTGTTCACACTACATTTTCTGTTCCCGAATCTCTCTATGGCATTTTAACCCTGTTACCATTCACACTGAGTCAGAGCAATTTAAAATGGAGGTGCCTCCATTTCCGGGAACGATGCAGCATGATCCAAATCTATTCAGTAGTGTACTCACTACCAAAGATGTGGATCATTGCTGCTCTTTCAGAAAGATGTGGGGGAAAACCCAGTATCAAATATACCAGGTTAAGTGGGATTAAGAGGGTTTTTCAGCAGCCCCCCCCCACAAATTTCCCCGAGTGCAATTGGGGGGAATGTGAATACCATGAAAATAATCCAGCTTCACACTGGGGTATTTTTGTAGTGTGAACAGGGCCCGAGAGAATGCTGCATTCGTCATTTTCCACTACCCTGATCTGCAGCATCTTGGAAAGCCTTCTGTTGGAACACTGTCTGGTGTAAGAGATAGGTTTTGGGGGTTGGCATCGGCAGAAGTAGCTACAACAGTGGAACTCTGCCATCATAGCTACATCTGACAATTCAGGATCTTTGCTTATGTGTCCCTGGAATACACATTTTTTTTTATCCATTTCAATATAAAGATTGCATTTTATATGAAATTTGGTCTATAGCTATTTTCCTTGTCATTGCAAACAATGGAAGAGAATCATAGAATCTTAGACTTGGAAGGGTCTACCAAGGGCCACCAAGTCCAACCCCTTGCCATGCAGGAATACACAACTAAAGCACTCCTGAAAGAAACCCATCCAAAATCTGTTTAAAGACTTCCAAACATGGAGAATCCACCACCAATCTATTTCACTACTCAGCAGCTCTTACAAGAGAATTCTTCCTAAGGTAGAGGGTGTTTTTTTTTTTTTTTTTTTTTTTTTTTTTTGTAAGGATGTATTCTTAGATAAGTTTTAGACAGATAAAGAGTATTAGTGAGAGTGGTAATAAAATTCTCATTTTGACAGCAATGGTTTTTATTTCCTAACAGCCACAATTAGGAAATAACTGGAATAGATGTGGCTGTGGTTAGAAATGGTGAAGGGCTGCAACATACTGTCAGGTGAGGCTATTGAATTTCCCCCAATTGTGAAATCAAGCTGCTTTGCTGAGCTTGTTCCTCTTTGATTTGTTGCCTTGAGGTATTGTAAATCTATAAATGCCTGACACTGACTTAAATTGACTAAGAGGGAGACATAAATTCTTGTTGACTTAATTTGCTATTGAAAATTTGAGTCAATAATCATGAAAAGTAAATGGCTGTAGAATGCAATATGAGTTGTCTAAGGAAAGATTAAAATTCAAGTAATCTTCATTGACTTGACTAGGATAGTAACTAAAATAATACCCAAAAAAATCCATAGACAAATTAACATGTTAAGAAGTCAGCTGTGTCTGTTGCCCTTTAAAAAAAAAGTCAGGATTTGGACAGGTTTATTTTTTCCTAGATGGAAAAAAACTGTTTCCCAGGGCTCTGGTCTTACTGTGAGGTCAGCCAAGGACATCATCCTTTTGTTATAGGAGATATTTTCTTCCCAGTCTGTTTTTTTACCACATGCACATCTTCTCCACAGGGTTAGCTAGTAGGGTTGCCAGGTGAAATAAGGTGCCTGGACTCCTGTCCCTGTCATGGTTGTGTGGAAGAGGGAATTTCAGTAGGTATTCCTTGCATAACATGCAACACCTCCTCAGATTCCTACCTCTACACAACCATTACGGGAAAAGGAGCCTTGTCTCTTATTTCACCTGACAACCATACTATGAAGGGTATGGCATGTTGAAGAGATATACTGTCCTGAAAACAAAGGATGAAAACATGTGGTCCCTTTCACCATGCCCCTGGATTCCTTCCAGACCCATTCAGATGCCTTCACCCATCAGCCAAACAAGAAGAAGCTCTATTCTTGGAAATTCAGAAGTAGCAAATCTCCTTTACAACAAGGCTCATCCCCCAATATAAACATTTATCCCACCCCCCAGGAGCTGTTTTTGTGAAACAGTAAGTTGTGCATTGGAGGATGCACCCAATCAAGGTCTTCGGGGTGGAAAATGAGGTTGCTCACCTATATAATAGCAGGAATAATGCTCAGGGAAAGTAAACCTTTGCAAAGGATGGGAATCACAAAACCTTCCTGGTGATGTTGAGCTGTAATTCCCAGCAGCCCTAGCCAGGTAAGGAGTGTTAGGTATTACAATCTAAAAACATCTGGAGGGCAACTTGATGCCATGGCCCTGCATTTTCACATTTTGAAACATGTTTCATTGCAGGATCTCAGCCATTGTGTGGCACAGTGGACTCCACAAATGGGTGCCAAATCCATCCCACTAATAATAATTGGTCCTGTTGGGTTTTTTTCCTTGGCAGCAACAACCCCATTAAAAAGGTGACAAAGAAAAGGGAAGAAAAGCTGTTCCCACCTCCATTGTCTCCTCTGCTGGACGAGACAGCACCCAGACAGAGCAACAATGACAACAACACCTTTGGTCAAGAGAACACCCTTTCAGCCCCACTGCAAGCCAACACCTGTTCCAAACACAGGAAAAATGAGAACAAATCCTCTTCCAATGCAAAGGGCATCTGTGTAAGTTGCTCAAAAATGACTGTTCAACATGAACATGCTTATTTATTTAACATACAAGTTGAATCTTCCTTAGATGGAATTCCAAAATCCAAAAAAATATCCAAAATCATCCACATGGATGGCTGAGATAGTGACATCTTTGCCTTCTGTTCTGAAGATTCAATGTACACAAATTTTTCATACCCAAAATTCATTGAACAATGTTTCATGTGCAAAATTATTTTAAAAATTGTGTATAAAATTACCTTCAGGGTACATGCATAAACTATATATGAAACATAAATTAATTTCATGTTTAGACTTGGGCCCCATCTCCAAGATATCTCATTATGTATATGCAAACATTAAAAAAAATCAAAAAGACTTTTGGTGCTAAGCATTTTGGATAAAGGAGACTCAACCTGTATCTCTTTCAAGACTGTGATCTTTCCAAGATAAAAGAACACATTATTCCAAAACAGACTTCTGCCAAAAAAGGCAATTGATCCATCATTTCCTTTATGGTCTGCTTCAAGCCTGGTAAAACACAGCCCAGTGGCTATGTGTTGCAGCTACAATTACACCAGATGTTCACCAGGGAAAGATCATAGCCCAGCTTAGAAGAGTTGAGGAACAAAAGGAAGGAGCAAAATTAGTGTTTGTCCTGGTTGTCACCACTTCCATTACTACTGCCCCATCTCCCAGCTGTGCAACTTCACAGGGAGATAGGAAGCTGCCTTGTACTCAATCAGACCATTGCAGTCCAGTGTAATCAGCTCTGACTGGCAGAAGCAGATCACCAGGGTTTCAGACATTATTCTTCCCTAACTTTACCTGGAGATGCCAAAGATTCAACCTGGAACCATCTGTATGAAAGCCTTGTACATCATGACATGGCATCATTCTAAGGCATTTATAGTGGCATCCACTAAGCAATGCAAATTTTGTTCTCAGAATCCTTCTGAGAACCATAGTATTGTGAAGCTGTGTCAGAGGAGTGATCATGACCACAAGTGGGAAGCAGTCAGGGGGAACTCTGGCACCATAGTGAGTTTGTACTTGCAAATTTTGTTCCCCATCTATCCCTTCCCCTTTCATTGGCTTAGAATTAGCCCCTGTCTGCATGGGCCAAATAAAACATCCTCCCCTGTCCTCTCAGCGGAGAATCTGGACCATGCACAGCCCAAACCCAAGTTCTGTTGTGAACACTCCAGTTGATGTCCTGCCTGTTCAGCACCAAACCTGGGATAGACCCTCCTTTATAACTGAATAAAACAACTCACCTTTTGCTCTGGATCTTCCCGGATGACCCAGAGCCTTCCATTGCAAGATGGGGCAACTGTTTGCAGCATGTCCCATTGTGCCACTCAATGTTGCCAGTGCCGCAGCATTTTGCTCGCTCTGAGGTCAGAACAAGACACCCAGCCTTATGACTGGCATTGGGTGCCTTGTTCAGACCTTAGACCAAGCAACTTGCTATGGTGGCCACTATGTTGGGCAGCACAGTGGAACACGTGTGAACAGCCATTCCATATCACAATGGGAATTCCAGGTAACAGGGGAGTGTTGGAGCAGCTCTGAAGCCAGAATACTCCTGCCTCTGGATTATTCTGGTCCATGAAGACATGGTCTTGGAAAAGCAAAATGGGATGAGTTCATGACTTCCCCTCCTTGCTAATGTCCCTTGGCTTATTCTCATCTCTATTCCTAGTCATCAGATACTATAAATTTTCACTTGCCATTCACCTTCCTACATTTTTATTTTAATAAGCAAGCAATGCTACAAGGCACCCATGCTGACATTGCTCCTTTGGGGAAGTGAGTGTTAATGATGCTGTGCGTGTGAGCGATATGTAGCTACTTGTGCTTAATTAATCTACTGAGCTTGACTTATGACACAAAGTCCACGAGATGCAAAATATGTGCCTGGATTTTTAATTTCAGGACCTCAAACGTGCGCTGTGTAACATGCAAAGGTATTATTAGCATGAAAGCTGAAGCTGCTAATTAAAATCACTTTCTGCAGGAGGAAGACTCCCTCAGCAGGGCCCCAAACACTCTGCTCGACACCAGCCATCTAGACAATGACATCTGGTCTACAGCTTCTGCCTTTGCCAATGGGAATCCTGAGCCAAGAAGACCTAAAATCACATTTGATGACATGTAGGTAGTAAGATCAAACCCATGTGGTCATTTCTTGTTCAGACATTTAATTGCCCAGGACCTATAATTGTCCAGATTTCGTTATGAGGGCATGCACATTCTCTAAAAAGTAGGGGAAAGGGGGTTAAAAGTGAATTGGTTATAAGTGAATAAGTGAATTGGTCTATACAAATGAAAGAGTACATTTGTAGAGGAAGAATTGGCATTGTCTGTCTTGCAGAATATCAGTTTTAACTATTGAGCCATGCAGAAAGATTTGCTTTGGGTCCTCCCTGAGTCATTTCAGGTCCAGAAGAGAGCTTTTAAACAATAGTTCACTTCGTGTTTCAAAAAAGGCCTCTCTTGCACCTAAATTTGGGTAACAGGGGACTTTATCACATGAGAGGCAAGCATCCTCCTCTCGTGATTAAAGCGAATTGAATCCCGTCAATATCCCGCAAGAGCAGGATGAATAAAATCATGCTGCTTTTTATTCACAGAAAAATCCCAGAAATAAAAAGTAGCATGATTTTGCCACTTTACACATGGGTTAACTGTATGTTGTTGGACTATAACTCCCTAGCAGCCCTAACCAGCATAACCAGTGGGGAGGAATTTTAGGAGTTGTCATCCAACAATATCTGGAGGAGCACATGATTCCCACCCTTAGGACTACTAAATTTGGATTAGGGAATCTCAATTTAAATCCCTATTTAGCCATGGAGCTGAGATGACTTAGCACCAGGTTGTTTTGCATCACTCTCTCTTCAGCTGCATCTACACTGCAGAATTAATGCAGTTTGACACCACTTTAACTGCCATGGCACAATACTGTGAAATATTTAGCCTTCTCTGCCTGAGAACTCTGGTGCCACAACAAATTACAAATCCCATAAGATGGAGCCATGAAAGCAGCGTTAAAGTGCATTAATTCTGCAGTAAGGCAGCAGCCTTCTTTATCCTAACCTACATAAACAAGATTGTTGTGAAGATAAAGAGGAGAATGATATACATGAGTCATGGCACTGAGATCTTTGGAAGAAAGGGAGGAACAATGGTTTAATGAGCCAACGTTAAGGCTATGTGGCAAGCTAAACATTGTACATAACCCAGCAAGGCCAATGTGGAAACTGATATCTCATCAGGGGATGCTTCTGCTCATTGCTGTTGTTATTGTTTCCCTAGGCTTCACAATGCAGATTACTACATGCAAGAGGCGAAGAAGCTAAAGCACAAAGCAGATGCCCTGGTAGGTGTCCAAAGCCTCACTTTTCTGTGCCTGGTTGGGCAGCTTATGCAGCACTATGGTGCAGTTGCAGAGGTATCCTGATAAGCCAGAGGGCCGCTTCTAATTTGTATGCCATATTAAAGTGTGCAATTAATTACACTAATTATTGGAACGCAGTGCCATTAATTAACAGGATTTGCACATTGTCTGCTCAGTAATGCAGAGTGTTCCCAGCAATGTCTTCTGACCAAGTGGAAACATTCAGAGGGTTCAAAGTTGGATTTACAGTTGAAAGTAGACAATGGAGCCATTGGAGAAATAGCTTCTACATGTAAGGGCACTTTCAAGGTGGGAAGGACAGGCTTCATCTCCTTCACCACAACCTATTTAGGTTGACCTACAATATGGATGGAGAATTTGAGAAGGTCAAGGAGAAAATATCACTTCTGTTAGACTGCTGCAGGCCACACCAGCCTTGCAAATGAAGCTCTAAGTCACTATGAGTTTACTTCCAGGTTGCTAAAAAAATATTTTTCACTTTCTCAAGGTGGAGAAAGTACATGATTAATTTCAAAGGAGAACTGCCTCCTCTAGTTTTCCAAGAGTCTATTTTGGGGACTATCCCTAAGTGGTGAAGTGCTCTCCACTTTTAAATGTGCTTATGTGTCTGAACTCATCTCCATGGCCAGTCAGTGGCCAGGAGGGCAGAAGGGTAGCAACCATCATGCAGCCAGAAAGAAAGCATTACAAAAGGAGGTATTTTGTTGGATGCCTCCTTGGTCAACACAAGATACTTAATCCCTGTTTACAACAACATAAGGAACCAAGGGGATTGGTCACCTTCAGTGCTGTGCATCCAGCTACAGGAAAGGAGCTGCCATTTCTCTAAACCATCAATACCCTTCCACTGGCCAGTAAACATCTGTTGTAAGACACTTCAGCAGCTAAAATATGAGTTTGTGGAGTTGAAGTAAGAGGCATGCCATAGTTCTGCCTGCCAAAACTTTGCAGTATCCCCTCGTGATCCAGGCTCTAATAAGGATTAATGCTACAGAAGCCCCATCCCATACTCAGCCTAGCAACCCCATTGCCATGTTAGGTGGATTATGATACTGATTTCAAGCAGCCAACTTCCACACAAATCTAACAGAGCTGCCACCTTCCTATTACTCAGGGCAACACAAGTCAAGAAGCTCCTATATCAGGCTCTTTGCCCGTCTAGCCGAGGATTTACTCTTGAGTGGTAGCCGGCCTCCAGGGTCTCAGGTAGTAGTCTTTCACAGCCTCAGACAATAGTCCTTCACTCCAAGTGCTAAAAAGACTGAACCTGGGACTTTCTTCATGCAAAAAAGGTGCTCTATGATTGAGCTATGATCTTTTGATCCACTCTGCTCATCACTGATGTAGGATTCATACCTCTTGACTTGTCTGCTCCACTAAGTGGGAGGCTGCTGATTGCTGATGCCTGGTTCACTGGCTCATTAAAAATGCCATCCATCCCGAAGGGTTGCAGAAGCAGGCTGTCAACACCTTCTATGGCTGATTGACCTTTCCAGGAACAGACACCTTGTCTAAGCACTGGTCCACTGCCTCTTTGTTGCTAGCAAATATTTACAGGCCCAGGCTCACTGCTGCCTACATCCAACATGCCAGTCCATTCCCCCACCCCCATCCTGATTCACTGGGACTGTTGACAAGTCTTCCATCTTGTTACCTTTGTCTGAGCCTGGCAGAATTCAGGCTGTTTCTCATGCAGCACTAACACAAAAAGGCACTGCGCATCATGTTCTTGCCTGCAGGCAGCTCTTTCCTGTCACATGTTGTTTGATGTCCCCTGTGCTTTTACTGGAATGCCAAGACAGGCACTGTTTAACAACTTAATGCAGTATTGGATGACCAACACAGGCCTCCTACATATCTTTCATTTCAAAGAAAACCCTGATTTGACCTTTTCCTTCTCTACATCACTGAACCCTCCCTTGCCAAGACCCTTGCCATCATTTACTGAATTTCCCTGCTATTTCTTGTCTAATGTCTGTAGAAATCTTCTCTATTACCTGGAATGATTTTTTGTTGTTTTTTTCCCCAGTTTCTTTTAACCACATGGGGTTAAAGCCAAAGTGATGTTATGCATACCTTTGCATTTGTTGTGCTGTATTGTTGGACCAAGATCCTACATTATGCTTATCTAGTGTAAATCTACACTCATGTAGTTACACCTTGGCTGCATTTCACTCCCCTTCTGCTGAATAATAACATTGTGCAGCTGATTGTATATATTCAGAGACATAGCTGTGTTAATCTGGAATATTGGTATGTAGCACCTTTGAAAGCACTTGTGAAAGAAGTTGTAGCATAAGCTTTGATAGACTTGGTCTACTTCCTCAGACACATGTGCCTGGGGGAAAAACCTTTATAATCACATTGTATAAATAGCCATAGAAATACTAAACTTGTGGGTATGGTGATGAGCTGACAAGTTTTAACAATGATCATTAAGGGACAAAGACAGGAGGACAGATGTTGCCTAAGGCCAAGTCACTCTTAGCCAGTTTATCATATCCTCTTTCTGGTTCCCAGCCTGCACAAACCATATTCCAAAACCTCCCTCCACAAATCATATGGTCATCTACCCACCGTGGCCTTAGGCAACATTTTCTCCTGCCTTCAACAGGGGTACAGCATTATAAAGGGAGGAGGGCTAATAGATGAGGTTCAAAGGCATTTTTGCTCTGGAAAGGACAGCAGACTACCCTTGAAATATTCTATCACTGGAAGGATGCTTCTGTTTTTCCAGATATATATCAACATCACTTACACACATGGACCACTCCTTGTGCACTGGAGTGAAAGATGGCCAAGAGCTGGCAGTCTACTAGATTGATCAAACAGGCAAACTATGATCTAGCTTTAATTGACAAGCTTACCTTAATTCAAGATTTCCTATCCTGAAGCCAAAATTGAATATTAAACATATTATCTGTTTCCATTTTTTCCCCCCAGCTGGAAAAGTTTGGCAAAGCGGTGAATTATGCTGACGCTGCCCTTTCCTTCATTGAGTGTGGGAATGCTATGGAGCGCGATCCATTAGAGGCAAAATCTCCATACACCATGTACTCTGAGACTGTGGAACTCATCAGGTTAATGCCTTTTCTGTGATCATTTTCATAATCTCATTTCACTCATAATTAGAACTTGCTACGTTTCTTAAAAGTATCATCTCAACCTCATTAATGATTAGTCCAAGGCATCTTCATCTCAGAAGTCATCATAATTAGTTCTTCTTGGCATTTTATTAATGTCACAGAAAATTTATAATTGATGGACACTGCTCTTATAAATTAGCCCCGTTAGAGGTTATAATGTGTGTGTTATATAATTTGCAATATTCATAAAATTAAAATTGAAATGTAGTGGGTGGAAGTAAAGCATAGTAATTTCACCATTTGGCAATGACACTTGTCTTTTAAAACAGATAGTTATGTCATTCCAAACATTAAGGGGAGTCCATTGGGATCTCAGTTAGAAATCCTGATTTCCAGAGGTTTACAATTTAGCTATAAAAAATTGTTCTGGGATGAAATTTGGCAGATAAGATTGCAGCTTGCAAGTGCTTATCTGGGATACACAGAGAGAGAGAGAAAGAAATGTAGCAACTCATATTTATTAATTTATGACATTTACATGCCGCTACATAACTCAACATTAATTAACACCAGCACATGATAAGTGCTCAATTTTAGAGAGTTGCTGTTCCATAGAAAGCAAAGGGGTTTGGCAGGGAGGAACTACTTTCTACTCTTTGGTATAATTTGCTGGTGCCTGTTCACTGAGTTCAGATTCCCTAATTTGCTGATCAATACCATTTTTTCTTGGTTTAAACATCTTCATTATGTTGATCCAGGAAATCAGGGATCACAAAGCAATATTGCAATTCTACATAACCAATTGGATTTGAAATAGAGCTTTCCCATGGCCCATTTTCTGAATGGTATCAAAGAAAAAACAAGATCTGTTTGCCCAAAGAACCAGAGAATTACTCCCTGCCCAACCATGCTGCACCCAGCTTGTTGCAAATGGCTTCATTTCTCTTCTCAAGGGGGCATGGGAAAAGAATATGGAAAAATAATCAAAAAGAGGAACACATGGGATGAGGGATACAGTGGGCCCTTGGTATCCACTGGGATTTGATTCCAGGACCTTCCCCCCCCCCCTCCCATGGATACCAAAATCTGTGGATATTCAAGTCCCATTATATGCAGTGGTGTAGTAAAATGGTATGCGGAACATTTTATAAGAAAAGAACTCTTGGATACAGAAGAAGGAGGAGAGAAAATAGGAGGAAGGAATATCAACAATCTGAGATAAGCAGATGACAACATAATACTAGCAGAAAACCTCACAGACCTGGAACACATACTAAGGAAAATCAAAAAAGAAAGTACAAAGGCAAGCTTAATGCTGAATATAAAGAAAACAATGAGAGCCTTCACAAGTTCAACCTAGACAATGAAGAAATAGAAATAGTAAAAGAATTCCCATACCCAGGATCAAACATTGATAGAAATGAGGACTGCAGTCAGGAAATCAAAAGAAGACTAAGAATGGGGAGGGTGGCTATGAAAGAACGAGAAAAGATCCTAAAATGCAAAGATATACAATTCAGCACAAAATTTAGAACCATACAAGCCATTGTATTCCTTATTCCCATGTGAGAGCTGACAGTTAAGAAGGAGGATAGGAAGAAAATCAATGCATTTGAGATAATGTGGGGCTGGAGAAGAGTGCTGAGGATCCCAGGGACAGCCAAAAGGACAGATCAAACTGGAAACCTCCCTGAAAGCCAAGATGACCAAACTGAGGCTGTCGTACTTTGGACACATCATGACACGAGGGGACTCTTTGGAAAAGACAATGATGCTGGGGAAAGTGGAGGGAAGTAGGAAGAGAGGAAGGCCACAGGACAGATGGATGGACTCTATGAAGGAGGTCACTTTTGGTATTAAGGAGTTGCAGGAATTAAGCAGAGCAGGGGAGAACAGAGGGTCTTGGAGGATTCTTATCCATAGGGCTGCCATGAGTCAAGATCAACTCAAGAGCAACTAACAAAAATCAAAATGGTATCCCTTATATAAAATGGCAAAATCAAGGTTTGGGGTTTTTATTTTTAAATATATATATTCAAACTGTGGATGGTCAAATCCATGGAGGCATAATTTGTGGATATGGAGGGCTGACTCTTATTTATAAAATGAACCAACCCAAATAAGCATTGTTAGAAGCCTGCCTGATGGCTTGTTCCTACATATTGCCATTCAAGTGAATTTCTAATGTGTAGTATTCCATTCCATGCAAGGCTTGGCCAGCTCCATAGGGTTTGGGCCCTTTTCTCCATTTGGATCTAAACTGTGTGCTTTAAGTTTTGACCTTTACATTCCAGAAATCCCCTGTTTACTAACTGTTCTAGGAAACAGTACTTTGTGCCAAATTTCAGAACCTAAATACTTTGGAAGTGCCTCCCTTTTATGAAACGTTGGCAGAAATCTTCCACAAGGGAGGTAAAAGACTATCTTTGGCTAAATTTAAACTTGACAGAGATAAAGATAATTCTATTGATCAGTATGCCCAGCTCTATTTATGGATTGGTAAATATGAGGGATGCATGAAGATGCTGGAGTTTTTAATAGATTTTGTCCCACAATCATTTTCCACTTAATTTGTTTTGCTGCAGTGTTTCACACTTAACATGGGCATCACATTTTTAATAGCAGCTGAAACACTGTATATAAAGCTGTTATCCTTTTTTTAAAAAAAGACTTACCTGCTTTACTGAGAATATTGCTAGCCCACTTCTTCATAATGGTCAAAGCAGTTGACAAAATAATTTATAAACAGTTCCATGTTTCCAAACTGAAGCCCTGCACTATGAAGAACATAAAGTTTAGCATGTCTTCTTCTGGCAGCTATCCGGCCTCATGGATCACTGCTACAACCTTTGCACAACCATTGATGGGGAACGGAGAGAGGCAGTTGTGTTGTGGGGACTGCCTCCTGTCCCTGCTACAGTTCTCTAGGGAGAGAGTAAGGCTGCATCCACACTGCAAAAATAATCCAGTTTGACATCACTTTAACTTCCATGGCTCAGTGCTATGGAATTCTAGGTACTGTCATTTTTTGAAACATTTATCCTTCTCTGTCAGAGAGCTCTGGTGCCACAACAAACCACAGTTCCCAGAATTCCATAGCATTGAGCCACAGCAGTTAAAGTGGTTTCAAACTGGATTGTTTCTGCAGCGCGGATGCAGCCGAAGAGGAATGAAGTCTTCATGTCTCTTCCTCTTTCCCTGGAAAACTGAAGCAAGGATGGAAGGTGGTCTCTGCTGCTTTGCCATCTTGCTTTGCAGCCATTTAACAGCTATAGAAATTGCCTCATGGGGCTTGACACCTGCTTGGCAGGAAGGTTTTAGAAATGTATATAGAGTGCATATAACTAATCAATAGTCCCTTTTGCTTCATCCAAAACAATATATACAGACATTTAACCTCAGGTTAGGCATGCCTATGATCCTAACAAGATTCCAGCCAATATCTATATCACTATACACTAGAAACAATGACCACAAGAAGCTTCAGTACCCACTCCTTCAGTTTCCAGTTGTTATAGGACAATAAAGGGAAACATGTGGTTCTCCAAATGTTGTGGGACTACCGCTTCCACCATGCCTTATTATGGAATTAATGTTTGGACACTCTAATCATCATGGCTCCATCTTATGGAATCATGGGATTTGTAGTTTTCCATGGCACCAGAACTCTCTGACAGAGAAGGCTAAATACCTCACAAGGGAGGAGGGCACAAACAAGTGATTTGCATGACCCCAGTTAGTGAAGCATTGTTCCGCTTTGAGAAGAACTGCAGCTGTACAGGTGTGTCCAAACCTTCCAACTCATTTCTTAACCGTCTGGTTGGCATCTGAATGCACTAGTGGGTTCCACTGAAATGTTTTGCATTTTCAAGTGATTAAAATAAGTTCTGTATGTGGTGTTTTGTCCTTGAAGGTCATTCCCACATGCAAGCCCCTGTTGGATGTTGCAGCTATCAGATGCATGCATCAGCCATGTGCATGCATGTGTAAACACACTGCTGGAATATATGGGATCTTTCCCCAGTGACATAGATTTTTAACATGAAAAAATGCAGCGTAGGACGGCGACTAAGGAACATCAATAAGGAAATAGTACACGCTTTGCATTATGAATGAGTATTTGTTTACATAGCAGAAATGTACCGGATTTGAAAAGAAGCTGTTATCTTTGGGGAAATAATATGCCTTGTAAATATTTCAGAATGTGTATTTGCATGCAGCTCTGGTTTAAACAGAAAGGAGAGACTACAAAGGAGGTTACAATGCAGTAGAACGATCATATATGAGGTTAAAAACAGAGGTAAACCAGACATATAAGTCATATGAAGCTAAGTTCTTGGGTTACGAGAGTCTCCTCTTTATTGTATTGGCTCTCAATTCCAACCCTGGGTGACACTGTTTATGCTGGTTGTCTTCATAACATTATCAGTGCATGTGGCCCTTTCCAGAAAAGTAAAAGCAGAAGTCAAGTCTCTGCTCCATGGAGGTTACAATCTAAACTTAAATTAAGTTGAAAAAGGCAACATGGAAGGGAGGTGAGATAAATATCATAGGGGAGAAGATGGAACCCAAAGCCTTACACCATGGTTGTGTTAGTCTGGAATATCAATATACAAAGTGATCTTGTAGCATCTTTGAGACTGTGTGAAAGAAATTCACACAGTTTATGCTACGAAAGATTATGCTGCACCATCTTTTGCCCAGTTAGTCTCAAAGGATCTACAAGATCCCTTTGTACAAAGAATGTACAAGTAGAATTTTTTTAAAAAAAAAAAAATTAAACAATTAAAAAAATAAAAAAGAATTTGAAGGCATAAATGTGTCAACCAGAGTGATCTGGTAGATGTGGACTTCAGAAAGCCTTTTGATAAAAATCCCACGCCAAAGACACAGCTCAGAGACAGAAAAGAAAATAGCCGTGTTTACTTCTGTACAACTGTGCCACTGTCCCCCTGGGTTCTTATGCAATGGATGTCATTCTCATATGATAAGTATTGTTCCTAGCAGCACACTATTATATGGCCATATGTCTGAAGGAATATAGGCACAATTCAAGTGAAAGCAGAGTTTGGAAAAGTTAGCTAATGAACTATAAATCCCAGGATCCTTCAGTCTTAAAAGAGATTGAGAGAAGTAGTAGTGGGTTGGTCAGGAAAGGGGAGTTACCTATATGCCTCTTTTGATCATTAAATCAGTCAATTCCACTCTCTCGATATTGTACATGATTGGGTTGTACCCACATTCTAAAGAGGCAGATATATTGTCACCACATCTAACTTGAAGTATTGTCTGAATCATGTTCAGGATGTTGTGTTTATTCCAGAGCTGAAGCATGCAACACAAGAGAGCAGCATTCCCTGTCTCTTTTTGTTGCTTTTGCTCTTAGCAGACCTTTGTTTTTGTCCAGTTTGCTAATTATAGCTATTCAAGAGGCATGGGTGCACACAAATGACATTGATTTGTGAGAATGAGCAATGCATTGCAGTGACTCAGGATGCCCGAAATATGACTGCCAAGGCTATTTACACTAATTATATCTTTAAATCCCATCCCTTTAAGATTGCACATCCTCGAACGGTACGAATCTTTGTTATTTGGCCTGACCTACCAAGTATGACAGGAGCAATCATCAAGCGCATATGAGGAGATGGGGGGGGGGGAAGCACTGAACTAAGCGGGTTTTATATCGAAAGCGCATAATGATCCCAATGACAAGGGCGGCAGTATTCTGATGTGGTAAAAGTAGCGCAATTCATCTGCACTCCATTACTGTCTTGTAAATGAGACGGCCCGAATACCTTAAAACTTTCTTACGCAACACTGAACTCTATTACTTATTCTAACACAAGTACCTGTGAAATTGTATTAAGGCTCAGAACAATGTTTTTTATATGATGATTTGATTTTCAGAAAGCTAAATGCATAGAGTATGGGGATGGGGAGAAAGCCTTTCATCAGAGAGATGGAGACTAGAGGGAGAGAAGAGAAGAAAGGGATCCAACTTTACTAACTCAGCAGCCAAAACAGGAGCTGTTGCACAGAATGGGGGCCATAGCTCAGTTGCCCAGACAGGAATGCTTGCTCTGTTGCAGGACCCATGGGCTGTCGATGTCTATGGAAGCTTCAGAACACATGCACAGGTTGGGAAAGATCTTTATCTATTGCCCTGAAGATTCAGTGGCCAGAGTAGAAATTACTGGGTTGAATGATTTGACTTGGTAAAACCTGCTGTAGAGTCTTGAGCATTGGACTATGACTCTGAAGAACCAAGGTTCAAATCCTAGCTGGGGCCTTTGAAACCCACTGTGTCACACTCCCTCAGTCTCGGAGGATGGCAGTGGTAAGCCCTTCTGAAGAAACTTGCCAAGAAAAGCCCATGATACCCTAAGGTTGCTGAAAGATGGAAATGACTTGAAGGCAAACAACAACAACAACAACAACAATGCAGAAATAGTTTTGTTTTTTTTATAAATGATAGTTTATAAACAAATAGATGTGAATCACTGAATGAGGAAAATGAACAGGGCTGCCACACCACTGGTGGGACCTCCATCTTCAGTTCACCCCATCACCCACTACATCCATCCATGGAAGGATTGCACTGCCATTAAAGGCTGGAAACCTGGCTTAAAACTATGCCCTGTCCCAGTCTCACCTCCTGCAAGACTCATCTTCCTCCTTCAGCACACCCCTGTAGTGGCCAGGACAAAATGGAGGGCAATGGGCAAGATCTATCTATGTTTATATAATGCACAATGACAAGGGCATCCTCCAGGATTTCTCAAGAGTCTTCTTGAGGTCTCAGAGGATGTCATTGTGCATCTGTCTAATTCCCTCTGTATCCATCCAGCCTTTAGGGTGAGCACAAACTCTTATGCCTGCTGGAACTTTATAAGTTATTTCGCATCATTTTCCTTTGCTTTATCCTTTACATCCTCTGTTTCATGCCCCTACGTTTTACCCTCAAATTGTCTACAGGTCATATCAAAATGCATAATTTTGCCCCCAAAACCAGACTTTGACTTATACACAAATATATATGATTTCTTCCTTTTTTTAAATAAGCCAGTTTTACCAAATACCCTCACAATTGGGATGGATGGATGGATGGATGGATGGATGGATAAAATATTACCTTCAGAGGTAAGGTGGATGGTAGTCACATAAGGGGTGAAACTCTTTTTGTGAACTGTGCTCTCTAGTCACATCCGTCTATGTGACATTCATCGCTATTAACATTTTAGCTGCCAGGTTAAAACAATCCTATCTGCCCAAGCTTCTTAAGGATTGTTTGATTCCATTTTATTATTCCCTCTTTCCTCCATCATTTTTTTCCAAAAAATTTACCTTAATTCACTGGCTGGCTGCTGCTGCTGCTGCTGGCATTACTCTTATTTGTTTTATACGACTTGACATTTTATCAATGCTTTTGGTTTTCTCAGTATTTATCGAAAATCATGTGGGAACTGTAGACTGGATATGCTTGCTGAAAATTAATTAAACATAAACAGGAAAATAAATATGTTTCATCTGGCTTAGAAAGCTTTGTCATTGTTCTTAAATAATCTACCCAAATGCCACTGTTCTAAAGTTTTTATTCCACAGAGATAGAAACATGGCAATAAAATTATAAAAGTGCAGCATTGGAGTCCATGATATCTGCTTTAAGAAACCGTTGTTTTAGAGTATCACCAGTTTTCCTTGAAGCATCCATTGACACTTAGCATCTCTCTCTTAAATCTCTCTTTCAAGGTATGCAATGAGACTCAAGAACTTCACTGGCTCTTCTGCCACAGAAGGAGACAAGAAGCTGGCAGTTTTGTGGTGAGCGACAATCCATGTCTCTGTATTATTTAAACCAGAGTGAACATCAGAACTTGGCACCATGGGGTTACTATTAAGAGTTACAGCCAAGAGGAGCCAACTGCTAATGCAGGGGTGGGCAACCATGTGGAGGCACCTCAGTGCCCATCCATGGCTGCACACACTCCATACAGCAAGCCTAAATTCTTCCATTTACCTCTGAACTCCCTCTCAAAATGGTGGCACAAAGGGATACTGCATCACTTCTTATCACCATTTTGAGAAGAACTGCAGAGAAAAACAGAGATATCCAGCAGTAGCAAAAGATTCTGGGGTACTTGTGGAGATGAGGTTCCTTTTGCATGTTTTCCTGGATTTGGGAGGCTTTCTGCCTGACCTGGGGGCATTTAAAAATGGGATGGGGTTGAGGAGATTTGAGGGATATTTTTAGGACACAAAAGTGGGGGCCAGGGGCTGCACGTAGCCTATGGACCATACTATGTCATCCCTTCCCCCCAACTTAGGGAAAAATTTCCTGATGCAACCTTCAGATTACAACTCTTGTCATCCTTAGCTATGCTGGTTGCATCTGATGGGAGTGGGATTTGAAACATCTGGAGGGTCCTCCGCCTTCTCCTCGATGTTGCATGGAATCCTTTCAGGGACCCAGTGTGGCTCAGGAGCCACACATTTCACAACCATTATTAAATGAAACTTAAGTGTGTCCTTAAATCTATTCTGTTGAAATCAAAGGGACTTTGCGCTGGTGCACATGTACCTAGTTTCCAGGTTCTCTTGGCTATGGTTCTGAAGCTGATTGAAACTTTTGGGACAGAACTGTGGTAAGATCAGTGCCAAAGGGATCTTTAACTATGCCCAAGGCATAGCTGGTGATGTTTGCTGCTGAAGGATCTAGGACAGAGATACATGGTACTCCCATCCATTTCTGGTCTCTTTTGAGAAATTATCAGAGCTAGAAGAACACCAAGGGGCATAAAGGACGCCAGACATATAGAGAGTACTGTATACATCTGTATAAGCTGGATTTTACCTTTCCTAAACCCCCCCTCCAATTTGTTAAGATTAAATAACATCTTTTTCTCCTCCAATTTAACACAGCTACCGATGCTTATCCCTTCTGTACCTGAGAATGTTTAAACTAAAGAAGGACCATGCTATGAAGTACTCCAGGTCTCTGATGGAATATTTTAAGGTAACCGTCATTTGATTTTATCTAAAATGATGTCCATTCTCCTTTTGCAAGCACCACATAGACACATACACACGAATTATGTATATACTTAGTTATTCATTTCATTCGTCTCTCATTTTTCCTCCGGGTTTGGAGGAAACATAATTTAAAAGGTTTCCAACATAATTTAAAAGGACTCCAAATAGATAGATAGATAGATTTAATGGCTTGGTTCTTATTGGTTAATCCCAAGACCCATGAAATCAATTTTTGAATTGTGAGTCAACACATAGATAAATCTGACTGATTCAATAGTTCTGCTGTAGCTGGAACTAAGAACAAGATTCAGGCCAATAGAGGATACCTCTTAAAATACAGGCAGAGACACTGGAGGGCCACCTTCGGCATAGTAATTTGTTATGAACTCAAGACTCACTTGTGTTTGTTTATGTGGTGCCAAACTATGATTTAGTACAAGGGTGGGTGCCACCAGCCCTATTTTGAAGAACTTCAGACCCCCTTCAGACCAACCTATTTTTATTGACCCAGTGTTGACCTCAATGGTCACATCTTTTTAAAAGAGGGTGTTGGATCCAAAAAAAGATCTATGAAGCTTGATAGACCCTTAAAATATTGTCCCTGCTGGAGGCTTCTATGGATGCAATTCTCTATTTTGGGTATTGAAATTTTAAAAAAAAAATCCATGAAGGACTCAGGGGTATTGCTAGGGGAACCAAGAGCCACACTAGGGGCTTTGGTAGGCTATACTATTGCCAAAGGCTACACTTTTGCCAAAGGCTGCACCCTTGATTTAATGTTGCATTAAAAATGGGCCACTACCATTGTCAGGTTAATACATACCAGAATTTTCCATATTGTGCTTGCTGCCTTTTTTTCAGACTTGGGTTGTGATGATGATGATGATGATGATGATGATGATGATGATTGCAATAGACTAGTAGAGGAAAGGATGGCTTGAATCTTTTACTGAAATTGGCCCTTGAACTGGTAGCTTTCTACTTTTTCCTTTCTTTTAAAAAGGACTCCTGCTTCCAGGCCTTTAATGATGAGACCTTTACAAAATGGGACTTCTTTCTCAATAACCATTATGGACTGTTCTTACCTACTGGCACAATGTCGACAGATTTTTATGGCAGATACTGTGTAATATGAAATGATGTCTGAAGTATCATTTTAATTCTACTTCCAGACTGAGTTCAGAAAAGTAGTGTTTCCCAAGGCTAAAGGATCCTAGTTGGGAAACAGCAACCACAGTTAACCTTCACAGTGTATCTCAAAACTATTAGACAGTAACAGAGTCATCTGGATTGTTGTTGCCAGCTGGATTTTGAACAGTCACTGTAACATAGTCATACATTCCATAAAGGGCCACTGTCATTGACAAGTTAATGCATTCAAAGTTAATGCCACAGATTTATTGGTGATATATACACAGGTAACACAAGGTTATGTATGGGCACAAGGGTCTATACATTACAGGTTAAGTCTCCCATATCCAAAATGCTTGGGACTAGAAGTGTTTTGGATTTTGGAATTCATTTATTTATTTGGATTTTGGAATACCTGTTTTTGTATATACATGCGTAATGGGGATGGGACTAAAGTCTAAGCACAAAATTAGTTCATGTTGCATATACACCTTATACACACATCCTGGAAGTAATTTTATACAATATTTTAAATAAATTTGTGCATGAAACAAAGTTTGTGTACATTGATCAGGAAACAAAGGTGTCACTGGAGATTATCACATGGGCAAAAGTGACGGAAAAGTGATGGAAGAGAAGTGGAATGCTCCCATCACTATTGCACAATTGGAGGAAGATGATGACACACATTCTGCAACATTGCACTCATCTCATCCTTCTCCCATCAGTGAAATGGAATGGTCCCATCACTTTTGTATTAATGGAAACTCCCATCAATACAAAAGTGATGGAGTCATTCCATTTCACTGATGGGAAAAGGATGGGATGAGCATGATGTCACAGAACGTCATGTGATAACCTACCTCCAATTGCACAATAGTGACGGAAGCATCCCGCTTCTCTCCCGTCACTTTCACCCATATGATAATCTCCAGTGTCTCAGCCATCCATGTGGACAGTTTTGGATAAGAGAAACATCCTAATGTCCCTTGCAAAACCTTTCTCCCCACACACATACCAGCTGTCAAACCGCAGATAGGGCACTCCTGCAACCATTGAATGACCTTCAATCCCTGCTATTCTCCAGGTAGAGAGAAAAGAAATAACAGTAATCATGTCTTTTCCTTCTAACTCAAGAACTGCAGTGGGGACGGGGGCAGTTCCCCCTGCTCAGACCTCTCCCTCACCCTTGATCATCTTCCGGCACCTTAGCAGTTGTTACTATTTCCCCTAGGGTTAGCGGCTGGTGAGAGATGCAGAGCTGCATGCACAGAGTATTTCATTTCACCAGGATCTTGACTGGCTTTGTCCATATTGTCTTTGTCTACTTAGTGGTACCTCCAGCTACGAAAGCCAGGCTTTCCAACATGAAGCAAGACTTTCTCCAACCTTTGATTGAAACGCACTGCTATTATCAACAATGCAGTGCTTTTCCCCCTCCTTTCAAATGATCATCTTTGGGCTTTTTGTGTCCTGATGCAAAGTTTGCCCATTTTTCCTTGCATGGTGAGAAGCATCATTTGCAGAAGGAATTTTAGATAGGCATAATTAAACCACTTCTTCATCCAAAGTGTTTGATTGATTTATTCTGGAGTTCTAGGATATTGTGTCTTTTATTGACTTTTGTCCTCCTAGTTAGAGATTGCTAATTACCCAACCAAATCTCCTCCAGCACTACTTTTTTGGGAGGTGGGGGTCACTTAAAAAAAGATTTTGCTCCTATGGTTGTTTATATAATGTTCTGCTTCACTACTGAAATAAGAAATGTCTCATCTTGAAGTGATCAATATTAATGCTATTTCAATCTTCTTCTGTATCTCTGCTATTTCAATCTTCTTCTGTATCTTTTGATTGCCAATCTTGTTTCTCCTAACAGAATTCATCCAAAGTTTCACAGGCTCCATCCCCATGGGGAGGCAATGGAAAGTAAGTGTTCTTTCTCTTTGGAAATTAGCAATTAAATGGGATACAGTGGGAGGCCTTTTTTGTTGATGAAGATGAGTTGTTATATTCAGGTTAAATGTTCCGTGAGTTACAGTTTGACAAGCAGAACAAGAAAAAGGTCCATGTGGATTGATTGATCCCAATTTCTTCGTCAGTTTGGTTCTTAAAGCCAAATGAGGACCATAAAAATCGCTGTTAATTGGCTAGAAAATGGTATGTCATTCCTGGATGCCAAAGTAAAGTTAATCTCCAGGGTAATGATTTTCCCCCCAGAGATTTGTTCAGTAATGAGAGGCCAATAAATATTTCATTGATATATGATAAGTGCTGTTGAATAAAACTGGAGGCATAATAGTGGTGAATATGTAAAGGCACTCAGCCAATTATCTGGACTCTTTTATCAAGGCAAAAACAGCCCAATCGCAAATCTGAAAGAGTAGTATAAGATCGATCAGTCACACATTTTTTTATTTCAGACTCTGTTCATGTTTCACCTGGGCTCACTACACAATATGCAAGGCATACTGGAGAGTAAAGCAGGATATAGAGTTGGCCTTTCGTATCCGTGGATTCTTTATCCATGGATTCAACCACCCATGGCTTGGAAATATAAATATATATAAATTCTGAACAGCAAACTTTGATTTTGTCATTTAATATAAGGGACATCAGTTTACTATGCCACTTTTAAATGGCACTTGAGCATCCATGGATTCTGGTATCCAAGGGGTGTCCTGGAACCAAACACCATTGGATACCAAGGATCTGCTGTAGATCAAATATTTTTAAAAGTATTCTGCCAATAAGCTATGGTCTTGCCCCATCTGGACCAGCTTTCCCATTAGACAGCATGGATCAGCCACTGGTCATGCTGACTGGAGATTTGGAGAATTGCAGTTCAAAAAAGTAACTTTTCAAAGCTCTGCCTGCTCCGACCCACATACACATATTTAATAACCTTGCTTACCCATTCAGACACCAGTTTCTGCCTCCCTTGATCTTTCTTTTTCTCACTGCCATATATAAACCGATTCCTGCCTCCCTCAGTTCCAGGGATGGACACAGGGACCTTATGGGAGGTTCTTGGGGCCATTTTTTCAATCTCTGGTCTCCACTCCCAAAAGATTCACACATACATGCATTGATTGTTTTTATTTTAGCAAAAAAAAAAAAAGTGGAGGAATAAATAATATTTTAAATAGACCAAGCGATTGAGGGGAAGGAGAGGTGTGCACTGTTTTAGACATGGGTGGGGGGACCTCTTTCTTCAAAACATGCACTTCTGACCATTTCTGGCCTCTCTTTTAAGAGGATCGCATGGGGAGAGGAGTTTGCACAGGCCTCCTACACCCCACAACTGGGTAGTTGTGTTTATTTAAGTAAATGCAACCTAAAATGGCCCAAGGAGAGCTTAAAACATGGCAAAATTGCCCCATGCCCTTAGAGGCCATTGGGAGGGGAGAAGTGGTGTGGGGAATGCAGCCCTCCAAGGTCTCCTGGGGCTAATGCTTCCCCCTACCTTTCCACAGTAACCTAACCCTGCCCTAAAATATCTTTGGGAAAGGAAACTGATCCCCAAGAACTTGTCCACTACCTCTTCTCCTCATCATCATCACCAGACCCATCAGTACAATGCAATCTGAAGCACATTAATGCTGCTACATGGCAGGGTCAGGCCTAGTTTCCTGTGATGATTTTAGAAAATACAAATACATTTACTTCATACATTCATATTTAAGAATTATCCCACAGAAAACCTGGATGTTGTAATCTTGTAGCAGGGATGGGGTGAGCTAAACATCTCTAACCCAATATGCTCAGTGCTCTTCCTCTAAGTAGTATTTCAGTACTACATGATTACAGCAATGTGATGCCACTGTAACAGCCATAGCTCCATCCTGTGGAATCCTGGGCTTTGCAGTTTGGTGAGGTACTTAGAATTCCCTGCTGAAGTGCTCTAATTCAGGGGTAGGCAACCTTTCCCCTTTAAGGGCCGAGGGACTTCAGCTCCCAGAAGCCTCAGCCATGTTGGCCAATAGTCCCATGTTGGCCAATAGCTCCTGGGATTCTGGGAGCTGAAGTCCCTCAGGGAAAGGTTGCCTACCCCTGCTCTAATTCATTCCCTTGAACTACAGGGTTAGAGAATTCAAAGTCCCTCACCAATGTACTTGTATGTCAATGGATGGAGCCATGACAGTCCAAGTGGTATCCAATTGATTTAATTGTGTAATGTTAATACACTCCTTGGTGCATCTACACTGTAGAAATAATCCAGTTAGACAGCACATCAAGTGCTGTAGTTTCAGCCTATGGAATCCTGGGAGGATTTGTAGTTTTACATGGTCTTTACCAAAAAAAAGTGCTGGTGTCTCATGAAACTACCAATCCCAGGATTCTGTAGGATTGAGCCATGGCATCTAAAGTGGTGTCATACACCATTATCTCTACAGTGTAGATGCAGCCCTTATTCCAGTTCCAAGAATGGCCTGGGGAAAGCATGACACATGAAGCAAAATATTTAACAGATAAAACAACAGATAAGGTTGAAGTTATGTCAGTTTTGCATGCGTATTAAAGATTTCACATCAGCCTCAAATGTTTAAGCTGTGAACCTTAAATGTACAACCAGAACCCAGAATTTGTTGAGCTTTGCCTGAGTGTATGACACTGCGTCGGGCAGCCTCACAGTGCTGCTCTCAGCCAACAAATGTTTCCTAATTGCTGGTATTAGAATTAAAAGAAAATCCATATGAGAGCATTAGCGCAGCACTAAGTAGGTAACTCAAAGCATAGTTACTTTGAAAGCCCTGCACAGATGAACTGGTGCCAGACAGAAACAAGCTGGAACAGCGGTACTTAAAGACTCCTATAGAAGTATCCATAATCCTCCTATGTATACCCCAGTGCTCCTTTCATCATTCCATGGGGAGCTTTCAAGAATGGCTCACTGTTTATTGGGGAGGGAGGGCCTGGATTTTGTAGCAAATTGTCATTGTTCTTTCCACCCAATGCTTTGATGGTAAGCCAATAATGCGCATTGAATGTTTTCTAACAGCCAATCGAAAAATCATTACAGCTATAAGATATATTTATATCTATCATGCTCCATGGGAGAGGGGAGGCTATAGTTTCTACATACAAATGAACACCTATAGGCACAAAAAAAGACAAGAAGAGCTTTACAGTCCATAGACCTGTCTTGTCCAGCAGGTTGTTAGCTATGGTAAACGAACAGATGCCTGTAGCTTGCAAGTAGAACATGAAAGCAAATAGCCCTCTCCACTGTTCTCCAGCTACCAACAGTGGCATCAGGTGGCTTCTATCAGAGTGGGGCAGTGGATCCTCTCTGGATTTTAGTCCAGACTTTAAAGGAGCTGACCCCTGTTTACAAAATGAGCTTACAGATTAGGATTTTGTTGTTGTTGTTGTTGTTGTTGTTGTTGTTGTTGTTGAGTACCTTCAAGTCATTTCCGACTTATGGTGACCCTAAGATGTTTTCTTGGCAGGATTTGTTCAGAGAAGGTTTGCTGTTACCTTCCCCTGAGGCTGAGAGCATATGACTCACTCTAGGTCACCCAGTGGGTTTCATGGCAGAGCTGGGAATTGAACCCTGGTCTCCAGAGTAGTAGTCCAACACTCAAACCACTACACTATGCTACAAATTTGGGCAGTGCCTCTACATTTTGGCTCTCTAAATCCAGAGCAGATTTTCCACCTAGGGTTGCCAGAGTGAAAACTGAAGAGAACTGCTGTAACTTTCATGGCTGTGTAGGAGAAGGAACTTCAACAGGTGTTGCTTCTGAACAGGTTGCTTGATGGACAATACCTACTAAAATTCCCTCCTCTACACAACTATTAAAGGTATAGGAGCCCTTTCTAGTTTTCATTCTGGCAAGCATAACAGTGGTATAGGAGGCACCAGCTGCTGGTGGCTACAAGTATTGGGTTACCCTACCTCTGACCCTTGAAGGAGTATATCGCCATCATGACTAGTAGCAACTGATAGCCTTGACCCCCATGAATTTGTGAAAATCCCCTTTTAAAGTCATATCCATCTGTGGCCATCACAGCTTGTGGTAGCAGATTCTTTTACTATAGCAATGTATATTCATTCCCTTTGGATTAGCGCATAATGCGCCAAATGTAACTGATTAAAGCCTTACAAAATATTCCTAACTGTGTAGAAATAATTACTCTAGAGGACTGCTGGCACTGTTGTTTACCAAATCCTTGTGTAGTGCAATCCTGTCTATATTTACCCTGAAGTTAATAACTCTAGCAATAATTCACTTGGGCTTCTGGATTGCGGCTTCAGGGTCAACATGCATGCTGGGTTAAATACATATTGTGCAGCTCCTTGTTTGTGTTTTGTTCACTCGATAGTAAGTGCAAGTGCCAATCCAGATCAAGATCACATCAGAAAGAGGGGAGGCTTAATCCTTCCTTCCGTAGTGAAAAGGGCTTCCTCCCCACCCGCTTCCCTTATTCAGAAAACAGTAAAAGACCTTTCATGATTGTTTCAGGAAAGCGAGTAGAATGCCTCTCCCTGTTTATCTAATGTAACATTTAGGCCCTGTCTGCTTGGGCCAGGATACTACAGGAGGAGCCCTGGAGTTCCCCCAACCTCCCCCTATTACATGGCCTTCCTTTCCCACACCTGGGCAACTGTCTGCATGGACATCCTGCTGAGATGCCTGGCACATCCATCACCGCCACTGGTTGCTCACTTCTGGGGGCAGAACAAGGCACCCAATGACAGTTATATAGTGGAGCACTTTGTTCTGACCTCAGAGTAGGGAATGGTGACAGTGGCAAGATGCATGGGGCAGCTCAGTAGGGACATCCATGCAAATAGCTGCCCCTGTTCAGGAACAAAGGGCTCTGGATCTTCCTGGATGATCCAGCATAAGTTTTTTGAAGGCATGTTAAGGGTTTCATACCTTGGCTCTGGAGCTGAACATGCTGGACTTTGCATCAGAACCAGGGTTGGGCTGTGCATCATCCAAACAGTATGCCACCAGAATGTGGCTGTGGTTGAATCCTCAGTTATTTCTTCTTTTTTAAACCTTCCCTGACTAGAATCCTGTGGAGGATGTCTGTGAGAATTAGAATTGGGCAGTTCTTTAATGTCTGTATTCAGTAAATGGCTGCTGTTTTGTTACTATATAGGGCAGCCAACAAAGTGACTAATGCACAATGGAACTGATGCACATAGGGGCCAATGTGCATTGGTCCCATTGTGCATCCATCCCATTGTACATCAGAACCCTGGCTAGGGAGTACCAATGTGCATTGGAAGAGCCCAATGCACTCCTGTTGGTGTTCTGTTAGACATCTTTGTATTTAATTAACCGGGTTTCCTAATGCCTCTGCTACATTGCTAAATATACATAAAGTTACATAGTGTATACCAGGGGTAGGCAACCTTTCCCCTTTAAGGGCCGAGGGACTTCAGCTCCCAGAATCCCAGGAGCTATTGGCCAACATGGGACTATTGGCCAACATGGCTGAGGCTTCTGGGAGCTGAAGTCCCTCGGCCCTTAAAGGGGAAAGGTTGCCTACCCCTGGTGTATACCATGATAGAGGTTTCCGGCCAATCTTTTTAGGTCTTGCAACAACCTTTATAGGTAGAGTGCAACTTCTGGGAGAGTTATTTTTGTTGAACTTTAAGAGTAGATGAATGCTAGCTGGTCAGTTTAAGAAAAGTGTCCAGCACTTTTAGTTGTCCAGCACTGGAATGTTGTTATTAAAATATGCAAATTACCCACAGCCTTAATACTTGTGTTGGGAATCTTGACAGCTGGACATATATTATATAGGAGGATTTTATTTTTCTTTAATAAAGCAATCTGAAAGTAATGTTTACTGTATGAAGAGAAAATTTAAATGATCTATGTCCTATCTTTGCAACTTTGCCCCAAAATCTGAAGCATCACTACCTACTGCCCAAAATCAAGGAGATATCATACTGATATATACTAATATCAGTGGGAGAGTGTTATTAGAAACATATGTGTTCGATTGCCAATCAGGTTACAGACTATCTGACAAAGTGGAATACAGGTTATCTTGTTAGACTGAAAGATTTCTAACAAAAGAAAGAACATGCCTACTGTAAACCTTTAAATATAATTTTTGTTTGTTTGTTTTGTCAGTTCTCCCATGGAATCATGTTAGTAAGGGTGTTTAAAATTAAAGTCTTGCCTACCCAATTCTCTTAACAGCAATGGAAAGAGAATGAGAGTTCAACCAGTTTATGACCATGATGTAGCCTACGCCCATAGAGGTGAACATTGAGTGAGCCTTCATGTTGGGAGAAAATGGAAGCTGACAGGATGGTTGTATTTTGCCTTCTCTCATTCTTGGTTTCATGCTACAGCACGAAAGTAGAATTGGGGGAAGCCTCTTCCATCATCTCTTGGGGGCGAGGGGGTTTCAGTTCCCATGGAAACAAGTCTAATTCAGATCTGGTCAGATGACAAACTGGACAGACTGTTTGCTTAATTCATATTCCTCAAGCTGCAAAATGAATTGCCTGGGTCAGCTGAGTGATTAGTGTGTTAGAAGGACCCTGATATGTGTGTTCTTGTTATTGGAACAGGAGGTGTATCCATTCACTACCAACTCTTTCAAAGATCTCCAACCTTCTTGGAGATATGATCCAATATCTCATCAATCTCCCACTCCCCCTTCATATCAAGAGTTACATCAGTTTCATACCATCTTGGAAGAAAGGTGGTCATTATTGTTGTTGTTAACTGCCTTGAGTCAACCTCAACTCATGGCAACCCTCTGGATGAGACATCTCCAAGACCCCCTGTCCTCCACTGCTCTGCTCAGGTCCTGCAGGCTCAGACCCATGGCCTCTGATTTCAACCATCCAGCATGTGGTCTTCCTCTCCTTCTTCTACCCTCTCCCTTTCCTATCATCATTGTCTTTTCTAGTGATTCATGCCCTCCTGATGTGGCCAAAGTACAATAGCCTCAATTAAATGATCCTGGTTTCCAGGGAGAGTTTGGGCTTGATTGGTTCTAGAACCTCTTTGTTTGTCTTTTTGGCCAACCACAATATCATCAGAACTCTTCTCCAGCACCACATCTCAAATGAGTTGGTTTTCTTTCTATCGGCTTTCTTCACAATCCCACTTTTACATCTGTGCACAATGATGGAGAAAACAATGCTATAGAAATTAGATCAAACAAAAAAACCAAACTGCCATAGCTCCATCCTACAGAATCCTAGGAATTGTAGTTTGGGAGGTGCATGGAATTTTAATCTGAAGAGCTATAGTGTTATAGTGCAAGGAAATGCATTGTGTTGTGCATATGTGCATCCCAGGATCAGAGCACAAGGGAATGGTGCTGGTGCTTGAAGGAACAGTTGGCATGTTGCTCCTCAGTGTAGAATTTCAGACTCTTTGGCTTTTTTCAGGAGCACAGAAACACCGTCTCCCATGTCTCTGAGCCCATCACCTGCCAGTTCTCTTGGGAATGCCACCAGCACAGCAGGATCGTCCTCAGCAGGGACCATAACCATTCCCCAGCGCATCCACCACATGGCTGCCAGCCATGTGAACATCACCAACAACGTCCTGAGAAGCTATGAGCACTGGGACATGGCTGAGAAGCTGACAAAGGAGAACAAAGGTACTTTCAGTCCTCCACAGAACAAGAACTTGGTTTTCATTGCTCTCTGCCCTTTATGGATAGAAAGACTGGACAGAATCCTGTATTCAGCTACTTAGTTAAGTACACAATTGTGGCAATAGTATCAAAGTCATAGGTAAGTAATAATTATGAATATGAAACAGTTTCAGGTAAGTAAATCTAGATAACTGTTTCATATTCACAATCACTACTTCATCAGGATTGTAACACTTTTGCGATGGTCACACATACACACACACACACACACACACACACCCGACTCTACTAGGGATCAGCTACATGAGGAGAAGGAGATCCATTCTGCTGGCATTGGAGCACAGTTCCATGATCAGGTTTAGAGGGATTGGCCCGGGAGAAGGGACTTACTTAAGTATACTTAATTTAGAAGGTATTTAGTTAAGTAAGCAGTTGCTGTTGTTGTGTGCCTTTAAATCATTTCCTACTTATGGTGACCCTAAGTATACTTACGTATCTTCATTGCAGAAATAATGCAGTTTGATACTGCTTTAACTGCCGTGGTTCAATGCTGTGGAATCATGGGATTTGTAGTTTGTTGTGACACCTGAGCTGTGTGATAAATCAGCTTGAATACCTCTCTGACAGATCATGCTGAATAACTATAAATGCCAGGATTCTAAATAATAATAATAAAATAATTAATAATAATAATAACCATCCCCTCCCCCTCTTAAAAAAGTATTAAACCAGATACAGGTTAAAACCAACAGATAAAACAACAACAAATACAAACCACAATTTATAACAGTGATGATCATTGAGCCAGGCTTTTAAAGTGGTGCCAATCTGCATTATTTCCACAGTCTAGATAACTAATACAGAATTCCAGCCAATATTTGAAAATAGTCGAGAAACATATTTCTTGAGCGTCTGGGTACCCTAACAAGGACTGACAAGCACATTTTGGGAATTAGTCTACATAAAATTCACACAAGGGTTTGTGTGTGTGTGTGTGTGTGTGTGTGTGTGTGTGTGCACAAGTGCAGGAAATGTTTTCTCTACAAACATGCTTTATTTTATTTTTATTCCATTCCATTTACATCTTGTTTTTCTCCTGGCATGGTACCCAAAGCAGCTTACAATACTGTAAAATGAAAGCTGAGCTAAAATCTTGTTTTACAGACATTAAAACTAAAACCACATGATGATTTTTGTGCTTAGTAAGTCCCCGGTTACAAAATTTTCCGCAATAGTAAAAGCTGTGTCCTTTGCTAAAAAAAATAAAAGTGTAAAAAAAAAAATTGCAGACTAAACTGCAAATAATCTTCAAACACTGCATAGTTTCCAAAGACTTTCTCATCATGGGAAGAAAATTGCTTATATTACTTATTGCTTCCTTTGAGAACAAAATTAAATCCCTAGAGTGCCCTCCCTCCACCTCTATGGCCATTTAAATGGCAGCATCAGCAACAATCCCATGGGGCTTGGCAGTTGCATAGAGGGACGGAAAAACACATAAAGCAACAAATGTGGAGTGGTTATGCTCCGTGTACTTGCATGCAGGATCTTGGCTAGCACTTTACTTCTTGCTAGCAAGTCAGCACTAATGATGACAAATGGCATATTAAAAAGAAAGAAAGAAAGTAGCACTAATATGTGAGTTTTTTCTCCATAATTGTTTAGCCCCAGGATAGGTATACTGTGTAACATTGGTAGCTAATGGTACCCACATCAGTGGGTTGGCAAACTCGCTCTGGGTTTTAGTTTGAATTTTAATTGTTGTTGTTTGATTTGCTACATTAAAGGAGAAAAGGAGTAACAGAAGAAGGAAAGAGCAAGCAGAGCATATTTTACAGAATGTTGCATGCCATGAGTTTCATTCTTAATATAACAAATAAGAGGATGTCATTTGGCTAAATGCAGAGATAATCTTGTGATTAGTTCTGTGGATTGTGAATTTGTTAAATGTTCTATTTGGAACAGAGTCAAAATAGCTCAGGTGTTCAACCAGCACCAAAATAAAATAAAATAAAATAAAATAAAATAAAATAAAATATTATTATTCTAAAGCAAAGTGCAGAAAGAATCAACGGTTGAAATTCCACTTTGGATCCTCTTTTCTTTTCTTTTCTTTTCTTTTTTTCTTTTCTTTTCACTTTATGCTTTTCTTTCTTTCTTTCTTCTTTTTTAAAACCTGTATAGTTTCTTTTGTTAGCCAAATAAACCATGTTTCATCCTGACTTATTCCAGGTGCAATTTATCCAGTTCTGCAAATCATTGAAAGAGACATTGATGGCTGGGACCACCAGTCTGTCTGGGATATGCTTTTATTAATTGCCAAATTGACTGTTCACTTTCTTGTATTCCTTATTTGAAAATGCCAGTATGTTTTTATCGGCAAGTTTTATCATTATTGAAGAGGATTTCCAAATGGGAGGGTCCAGAACGTCCTTTGAAGAGCCTTCCCTCATTTTAAGAAAACTCCAGATCTTAAACCTGACAAGGTCAGGAGTTTCCTCAAATTGAGGTGGGGATTTGCCTCCAAGTACGAGTGGAACAAGTACTTAGAAAATACACATTCCCTAATATTAATCTCATTCACTTTGTTGTTGTTGGATGCCTTCAGGACTGCAAAATTAATAAAGTTTGACATTGCTTTAACTGCCATGTCTCCATCCTATGGGATCCTAGGATTTGATGTTTGCGATAGCATCAGAGCTCTCTGACAGAGAAGGCTAAATATCCTACAAAACTAAAAATCCCAGAATTCCATAGCATTGAGCCATGACAGTTAAAGCAGCATCAAACTGTATCAATTATACAGTGTAGATGTAGCCTAGGTCATTTCTGATTTATGGTTACCCCTAAGGCGAACCTATCATAGGGGGTTCTTGGCAATATTTGTTCAGGGAGAGGTGCCTTTGCCTTTTTCTGAGGCTGAGAGAGTGCAGCTTTGCTAAGTTCACCAAATGGGTTTCCATGGCTGAGCGGGGATCCAAACCTTGATCTCCACTACACCATGCTGCCTCTACTCTTGCCATGGAATTTTCTCAGAGATACCAGCTAAAGCAGTCAGGCCTGCAAATTAATTCAGTGGTTACCTTCCCAATACCAACCGCAAAACTATGGCATAGGTATTGCATAGTGCTAGTGTGGCATAGCTCTTCATGCAGATACTTTCACTATGCTGAAGGCATGTAGGATTGCAGCAAAGGCACACTATCTACAACAGGGGTAGGCAACCTTTCCCCTTTAAGGGCCGAGGGACTTCAGCTCCCAGAAGCCTCAGCCATGTTGTCCAATAGTTCCATCTTGGCCAATAGCTCCTGGGATTCTGGGAGCTGAAGTCCCTCGGCCCTTAAAGGGGAAAGGTTGCCTACCCCTGATCTACAAGATACACAAGTGAGAAAAACTATTCGTGTGCATAACACAAAGATGTCTTTCAACAGTTGGGACAGCACCTTTTCAAAAAGAAATAAAGATAAATGCACCATTTACTCTGACCCCAAGATAAATGTATCAATCACACCAGTGTGCAAACTACTGGCCAGTCATCTACCAGCAGTTCCCATTCCCAAACAAAACAATGTTACCAGAAGGACCATGAAGGTCCAGCCCTACAGTTATCTTCTGATAGGGATCATGGGCTTTGCAAGGTTTTTAAACTCCTGAAGTATGTCAAGGAAGAGAAAAATGACAAAACACATGTTCATTTAAGAGTATTCAATTGTTAGTTTTTGTCATCACATTTATTATACACCGATGCATTAGACGTATATATATAAAACTGATTTCTTAAGCACAGTACAACTATTTAATATGTTGGTTATACAATCGGTCTAATAATCCAATCAACAGAACAACAAGAGCAATAAATTATGTAATAGTACTATTGGAAATAATTCCCATTAACCATCTTTAGAAGTAGTTATCAATGTCAGATAGAGAGATAGCAAATCTATAGGTACTTATTTAGCCTTAGTAAATATGATGGGACCTACGTCTTGAACCTTCATTTATAGTTGCATCAGTCTGTTTGCCCACTCAGTCCCCATTTTAATGCTGGCTCATAATTTTAATCATGTCAATAGATTTGAGTGGTGGTGGTAGAGGTGATGGTGATGATTTCTGAAAAGTTGGGAGCCAATTGCTGTTGTGTGTTTTTCTTTTTAAAAAATAATTTGAGTAATGCAGTCAACTAGTAATTTAAAGCAAGCTAATATACTTCATGACTTCACTTGTGCGCCTGTGTCTGAGAAAAGGTAGAAACTGAGCCCTATTTCCTATTTTACAGAGTTCTTCGTAGACCTGGACTTAGTGATGGGTCCATTAACACAACACAGCAGTATGACCAATCTGGTCCATTATGTTCGGCAAGGACTCCATTGGCTTCGCATTGAAGCTCATTTGTTGTAGTGACTGCTGTCCTGTCCATCACAACTCCATCCTGTTTCCTCTGCTGGAGCACAGGTGATCAGCGATGGAATGCTACCCTTTTCTGGAACTGTATTCATAGAGTTACTTTTATTGCCTTCCCCTTTCCCCTTTCAAACAAAACAAAAAAAAAGTATTCTATCTCTTAAAAGTGGAACTCGCCATCATTGGAAAAGATGGCTCCAGAGCAGAGTATGTGTTCATACCGTCGAATCAGTTTGGATTCACTTCTTTGCCTTGTGTCTCCCAGATCCTGCCACTCTTGCCTTCCATATCATGCTTTATGGAACAGTAGATTCCTTGCATCATTGCACTTTGAGGAAGATTTAGGTTATTGGGAGAATGTCTTAAATCTCTGAGGGCACATATGAACGTCCTTCCCCCCCTTGCACTGGGAACAATTATTCAGAAGATCAACCCATCCAACTCAAAATTGTCCTCTCATACAAACCATGCTGTTCCCAGCTTAGCTTTGGTTCTATGACATGACAGAGGTCATCGCTATAATTTCAGAAATGTGGTCTCTTAAAAAGTAAAGGCATCAAACATCTTATGCAGTTATAGACAACCCCATAAATATCCACATACCCCTATAGCATGAGATCACAAATGGCTTTGGGAGATTTTTATCTAGATCCTTAAACAGTGATGTTCTGCAATTTTGTTGTTTGTTTTTAGTGGATATAAATGTTTAATGCAACAGCACAATGCCATTCCAAAGCCCTTTCCAATTCCCTTTTAGTCAGTGCAGTCATATTTTGAATGGAAGTACATCCGCCTGACCATCCTTTAAGATTCTTCCAGATGCTGTTGAGGGAACAGACTTCCACTGTAAATGTGTGGAATATTTCTGACCAAACTTTCTACCTGTCTGCATAGATGACAAAGTTCAACATGGGTGCATATATTAATAGTCTTGTTGTGATGTGGTGACCAAGAGAAGAACTTTGGGCAATGAAAACTCAACATGGTCTATGCTGGCCTTTTGAGACAAGCATGATCCAACCATATCATTGCTTTTCTCTCATGCTGGTCTCTAAGGCTGGCTTGCAGGCTTATTGTGATTGAGTCAGCCTTGCCCAGCTCATAATATCCCCCACTACAGCGATATATTTCCAATAAACAACCTGCCCCATGCCCACTCCAGCCTACTCAGCAGACTTTCTGTTCCTGCTTTGACCTGTTTAGATGACATACGCCAAAACAGGCAAAACATGGGTCCAATCCATGCTCCAAGGTGATTTTCCAGAATAAAAAGAGTACTTGTTTGCTCTGGAGAATCCCTTGAGCATTAGGACTACATGCCTATGTGGGGACATGGGGAGGAGCATAGGTGGGCAAAAGAGATCAGGAAGCATCCTTAGCTAGGTGATCCGCTGACCTCCCCCTCCTAGCAATTCCAGTTCTTGCCACAGCACTGTCACTTTCAGGTTCCCACGGTTCCTCTGACATATACTGCATTTTCACAGGATCAGGGCCAGGATGGGAGGTGGAGTGTGCAGGCAGTGATGCCGGTATCAGCCCATTGTGGGTGCTGGTTGTGCAGAAAGCTCATCCTCCCTGTGGACCCAGGAGCCCCGCCGGTAAGCCAGGTTTTCCCATCAGTGCAGACATGTCCTCAAATCCATTGTTTTCCCTTAAAGCACTTCCTGTTTTGTAGGCTGCAGTGCAGTGAATACCCCTACCATCTACAGAATGTTATAATGCTTTAGGACACCAATACCAGATATAGTTGTTCCTTCCAACATGGAAATCCCCTACCAGCAGTTCAAAGGCAATACTGGAGCATGGAACGTTGTTGTTATTGTTGTTTTTAAAAAGGCAGCAGTTGTTACTTTTTCAAAGTAACTCATTGCTTTCAAATATTTTACGTTGTATGTACTTTGCTATGAATATTATTGGTGATATTTTAAGTGGACTTTAAAAATACAAAAATGGCCAGACCTACCCACCCACCCACCCTCCTCCATGATTTCAAAAGGGAATGTTTTAGGAATGAGGTGGAAACAATATTCATTGCATGTTTTTTAAAAGAGTCAATGTCACCAGTCTGTGTAGCTGAGCTTCTGTATTAATGCATGGGGTGTAATGGACACAGTTCTGCAGCTTGGAGAGAGTTGTGAGGAAGGGAGGCGATCACCAGTAGGAACCACCTTCCACCTTGCTGCAGTTCAAGAGAGAGAGAGAGAGAGAGAGAGGAATTGCAACCTTGTTCCTCTTTCTTTTCTGTCTAAAAAAAATGTATCAGGGATGGGAAGCAGTCCCTCACTCCCCCTCCATCCCTTTATGGCTACTTAATGGCACTATAGTGCCCCATGGGTTTAGCAGCCATTGGGGGAAGCAAATTTGTGGCATTCCATGTGCAAAGCATTGTGCTCTGCCCTTGCAATATAGAAGCTCAGCTAAAATCACTCTTATCGGTTTAGTGAGTACTATTTTCTAGTTATTTCCTGATGTTACTGTTTAGGTCCTTTTAGAAAGGAATTTTTCAAGTTTTGTTCCATTCTTTTATCAGTCCCAAGAATTTTGGAATAGGTAAAATAAAGTATCAAAAAATAATGGGCAACACATCAAGTAATGCACTGAGTTGCTTTACAAATACAGTAGGCCCTTGGTATCCACTGGGGTTTGATTCCAGGGCTTGTAATGGGTCTTGAGCATCCAGGATTTTGTGGATAACAAAATTTGTGGATGCTTAGGTCCCGTTATATACAACGGCATAGTGAAATGGGGTCCCTCATTTAAAATGGCAAAATCAAGACTTGCTTTTTGGAATGTATATATTTGTAAAATATTTTCAAGCCATGGATGGTTGAATCCATGGACAACGAAACCGTGGATATGGAGTGCCGACTGTATTGTAATAGGTAACACCATAATTGTTTTAAAACACTATAAAGAGTGATGGGACTAATTACTTTTAAAAAAGTAACTTCACAAAGTTCTAGCAGTCAGGAGACATGTCACCAGTTATCTGTAAGGTACCATGAAGACAAGAAGGTGGAAATAATCAGCCAATGGTCTGTGACAACAGGGAACCCTAGACCTAAAGAGGAGACACAAATGGGTAGCTTCAGTTGCCCTGTCCAGCTGATGACAGTAGAAGAGGAGAAAAGAGGAAATAAATTCAGAAAGTACAATGTGGATTTGGGCTGTGGGATTTTGCCATCGTGCTCAGAGCAGAATATTCTTTCAGTGATAAGAAAGTTTTTCAAAAGACAAAATTAATTTTTCTGAATTGACCTGCCTGGTGACTTATTGACTGTCTTGTGAGGCCTTGCTTGGACAAAACAGATGGGTACAGGAAGGAGGATCCAGATACGTTGCTACAGGTTGAGTCTCCCTTATCCAGAATTCCAAAATCCAAAATGTTCTGAAATCCAAAACCTCTTTCATGGGTGGGTGACATAGTGACACCTTTGCTCTCTGATGGTTCAAGATAAACAAACTTTGTTTCATGCACAAACATATTTTTAAAATATTGTATAAAATTACCTTCAGCCTATGTGTTTATGAAACATAAACTAATTTTGCATGTAGACTTGGGTCGCATCTCCAGGATATCTCATTATGTATGCATATGCAAATACAGTGTGCCCTTGGTATCCACTGGGATTTGGTTCCAGGACCCCCTGTAGATACCCAATTCCATGGATACCCAAGTCCCATTAAATACAATGTGAAATGGTGTCCTTTATATAAAATGGCAAAATCAAGGTTTGCTTTTTGGAACTGATGTATTTTTTAAAATATTTTCAAACCATGGATGATTGAATCCATGGATATGGAGGGCCAACTGTACAAGTATTCCAAAATCCCCCCAAAAAATCAAAAGTCCAAAACACTTCTGGTCCCAAACATTTTGGATAAGGGACACTCAACCTGTACTTAACTGGGAGGAAATGCCTCCCCACATTCTGGGAAAGTCCCCCAGGTGTCATGGGCAGTAATGCCTAATGCCAAAGCGGCTCCTCCTTGGAAAAATAGATACAAATCCCTGGTATAAATACTTGCCTCGGAGCATGACTCATTGAACTCAGTGAGGAATACTTTTGAATATACAATAGGTGAGATTGTCTTGTTCTGCACAAGCAACAAGTACTTCATCTTCACCTTATTTGTTTCAACTCCCAAACTATAGGCTGTACATCCATATTTATTTATTTATTACAAATAGCACTGGACCTCAAAACAAAAATGAGTTGTTATACTAATGAACAATGGATAAACTTTATAGCATTCTACTGCAGTATTCTTGCAATATAACAATTTCTCTGTAAATTTCACTGGGGGGAGGGGGGACACAAGGAAAAACACTGATCCCATGGCAATGTAAATATCATTCTGCATCACCTTTCTCTGGAATAATCTTCCACATGTATTAGATAACTAAGAGGAGAGTTAATTGTAGCTACATTCTCTTATATAATCCTATATCCTCTAATACTTGGTAACTGGCCTATCAAAGGATCACAGTGCTAGGATTTGAAAACAAGCCTTGCAGTTGTGACAAAAGAATGTTTTTAATAATTGATCCCAGATCCAGTTTTAAAGGTAAATGTCTTCTTGCATTTTTTTAAAAAAGACTTATATTGGTGTTTGTTGGTAATAACTGTTTTTTAAAAGAAAAATCCACATTCTAGGGCATTTTGTTCCACAGGGTCGTAGAGCAGTAGCCAAAAATGAGAACAGCATTGTGTATCGTTGGACAGATCTTCTCTGTAAGATGTTTCCTGAACACCAGCATCCCAACCATTTTTGTGCACAGAGGTAGACTTTCAGAGGGATTCGCATGGGATAGGATTCCCTTCAGCTGTCTGGTCAGGCTAAAGTGGATGGATAGAGGAACTGTGCGCTTCTGGTCCTGATTCAGAGAGATCTGCTTTCATCTACATTCTCCTATCATTTTTTTACTCATTTTGGAGGATGAACTCATAGAGAACCCCTTGCCACTATCATACAATGACTACTTAGCATGCAAGGCAATCTTGTAACACCTTTGAGACTGAGCAAAAGATGTTGTAGCATAAGCTTTTGTAGACTTGAACTACCTGAGGAAGTAGACCAAGTCTACAAAAGCATATGCTCCAACATCTTTCGCTCAACTTCAGCTCTTCCACACAGGAAAAAATAAAGCAATTTGACCCCACTTTAACTATTATGGCTCCATTGTGTGGAATCCTGGGATTTGCAGTTTAGTGACATATTCAGCCTGGCTGGTCAGAGACTCTGGTGCTTCACCAAACTACAAATCCCAGGATTCTGCAGGACAGAGTCATGGCAATTAAATCACTTTATTTCTGCAGTGGATACCCTGAGGGTCTCAAAAGTGCTACAAGATCCCTTTGCGTACTAATATTCTTGACTAACACAGCTATGTATGTGAATTGCCTGCTTAGTTATGTAATAGTAACTAACTAAAGTCCCCAGGCCTGACCTCATCCCTCCAGGCTCACCTTAACAGCCAGCTGCTCCATTGACCAACAGGCTTGGGTCTGCTTTCATAGACTTGCTCTACTTCCTCAGGTAGTCCAAAGCCTGCAACTGCAACAGAGGACTAACTGCAACAGAGAACTGGTCAGGTTCAGATCATGGCACAGGAAGATGACTTTTCCAAATCCCCTGTCTCCAGTGAGCAAGGCTGTGACAAGGAAATGAGATATGAGTCTTGCTTCTGATTGTCATAACATCATTCACTGGTAGGATGAAGCTGGAAAGCTGAAAAGACCTCCATTGCTCAATATGGTTGCTGGCTCTTAAAGTGGGTTTGGAGGGACATTTTTGAATAATAATAATAATAATAATAATAATAAATGTGACAATAGTGCCATAATCATCAATACATAGTACTACCAAATACAGAGCAGTCACAGATTCATAACCCTACATTGTGAATCTGTAACTACAATACAGGATGCCAGCCAATATCTTTTTCCTGCTGGTTATCTGGGTTCTGCTGTGGATCTCTGGATCAGGACCAGGACCAGGACGTCCCACTATGACATGTACCAGCCAGCATATCCTTGTCTGATCTTTCTGGAGTTCAGTTTTCTTGACTTGATGTCAGAGAGTCAGGTGGTCACAAGAGCAATTTGTATCTATAAAGGAGATCGTTATTTTCTGACCACACAGTCTTTGTCATTGTTGTTGCTCTTGTTATCTGTAATGTGATTTGGAGGGTTCAAAGGAACCAAAGTTTTCCAACCTTTTTATTATACCTTTGGCCAATTGACTTTGACTGGCTTCCTGGGTCCAATTAAGAATGTTGTTCTTCCTTGTTAGTTTAATGTAAGTAGAAATCCTAGAGCACCATGTACTTGACAAAGGATATTTACAACTTGAAATACAATCATAGGAGAAGACATTTTTCAAAGGGTTATCCATAACCACACAGTGAGATGGGTTGTTGGTTTTCTTCACTGTAATGTGTAGTAAATGGATGCCTGCCTCCAGAATCAGCCAGCTTTCACAAATCTGTTTCCTACATAGGAGATAAAAAAGGCTATATCTGGCTCACACATGCGTGTAATCTCTTGATTTCTATGTGTGCAATTCTCTTTATTTCATGTGATTACTCTACACCTGGGTTACATGGTACAGAGTAATCACATGTTACACAGAATATATGTAGGTGGTATGTGGGATCATATTTACTTCTCCCCAGACCCCTATGTGCATTTGTTGTAATTTACAAAAGAATAGGCATGGAGAAAGTGGAAGTATATAAAGGGTATTCGCACATTTTCTCCTCTCCAATAAGTAGAGGTGTCTTGTCAAATCCAGATGCTATCAAAAAGAAAAAATTCAGCTGCTCCAAAATTTTTCAACCCTGTACGTGAGCAAAAAGACCAGCACTTTTAAAATCTCAGCAATAGCAAAAAGAAAAAGAAGAAGAAAAAAATGTTTAAAAAATACTTTTAGCACAAAATGTGCATTTTCTTAGGGGGGGAGGGTTGTGCAAAAGAAATGTTAGCAAAATGCTCACCAAAAAAATAAAAGTCTGAAATGTGACAAATCATAGGAAAATGTGCAAAAATGTACAAATGTGATCTCAGCCAGGGGGAAGAAAATGTATGTGGAAATATATATTTCATTTTCACAGACAAGAATGAAATAAATGGAGATTTCCATTTCTACGAAAGCCTGTTTCTGTATAAAATATATTCATATAGGCTTTCTATACACAGCTAGAGACCCTTCCTGTTAAAGAACATTGGTTTTGCATGCAGAAGAACACATATGTACTTTGGAACAAGCATAACTTCTTCCACTGGTTGTGATGAGAAAGCATAGAGGGCAGGTTCAGTGGGGACAATCCTGTTCCTTACTAGACACATTAACAGTATTGTATGATGAATCATCACCTGAGAGGCCATTTTGCAGAATGTGTGAATTGACTGTATTAGAAGAACATTTTATTTGAGATATAAGTTCTCCCTGTGGTGGTGGACTCTTCATCTTTGGAGGTCTTTAAACAGAGGTTGCATGGGCATCTTATGTTTTTAGGCAAGGCAGAGGGTTGAGTAGATGGTCTTGTGGTCCCTTCCAACTCTCTTGTTCTATGATTCTTACATCTCTTATGACTCTTCATGGAAACCATCAGTCCCTTGATGTTGCAGTCATCATGTGATATATTTGCCAGCATAAAACCAGTCTTGTTTGAGGTCCAACATGACACATTGGAGGGAAAGATTTTTAGATATTTACCTCGTTTTCCACCCAAAAGTCTGATCCTAAACTCTTAAGCCTAAATCCAACTGTTAGTCAACTAGATTGCTCCATTAAACCAATAGAAACTTGGTAGTTCAAGACTTACCAGCAGCCATTGATTCAGTGTGTCTACTATTTAGGAATGGTAATTGTTTTTAAGAATAGTTGTAAAATAAGGTTGTACTTTGCTTACAGACAATATTTTTATCCACAGCTCTAGACGGTGGTTAAAAATAACCACAATTTAGGGTTTGGGCATAGAAGTTAAACTGTGTTTAATTGAAAACAGAACTGGAAACTTCTGAGGTCCTTAACAACCATAGTGGAAGAAAAGAATGGATAGGGAATGCTAAAGAAGAATTTGGGAAAGTTTTTGAACTAGCAATCAACTTTATTACAATCCTAGAACATTCATAAAAGGACATAAGCAGAACATAGTGGAAAATAAACATAAACTCTGCTAGTTTGAAATATGTAGATACAGGAAGAGCAATAAAGACAAATGAGGGATATTGATTGATCAATCATTTTTGAACTATAACTCCCAGCATCCCACAGCCAACAGGGTCACTCGCCATGGTGGCAAGAGGACTCTGGAGAGTAATAGTTCCCAAAAGTAATTTTTCCAATCAAGCACCATACTAACTCATAGTTTGGTGTTATATTCAAACTAGGCTGTTATCTCCATGCCCAGGCGAAGAAAAAAAAAAGCTTTATGTATTAAATTTCTATAGAGTAGATGCTGTTCAAAGGCCCAAGAGCAGGAACCATTGGTAAAAGAGAATGTTAGCAACCTTGAAAGCCAGCCTTACTCCAGTGAAAGTTTCCATTCACCTTTCGACAAATCTCATTGGGAATATTGACCAAGGTTACGACTTTGAATTATTGTCCCGTTAAACCAAGTGGATTTCGCCCCCACATCTTTTCCTCTGAGTGAATGGCACTTTCTGTCAATTGTGAAAGTGTAAATCAGTCACGGTATGCAGCCCCTGCTCTGGTTCTTTGCCAATATATCCCTCAGGGAGAAAAACAGCCCAGACATACAGAGTTTTTCTTGCCTATCTTATCTCACTGGAGATAAACATCCAAAGGTTTATCTGTGTGCAGAAATGTTTATCTCTCTAGACCATTTCATTGAAATTTGGGATGCCTTATAAGGAAATAATCTTTGCTGGGGGTAAAAAAACAACAACAGCAAATTACATTGTAATGTAACTTTGTGGCCAATATTCTCCTAAGCAGTTGCATAGCATAGCATACATCAGTCGTGGGCCTAGGGAGGCCTGTGGGCTGAATGCAGCCCCTGGACCCCAGTTTTGTGGGGGATAGGACCCTTGAAGAACCTTATAATTCCCCTAAGACTCCCTCCCCACCACAAAAATTAAAATTGGCATGATAGGCTGAAAAATAAGGAGGGTGCATACAATCTATTTGCTGCATATCTCCCACCTTCTGGAAGATAAGAACAGTCCTCTTTCCGTGGTATAGACAACCCTGATCTTACTACATTTACTGAGAAGTAAATGACATTTCAATGGGGATTTCTAAGTAAGCAACCTTAGATTTCAGTTTCATTATTCCAAAAGTTGAATTCACTTAGTACCACTTGAGGTGCTTCATAAGCTCTTTCTCTGGAGTTGAAGCACACAACCAAATGGAATGATAACACGACAATCCCAAATTTTAATTTCCAGGCTCAGCTCCATGGTTGGGGCTCCCCATGTCACGGAACAAATCAAATATCCATTTTTAAAAAAGATTTTCAGAAACTGCCTTTTCAGATCCCACATCTTCTTCCCTACAATTAACTATTGTCATTCGTTTATTTTTTTATTGAAACCCATTGACTTCTTGACCTGTGGACTTGTTCTGGATGAAGTGGTCCAAACCCTCTGTTAATGCTTCAGAGAGTTCCCTGTGATCACTGCAAATGAGAATCCCAGTGAAATGCTTGTCTGTGCACTCAGCTTTTGCTTAGTTGGGCTGGAATAGCTAAAAGAATCTGTGTCCTTTTATCACCTTGTTTTTAAACCATCCCCCAGCCCTGGTAATGCAGTTGCATTGGACTGGAAAGTGGCAAAAATTAATCCCAAACTGTTGTAAAAAGCTCTCCATCTGCAAAAGAGAGAAAAAAAAGTCATTGCTCTTGTAACGAAAGATGGTCAAGCTGAGGGTTGTATTTTCAAAGCCCAAGTGTGCATTTTATATATATATAAAAACTTTTGGAATAATCAAAGGCACAGAGTCTGTTCTTCCATATTTCTTCTTCCAGTATGGCTAGGGCTTGTATATGAATTTGTCCATCATGTGTTGAAATAGTTACTGTGCTGTGGCACTTCACCAGTGGGACAAGGTGAATGTGATGGTAAGGTTAAACTGTTCCTTGTGTTGTGGAGTGGTGGAGGACATCCTGCAAATCAAAAGCTAGCATTGCAGAAAGAAAGCTAAGTTAGAAATCTTCTCCCTCCCAGTTTTCCTACCTGCAGAAAGGGTTTACCCTTGGCTGGCCTGGCATTAGGCAGAGAACTGCCTCTGGCACAGATGCTGAAGGACAGGAATTCACTCCATTGTCGTTCCTTCTGAACTCCCAAACTGTCCTGTACCTCTACACTACCTCCTTCTTCCCCTTAGATGTGATAGAAAAGGCTATCCTGATCAATATAAAATGATATTCTATTGCCAGTATAATTGGTTTAGAACATGGAATTGAGGCCAACATCTAGTTCTTTGCCACAGGCAGCAAAATATGGTGGAACATCCAGTCATTTGAGTTCCTACCCAAATTCCAGAAGCATATAGTCCATGATCAGCTTTACCATACAATGAGCTATTGATGTAGAGAGCTGATATTGACTTCGCATAGTCTGGTCTTGTTCATGTTACCTTGTTCATTCATTCATTTCTCAGACAAAGGTGTGTGTTCAAGCATAAATCTCCACTGATCTTACAAAATACCGCTAGAGCTGAATCTCCTTGTTAGTCCTGACTAGAGGACAAGTCCCATTTAATCAATAGGAGTTTATTGGTTGTGTTGATTCACCATACAATAATAGATCGAATACTCTAAACAAAGCTGCTTTACCTGTTGTCCCCACAGCATCCGCAACCTTCATGCAAAGGCTTCATAAACTCAGACACGTCAGGATTCAGACCAGTAGGTATGATCCTGATCTCCTCCAAATACTTACAAGGTGTACGTGTACTACATAATTATGCTGTATCAGTTCCTTGCCATTGGGATTGTTATAGCTCTGTCCTAAAAAAAATCCTGAGATCTGTAGTTTGTTGAGTCATATAGATAGTATCAAGGCACCCCTGAAAGGAGTGGTACTGAGGTTTAAATTACTTTAATTCTATACTATACACAGTTTCCATGGAAATTATAGATCAAGGGACTGAACTAGAAATCTCTAATAAAGAATACTAGGTACCTCACCAGACTTAAGATTCCAAGGCTCTTTAGACTGAAGCCTTGATGATTAAAGCAATATGAAAATAATATAACTATATGGTGCAGCTATAGTCACAGTCAGACACTGACATTCATACATGAATGAATTCCTTAACAGGATGTGTTTGACCTCAGAATCAAATTTGGGGCCAGAGGAAGGTTTATTTAAAAGGATTCTCACCAAAATCCTGCCGTACAAAAATGAAGGCTTGCTTCTTCATCTGTTGTAACTTCATGAATTTTGAGGAAGGGTATGATCACAGGAAGGCTATCACACATGCCTTTTACTCTGATCATATTGAAATCAACAGAAAATCAATGTCTGGTGGCCAGGTAGGAAGAGTATTCTACCTTTGGGTGACTTTGAGGGACAGGGATGGGGTAAGCTTGGTTTAAATCAGTGGTTCCTAAATGTTGGTTCTCCATGTGTTTTGGACTTCAGTGCTCAGAAGCCCCAGCCATCTTGGCCAACTGTCAGGAATTTTGGGGGCTGAAGTCCAAAACATCTGGAGGACCAAAGTTTGGGGATCATTGGTTTAAATCACAGAGTGGCGTGAACTCTGCTAGTTTGAAATATACAGATAAAGGAAAAGCAATTAAGGCAAAAGTGATGGATATTTCCTCTTTTGAGTGGTTCTGTTTTGTTTCTCTCAAGGTGTTGGGATTTGTCTGGCTCAGAGCAAGACTTTTGCACCTGTTTCCCTTGACTGCCAAAAATAGGCTCAAATTTTGGATGTGAGTTTGGGTTTTTTGCTTTTGTGTTTTGTGTTTAGATGTAACTCCAACCATCTGGATCAATTGTATATTCCACATTCTGGTTACTGGAAAGAAAATAGGCACAATGACCTCCTGGTCCACCAACCAACCAAAGTCATATTAGCATTCACGTTTAATTCTCTAACCACTGAAATTGGACAATATTTGACCATGGGGAGAACCCCTTTGGCCCCTTTTCCTTGTTTCACTTGCATTCCACCAAAAATAGCCCTTTTTGTGTGTGGGAAAACTGTCAGTTCCATAATTTCTGCAATTCCACAAGGTGTCTTTGTTTGGAACAAGCATGTTATTCCTGTAAAGTTTTAAGTATAAGTTAAGACGTTTTTTGTACAGATCAAGGTACAGTAACTGTTAACATGTCCAGCAATTACTGAAATGTTGTATAGTTCTGAATTTTCTTTTTATTTCTTTTTATTTTATGTAAAGAAAAAAAATATGTATCCTGCTTGTTTTCTTTGTATTTCTAATGTGTTTGCACAATTATGCAGTTATGTTTACATTTGCTTTTCTCTTCTTCTTTTTTAAAAAAGTAATACTTCCTGTACAAACATTTTCAATGTTGTTCGTTGTTTTTAAACACAATTGTCTCTGTATAAAATAATATTGGTTGAACTGGTACATTTGTGTCTCTCATAGAGGGATTAATTATACTGCCAGCGCATTGAATTATTTAAAAAAAAGGAAAATAAAATTTTTATGAAAATGTGATTTGTTTTGTGGTTCTCAATGTGTCCTACACTTGGGGTGTATTAAGAGTGCAGGAAAAAAGCAGTTTGATTCCACTTTAATGGCCCTAACACAATGCTATGGAATTCTAGGATTTACAGTTTTGTGAGATATTTAACCTTCCCTGTCAGAGTGCTCTGGTGCCCCCACCAAACTACAGATCTCAGAATTCCACAGTGTAGATGCAGCCTTAACATTCTTGGAAGAAATTCAGAGCAAAGGCAAAGGTTCGCACAGGCAAGAGGCTTCTCCGTCGCTGCTTGACCAGATGCTTGGTTGCTGCACTCAAGGTGATGGGTGCAAAGTGAGAACCTTCTCCCCAGTGAGGAAAGAATACAAGAGAGATGGAGGACCCCAGACACTCCTTCCCCTCCTTTGTTTCTTCTGTGACCTCTTCTCTAGTCCTGTCCAACCAAAGAAAGCTGGAGCAGCAGCGCAACTCCACCCTGCCAGCCAAATCCCGGAAAAGCTCATAAAGCTTAAGTTGGGTTCCAAATGTGAAAGTTCCTTTTTGCTGCTGCTTCTCCCTCACCACCACTGCTCTAACTCCTCATCCCCACCATGATCCTAAAGGCCACTGTTTCCCCTGGTTTTTTTTTTTTTGTTTTTGTTTTTTTTTTTTTTTTTGCATATCAACATTATGACTAAAGGGCCCCCGCCCCTTCCCCTTCCTGCTTCCTTGGATCTTTCTACTATCCTTGGTGAGGGGGGACCATCCATTTTGGGAATCACTACTCCATGTTGGCTGTTATATCTGTATCTATCTGTGTCTATATACAATCTACAATCTGCCCTCTATATCCATGGATTCAAGTATCCAACCCTTGAAAATGTTCAAAAAATATATGAATCCCAAAAACCAAATCTTGATTTTTCCATTTTATATAAGGGACACCATTTCACTACACCATTGTATTTAATGGAACTTGTGCATCCACGGATGTTGGTACCCACAGGGGATCCTGGAACCAAACCCCAACAGATACCAAGGGCTCACTGTATTTCTCTCCTTATCGCCATCTTTTTGTTTTCATGATGTGCCTTCAGTCACCTCTGACATATGGCAACATTATCATAGGGTTTTCTTGGCAGATTTTATTCAGATGACATTTGCAGTTGTTTTCCTCTGAAGATGAGAGAGTATGCCTTTCCCAAGGTCACCCCAGTGGGTTTCCATTGTTGAGCATGGACTTGAACCCTGATTTCCAGGAATCCTAGTTCAGCACTCAAACCACTATACAATGCTGGCTTTGTGTGCATAGATAGTGAAGATAAATCTCAGGGAGGGGTGTTTTATTTGCAGAGTAAAATGAAACATTGCATATTTTTTTCAGTTCCAACACCTTGCCATTACTCTAATTGCGACATAGCTGGATCTTATGCCATGGCCGTCCACATGGATTTCACCTCCCTTGGCATCTGCAACGGAGACGAGGCTTTGTCCCCGCCTGCATTGGCAAGGCTGCCTTCTCTGCCTTTCAAGCAAGAACTCAATAATAAAAAAAAGGCTCTTAGTGAGCTTCAACCCATTAATTTTACAGTAATCACCCCGTGTGTTCTTGATAGGCTGACAGGGAATTATCTGCAAAGGGAAGTTGCTTGCCAACAAATGTTATAAAAGCTGGATGGGATTTGCCAGGGATGCAAATCAGTGGAATTTAAGGATGGAAAAGCAGGCTTCCAATCCTCCAGATGAGCCTTTTGCCTGGTGTGAAGGCATCCAAGGGGGAGGCCTTTGCCAATTGCACCTGCTCTTTTTAACACTCAACAGCAAGGAGAAGCCCAGATCCCATTGTAATGATCCTTCTTTCCTTTTAAATCCATCAAGATCTGCTTTGCACCAGCATATATATATATATATATATATATATATATATATATATATGGGATTGTACACCTACCACTGATTCTCCAGTCCAGCAACTCTGGAACATAGAAAGCTAATGCTCTGATACTGAGCCAGCACCATTGGGCTGTCTGGCCTGCTATCATTCGGTCTCATTGGCTCTGACCTTGCTTTTGGCAGTAAAGCCCCCACCTCCAGTTCTGCTACATGATAACTTTAAACTAGAGAGAATAGGCATTGAATGTGGGTCCATGTGCTTTTATTCAAGGTGAAGCCTGTCCTGTATAGATTGTCAGTGTGCTACAGGCTTATTCCTTTGTGAATTCCTGGGCGAGGATGCAATCTCAGATTGATAATGGTTGGCAGGCTGACTGTTGAACTTTGCTCATTCAGGCTCCATGCAGGTGCTGGTAACATAATAGGCTTATCAAGCATGGTTCTTTACACAGCTCCTTGGCAATGGTCTCAATGCAAGCCTGCAGCAGTTTCTACCATACTCTTCAACTGTCCCCATTTAGCAAGGACACTCCCAGTTAATCCTCTGTCATCCCTCTTTTTCAACTATTTTTAAAATGGTCCAGTTTCTCCCTCCTCCTCTCATTTTCCTCCTTTTTCTTGGGTTTACGACAATAGCGGCAAACTAATTTGCAAAAATGGTTTACCCTCATTTAACTCAGAAGGGGGAGGAATTGAGAAAAGAACAGAACGTTGTCCTTCCAAGTAGGATCAGACTGCAAACTCTCCGGGCTTGTGTGCTCTGCATCATGAATAGGCTTTGTCATTCTAACCACATGCTGATGTTGCTTGGTCACACATGTCCTGGTTTTCGTTCATGGGATGTGTGGGATTCAGGGCACTGTTTTCTGTTCCTGCTGCTATAAAATGGGACAATTGTCCAGTAAAAAACACTCAAACTACAGGGCCAGTCCTACCATTAGGCAGAGTGAGGCAGCCACCTGAGCAGCACAATTGGGAGAGTCATTAAATTGCTATTTATTTTATTCATACCGTACATTTACTGCCGGGGATAGAGGGAGTTGGTTGAGAATTTTTGATCTTATGGGGCAAAATAACCTGGCTAGCTCTGGATGCTCTGCTCCTTGACCTGGGAAGGAAAGCGGATGCCATTTTGTACTCTTAACCAGTAAAATATCTTGGGCAGTCCAATGTTTAAGAGCCAGCATGGAGTAGTAGTTTCAGTGTTGGACTAGGACTCTGGAGATCAGGGTTCGAATCTCCACTCAGCTATCGACACCTACTGGCTGATCTTGAGCAAGTCACAGTTTGAGGGTCTCAGAGGAAGATAATGGCAAATTCTCTCTGAACAAATCTTGCCCCTTGAAAAGCCCATGGTAGATTTGCCTTAACATCACCTTAGTCAGAAACAATAGAAATAACAAAGCCCAATGTTAGAATTTACATCTCTACTGCTCAGATAAAATATATTTAAGCCTAAATCATGTTGTTAGTCTCACTAGAGTAAACCCATTTAAACAATGGGATTTGCCTATGTGTTGATTTACCATAAAATAATAGATTTAATAGATCTACTCTAGTGGGACTAACCAATAGGATGCCACTCCTTTGTTGTTGATGTTGTTGTTGTTGTGTGCCTTGAAATCATTTCAATTTATGGCAACCCTAAGGTGAAACTCTCATGGGATTTTCTTGGCAACTTTCTTCAGAGGGGGGTTGCCATTGACATCTTCTGAGGGTGAGAGACTGTGACTTGCCCAAGATCACCCAGTGAGTTTACATGGCAGACATGGGATTTGAACTCTGGTCTGCAGAATCATAGTCCAGCACTCAAACCACTACACCACATGGTTCTCTATGCCAGCCCTAGACTGCAGGATATCTAATCCCATATGAATATCCCTAAAACAAAAGGGCAATGAAAATAACACTTGAAGATATTCAAACACAGGGAGAATAGCATGGAGGAATATTCTTTTTTTCCCAGGTCAGAGAGAAAATGACTGCAATGATTTATCTTTGCTTGCAAGGGTGAAATAGTTAAAGGTTTGCTTCTCAAAAAGGGTCAAAGTCTTGATAGTCAAAGATGTGATGAGTTTTGTTTCCCCCAAACAAAGGGGGACCATTTATTTGTTAATCTATGCCAAAATGAAATCCTACACATTTATTTGAAAGAAGGTCTCCCTGTGTTCCACGGTGTGCATACTCTAGTAAATTTGTTTCAGAATACAACCTCAGAGAGCTGAGCAGATTTGAACAGGCCCATCATAATTGCAACAGTAATAATCTCTTGAACATTACATGTAGAGAGAGCAGGGGGTGGGAAGGCAAAGAAAGAAGATATCCTCAAATCTAATTTATCTAAGACAAGGGAAGATTTTGCATTGTTAACAACTTGGTGCCAGTTCCAGTCTTTGGAACATTAACATTAGCTTGGGAATTAATCTGAAGGTTCTTCTTTTTAAAGAAAAAAAAATGTGGTGGCTCTTGTGAACCATAACGAGCTCTTTAACAGTGCAAATAAAAAGATCTAAAGATTCAATAAACTATCACGCTACAAAATGACAATCATCTCAGGCGAGAGGAGCTCTGCGTTCGAAAGCATTTCGCAGCTGGAGACAAATGATTCTGGATAATATTGTAAATAACCTCTAAGCCGCCTCCTAATTAAACGGATGCTTCCTTTTCTCCTGGGCATTACATATATGAACCAATTAAGAAAAAGATTATTTCATTTTTCAGAGAGAGACCAATACACAGCTTTTCTTAACAGACAAGGAATTATTATTATTATTATTATTATTATTATTATCATCATCATCATTATTATTATCATCATCATCATTATTATTATCATCATCATCATTATTATTATTGTCCACCATAGAGATCAAGTTGACGTGTTGGGTCTACCATAATGAAGCATCTCAGCTTTAAGCAAATTTTGCACCTGTAACCTGGAGAAATATAGCCATATAGCACTTGAAAAATTACTTCGATGCTGCAGAGTGCCATGAAAATTTATCTTGGAGATGATTTTATTGCATGGTTACCCCAGCCAATTAAATCAATAAATCTTGACTGTCAGGGAGGTTGGCCTCATGCCAGGAAGAAATGAAATGCACGGAATTGGTAAATAAAAGGTTTCTGACAACTTATTCCAGGAATTATTTAGCAGCAGAGTCCTTAAGTTGTTGATCTTTATTTTTTTTCCCCTCTTTTTGTGTTCACCCCCAACATACTTCTCCCCCCTTTTTTGTGAAAAAGCACAAGCTGCTCCTGTCTCCAGCATTTATCGACATCCTTTCAGAGGGGTGATTATGTTAACCAACACAGAGGAACTCATTAAAAGCAGAACAGGGGAAAGCAGGAATTTTTCTAGCAGATACATTACTCACCTATGAACACAGGCTAACACGGACTTTGATGGGCTGCCATCCTGCCTTGCCTTGGAAGTAGCAAACATTTGCTCCAGATTCCAAAGACCATTTGTGAAAGGATGTGCAAGGAGTCAGAGACATTTGCATCAAGTTCCCAAAGGGCATATATCCATCCCATTCCGAAGTGGCTATTTGGAGGATCCAGGAGCCCATCCACACTATAAAGTTTTAGTGCTATGATTCTTCTTTAACTGCCATGGTTCTATCCTATGGAATCCTGGGTTTTGTAGTTTGGTGAAACACTTGAGCTCCCTGGCTGAGAATTCTAAAGGCCCTTCACAAAAATACTCCCTAAAACCACAATCCATTGCATTAAAAAAAAAATCATCATTACTTGTTTTTATGGCAAAATTATACTGTATGGGCATGTGCTAGATCACTGGTATTTGTTTCGAGATTTTGTTAAATGATATCAGACACAATAAAGAAATTAAAGGAACGAGGGTAAAGGGGGTAGAATATAAACTAAAGGCCTTTGCTGACGACCTGATGGTCTCTTTGGCAGATCCAGGAGAAAACATACAGAATTTAATGGAAGTAATGGAAAGGTTCACCCAAGTTTCAGGATTAAAAATCAACAAAGAGAAAACAAAAATGATGTTGCTAAATTTAAATGATAAGGATAAACAAGATTTAAAGGAAAAAATACCATTTCAGGAAACAAATATCATTAAATATTTAGGAATAAATTTTTCAAAGAAAAATTCAGATCTCTATAAAAATAATTACGAAAAACTTTGGTTGGAAATTAAACAAGATTTGAAAAGATGGTCCAAATTAAAATTATCATGGATGGGGAGGATTGCTACATTAAAAATGAATGTCCTCCCAAAAATGATATTTCTTTTCCAAAATATTCCAGTTATAACAAATGATTCCCCTTTTTCAAACTGGGATAAAGACTTATCGAAATTTATATGGAATGATAGAAAATCCAGAATTAAATTAAAATATCTACAAGATACAGTGGAACGAGGAGGATTGGGAGTACCAAATCTTAAGCTATACTATTATGCAAGTGTGTTATTTTGGCTAAAAGATTGGATTTGTCTTCATAACGAAAAAAATTTAAAATTAGAAGGTTATGATAATGTTTATTCCTGGCACGGATATCTATTATATGATAAGGTTAAAGTCCACAAAAATTTCGAAGACCATTATGTACGAAAGACACTTTTAAGAATCTGGTATAAAGTCAAGAAAAATTGGCCAGACATTATTCCATATTGGACAGCAATAGGGGAGGTTATTAATAAAAATGATAAATTTGGAGAAAATAACTGGCTCACGTATAAAGAATTATTGGTAGTAAAGGGACAAACTGTCTCAATAAAATCACAAGAGGAATTGAAACAAGAAGGCTATAATTTTGGCTGGTTCATGTATAGACAGATTAGAGAAAGATTCATGATTGATATAAAAACGAAAAAAATAGGTGTTATGGATAAACAATTTGAGGAAGTTATATTGGAGGAAGGAAAACATAAGATAAAGAGAATCTATCAGTTACTTTTAGAGAGAGAACTGGAACCCGAGTTTATAAAACCTCAAATGATTAAATGGTCACAAGATCTTGGTCATACTATTGAATTGGAACAGTGGGAGAAATGCTGGAACAAGAGAATAAAATACACTCTTTGTGTTAATTTAAAAGAAAATTTCTATAAACTACAGTATAGATGGTATCTAACCCCACATAAATTGGCTAAAATGAAAAAATCGGTCAAAATCTCTTGTTGGAAATGCGGTTTAAAAGAAGGGACACTCTTTCACCTTTGGTGGCAATGTGAAAAAGCGCAAAAGTTTTGGGGGAATATTAGACTGGTGATGATGGAGATTTTTGACATTATTATAGAAAATAAACCACAACTGTTTCTATTAGGGATGATTAGCGATTCAAAATTAGAGTTGAAATATGGCAAATTGATATTTAATCTCCTAACTGCAGCGAGGATAATTTATGCGACAAGATGGAAATCCCCGAAGATACCAACGACCGATGAATGGCTGTTAAAAATGTTGGACTTATTTGAAATGGACAGATTAACTGGACTGATAAGAGGAGAGGACAACGAAGTTCTTCTCAAGCACTGGAAACCATTGACTGATTATTTGATTCGAAAGGGTTGGAAATTACCAAGAAGCGTTTAAGAATTGAGGTGAAAATAATTCTACTATTTGTGTTAGAAGACGATAGAAGACAAATGTCACTAATCAAATTAGTGGTTGTATGGAGTAAAATAATGCTGTAAATATCATTGTAAGAGCTATTTTACAATGCTTGGTATGTATTATAAAAACTGATAAGAAATAATAGAAGTATAACATAAAGGGCTAAGTACAGGGGTAATAAGTGGGAAGTAGTTTAGTTTGTATGAGATAAAAACTGTCATAGATATAAGAATTCTGAAGATAACAAATTGAATGTATGTTTTCTTTGTGTTTGTTTTTTATGTTAGTATATGTTCGTTTTTGTATTTGTAGTTTTTGTATTGGTGTGTGTTTGTTTTTCTTTTTTTGTTTTTAAACTCAATAAAATTTTTGTAAAAAAAAAAATCATCATTATCATGGCTGATATCATTGTTGTTGTCATTGTTGTCATCATGCAACTGCAGGTGGTAACAATCTGAGTACCATGAAAGTTATCGCGATATAATGATTGCTCCAGATTGTTAATTCCAGAGGGAGCTCTGCTACATAGGATTCATAGTGGCCCAATTATATCAGATCATTTGTCAGGGTTCATAACCCTCAGCCTAGACTTGGGTCAGCTTGACCTCCACCCTATCCATGTACATCACCCCTAGAAATTAGCATGTGTTAATGTGTGTCCATTTTTGTTCAATTCTTCACTTTTAATGGCAGCCTTACATGCAACACATTGGAACTGTCTAAACAGGAGGTTACTAGAGTATGGGTGGTGGTGGCCAGGCTGTCTCCATCCAGAAAAGCTCATGGACACTAAAATTCCAAAAGCTATGTAACCTCCCAAAGCCCTCACCCCTCGCCTCCCAAGACCCTCCACCGGCTTTACTCTAGAACAAAATCTGCTTATTGAAGAACAGGATTCTAGTGTGTCCTGAAAGGAAGGAGACAGATGCTGCAGTTGTTTGTTTGGCTCTTTGGCTATCTGGCTTTCTGGATCACATTTGTTCATCTTTTTTTAAAAAAAACCTCAGAATTGCTCCCAGAACACCTTTAAAATTAGTGAGTGTCCATGATTAATCTATTAAGCAATTAATCCCTAAGGGTAGGGAGAAATAACAGCTCCTGGGCATGATGGTGGTGGTAGTGATGGTGGTGATGTTGATGATGATGATGTTTAGAGCTGAAGGCAGTTTGAAAAGAGGAATTGCTGATCTAGGAGTATATCAGGGTAGAAATTATGCATTATTCCACATATTGTCAGACTGCAACTCACAGCATTCCTCATTGTTGGCTATGCTGACTTGCAGCCTGACAACATCTGGAGGGGCACATGATTCCCACAGGTCTTTCAGACCTGAGGAGAGCAGCATCATTCCCTTGGAAGACTTTATGATTCTCATTAGTTCAAACATCTCCCAAACTTCATTGATCAGAGGTGTGTGTGGGACAAGGAATGAATTATTGGCAGTGAAGAAAAATGCAGCCATGCTTGCAAAAGCTATGGTGCCCCTAGAAACATCTAGTTAGGATTTCCTTTCAATTGTCCACTCTGCTCCTTCTTTGTCTTGTTGTAGACTAGTACCAATAAGTATTACCTTCCTGCCAGGCCTCTTCCTCTGCCCTCTCCTCATAGTTATGTTACTAGAGATAGCAGATCCCACTGGTCTTCATTTGGACGTTGGCCATAGACTGGAATCCCTTGTACAGTGATGGTAAGGGAAGGTAGGCAAAGGCCTAAATCTATTATTAGTTTCAACTGAAATAGATTCATTGAATCAATGAGATTAACCTATATGTTGAATCACAATTCAGTAAGTGATTCAATGCTAAACTGTAGGTAGGTCTCAGCAACAGGACTCCAGCCAGTAGTCTACCAATTGGAAACAAGCAATTCTCCAGTGTGTGTATTTCTTTCATGGGCACTGTGATCACAGCCTTTTTTTGCCTGCCATCACTACCACAGTGGCATATTTTCACTGGCATAGTACACCAATAATATTCTAGCCTTACATTGAATTCCTTGGCTTAGGTTCCTTACCGCTGCCTTAGCTGCTTTACTACCACTACCACTTAGCAGAATCCATCTCTGGATCTAAACTCTTGTAGGAATGAGTCAGAAGAATTAATACTAGAGAAAAGATTTCTGAGGGAAAAGGCACTGAGTTGGAAGTATTGCCATCAGTGAATGATAAAAGTGAGCCATCATTTTGAGGATGACTAATAGTGACGTAGCTTGTCTCAAGGAACACATACCCAAAAGACACACTGCTTATCCCCAAGACTGGACTGAATGTTTCTGAAATGACATCCGTGCTGCTCAGCATGGGAGGAGATCAACAGTACAAGAAACCCTGCCAGCTGGAATTGCAATGGCGAAGATCTCTGAAAACTGTAATGCACTTGGATGGTTGACTCGAGACAAAAGGCTGAGAAGGCATATTAACAGAAGCCTCTCTGCTATTGCCCTCCAGAGCTTGAAATATAGACAGGTTCAAAGATGACATTAAAGCAGTGGTTCACAGAGTTTTTATCCTAGTAACTCCCTTTATATATACTAGGGTTCAGTTCCACAACTGTTATGGATACCAAAATCTGTTGAATGCTCAAGTCCATTATATACAATGGCCTAGTAAAATGGCGTCCTTATATAAAATGGCAAAATCAAGCTTTACTTTTTAGAATTTTGTTGTTGTTGTTGGATATTTTCAAGCCACGGATGGTTGAATCCATGGATGCAGAATCTGTGGATATGGAAGACCAACTGTAACAACAACAAAAAGAACAACACTTCTGTATTGGCCGGTGTTCTGCTGGTGACATATGCAGGTCATCTACACTGATCCCCTGAGCCATTACCTGAATGTTTAGGTGCCAGAACATACCCTTTCCATGGTCATTCAGTGCCCAGGGGATGATGTGAGGACCAGCCAGGCAACAGCTGGATGTGCTTCAGCAGCTGGCTGCAGGATGACAAAGATATCCTCCTAGACATTCTGGGGGTTTTCTGGGGGTTTTGGAGGATGCTGTTGTCTTCCTGAGACTGGCTTCTGGAGCACAGCGAGCCACTGCCTAGCCAACCCTGTTGTTCCCTTGCAACTGAATGGCTATTCCTGGCACCAGGAAAAGGAGGGCGCATTGCACCTGGTAGAGCTTCATGCTCTTCCAGTGCAATCCAGGATCTCAGCCATAATGTCTAGTAAAAGGTTGAAAAAATGCCCCTTCAAATGTTTTTGAAGCAAAACTCCCATAAACCTCTGCTAGGACAGAAGGGAGTTGTAGGCAAAAAAAAAAGCATTCTTTATCTCAATCTTTTTCTTCATGTTTCAATTGCAAGATGTTACAGGATTGTCTGTTGGGGTTGTCTGTGGCTCTCTCAAATCTCACATAGTGCCTAGGGCTGCATCCACATTGCAGAAATAATCCACTCTAACAGCCATGGCTCAATGCTGCAAATGGTAGCTCCGCTCTGGTGCCACAACAATCTACCATTCCCAGAACTCCATAGCATTGAGCTATGGCAGTCAAAGTGATGTCAAACCAGATTATTTCTGCAATGTCGATGTAGCCGAAGACCCCTAATGTGAAGATGCTGGGGATGGAAATTCAGACCCTGTGTGCAAAGCATTTACTCTGCCACTCCCCACCTTCCCTGCATAAATAAACATGGAAGAAGTAAGCATGACTCTTAGCTCAACAATCAATTAAATGGATTAAAATTCTCACATCATCCATAAGCAAGTGCTGAAAGAGGGAGAGGGGAGATCATGCTTTCCCTGACAGTTGTGTTGTAAGTACAGCAGGGAAGGAAAAATAATGTTGAGGTGTAACTAATCCACATTAAGTCATCTCTCTATAAGCAGGCAAAAAGTGGACTGCTGATCTTATATACAGAGAAGATATTCTCTTACATGACTGTATTTCAGGGTGAGCCTTACCATATCTGGGGACCATGATTTTGAACATTTCATGTACTTGTTGCTCTTTCCAAGCATGTCCATTTTTACACTGGTTCAATTATCATGGCTTCCACCAAAGAATTCTGAAGAATATAATTTGATCAAGAAGATACCAAGTTACTAGAAATCCTTTCCTTCCAAAGCTACTAGTCCCAAAATTCCATGGGGAAGAGATTGACTTTAGCTAAGGAATGTCCAATATGGTAGATCATACCCTCCCTGTGTGTATTTGGTTTGCTTGTATTAAACCTAGAGCAATTATTTCTGCTATACACACAGTAGGGATGAATGATTTGGTCTATTTTTAGACTATCATTTTTGCATGCGATCAATCAAAAGTTCATTGTGTCTAATTTCCATATCAGTCTGCAATTTTGTTTTAAAAATGCACCAAAAACATTTATTTCTGTATGCAATTTTCCCAAATGTGTGTTTTCTATCCACTTTCCCATAGCATCTACATGTTTGTGTGCAACTTTCCGTAATATAGACATTTCCCTAAAATAAGCAGCTTTCTCCAATATGCACATTTGGGGACACAATTTCTCCTGATATATGCACTGCTGTGTGCAGCATTCTTCAATGTACGCATTTTCCCATAACTTTCAATTGAAGAAATGCATCACAAAATTCAGAGAACTATGCATTCTAAATAAGAATTGTGTTCCAATCTGAATATTCATCCAGTAAGTGCAAATTAGGTCAATTCACTATGCAAGTTAAACAAAATTCTCCCCCATCCCTCTCTAGGAGTAGATCCCACTGACCTCAGAAAGGATTACTTCTGAGTAGACACATGTAAATACATAGAAAGTAAAGCAGAAAGGTAAATGTCTAGGGAAAGGGAAGCATACCCTGAATCATGATTATTGCCCTCTAAATTTTGTCACTGTTCATCAAATATGAATGTACTTTTCCAACAAGCCTTGTAATTTCACTTCTGCCAAACCACCACATGCACCCAAGCACAAACATACACATACACAAAGTAGCTGGCCACCCTGTGTTTTTGTTCCAAAAATAATTGAAAGTGACAACACAGAGGCAGATAATGTTTCAACTCTGTGTTTTAAAATAAATATAAGGCTGTCATCAGAGACGAGCGGGTTGCAAAGTTTTCTTTGCCAGAGCCAACAAGCACCTCGGCTGATCGAGGACTGTGTTTCATTATTGATTAGTTTTTAAGTTCTTGTTACATATTAAATTAGTATCACTGAATGCATTGGGAAAAGCCAGGCCAATTACCATCTGAAATAGCTCATCTCTCTAGAAAGCAATCTGTGCTGGGTTGTCATAAAAAGAATATGAAAATTCCAAAGGCCATTAAGAAAGCAGTGGGTATATTTTCTGATATTTTGGTATAACATCCTTGCCTAGGGAGGTTGAAACTAACTCCTTTTCCCACGTAGTGATGCCAGCTGACTGAGGAATATGCTAGTTTGGCCTACCCTTGTGTTTTAAATTCATACCCTCTAACTGTTCCAGTTTGGCAGGGACATTCCCAGTTAATCTTCTGTCAACCCACTTTCTCAGCTGCTTTTAAAATGTCCCAGTGTCTCTCTCCTCCTCCCACTTTCTCCCACTGTGCTCAGCTCATGTCAATTGATGCAAACTGAATTCAAAGTGCAAAGTTAGTTGCACTCAGTTAACTCAGCAAGGGGGAGCCCGCATGGGGTAGTGGTTTGAGCATTGGACTATGCCTAGTCAGGTTAGCCCACTGGGTAACCTTGGACAAGTCACATTCTCTCAGGCACAGAGGATAGCGACGGCAAATCCCCTCTGCAAATTAACTATGTAAATGTACTCCAGGCATCCAGGTTCAAACCCAAATCCAGGAGCACACCCAAGCTGTGAAGCTGAAATTTCAGGGGGAGTGTAACCCTATCCAACACAAGCTAAATCCTTATTCCCTGATCTGTCTTCCAACAGACCAGGAGCACTTCTGTCTTGTCCAGATCAAGTTGCATTTTGTTCATCCTCATCCAGTCCATTACTGACAGCAGGCACTGGTTTAGTACAGAAACAACTTCCTTGTAGTCAGATGGAAAGGAGAAATAGAGCTGGGTGTCATCCTGATGGCACTGAAAACTAAAATTGGATAGAAAACCTCCACCCACAATACCCATTAAAAGACATGTTGTTGTTTTGTGTCTTCAAGTCATTTCTGATTTATGGTGACCCTAAGGTGAAAACAAGGTTTTCTTGGAGAGATTTTAGAGGGAGTTTACCATTGCCTTCTTCTGAAGGTAAGAATGTTCCTTACCCAAGGGCACTCAGTGGGTTTCCAAGCAAGCATTCAAACCCTGATCTGCAGACTCCTGCTCCAACATTTGAACCACTGCACCACACTGCCCCTCCTACACAGGTATAATTTGACATTATTCCTCCATATGTCACCAAGAAGATTCCATCCCCTTCTTATGTTTCTGTTTACCTGGGAGGATTTTAAATATTAGTGGGGTGTTGCCATCTCCTACAATGCAAAGGAGCGTTCCAGGGACTTCAGTAGTTGAGTAGCAGTGCAGATGGCAATGTACCTTTTTTTCACCATGGATGAAATCCATGTCTGTCCTATTTGTCTGGTTCCTATTTATTCATTCCTTCTGTGCAAACATTTAAAGTACTGAATACTATGGTCTAGAAGTGTATGCTTGTGTGTGTGTGACAGAGAGGGGGGAGGTTCTATAAGTAACATCTCAAAATCAATTATTCTAATAAGCCATCCAAGTTACTTGGGCACTGAATACGCACCTTGGTTGTTTGTGCTTGTTAAATTATGCTGATATTAAAAGTGCGCCTTCTCGCCTTCATGAACAAGTTGCTGAAATTCTTGCTGCAGATTGTTCAGAAGTGATTTCAAGTAAATACTAGAATTAGACCTCAATAGCTTGAATACAGATCAATTTGAAAGCTCGCAATCTCTCGGTATGATATAAACAACACTCCGCAGCTTCATGTTAAAATAACCACCCTGGCTTGTTTTGATGTCGACTTGTGACCCCATTTTGCTCTTGCAGCAGGTTTCTTTCCTCCATCTGCTGCTGACTAGATCCGAGTGTTCTTCTTAAGCATTCTTATTTGCTTACGGAATCAATCTTTGCTAAGAGGAAGCCTCCTCTGCGAGACCAATTATTACTGTTGCTCATTATTTACAAGTGCCAACAACGTGCCCTGTATACTAAAGGGCAAAAGAGTTCTGTCTTTTGTAGATTTACTTTCTGGAGGAAGGGTGCCACCCTATGCAGCTCTGTTGAACTTAAAGAGGTTTGCTTCTCAATATAGGCAAAGAACTCTGGAAAGGAGTGTGGGTTCAGGGTGATTGCTGGGACATTGGGCATCAACAATGGGAGACCTGGACTTCGGATAGTACGAAATTCTGAAGTGCCCATTATGACAGCTTCCATAGCCCATGCCAAGAAGAATTCAAAAATGCAGGCAATTGTGTCAGCAAACCATCTACCCATTTTGATCTCCACCAGTGCAGGTTTTCATAAAGCTTGTTGTGTCCTTTCAAGTTGACTCTGACTTATGGACACCCTTTGTTGTTGTATTTATTTGCCATCAAGTCAGCTTTGATTTGTGATGACCCTATGAATGAGAGCTTCCAAAATCCCCCAGTTATCAGCAGCCTTGCTCAGTTCTTACAAACCCAGAGTGGTGGCTTCCTTGATGGATTCTGTCCACCTCCCACTTTACCAAGCATTATCATCTTTTCTAACAATACATCCAAAGTATGAAAGCCTTAGTTTAGTCATCCTGACTTCTAGTGAATTTAGACCCAATTAGTTGAAGGGGCTTGTCTGCACAGGTGAACAACCTCATCCTCTCCTGAAGCTGGTGCTGCCTGTTTGCACAATGCACAGCAACTTCTGGTGAAATACTGCAATTTCCCCCCATCAACCCAACTGTGCCCTGGAGTTGGCAAAGTCAGGGAAAACCCAAGTGTTCCCCCAAAACTGCAGGGTGAGCTTGGGTTTTGTGGTGTGCAAACAACTGGATTGGGCCAAATTTGGGCAGAACCAGCTCCTCGCATACCAGGAGCCATGCCATTCCCCTTCCACATGCTGAGCAGCATAGGGAAAGGGAATGGCCTGTCCCTGGAGCCACTGCTGCCATTTCTCCAGCTGTAGGACCTCCATAGACAGGCCACCCAGTACACCTTCACTTCTTCTGAGGATGGCCTGCCTTTGTGACCACTGAGAAGACAAGGTAAATGGACGAAAAAAAACCCCTCATATGGCTGGGGTCTCAGCAGTCTGCAGAGGAGATTTCTGCCCAATGCAAATAAGCATCTTCAGAAGAGGGTTTTCACTTAGGATCACAGCAGGTGAGAAAAGGGTTACACTTCCTTTCCATGACAGTTCTTCTGAACTTATCAGCACCACAACAGATGTAATTTGTAGTATAAATACTGACCTCTTAGATCAGGGTAGGACTTGTGCCTCCAGCTTTCCAGATGTTGTTGAACTGCAACACCTAGCCATCTGAGCCAGCATAGCCAATGCCGAGGAATGCTGGGAGCTGTTGGTCAACAACATCTGGAGGCCTGTGTGATTTCTGCCTTCAGTGAAAAAATACCTGATTCCCACTACTTTCTGATTTGACCCTTAAATGAAAAACAATATCACGACAATTTAAAAAGAGAAGAAAAAATAAGAACAAAAGACAGTCAGAACTGACTGGAAAACAGGGATAGTCCTTGATAATCAAGGGTATTTGTGCATAAAATCAGTGTTCATAAATTGTTTGGCACTACTTTCTCTTTCAGCAGTAAGAGACGTTACATAATGAACGCCCAGAGAGAGCTCCTTTAAATACACTTGCAAAATTACATCTTTTTGAAAGCAGTTCAGTTGTCAAATGGCGGGGGGGGGGGGGGGGCAAACTGCCAGGGATTATAATTTGGTATTAAATTAACCAAATCAATATTTATAAAAACTACACTGTGTTGATATTCTTTAAAAGTCAAATTATAGTTTACCATAAACCTGCATTAAAATATGACTTTTTCTTAGCATGTATAATTACTAATTAAATCTATTCATTAAAAAGTTTTTTCCCCTCCTTGGAAAACATACAGAACTCTATCAGTGGATCACCTCCTTCTTATCTAAATTTCCAGGACCCTCTGATGGTTTTTATTTACATTATTTGTTGAACAATCTAAACAAAACTAGTTTACTAAAAGTGGCAAAATTCTGCTACATTATATGTAAGTTTCATCCACAAATGGTAGCCAATAAACATTGATGTTGCACATTAATTTTATAAATTTATTGTTTTGCTGATTATTGGTCAATGGCCAAAGTAAATTTATTATTATTATTATTATTATTATTATTATTATTATTATATCCTGCCTCTCCAAACAGATCGAAGTGGCTAAGCATCTGTCTGTCTCATACAGAACTAACATCCAGAATCCACAAAACAGTGATACCTTTAGTGGGCCAACCAAACTGCACAAAATACATGATGCAAGCTTTTGAAGCGCCACTGACTTTTTTTCAATCAGGCAAACATGTTAAAAATCATACAGGAGCAAGAAGAAAAATGACGATGTTGGAGTCATAGGCCTACATTTTGTCAAGATGTTGCTATAGTTGTTCTTGGTTAAGATCGTACGGAGGGATATCCATGTAGGCAGAGGCCATTCCTCCTTCTTGGCCAAGCAGGCTCTGGGAGGCAAAGTGTTGCAAAGTCCAAGAAATAAAATTTAAACTCCACTAGCAACACTAAAAGAAACCTTCTTTGAGATCTAGGTTGGCTTTCCATGATGTACAGTTATAGGGATGAAACTAGAGATTTCTCAAAGCCTGCTTGCTGGCTGCAAACTACAGAATTGCTGCGTGGGTCAGCTTTTGGGGTTCATCAATAAGTTGGGTACTGCAAAGGAAGGAAAGTAATACCAACTCAAACAGCACCCAAAAAAGGACATCCACATACAAAAGGGAAACTTACATGTGCAGATGTCCCTAACAGAATTCTGACCTGGGATTTGGGCACTGGTGGACATACCACCAAAGGCAGTAGAAACCATACTGTGACCATATTGTCTAGGGGATTCTGGGAAATGTCGACTTAAAGTGTAGCTTTTCCACATTCTAGCTAGATACAGCAGTGCTTAGAGACCACAGAAATCACCATGAAAAGCCAGAAACATTTTACCTCCCTCAATGCTTAACTTTGTTTAAATGAGAAAAGTTAAGTTTGTGCGGCAGCCCTTGGGTTGCTATGGTAAAATGTGAACTCCATTCAAAGCTTTTGCAATCAGTTATTAATATACGACATGCCAGTGATTAATATTAATGGCAGCCCTCACAACAAGCCTTCTTTCGGAAAGAAATCAGGCTTAATCCTAATTCAAATTTCTAGGATACTAAAGCAATTTTAATTGATATCCCAGGTTGAGTATCCCTCAACAATAGACTCTGCAGGAGACAGAGAGCAATGTCCCCTATAATCATGGCATGAGAAAGAGAAAGCTTAGTTTATGCAGCATCAAAGATTAAGCATTAGAAATCTTGCAGAAAGATAGCAATTATGGTTTTTAAAGAAAGAATCTCAGCACCTGCATTTCTCAAAATAATAGACATCTTTTGAAAAACCGAAATATTCCGTTCAAAAATTATCTGAGGTTAGGAGATACAGGATGAAGAAAGATAAAGGATCTACTTTCCTAACCTTTGTTTTATTTTATTTAGTTTTTTGTGTATTGAGCACGCTTGAAGTGACAATTATTTATAGTTTTTTGTGGGGTTTTCGGGCTGTGTGGCCATGTTCTAGAAGAGTTTCTTTCTGATGTTTCGCCAGCATCTGTGGCTGGCATCTTTTTCTCTGAAGATGCCAGCCACAGATGCTGGCGAAACATCAGAAAGAAACTCTTCTAGAACATGGCCACACAGCCCGAAAAACCCACAAAAAACTATGGATGCCGGCCATGAAAGCCTATGACTTGACAATTATTTCTTGGAAAGCTGAACCTTAGGATCAGACTTGGGATATCTAAGTGCAAAAGGCATCCAATTCCAAAGACTGGAGCAATGGCAAATAAATGGAAGCAGAGACTATGAGCCAGGAACCAGGACATAGTCTGCAGCCCATACAAGAAGCTAATGGGAGCACCACAAATCCTATGACTGAAGGGCATGGCAGGATATGATGAGATGGGAGGTAAGAGAACTGATGATGAAGAATGACTGGAATAGAGGGCATGCTTATCAAATTTGCAAATGACACCAAATTAGAATGGGTCTCTAATACCCCAGAGGACAGGGACAGAATTCAAAATGACCTTAACAGATCAAAAAGTGGGGTCAAAACCAACAAAATGAATTTCAACAGAGAGAAGTGTTGGGTAATACATTTAGGCAGGGAAAAAAATGAAATGCACATATATACAATGGGTGACACCTCATGTGACAATAGCACATGTTAAAGGGATCTATGAGTCTCAGTAGACCACAAGCTGAATGGGTGTCAGCAGTGTGATGCAGCAGCTAAAAAGTTAATATGATACTAGGCTGCATGAATATTAATATAGTGCCCACATCAAGAAAAGTATTAGTTCTGCTCTACTCTGCTTTGGTCAGACCTCACCTGAAACACTGTACAGTTCTGGGCACCACAATGCATGAGGGATATTGATAAGTTGGAGTGTGTCCAGAAGAGGATGAGCAAAATGGTGAAAAGTCTGGAAACTACGTATTATATGAGGAGTAGCTTGGGGAACTAGGTATATTTAGCCTGCGGAAGGGAAGGTTAAAAGATGACATGATGACCATGTCTAAATATTTGAAAAGATATCATATTGAAAATGAAACAAGCTTGTTTTCTGCTGCTCCAGAGAATAGGACCCGGAGAAATGGATGAGAGCTACAGGAAGAGATTCCACCTCAACATTAGGAGGAACTTCCTGACACTAAGTGCTGTTTGTAGTGGAAAATGCTGCCTCAGAGAGTGATGGAGTCTCCTTCTTCGGAGGCTTTTAAGCAGAGGCTGGATGGCCATCTGTTAGGAGTGCTTTGATTGTTTCTTCCTGCATGACAGAGGATTGGTCTGGATGGCCCTTGGGGTCTCTTTCAACTATACAATTTTATGATTCTAAGGTAGAATCACAGGGGACAGATGTGAATATCTTCCTTTCATGTCCATCTGTCCAAAATGAAGGACAGAAAACAAGCATGGCATTATATAGCAGGTATTGAACATGGATTGGCCTTTACATTATGCCATTTTATTTTACTTATGAAGACATTTCATATTAATTCTCATTTTTTAAAATCCATAAGTGGTTTGCATTATTACAACATTAAAACCACAAAATTCAAGAAAAACAAGGTTTGCAAATCATGATAACCCAATCAAGATATTTTATTGAAAATCACTAGTGGTGACTGACTAGATTAGTATTCAGGAAAAGGCCTGGATAAACAAATAAGACCTACATCCAATTGATAATTCCTGAACTAGAACAGACCCATGGAGTCAGTTGCTACATGGTAAACTCACAGATATCCCATTGATTCAAGGTATATCCTTTAGTTGGCACTAGCAATTGGATTTAGGTCAAAATTTAAATCCAGTTGCTATTTCTAACTAGGCTAGACTCATTCAATCAATGGGAACTTGGCCGGTCAACACTTACACAAATTCCTTTAATTCAATTAGCAACTAGATTGAGATGAACTTCAGTAGACTGTGGTACAGTAAGCAGGGCCACTCTTCCAGATCACCTGTAGGAGAGTCATGGTCCATGTTGTCTATCACTTGGCTTTCATGGCCACTAGCTCTAGTAACAGTATCTCTTTTTCAAGAGCAATATTTTTGTATGGATTTTGTTCCGCAAAAAGTCCAAGCAGTTCCGTGTATTCATATGAATACTTCTAAGGCAGCCTTTCTTGATCTTTATTTCCTGGAGGAAGCCTTGAAATAATTTTAAAGTTTCAAGGGAACACCTACATAAAAATTATTATATCTACAATTTTTAAAAAGCCTATTTTTGAAAAATCGCAATCTGTTGTGGTACACACACACCAAAGCAACCACTCACAGAACTCTAGGGTTCGAGGCAACCCAGGTTGAGAAACCCTGGCCTAAAGAGTGGTCTTTTGATCTCTATCACGTTTGTTGAGGCTGTCACACTTGAGTTCCACAGATTTGCGCAAACAGCTCACTGTTATTTTAATGGCCTCTGTAATGACATCAAGAGCACTAGGGGGTAGTTAATCAATAATAATAATAATAATAATAATAATAATAATAATAATAATAATAATATAGGGTCAACTTTGACTAATTCATAAGGAGGAATTACCTGCAACCACCTAGACCCTTCACAAATTTCCCTTTACAATAAGTAGAGGTAATTACAATATAATTAAACTGGAATTATTGTGTAGTTTTCCAAATGAACTTTGCTAGCATTTTCATTAATTTCCAATAGAGCTCTTTTTTTACCTCACTTAGGATGACTAGTAGTAATAAATGGGAGTAATTGAATTGTAATTAAACAGGAATTAAAATATGATTGCCTAATGACCAATAATAGCTAAGAAGAGTCACCATGGAAACCATACCATGACAATGCATTGATCTCTACACATTTGGCAATGCAGGTGAGATGTTCTCCCTGATTTATTATGGGGCTTTCTGACTCTAGTGTCCATATTCTGGTAAAAATCTGAGAAAATAAGTTTGAAAGTTGATTAATGGAATAGTCCAGTGCCCTGGGTAAAAGTTGCATTGATCCTAGCTCCTCCATATCATCACTGTATTGCCACTGTTAATGGTAGATACCATCTGAATGGTAAAGCTATCTAAAAGACTGCATCTCCCTCTGTAAGGGCTTTCTCTCAGTCCATCCACCATCACAAGTACATTTCGTGAAGACACAGGAGAGGGCCTTCTTGGTGGCCGGTCCCAGGCTATAGAATTATCTCCCATACGAGTCCACATTCTTCTCTCTTTCAACCAGCAGCCAAAGGCTGACTGTTAACAGGCTGTTGCAGAATGTCTTTTAGTGGGCTATATTTAGTGGAAAATGCTGTACTTCTATCTTCATTTTGTGTCAAGTTGCTGGTCCACTTATGGTGACCTCATGAATTGCATAGGATTTTATAGGAATTCTGAGAGGTGGTTTTGCTAGTTCCTTCCTCTGAAATATAGCCTACAGGTCCTAGTATTCACTGGTTGTCTCCCATGCTGATGTTACCTACCCATGGTTTGCCCATGCAAACATCCCTCCTCAGACCCTTGCAACAACCTCTCAGTGATGTGATATGAAAGTTTAATACAGTCAAAAACCAGCACTATTTTACAGGCAACAGAAATATATATAATAAGCAATAAGATACTATTCTAGATAAAAGCACACAGCTAAAACAAAAATAAATATGCATATGTATGTATGCATGTATGCGTGTGTGTGTACATGCTCACAGCCTCAAGAGGAGGCAATGGCAAATCTCATTTGAACAAATGTTGCCAAGAAAAACCCATTAGGGTTGCCATAAGCCAGAAACTGCTTGAAGGCACACAGCAAAGCAGCAAAATGTGTGTGTGTGTGTGTGTGTACACACACATACACCCTGTAATATTTAAAAGAAAAAGTCCCAAATTCCAGCTTTTTATTATTTTATTATTCACAATCACATTCCTAAAAGAAAGAGCAGATGCACAAAATCTTACCACTTTGGACATAAACTAAGAATTCAGATCTAACAATGGATAATACAGGTAGAAATGTGTCAGATCTTCCTAGATGTTTCTGGAGAACTGGGATAATCAAGACACAAATCATGATGATAGAAAGGACAGCGCAACAATACATGGATGACAGTTTCTACAGTACCAGGTTTCTACAATATTGTTTCTACGATACCAGGTTTGAAGGGACATGAAACAGTCTTGGATGGAGATCTTAGCTTTGTTTCATGGATGTCAAGAGCTGTCACGGCTGAAAAGATGAGCCTTTGGTTTTGTGTGTAGCTGCTCCCATGTGGTCAGCTGCTAAACTGCACATCTGCCCAAGGAGACAAGCTGCCCCTACTGTTGGGCAGAGAGAGCCAGCTGCCACCTTCACTTTTCTCTGCTCTTGTGGTACAGCCTGGCAGCAACCAGGAGCCAGCCACAAACTGCTTTGCAGGCCAGATCTAGCTCACAAGCTGCCAGTTGGCCTCCTCTGATATAATGTCATTAGGAATGCTCGACATTTATTTAGATGTTCTTCCTAATTCCAAGAGAACAATGTTTTAAGTCCCTGCCAATGACTCTCAGTCTCTAACTTGAAGTAATGCCATGACACTTGAGGGTTAAGACTAGCCAGACAGAAGGAGACTTAATAAGAGGGAAAGAGGAAAAATGAATTAGAATGGAGGAAAACCAACAGGCAGCAAAGGGAACAAACTAAATTACATTTCATACAGGCTCATGCATTCATTTGGCTGGAAGGAGGAGAAAATGGAGCCAGAACTTGGAATGTTTTTACTCTAAACAGTGCATCAATCCATTGATTAATCTTACACTTTGTTCCTTATGAACCTGGTCTGGAGCCATGAGCACTGCTATGAAAAGAAGAATATAGCCAAAAAGGAACTCTTAAAAAGTTGGCAGTCATTTCAAGGTGCTGCGTCTGGCCAACAGGAAGGAGATGGTTTCTCCAGGGAAATCCAGAGTGCTATAAACCGATTTTGCAAAGCAGTCCTGCTCTCTCTCTCTCTCTCTCTTTTTAATAAGGTGCAGATCTCGGCTAAGGCAAGGTTTTTCGTACAGCAGTTCATGGCTTGTAAACCCACAAACCCATCGATAAAGGTAAATGGAAATGTCATTTGTGCTGGGTGGGAAGAGAGTACTGCTGGATTGTTTAGCTGGAGCTGAATTTCCTCACGATGTAATGCAATTACGTTTACCAGTGGTTTCCATTGTGAAGCTTACCAGCTGCCCTGATTTTCATCAGGACTATCCATAAAATCAAGATGTCCTCAAGGGAGATAGCCATTCCTTTCAGAGTGGGGTGGGAACCCATGTCAATCTTTAAGATTTAAGAATATTTAAGGTAGATCAGGAAAAGTGGGCAGCTGTAGAAGGTTTGAGGGGGCACATTAGCCCCCTGGAGATCTTGGAGGCCACAACTCCACTGTACCCCAAAATTTATTTGCCACAAAATGCCCCCACACTTCTTTTACAGGGCATTGTCACATGTTTTCACTCCTTCCAGGCCATTTTAGACTCAGAAGAGGCCTTTTTAACAACAGGATATGAATAGACATTACTTCCTATTCGCTTTCTGTTTCTAAAAAAAAAGACATCTCCTGGGCCTAAACTGGCCTGAAGGGTCAAAAAGTAGCAAAATTGCCCCTAGAGGGCATTTGGAGGCAAAGATAATGCTCCTGGGGCCTTTGGGGGCAACAAAAACAGCCCTGGTTCCACATACGTTCCATGGGCCACACTTTGCGTACCCCTGATCTAGACTAACACCTGGAGCAAATTAAGTACACACTAACACAGAAGCAACCAACCATCACTTCCTCTGAGTACCCATTACTGAGACATAAAAATGAGAGATGGGATTTGTCTCCATATTCCTTTTCACAGAGTTCGTGGAAGCACCCATGTAGCTGTTTGGGAGAATGATCTTATTAGACAAGATGGACTTTGGGTCCAACCCAACTGGGCTCTTCATCCTCTTCCTCCTCTTCCTCCTCTTCCTCCTCTTCCTCCTTCTCATTTGTCTTCCTCTTATCATCCTCTGATATAGATAAGCACTTCCGAGCCCATTCATTTTGATCAGCTTTGGCCAGACCCACTCAGCTGTATCAAAGCAACAGCATCTGGGGCTCTTCAATCAAACCCTATTTAGACCTGGAACTTGTCACACAGTACAGTGGGCTCTTGGTTTGGTTCCAGGACTCACACCCCTTGGATACCAAAATTTGTAGATGCTCAAGTCCTGTTAAATACAATGGTGTAATAAAATGTTGTCCCTTATATAAAATGGCTAATCAATGTTTCCTTTTTGGAATGTATCCTTCTTTGGGAATATTTTCAAGACGTAGATTATTGAATCCATGGATAAAGAATCTGTGCATACAGAGGTCAGACTGTATTTTGTTAGGCACAGCACATCTGGGGCATTGCTCAGAGAAGGATTGCCAGTGCTTGTGGTCCATGTCAAATGAGTAAGGTTGATCTCCTCACAATCTTTCCAACAAAGCACATACATGTTGAAATGACAGCTACGATGAATAGCCTTCTATCTTATCTGCTGTTTCTCATGCAGGGATAGGGAAGACTATCATCAAGAGCCAGGACTTGAATCACATATGGGAGGTGACACATCCTTCTTCGGCAATCTCTCTCTCCATTTATCCCACCTCATTAATTATTACCCATCCAGATATCTACTTGGAATTATAGTTTTGCTTCTGAAATTGCATTTCTCTGCCACCAGCAAGAGGCCAGTGCCCTGGATCCAGCTGCCTCCTTACTAATCTTAGGACTTCTAATACAAACAGATCTCCCATTCAAAAGAGGAGCAAAGAGAGGCAAATCTTAACAAGTATTCCATTAATTTCCAGTATATAGTATGCCAAATGTGGCATGGAATCTTTATCCCACTTCAATGTAAAGGTCATCTATTTGTTCATTAAATTCTCTTCAAACTATATCATGGGGCTGAGTAATTTTCTTTTTCTCCCCCTCATCCTAATATAGTACACTCCTATCAGATTCATTAGACATCTGCTGATGAATGGATTTGAACTTGCAATCTGTAAAACATCAGGCAGGCAGGTTAAGAGCAATATTTCCAGGGCTTGGAAACTATATGCACTTAAATCTTTGTAGAGAGGCCTATTCTCTCTCTCTCTCTCTCATGTGTGTGTGTGTGTGTGTGTGTTTGATCTGGTTCTTGACACATAATTCAAACATGCCTGTTGTAAAAATTTACAGGGTTGGATCTTAGTATCACCATCAATAAATCATCATACTTGCAAAATACCATGTCTGTATGTAAACACATTCAGAGGCATATTGCTACATAGTGCTACATATAATGAAACCAAGAGGTAGTCATTTGTGTGTGTAAAACTTCACATTATTTGTGTGTGTATATACAGGCTTTGAAAGAATCCCAATGTAGAAATGGGATGAAACTTGTATTGGGTCGGGTAGGATGAGGATTATAGAAAGCATAGCAGACATATATGTGTATTCCTCATTTTAAAAAGGGGTTGGGAGTGTTCCCAGACTCATAGAATCTCTGAGTTGGAAGTGACTGCAAAGGGCATCTAATCCAACCCCTTGCTTTGCAAGAATACACAACTCAAGCACTTCTGCAATATATTCATCCAATCTTTGTTTTCGGAAGAGGAGTTCAAGACAATCTATTCATTCTCGAATTGTAAATACTGTAAAAAGCCTTGGGGCTAAGACAGGGTATTAATGATAGAGTAGAATAATAAATAGAATTACCTTTTGAGGGCCCAACTTCTAGTAGCAAAGGAGCTATCCAAGGTCCTGAATATCACCCAAAGAAATGTTTGACACCTTGGCTTGGACCATTCCTTTGGGGATTAAACCAAGAATGTATTCACCATCCCACTTACATTAGAACCACTCACCATAACTGAGAAGATGAGAAGAAATATGACTATGTATGGGGCAAGTCTCTCAATAAGGTATGAATATCCCACATCCACACCCATTTTATGTTTTTTTTATTTTATTTATTTTAAGGTTGTTGTTGTTCTCCTGTCACCATTGCTGAGTAGGCAGCAGAGAGCAGAGTTTACAGATGGAGGTTGTGGAGGTGAAAAGGTCAACTTTGCACAGAATATCCATCTCCCCTGCAAAAGAAGGACTTTCGTGGCTAATAAAAAACACATTGGAGGCTGCTAAGAACTCTCACTTGAGTTTCGCTACTTTAAATGATTCTCTGAAAAGAAATCTAGACAGGCTTTTTTTTTTTGGCTTATGTTTTGTATATGCACTCATTGCTCTCTTATAGTAATTTCCCCCAACAGATGCAAAAATTGCTTAGGGAAGCATTGGCACGCTAATTTGCAGGTGCCCTCACTGCTACGTTTGTTATGAGCAACTCTGTGCCTCTTGCAGGAGATTCCTGTTTCTCTTGGATTTACGATTCTAATGAACCCCAGTTGTTAGCCATGGCAGGGAAAGCAACATTGTGACATTATGGATGAAAGATCTGAGCACCAGTGGAGGTATACATGAAACAAAACTGCCAGTTATCATCTCTTGACGCTTTCAGCTTCCACTAGGTCAGAGCCATGGTTATCCAACTTTACGTTTGGTAGCTTGTTTGTTCAAGGAAACTCTTGAGCATCTGCCATGGAGTCTTTATGCACTGCAAGGGATTCTGGGGCATTCCAAGGTCATAGAATCATAAAAATAATTTAATTGGAAGAGACCTCAAGGGCCATCTAGTCCAATCTCCTGCCATGCAGGAATACACAATCAAAGCACCTCCAACAGATGGCCATCCAGCTTCTGTTTAAAAACCTCCAAAGAAGGAGACTCCACCACACTCCAAGGCAGCACATTCCACTGTCGAACAGCTCCTACCATCAGGAAGTTCTTCCCAATGTTGAGGCGGAATCTTTTTGTAGGCCCACAGTTCAGATTAAGCAACAGCCACACTTCCCTCACATCAAAGGTGGGCATCTTTGGGCCTCCCAATGTTTTTGGACTGCAACTCTCATATTCTTTCATTATTGGCCATGCTGGCTTGGGATGTTGGAAATCTTTAAATATTTAAATCCTGTCTAAATAAAAAGGTTTTTGCCCTACTGGTGGAAAGAGATCAGAGCAAGGGCTAGTCTTATGCAATCTGGGATCTGTTACCAGAAAGGCTCTTCACCAAATGTGTCTGTGATGGTGACAGGATTGATAATATCCCCCCAGGATATTGAAACCCCAGGTAGATTAATACAGAGACACATGGGAGATTACCGCACTACACTCTTATAGTGTTGCTATTCCACTTTTACTGCTCTGGCTGCCTCCTGATGCATTCTGGGGTTTGTAGTTCAGTGAGACCTAAGAGCTCTCTGGCTGAGAATTCTAAATATTATATTTTAACTATACTGAGAGATTTTTTTTTAAAGCTCCGATTCCATCATAGGTAAATATTAAGCTATAATAGGTCTTGAAATGTGTATCATGACAACCAGGCCAGATACCCTCTTCTCTGTTGTTCCATAGCAGCTTTCCAGAAATGCAAACTCCTGGTCCACTCAAAGAAATCACCTCTGCAGCTGGGTACTGTAAGTTTGAGTCACTGTCAGCTGATTCCCAAGGGCCAATGGGACTCTGCTGCTCCTGAACAACTTGATGCATGAAACCCTTCCTAGGGTGCATCTACACTGTAGAAATAATGCAGATAGACACCATTTTAACTGCCATGACTCCATTGTGCAGAGTCCTGAGATTTGTAATTTTGTGAGGCACCAAAACTCTTTGGCAGAGAAATCTACAAATCCCAGGAGTGGAGGTCCAGTGTAGATGCACCGCCTCACCTACTGCTGTCCCTACCTCCTTTTCCTTCACATTCAGTGCTTGCTTTGCTTCTATGTGGCCAATTCTGATCTAAGTGGACAAAATAGTTTTGCATATGCCCTAACCAAAGCTACATTTCAAAACTATTGTGGTGGTATGTCGTATCATTAGGACACAGCTGCATCATATATTTTGGTGAAACAGCCTGGAGGGCAAATCCAAGGGGAGGAACCATCTGCTTGAGCTATTCAAAACTGCTAGGACCAAAATTTTAACCATTTCTCTAGTCACCTCCAAGTTTAATGTCCTTTACTATGTACTTCTACAGTCAGTTATTTTATATACTTGTGTTAACCCCACCTGCTCTTTTTGACTGCTCTATTGAGAGCACTGAAGTTCTTGTAATAAGACTCAGAAGATCACCCTCTTGACTCTCACCTCCTTGACTGTGTTATGGCCCATAGAGTTCACTGTGAACTAGGTCACAAGGCATCCAGAGAGCTGTTATTCTCAGTGAGAATGGGAAATGGCTTCAGCAGCCATTAATGTTTTCAAGGCAGGATGTCAGCCAAGGCCAACTTTTGATAAGAAGGGTATGAGAAAGGTTGAAGGGAGTTAACGGATATGGCATGGCAAAACAGAGGGGAAAAATGGAAGGGGCAGACAGTAATGCTTGATATGAAAGAAGTCATGTATAAGGAAGAACTATTTGAATTTGCCATGTCTGGTGCTCTAGAGTGGAAATTAAGGAAGGAGAGTGTATAGTGAATGAGCTAACAGGGCTTTCCAAGATGTTCTTTGAAAGCATTAAGAATCTACCATCAAACCAGATAAAACGAGGAATGCATTTTCCCTGTTTTTCTTCCACAATGGAATTGCCTCAGAGATGTCTCTCTTAGTGATCAAACTTGTAAATTTAGCCCATGACCAATCACAAAACAAAATGGGGTTGGACTGGATGGCCCTTGGGGTCTTTCCTAACTCTATGATTCTATTATTCTTTCAATGATAGAAACCAGTTCCCCAAGTTATAATCAGTGTGACTTTAATTTCCTTAGAATGAATTTTGTTCATTGTATGTTGACAAACTGAAGCATGTCTGGAGGAAGGTGACCAAAATGGTGAAGAGTCTTGAAGATATGCTTTATGAGGACAGACCTAGGGAGCTGAGTATGTTTAGCCTGGAGAAGAGATGGTTAAAAGGTGATATGATAGCCCTGTTTAAGTATGTAAAAGGATGCCATATTGAGGAGCAAGCTTGTTTTCTGCTGCACCAGAGAATAGGACATGGAACAATGGATGCAAACTACAAGAAAAGGGATTCCACCTAAACATTAGGAGGAATTTCCTGACAGTGAGAGGTGTTTGACAGTGGAACACACTCCCTCAGAGAGTGGTGGAGTCTCCTTCTTTGGAGGTCTTCAAACAGAGGCTGGATGGCCATCTGTCAGGGATGCTTTGATTGAGAGTTCCTACATGGCAAATGAGGTTGGACTGGATGGCCCTTGTGGTCTCTTCCAATTCTATGATTCTGTTATTACCACTAGTAGCAATAGCAGTAGCACTACTGATAGTTATGCCATTAGTTAGTGAAATCTTAATCACTCTATCATACAATGTATAGCAACCGTTATATGGCGGATATCTCTGGATATCTCTGAATAACTTTGCGTAAGAGTTGCAATAAATATACTGAAGCAACGTCCACACTTTATTTAGCCTGAACCATATTGGTTAGCTGTAACTAGAATAGACCCACTGAATCAATTATTGAATGCTAAGTCAAGTCTCAGTGATACAGTGAGACCCTTCTATTTGGAATTCAAAGCTTCATTTTTAGATTATGCTGATGTGTGTTGTCTCACCTTCTTAGATAAAGAGGTATTTCGACCATTCTTTTAAGAAGTCCCTTTCCATCTGCAGTCTTGACAAGGACTTCTCTTTAAAAATAATTGTTAAACATTTCAAACTGTGTTGGCCTGATTAATCACAGGCAATCTCTTAGCCTGTCAAAATATTTTTGAGTCAATTAATCTAGCCAGTCAGTCAACATAGTTTTTGCAGCCTTAAAGAACATTATTCATTCTCATTCTTTCTCTCTCTCTCTCTCACTCACACACACACACGCGCACACACACACACACATATATATATATATATATATATATATATATATATATATATATATATATCTTCCCATTCTAAAACAACATTGTTTTCTAACCACTGTATTTCCCTGGAGTGTCTGGACTTTCTCTAGAAACAATGCCAACTTTCTTTTTCAGAGTTTATTTGCTGCACTGTTTATTGTGAGTTATTTCCTTTCTCTTTCTTTGCTCTTTCGTCATCTCTTTGGCTCTCAGCATCATCTGTCACTCTGTTCATTCCCTGCAAGGGCAGTGGCTGAACTGAATTTCAAAACATTGTTAGGCATGGTAGGAAAGAACAAAATGAAAGATGATACCTTGAAGAGGACAGGGAGATGGAAACCTAGGCCAAAGTGGTAATGACACCTGGCATTATGGTTGCCTGTAGTTTTCTCTAAGAAGAATTTGTTTTTGGGTGTGAAAGATTTCTAGTAATGCCACTTGGTGATACATTCAGGGAGGAATGAACCATGTGTTTTCTGTGTGCCTCTACATCTACAATGACACCACACATGCAACTCTGCTTCCACAACCCTGAACTAAATGTGGATGTTGTGCATCAGCCAAAGCAGAAAATAGGTGGAGAATTGTTCTCTGCTTCCCATAATATGAGAAGATGAGGTCATCTGAGATAGCTGAATGATGGAAGATTCAAGGCAGATAAAAATAAGAATTTCACACAGCACACAGTTTAGGGTTCACATGTGTTCTCCTTTTCCAGGTTGTGTCCTCTTTTTCACAGTTAAAATTTCTGTCTGGGCAGATTTCTAAAATGTCCAGGCTTTCTTACAAGGTTTGAACTGGAGGAAGCAGACCATCCAATGACTTCTGGGATGAGTTAGAACTCACCTGTAGTAGAACTCACCTGTTGAAATGGGAAGAGGAGGAGCAGGACACACCAGATGAGGAAAGTCCCCAAAACAGCCACTCTCAGCCCCATAGGGATTAGTGAATGACCCAGTGGTTTCCAACCTGCATTATTTCTGCAGTGTAGACACAGCCTACATGTTTATAAGTGTGACTGAATTGAAGTTGAAGAATTCATCGATGTCGTGGATATATACATACTGTAGCATTATTGACAAGCATTTATTCATTATTTACTTTATTTATATGCGTTGAGGGAGGGCGATAATTTCAATAGATACAGTATGTTTTTGCAATATTTAAGAAACACTAAATTTAAACTTTCCAAAAATAAAAATAAAAAGACTACAATGAGGACCAAAAGCATTCTACACCACATTGCATGATAGCATTTTAATTGTCCTGACTCAGTCCTATGAATCTTAAGATTTGTAATTTGGCAAGGGACTCAGAATTCTCAGCCCTGATGGACACTTCTGAAATGTTGTCTAAAAGGAAAAGTTCACCAGATTAATAGGATATGATTACAGTCAAAGTAGTCTTAGGCTGCCTATAACCTTATAGTGTAGATATCCTCCAAGATATATGGCCAAGTAAATTTAGCCAAAGGAAGATGTCACACTACATTCTTGATGGGGGGGCGGGGAATGTGGTTTATTTTTTTCCTTACAGGATAATATGTGGGAAATCTTTCAGACCAGTGGTAGTGGTAAATACATCCAAGTTTTATTGTTCCACCTCGCTTTGGTTTTCCAATTGCAGCCCAAGAGTTCCTGTTTTCCTTTATTTGTCTTACTTTATTTTTGTAAAGTGATGTGGACAATAGAGATGGTGCATGGGGAAGGAAATCAATTCTCTTGTCTCCCAGCAAAGCCTAGTCCCTACTAAGCTGTTATAACTTTAAGAGCGTGGAGGCAAATATTGGAAAGAGGTTACTGTAAAGGTCGTGCAGCAGGTTAGATGTGTCATTGGATAAGTGATGGGATCACATCTGGAACAGTTTGGCGAATAAATAAAACGGCCGCACTCATATATCACTGCCCACCCTTCCGATCTGTAAGGGAAAGAGAAAATAAATTCTCTAATAACCTTGTAAAGCACATAAAAGATATTGAATACACCCGTGACATTCTGCAGCTATAACTGACTGTGTTAAATAATGATTTCAAAAGCAGCAAAGGTGGAGGGGGGAGGGAGAGAAAAGATTGCCACACCGCATGAATATTACTTCTAAAAAAATAATTATCCTTTTATGGGTTATTTATTTGCTGCTTCTTGGGTAGCTTGGAATAACACAATTTGGAGTGTTTAACTGTGTGCTGCAGAACTATACTTTTGTTTTGGATACACTCTCCCTCCTGCCCCCAAATTAGTCATACGTTTTATACATAGGGGGAAATAGATTTCCCCTGTTGATACCCAATTCTGCATTTTACCATAGCTGTGTTCTGCCTTCTGCAACTAGCATTAATATTGGATTTTTTAAAAAAATAAAAAAACCCTCTTTGTTGCATTCCAAAGAGCTTAGGAAACCCATGGGTCTAAAATCGCTTTCCGTAGGCCAGTCCGTTACTGGCTATTGAATTAAGATAACTACAGGCTGTGTATTATTTTACAAGGCTATTAATAATAGGCCCCAGTGTATTGTAAAACATCAATGGAGGGGATTGAGTGACTTCAGTCACCCATGAAATGTGTAATGTTAATAACAGTCTTGTAAAAAGGCATTTGGCAATGAGCAACCCTAAACACCTATGGGGAAATCCTGCCTGTTTGATGCCAAGGGAAGTCATTGGTAACTGATCATGTAGGCCTTATGGTCAAATGAGATACTCCGTGGAGTAAAAGCGCTTTTATTCAAGAACACTGAAAGGTAAAACAAAAACAAAAGGTCGAGCGTTGAGTTGCTCTTTTCACCTTACTTTTAAAACAGATTACAGTGTGTGTGTTTGCGTGTGCATGTGTTTGTGTGTGTGTGTGTGTGTGTGAGAGAGAGAGAGAGAGAGAGAGAGAGTATTTAATAATTTTTATTTATTAAAATATTAATGTGTCTGTGTATTGTGTGCCATAAAGTCGTTTCTGACTTATGGCGACCCTAAAGCGAACCTATCATGAGGTTTTCTTGGCAAGGTTTGTTCAGGTTTGCTTTGGCCTACCTGTGAGGCTGAGAGCATGTGACTTCCCCAAGGTCACCTGGTGGTTTTCATGGCCGATCTAGGAATCGAACCCTGGTCTCCAGAATCATAGTACCTTTCTTTTTTTCTCTATATGTGTGTGTCTGCACTTGTGTGTGATGCTTTCCATGTAGTGTCCAATAAATGTTGGATTGAAGGGCCATCTAGAAATGTTTGAAACTAAAAACAATCCATCCATAATTCTAAAAACAAAGGCCATCAATTTATGCAACCACCCATTGTGCTGCACAATCTGTTACCCCATCCCATCACAAACCAAGGATGCCCAGGAAGAAATTAATATGGAGGAAAGATCAAGATAAAGCAAGCAAGGATCTACAACTTGCCATCTGCCATCGCAGCAACTGAAAATCCATGGTACCCTTGACAATACCTTGGATTGGCTCATGTAGTTAGTTGTGAGCCTACATTCACATATAGATTCTTCACCAGGATCTGCAATATATTAGCAAAAAGAGAGGTATAAACAGCTGAAATTCTCAGATTCTTCCATCAACCTAATGAGAGCACTAAATCTCTTGTGTAGGACTTCCTCTCTCCAAGACTGCATTGGAGGTCAGCCAGAGGTAGGGCATCTGGGGGCATTGATTCATATCCACCAAATCCAAGGCAGGCCATTACATCTGTGATATGTAGCATTGGCATCATTTCTAAGGCTGAACAAATGGGTTAAAAAAACCCATCCCCACTGAATATTTTTACTAATGCGTCTACTCTTTCCATTACTTCTTTCTTTCTTTTTGAAGAGCTACGGGGTACAGGGGGGGGGAGAGAATGCAATATTTTGGGGTTGTTTTTTTTTTTAAGAGAACCAGAAATGTGTGAGTGAGAGAGAATGGGGTCTGAGGGTGTTGCTGGCAGGGGGAATGGGTGTCTAGATGGTGGTAATTGATAAGGACACAATGAAATGAAGTAATTTCCCCTACCTCTACCCTGCCTGTTTGTCGGAGGCCTGTGTGCTGGGGAAGGAAGGAAAATGGGGTAATCTGACACTCCTCAGAAAAACCTGTTCTTTCTCCAAAGTTATTAAGATTTCCAGGAGTGCTGGCAGAATTTTGGAGGGAGTCCATGTGAAATGAGGAAACTTGGCTATTCCGAAAACATTGTAGAAGGACTTTAAAAATTGAACTGATTTATGCTTTGTAATGTTTTCAATACTGTGTAAATTAAGTTGGAGTTCCTGGGCAGACTTCAAGAAGTAATTTTATATGTTCCCAGCCATGAAAGGACCAGAAAGAAATCTTATTGCATTGTAAGAGTGCGACTTGCATTAAGAAGTCCTTATATACTTTGCATCCCGTAACATGTTTAAAGAAAGAATATACGGAGGGAGGAGAAGGCCTTGCTTTGGTGCATCAAAAGTTGCTCAAGAATACCTTGAGGTTCTGACAGCTCTTCAGAGTCCTGTAGATCTCTTTCCTGAGATGTGTTAGCAATGTAAAGCTTCAACATGTTCTTTAGGGTTGAATTCAACATAGAACCACTCCTGAGAGAGACAGAAACATTCAGGAGACCCATTGTTGAAAGAGGATCTCCTGTTAATTTGGAGAGTGGACGTCACAGGTTTCTTTGCATGATATCTGTGCCATATAAGAGGAGTCTGTGTACAAGTCAAAGACATTTTCAATTGTAGTTGGCTTGATTATCTTCTGACACTAAGGTGGGGCAACTGAAATATAAAGCTGAACTCTAGTAAGACAGAAGGGCCCACTAGTATATTAACATGCAAGCACCATTGCTTGCTGTTTCACATGTGACAATAGGGTTGCCAGTTTGGGATTATTCAAGTCTCTGCAATTTCTGAATCAAAACTTGCAGAGCTAGGGACAACTCCTGGTAATATCATTAATTGTTCTGCATTAAGTATCCACCACCGTGGCTCACAGTTTGTCATTAAAACAGAGAGAGAAGGAGAAGGAAGGAGAGAGAAGAGAGAGAACACATTTTCCTGAAATCTTAGCTAAAGGGGATATCTCCAGATCAAAGTGAAATGAGAAGACCATTCCTTTTCACTTACTTAAGGAAACAGGATAAGGAACATTTAATCTAGTCTACTTGCTTCTGAGCAGAAGGTAAGTGAAGAGCAGAGCAGAGAGTAAGTCCTGACATCACAAAAACAAGGAGGGAAGGAGGAAGCTCACTAAGTGAATAGATAAACCCCTGAAGAGTATTTGCAAATGTTAATGACAGATCCTTGGAAATGGTAGAAAGTTGTTGCTCTGTAGTTACTGATACATTGCCCAAGATCCTTTTGGTAGCTGGACAGTTTAACTTAAACTGTCTGCTGGGGTCCACATTCAGTCTCAGTGCTCAAGGTCCATGTTCATTTGAAGGTCATGGATGTGAAGTTGCACATGTAGAGTCATTGTGTATGGAGATGTACATACCCAGCTGATGCATATCCAACTGACCTTGCCAAAATTGGCAATAGTAGTCCTTTAATTGTGCATTCCATTGCTCAGTTTTACCATTCAACACAAGGTTTCTGTAGCACAATAATATGGACATTTGCACTATGCATTCCTGATGTGTGATCTCAGCCCTTGTCTTTTGCCACCTCCATGCTAGCAATCATGTTTGCTCAGCCAGAGTGCTACACTGAATCAGTATAGCAATGGGCATCTTCTTAACTGGAGGCCACTTGATTCTGATGAGCAGTATAAAAAGCCCAGGAAAACATCATTACAGCAGGTGGGAAAATATGAAAAATGGCAACTTAGGAGAAAATTAGTTTCTTCTCAAACCAGGGAAGAATAATCAAGAAATTAGAAGAAGCTGACGGAGGTTGTAAAGAGGCACTAGAGTCGAATGGGAGATGCTAAAATGAAAGATGAGCTAGCTTCTGAACTTCCCTTTGAGATTTTAGAGCACGTTTTGTGCAGGTGAAGAGCTTTCTCCACTGCCAGACACAGTAAAAGATTTCAGAGAGGGGAGATGGCATAAAAGAATTGCAGGAGCAATCAGAATTTCCATTTGGTGGTATTTATCATGCCAAAGATGTTTCAGGTGCTATTACGACAGAACGGTCAGGAGCCAGGAGAACATGAAAGTTAACATAGATGCTGACTTGATGGGTTGGCCTCTATGCTCACCTCCATCAATGGCTCCTTCTGCTCTTTCCTTCTCATTGGAAGAGCCTGAACCCAAGGCTGGCTGGCCCTATCTTCATCTGGAAAGTGGAGCACAAAAGCAGCAACAGACTAGAAGTGGAAAGTACACTAGATGTCATTCTCAAAGGTAGTCTGCCCAAGGATTTGGTGCAAAGGGTTGACTCAAGATGGCTCCAGACGTGCCTGTTGTCAGTTGCCGGTCTGGTCAGCTTTTATACTTGATATGGGAGTGGTTGCTATCCTGTCCTTTGCCACAGGCAGCAAATGTCCTGAGTCAGCCCTGCACTCTTGAAGAAATACACATTTGGCCAGTGTTGCGGGAACTAGAAAACACCCAGTTCACACCCTCCAACTGTCGTGATTTGACAGGGACAGTCCTGGTTAATCTTCTGTTGTCCCACTTTTTAACGCTAATTCTAAAAGGCCTCTCTCCACCTCCCAAAAATGTGGAACCCTTTGTCCTCTATTTACTTCAGCTGGTGCAAATTCAGCAGGAAGGAAAGAGGAAATCTTGCCCTTCGCAGTAGGCTTGGGCAAAAGCAAACTGTTGCAACCTCTCCTAGCATGTGTATTCTTCCTCCTTAATTACTTTTGCCTTCTTGACCACACTCTGATGCTGCTTGGCTACATGTGTCCTGGTTTTCATCTATAAAATATTGAAGGTTATGCCAATCACACTGCCACTGTGTTGGCCTTGCATGGAAAGCCTGGTTGGAATCAGGAATCAATCTTGGAATCAGTGCTTCCACACTGTAAAATTAATGCACTTTGACACCACTTTAACTGTAATGGCTCCATCCTATGGAATCCAGGGAGCTCTTGTTTGTTGTGGCACCGAACTCTCTGACAAAAAAGGCTAAATACCTCACAAAACTAGAAATCTCAGAATTCCATAGGACTGAGCCATGGCACTTAAAATGGTGTTAAATTGCATTATTTCTGCAGTTCAGATACAGTAGACTCTCTTGAGTGAAGACAATATATTCATTATGGATATTATATGTCTAATATAGAGAGAAAAATAGGGGTCTGCTGTCTATGGCTATGTGACTACTGTATGACAAAAACAGCAGGAAGAGGATGACCAAAAAGTTTAAATAACTTCAGAGAATCCAGATTATCTGCTCTATCCATAGTATCCTCTGTAAGCACTTGATTTCATGTGCAAATGTAGTTGTATATCTTCTCCACTTCCAACATTTTAGCACTAGCAGCCAAGGATTTTTCAGATCTAACACTTCTCCTGCAAAGTCCAAAATCCTCCTGTGGCAGATGGATGAAACGTAATTTAACATCTAAACTGTTGGATACACACATCTTCTGTTGCTTAAAAATATTAACTGGCACGGGTGTTAAGTAGAGATTGCCCAAACAGACTTACAACAAAGGGACTTGTATTCTGTTTTTGTTGGGCTTTACCACAAGGTTGATGAGGTGAATGATTTGTTTTCAGGAGGAGAGATGTGCCTTGAGGGGATCTGCTGTGAGGGTGACTGATTTTTGTTTGTGCTCCGCTCGATAAGGGATATTTGGCAAGCCAACTTGGCTTTTTTTTTAAAAAAATGATATTTTGTGAAGCTTTGCATCAGAGATTAATGCACAAGGAATAGATGGGGAAGGGGAATTCAACAGCAGATGCAGAGAAAAAGCTGCATAAAGAACAGGTATCAAAAGAACACCTATGAATCAATACAACTCATCCAGTCTCAAAATATCTCCAAGGCTCTTATAACACCCATGGGGGGGGGGGGGGTAGAGACCCAAATGAGATAGTACAAACTTGATCTACATGATACATACCCCTGGTGATGTTTGGTGCAGATGTCCATAAAAATGATAATGTAACAGTTTCTGGGAGCAATATTTGGGAACCAAGAAGTGACTACCTGTATATTTCCACCCACAATGGGGAAAAGCAACAGGAGAATGTATGAGGCTCCTTAGCCTAACTTCACTCCCACCAGCTTTGCCTCCAAAGGTTTCTCTTGGTTTCAAAAATGAAGAGTAGATGTTTGGAATTCTTGATGGAACCACATCATATTTAGGCTGCTGTCACCCTTCAGAATTGATGGAGTTTGACACTACTTTAACTATCATGGCTCCATCCTGTGGAATCCTAGGATTTGTAGTTGGTTGTGGCACCAGATCTCTCTAACACAGGAGGCTAAAAAGCTCACAAATGAGGGCCACGATAAACTAGAAATCCCAGAATCCCGTAGCATTGGTCCATAGAGGTCCATTAATGGTGTCAAACTGCTTTATTTCTGCAGGAACCATAGTTGCACATACAGAACACTGTGCATTGCCATTGTGCATTGCAGTTGCTTCTTGCAGTTTCACATTGTCCACTGTGCTTGTGCCTTGGGTATTGCAGTTCCACATTGCACAGCATCACCCAGCCATTGTTATGTGTTGCACAATGTTACTGTTCTGCATGGGAGTTGCATAGCGCTGGTGTAGCACATCTCCACATGCAGATGTTTCCATTACACGGAGGAGATGTTGGTTGCAGCCACTCTCTGCTAAGTTGTCAGAAGCAACAGCGAGGTCATAAAAAATGTTGTCGTGTCATTTTCATGGAAAGCCAAATGAGGTTCCATCACTTACCCTGCTTGTGCATTCCAGTAAGTGTCATCCCTGCTCCAGCTTTGAAAGAGGTCCTCTTCTTTCTCATTCCTCTTCTTCTACACAACTGCCTGTGTCACCATAAAAGAGACTTCCTGGCTGTGGAGGTCAGCAAAGCAAAGCAAAGGCCATCAGCTGTACATGTCTTGAACCCCTGTTGGATGGCAATCTGGACAGATGTAGAATAATTAATGTGAGAGCAAACTAGGAGAAGCTCAGGGAATATCAAGAGAACAGAGAAAGCATTCAGCGGAGACATTAAGGGAATGATTTGGTGGGATGTTCTTGGAAAGGGAAAATCATTTTGAAGCTGCCAAGCCTGGGCTGCAGCTGTTATCCAAAGGGCAAGCAAAATATTAGCACTGGGATGGGGAATAAAACAAGAAGAGGTGATAGGTCTGGTACTGTAAAAGGCATTACATTCCCATCTGGAATGTTGCAAAGCAAAATGAATGGCTATGCTTGTAAGGGCAACAGTGAGCAGTCTGCGGGAATCTAAAAACATGAAAAACAGGCCAGAGCTGGGGGTTTGACTCCAACTGCTCTTCAACAATCCATCATTATTATTTTTTTTAAGAAAAAAAGAAAGAAAAGAAATTAAGTTAATTTCCTTGGTGCAAGCATTGGAAGTATTTCAGGCAGCCATATTATCTCATAAGAGTATTACAACTTACTCTTAACATACCTGCCATAGTTATACTGTTATACATATGATCTCTGCCAGTGCAAAGGCATCTGCTGTCTCTCAACAAGTAATGATGGAGGAAAGGGAATTCATTAATGCCTCTTGATAGCCGTAGCAAATCCAAGCCACCATACCATATGCCTGAATGGAGCCTTAAAGGAACTGTGTTGAGTGTTGTTTTAACTCTTTGAATTTTAAGCAGAGGTGGAAAAACAAACCTGTGTGTAGCTCATATTTACTCACTAGAAATCCCTTCTTTGCTCCTGAAAGAAAATGCCACTAGCCATCTTGGAGAAGTTACCTTTTCGGGCTACAACTGCCAGAATTCTCCAGTTAGCATGGTCAGTACCATGCTGGCTGGGAGATTCTGGGAAGTGTGACCCAAAATGATTTTTTTTCCAGGCTCTGGGTCACTGAGAGTTTTGGGTATCAGCAAAATTAGCTTTCTAAGTGATACTAAACAAATATTACTTGGTGACTAGTGCACTATCTGAGGCATTCTTCAGCTAAAAAGAGCATCAGAGAGGCATATGTTAAATCAGTAACAAAGGATCCAGTGCCTTCCTATAGAATCTCAATTGGCAAAATGTAACACAAAAGGAAAAGTAGGTGAGGAGCGGAGAGGAAGGCAAACTCAGCCACTGGTTTCTGAAGCCTTCAAGATCTTATAAAAACCACTTTCACTTGAAAAGTTCATGGAGAAGAGGATCCTGATGGGACTTATCACTTAGTAGATCTGATGGACTTCCTTCCCTTCCAGTCTCACTCACTGTTGCAGCCATCATTTGTCTTTCATCTTCCAAGCCTCAAAAAAATTGTAAATTTTTTATCCAAATCTACTGCATGACACACTTGGAGACCTTGTCAGTATATCCAGCACTTGTGTTTATCCAAATATCTGACTATCTGGGTATTTAAAATGTCCCTTCAAATCATTTGGATAAATGAGGATCATGGCCTTTCTCTCTTGTCAATCTAGACATCCACAGCTGTGAGTGACAGAGGAACTCTGATTTGATCAAGGAGTCTTCTTAGATGTTGACAGCATGTCAATCAAGATCCTCATGTCCAGGGCAGCAATAGAGAGGAATAGAAGTTAACAATTAAAACAATCTACCTTCTTCTTATTCCCCCTCTTAGATAGTTGTTCAAAACCATCCAAGTGAATGCCACACAGATGAGAGGAACAGACACGGCTAGAGTTTTTCCTAAGTTTGGGAAGGTCCCAGAATGAATCAGATGAAAAATGCTGCAAATATAAATTTGAATTGAAATGTAAGAGGAATGTATGGTCTAGAAGCCAGCAACTGACTATACCACATTGCTTGCTGTGTCTTGGGGACACAGCTTGGGAAAATTGCCTCATTGAGGACTACAATACCCATGGCACTGGCCATGTTGGCTTCTGGAAATTGGAGTCCAAAAATATTACTTGTCCAAACACTGATTGTGAGCTGAGATTTTCAGTAGAGGAAGGGAACAAGAAAAGTTGCAAGGAGCTGGGTTAAAGAGACAGAGTTGAGGTTGTGAGTGAAAAGGTGGAACATGAAGTTGTTGGTTCTTCTGCCATTCTATAATAACTATGAGCAGTGCCCTTTGAGTGAAGTCAAGATCCCTCTTGAACTTAATTTTTAATTTAACATTGTACATATATAAGCCACCACCAGCACCTTCAAGTTATCCTGACTCATGGTGACCCTAGGGAGATCCTATCACAGGGTTTTCTTGGTAAGATTTGTTTAGAGAGGGTTTGCCTTTGCCTTCCACTGACACTGAGAAACTTACTCCACGTCACCCAACAAATTAAAATGCACACATTCCTGCCTATTTACATTTAATTGTGTGCAGCAGAAAAACAGAGGAACAGGGTGTATCTAGACTGCCAAAATAATGCAATTTGACACCTATGCCATCCTATGGAATTCTGGGATTTGTAGTTTCACAAGGTCTTTCTCTTACTATGCCAAAGAGTGCTGATGTCTCACAAAACTACTAATCTCAAGATTCCGTACGATGGAGCCATGGTAGCTAAAGTGGTGTCAAACCTCATTATTTCTATAGTGTAGATGCACCCTGAGAGCTGACCAGAGTGACTCTTTTCTTTCTTTCCTTTTCATATTTCATAATGTCTGTCATGTCTCTCCTTCTTCCCCTTCACAACCATGTCTGCTTTGCAACCATGTCTCGACTGGCCAGCGGAGATCGGAAAACTCGGCTTGCTAACTTCCTCCAGAACATAATAGCAGTTGATTATTAGTAAACTGCTACGCTTCCTCTCTTTTTAACTGTCCCAAAGTACAAGCAAAGGTTTTCTTTCCCAGATATTCACATGAATAGGATAGGTGGCCACAGAATTTTGGCTCCTCAAACATTTATTTTCCTTGCTTAGTTGATTGGACTAGTCTTATGGTAAGGATGCAAATCTTCATGAAGTTTGTTCTCATAGTCAAAATTAATAATTTTATCATTTCCCCATCTCTCTGAGAAAGTTACCCAGATCTGCAAAATTTTCAATGACTGTTCACAGTTCAAGATGTATTATGTGGGGGGGGGGGGGGTTGACACTTATTTTAACAGATTGTGTTTTGGTTTGGTTTGGTTTTGGTTTTACTGCACATATGTTATTAAGTGAGTAGAAAATTGTGTTTTCTGTGCAGGAACCTTGCTGTCTGCACAGAAAATGCCATTTGTCTGTGCCATTTTCTCTGTAGAAAATGCCATGTGTGTGTTTTTATGCATAGTATTTCTTGAACTGCAAAGATTCTCATCCATCCAGAAGTCTCTTTGTCAGGGCTTCCTAACTCTCTGGAAACACATATTTCATTTATTATTCGAATAGCTTTAAATATTCTTTCCATTCCTACTCATGGAAATGATCTTTTAACTCATCTGCAGCTCAGTAATATGAGTTCCACTCCCTCCCCCAATCTAAAAACATGAACCCACTTTATATTGGGTTATATCTGGTCCATCCAGCCCATGACTTTCTTACCTGGCTACAACTCAGGCCCACTCCCATCTCACTTTAATAAGTGTGACATGCAATATTGCTCCAAAGTTGCCAGCCCATTTCTAAATCCTATTTCCCTTTCGCATTGTTCCTCACCGAGATTGCACTTGTTCTGTGACTTGCTGTGTTTCCATTCACACTTTGCATCTTGCTGATTTCTCATTTACATCACAATATTGAGCGCTGTTTACACCGAGCCATACAAAGGTATGCTTTACGTGTGACTGCCGTGCGATCATTAACATCGTGCTACCAGCCCCAGGGAGGTTCGTGACTCTACTCAGAACAATCCATCTGGTCTCCTGTCTGCAGACAGGGTTTCCCCCTGTGGGCCTGAATAATGTGGCAGGAGACAATTCAAAAGGTGCAGAACACAAGCTGGATGTGTTATCTTAAACAGTAAGCTATTATATGAAAAAGTTGATTGCTTAGTGCATCATTGTTTTGCCAGGAGTGACTGCAGGCTCGGACCCAGAACCTCAGGCTGTGCAGCTGGAATTAAGCCTAGTAAGTCATCTAAAACTGTGGCTTGCTAGGCTACAGGGTACTCTAGGAGTACAAAACAGATGCCAAATATACAATACCAATCTTGCAATTGGTAGGTAGTAGGAGGCCTTTGGCGGAAAGCCAGCATGGTATAGTGGTTTGAGTGTTGGACTCTGGAGATCAGGATTCAAATCCCTGCTTGGCTATAGAAACCCACAGGATGACCTTGAGCAAAGCGATGCTGTCTCAGCCTCAGAGGTAAGCAATGGCAAACCCCCTCTGGACAAATCTTGCCAAGAAAACCCCAGAATATGTTCATCTTAGGGTTGCCATGAGTCAGAAGCAACTTGAAGGCACAACAACAACAACAACAACAACAACAACAAGGCTTTGGGATTGGTTAAGGCTAAATATAAATGAGAAGTGAGCAAAATATGGCCAGTAGGTTATATGTGGCCCCAGCCATTTTGGTTTGTGCTCCCCAAAGCCCCAGTGGATTGTTGGTTTGATGGCATAGCAACAGAAGGGAACCACATTGAGACAATACAACAGGGGTGGTCCATGTGGGGCCCCGACAACTTCAGAACCCCGTGAGCAACCATTTTCTGGCTTTAAAAAGGAGGATGAACTGTTGTTCTGAAAAGTCTTCAAGGACAACAATGTCTCTTTTAAATAGATTGCTGTTTAACATCAAAACTAGTACACTTTTAGAAAACCTAAAGTGGACTTCTGACTACTTTAGGGTTAGGTAGGGGGGAATCGATGCAGCCTTTGGGGTTCCCAGGGCATAAAAATGGTGCACACACATGTTGCAGTTTCTCATTCCTGCCCTAAAACCAGGCACTTTCAAGTGGGTGCCTGGTTTAAATAGATTGACATCCCCCTTAAGTTTCCAGGCTGAGGAAGGTCTTCTCTAAAACATGGCTCACAATCCCCATGTCTAGAGGTGGGTTTTGTCAAACTGGGATTGGGTTTCTCCTCTTCTAGTTGGCCTGCAGCGTTGAATCACAGTGCTATGAAACCATGATTGTCATGGATACAACCAATAATAGGAACCAAAGGAAGGGTAAAATCCAGCCCCCAGACCCACAAAAGCTGCCAATCAGATTCTAAATACCTGGATTTAGCTCAACCGTACACCCAGTGTGCACAAATGATCTCAGCTCAACCGTACACCCAGTGTGCACAAATGATCTCAGAGACACTGAGCAGAAAGATATGTTCCAAGCCGGCGATCCAATGTGGCTACCCACAGGTCTACCCCAGCCCTTACATTTCCATTCCCAGATGAAGAGAGAGTGTTTCTTTTCATGGCATCATCACTTGTTGTATCAGCAAATGGAAAGGCACTATTTATGAAAGAATGGCAAGTCTTTCTATTCGAGCCATTGATGGTTGCAGGGGTGGAAGGTCAGTGGAGTGGAAAATCTGCCCCAAATTTGAGTCCAGTCAAAATTGACAATACTGAGGAAGATGGACCAAACATTTGACTCAGGATAAGGAAGCCTTCTATGACCCCATGTTCAGAATTATAGCAGTTTGATACTAGAACATGAAGCAGTGGGGTTCAAATGACAGGAAAAGAGATTCCACCTAAACATTAAGAAGAACATCATGACTGTAAGAGCTGTTGAATGGTGAAACAGACTGCCTCAGAGTGGTGGACTTTCCATCTTAGGAGAGTTTTAAGTAGAGTCTGGATGGCCATTTCTCCAAAATGCTTTAATTGTGTATTCCTTCATGTCTGGAGTTTGGACTGGATGCCCCTCGCTGTCTGTGTGATATTCTGTGATGCCCCTTTAACTCATGGTCCATCTTATGTAATCCTTAGAGTTATAGTTTGGTGAGGTATTCTAGTTCTGCTTGCTATACAGAGTTCTAACCCACTCCTCTGAACTACAGAATTAGAGCTGTCTATCAGATAATTCTAAGTCCCTCACCAACTAAATATGCCAAAATTCACCAAGAAAAAGTCACATCTGTTGTGGTAGTATCAAACAGTAAAATGTTGAAGTCGTAGGCTTTCATGGCCGGCATCCATAGTTTTTTATGGGTTTTTCGAGCTGTGTGGCCATGTTCTAGAAGAGTTCCTTTCTGACTGAAATGTTGATATTGTACTCTGTTTCTCTAAAAGCAATTCAGATGCCTCAGTGCCCAATTTTCATGGAGCAACCCTCAACTGTGTCCAGAGGTGAGGAAAGAAGCAGGATCCAGGAAGCCAGATTTTAGCCACGGAGTCATGGCTGAAGATGAAAGACAAGAGTTAAGGGCCAAAGCAAATGTCAGAGCCAAGGAGGAAAACCATGTGTCAAAGCTGAAGACAGCTGCCAAAAACTCAGAGCCAAGGAGGAAAACCAGAGGCGAGAGAACTGAAACCAAGAGTTGGCACCAAGCAAGAGTTTGTTGAAGAGGCAAAGTCTCAGACCATACAGGAAGGTTTTTTATAGCATTTCCTCTCCAGAATGGTCCAATGGCCAGCATGGGTATGTTCTTCTGGAATCCCAGCTTCAGTTTCTGAAAGACTGACATCCAGGACAGCACATATGGAGAGTTGTACCTCTTCACCCAACTAGGGAGAATAGTTCAAGATGTAAGTTTATCACATAGCGTTTCCGGACCGATCTGGGCACAGTCTGGGATCGGCACAGAATGGGTGAGAATGTGGTGTTACCGCAGAAGAGAATGCTGCCGATGCCACTGGGAATCCCCAAGCTGTTCCCCATCCATACTATGGCAGCCGATTTTGAAGAATGATTTTGAACCGTCCTTCAAAATCGGCTTCCAGGAATGGCTGGGGAATGGCTTGGGGACTCCTGGCAGCATCGACGGTGTTCTCCTGTGTGGTAACATCCATTTTCACCCCGTTCCATGCTGTTATTGTTCCTACAAGTGCCTTGTGATAAACTTAATGGTATCAGCATGGTGTCTTGCATTTGGGGTTCAAAAGTTCAGCTTCAGCTTGAAAGTAATGGAGTTCTGCCAAGGAAGCTGTACTTAGAATTACATAATATGTTTGCTAAATCACATGGACCTGAATCTTCATGAATTTAAAAACCTGTCCACATCTGCCAAGACTAGCTGTAAACTCTATTCGATTATCCTTTAATTTTGTATGTATGTTTATTCATTTTATATGCACAGGCATACCCCAGTTGACAAATCCTCTGACATTGAACCTCCTTTTTACAAAGGCTTGTTAAGCCAAGAAATCTTCTGGTTAGCTGGAGTTTTTAGCAGCATCAGTTTGGGGGCTATTGCAAAATATGGAGTTTTCATTACAAAACGATTGCAAAACTTTGGCACAAGTTTGGAGAAATTTGGTGGTTTGTAGTAAGTGCACCTAAAGTCAATGAAGGAGCCAACCTAACCTCTCTCAAGAAAGAATTACAGACCCTCCAGACCCTCTTGGAATTATCCATTGCTTCCACCTCCTTCGCCCTATAAAACAGCTTGGACACAGTGTAATTCTGTGGGTTTCTTCATCTGAAACTAACACCATGGACTTCAACATTTATTATTATGGCACACAGCCAACACAAAACATGGACTTCGGTATGACTTTCTCCTGGTCAATTTGTGTACTGGACTACAGTCTAAAATGTTTGCATTCTTTGGTAACTTATTACTACTGAATGCTCTTTAAGAAGGCTATCAGTCTTCCAGAATTATGATTAACTGTTACTATAAAAACCTTTGCATGTGTGGGTTGTTTTGTTTTGTTTTTCCATCTTAAAGTGATTTGCAAAGAACACTCCACACCGTCACATTTTCTTCCGTATACCTTGAAAGGAGCCCTTGCAGAACCTAAAGGACCCCCAAATTCCTGGCAGCTCCGTGTGTTGATCTTGCTTGGGGGCTTATTGAGAGTGAGGGTAGCTCCATCTGCTGTTCAAAGCCTGAAAATGTGGAGACCAATAAACTTCTCTTCAGAAAGCTGTCTCCCACCAGCTACCCCTCCATGGCTGATCTTAGCCACTATTTGTTTCTGATGCAGAAACAGAGTCTGTTGGGCTGAGCTGACTGTGCTATTAGTCTGCAGAGGGCCTTTCAAGATCCCATTCAGATTTACTACTTTTGAAATGAATCCCATCAAATATATACAACAGAAAAGACTCAAGGCCTTTTGGACTCAAATAGAATTATAGAAAAATAGAGATCTAAGAGACCCCCAAGGGTCATCCAATCCAACCCCTGCTCTGCAAGAAGGCACAAGCAAAGTACTCCTGAGAGATGGCCATCCAGCCTCTGTTTAAAAACTCCCAAAGGAGACCCCACCACTCTCTGAAGCAGCATCTTCCACTGTTAAACAGCTCTTATCATCAGGAAGTTCTTCCTAATGTTGAGGTGGAATCTCTTTCCCTCTAGTTTGAGTTCATTGCTCCATGTCCTAGTGTCTGGAGCAGCAGAAAACAAGCCTGCTCCATCCTCAATATGACATCCCTTCAAATATTTAAACAGGGCTATCATGTCACTTCGTAACCTTTTCTTCCCCGGGTTGTACATATTTCCTAAGTCTCTCCCTGTAGAGCATAGTTTCCAAATCTTTCATCATTTTGGTCACTCTCCTCTGGACACCCTCCAGCTTCTCAATGTCCCTCTTAAATTTTGGTGCCCAGAACTGGACACATCACTCTGTTAACTCATGTTTAGCTTGTGGTCTACTGATATTCCTAGATCCCTTTCGCATGTACTCTTATCAAGTCAAGTATCCCCCATCCTATATCTGTGCATTTCATTTTTTCTGCCTAAGTGTCGTACCTTGCATTTTTCCCTGATGGAATTCATTTTGTTAATTTTGGCCCAGCTCTCTAATCTGTTAAGGTCATTTTGAAATACACTTAACATCGGACTCAAATCTTGGACTCAAATACACTTGATATTTTTAAAGTTAAAATACAGCTGAAACCAGAGACTTTTCTGTTGGGAATGCTAAATGAACAAATTGAGAAGAAATGTGGAAGGACTCTACAAAATCTGATTACACCAGCAAGAAGAATGCACACCCAAAGATGGAAGGACGCTGTTATTGCAACATAAGAAGACCGGCTGATGAAGATAATTTGAACTTGCTGAAATTGATAAATTGACAGTATTGATGAAGGAGAAATCTTTGAATAACTTTCAGAAAGATTGGGAAGTGTTTTATTACTGTTTTGCAGTCCTGTTGGGGGTATGCACCAGTTTTAGGTTTTGTAAAATAAACAGAGTTTGCATGTCACAGTAGGATAATTATATTATAAGGGAAGTATCATAATAGTGGAATATATCCATCAGTTAGAGAATGGGAAGTCAGTATTGTCTGGTATGGTTTGGTTGTGTTAGTTGGGGTTGTAGTTTTGTTGATGCTTGATGTGTGTTTGCATTAGATATATGTATATAAATTATGTGTGTGGTTGTGTTTATATTTAATAAAAATGTTTTTTTAAAAAAAAGATGGATTCATAACTGGTTGGAAAACCATGCTCAAAGGCTGGAAGGAGGTACCCAGTGGTGTGTCTCCAGGTTCTCCCATTACTCTTCAGCTTTTTTATCAATTATTTAAATGACAGGATGGAAGAAATCCTTATCAAGTTTGCAGGTGAAGCAAACCTGGGACAGGTTGGAGGACAGGAACAGAATTCCAAAAGATCTAGGTTAACTAGAAAATTGGGCAGAATTTAATAAAATGAAATTCAGTAGAGATAAATGTTCACAGGTATAGTGTACTTGGTATAAAGATTTAAGCATAGCGTGTATCCCTGTCCTTCCTATTTTGTTCCTTTTAGCTGCACCCTTTCTCTTCCCGCATGATTTAGTCTGCAATTAATTTGTTCATCCTTCATTTTGAAGTCTGCTGTTCTCTCTCTCTCCCTCCTCCATGGTTGAAAAGCAAATGTCACACCGTGAGATATTATAAAACTCTTTGTCTTTTCTATGTAAACCCTACAAAGAAGGGAGGGATCAGCAATTCATATGTTTTTGTCAAAGAAGACTAGGGCTGCTGCCACATTGCAGAATTAATGCAGTTTAACACCACTTTCACTGCCATGGCTCCATCCAATGGAATCCTGGGATTGGTAGTTTGTTGTGGCACCAGAGCTCCCTGACAGAGAAGGCTAAATGTCTCACAAATCTACAAATCCCAGAATTCCATAGCATTGAGCCATGGCAGTTAAAGCAGGGTCAAACTGTATTAATTCTGCTTCATTTCTCTACTAGACTCTATGTGTGGCAAGGGATGTGTGGGACTGGTTGTTGCTCACCTGCTGCTTGCAAATTCCTAATTATTCCGCTTGTGAGATACATGACTTTCTCCAGCAGTTTGGAGTGGGTCTTTGTGAGGAAAAACTTTGAATTATATTCAGTTTGGGTCAGTAGCATCTGGTGGGTCCCTTGTTAGTTGTGTGAGGAACTAGCTTTAACAAATAAGCAATCCAATCTGCTAGACCTAATATGGTGATGGGGCTCAGCATACTAGACAGCTCCTTTACCATTCCATCTAAAACCACCCCAAATGGCATAGGAGTCAGCAGCTCAGATACTCTCATCAAATGCATGGCTCAGAAGAAAAAGGAATAAAAAGGCAAAGCAGATCCTGGAGTCCATCCACCACTGATGGAGATGAGCATAACTCTCTGTTAATCATGCATATTTCTTTATTACATTTTAGATTCAATGTTAAGACCTTTCTACTGGCCATGGTATCTGTTGCTCTTTTGTTAAGATGTCATTTTTTCCTCTGTTTCTGTGCAAAGCTGCTATTATTGTTGTTGTTGTTATTATTATTATTATTATTATTATTATTATTATTATTATTATTTCATTTTCTTATATCCCGCCTTTCTCCCAACATAGGAGCTCAAAGCTTTTCAGGGTCATTTCTCAATTAAACTGAAAAATGGCATGGATAGATAGTTATAGATATATATTCAAATGACTTTATCAATAGTCTTTTGTCCACTCGCAAGTGCAGTGCTGGAGTATCAGCCATAAAATGCCTAATGAGTGCACACTATAACGCGATTGCATATGTTAAGCACATTTTATATGAATTAATTAATCAATTAATATATGGTTCACCCTATTCTCTGGGCATAAATCTTTCAAATGGTGTCTGTTGCCCAGAAGAAGTAAACTGCTCTGTGATCATTTGTTAGAATTATATAATAGCTGTATTTCCCATTAGCAATGTTTACAAATGTCATCCCAACAAGAGAGGAGAGGGATTCAGATGTTAATTCCCTAATATTAAAATACTTTCAGATTTCCCCCTTCTAATTGTTATCACCTCTTCTAAGGACTAGATTACTTTTGCCTCCCAATAGTAAAAATATTTGTGGTCCATTGTGTCATGACTACCATGCAGAATTGTTTTTAGGAATAAATGACATAAAATTCTTATGTTTGCGGGTGTGGGGTATAGAGATCATTGTAAAAAAAGTTTTGAAGAGCCAGCATGTTGTAGTGGTCTGAGTGTTGGACCAGAACTCTGGGAGACCAGGGTTCAAATCCCTGCTTGGCCACGTAAACCTGCTGGGTGATCTCGACCAAGTCATACTCTCTCAGCCTCAGAGCAAAGCAATGGCAAATCCCCTCTGAACAAATCTTGCCAAGAAAACCTCATAATGGGTTGACCTTGAAGGCACACTTGAAGGCACACAAGAAGAAGAAATAGTGAACATTAAAATGCAAAGTGTTTTTATTATTTTAAAAAAAATTATTGAGATTTTTTTTAAAAAAAAAAACATTTATTAAATCTGCCCTTAGATAACACTCCCAGTGTGCAGTTGAATAATAGACCAGAAAATGATGAAGTTACTTTTTCAGATTACAACTCTCAGCATTATTCCCCAGCCACCAAGGTGGGGAATAATTCTGAGAAGGAACTACAGTTTGAAAAAGGAACTTTTCCCAGGCTCTGCAACCTACAGTGCCTTTGATGGATTTCTGGGCAATAAATTATGTAGCAGTTTCATCATTGCTTTTCAGAAGAGATGCGCCCCTTTACTACTCTCGCATGGTCAATTCAGAGGCTCATCTTCTCCTTTCTGATATTTATCTGTGGCACATAAGAGTCATTGGGCCATTATTGAGAATCCCATAAACAGTGTTTAAGTGTGACGTGGGGCCAGTTCCTTTTTGTTTAATGCACATAACCAGTGTGTGTGTGAATAAAAAATTGCATGGCTTCCTTGCGTTTAGTTTTTATTCCCCTTGATTCCTGTTTGTGCTATACAGGCCATGGCATGCTCTTCAATAGGCATTGATTGTATTGTAGAGATGAGTTTACTTTAGTCAGGATTTATCAACAGGATTCGATCCTCCATTTTCGACAGAACAATACTATTCAGCTCAATGTGACTTCCCCCCAGGTAAAGGTCAACAGGATTGCCAGCAAAGGCTTGCAGCGATGGTGCTGAGGCTCCATAGATGAATGCCCTCCAGTATTTCACAGACGGAAACTGGGACATGTGTGGCCAAGCAAGATCCAAGTGTGACCAAGATGCTAGATGTTGAAGAACAAACCAACTAGGAGGAGATGCAGAAGATTGTTTTTGCCTGAGCCTACTGGGAAGGGCAAGGTTCCACTCTCTGATGAGTCAATGCAGCTGGCTGGATTTTAAGGTGGGTTTGGGGGACAATACAAACATGGCAATGGATTGTTGTTGACAACTGCTTTTGAGTCAACTCTGACTCATGTTGACGCTATGAATGAGAGCAAACTGCTTTTGCACTTTGAACCCAGCTTGCAGCAATTGAAGTTCAGCTGGGGACAAACTGGGAAAGTGGGAGGAGGAACAAGAAACTGGGACATTTTAAAAGTAGCTGAAAGAGTGGGGTGACCGAAGATTAATTGGGACTGTCCCTGCCAAACCAAAGCAGTTGGAGGGTATGCAACTGGGAATGCATTCCACAAAGGTGAGGTCGCAGCCAAACAAAACAAAAAAAATCTCTCTTATGCTTTCCAACTGAACTATTTTAATGGAAAAGTAGGCCCTGACCACTAATCTCAAAGCATAGACAGGCTAGTATGGGTGAAGCAGTCTTTCAAGTAAAGGACACAGAAAGCTGCATTCCTTCTTTGGAAATGTTAAACAGAGACTGGATGGTCATCTGTCAGGAGTGCTTTCATTCCTCTGCTTTCATTCCTGTATTCCCGCATGGCAGAATGAAGTCTGACTGCATGGCTCTTGTGGTCTCTTCCAACTCTATGATTCTATACTGAGCCAGACCATTGGTCCATATGGCTCATTATTGTCAGCTCTGACTGGCATCAATGGCTCTCCAAGGTTTAGGGCTGGATTCTTTCCTAGCCCCACCTGGAAATTGCCTTTTGGTTTCCCATTCACATCATAACCTAGCCTGATCTTACTTGGCTTCCAAAATCAGACAAGATTGGGTGTGTCCAGGGCAAATCCAGGATGAACTTCCAACAGAGCCCAGATGCTAAGTGAGCACACAAATGACAAACAACATCCTATAACTCAGCATTTCCAAATCTTGGATCCTCAAATGAAGTTGACTATGACTTCCAGCATTCCTGACCATTGCTTATCTTGATTAAGAGTAATGTGAATTTCAGTTCCCACTAACTGAGGCCCCTATTTTATCCCTACCTTCTCTGAACCAATCTTTCCAAGAAAACTCTATGATAGGGTCACCATAAGTCAGAAACAATTTGAAGGCACACAACAACAACTCATTCCCTATCTGAGTTGAAGATTTCAGGAACAGTTTTTTAGGGAAACTCCTAAAGCCCTTTCCCATTTTGCAGAAGGAGAGGGGAGAAACAAAATCGGACTCACCACTCAGCAGCATAAGGCGTGTAAAGCACAACATGGCATGTTTAATGCAGGGATGGCCATTTAGGGAGAGGGCTGGGAAGCTAAGGATCCTTAACTTAACTCCACAAGTTGGAAGTGGCAACACACTCAGGAGAGTAACTTTCTAGCATGAGCACAGAAGTATGTCTTTGGAAGCTATGAATTTAGATAGCTCATTCGTTGTGGGAGGCTAAGCATGCAGCCAGTTCAAGTATGTTTTGAGGTCTCTTGGACACGAGGTGAAGTCAGGTGGAATGCCACACATTATTGCCGATCTGAATATTCCAACAGAGCTCTGCATTTTTATGTCTGCATCTCTCTGCCATTCCGATTTCCAGAATCCTAGTGGAGTCAGGGCTTCTGCCCTTCTCCGCCTCCCCTTTGAATAAAGTTACATCTCATGCCAGTGCCAAGGATGGAAGGGGCAATCTTTTGGTTGGTACAGTCCATGCCTACCTGTCATCCCCAATACAGGTGATCACGCTGATCAAGTTAATTGGCATTTTAAAAACAAGTCACTACATCCCAATCAATTGTTGATGCCCTCTTTCATCTCCTTGTGGAAAATTTCTGCATTTCTTTATAATTATTCAATGCTAAGTTCATGGTTTTTGAAGCTGACAACAGCAATCATAGGCAATGGTGTTTGATTTGTTACCATGGAAACATATTGCTGTAGATGTGGTCTAATCCCATGACAACTCCGTCTCTTCAGAACCATTTCTTTCTCTCTCTCTCTCTCTCTCTTTTTTTTTTTTCCCCCAACATAATAAAAATCTGATCAAGGTCGATTTTAATAACAGTCTCAATTTCCCTGGCTTTATCTTTCATGCTAGATTTGGAATTTTTCTAACAGAAGAAAAACAAATCTGTATAATCTTTGTTTGCTTTTGTAACCAAATTATGGAAAACATTTGAGTACATAAACCAAGTACCATGTCATATTAAGATACAATGGCACCTTTCATTATTGCATAATCGCTTTGTGAAAGTTACTTATAACTGTTTATATTGTCTTGACAGATGCTAACATTTTGCAAATCTTTGTTCTTGCTAATTTGTACAAGTGGGATATCAACTGTGCTTGCCAACAAAATGGTGTTTACAGTATTACTAAATGCCAATGTAGTTTAATAATTTGTATTCCCTTCCACAATGCCTCCATGGAATTTATTTTTTTGTTACACTTACAGTTTCAGAGACTTGCGTTCAATGCAACACTCTTAGGAACAAAGGCTGTGATCCTGCAGAAGCATGTAGCCATATTGTTGTTGCAACACTGTCTCCCAATCTGACCCCCAAAACCCACCTTAAAATCCAGCAAGCCACACTGAGGCAGGGAGTGCCGTGGCGCTGGTGAGAAGGGTGCTGAAGGAAGACATACCCGGCCCCTTCCACAATATAAGGAGCCACAATATAAGGAGAAGAAGCAGGGACTCATGCACAGTCCTGTCATGACTCCACAGTCCATTACAGCTTTCTGGTGGGTAGAAGTTGGAGGTGTCATTCTTCAGCACTCTGCTCACCAGTAGCAATAGCAATAGCATAGCATTTTACATTTCTATACCACTTAATAGTGAACTCAGCACTTTCTAAGTGGTTACAGTCTGTAAGCCAATTGCCCCCAACAAGCTGGGTACTCATTTTACTGACCAACGAAAGGATGGAAGGCTGAATCAATCTTGGAGCCCTGGGATCAAACTCACAACCTTGTGGCTGCAGTACCTGCATTTAACCACTGTGCCACTAGAGCTCCAGTACTGCACAACTCCATCCCTCAATGCAGCTGGCTGAATTTTAAGGTGGATTGGTGGGGACATTTACAATCACGGCAATGGATTACTGTTGATAACTGTCTTTGGGTCAACTTCAGTTCATGGTGACCCCATGGCCTCCTTGATTGAGTCTATCCATCCAGTATGTGGTCTTCCTCACTTTCTAATGGTACCACAATCATAAAAGTGAATAGGAAATTAGTTCCACACTGCAGAACTAATTCGGTTTGATATGACTTTAACTACCATAGTTCAAGGCTATGGAATTCTGGGAGATGTAGTTTGTTGTGGCACCAGAGCTCTATGACAGAGAAGGCTAAATGTCTCACAAAACTACAGTTCTCAGAATCCCATAGCCTTGAGCCAGGGCAGTTAAAGTGGGGTCATATTGGATTATTTCTGCAATATGGATGCAGCCAAGGTCATACATCTAACTTACAATATTGTAATTAACAGAATGCCAGCTGGATGAGAGGCTCTGATAAACTTCTTGCTACCACCAAAACTTTTGTGGTGTGTTTATTTTCCTCCACTTTTCCCCAGTGTTTTATTTGCTATAGTCAACCACATCTCTCCTAGTATCCCACCCCAGGCAGTTCATTACACAGATTAAAACAAAAACCAAAAGTTGATTCCACAAATCCTGCCTTGGAGGCAATGGACAGCATCCTGTTAGTGACATACTGAGGAGTATATTGCATTAAGTATGTGGAGTGTCTTTACTGGACATTTCACAACACTTATATCCAAGGTGATGGGAATGGAAGTAGGGATTAACATGTGGAACGCATACTGGTGCCCATTGGGCAAGATATACATGATCCACAAGGACCTTTGCTTATTCTGCAATAGGGCCTGAGGTCCCACTGCAAAATGCACAGAGGGCCAGTGCAGAACACATACTGATGGGCATTACCCTGCACATTACAATTCTGCAATGGGATATCAGCCATGCCCACTTAGAAGTGGTTCACATACATTGTTCTAAAGCGGCATCTAGTATAGGGATTGCATAACACAAGCAAAATATAACCTCTCTGGCAGTTATTTATACTATGCTGCAGTGGTGTAGGATCTTGGCTAGTGAAACCTGAGATAAGTATTCTAGATACGAAATAAAGGCAGAGTAGAGTTAAAAACAAAGGCTGCATTGTGCAAGATATCATACTAGAGAGTGAACTAATATTTATGGTCAGCTCTGGTTTCAACATAGATTTGAAAGCTAAAGGCCAGAATCCTGTTGGTGTCATACATATCTGAATGTACTTTTTGAGGCCATTATACAACTGATGTATTCAGTTCATGGTAATTTGCAAGCAGGGAAACCAGAGGGGGGATCCTTTCACAATGCAGAATTATAGTACTCTTGTTCTACATTAACTCTCTTGGTCCCATCCTATGGAATCCAGGTATTGGCACTTAAGGAAGGGGCATTTAGAATACTCAAACAGAGTGCTCACCAAACTAGACCCCCATAATTTCATAGGATGGTAGGTAAAGTGGAATGATAATTCTCTAACCATATGGTATGAATGGGCCTCTGCTCACATCAGCTGCACTGGTGGCCAGGCTTACAGTTTCCAACCCAGCAAAGAATGCCCTAGGCAGATGATTAAATTTGAAGAACAGTTAACATGTGAAAAGAATGGGGTTGTGCCCACTGGCCTCACTCTTGAGTTCTGTGTGTTGGTTGAAAACAAGGTTTGTGCAAAAGAATCAATCAACCCAAGGACGATGGGCCCAGCACAATGATCTTGCTCCTTGCTGTCCACATGTTGATATCATTAGACAGAGCTTGCATAGAGCTCATGAGCCAAAATGAACCCAGTTTGGTCCTATGGAGCTACTAACCATTATCTGGGCCCTTAGTCCAAGCAGACTATTATTCAAAGATGAGCCAAGCCAAACCAGGTGCTCAACTTCAAACCATCATCCCTCCAGTGATAGGCAGAATTAATATTCTCCACAAGGCAGGAGCAGAACTTAAACTCAGCAATGTGTTTCAGCTCTTGTATTGCAATCCTTCTCTGTGCTTTCTTTTGGTGCATTACTATAAGCACCTGTCTAAACCAGAGGTTGGAACATTTGGTGGTGGGGTTTTTCTAAGAAATCATTTCTGTTACTTCTGATAATGTTTGAAAACCCAATTTTGCTGTTGTTGCTTACTGCAATGTTTAAGAAGTAACATGCTCCATTGCATGTTAGTTTTTCAGAGGAAAAGCATAGGGATGATAAAAAAAAATAGCATGAAACTTGAAAAATTCCAAGCAAAATACTCCAAAGATGCCTTTTCATAGCAAATTTTGAAAACTATTGCAATATATTACTGAATTCATCAATAAAGTAACTATATCCTCACTTATTTCATTGTTTTGAGGATGTAATTTTGTTAACCCTCATTACTTTACAAAGTACACATTACAAACTACACATCGCATGTAGGATGTTTCTAGAGGTCATATTCCCTCGAGTGGAGAAAACAGCTGTTTGTCATAGTACATTACTATCCTCCCCAATGCATTTTGCATTCAGCATGCTTTGTTTTGCATGCTGGTGACTAGTAGTTTCTGTGTCACAGCAGTGTTGAATCTCCTCCACTCTGAAGTTAGCTATGCAAGATATGAAACCCTATCCTTGAAATATATTCAGCACCTTGGACAGCTATGTTAAACTTCAAACTAAAACCCAGAATGGAGTCACCACCCCACTGACATGGAAGCCACCATCTCCCACTGGTTTTACAAGTGAGCATTGGTAAGTAAAATAGGCTTAATCGGCAAGCAGGTATCTCTGAAGAAATGCCATTTTGAGAAAGAAAATGCATTAATTGCATGGAATAGGCACTTGCTGTAATGCTTAGTTCAATCCAAATTTACTAATGACTCATTACTTACAACTCCTAGTGCAAAAGACATACTTAGAGCATTTTTTCTGTCCATTAATTGCCACATTCCTTCCTCCTCATCTGCAAATAATCTCAGCGAATATGGTGTGATGTGGGTATTGCACACAACGCTCATTCCTTTGGAAACACCGACATTCCTGGGGAGGAAAATGACTATTAAACCAGCTCCAGTATGTCTTTGGTGCCTGTTTTGCACTCCTAGAATCGGTGAGAAAGGAAACATCCATCAAAGGTGCCATCAGCACAACTCCTACATCTTCAGAACAGATAAAATGACACTCAAAGCAGGGAGAGGATTTGGCCATCATAACTAAATTTGAAATTTTAATTGATGTTCTATAGGCCTTTCTTTTTTTCTTTTTTTTTTTTCTTTTTTTTTAGGGGTCATCTTTTTAAACAGTTTCAGATTTGACTGATAGCTATGAAACATCAAAGCGCCATTTGACTTCTTCACACAATGTCTCAGAAGCAGAGGCAACAAAGGAATCTTGGTCATGGTTTTAATATCTTTGTGCTCCAGGTTGCATTTTAATTGTTCTCATCTTACAAATAACCTCCGTCCTATGAACGAGAAGCAGGAAGTTGTGAAGCAAAGCAATGCTGAAATAGGGAATTTTTCCTAGGAAATTACCACCATTATCAAGCATAATGGGATCCTTTCCCATATAATTTTTCTTGGTTTTGCAACCATTATAGTGTTATGGTGACACTAAGGGAAGGCCTAGATTAGAAAGAGAAACAGTAACTTAAAGGAATAAATAGAAAACTGAGAACTAATATCAGCCTTCTAATTTAGCACTCTTTTTAAAAATGTTTAGAAATTCAAAAGACACACAGCAGATCAAGGTTTGTTCAATTCTGGTTTGTTGTTGTGTCTGAAACCATTCCACAAAACATTCCATTGCTTGGTTGATAAACCAGCTGCAAAGTACACTTAGAAGCCACAGCCTCTTTGTTGCTGGCTTATAAACCTGGCTTCTTATGTTTGCAACTAAAATTGTGGCTTGTTTCAGACTTGTTTCCTCAGGTGCATATTCTGAAATAGGGAATGACAAAAAGCAAGAGAGAAAAATGTCAAAAAGAGACAGCAAACTATGGTTTGTTTTTTGTCTTTTGGACAATTTACGGCTAAAGCCGCAAATATTGTTCAACACTTTTTTAAACTGTATAAATACAGGTCTTTCGTAAGACAAAAATTAGAATAACATAGTATATGAATGATGAAAAATTAGAATAACAGAGTATATCAACAAAGGAAATAGGAATAAACAGGACTATCATCAAAAAGTGAAAGCAAAGTGTTTCTGGTATATATGCATAAAGGAATGCAGTAATAAATAGAGGCTGGCATCCTGTTGGACAATTGCAAACACATTACCTAGAGTTATGGGAGAACACCATGGTGTAGCGGTCTGAGTGTTGGACTACAACTCTGGAGACCAGGACTTGATTCCCCGCTTGGCCATGGAAACCCACTGGGTGACCTTGGGCAAGTCACACACTCTCAGCCTCAGGGGAAGACAATGACAAACCTCCTCTGAACAAATCGTGGCAAGAAAACCCCTTGATAGGTTCACCTTAGGGTCACTATAAGTTGGGAATGACTTGAAGGCACACAACACACACAGTTATGCATGTGCAACTACTATGTATTCATGATCCCTACATGGCCCCTACTTTAGGGCCACATAGGGACCGTGAAAGTCCCCTAAACTCCATTTATCAATATGAAACTACTGAGATCAATGGGAAACCATTCGCATGTCAAATCAGGAAGCAGATGCCTGAGATTTCCACTCCCTTGAGTGAGGGATCTCTGCACAAGAGGGATTTGCTAAACAGGCCCTTTACTAACTGTTGCACCAGAGATTGATCATGGAAGGAGACAACGGTGTCAGTAGGGCTGGAGTCACCCAGTGCTGTAACTCATAGTGTCACTCGCACACACACATTGACTTTCTCCCATACCGCCCCATGCAGAATCCGTAGGAATGTGTTCTGTACTAATGTTGCCCATAAATCATAATTCCTGCATATTACTGAGTGTAATGGCAATAGTTGTGACATAAACAGCTTGCAAATTTAAAATGACACCTTTACATTACAATATCATATGCACAGCCTAAATGTGTTTACATATATACACAGTTTCCTATGGATAAAAGGAAATTTTGGCCACATGTGATGCATTTGAAGAAAATTTTAAAAGATTTTAAAAATTAGAAATTATTTTTAAATGAAATTTTACATTTATTTATTTTTTTAAAAAAGGGGGGCCTCTCCTTTCTCCTCCCTCTGAGCCTCACCCCACTCACACCATCTCTTCAGCATTTTAATGGTAGGATTCCCGATTATTTTCAAACCCTTTCATTGCTGGTGTTGAAGAATGCCTTTGTATTTGCAAAGCTGAATGTACACCCCTCAAATGTGACCAGGGGCAGATATCTACAGACCCCTTTTTTAAAACGTATATGCCACTGTGATCAAGCTCCCGATGTTTTCCATCATATTGTATTGCTTTGCTCATCGTATATAATTCCTAGGAGAAAATTGCTAAGGAGGTTATTGGAAATGAATATCTGTTTGGATGGGTTATCAGTGGAATACGTATCGGAAGATCGGAATCCTCATATTACTAGGCTAATGGCCAATTTTCTGGTGGAAGCAACAAGAGTATGGCTTAAATTTTATAATAATGATCCTGAAGTTTTATTGTAAATGTATTTTACTTTATTTTATTTCATTGTAAATTTTATTGTTGTATGCCTAATAAAGGTTGAATGAATGAATGAATGAATGGGACATAGGCAAACATCACAGCCTGTTTCTGCCAAAAGGCAGATGTTTGAGGATCAGTGATATCTCACACTCACACCTTTAGGGTGTCACCTTGTGTTTTCTGAACCCCTCGCACCCCCTTAGTGACAACACTGGGATGAGGTTGGAATTTGGGTTTGTCGGGAGATCATACTGGAATTCCCTACATAGCAGAATCATTACAGTGCTACATTGTACACAGTGATCATATAGGATTCCGGGAAGACATTCTTTCATGAATATTTTGCCCCATTTTCAGGCAGCCCAGCTGATTACATTTAGAATCAAGCTTAATAAAGGATCAGCTGTAACCTTTAAATGATGTGAGAGTTTATCCATTGTTAACATGTCCCAGATGTTGTCATACTGAGTTAGCAGGGAGTCTTTTGATTGTTCCACTTTGGAACTCTGTTGTTTGGAGGAGGAATCTTTGGGAAATGATGGTCATCTGGTTGATATTGGTTATTTATTAGTCTATGCAAATTGGATTAGGAAATTTGGGCCCGGTGAATAATGCTAGCCATAATACTTAATTTACTTCTATTCATTGGCAGCAATAAAAAATGTAGAAGGGGATGCAGAAACATTATTATTTCTTGCTTGAAGCGCAATTTCATGCAGTGAGGGGGGAGGAACATGCTAATATGCTGCAAAGTGCTACAGGAATGTAGTCCTCAAAGGAATGGGGGCCTTAAATGTATTCTGACAAGAAGGAACTATGGAAGGGAAACATTTATCTTCATAAAGTCATTAAATTTACTGAGCAGCATTGCAGCCTTACTGCAGTCTCTTCACTCCATTAAAGGCACAGCAGTGGAACCATCTCAGCTGTAGAGAAAAGAAGCCCTTTTTTTGCGATATATAAGAAAATGGTAATAATGGGGGAGATTTTGAATGGTGAGAAATAATGTACATCTGGGAAGCAGCAAAGTGTGTGCAGAGCTGAGGATGAGTGAGGAGCAGAAGACAGGCATTGCACTACTTTCCTTCCCATTCCTTGAAAAGATCAGAAAATCCATCTTTGTTTACCATTCTATTTATTGTTTAATATTTATCTACTTATTCAACTTGCGTTCTCTCTAAATCTCTCAGAGTGATACACACAAATGCAGAATAAAACACAAAATCCAGGTAATTTTTTAAAAAGAAAAAGAAAAAGATCCAAAGAGCATCTACAGATACAACCGTGTCTGTAAAAGAGCAGAGGATCACTTATTTAAAAAAAAAAATCTGGAAAAGTTGAAATTAAAAACAGGTGATTAACATCGGCTCTTAAGATACCCATTTTAAGATACAACTGGTTCAGGAGAATGTGTAGCAAGTTTAAAGACCTGAGGGTTTTTTTGTGGGGCAGGGTGTTAAGCATTACTGTCTAGTGCAAAAAAATCAACAGAAATCAGAAGAAACTCTCTTGGGAGGGAGTTGCACAATGAAGGGAGGTCACCATTAAAAAGCATCAGTCTGAGAAACTGCCCACCAGATCTCATTATGGGAAAAGAACAACCTCTGATGATCATTTCAGAGCACCGGTAGGAACAAAAGTGCCATTTTCCCATGGCACTATGGGAGAAGGGGTCAGTCTCTTCCTCCAATCACATACCATGGGAAAAAACATCCTGCACAGAAAGAATATTGCACATTTCTAAGCTCCTTGGTTCACTAGATAGCTGACAGAGCTGACGAAACTGATGGTGGGATGGAGACTAGAGCATTGATGTAAAACTTGATGTAAATCTTGGACCGAGTCTGATTGAAGACATGTTAGAGCCTATTGGAAAGCCTACTTTGATAGCAGTAGCAGTGAAGTGATAGCAGTGAAGATATCTTGTCTCCCACTATTGGATCTCCACAGTGTCATCCCGTATAGCTGTCCTGAGTAGTCAAGGGCCTTTTACATTCTCAGGAAACTCTATCATGAGAAGGAATAGGCCAGCAAAAATTTTGCACAATTTTTTTCCTGTTATTCAACATCCTGAGAGCCAGGATGGTGTAGTAGTTTGAGCATTGGACTACAAATCTGGAGACTGGTGTTCAAAATCCCTTTCAACCCTAGAAACCCTCTGGATGACCTTGGGCAAGTCATACTTTCACAACCTCAGAGGAAGGCCAAGGCAAACTCCCTCTGAATAAACTTTCCAAGAAAACCCCATGGCCCCAATGCCTTAGGGTCATCATAAGTCAAAAATGGCTTGAAGGTACACAACAACAACCACATCACCCTCTTTTCCCATCCCAAACTTGGTGGAAAGGTGTATACACAAAACATTATGTTCTCCATATGTGATATAGCATCTTGGCTGTTGGTTTTTGAAAAATGTGTATCTGGACAGGCATGTTGTGTGTGTGTGTTGGCATTTAGTGTAACATTTTTGTATGCTTTTAATTGTACACTTGTCCCTCCACATTCAGCAGGGTTAGGTGCACAGGACCACCACCACCACCCCATGAATGTGCAAAAATCACAAATAACAAAAACACTGTTTTTACCTGAGAGAACACCTCTCTAGGAATCTCTAGGTCCTCCAGGGCAACTCTGTGGTCAACATCTGCCAGTCATTGAATTGTACTGGAGGAGCTACAAATGCCTGTAAAGTGTTCTCTCTAGGAATGACTAGGTCCTTCAGGGCAACTTTTGGTTAAAGTTGACCATAGAGTTGTGCTGGAGGCCCTAGATATTCCTAGAAAGCATATTAATAGAACCTGTGAATAATCAAATCCACAAAAGACAAAGCCACAAATGTGGAGGGATGAGTTTACTGTTTTTTAATACTGCAAGCCACCCTGAGTCCCAGTTTTGGGAAAAGGGCAGCATATAAATTATTATATAATATATAACAATAATTAGAATATGTATATTTTAAGCAAATCTGTATCTTTTGGGGGGGGGGTCCTCTCTTTTTGGTGCCACGCTTCCTTCTTTCCAGCCATCCATATGCAGCCCTCCTGCTCAATACACTGCCTTGAGTCCCATTGTGGGGGGAAAGTTGAATATCAATGTGGTTAGTGAATAGACTGCGGTGCTCATCTGGGGCCCATTTAGTTTGATGGATGCCCTTCATGATGATGACAAGTGGGCACCTTTGCTTGGGTCCCCAAGTGGCATGGAAGGCAATGCGAATGATGCGTCTCGGCTGTCTTTTTTGCCATTTTAACTTTTTGGTGCCCGTGCATTTTAAACATTGAGAACAAATTGACTCTGGCGCTGAGGCAGAATTGGGTGGACAGAAAATGATATTAAGAAACCAGACATTCCCTCACGGGGAACCGTACATAATTGAGTATAAAGAATCGTTAGTGGTTGAACTATAGTTGAACTCAGCTTCCAAAGAAAATGGAAGTCGCTACGCTTAGCCCCAAATAGTGATTTCCAACTGTGTGGGGGGAGGGAGTAGCTTAAATGAAGAAGGAGAAAATAGAAAACAACATGATTTGGTTAACTGCAGAGATAGCAGTCTCTGTACCTGAATGATCCCCGTTGAAGCTGGGAACTAATGAACTGCCCGAGGTTTAGTGGCATGCCCATTATACAGTTAAAGAAGTGGCACTCAGCACCTCAAAATGGTCACCTACCTTGTTAATGAACCATGCTTTATGCAACTTTAATTAAGTAATTATGGGCTGGAGCCAAACCACTTTCTTCACAAACCTTACCCAAAACATTTACATCCAAATTGCCGTCAACATCTTTTTCCCAGTCAGATCCCAGTTTGCTTTTTAAGTCCTTTACACTGCGAGGGGGAATTAACACAAAATGACATATTTTGTTTGTCTTGCTAAATTCCCAGGTTTATCTGGGAATAATTTGTTCTTGTTAACTGCCTTTGCATCGATCTTGACTCATGGCGACCCTATGGATGAGACATCTGCCCAGCTCCTGCAAACTCTTATTCGTGGTCTCTAATAAAGTCCATCCATCTAGCATGTGGCCGTCCTCTCTTTCTACTTCCCTCCACCTTTCCTAACATTATTGTCTTTCCTAACGATTCATGCCTTCTCATGATGTGTCCAAAGTACAACAGTCTAGGTCTTGTCATCTTGGCTTCTAGAGATATCTCTGGCTTGATCTGCTCAAGGACCCATTTGTTTGTCCTTTTGGCTCTCCATGGGTCCTCAGCACTCTTCTCCAGCACCACATTCTCTCAAATGCATTGATTTTCCTCCTATCTTCTTTCTTGAATATCTACCTCTCACATCCATATATGGTAATAGGGAATACAATGGCTTGTATGATTTTGACTTTAAAAGGCCCTACATGACCTCTAGGGGCTAAGGAGCAATTTTACCAGAATTTTAATGTGTGTTTTTTTCCAAAACTAGAAACGGGGGGGGGGGGGGGGGAGTTGTGAGATTCACCATGCTATAGTGGTTTGAGTGTTAGACTATGCCTCTAGAACTAGAGTTTCATTCTGGTTGACAAAAGACAATAGCCCATGGGTGCTTGTGTACCAGTGTGACATAGTGGTTTGTCTGTTGGACTAGGACTCTGGAGACCAGGGTTTGAATCACCGCTGATCCATGGAAACCCGCTGGGTGACCCTCAGCAAGTCACACACTCTCATCTCCAGAGGATACCAATGGCAAACCCTCTCTGAAGAAGTAGAGAGAGATCATGTAGCACTTTTGAGACTAACTCAAAGAAAGAAGTTGCCAGTGTGAGCTTTCATAGACTTCAGTCTACTTCTGCAGATTCTACAGACTAGCATGGCTATATCTTTAAATTCTACCTCTCTGAAGAAATTTGCGAAGAAAAGCCCATCACAGGTTCACCTTAGGATTGCCATGAGTTGGAAACAACTTTAAAGCACACAACAACAACAACAAAAATGGAATATTTGTACATTCACAATAGTCACAGACAACAGAGCATGTGTGCTTGGATTCAGGAGCACATCTCCAGAACAGGCCCTTAGACCCAATAGCACTTCATACATCACCTCTCCCAAGGCTGGCCTTACCATTAAGAGAATGAGGCAGATGCTTCAGGCAGCAGCTGCAGAATGCAATGAAAAAGACCCCAAATTAGGTATTTAACTTATTATTGTATTTTTATTGCAAGAGGTGGGGAGAAGTGCTTAAGGGATTTTTGGCTTCCCATGCCAAAATAACTTGGCTTGCTTTAGACACTAAGCCCCTTGATGCATTGGTGTGGGTCTACCATTTGCTACTCTGCCTCCAGCAGAAAAATTATTTAGGCCAATCCTGGTTTACATCTCACTCCCAGTCTGATTATTTTTGGGGATATATATATATACACACACACTTATATAGTGTTAGCCCATTTCATAACTTTGATGCAAGATTTCTTTGCAGACATAATTTATCCCTATCGCAGAAGACAACCCCTTTGCATGCACAGATCGGATTGCAATCATGCACACTGTTTGTTAAATGGCACTGATTTGTAAACTTTCCCACAAAATAAGCAAAAAATGAACACTGATGCAGCTCTGACCATTCAAGTCGTTGGCTGCTGCCACACTGTCGAAATGGAGCAGTTTGACATCACTTTTCCATGGCTCAAGGCTATAGAATTCTGGGATTTGTAGTTTGGTGGGACACCAGCACTCTCTGATAGCAAAGGCTAAATAACTCACCAAACTACCAATCCCAGAATTCCATAGCCTTGAGCCATGGAAGTTAAAAGTGGTGTCAAACTACTTTATTTGAGCAGTTTCTGCAACACCCATTGTTGCTAATTTTACACATGAAGACAAACTGGTTGTGCTGTTTTTCATTTCATCCGTTAAGTGGATAGTGTTAAGTGGTAGAAACTTTTTACAAAAGTCAGAAATGTGAGGCTACACACTTGCACACCTGTACGAATAGGGACAAGAGAGGATGTTACTGAGTTTGTTTGGTTTTTTTTTGTTTGTTTGTTTATTATAATCTCACTAAAATTCTCCCATTTCTTCATAAACATAAAGAAAAGAACTTAAGACTGTAAAAACAGAATGTGAGAGACAAGGAAAGATTCTGCTGTCCCTATGCATGACCCTGACCAGAATGTTTTTGCCTCTAAAAATGTACTATACCTCATCTGTTTCATTTGCCACAAACTCCTTTCCTCATTCACGCACCACTTGGATTTTTGACCTTTTTTCCTCACTGGTTTCTTGTTCTTCTTTTTTTCCCATTCCAACTTCAGCTCTGATTTTTATTGATGCTGAGCAGTGAAAGGGCCCCCAGGCCAAAAATAATAGTATGTCCAGAATCAAGTGACTTGCCTTTGCTTCCATTTTTAACAATTTTGCTTCAGTAAAAAATAAAAAAATAAAAAAAGAGTATGTTTTTCTTATCTCCCTTACTGCCAAGGAGGCAACACATACAATAAATATTTAATAGGAATTCCCCTCTGGCTGGATTTGGGCCCCACCGTATCTCATTACAATGTCTTGGAATGGCACCCTCATTTTAAGTCGCTTAATTATGCTAAGGAAGAGCAGAATAGCAAGGCTGCTGGGATTGCAAAGCGATTAAATTCACTTGGCAAGCCTTTGGATATCTCATTAAGAGCCCCATTTAGTGTTTCTAATGGTCTTCCTTTAAAAAAAAAAAAAAGACGTATTTGGGTAAAAGCTTCATTGTTCTTTACAAATATTCTCCTAACTTTTAAAACAACTTCTAGCCAGTCAACGGGATTCAATGGATGAATGAAAGACCTTTATGAATGCATTTTGCTTAATGCTGTGGCTCATTTAAGAAATCTTAAAGTCCAGCCCTTTTCAACTTTACTTGGAGGTAAGCTGATACCTGAAGGCACTGGATCCCATCTGATTTTGGAAGCAAAGCAAGATCAGCCCTGGTCAGTACTTGGATGGGAAACCGCCAACAAACATCAAGAGCTGTAAGCTATATTTCAGAGGAAGGAACTGGCAAAACCACATCTGAGTATTCCTTGCCTAAGAAAACCCCTTGAAATTCATGGGGTTGCCATAAGATGACAAGCAACTTGAAGGTGCCTACACTCTCACAAGCCTATATATTATATTATATTATATTATATTATATTATATTATATTACATTACAGAAAGAATTACTCCCAGGAAAACATGCCAATTCTTCAATAGTGGACATACTAGGCTAGGGCATAAGCTGCTTTCCTGAGCACATTGTGATTTATTCCTGGGTAAATGGAAAAGACAATAATGTTAGGAAAAATGGAGGGAAGTAGAAAGAGAGAGGAAGGCCACATGCTAGATGGATGGACTTTATGAAAGAGACCACGAATAAGTGTTTGCAGGAGCTGTGCAGAGCAGTAGAGGATGGAGGACCTGGAGATGTCTCATCCATAGGGTCACTGCCATGGGTTGAGACCAACACAAAGGCAATTAACAACAACAACAACAAAAATGCATGAAGGAGTGAGCCACTAGACCATTCATGGTTTCAGCTTTATAACTTGAAAGTAGAGGCCTATTATTTTAATATAACTTATTGCCATGTAAGGCTCCCTAGGATTACAACCAGATTAATGAATTAAACCATTAAATCTGTCTAAATTGACATATGTCAAAAGCAATACCTCTGAAGGAGGAAAGAGCTTTCTAAAAAGATGTTGCACGTTTTTCATACAACACATCATCTTTGAAAAGATGTGGCCCAAAGCTTTTTCTGTAGCACCCCCAAATCTTCCTGAGCCTACCAAAAGCCCCTAAAAAATTAAAATTAAGGGGGGGAATCACACCTCAATGCCCGAAATCACTCCCTAGAGCAGCATTTCCATTCTGAAGACCTCCTGGCTCCACCAAAAAAGAAAAAAATCCCAAATGTTGATTTTTCAAAAATCGTCCAAAACTATGGAAGTAAAAAGCTGAAATCAACTTCCATCCATTTCTGGAATTGACATTCAGCAAAATATCAGATGGGGCAACCTATTGGGGGTGGGGAGTCAAGGTTGAAAACAGACCCACAACTGACACTCTACAATTGTTGTCGTTGTCGTTGTTGTTGTTGTTGTTGTTGTTGCGCACTTTCAAGTTGTTTCCAACATATGGAGAAACTATTATGGAGTTTTCTTGACAAGATTTGTTCAGAGACGGGGTGGCCTTTGCCTCCTTCTGAAGCTGAGAGAGTGTGGCTTGACAAAGGTCACCCAGTGGGTTTCCATGGCTGAGTGAGAATTCAAACCCTGCTCTCCAGAGTCATAGCCCAATGCTCATACCACTACACCATGTTGTCTCTCCTGCAATTATCCCATAAAATAAATATTATCTGGTGATGCTCTCCTGTTTGCTCAGAAGTAAATCCCACCAAGTTCAGTGGGACCGATTCCCCCACTAACTGCGCACAACATTACAACTCTCGCTCCAATTATTTCTTTCACAGAGGTGGAATCACCCACAGCTCAGGGCTAAAATCCATTTTGGAAGCTGTAACTTAAAAGTTTCCTCAATTAGTTAGTTATTCTTTCCCCCACCCTGCCAAAAAAAAAATGTTCTGGGGATATAATCCTGCATTTATAAAAATCAAAAGGGAAATTTGGATGCGTGCGTCGACGAAGCCAGGATTACACTCCATATCTATAATCCCACACAGTCACGCTTGACTTTGAGAAGATTTATGATGAAATAATAATGCCACCGAGTTTAAGGCAACTCTCAAAAGCTGGCGCCTGTATAATGCCTTTTGACTAATTAGCGTGGGATCCATTGATTAACAGCGGTGTGTGGCGCTTTGAAGATATTGCAGGTTTCCGAAAAAGCCAAAGCTGCTCTGTTAACCTGAGGATCTCACATTCTTTTACACCCCTCTGTTAATTCCTTCCTCATTTTTTTCCCTGTAAGGCAGGTATCATGGAAACCACTTCACAAATGGGAGCTCATTGTCAGCCATGGTAACAGGTTGCTTGCAGCAAAGTTAAAGCCATCCTGATTATGAGGACTGTATCATTAAAACAGAGCAGTGCTCAGAAATCTAGTCCAATGTTCTAAAACAGTGGGGAAACTCTTCCCAGCAGTGTCTTCTAATAATGAAGCTCATGGGGTTGGATCCTTGAGCCTGTTTCTGAGAAGAAGAATGTGAGAGCAGGTTCCTGTTGCACCAGTGAAGGGAACAAGCAAATAAAAATGGCTTTGCACAGCTGTGTGGACCTAGTTCCAATCCAGTGTTTATTCATTTTTCTTCTAAAAAAAAACAACACCCAAAACCACTGCATTAGTTATTCAACTAATAACATCCTTGGAAAATGATATACTGGCCAAGAGGAAATGGAATATTACAGTGGGCCTTTGGTATCTGCTGCAGTTTGGTTCCAGGACCATCCATGAATACCACAATCCATGGATGTTCGGATCCCGTTAATATAATATCATGTAATGGTGTCCTCATATAAAATGGCAAAATCAAGGTTGGACTATTTTCCAGCTGTGGTTGAATCCATAGATGAAAAAGAGCCCTGGTGATGCAGTGGTTAAATGCCAGTTCCACAACCACAATGTTGTAAGTTTGATACTGGAGGGCTCCAAGGTTGACTCAGCCTTTCATCCTTTCATAGATTGGTAAAAAGAGTGCCCAGCTTGTTCGGGGCAATTGGCTTACACATTGTAAACTGCTTAGGGAGTGATAGTTCACTGATAAGCAGTATAGAAGTGCACTTGCTATTGCTATTGCTATTGCTATTGCTATAAAAATCTGTGGATATGGAGGACTGACTATACTTCATGCTCTCAGAGTTATGTGGAGGATGCCAAGTGTCACCTTGCTACTGGATTGTGACATTGTGCAACCAAGTGAGCATGTGCACCTGCATGTGCCATGCATAATGTGCATTTTGTATGCATAATATACAATGTACAATAGTATGCTCAATGCTCAGTGTGCATGCACAATGGCACTCCATGAACAACTCTGCTTCCACAACCGTGTGCAGACATTCCACTTCAGACAAAAGTATCCAAACCCTACTGTGAGTGAAGAAAAATGGCATAAGACACCAACATGATTCCAGCTACAATAGCCAGACTTGTAATGGTTAACTGATTATTTACTTTTAGATCAACTGATTGAATCTTTAATTAGTTGAAAATAGACCCCTGGATGAAACAGGCAACAGATTTGCAGTGCAATCCTGACTCAGAGATGCACCAGCTGTGGGCAGCTACAATTAAGCACAAGTTTGTTCTGCCAGCAGAAACAATCCTTTTGCCAGCTGATGTCAGAGATTTGCTGACAACAGCCTGCCAGCAGAATGGCTCTGCTAAAAACTATCAGCAGAACAGTCCCAAAAGGGGTAAAGAAGGGATCTAGCCAAGTTACACCAGATCCAAACTTCGTCCAGCTAAAACAGGATGCTGCGCCACTGGCTTTATCTAGCACTGCTCTTCTTCTTTTTAGAACAGATGCTTCAGACTAAATAATTTCAGTTTCTAGCATGAGATCTTAGAGAAATGAAATCTAATCCAAAAGACACTGGTAGACTTTCATAAATATGTCTCTTTTTTTCTCTGGAAATGCAGATGTATCTGGATGTCACTTTTCTTTTACTGTTTTCCATGACCTAAACCAGGGGTAGGCAACCTTTCCCCTTTAAGGGCCGAGGGACTTCAGCTCCCAGAAGCCTCAGCCATGTTGGCCAATAGTCCCATGTTGGCCAATAGCTCCTGGGATTCTGGGAGCTGAAGTCCCTCGGCCCTTAAAGGGGAAAGGTTGCCTACCCCTGACCTAAACTTTTGCAAAGAAGTGCACAGGCTCATGACCTGTTAGGAGAGGAACAAATTTCTCATCTGGGACATCACACTGGACAACTGGTGAACAGACAATCAGCTGTTTGTATGGCAAGTTTCTCAAACCCTCAAAGGATGGCAATGGCAAATCTCCTCTGAACAAATCTTGCCAAGAAAACCCCCTGATAGGGTCACCTTAGGATCACCATATGTCAGAAACAACTTGAAGGCACACACCACTATCACCAAGCCTCAGTCTGATTGCTAGTTCCAAGTGGAGTAGTCTCACTGAAACAATGGGATTTACAAGAGTGTTGACTTACCATTGGACAATTGAATCAATGGACCTACTGGAGGTAGAACTGGCAAATGGATTAAGGCTCGTATTTTTCTCTTCCTCTGGACTGGTATAAGAGAGAGGGCAATTCTTTGTACAGTCAAGACTACCTTCCTTCTGCTTAAGCTTGGAAGCTTAAGAAGAGAAAATCCAGTTGGCATTTGGATGTTGTTGTCTCCTCACCCACCCACCCCATTATTTTTTAGAGAGAAAGACAGTGTATTTTCTTGGAAGCAAAGGGGGGGAACCCTCCTTCCCGTTTTAGATCTTTTAGAAACCTCACAAAAACCATCAAGAAGACAGGATTGCATCCTCCTTCTGTTAATAATTAATGTTGTACCTGGAGCAGTCACTTGCAAAAGAGAAACATCTGAAAGGATTTCCACTCCCTTTGATAATTGAGGGTATTTAGTGTCCTTTTAAACATAAAAGTTTAAATAACAGGTGATCCACAACCTGCTTCGACGTTCGTAGTTCAACAGAGCCTTTCTGCTGACAGCTAATAATTAATTAACAAAGGATGATGTTCTTCAGGCTGTCATGATGATTGGCACTATCATCTCCTGGAAAGTGAAAGATTTGTTAATGTGGCAGACGGCAGTCTGGGAAGCATTAATGCTTCACAATTCCCACAGCTTTTCAGCTAAATGCTTGACGTGACAGCTTGCATCGTTTTAGATGGAAGAAAGGAGGGCAGACACCTCTGTCATTACAAGCATTGCTTCACAAGGGAGTCAGCCACAGAACCAAAGAACTAGGAGAGGTGTGAGGTTCCTGAAAGGGGTGGACACTGGGAGTGTATGACACATCTCCAGCATCACCTCTGGCTTCCTATTCTCTTGCAGACACAGTTCAAGATGCTGCTTTCAAGCTTGGCAGCCCTGAAACAGCTTTGGTCTTGCCTATGTTGGAATCAGCTCCACGCCATATGTTCCAGCATCATGTGTGAGATCAAGAAATTGCACCTTTTTAGCAATACGGTTGACACACCAAATCAGGACAGCTGGGACACATCGAAAGTTGTTCTGGATGACAGCTGCACAGCTACGGATTGCTGGGGCAGGTTGTAGCTCAGGAAGGAGAGCACGTGTCTCGCCTGCAAATAAGTCTCCATCTCATTTCCCCACATTACCACTTTTTTATTATTTTAAAAGTGAGAGTAATAAGGGAGAAATGTGAGAGCTGGCATGGTGTTGGACTAAAACTCCAGGAGATCAGAGTTCAAATTCCTGCTCAGCCACAGAATCCCACTGGGTGACCTTGAGTAGACAGCAATGGCAAACCCCTCTGCACAAATCTTGTCAATAAAACCCTGTGATAGGTTTACCTTAGAGTCCTCATAAGTAAGAAATTACTTGGGGGCACCATCAACAAAAGAGAAATGGGAGTACTCATAAGGAAGAGATGTTTGAATTATAGAATCATAGCGTTGGAAGAGACCACAAGGGCCATCCAGTCCAACCCTCTGCCATGCAGGAAAACACAACCAAAGCACCCCCAACAGTTGGGCATCCAGCCTCTGTTTAAAGACCTCCAAAGAAGGAGACTCCACCACTCTCTGAGGAGTTGTTCCACTGTCAAACAGCTCTTACTGCCAGGAATTTCTTCCTAATGTTGAGGTGGAATCTCTTTTCTTGTAGTTTGAATCCATTGCTCCAGGTCATATTCTCTGGAGCAGCAGAAATCAAGCTTTTTCCAGCCTCAATATGACACCCCTTCAAATACTTATACAGGGCTATCATATCACCTCTTATCCATCTCTTCTCCAAGCTGAACATACCCAGCTCCCTAAGTCTCTCCTCATAAGGCATGGTTTCCAGACCCTTCACCATTTAGTCACCCTCCTCTGGACATGCTCCACTTTCTCAACATCCTTTTTGAATTGTGGTACCTAGAAGTGGACACAATATTTCAGGTGAGGGCTGACCAAAGCAGAATAGAGTGGCCCTATTACTTCCCTTGATCTAAACACTATACTTCTATTGATGCAAGCTAGAATCTCATTGGCTTTTTTTAGCTGCCACATCATATTGTTAACTCATGTTCAACAGAATCCTTGGAGGATGACTCAAAATCAGAATAGACAGTACTAGCTGAGATGAATCTATGATCTGACTGAGCCAAAAACAAACCCTTCACAGAATATGGGTGACATTGCAAAAACACATGAATACAAAGCACATTACTCCACCTCCACCACTGCTTTCACCACCACCATGTAGCAGCCCAATGACAAATTCCCACAAAGTATTACAACTGCCTCCTTATGTCATGTGATAGTAGAAACTCAGTTTAGGAGCCCTCTTTATTTGGGCTGTCATTGCAGAGCTTGGAAAAGTTACATATTGAGACAATGCACTGAATCACCCATGACAACAGTCATTGGTTCTGAGGGATGGTCTTGGAAACCTAACCCAAGCAAGTAATTTTTCCAAGTTCTGCAATACTCAAGTCCAAAAACTGAACTGGAGGCCTATAGACCAGCTGCTGCACAACTAATAATGACAACTATTTGGGGAAAAAGCAATCAGAAGTTCTCTGATGTATGATGCAGGGCATATTATTTTTGCTTCTATGGACACTTCCTTTTCATCTACTCCTAGGATGCTATGGTTTCTACACCAGAAGCTTGGCCAAATGATTAAAGCATGACACATTAATATTTTGTATGGCATAGCTATAAATTTGGCAAACCCAAATCCATTTCTTTGAACAATTCAGTCCATACATTACGCAATAATTATCCAACAGTAGTTATTATAGGGAAGAAGGAGGAAAATCAGAATTAAGCAATCAATAATAAATGTAAAATCCAAGCAATGTTTACTGCCTAAATACTCTAGTTCTTAATGGAACAAGCAAATATTAGCTCAGATTCAGTTTCAACAGATGTTGTTTTGCTCCATTCTCAGAATGTTGTTTATTTCAGCACCTTGGTTAGTTCCCAGGATCTGCTTGCTAGGTTTATGTATTCTACTCTAAAACCTGCACCTGCTTTTCTGGACAGCTGCTATCTTCCTACACATTAGCATCATCATAGGCCTTAGACTTGTAACATGGTAATTCCTGGTTGCCATCCACATTGCAGATTGCAGATCATAGTAATGGTCTGCATAATAATTGTGTGTGAACTCTTCCATGTCTGCCTACTTGAGATTAGACTGGCTAGCATTAATCTCCATCTATTTACATTACTACTATTTATTTATTTATATCCCATCATGTTATTGGTCCAGGACTCAAGGTGGCTAACAAAAGTTAAAATAGATACAGCTTTTTTTAAAAAATCACATCATACAAATGTATAAATAGTCGGCCCTCTGTACCCATGCATTCAAGCATCCATGGCTTGGGGGAAAAAATTAAGTATAAAATCCAAATAGTCACTATTTTACTTGCTCAACACTGGATCATGCTCCTGATTATTTGTCTGAAATTGAATTTGGCCCTGAAAGTGGTTCCTTTCCCTACCTTCCTTATTTTAATGGGTTTGTAATACCAGAGGATAGAGTTTGTATGACTTTAGAATGTATAAAGTCAATAGCAATCATCCCAAGGTACAAATTTTTGGACTCAGCCAATGTGAACCTCCTTTTGAAGTAATCTACCTGTACAACATTTTTCATTCCCACCTCAATGATTCTGGAAGTGGAAGAATGAAGAGAAACTCAATTTTAAACTCTGCCAGTGTCTGAAATGGTTAAAATAAAATAATCTCAACCAAATATAACCTGGTATATACAATTATATACAGCACCATGACAACTGGTTTAATTACCATGGCTGCATCCTATGAAATTTTGGGTTGTGTAGTTTGGCCAGCATGGTGTAGTGGTTTGAGTGATGGACTAGAACACTGGGAGACCAGGGTTCAAATCCCTGCTCAGCCATGAAAACCTATTGCATGACTTTGGGCAAGTCACACTCTCCAAACCTCAGAGAAAGTCAAAGGCAAACCCTGTCTGAACAAATTCTGTCCAGAAATCCTCATGATAGGTTCATCTTTGGATCACCATAAGTCAGAAATGTCTTGTAGACACAAAACAATAACAGCAATATTTTGGTCAGGTACTAATCATTATTGGTTGAAACCAACCCTTCATGAAGATAAGACTCTGATAAAAGGTAGTAAAGGGGGGCATTCTATTATGAATAAAGCAGAGTACCATATATGAATATGCTGGCATTGGTCATGAATTTGTGGTAATAGCTAAAACCTATTAAGCACTGCATAGATCAGGGGTAGGCAACCTTTCCCCTTTAAGGGCCAAGGGACTTCAGCTCCCAGAAGCCTCAGCCATGTTGGCCAATAGTCCCATGTTGGCCAATAGCTCCTGGGATTCTGGGAGCTGAAGTCCCTCGGCCCTTAAAGGGAAAAGGTTGCCTACCCTGGCATAGATGAATATCCATACATTGCAGGCTGGCTAAATAAATGCAATGTGAAAGAAAGATGAATAAGCAAGAGCCGTAATTAACAGTTTTATAAAGAATGGTCAGATAATAACAATTATTCATAGCAACAAGGCAGAGTGCTTGGTATCTAACACCTACATACACCCACACACACCTTTGCATCAGCCCTACATTCCTGATTAATATTTTAGATAGCACTGCCAGACTATGCAATGTCTAAGTAACAAGAAAAGGAGAACGCTTTAACAATCATTGCAGCCAACTAATAATATACCTGCTTAATGTGGTTATAACATGTCATGGCAACATATTGGCTCAGCAGAGAAAGAGGAATAGCAGTTGTTAATGTAAAAAATAAGACATTCATCACAGGTCAAAGGATGGACAATTCCCACCGAATGAGAAGCACAGACCAAGGAAGATGGCAGGACAAATGGGGTAAGATATCTGCTTTAACTCAGCACTTGGAGTGTTTGTTTGGCATTTCCCTTCAACATTAAGATCATGAAATTTCATGTAGTGGTATACATTTAGTTCATCATTCTACAGTTCAAATGCAAAAGCTATCATGCAAAAAGGATTCCTACACACACAAGACAGTCTCTCTTTCTCTCTCTCTCTCTCTCTCTCTCTCTCTATATATATATATATATATATATATATATATATATATAATAAGTAGTCTAGAATAGTACAAAATAGTATTTTCATTCTCATGTAAATATCCTGGAACTTCAAGACTTTAAAATGTTTAAGCTGATGTTAACCTGGCCTGTCTGGTTTAAACACTATCATATGTTGGGTGACCAAAAGTTGATAAAGGTGATCCAAGACAAAATACAAAATCAACTTACAAATGACAAGAACCCTCATTCTCTCAGTATAAGAGATAGGGATGGGGGACCATGACTGTTTCATTAGGTCCAACTAAAGTAGATCCATTGAATGACTCAACATTATGATGATGATTTATTATATTTATCTGTATCCTGGCTTTTTCCTGGAAATCTGACTCCTCTATGTCTGAATCTTCTGACTCCAAAGGGCGAGTTAAGACACCTGTGAGGATGGTAGGAGAGAGATCAGGTCCTCCCCAGAAGATCTCAAAACACAGGCAGGTTTGTATGGGAGTGTACAATCCTCCATATAATCTGGACCTGAATCATTCAACTGTTGATTCAATAGGTTTACAATATGACTTTGGCCAATATCAGATAATATCAACCAATAACTATCACACCTGTAGTTTGGAGTTCTATACAGACTTACCTGGGAGTAAAACCTCCCTATGCATGCTTGCTTCTGGCTAATCACAGATAGGATTGCTCTGCCAGAAAATGAAGAAAAACCTGGCTCCACTTCAACAGACAGAAAGGAGAATGTGTACACAACTGACTGCAAATTCTACACCAATGAGGAAGCACACATGAAAGGCAAATATTGGCTCTAACTTAAATTTAAGACATTTAAACATCGGCATCTCATGGCCTTTCAACACTGGAACTTTCCAGTATTCAATGAAAGGGTAACTACTCTGAGGGCATAAAAAGTGTGCCTTTCAATTCTTTGAAATATACCATGGTGATTTAAATATGAGCCATGGAAAGAACTTTAGGCGAGACTGTGTGTTCATTAAATTAGCTGTGACATAGCTAATTTCATTGTCAAGTTCAAACCCCTTTTCAGCAATGAAGCTCACAATGGAGGCTGAAATCCAGAAATAGGTGCTTTTCCACTATCCCGTCTGCAGCAGTATAGTGATAAATTTAGATGTAGAGGCCCTCATCATGACAGTTTTTGTAGAAACACCTCAAAGGAAAATCCAAAAAAGCAGGTAACTGTGCTGATCCACATAGTTAACATAATATACATAGTAGCTTTCCACTGGCAAGAGGTCTTTTGTAAAGCTGCTGTTGTTGTCGGCATTCAAGTTGTTTCCAACTTATGGTGACCCTAAGGCAAATCTATCACATGAATTTATTGGAATTATTTGTTCAGAGGTGGTTTGTCTTTGCCTTTCTCTGCGGCTGAGAGAGTGACTTGCCCAAGGTCATCCAGTGGGTTTCCATGGCTGAGCAAGGATTTGAACTCAAGAGTCCTAGTCCAACACTCAAACATCTATACCACATTGGTGTATAAACCTACTGAGTCTTAATCCCCCTCTTGGGACCAAGCTACACCAAAATACCTTTGATTACAACAGGGATACTCATAAGAGAGCTGCTGCTAGGAAAATTTATTTCTCCCCTTGCAAATGTGAGGAATGCAGCTAATCTCGGTAGGGAGGACAGGAGATTCTAAAAGGGGGTTCAGATGATATCAACATCCCTATTAATCAAAATGTCCTGTTGGTTAGACTCTGCAAGCATTTTCATGCCTATAGCAGTGCTTGTTTATAGGTAGATGGATAAATGTCCACTAGGTGCAAAACTTTTTATAGTGAGTATGAAAAGACAATATTCCTCTCCATAGCTACAGGTGTGGGTGGGTGAACATACACCACACATACACACAGAGCATATTATTCCAGGGATTCTTCTACACAGTCACAGATGGTGGCATCCATGTCAGTGGACCTTCTGATCCAGGAGCTATTATTGCAGTTGATTTCCACTACGGAAGTATAGGATTTGTAATTTAAGGAGGTGTATTTAGAATCCCCGCCATACAGCTCTAGTCCAGGATTCCATAGGATTCAGCCATGGCAGTTCAAGTGGAACCATAGAGCTATAATTACATAGTTTGAAATGTTTCCAGATCTCTACAAGAAGCTGATGAGAAAGCACTAACTCCCTCTTTCTTGCTTTGCCCAGAAACTGGTACTAAGAAGCATGCTCCTTCCAATACTGGAGGGATTATATAGCCTTATGAATGTGTCTTGCTGTTATTAATTGCTGTCAAGTCAACTTTTGACTTGTGGCAACCCTGTGAATGAGAGACCTCCAAGTCACCCTGTTATCTACAGCCCTGGTAAGATCTTGTAGACCTAGGGCCATGGCTTCCTATGTCCAAAGTCTCAGCATAGTAATTTTCACTTCTAAGGAGAGTTCAGGCTTTATTTCATCTTGAACCCATTTGATTGTTTGTCTTTTTGGAACCCTATTTTGTCTATAGAACTTCTCCAGCATCACATTTCAAATAAGTCGATTAGCTTCCTATCAGCTTCCATAACTGTCAGGTATTCACAGCCATGCATGGAAGTCAGAAATATAATGGCATAGACTAGAGAATCCTAACTTTAGTATTCAATTACTTATTTTACCTTTGAGGTGATGCCCAGCTCTTTCATACCTGCCCTTCCAAGTCCTAGTGTTTTCCTGATTTCTCCACTGCCTAATCCTGCTTCCTTTAAAGCCGATAAATATGTGCCTGTCACCACCCACAGAGGCAACACACTCTATAAATTAATAATCCAATTGAGGAAATAATGCTTGCTCCTTTTTGTGTTTCCTGAATCCTTCAACATGCCATCCACATTTTTTGAACAATATAAAAATCCACTAAACCCTGAATATTGGGTTTACTGGCTTTAATCAGTTGCTGCAATTATCTGGTGTATTAATTAGTTGTTATTCATTAGTTGGTATTAATTAGATGGTGCAAGTATCTATGTATGTAGAAGGTAACTGATAGTTGAGACATTCCTGTCTTTCCATCACTGACTCATGGAGCCTCATGTAAACAATCTTTTTCCTCTGTTTTTTCTCCAGCACAGGAAGCTGTATATCAGTCCATCCAATTAATGTTATCACTGAATAATATGCAGAGAAAATGAAAGAGAGGAAGAATGCAGAGGGGGAAATGGACTCCAGGAGGGCTGCTTGATCCTGTAAGCACATATTGATTAATGGTAGCAATATCCAAGTAGCTGTGAGATCCTGCCTGTGCTCTACAACAGCTCTTGGTGTGTATCTACATTAGATGTTTTATTATCCTGGTGATGGGAACTGGTGAGATACTTCCTATGGTGCCTCAAGAATGAAAGCTAAGCCTTGGGTTTACTGCAGAGGTTCAGAATGGTTTGGGGTATTTATGGATGCAGGGAAACAGGAAATGGATAGTCCTATCAATTCCTGTTTCTGCCCTTGAAACATTCACCCAATGTTCCTTCCATAACAAGATACATCAGATTTTCCAAGATCAGACATTTGACACATCATGCTGTTAAGAGAAAGATACATATTCCGGCATTGGCTGTTATAGAAGAAATCAAGAGAAAGAACATTCAAGAAATGTGGTCTTCCTGTCTTCCTTGCTTTTCCAGATATCATTAACTTTTCATTGTATCCCTATCATTTGGAGGAAATAGAAGGGCAGGCAATATCTTGGAGTGAGGAAGGTGTATTACTGCCTCTGCTCCCAAACTCCAGCCACCAGCTCAATTGCCAGTGAACTTTGCCAGCAATTCCTATAGAACTCAATGACATAGAGTTTGCACCACAGAATACTCTAGATCTGCAAGGCAGACAGTCCCCCCCCCCTTTCAGAACTGAAAGCTATGGCAGGCTGTGCGTCCTGCAGCTCAATTCTTATAAAACCAGGAATGAGAGGAAGTGGAATATAAGGCAATACAAACCAAAGCAACAACAAGGGAACAAAATGGAGAGACCCACCCTTACCCCTGCTTCTTGGAGAATGGAGTTTGGCAGATTCATCCTCTGTCATCGGCAGCTTTTAAAATGTCCCAATTTCTATCACCTCCTCCCACTTTCCCTTTTTGTCCTCAGCTCACATCAATTGCTGCAAACTGAGTTCAAAGTGCAAAAGCAGTTTGCAATCCACTCAAGCAGGGAGGAGAGAAGAAGAGTGGCAGAGTCTTGCCCTTTCTGGGGGGCTCAAGCAAAAGTAAACTGCTGCAGCCTCTCCTAGCTTGAGTATTCATCCGCACTAATAATTTCCATCATTCTGGCCACACTGTGATATTGCTTGGCCACATATAACAACAAATAAGAAGAATAAATTTTATTTCTTACCTGCTCCTCCCCAAGGCTTGAGGTGGGGTACAACATAGATTAAAACACATAAAACAATTTAAACACATAGGTTAAAATGCATAAACTTAAGACACATTAAAATCATCCAAACATAAAATTAAAAATTTGCCAGTTTAAAATTCATAGTTTAAGACTGTATGGGTAAGGCTGGTGGAAGAGATAGGTCTTTAATACTGTTTCAAATTCAGACAGCTTATTTAGCTGTTGAATCTCTCCCAGGAGGTCATTCCACAGTCCTGGGATGGCTGACAAAAAGGGTGACAGTTGTCAATCTAGTCCTCCCTGGCTAAAATAAATGTCCCCAGAAATCTGTCATGTCCCAGATTTCATCTGTGAAATTTTAGAGGGCACCAGCATGAGTACAGTTGACCATTGCTCAGCTCTGCATCACGTGAGGCTGGATCCACCACCCCCACAAGTATGTACCTGTCCACAGATTTCTAGCAACAATGAGTGGGAGGCAATCTGTATGAAGAGGCCTAAACAAGAACAATTTAAATTATCACATTAAATTATCACAAAGATAGCCTGCACCCCACCACCATTGCATAGAAATGAAACTATAACTCACTGCAGAGCCTGGAAAGGTTACTTCCTGTGTCCAGCAGTCTCAGAATTTTCCACCAACATGATCACTTGTAGTGCAAACAAGTGACATTGTCAAAGCTCTAGATCAAAGAGAGTTGCAAAAGGTGGTCAGTCCCATCCCCAACATCTCTAGTTGAAGATCTCAAGGAATATGTGCTGGGCATGACTTCTCTCAGCCTAAAGGAGATAAAACTCAGCTAGGTAAAGGATGCTGAGCTTGTTGGATCAATGGTTTGGCTCATTAGAAAGCAGTTTCTGATATGGTTCAAACCACAAAAGGTCCTGGTGAAACCTGGCCAAGTTTAAATGGGTTGCCCTTTCTTTCATGATACACTAAGCACACAGTTAGTGGGAATAAAATATATGCCCATGCTTGCATTCATATCCAACCTTTCTCTAAGTCATTACAACTTTTTTTAAAAGATTTGCCACTTCACTGCTCTATAAAAAGCTTCCTGAGAAAGTATTAACAGATGGCCTCTTACTCTCTGAGACTGTTAGCAGCACAACCAGATGGCAACCTGAAAAAGAAAAACCAACTTACATTTCTGAAACTGGAGAAAAATGGGATAAATATCTTTGCAGCAAAAGTGCACATAGATGCAGCTCAGAGGTAGTCATTAAATAGTCCTTTGATGGGAAATGCATTTCATTTCAATATAAAGCTCCCATCCTTTGTCTTAAGCTATACAGCAGAATGTTCATACTAGAAGCTGGAAAGCTGAAATCCAGGGTACATGTTCCTTCTCTTGTAGGAACAAGGGAGCCACAAAAATAGTCATACACATAAATGCTGATAAAAAATAAATAGCCATATGGAACAGGCAAACACACAATATTAATAAGAACTAACAGACCAGTAAAACACCAAGACTCGGGAATTAAATACAGCTTTAAAAAGTGTTCTTTTAAGCAACCCTCTAGATCAGTGATCTAGATCCCAACCTTTGGCCTTCCATTTGTTTTGAACATCTGGTCCCAGACTCCCCAGCCATCGTGGCCAAAAATCAGGAATGATGGAAGCTGATCTGGAGGACCAAAGGTTGGGATCTGCTGCTCTAGATTGAACATGGATGCTGGAGTGAACAACAATGGCCTGAATCCCATTATTAGGTTCAACTATAGTAGACCAGTTGAATCAATGGGATCTACCAGTATGTTGACTCATCATTCAACAAGTGCATATTTGGCGATACAGATCTATGGATGGATGTTGTAAAAACAATGCATTCCACAAATGTAAGTCCACAGCCAAAACAGAGGAGGGAATCTCCTTTATGCCTGCCAACTACATTGTTCTCATAAGTAAGCAGGTGCCTATGGCTATGACTTTGTTATTGTTAACTATCCTTGAGTTGATCTTGACTCATGGCGACCCTGAACAGGCCAATGTGGCTGAAGCAGTCTTTCATGGAATGTGAATCTAAGCTTCTTAAGGTTACAGACAGAAAAAACTGCTTTACTCCAGCTCAGACCAATGGTCCACATGGCCCAGTATTGTCAACTGATTGGCAGCATTAGCTCCCCAGTACTTGGGGCAAGAGTCTTTCCTACCTGGAGAGTAGGATTGAATCTGGAATGTTTTGCATGTGAAGCAGGTGTTCTTCCACTCCTCTACAGCCCTTCCCTATATGATCCTCCCATTCTTTATATTTCTTTGAGAGGGTCTCCTTTAAGAATGCTCTCCTTTTTAGAGATGCTCTCTTCTGCATCTTATTGGTGACAGGTGTATGACCATCTGGGAAACAAGAGAGCCACCCACAATGTTCCTCTTTTATCCAAGATCTGGCTTGCTTGCTTTCTTGAAAGGTTTTTATGAACTAATGCTTGACGTCAAGCTTGTTCCACCTGTGTGACCTGACTTTGATATACTTGCTTCAATGTCTTTTGGGTTTTCCTGACTTATTTTTATATGTCATAAACGCTCCTGAGTGATGTTCTAAATACAGAAGACCAGTAACCTAAGTATTCTGATCAAACATAAAAATAAAGAAAGCATTGATAAAGCAAACTGTCTTCACTTGATTCAGTTACAGAGGAGTCAGATTTCCAGGAATTTACAGCTCCTGAGGATGGTGTATAGAAAATCAACCATGAGTGGATATTATTATTATTATTATTATTATTATTATTATTATTATTATTATTATATCCCGCCCTTCTCCCAGGACTGGGACTCAGGGCAGCTTACAACATTAAAAAAACAATACAATTAAAAACATACAAAAATAGTGCCTTAAAACAGAATTAAATTACTACAATAATTAAAGCAGATTACAGACACATTAAGAAGATACAAATGTTTAAAATACATTAAAATAATATTATGCAGAACAAATCTCCAATTACAGAATTTTCTGCACAGAAATTAATATTTCTGCACTGAAATATTATTTTTTCATGAAGAAAATGCTGTTTCCTGTACAGAAAATCTTGCTTTCTGCCCCAAACACCCATGTGCGAATTTTGTAGAAAATAAGTCACAAACTGCAAAAAAATTCACTAGTCCAGGATTCTTCTTGTCAGAGGTTCCCAACACTCAACTATATATGAAAAACATGTATTTCAATCATTTTTCAAATCTTTTTTAATATTCTTTCCATACTTGCAGCAGTGGGACTGTTGTCATGCTGCAGTGGTTTGAGTGTTAGACTAGGATACTGGGAGATCAGGTATCGAATCTCCTCCCAAACATGGAAAGCCATTGGGTGACCTTGGACAAGTCATACATTCTCTGCAATGGCAAATCCTCTCTGAAAAAATCTTGCCAATAAAACCCTATGATAGATTTGGTCCACCTAAGGGTCACCATAAGTCAGAATTGACTTGAAGGCACATTACACCAACAACAACCAGCATTGGTTACCACAGTACACCATTATATCTCAGCCACTGGAATAATCATTGTGGAGATGATGGTTGTATTATTATTATTGCTATTGCTATTGCTATCATCATCAACAACCAGCAGAACCACCACTGCCACCATCTAGAAAATACTGATGTTTGGATTCCATTAGACTCTTTAATAACAATAGTGGAATATTAGCAAGAGCTGGATTTGAGGCGAGTAATTGATCTTTCATTTATTTGCAGTTGCTATGATTTTGGAAAAAGAAAGAAATTCTAATCATCAGTAAAATAGTAGCAGATGACGTGTCGAGCTTATTAAGTCATTTGAAATGTACGTTTGTGTTAGGATATAGAGAAGGCAATATGAAATGTACTGGAAGCATGAAGATGGTAATTTTTTTCCTTTGCATTATTAGGGAGAAATAACAGATCTGAATTTTCTAACTGGGTTGAGACAGTGGCATATTGGGATTTTTTTTATTTTATATAAATATTGGACCAGATAGTAAATGAGTTTATGTGATATTTAATATTTTGATAGATGTTATTTGCTTTCAGTCATTAAAGTTACGTTATAACTGTGACATTCACAATTTAGTGGTAAAAGCAATGGATGAGATCAAACCTTAGTACAGTGGGTACTTGGTATCCAGTGGGATTTGGTTCCAGGACACCTCCCTTCATGGATATCAAAATCTATGGATGCTCAAGTCCCATTATATATAATGGGGTAGTAAAATGATATCTCTTATATAAAATGGCAAAATCAAGGTTTGCTTTTGGAAAATTTAAAAAAATATTTTCAAGCCATGGATGGTTGAATCTGTGGGTGCAGAATCCCTGGATATGGAGAGCTGACTGTAATACCAGTGTAGACCCCTTGAAATTAATTGGATGAAGATTACGAACTGACAAAACTACTTTGGAGTATTCCTTTCCTAAGAAAACCCTATGAAATTCATGGAGGGGGGGGGGTGTCACCATACATTGACAGGCAACTTGAAGGCACATGTACACACACACACACACACATACGTACACATTAGACATGACTTAAGCCCCATTGTTTTCAATAAATGTACTCCGCCTAAGACTGGATCAACCCACCGAATAATTTTTACTCATCAGGAAGGGGGGGAACACAAACACGATTTCTGTTCTGCTAGATAACACAGACCACTCTCTATCCTAAATGATCTCTTTATCACTGCCTTAATCCCAGTGTGTCCACAATCCAACTCTCTAGACAGAAAGGAGGATATGCAATTGTATTCCATCTTTTAAAAAAAGAAGAAGAAGAAGGAACCCATAAAAATGCAAAATAGAAAACTGTCATCTTGCAGCCAAAGGGAGTGGGGGAAATATTTTCACAAAGAGCTATTTGTTGTTTACACCATCAAATATTTATAATGATGCCAGATGCATGAAAATTATTACAAGGAGAGTTTCCCTCTTTGCCTTCGTATTGGCTGGATGCCAGCTTTCACAGGCTGTAAACAATAATAAAACCGTTCTACAGAGATAGCATAATAACAGGAGTAAGGCTCAGTCTCCAGCTACTCCACTTGATGTACAAGCACTCTTCTAGGTAATCAAAAGACCCTCACGGTTAAGCCTGCAGTGCTCTCCGAAGCGTCTTTATGCAGAAACAGATCCCACTGAGTTCAATAGAACTTGCTCTCCAGGAAAAGAGTTTGGGGTTCCAATCGCGCTGCCTGTACAAAGTGCAGGACTTCTACAAGGAATCGTGTGCATCTTATCTAGGGCAAGTTTGCTGTTCAAGAGCAATTTGGCACCATCCCTTCTCTCTTCTTTATTTTATCATATATATATATATATATATATATATACACATATATTACAAGAAAAATTCACTAAGGTTGCTCAGAAGAGAGAAAATTGTTCACTCATCAAAAGGAGGCAAATGTCAACACAAAAATTGCTTCTGAACTATAAAGAACAATGCAAGAAGCACAGGCCTAACTCTGGTGCTTCATTTGTCCTCTGCAATGATGATGATGATGATGATGATGGTGATACTCATAAAAACTGGGAACAATACATAACATCAGTTAAAAATGCAAAATCAGTTAAAACCCATATCAATTAAAAGAACAGATAAGACACATGCATAGTAAAACAATCCACATTTAAAATTCATCATTTTAAATTTACAGTTTAAAATCATCTGGATAAGCCTTCCAGAAGAGACTGGTTTTTAATGCTGTCTTAAATTCAGTCAGCATATTCAAGTGTTGAATCTCTTCCACATCACGCTAACAACATTATAAACCAATACAGATTAAAAACAGTTAATTGACAATGAATGAACAGTAAATGACATTAAATGAAAGTAACACTTAAACAATCATCTATTAAAACAATTTAAAATATTAAAATAGTATTAAAAATAATATTACTAATAATAAACTATATTTGTTGTTTGTTGTTAACTGCCTTTGCATGGATCTCGACCCATGGCGACCCTATGGATGAGACATCTCCAGGCCTCCCGTGTCCTCTATTGCTCTGCCAAGCTCCTGCAAACTCTTTTCCGCGGTCTCTTTCATAAAGTCCATCCATCTAGCATGTGGCCTTCCTCTCTTTCTACTTCCCTTCACCTTTCCTAACATTATTATCTTTTCTAACAATTTGTGCCTTCTCATGATGTGTCCAAAGTACAACAGTCTGGGAATGGGTGTTTTATTCTAGGTGGGTTATTATTATGGCCAAATCTTTACCTCTCCTCCAACAGGCTTATGCAATAGAAAGTTAAAATTTTCAGTTGCACAGGATTCCTTAGGAGAAATTTCAGCTGGTTTTTAACTTCCACACTGGATGTTGAACTAGAATGGGACTGCAGTGGCCATATGTCCTATTTTCAGAAAGTTGTCTTCTGTTCCAGCCTGAATTCACTTTCATTCTAAAACACCATAATAATCAGGGCGCCTTGAGGTTTCCCATCACAGTTAGAACCTGGACACACAAATTAGCAAGTCCACACTACACAGTTACAGCACTTTTGTTGTTGTTGTGTGCCTTCAAGTCGTTTCTGACTTACAGTGACCCAAAGGCCAACCTACAACAGGGTTTTCTTGGCAAGTGTCTTCAGAGGAGGTTTGCCATTGCCATCCTCTGAGGTTGAGCGAGTGTGACTTACCTAAGGTCACCCAGTGGGTTTCCATGGCCAAGCTGGGATTATGATCCCACTTTAATTTGCATGGCTGCCTCTTGGCATTTGTAGTTTTGTGAGAGAATTTGACTTCTCAGTCAGAGAGCTCCAATCTCTGGCTGAGAAATCAATTTATCTCATAGAACTACAAATCCCATGCAAACTAAAAAATCCCTGGCCTCCACAAGCTACAAATCCCAGGATTCCATAGGATGCAGCCTTGGAAGTTAAAGTGGGATCATAGCACTACAACAGTGTCATGTGACATCTTCCTCCCTGTGAAATGCATTCCAAACTTGGGTGAGGGAATACATTTTGGGGCTGGCCATGCTGGCTGGGAGATTCTGGGAGATGTAATCTTAAAAAGTAACTTTCCCAATATCTGGATTATTGTTTCCATATTTCAATCAGGAGTGCACACAGAGCAGCCTTCCAACTAGTTTGGGAGAAGGGAATTGCAACTCTTCTCTGTCCTAGCCTATGAGTTAGTGGTGGAGAATGCTGGGAGTTACACTCCAACAACATCTGGAGAGTTGGTCTTTGCCAACCCCACTTCCAATCATAGCAATTATTTCTCCAATTGCATTGATATGTATACATTGCAATTTGCAGGTGTTATGCAAATCTGTGCCCTCTTGTTGTGGCATATTTCCTCTCTCTCTCTCTCTCTCTCTCTCTCTCTCTCTTTCTCTTTCTCTTTTTAGCAATTTGTAAGAGGCCACCTGATACGATTTTAATCATGCTCTCTTTTGAAAGGACCTTTCTGAGAGCAATGCCAAAATTATGGATAGACTTCATGGAGAGATAAACCAGATTTCCTTTCTGTTCACATTTTTTTTTTCAGGTTCAAACATACCTGTGATCCACAGCTGCCTTCCATGTATTGTGAACTATTTGAGTTCTGTAGTGCCGAGTTTGCCTGCAACAGGTACATTTTCGTACTTGGAACCACTCTGCAATTACAGTGAAGAAGTGTCTTTATAATTTGCAAATAACCATGCAAGAGACCAGGAGGATTAAGTATGGAGTGCAGAAGGAAGAGAGCGGCCAAAGATTTTCCCCTTGCACAATTTTCCCAATGAAAATTAACATCCACAAGGTACACTCACTACCAACAAGTTACATTGCAAGGATAAGGGCTCATGGGTGTACAGGCTGTAGGAGGGGTATTCTTTCAAAGAGAAAGTAGCCCAAAATGGAAGAGTTAACACTACCTTTTTCCTATACTATATAAACTCAATTCAAACAGTTCCTTCTTAGGAACTGCCCTTTTCTTAGGGATTGTCAAATAAAACTGAAGGGTGGAAATACTATGGTTTTGGAGCTGTGATTCAGTAGATGTTCTTCTTCATTGTCTTACTGACCCCTCGTGGACAAGCATGCATGCTGCAATAGGTTTCTCTTCCAACCAGCATAGATGCTGAAACCATAGAAAATATCTAAAGGGCTGTATTGTCAGAGAAAGTGATGTTCCCACCTGTGCCAAAGACTTTTCCCAGATCCCATGTCAGAAAGGCCAGTTGTGTGGAATCGCTTTCTATGGCCAAGATCCTATTTGAGCATTGGCAAAGCATAAATCTCCACCAGTCTACCTAGTTGCTGATAGCAGTGGTTCTTTCCAGAAGGGCAATAAGATGGATCCAGGGTACAACTCTCTTCCCCCATCTAGTTTTAGATTCTAAACCACAGAAAGCACCCTATTGAATCAGGCCAAAGTCCTTTCTCACCCAGCATCCCAACCTATTCACATAGAGACAGGCTTTGCGTACTTAACTCTTCATATTCCAGTTTGGAAATGGTACTTTCAATCATTTCATTGGTGTGTTGGGAGTCACCATGTCCTTTTTTTGCTCAGAGGCACTTCATTCTTGTCCAAATTAGACTGGTTAAATGAATTTTAAAATTCATTTCTGTTTGTTTTCAAAGAATATACCAAAATTCACAAATCACACATTCCCCGGAGATGGAACTTGAGGTGTGAAAAAACTGATTGTGGAAGAAAGGGGAAATGATAGAGTTCCCACATCCAGAGATGATCCTCTAATGACCTTTTGCTATTTGCCAATGGCCCTACATAGGAAAACAAATATCCTCTATTGTCTCTCTAGAAGATAATAGAGTGTACTCCACAGCTCTGCTACTATCTATATGTGAGGGTCCTAATGATAAACTTTTGCGAAGTGATCTAGTTGCACTATTTCTTGGAGTGACCAGACTGGAGATCGTTTTATTGTTGTTGTTTGCCATTAAATCAACTTTGATTTATGGAGACCCACTAAAAGAACTGGTTATCAACTGATCTGGTCTTGCCAATTCAGGGTGCATCTGCACTGTAAAAATGATGCAGTTTGAGACCACTTTAAGTGCTGTAGCTCCATCCTATGGAATCCTAGGATTTGTAAGTTTACAAGGTCTTTAGGCTTCTCTTCCAAAGAGTGCAGGTGCCTCATAAAACTACAAATCTCAAAATTGTGTAGGATGGAACCATGGCAGCTAAAGTGATGTCAAACTGCATTATAGTAGATAATTATAGTAGATACAGTGTAGATGCACCCTCAGGGCAACTGTGGCTTCTTTAATTGAATCTATCTATATAATGTAGCATAGCCTTCTTCTTTTCCTACTGTCTTCCACTTTACTGAGGCTTATTGTCTTTTCCAGCTGAGTTGTGCCATCTCGTGATGTATCCAAAATACAACAGCCTCAGTTTAGTCTCTAGAAGAGGGAAAGACTTAACAGATCTAATTGTTGGAGGATGGATGGACTGCATGTGGAATTTTGCATTCTCAGAGAAATCAGCTTATAAACTTTTAAAAAATGACACGGACACATAAAAACAGATTTGTTTGAAAAGAACTGTGGGTCTATTCACCAGTAATGACACACCTAGGCTAGATTTTGGAGGATCCTGTTCTGATTCTTGGCTTTGAAAGGCAGCAGTTGCATTACACAATTTCTGGTTGCAATGCTCCTGTTTTCATCTGAGTTTACCCATTGTCCTTTTTTTTCATTCAAGGTTGCTTTCTTTTTCTTTTTTTCTTTCTTTCTTTCTTTTTCTTTTTCTTTTTTTTTTTTTTTTTTTTTTTTTTTTTGCATTACATGTCGACATTTTACAATTGTAAACTAAAATTCTTTTCCGCCCCCACTCCCCAAAAAAGAAATAATAGAGGGAATATAGTGTAATGCCAGCTAATGGCTCCCACGAAAGAGGCAGTGGTGAATTGCCCCTGTGTTTTAGTTTGAACTGTGGACCATTTGCATTTATTTATTTAACATCCCACCTTCCTCCTATGTTGTGGTGATTCACAACATAGGTAAAGAAAAATAAAGGAGCTACTTAAGGAACTGTCAGAGGTGCTGAACCTATTTGGGGCTTAGGTTCAACACCTAGGAAAATCCAACTGCAACCCGGCATGGATTTCCTGCCTTACCAAGATGGAAGCTGCACGCCACTACTGATACAGAGCACTATATTGGGCAACCTTAGCTGTTTATGGACTCTGGCAGGTGTCTTGCTAGGGTCTCCTTTAAACTGGAGATGCAAAGCTAAAAACAAACATCCCAGACCATGAGAAGAATGAAGATGCAGCATATTCAGAACACATTTTGCATACAACTAAAACTGGCCTGCCTTCCTGTTACAGTGAGTCCCACTCACCCAATCCTTTTCTTCAATTGACAGCACAATGGGTTTTACTATCCCACCACTGCCACCAGTTTTGTGATGGGGACTTCTCACTTTAGTTTTTTTGTGGTTTTTTCGGGCTGTGTGGCCATGTTCTAGAAGAGTTTCTTTCTGACGTTTCGCCAGCATCTATGGCTGGCATCTTCAGAGAAAACTGGCATCTTCAGAGAAAAGATGCCAGCCATAGATGCTGGCGAAACGTCAGAAAGAAACTCTTCTAGAACATGGCCACACAGCCTGAAAAACCCACAAAAAAAACTATGGATACTGGCCATGAAAGCCTACAACTTCACTTCTCACTTTCTTTTATTCTGACAGTCCTATGCCACACCAAGTATTCTGCTTATGTGGTTTCTTAAGCTATGTTTCCTTCCTTCCAAACTTTCCCCATGATCAATAGCCAGAATGCTACCTAATCCCATTACAGCCAAGAAAAACGAAAGCCTGTGATGAGAAAATGATTTGACCGTCCTGTTCAATCAGCTAATCTGTTTGTCTTTCTACTCCCTACCCTTGATTATGTTTCAGAGACAAGGTTGCAATGGAGATGGCAGAAGCAAGGCCCATGGGTCTCCCACTGTGCCTTTCCAAATGATTATTCCTCTCCTCCGCCTTGCCCCCTCTGCACAGGATCTCATCCCTCTTACTGTGAAATATTTGAGAAGATTCAGCTGAGGGGGCAGAAGCAATTCCCTTGGCAGAAGATCAAACTAATTTAAAGCATGGAGAAATGAAATACATGGAAAGCATTCAGAGTTTGAAGCAAAACTAATCCCTTGCCTGTGGAGAACTGTGACAACAAATTGGCAACAACTCCCTTCACCCAAATAGGTCAGTCCAGCATGACCACAATGTTGCTGTACCCTGACATTTGCTGTTGTTGTTATTAACTGCCTTTGTGTCGATCTCGACCCATGGATAAGACATCTCCTGTTCTCTCCTGCTCTGCCCAGCTCCTGAAAACTCATATTTGTGGTCTCTGTCATAAAGTCCATCCATCTAGCATGTGGCCTTCCTCTCTTTCTACTTCCCTCCACCTTTCCTAACATTGTTGTCTTTCCCAATGATTCATGCCTTCTCATGATGTGTCCAAAGTATGACAGTCTAAGTCAGGGGTAGGCAACCTTTCTCCTTTAAGGGCCGAGGGACTTCAGCTCTCAGAAGCCTCAGCCATGTTGGCCAATAGTCCCATGTTGGCCAATATCTCCTGGGATTCTGGGTGCTGAAGTCCTTCGGCCCTTAAAGGGGAAAGGTTGCCTACCCCTGGTCTAAGTCTTGTCATCTTGGATTCTAGGGATATCTCTGGCTTGATCTGTTCTAGGACCCATTTGTTGGTCCTTGTTTAATACATATTTACATGATGACATTGTTAATAATGATCATCATGATGGCCACTATGCCAAAGAAATCCTCCTCCGGGGCATATATGTTATTTATGTACCCATTTTAAAGTGCTGTTGTTAACTGCCTTCAAGTCAACTTCGGCTTATGAGGACAAACCACAAATGCAGATGTATAGTGTAATTAAACTATGTGCGGTTGTTTATAGACAGAAAAAGAAACATAACAAATTTGGTTCAATGTATATCAACATGTAATTGACACTTAGAAAAACAACTGTATTATACACAGGAATTAATGTACAGAAGGGAATACTTTCCAATGGTTGAAAATGAATTACTGTCTAATAGTTATTATATAACAGCAATTCACAGTTGTAGAAAACATTAGAATTTATCCAGAAGACAGGGAAATTGAATGTGAAAGGAAATGAGAGGGAGAATTCTGCTCAGTTCTCAATGAACTACTAGGAAATGTCTAGTCTCTCCCGACCTGGGCTTTGCTTTCAGGTGTGGAAAGCAGTGTTGAGGTTCCCAGTGTGTTAAGAGCTCATAAATACCTTTTTGAGGCCAGAGTTCTCCTGTGATGTCCATCCAAAGCAGGACTCATCTGGTGGGGGAGAGATCTATTATTATTATTATTATTATTATTATTATTAACTGGTCAAGCTCTGCAGAACTTGGGAAATCAGTATGCAAAGGGATCTTATAGCACCTTTGAGACTAACTGTGCAGAAGTTGTTGTAGCATAAGGTTTCATAGACTTGGACTGCATCCACAGGGCAGAAATAATCTGGTTTGAAACCACTTTAACTGCCATGGCTCAATGCTATGGAATTCTGGGAAATGTAGTTTGTCGTGGCACCCAAGCAGAGCTCCCAGAATTCTGTAGCATAGCAGTTTCCAAAATTATATACTATTGAGCCATGGCAGTTAAAGTGATGTCAAACCAGATGATTTCTGCTGTGCAGATGCAGCCTTGATCTACTTCCTCATTTGCTTGGGAAAGGTACTGTTTTAAACTATAAGTCCCAGGATTCTCCAGCCCAAGTTCTAACCCAGGGTCCTTTTAACATTTATAGCACTATGATTCCATGTGAATTGTTATGGTTCCATCCTATGGAATCCTGAAGTTTATAGTTTTGTGAGACACAAAAGCTCTCTGGTTGATACTTGTAAACTTCAAATCCCAGGACTCCAAAGGAAGTTTTCATGGCACTTAATGTAGAATCATGACACTATAATTGTGTTGTGTGAAAGAGTCCTAAGGTGTATTAGTGGCTGAGGTTTCTATGGGAGTGTAACAATTAGGTATGGGAAGAATATTTGAAAATATTCCCCCCAAAATGGTTAAAAACATATGTTTTTGAGTGTTGAGAAACCCTAACATAATAGCTATGAGATTCTAGGATTTGTTGCAACTTTTTCAAGCTCTGGTCACAGCTCAATGTTACAGTTCATGTTTTGCTTACAGAAGGTCCTAGGTCAAGTCCAGATGTTTCCAGCTAAGGCTGGGGATATGTAAAGTGTGAAACTGCCAGTTAGTTGTTCATCATTAGGAATATTTATTGCTAAGTAGTAGAATTTGTACCTGAAGAACAGCAGTAAAAAAAACAAAAAAACATGTGATCCTCCAGATATTCCTCACTTTTAATTATACAATTGGTCTTCCACATTTACAGCTTTGACTTTTGTGAATTTGATTATTCATGGATTTGACTAATATGTTCTCTCTAGGAATTTCAAGGTCCTCCAGCTTCACTCTATGGCCAACTTTCACCAGAAATTGGACTAGAGAACCTAGACATTCCTAGACAGAACAAATCTCTAGACATTTGTAGGTCCTCCAGCACAATTTTATGGTCAACCTCCAGTGGACATTAGTAAATAATAATAATAATAATAATAATAATAATAATAATAATAATTCTTATACCCCACCTTTTGCCTTGGCAATCAATGACATTGACCATAGAGGTGCTCTGGAGGACCTAGAGATTCCTGGAGACATGTTTTAAAAAGTGATTATTTTTTTTAATTTCCATTTTTTCCATTTTTACGTGGCTCCTGCATCCCTAACCCCAGTGAATGTGGAGGGCCCACTATACCGCCTTTTAATTCTGCTGCCTAGGACTGATGTACATCTAAAAACATCTGCAGAGCCTCAACTGCTGACCCATACTGCAGAAAGTCCATGTCATGCCCTGCCTGGAGGAGGACTCTGAGGATGGGCCAGAACCTCCTCTGGAACCTGAGTCTGCAGCTGTGGAGCCTCAGCCCAGCCCCAGCAGTTCTGCTTTGCCAGCTCCAGCAGAGCCTCTAGCAGAGTCTGTGGTCTCCCAGGAGGCTCCGCAGCCAAGCCTCCCAGCAGCTGGATCTTCTGACATGGAGGAGGATCAAGGGACTGTGCCTACCTTCAGCCAGCGTCAAGCAGAAAGAGCGGGCCTTCAGCGTTCGAGGAGACTTTATGAAAAACACCGGAGTAATCAGCTTCAGCTGAGCTCCTGCAGCTTGGTAATTTAAGCAGTTGCAGAAGGGCTGCCTCAGTGCCAGAGATTATCTGAGCTTCCTAATGAAAGCTTCTGTCTCTGGCTCTCCTTGTTCCTTGGCCTGAAACCTTGACTCTCGGATTGCTGACTTATCCTGAATTTCTGAAACCCTTGACTTTCGGACTGCCTTGCCACTCTGCTTCTCTGGAATCATAGACCTTCAGACTGCTTGATTCACTGGCTGTACCTTTGGATTGGTAATATGGACTTTGCTTTCTTGCTTTGCATTGGCACAAGACTTTTTGTTTGCCTTCCACCCTCACAAGACGCTGCTATCAGTCCTCTTAGTGGCTTTCCTGGACAGTCCAGGGCTGATTTAAGATATTTTGCTGTCAGAGGCAGAGCATGATGTCCTTCACGTACACACTCACCCAGTTCAAGATGAACAGAACCAAAATCTAGTCATGATATTTGAGGGTGGGGCAGAAAGTGCCATGGTGAGAACCTCTCCCCCACCCTGCCAGTCAAAATGTGCCAATGACAAATCAAATAAGTTGATGTCCTTTCATGGCACCCCCAAATCTGCTTCCTTGCTCTACCTAATGGTAGAACCAATCCTGGAAAAAAGATCCTCATTCAGTTCCAGAGCCAAGGGCATGGTTTTATGCCAGGGGTCCAGGTACAAGTACAAAAAAGGTCGCCATCTGTGGTCAGATTGCCTATTGGGGCAAGGACTATCAGGTGGCGGAAGTGGGCCACTGGCCGGAGAACTGGGCAATGCCCCTTCCAGTCCACCAACAGCTATGCCCCTGTCCAATGATTCACCCTCTTCCTGCCATGTGATTCTATTGTAGCTGCTTGGTAAATGTAAACTTTTTTGTGTCATAAATAAGTCCTTTCAATTCGATATATATGCACGTGCTTACAGTGATGACATGCCCTCCTTTTATTCATAGCAAAAAGAACTTGAATTTAGAAAGGAACCACAGCTGCACACTGTTCAAATCTCTCATGCCAACGTGAACAGCAGGCACACAATAAAACTCCGGCTGAAGCTTCCAAGCTGCAGAATTTCCCAGAACTCTAAGGCCACAATATTCCCTGCCTATTCCAAGATCCATATGTCACAGTGACTTTTTTATTTAAAAAATGATGGGAGGAGATTAAAATTGGGATTTAGTCTTCTTGGATGCACGACAACTTTTGTTCAGGAAAGAATGGAGGAGCTGCTGTAATTTGAGAAAGCAGGGGTCGGATGCGATCTCGCTTGCATGCTGGTTTATGAACAGAAGCCAGTTTGTTGATTCGGCTTTTTCCCTCCCTCAGCTCCAAGTCTCCAGTGTAAAACGTTCCTAACTTGCCAGACAGGTAGCAAATACTGCTGATGCAGATGAACGTTTTGTACTCCAGCTGTTGCAGAGCTATCATGAGGAAGAGGGTCAGCGGTGGCATCTCATTTATTTAATGATGCTTTGTTTGCATTCTATCTGTGTTTGTCTCTTTCTCCCCCTCTCCTTCCTGTTCTCCCCAAGCCATCTGGATTTTTTAAAAATTGCTCTAGGTGTGCACTCTTCTCGTTATAGGAGACAATGTTTTGTTCTAAAGGTGGAGGCTGCCATGTTGTAGTAAAGAGCTTGCTGTTATTGTGTGCCTTCAAGTCATTTCCATTTTATGGCGACTCTAAGGCAAACCTATCATGGAGTGTTCTTGGCAAGATTTGTTCAGAGGAGGTTTGTCATTGCCATCATCTGAGGCTGAGAATGTGTGACTCACCCAAGGTCGCCCAGTGGCTTTCATGGCCAAGGTGGGAATCGAACCCTGGTCTCCAGAGTCATAGTCCAACACTCAAAAACACTACACCATGCTGGTTCTCATAATAAAATGCTACCATGCTCTTAATTTTCCTCTTCCCAACCCCTCTTTGTGACTTCTTCCAGCAGGATGGAGTTAGCATGGAAGAAACTGTCCACATCAGATTGCAGGATTCTAACATGGCAGTTAAAGTGGAATAATAGAGCAATTATTCTATAGTGCAAATAGGCCCCAGGTATTTAGAGACAATCCACCACAGAACTGGGATGTTTTATTTAACTATCAAAGCTCATCCATCTCCATCGCTCTTTCATCTTCACTGGTCACAAGCCTGTTTCAAAATACTGGTTTTAGCCTATAAATTCCTGTACAGCTTGGGACCAGACTATCTGAAAGGCTGTACCTGGGGGTGCTTCTATACTGTAGAAATAATGCAGTTTGACACCACTTTAACTGCCATGGCTCCATCCTGGGATTTGTGGTTTTGTGATGCACCAGCATTCTTTGTCAGAGAAGGCTAACGAAAATTATAAATCCCAGGATTCCATAGGACGGAGCAACAGCACTTAAAGTGGTGTCAAACTGCATTATTTCTACAGTATTGATGCACCATGTATGTAAGCCTGCAGGAGTTTTGAAGTCCGCAGATGGTGGCTGTCCTTTAGCCTCGCCACCCTCGTGGCAGGTGCTATACTCATTGTTATACCTTAAATATTTTTAAACTGTGCTCAGCTAGCATTATAATAAGGTTGTCTGGTTACTTTTTTAAAAACTCTTTTAAAAATAAGATTGCTTTTAGCAGGTTTTTAAGTCCATGTTGCAAGCTGGCTCAGGTCTCATGTTGGGGGGAGGGGATTAAATAAATTCAATAAGAGCCTGTATAGTAGTTCAAGCTTTGGATTATGACTCTTGAAACCAGGGTTTGACTCTGAGCAAGTCATATTCTCTCAGCCTCAGAGGAAGGCAAAGACAAACACCCTCTGAACAAATCTTGCACACACACAAAATGATAGGTTCGCCTTAGGGTCACCATAAGTCAGAAATGGCACAGAAAGCAAACCTATCACGAGTTTTCTTGGCAAGATTTGTTCAGATGGGGTTTGCCTTTGCCTTCCTTTGAGGCTAAGAGAGCGTGACTTCCTCAAAGTCATCCAGTTGGTTTCCACAGATGAACAGAGATTTTAACCCTTGTGTCCCAGAGTCACAATCCAATGCTCAAACCACTACACTACACTGGCTCAATAAGTTTGCCTTTGGGTTTGCGTAAGTCGGAAGTGACTTGAAGGCACACAACAACAACAACAACAACAACAACAACAACAACAACAACATATATAATAATATGCTACTGAGGAGTCAATATTTTGATGCTGTATTAAATGTTAGGCACACAACAACAACAACAAATAAATTAAATGAATGTATAAATAAAGCAGTTAAAGAAGAACAGCAGCTAAAACAAAGATGGATGGTGTACATTTATGTGGAAGTTGCATTGCATGCAGGCAAGTCTAAATGCAGGCTCTTGTGACTGAATAGAGCGCCTGAACACAGCCAGACACAAAAAAGAAGAGCTGCTATTATTATTATTATTATTATTATTATTATTCTTTATATCCTGCCTTCCTCCCAGTAGAGGGACTCAAGTATGAGATAATACAGCAGAGTTGTTGTTGTTAACTGCCTTCCTGTCAATCTCGACCCATGGCGACCCTCTGGATGAGACATCTCCAGCCCCCCCGTCCTCTCCTGCTCTGCCCAACTCCTGCAAACTCATATTCACAGTCTCTTTAATAAAGTCCATCCATCTAGCATGTGGCCTTCCTCTCTTTCTACTTCCCTCCACCTTTCCTAGCATTATTGTCCTTTACAATGATTCATGCCTTCTCATGATGTGTCCAAAGTACAACAGTCTAGGTCTTGTCCTCTTGGCTTCTAGGGATATTATCTCTGGCTTGATCTGCTCTAGGACCCATTGGTTTGTCCTTTTGGCTGTCCATCGGATCCTCATGTCATGGAAACAGCAGAGACGTGCATCTTTTTTAGCTGTGAGGACTGCATCTGGTATTGGCGGGGGGGGGGGAACAAAGGTATGATGAAGTTTGGATCAGTAGCAGCAGGACAACAGCAACATGGAAACCAACAAACAGCCCAGTTTTGCAATAGGGAACACTAAGTTAAGGTCTTCCAGCCCTGGACAGTTGCATAACTAGTCACGGCTACACTCTGTGACTCCAGGAGCACAGGTTCCGCACCTCTGCAGCAGAGCATTAAATTGTCATTGATGGTACTATCACTGTCCTTGCACTTTTTACAATCAGCAATGAAGCAACAGGCTCAGATTTGGCAAGGCCTGGCCAGGTCCGTTTGGCTTTCCTGAAGCGTAAAACTTAAATTAATGGCCTCACTTAGGCAGTTAGTATTTCTTCATGGGCTGTTATGCACAGAACATTAGTCATAACAGAACAAGGGAGATGCCCTTGGAGAAACAAATATCCAACACTCCTGATATCAAAGACCACATTGGGTGCAGAAATAGGACGGTGCTGACAACTTAGGTGCTGCTTCTGGGCCTTGTGTAGTGTGTCTGCACAGCCATGTTTAAACTAAAAAGAATGGAAAGGTGAGTGTGCATGCAGTTAGGCCTTTATCATCACAGCAAAACACATCATCAAAATATATTATGAACTTTTATCATCTAGTTCTCTGTTCCAAGCCTTTTGCAGAAAAGAATTGGGTGCAATTTGCTAACCATCATATCATATTGTGATCCAGACCCATCAAGAAGAGATTTTAAGGGTAAAAAGGCAGGGTAAGCAATAGGAGCCTAAGGATTGGAATTAAGGGGACAATCTGGACAAGGGATTTGTCATAACCTCATACAAGTGATAAAAGAAAATGGGTTTATTAACAAAGAACTAATGAATATTGCTTTTTTAAAAAAAAATCAAAAACACAACATATTTAGCACTTAGCACAAAGCTAGCTATCATTCAAGAGACCTCTTTGTGTATAACACAAAGCTCTGTATGTCTGTGTGTATATAAACAGTGCAACTATCAATTCAACAACAGCATTCTGCAGGTAGGAAACCCACCCTCAATTTAACGCTCCCAAGATTTTGCAAAACCTCTGGGTAAGGGGGCCACTGTGGGTGTCATTTCTGTATACATTGTGATCTTGGTTGGGGTCACTCTCTGTGAAATAAAGCTCCCCTCCATGGACATCCCTTAGATGGACCGTAAAGTTGTTGGGATCGAAGCCAAACCACACGGTGCACCTGTAATCGGGGGTACGTATGGAGTAGCCCATCACTCTTATATCCTGAAGCGCTGGCAGATCAGAGTCCCACTTTGGGGTATCTCCGGGCCGGGGATACTGGCTGAGTGCAATGGGAGGTTCAGAGTCCATTCCTCCACCACGGTCGTTCTTCTGCCCTCCGTGGACGGATGGGAAATATCGGACCATGCTTTGTCCTTCCGTACACAGGGAGACTTGAAATGAAGGCTGGGGACACACAGGGAGCACTTGCAATCCAGCAAGCTCCACAAGTGTCGCAAAGAGGGACACCAACTCAACCATTTCTTTGGGTTGCCCTAGATTGGGGCAAAAGAGAGAACATATTATTGGATTATTGGATAACAACTGCAAACTGACTGCAGCATTAAAAACCAAATGCTTTTTACGAATAAAAAATAAAAGATATCACCAGTATTCTGCAACATCTACTTAGTTACTTGGTGATTAAGTAGCAATTACAAATACAGAACAGTTACAGATAGTAATTGTTCCATACTGACTTAGGCTGCTGCTGCACTGCAGAAATAAAGCAGCTTGACACCTCTTTTAACTCAGATGTCATAACCACAAAGGACGACAAGGCACTGCAAAATGTAGAAGATTCAAGGAAAATGGAGGACATTACAACATAAAAGCTAAATAAAACATAAAAGCTAAACATAAAAGCTAAAAACACTCACATAAAGATACATTCATGGACTGGATGGCCCTTGGGGTCTCTTCCAACTCTGTGATTCTATGATTCTATGCTTCTTAGTCATGCTCAAAATGGAGGACACTTGGGAATTCCTCCTGGACAGAAGGTTGGAATAGAGAGCAGGTCCTAGAAAAGGAGGATGTCTGGTCACCCTGCTTTAACTTCCATGGGTCAATGCTATGGAATTCTGGGATTTGTAGTTTGGTGGGACACCACAGCTCTCTGACAGGGAAGGCTAAATATCTCACAATACTACAAATCCATAACATTGATCATGGCAGTTAAAGGGGTGTCAAACTGCTTTATTACTGAAGCAGAGATACACTCCGAGTTACAACTGTGGTAGTATTGTCACAATTATAACTTATGGGGCAGCTGATACAGAATACTCACCTATATTTTTTTAAATTTGATCTCATAACAAAACATCATAATGCCAGGTGTAACTTCAGTAAACATAATACCGCATAGTGTACAAATAGTCCAACAGTATACAAATAGTCGATTAATACCTCAGAGTGTACAAATAGTCCATTAACAAATAGTGTGAAACTCACTGCAAAAAGTCAAATTAGAAATTTTAATTAAGGTTCAGAGATTAATTCCTGTTGTCTATGCTAAGTATCATTCAGCTGATGAGCCACATTCGACCATCCTAAGGCAGTTTTGGTAGCACACTACCCCTCCTTGTGTGTTTACTTTATAACTAGTGTGGGAATTGTGTTATGTGGTGCTTGGGGGACCCTGTGCAGATCTTGTCCCCCTGGACCTTTCCAACCAATTTTTTTAACATTAAAAATAATGTCTGGGGAAAAGATTTGGGGGCTTAACATGCCCTCTAGGGGATCCATTCTGCCCTGTGAAGACACACCCAACTAAAAGTGGTGGCAAATATGAGTGTGCAATGCCAGTACCTGGTGAGATCAAACTCTTTTACCCCAAAAGGCTCCAATGCTGAATGTAAAGTGCAAAAGGAAGAAATTTATTTTGAAGAACAAAAGAAAAAGGTTTCTCCTCCCCAGCTCTAACAGGCTTAAAATAAAAGGTACTTTACAGTTTAGGTTTCAGCAATCTTCAGGGTTGTCATCTCTCTGGGTTTGATCTTGGTTTGAACTCCTTCTCAATGAAGCTGGTGTAGGGTCTTTCAGCTTCTGGTGCTCTTGACTTCTTTGTTGTTGATATTTATTATAATTAACTGCTTTTGGTAACTAATCTGGCTAAATGGTAACTAAATTAGCTAAATGGTGTAAGAAATGCCCTTTCCGTCTGTCTGTGCCTGTTTGCCACCAAACTGATAAAGCCAAGCCTGCCTAAGAAAACTAAAAATCCCAAGCTGAAGCAGAGCTTTCTGGGAAGGGGCAAACCAAAAACTACAGCTCCTCCCACAAACTAATACAATGGAACATTCCTATGCTCAAACATACTAAGGACTGACTAAAAATGAAGGAAAATGCAGGGGAGAATTTAAACAGTTCAGGCTGGACATCACATGCCCTATAAAAAACCCTTTATCCCCATCCCGCACTATGGGGGCGGGGGAACCATGTCCTACTGTAAACAGAAGTGACTTCTGGTCATCTTACATGTCATTTCCAGGCACCCTCAACACAACCAATATCAACCACCAAGAATCAAGAGGGACCACAAATGGCTCTCCAACTCTTGGCACATACTCACATGTGCCATATACACTCAACAGATTGTCAGAGTGGAGCTTTTAACTCACTGGTTATGTCAGTCCCAAGATTTTGCCGTTATAAGTGTGTGTGATGGTTTATGTTTTAATTGGTTTTTACATTTTTTGATCATTTAATCTCCTTTTAACTTTTGTATTTTGTGACTTTTTTACTATGTGTTTTTTTAATTTGTCGCAAGCCACTTTGAGTTCCAGACTGGAAGAAAGGCAGGATGGTAATAATCATGATCATCATCATCTGTGTTCCTAATAAGATGCCAGCTGCTACTGCTGCTACCAGTGTAAGAAGAGAAATGTGGTTAGGTGAACAACCAGATATGTTCCATGTCAGAAATGTCCAACAACAAGTGTTTAATGTAACTGATGCAATGTGTGTTGTGTGCCTTCACTTATGGCAACCCTAAGGTAAACCTATCATGGGGTTTTCTTGGCAAGATTTGTTCAGAGGTTTGCCATTGCCTTCCTCTGAGGCTGAGAGCATGTGACTTGCCCAGGGTCACCCAGTACATTTATGTTTTTCCATTCTCTTCACCAAGGGTCAGCAAAGTTGTTGGGAGTGCAACTCCCAGCATTTCTCACCCCTAGGCATTCAAGAGTTGGTGGGCATTGCAACAACATCTCAAGGGCCACATTTTGCTTCCAGTCCCTGGCGTCAGTCTTCAAGGAGGTGGCACCATATTCAGAAATAGGGAAGGGTAGTCTTTATGAACCCCTAACTTCCAATCTTCGATTTGATCTGCTGTTGTTTTGTTTAGATTCTGATTTAATCTAGCCAAACCCCAATTTTTATGCTACTATAAATATTAAGAACTTACCTTGGGGCGCTGGACTTGAAACTTGGCTGAAAGGATCAATAAAAGGAAAGATCTTTTCTCCTGGGTTGAAGATGGGAGTTGTCAGTCCAGGCACATAGAACATCAGTGGTATGCGAGTCGCAATATCAAAGTTGCTGTATTTCGCCCATTCGCCATGCTCACCCAGTGACCAGCCTAGACAAGATCAAGAACCGCAAAAGGTGTGTAGCCCCACTGGAGATGAAAAGTACACAGAAGCCAACCAGCTGGATGTGCCTCCTATAGTTGCAGCACATAAAAATCTGTGACTGAAGTCCCATTGGTGTGTAATGTGTACGCAAGTATCCCTGTCTGCATTCTGTACAACGTTGCAGAAGTGGAGTTGCACACATAGTGCCACTGTGCATTAGCCATGCAAATGTGCATGCGCATTGCAAATTTTTCACGCACAAATATATTGCACTGCAGATGTGCGTGTGTATTTTGCTACACATTCACTAGCAGAATGTTACAATTCACTAGCTAGGCTGCATTTTGCAACTACCATGTAACTCCATCAGTGTAAAATTACACTCCCATCTCCTCAGTGTAAGATCTCAGCCTGCAAATATGTAGAGAGAATTATTATTTTTATCATGAAATTTCACAGTTCACAAGAGAACTCAGGGGCATAAAGGACTTACCATGGTCAGCAGTGAATACTACAATCGTGTTATGAGAGAGCCCTGCATCATCCAGACCGTTCAAAAGTTTCCCAACCAGCATGTCCAAGTAAGAGACAGAGGCAAAGTAACTTTGACGAATCTGCCGCTACAAAATGCATCAAAACAGGATCAGCAACTTTCAACTGCTGAGCAGTCTGTTAAAACATTTCCTATAGGGATTCACACTATTTTCAAATGGAAGGTTTGTTTGCAACTTACCTGCCTGTCATACCTAAACAAATCAACAGCGGATATAATTTCCTTAGCTGTCTTTTAAAATACCCCCCAAACCTTTAACTTATTCTGATTGTACATAAATAGACAAACCAAGAGAAAGTGGAAAGTTTTCATTTTCATATACATTTCTAAGTGTCTTAGCATAAGGAAGGTACGGACAATCAAGTCCAGAAAAAGTCAGCAAAGATGGCAAGGAACACGGACACCAAGTCCTATGGGGAAAATTTAAGAAAATGGGGCCATGTTTAGCCTAAAACAGTGCTACTCAAAGTAGTTGTTCATGGACCAGTGCCAACGTACCAGCCATCAGCTGGCAGTTTCCAGTAAATTTCAAGGAAAGAATGAAAGAAACAATTTCGTAATGGTTCCTGACACAATGGGATCCTGGGGGGAAAGTAACTGCCAGTCCCCCGTATAGAAAGCCTAAGAAGCACAGGTTTAGAGTGCTGGTTCTCAAACTTAATTTGTTGTTGTTGTGTCGTATACCTTCAAGTCATTTCTGACTTATGGCCACCTTAAGGCAAACTTATCAAGGGTTTTTCTTGGCATGTTTCTTCAGAGGGGGTTTACCACTGCCATCCTCTGAGACTGAGAGAGTGAGACTTGCCCAAGATCACTCAGGGAGTTTCCATGGTGGAGCAAGGATTCAAACCCTGATCCCCAGGGTCATAGTCCAACACTCAAACCACTACAACATGCTGGCTCCTCCAGGTATTTTGGGCTTCAGTTCTCAGAATCCCCAGCCAGCTTGCCCAATGGTCAGCGATTCTGGGAGTGGAAGCCCAAAACACCTAAGGAAACTTAGTCTGAGAATCACTTGTCTAGAGCCAGAAGGTTGAAGAGGTGAGAGGACAGCCCCAAAACTTCAAAGATATGAAGGGCTGTCACTTGAAAAATGAAGCTATTAATGCTCTTTTGCTCCAAAAGCCAGGAGCAAACTGTGTTGCACTGTGACAATACAAAAAAAGGCCTTGAGCCCACATATGAATGAGTCTAAATGCCCTAAAGGCAGCAGATCCCCTCTGATCTTGGAAGCAAAGCAGGGTCAGCCCTGGTTAGTACCTGAATGGGAGACTGCCAACAAATACCAGGAGTTATAGGCTATATTTCAGAGGACGGAACTAGAAAAACCACCTCTGAGTATGCCTTGCCTAAGAAAATCCTATAAAATGCATGGGGTCACCTTAAGTCGGCAGGCAATTTGACAGCACATACACACACAACACATATGGCCCACGGACTATGCTTCAGCCCTTCTCTGCAAGAGGTAAATGCTGCATTATGTTTCCATAAACACCAGCTAACAAAAAGTCCTCCACTTGCCTTCTAGGATGAGGAGGTATGCAAGTCACCTACTTGGAAGTCTTCTGGAATTGGTCCATAAGGAAAGCTGATGTTCAAGGCTGCGACATCCTCCCTATGTCTGATGTCCGTCCAAGGATTGTAAGCCACAGAAGGGAGTCCTTTGGGAACATCAGGATCTGGAGCCAGTGTGACATTTTCCAAGGGATACAGTTTGATAAATTCCTTGGGAGAGTGGGGAATCAAGATATAGGATAGTCATTTCCAGGCTTACTATAGCAGAGTTTGAACAAGCTGCTAGTGTTAAGGTTCTCCTACTGACTTTTTGCACTGTTTCCCATACTATAATTGTGAGATACACCAGACAAGCACTTGATAAAACAGAAAGGCCACTTGAAGCAAGGGTGAGAAGCATGCAATGCTCCAGATGTCATTGGACTGCAAATCCCATCAGCCCAAGCTGGTGAGAAATGCAGAGACAATATCTGGAGGGCCATGTGATTCGCACTCCTGGCATGGATTAAAAAAAGAAAATAAGCTTTATTCTAGAAAGATAACTCGGCAGTTAGCAATATGATTAGAAAGAGAAGGAGGAGGATTGAGAAGACAATGAAAACATTCCAAAAAGCAGGGAAACTGCAAAATCCCTTCCAATGCTTTCCAGGCAAATAATAATAATTCTACCAAAAATGTGGTTTTCTACTTCTGGAGACTTCCAAAAGCAGGATTTTTGCCAGAAAACAGGATCCAGGCAAATTCCACAAAAACCGTTCCAAAGAATACTGATTCCTATAGTTAAACTATTTGTTTAAGCAAGAAAAAACAAGTTGTTCAACCCATTTTCTCCCCAATATCCAGTTTCTGAAGAGCTCTTACAAGGTGCAGAAAGTCTCCAGCAACAGGGAGCGTTTGCCCACCCAACCTCATGCTTTCGCTTTCTGGATGTTTCTAGGAATGCATTTTTTCTTTTTCTTCTTTAATGAAAAAAAGGTATGTGTGTATGTGTGTGAACAGACAGATTAGATAGATAGATAGATAGATAGATAGACAAACAGATAGATAACAAAGTTAAACAGACACCTGCTTTCCTTTTGCCGACAAAGACATTTTTATTCAAGCATGTTTTTTATGTATAATCATGTCAGGGAAGCTTCTATATGGTATGTGTGTTTTAATTATGTTTTTATCTTTTGTTTGTTTATAAATTTTATACTTTTTTTAGCTAGTTTATTTCAATTGTCTTTTCTATTTTTATTGTGAGCCGCCTTGGTCCCTTTCTGGGAGAAAGGTGGCATAGAAATGAAATGAATAAATAAATATAGGCAAAGATTATATCTTTTATACAGAGAGGTGGGATATATATATATATATATATATATATATATATATATATATAATCTTTGCCTATATTTATTTATTTATTCATTTCATTTCTATGCCACCTTTCTCCCAGAAAGGGACCCAAGGGGGCTCACAATAATATATATATATATATAATGTTTCCAGAAGCAGAGACTCAAGGGGACATAAAAATGGTCCCACTCCCTGTTCTATGTGATTTTTGTGGAAACGGTGAGCTTGTCTATTTTCTTCTAGAAACAGTCTTTCACCCACGCATCCTCACCTTAGGATACCTGAATGGGATGTGAGGTTTGTGATATCCGACAGCGAGAAAGAATTTACTGCCATGTTCTTTCATGATGTCCAACAAACGCAGGGCTTCCTCGGTGCTCTGGATATCCGGCAAGGTCCCCTCAGGCATTTCAGAAACATCCACTGGGCAAATAAGGTTGGCATGAAGGTCTCCGTCCTTCCCTTTACAAACCTGGAAAGGAAAAGAAAAGGCGGAGGAGTTGTTTCCATCAATGGATCACGAGGAATTCCCTACAAGACCGTTACAACAAGATCTGCCTTTTGTACTTCCCCTCTTCTTTCTTTCTTCAAATTTCTCCTTTTTTGACCCCCATTACCAACATCTGAGACAGAGATAGAGTGACCAAGGGGTTTCCTTCTTTTTTCCCCCCCTCCTTAATTTATCTCTAACTATAGATCAGTATTCTTTGGGATGGTCTTTGTGGAATTTGCCTTTCCTGAATAGATAACTGGCCACTAAATAAGTTGAACCCGTTGTTCCCTGATTTTTGCGACAGCCTTTGTTGATCTGTTATTGTTTTAAGGTATGTTTTAATCTGTATACTATTTAATTGTATTGGGGGGGTGTATTGGAATACGGAATTGTGTATTTTATTGTGTAAGCCACCCCAGTTTTGTTGTACAGAGAGGTGGGATATAAATTATTATTATTATTATTATTATTATTATTTACTAAACTTAATAGAAATGCAGGATCTTTCTGTAAAACAGGGGTGTGAAAGTGTGGGAATCTACAGTTGGGCTTTAGATGATAATCTTTTAATGTAAAGGCTTTCTTAAATTTAAATATTGTTTAATTGATGATTGTTTAATTTTTTTAAGGGGAGGGAGGCTGGGTTTGGGATTGATTTTATTGTATTGTATTTTATGTTGGTAGCTGCCCCAATTGCTTTGCAGAGGAGCTGGGTATAAATAAATTTTATTATTATTATTATTATTATTATTATTAGACTGTAATGTCTTTGGGAGCAGAGGCTTGCCTGCTTACGTTGCCTATGAATTGCTGTGAAAAAGAAAAAGCCATATATATATATATATATATATATATATATATATATATATAATAACTGATCCTCTGCATCCGCACCTATCTTTCCCAACCTGATGACCAAAGGATGCTGGCTGGAGTGTCTCCCAACAACGTTTTAGAGATTATGGGAGCCGTCCTCCCAAACAGCAAGAAGGTTGAGGAAAACCCAATCTAAACGCAACCCCGATGCCCATTCACCTTTGTGTTTTCGTATTTTTCAGAAGAAGGATGAAAAGCTGGGATGGTCCAGCTGTACGGATAGTCATCGCTATGGTTTGATGAAATCCCTAGTTAAAACAAGAAGAGACTCTGTTACTTATATGGAAGAGCAACAACTCAAAGGGGTTGATTCAAGCACCAGAAAAGACCGAAGATGTTCTACTGGTTTGTGCCCTTACCGGGGTGAAAGACTTTCCCTACAGACATGGTGAGGTAGCCATTCTCCTTGAAGTACTGGGGCAAGGTGGAATAGTTTCCTGCATTCACCCTCCAGTAGGAATTGAAGTCGTAAAGCTTGGTGGTGTCAGGCCTGCGGCCGGTCAGGAAAGACACCCGGCTTGGCGCACAGACAGCTTGCTGGGAGGAAAAACGGGGAGAGGAGAACGGTAGAGCCATCGCTCAATGACACAGCATTGGATTCGCATGCATAAAATCCGACGTTCAATCCCCAGCAACTCCGGTTAATGAATAAATTAGCAGATAAAAATGGCTGAGGCTGCGCCTGCGCCGCAAAAATAATCCACTTTGGCATCACTTTAACCGCCGTGGCTCAATGCTATAGCATCCTGGGATTTGTAGCTTGTTGTGGCACCACAGCTCTCTAACAGAGAATAAATAAATATATAAATAAAACATTTATTTGTATCCTGCTTTTCTACTATAACAGCAATCAAAGCGCCTTACATGTTAAAACAAACCAATACAATACATTATTATTATTATATTATTATTATTATTATGTATTGTATTGGTTTGTTTTAACATGTAAGGCGCTTTGATTGCTATTACAGTAGAAAAGTGGGATACAAATTATTATTATTATTATTATTATTATTATTATTATGTATTGTATTGGTTTGTTTTAACATGTGAGGTGCTTTGATTGCTATTATATTATTATAATAATTGCTATTGCTATTATTATATTATATTACATTATATTATATTATTATTTCTTATACCCTGCCTTTTGCCTTGGCAATCAAGGCGGCTTACAAGTACAAATACAGATTAAAAACATACATACCATAAAACTGTAATACAATACCCCCCCTTAAAACTAAATACATGATAAGATATCTTTACTCCCCCCCCTTAAGAAGGAATTAAACTTAACACAGTTTAAAAAAATGTAATCTGTTAAAATCTATTAATTGTAATTTTAATTGAGAAGGCTCAATGTCTCCCAGAACGACAATTCCCAGCACTCCATAGCATGGAGCCATGGCAGTTAAAGCAGTCTCCAACTGGATTATTTCTGCAGTGCAGAAGACTCTGGAGTTTCAGGCTAGTAACTAGGGATGTTCGTTTGGACTACAATATCCAAAACTCCCACAGCTGGATGGAGAATCTGGGAGTCCTGATGACTAACTTTATTTGTCTCAATTCTGGGACTCAGAGGCCGGTTACAAATTGAAATGAGTACAACACAGATTTGAAAAACAGCAGAAAGTGAACGAAGCCGTTGCCAACATGAAAACAATTTAAAACACATAATTCAAGATAAATTAAAAAGAAAGGTTAAACGTTACAATTAAAACCATACAACAGAAAGACTTTTAAAAAAAAGTTCAGTTCTAAAAACTGGTTGGAATAAAAAAAAATAGTCTTGTATATGCCACCCAGCTGTCAGGAATAATTTAGGCCAGTTGTTCTTTCCCTCTTACCTGACCCACCTCATAAGGCTGTTGTGAGGATGAAATAGGGAGGAGACACTGCTTTGAGATCACTGGTGGAAAGGCAGGACATAATTTAACTCATCACATTTTTCAAGGGTTTCTTGAAAAACAGGGAAGAGGCTCCCCAATTTTTTTCACAGACTTGAGATCCGTGACTTGGGAACCTGTATGCTGGTCCCATGGATTTTAGATTTTGGATAAGGGAGACTCGACCTGTATTCTGGTCCCATGGATTTTAGATTTTGGATAAGGGAGACTCGACCTGTATTCTGGTCCCATGGATTTTAGATTTTGGATAAGGGAGACTCGACCTGTATTCTGGTCCCATGGATTTTGGATTTTGGATAAGGGATACTCGACCTGTATTCTGGTCCCATGGATTTTGGATTTTGGATAAGGGAGACTCGACCTGTATGCTGGTCCCATGGATTTTGGATTTTGGATAAGGGAGACTTGACCTGTATGCTGGTCCCATGGATTTTGGATAAGGGAGACTCAACCTGTATGCTCCAAAAGAGCTTTTAAAGACGTTGTATGGGTTCCTAATGTAAAAGAGCATTGCTTACTTGCGCAAATGCATTTTGGAAGACAACACTTCGCGAAGCCAGCTGATCGATATTTGGCGATCTCACCAAGGCGTCTCCGTAGGAGCCCAACGCGGGACGCAGGTCATCGGCGATGACGAAGAGCACGTTCATGCCATCTCGAGTTAAAGGACATGTTTTTGAGCGCTGTGAGTCAATGCTAATTGAGGCACAATGAGCAGAGTGGAACTTCTCTCGCGCTAATTTTAACTCCTTAACCCTATTATAGAAACCAGAAGCAGATCAAGGGCCCGTGTAGAATAATGCCACTGTAAAGGATTAATGCCAGAAAACTTGCTTAAGAGATATTAAGGCACTATTTAAAAAGCATCGCAGGAATGAATGACACTGTTCAAACGTGATGTGCGGCATTTGCAGGACGTGAGCTGGTTATTGCAATAATCTTGTTTGATAGTATTTTATACTGATTAAAATATCGGTGCCTGGAGCGCACTGGGAAGGGAGCACTACAGGAAACCTTAGTCAAGTACGTACGTCTCAACTTCTCTGCGCTTGCTTTGAAGAATCATGCAGAACCATTAACTCCTGCAAGTTTTAGCCATTTCATTCCCATTCTTGGTATTAAAGAATATACATAGACACAGACACAAAGACACAGCGTATTTCTAACCTTATTTTTCTAAACCACCATATACATTTTGGTCAATATTATAATGATACATTTTTTAATTTTTTTAATTTTAATTTTAATTTTTAATTTATAGCCTGCCTCTGCCTGCAAATTGAGGCTGGTTACAACAAATAAATATCAAAACCAATACTGACGCAGAAAGATAGTGGAGGCATTTCATAAAGAAATCTATAGAAAGTCAGTTTTATTTACTGATAAGTTTTTTTAAAAAAAAATCTGGTTGTAGGTTGCTCTGAGCCTTGGGATAGTTGGAGAGCAGAAAAACCCCAAAACTTAAATTTAAAAAGTGTGATTTTTCGGTGCCAACAGCAAGAGTTATTTAGCTGAGGTTTATATCAGCCACAGTTCGGTCTGCAGCAAGAATACGGAACCGATATCATAGTGTTGTGCAATGCTTCCCCAGATCTGGTTCTCTAGATGTTTTTGGACTTCAGCTCCCAGAATCCCAGACCACTGGCTAAGATGGCTGAGGATTCTGGGAGCTGAAGTCCAAAGCACCTGGAGGACCAGAGTTTGGGAATCATTGGTGTAGTGGTTGGAGCAAGGAAGGGAACAAATGAGTCCTCCAGATGTTGTTGGACTGTGAAGGTCCCATCATCCTTTATCACTTGCTATCCTGGCTAGATCTGATGGGAGTTGCAATGGAACAACATTTCTCTTCCTGGGACAGAGTCTCAGACTGGGACTGGGGAGACTGGTTTAAATCCTTATTCGGACATATAGCTCACAGGGTGACCAAAGGGCATGGGTTATTTCTCAGCCTAATCCACTTGACAGGATTATTGTGGGATTAAAAATGGGGAGAGTGGGCATCACTGTGAACACAGTAGCAAAAATAATAATAATGGAATAGCTGTATATTAAATACATCAATAAGCAATACATACATAAATAAGGTACTAGCTGCGCATCCATGAAACTGAGTGAATCCCATAAAATTGTCCGGGAATCCCAAATTCTTTCTGTTAGGAGTTTTGATCAAAACTCAAAAATAGGGGGAAAAGGAACATGGAAAGATTGCCTGGTATATGATATTGGCAGCTAGATTAGGCTATGCCAAATATTGAAACAGTCACAAAATTCCAAATATTGATGTTCAGTAGGGAAACAATGACGGGAATTGCAGAGACAGAGAAAGTGACACATCTCGATTAGGGGAAAAAAATCTATAAATAGGTTTTTGAAAGAACGGAAATTATTTATTTATAGAACATGTACGACAGAGGAATGGGGATCTAATGGCAACAGGTTTTAGTAGCTGCTGTTAAAACTAGATAAAGGTAAACATTGTGTGTTAGTTGACAGCTAAGATCACAGTTTATGGATTGGAAAAGTTAAGGTAGATTTTATCTAACAGTTTAGCCTTCTATGATAAGAGGAAATGTGGAAGATTAAATTAATTAAAAGAAAGCTGGGAGTCTTTTGTGTGTTTATTGTTAATGTGTTTCTTGTATGATGGTATGTGTTTATTCATATCTGTAAGTATAAGTAGTAACTGGACGGTGCTATTTTTTTTTTCTCTGTCTGTGTTGGTGTGTATCTATCTTTGTTTTTAATACAGTTGGCCCTCCATATCCACCAATTCTGGATCCAATGATTCAACCATCCAAAGCTTGAAAATATTCCAAAATCCCTGTAAGAGACACCATTTTACTATGCCGTTGTATTTAACGGGACTTGAGCATCCACGGATTTTGGTATCCACGGGGGATCCTGGAACCAAACCCTGGCGGATACCAAGGGCATACTGGAATATAGTTTCGACAAAGAAATACAAAGAAATTGAGCAAGCGTCACATCTTCTTCCACATCTACACTCGCATCAATGGCAGACGAAGCATCCCGAGTCAGTTCCCAGTTCATCCCAGTGCCTTTTCTCCTAAAAATTGTGGGATGGCAAAGACATAGGAGGAAAGTGACCCAGCCTTGAAGGTTATGAACAAGGTAGGCCAATGCTTACTTGGGCACCCAGATGCGTCAGATTCAGACTTTTGAAAAATGACTTTTTCCACTACAACTCCCAGAATCCCCCCAACTGATCATGGAGGCGAGCGGCGATCAGGTCAGTGGGGTGGGATTCAGCCCATACTTTTACGGAGCTGTCCAAGGTGCTCAAAACCAGCTCAGTGCTTTGGATGCCTATGTGTGTTGTGTGCCTTGTTTCCGACTTATGGCGACCCCAAGGCAAACCTATCCTGGGGTTTTCCTAGCAAGATTTGTTCAGGGGAGGTTTGCCATTGCTTTCCCCTGAGGCTGAGAGAGTGTGACATGCCCAAGGTCACCCAGTGGGTTTCATGGCCAAGCTGGGAATCAAACCCTGGTCTCCAGAGTTGTAGTCCAACGCTCAAACCATTACGCCACACTGATGTTTTGGATAGCTTTGGATATCTCTTTTAAAATGTACGACTCAAACCCAGAGTGGATTCACTATCCCCAATGAGATGGCAGCCACTAGCCGACACTCTATTCTAGAGGAAGGATTCTGGGAGTCGCAATCCAAAATGCAAAACAGTTTGTTCATCTCTGTGCCACAGATAAACGTAGAAGCTTTTTATAAGGCTGTGAGCATGAAATATCAACTTTGGCCCAGCATAGGATTTCTGGGCCCAGGTTTAAATGTATCGCTTCCTGAGACAAGCCAGCAAATGGCAATCCATCCACAGCCCCCCCCCCCGCTTTGGCCACACTCTCTCAGCCTCAGAGGATGGCAATGGCACACCCCTTCTGAAGCAACTTGTCAAGAAAACCTTGTGTGGCCTTAGGGTGGCCTTAGGGTCGCCCAAAATCATGACAACCTTGTGATAGGTTAGCCTTGTGTGTGTGTTTTGTGTCCCTTCAAGTTGTTTCTGACTTATTGTGATCCCTAAGATTCATGGGGTTGTCTTGGCAAGATTCGTTCAGAGGAGGTTGGCCATTGCCATCCTCTGAGGCTGAGAGAGTGTGACTAACCCAAATTCACCCAGTGGGTTTCATGGCCAAGCTGGGAATCGAATCCTGCTTTCCAGAGTTGTAGTCCAACACGCAAACCACTATGCCATGCAAACCAAATTTGCTCATAAGCCTTTGCTCCGACGCCTTTGCTCTTCTCCAAATGCCTGGGGACTTCGTTCCCTTACACACGTCACTGCCCTCAATTTGCATCTGCACTACACAGTTACAGCAGTTTGATACCACTTTAAGTGCCAGAGCTCCATGGGATGTGTAGTTTCAAGAGGGATTTAGATTTCTCTTCTAGAGCGCTCCTAATGCTATAGTTCAACGTCAGGCACTCAAGCTCTCTAGTAGTCATATATATTCACGTTTTAACGTTTCATAAGGACATCACATTGTTCAAACTGGAACAGTTTTATTCAAGTAAATTCAATATTTAACTCAGTAAGTGTGTAAATTTGACATATAAAAAGGCCCAGGAAAAAGAAAAGGAGGGATCAGAGCCTCCAAGTCTCACATATTTCCCCCCCCCCTTCCATTGAGCAACTCTCTCATATGCCTTGGGCATCCCAAGGTTTGAGAATCGCTGCTCTAGCAGGTAACCCAGCCAAACTACAAATCCCAGGATTCCATAGTGTTGAGCCACGCCAGCTAAAGTGGAGTCAAATTATTATAAAGGTGTGGCATACACAACTCTCTTGGTCCTGTCCTCCTTAGAGGCCTCCTGGCCCTTTCTCTGTTGCCCACCAGAGATATGTCTACACTGCACAAGTTACAGCAGTTTGATCCCACTTTGGTTCCTTCCTAGGGATCCTGAGATTTGCAGCTTGGGCTGCATCCACATTGCACAGTTATAGCACTTGGCTCCTTCCAATGGGATCCTGGGATCTGCCCTTTGCAGAAGTTCTTAGTCCAGTCTCTGAAATATATAGTAGTGTTAGGATCTCATGAAAGCTACAAATCCCAGGATTCCGTAGGACGAAGTGAAGGCAGCTTAAAGTGGGATCAGACTGCTATAAATGTGGAGTGTGGCTACAGCTTTGACTCCTTCTGCTACGAAACAACAACAGTGCTATATATTGCCAAGAAGTGGACTGGAGCACAGCAGTTCCTTCAAGGGCTGCATCCACACGGCAGAAATAAATTGCAGTTTGACACCGCTTTAATTGCCCTGGCACAATGCTATGGAGTTCTGGGAATTGTAGTTTTGTGAGACATTTAGCCTTCTCTGTCCGGAGAGCTTGTGTGCCACCAAACTACAAATCCCAGGATTCCACAGCATGGGGCCCTGGCAGTTCAAGCGGTGCCAGACTGGAATATTTCTGTAGTGCAGATGCAGCCTTAGAGAGAGTTTAGTTTGACTTTATATGACGGAAAAAAACCCTGACTTTATCTTTGTTCCCAGACAGGGGATTCTGGGAGCTGTAGTCCAAGTATATTTGGATCCCTGCCCTTTTTCCCCTCAAAGAGAGCCAGAACAAAACTACACATCCCAGAATATCCATAGCTTGGAGCCTTGGCACTTCAAGCAGTGCCAAACCGGTTTATTTCTGCAGTGTGGATCCACAGTGCAGAAATAACCCAGTTGGAGACTGCTTGAACTGCCCTGGCTCAGTGCTATGGAATCCTGGGATTTGTAGTTTGTGGTGGTCCCAGAGCTCTGTGACAGAGAAGGCTCAGTCTCTCCCAAAACTACACGTCCTAGAATTCCTTAGCATTGAGCCAGGGCAGTTCAAGCCTTTGGGGCCTCTGACAGAGAAGGCTCGATGTCTCCCAAAAGTACAGTTTCCCAGGATTCCCTAGCACTGAGCCAGGGCAGTTCAAGCGGTCTCAAACTGGATTATTTCTGCAGTGTGTTTTGGGCCACTGAGCCTTCTGTGCCAGGGAGCATTGGGGCCATACAACAAAATGAGACTCCCTAAACTCCCTTTGCAGTTCAAGCGGTACCAACCCGGATTATTTCTGCAGTGCGGATGCAGAATGGGTTTCTCCTCCTCTGCCTGGCTGAAGACTCACCTGGAGGCGGGCGGTGGGTTCCTCTCGTCCCAGTGGATCCCAAGCAGATCCCAGTGGAGGAAAGGAACCAGAGCCGGACCAGGAGGAGGCCGAAGCGCCCGATCCCGATCCTCCTCTCCAGCCCCACCATCACGATCGCCTGGGGATCTGGCAGGAAATCCAGGGATCCACCCTCCAGAAGCACCGAAAGAAGAGGAGGAGATCGAGGAGGCGCTCCGGAGTCGCTCCTCCTCTCTTTCTGCCAGCCCAGCTTCTTCTCTTTGCTCCCAAAGGCTGGGGCTCCATCCACACTGCAGAACTGATCCGCTTTGACACCGCATTGGCTCAAGGCTATGGCACTCCGGGGACGGCAGTTTCTGGCAGCTCCAGAGCGGGTGCAGTGGCTTTGAGTTGCTGGGCTGATTCAACCCAAGAGAAACCTGGGTTCGAATCCCTGCAAGAGTGGGGCAAGTGGCATCCTCTGCCTCGAGAGTGGCCAAGTCACACACTCTCAGCCTCAGAGGACCTCCATGGCAAACCCCCTCCGGACTAATCTGGCCCTGAAAACCCCATGATAAGTAATAAAAATCAGAAGCAACTGGAATAATAAAAAATAGGGACAGTGCTTTCAAGGCTTTCCAAGGCTTTGTGGCTCTTACCAGCCTTGACCACCAGGTGGCACTCCTGTCCCACTAATAGTCCCTCTTTGCAGCAGCTTAATTGGATCCTTCCTGATCTGCAGCCTTGGCATTTGGGCTCCCATTCCCACTGGGTTTTAAACCAGTTTGCAAACCGGTTTGAAGTGGTTTAAATGGCCCTGGTTCGCACTTGAACCGAATCGCTGAAGTGGTTTGGAGACGGGGGGGGGCATGCACTAGACCCATTTAATGTGCATCTTTTTTGACGCTAATAATAATAATAATAATAATAATAAATTATTTGTATTCCGCCTCTCTGTAAAATACAACACAATAAAACGAACAATCCCATCCCTCAACAGCCCACCTACCCCCAAATTACAATTAAACAATCAAAGTTTAAAAACATACTTAAAAATAACAAACTACAATAAATGACAAATAAATTAAAATAGCTGTAGCGGAGATCATAACTGTTTTCAGTGGCTAGTTATCTACTCAGGAAAGGCTTGCCGGAAGAGATCCGTCTTAACAGCTTTTTTTAAAGCCGTTTTTTTTTTTTTCCTGCATCTTTTTTGATAAATCGATTCTGCGCAAGTGTGAACCAGATGCGGATCGGAATCGGTTTAAGTCTGCACTTTAAATTTGCCGGCCGGCTGAATCGATTCATTTTGAATCGATTCACTAGTCAATGGGAATGACAAGTGAGTTATTTCACGGCTAGAAAATGCAATTGGGGCAATGATAGTGTGGACCACGCTCCGCTGTCAAATCGATCCATCGATTTGGATTGCAAACCGATTTATTTGTAAGTGGGAATGAGGCCCTGCATTGCCTTACAAACCTAAAACCACAGCTGGTATGGTTATGGCCCAATTGTTAGGAGATTGGGAAGAGCTGTAGTTTACAATGCTCAGTGCTGGAATATATACATTTTAAAATGACTTATTTATTGTTATTGTGTCTAATACTGGTGGAACTGGGGTCAAGACTCGTGGGTTTTATCCTTCCTCCCAGTACGTGAGTGCCAGCTATACGAAAATGAGCAGAATATAATTATTGAAGCTGCAGGAGGACCGACCCTCTTGGCTTTTAAATCTACAAATATAAGTGAAGTCAGCATGCAGCCTGGTGTTGGAGATGATCAGTAACATGTAATAATCAAAGGAGCTGGGAGTTGCAGTCTTCCCCCTAACAGGAGTAAAGTTTCTTAGGGAAATGAAGTCTTTATTAGACCAGTTTAACAGTGCCGTCCTATACATTATGTTCTAAAGAATCTAAAGGAAGCCCTACTAAGTGAAAGAGAACTTACTCTTGGATGACCATAGGGTGGCATCCTAAATAAATGGCCTAAATCCCATTGTTAGGGCTAAAATAAACCCATTGAATCAATGGGTCTTGCGTAACAAGTCCCCTTGATTCTAGTCAAGCAACAATTGAAGTTGGGCCTATGTCTGTATGAGCCAGCGTTGTGGACTATGACTCTAAAGACTTGGGCTCAAATCCCAGTTTGGCCATGAAACCCACTGGGTAACCTTGGGCAGGTCACTCTCTCTCAGCCTCGGGGGAGGCAACGGCAAACCTCCTCTAAACAAATCTTGCCAAGAAAACCCCGTGATAGGCTCACCATCCGTCGGAAACATCTTGAAGCATTGTTTAATAGTGTTTTAAGTGTTTTAAGGGGGGGAGGGATATGCTGTTATTGTAATGGTTTTATGCTGTAAACCCCCCGGATTGGGCAACCATTGGGTGGTATATAAATAAAATTATTATTATTATTATTATTATTATTATTATTAATTATTATTATTATTAAACTACCAGCAACAAATGTACTGAAAATACACCGGCGCCTTTATTGACGCTATTTCTTTGCTGCTCAGGATCATTGAGAACAATTAAAAGAAGAGCAAACAAGGATGGTGCCTTTCAGCACAGGGAACTGGATCTGTGACTGGTTTGTCCACAGAGAATGCACATCCCTGTAGAAAGTTTTAAATATGAGGAGCCTTGAAGAAGACAAAGACAGCAGGCAATAAAAAGCACCAAAAAGCATTTTTCCCAGTCCTCTGACTCAAACCAGTGGAGGGCAGTGGCAGCTTAGTAGATGCCGATTCAGCTTCCCCCTTAATTCATCCACATTTCTCAGACTTCTCACAATTACATTCCTTCAGGAGAGGAAATATTTAATGCCATTCTGACAATTGCTTCCTCTTCTTCCACTTGGCAGCCCAGGGAATCAGGAAATCAACCAAGTACATCTGAATTATTTACAAAAATACAATCTGGGAGGCATCTTTCATTTAACCCTAGAGCTGAGTTCTTGGTTCTTTCCCCCCCTTTCTTTCTTTCTTTCTTTCTTTCTTTCTTTCACCACAGCACTGGAGCCAGTTAATATTTCCATTTTATTTTTTGAAAGCAGGCATACATTTCTAGGTCGCTTCAAGGTTAACACTTGATAGCGACTGTTTGCCATGAGACTGCTCTAGATTTGGCATGGAGTCTACCTACCACACTTGCAATGTCCTGTGTATTCTGAAAATAATAGGTTGTTCTGTGTCTGTCTGTTATTCTCAGCAAAAGTTATTTTCCTCCGTCAATTTACAAACGGAAATAGAGCCACGCTTGTAACTACGGGGGAAGCATAACTACAAAATGAAGCATGCGCTTTTGTAGACTTAAATCTGCTTCCTCAGATGCTTTTGATTTCATTTAGTCTCAAAGGTGCTACTCAAAAGTCTCTCCACATAGTGATTTTACAGACTAACACGGCTATATCTTCGAAGTCTACATGATAAAGGCTATCATTTCCAGGCAAAAAATCCCAGATCAAGTCGCTATCAGAGCGGGAGTGGTAAAAGGTCTGGAAACCAAGCCCATGAGGAACAGTGGAAGGAGTTGGGTATGTTTTTCCTGCAGAAGTGATATGACTCCTATCTTTTAATATCTGAAGGGTTATCATATGGAAGGTGGAATGAGCTTGTTTTCTCCTGCTCCAGAGGATAGGGCCCAAACCAATGGATTCAACTTACAGTCGCCCCTTGGTATCCGCTAGGATTTGTTTGCAAGGCCCTCTGTGGATACCAAAATCTGTGGGTGCTCAAGTCCCATTATATACAATGGAATAGTAAAATGCTGCCCCTTACATAAAATAGCAAAACCAAGCTTTGCATTTTAGATCTTTTATTTTAATATTTTCAAGCCGTGGATGGTTGCATTTGTGGATATGGAGGGCCAACTGTACAAGAAAGGAGATTCCAACTAAATGTTAGAAAGAACTTCTTGGCAGTAAGAGTTTATTTGACAGTGGAATAGATTATGTACGGAGGTGGTTTAAACAGAGTTTGGATAGCCACCTGACAGAGATGCCTTAGCTATGGAACGCATCACAGTGGATTGAGCTAGATGATCTTTAGGGGTACATTCCAATTCCATAATTTATAGATTGCTGGTGATGGGCAATACCTCTACCTGGGACTCCTTCTGGGAGACCATTCCACCCATGGTACTTTTGTGTAGTAACTTCTTAGTTTTTCTTTGGGTCTTCCTCCCCCAAGTCTAAAAAGTTGAAATTCCTTTCCTAAGGATTAGTTAGGGGCTGTACAGACTGCGCCTACGGGGCGGCGGGATGCTGCCCCTTTCCTTACCAGATTGGGGCCACGGCAATGGCCTTTCCGCAGCGCAAAAAGAAGCTGCAAAAAGTGGCTCGTTTTTGCACCACAGAAAGGGCGCCCTTGCCACTGCTGTGGTGACTTTTCTACACTCCTTTGGCGCAGCTTGTGGATGCTGTGCCAAGGGAGTGCCCTGACGCCTCTTGCCATACAATGGGGTACACATCATGAAGCTGGTGTAGGGGCAGAATCGGGGCGGCTGGCATGCGGTCACCACACTCCTACTCTGCCCCCAGGCCAGTTCTTTATGCCAGTCTGTTCAGTCCCTAAGTTGTAGCAAGAGCTTTAAGATATAACGCCCTTTTGCCTTTGACCCTGAAGACACAGGTCTGCGACTTTCATCTGCTCTTGGATTCAACTCTGAGCCTGGAAATTCAACTTTCAGTGGTGGCCAGGAGTGCATTTGCACAGTTAACGTTTGTGCACCAGCTGCACCCTTCCTTGAGATTTCAGATTTGATCACAGCGACACATGTTGGGTATAGCAACTTTTACACGCTGAGACTCTTTGAGAATTAGGATGCATACAGACTATCCAGGGCCTTGGGAATGCAAGTTTGTGGGCATTTCTTGTTTGTGTTTCCACATGCCCCCCTCTCTTCCTGAAGCAGATACACTTTCTTTCTTTAAGATCTCTGTGCTTGCCTCACTTCGCCATGCATGCTTTTATGCAAGATTACTGTTTTCTGTACAAAACTCCAGCAGTCTTGCACAACAAAATCTTGTGCAGAAAACAGCATTTTTCCCCAACAAAACATATGAGCAACATTGCCGCTTTTGTGCAAGATTTGTATATGTATGTGCCTGTGTGTGTGTGTTTGTAAGTCTTTTTGTGTGTGCAAGACTCCATTTTTGCCTAGAAAATAGCAATCCTGGGGAGGAAAAACACTGGGAACAGTGGTTTTGGTGGAACCTTCCACCATATTCACAGAAAATACTATCTCGATATGTTTCTTCTTCATTCTGCTCCATCAGGGTTCTGCTTATTCTTCTAACTGTGATGGCCTGCATTCATTAGAGATGCTGGTCAAATTTTGCCACCTTTGTTATTTAAGATGCATCCTAAAGTACTTGTGGGCTTGCTGAGATTGGTGGGGGGACCAAGACCGTTTCTGAAAGATTCATGAGCTTTGTCTCAGAACTGCCTAAGAAGCGTGCAGAGATTCTCATAAACCTCGGCACCCCAGGTTGAGCCCAACAGCGCAGCTTGAATGGAGAAGCAGATTAGCATAAATTTGCCACATTTTGTTAGCATTCTAATAATTAAATAATAAGATGCTTCTGCAGTTTCCCTCCCCCATCTCCACCCTGCTATAGAGATCATTCCCCGGGAGCAAAAGCTCCAGAAGTTACATGCAAAAGCATGAAGGCATATATTCCGGGTTCAAAAGTACTAATGGCAGGAGACCACCTTCTAACTGAAACAATTTCCTGGATTTAGAAGCAAGTAATATTTGTGAGAGTGGCAAAAATGCCCCTGGAGACATGGGATCTTGTCTGATCTTGAAAACTAAACAGGGTCAGTCCTGGTTAGTACTTGGATGGGAGACCTTCTGTTGGCCTTTTGTATGTTTCAACTATATTTTATTTATTTTTAATTTGTAGTCCACTTTCAGTCCTGCTTTTGGGGAAAAGATGGTTATTACTGTTATTGTTAATAATAACAATAGCAATAGCTATAATGATGATGGCATTGCCACTAATAAGTAAATTTTAATAATAATAATAATAATAATAATAATAATAAAATTTTATTTCTACCCCGCCTTTCCAAAAAGGATCAAAGCGGCTTACAAAAGTTAAAAAGGCCAATATAATACAATAATACAATACAATACAATATAATACGAAACTGGTCAAGGAAGAAAACAGGAATCAACTAAATCACGAAATAACAGGGAGAAACAGAAAACAATCCAAATGGCTACCTGTTCATTTCTGGGTACAGTTCAAAGCGATGGTTAGAACTCTGAATTTAATGCCATTTACTATTTGGGACCAAGTTATCCAGCCAAGTTTCCCAGGATTTAAAATCTTCAAGAGAATGAATTCTTGTGACTGAATTAAGTAAAGGAGAGCAAACTGTCAGTGTAGGTGTTCATGTGGTTTGTGGTTAGAATATAGATGGTGCTGGACATGGTTTTTTCCCCTTTTATCTTAGTCTTTTCTTTGCAATTAATTTACTGAACGAACTATGAATGGGAAGGGAAATGCACGTAAAAATCTGCACTTTTCTAATTCTGACCGCCGGAGTTCATTGGTGATTACAACAAAGGTTCTGACAAGAATATCAATGAAAAAAATCATTCAGTGGAATAGTTCAGAGTATATGTCGCTATGCAAGGCAGAGATTTATATTAGTGACAAATATAAAGCTTTGTGGTGCTTTAAGAAAATGCCCCAAAGCTAGAAATTGGAAAGGTAAGGCAGGGAGAGAATACATCACATAATTCATCATTTCAACAACTAATGTTTGGGAAGAGGAATGTGAAAACCAGCTGCTTCTTCTCTTAAGGACAATTCAGCATCAGCATATTGCATTCCTGAGTAAGGAGTCATTCACATTGCAGAGTTATAGCGCTATCATTCCATTTTAACTGCCCTGGTTCCTTTCTACAGAATCGTGGGATCTGCAGTATAGGGAGAGGCATTTAAAATTCCGAGCTAAAGCATTTCTATGCCTCCCCAAACTACAGATCCCAGGACTCCACAGAATGGAAGCACAGCAGTTAATGTGAAATAATAGTGCTATAATTTTGTAGTGTGAATGAGCCCGTGGTGTGCAAGTCCTTGGATCCTGGTGCACACACTGCTGAGGGATAGTCCTATTCTCCCTAATTTTTTTAAAATCCAAACTGGCACATTGAACCATGCTGAGTGGCTGGCCCAAGTTGCCATATAAGGTTCCCATAATGCCCCTCACAAAGCATCCCTTCAGGGCACTGTGGGAAATTTTAAATGATAGCTGGACCCAGCAACCTGCTGCTTTTTGTAGCACAGAGGAGAACACTGTTGCCAAACATTGGCAGGTATGGCCAAAGATCCTCTGAAACCAGTCTTACAGCTTGATTGGTTTCATACATGGGAGAAAGTAATTCTTACAGTAACTTAGTATGAGACCATTCAAAGATACAGCTGTGTTAGCCTGTAGTATCAGTATGCAGAGAGATCTTGTAGCACCTTTGAGACCAAATGAAAGAAAGAAGTTGGCAACATGAGCTTTCCTAGACTTTCATAGCATCCGAGGAAGCAGACTGAAGTCTACGAAAGCTCATGCTGCCAACGTCTTTCTTTCATTTAGTCTCAAAGGTGCTACAAGATCTTTCTACAATATGAGACCACTCATACAGTATATTAGAAGATAATGGGAAGGACAAAGGGTCTTGGATAAGTCTCATCCACAGGATCACCATGAGTCAAGGTCGACTCAGGAGCAGTTAACAATAACAACAAAATGATGTACATAAAAGGCAGGGAAAAATGTATAGCCCTAAATGGCATTGTCTCCACTACCTACTTTTCTCCAAGAGAAACAAAAGAATCCATCCTACATAGAGCTTGAAAAAGTTGTCTTCAATGTTACTTTCTGAAGTTCAGGCATTGTGTGTGTGTGTGTGTGTGTGTGTGTGTGTATATATATATATATATATACATAAAAATCCTCATTCACATAAAGCTCTTGTGACACCAGTATGCTCTTCCATAACAGCTCCCTACATTGGCATCACAAATTCAGGGTGATTCGAAAAGAATGGTCCAAAAGGAAAGCTGTTCTCGTTTGGTTTTGTACCATTCTTGTCCAAAAAGGACCTCGTATGCTTTAAAGGGCCACACCAAGCTCAGAGCTAAACCTTGCCTGGCTCACAGTGAAATCAAAATTCTAGCAAAGTGTTTTTGAAGTGAGACAAGCCAGAACTTTTTATTCAGAATTGCTGCAATCCTCCCTGTTCCTTACAGGAGAAACCTGATTCATAATCCCCAAGAAGCCATTCGGCCTCATGTCGTGGTATCTACCATCACTGCTATTATCAACATCATCACATTATGCCTCTTTGAGTCATCATCAGCATATACCTTTGAATGGACGCTATGAGCTTTAAGGTGTGCCAGAAATGTGTCATAGGCGAGCCATTCCTTGAAAGAAAGAAAAACAAAATGAGAAATTAGCATACCACAAAAACTATTTTTTACCCAGGTAGAAATGACAGGGCTATTTTTGATTCCTATATTTGCTTGCATGCTTCTTTATGTTCATCATAGTTTGCACTCAAATAAATCATCATGGGAGAGAAGAAGGGAAGAATCTTGCCCTTCCCAGTAGACTTAGGCCAAAGCAAACAGGTATGTTGAAAGATATGGTGTTTATGGACTTCACAGTGACCTATGTCCATATATATATATAATATATATAATATATAATATATATATATATATAGGTCCATACTGTCAAATACAAACGCACACAATACCACATGAGAATAACCTTTAAAATTGAAGAAATAAAAGGGAATGGATAAACTATATATGCCTGCCACTGGACCTCTTGGGATATAATGTGGGGCAAAACCAAAACAAATCAATAAGGAAGTCTTTCTCTTCTTCCGTAACTTTTTTTATTCAGAGTTATCCTTCACAATGTATATAGTATAATCTGTACATACAGTATGAGAGGGAACAGATTTGCATAATGAATGGTACATCTAATACATGCAAATCCTTAAAAATGGCAGAACACTGGTGGTGCTTGACAGATGATAAACGCAGCTTTTACAAATCACAAGATGGCAAAGAGAAGAAAATGAAGGTGAAGGATGCTTAGCACAGAAGAAGAAGAAAAATCCTCTTATGTCAAATGGAATAAACAGCAGGAATGCAATTACCTCCAAGAAGCCAATCCAAGGAGTGGCAAAAGCTATATCTGCTCTCCTAAACTAGCCTTCCCCAAACAAGATGTGTGTGGATGATGGGATATATAGTTCAACACATGTGGCAGTCATCTATTCCAACATCCTGCTCAACACCATTCCACTCTGATTCCTCTTGTCTCCATTTTAAATCTCCCTTTTTATGAGTGGAAGATGATCCATCTCTATTTCCAACACGCAGACTTTTACTTAATGTAGCTAAAAAGTGAAAAACATATTGTAAGGAAAGCAGGCTTGGACATGGGAGAGTGAGGAGTGAAAATAGGAGGAAGAAATATTGACAATCTGAGATATGCTGATGACACCATAATACTAGCAGAAAACCTCACAGACCTGGAACACCTACTAAGGAAGATCCAAGAAGAAAGTGCAAAGGCAGGCTTACTGTTGAACATAAAGAAAACAAAAATAATGACCACTGAGAACTTAAACACATTCAAACTAGAGAATGAGAAAACAGAAATAGTAAAAAAGTTCTCATATCCGGGATCAAACATTGATCGGAACGGGGGAATCAGAAGATGAAAAATGGGGAGGGTGGCTATGAAAGAACTAGAAAAGATCCTAAAATGCAAAGATATACAACTCAGCACAAAAGTCAAAATCATACAAGTCAATGTATTCCCTTTTACCATGGATAGATGTGAGAGCTGGACAGTCAAGAAAGAAGATTGGAAGAAAATCAACGCATTTGAGAGAATGTGGTGCTGGAGAACAGTGCTGAAGATCCCATGGAGAGCGAAAAGGACAAACCAATGGGTCCTAGAGCAGATCAAGCCAGAGATAATATCCCTAAAGCCAAGATGACAAGACTTAGACCAGGGGTAGGCAACCTAAGGCCCGGGGGCCGGATGCAGCCCCCCAAGGCCTTTGGACCGGCCCCAGGCCAGTCCTGCCGCCGCCGCCACCGCCACCGCCCACCATGATGATATTGATTATTGTTGTTATTACTTGTTCTTGGGGTTTTCTTGACAAAATCTCCACAGGGGTTTTGCCATGGCTTTTCTGGGGCTGAGAGAGTGTGCATGCATATATTTTTTATTATTTTTTATTTTAAATTTTTTATTTATTTATTTATTTTTGGTGCTTCGGCCCCCCAATTGTCTGAGGGACAGCAACCTGGCCCCCGGCTCAAAAAGGTTGCCTACCCCTGACTTAGACTGTTGTACTTTGGACACATCATGAGAAGGCACGAATGTTGGAAATGACAATAATGTTAGGAAAGGTGGAGGGAAGTAGAAAGAGAGGAAAGCCACATGCTAGATGGATGGACTTTATGAAAGAGACCGTGGACATGATTTTGCAGGAGCTGGGCAGAGCAAGAGAAGACAGGGGGGCCTGTAGATGTCTCATCCATAGGGTCGCCATGGGTCGGGACCAACACAAAGGCAGTTGACAACAACAAAGCTACAAAGTTCATTGTGGATGGTACAAGACCTAACCACAGAGTATACTGAAGAAATACTCTGTGGTTAGGTTTTGTACCACCCAGAATTTGTCAGTTCTTTAATTTTCCAGTTCTGAGTCCTTCACTCTTTCCTTGCTCCATTAAAATATGGAATCCTGTGCACACTTGCTTGTGAGTAAGCACAAACGCATACCATGTGTCTGAACAGATCCCTATGCAACCAAGCTCAATCTGGGCTCCCACGACTGACCTAAGCATCACCCCCATTGGATTCAATGGGTTTTACTTCCAGATAAACATACATAGCATAAGTAGGAAAGCTTAGACATAGTACATTCAAACACAGAGTCAAGACTAATTGCAAGAATTCCTAAGATCATTCTACACTCATCCTTCCACATTCGCTGGAGTTGGGGCACAGGAACCCCCATTAATGTGGAAAAAACACAAATAACAAAACACTATATTTTTACCTGAGAGAACACCTTTCTAGGAATCTTTAGGTCCTCCAGTGCAACTCTGTGGTCAATATCTGCCAGACATTGACCATAGAATTGCAGTGGAGGAGCTACAGATGCCTGGTGGAGTGTCCTCTCTAGGAATCTCTAGGTCCTTCAGTGCAACTTTTGGTTAAATTTGACCATAGAGTTGCGCTGGAGGACCTAGATATTCCCAGAGAGAACATACAAATAAAATCCGAGAATAATCAAATCTGCAAAAGTCAACGCTGCACATGTGGAGGGACGAGTGTACAAAAAGGGGTCTACAACTGCTCCAGTTGCTACAACTTGTGTCTACAAGTGTTGCTTTTTCAGAAGAGAAAGATGAATGGTAATTTAGCATCCTCCAAGCTCCAAGCAATCTACGAACAACCTTTTGAATACTGAGTGCATTCCAGACAGAAAGTCCTTTTACAGGGGGCCAAATCAAAATATCAAAACTTATAACTTTAACCCGATAACGGTTTAAAACTTGGTACAGGTTTCACCACAATTTGTTTAATTTTTTAAAAAAAGCTTTCATTTAGAGCCACACCCATGCTTTTTAAAAGTCCAGAGCACTGTTAAAAACTTGCAAAGCAAGAGAAGCAAGCATAAATCCACAAACCAGATCTAATAGTGAGGAACAATATGCACCGACACACACTTTGCAGGATGCAATATAATGTCTTCAGGGGGGGACTGGGAGCCAGTTTCAGACAATTGCAGCTTGTTGTCAATGGCAGTTCTCCTCTGTTTCTTTCCTTACAAAATGCCCTGGATCCAAGAAATGGCAAAAATTGGGATTCTGTAATAATATCATAATAAATTGTATTTGTATCCCGCCTCTCTGTCAAACAATCTAAAAGAATTCCAGGTGTAACTATATGGAGTTGGAGGAATGAGGACAGTGCCCTCCCACTTATAATGTTTCCTTTCCAAATAAAACTATTTCCAACCCCCAAATTTCTAGCATTGCAGTAACTTTAAAACTTCAGTTGAGCATTTAGAAATATAGTTTAGGCATCCAAAAGAAAAGAGGCTGGCAAAGACACCAAGGGAATGTGAAGACCACAAATAAGAAGAGTTCTAGGTATGAACGATTTTCAATGTTTCGTTCTCAGCAAGGATAGAAATTTGGGGAAATGAAGGAAAATTTCAGGGGTGACAATGAATTATTATTTGAATTATTTGGAGGGACAATGCCAGGGTGACCAGATTTCCTAACTGCAAAGGAGGACAAGGCACCACAAAATGTGGGACTTTCCAGAAAAATTGAAGATGTTACAAAATAAAAGCTAGAAACACTAATGTATTATATATTATAAATATAAATCCAGTCATGCTCAAAATGGAGGACATTCCAGAAAAATGTAGGACATTGCAAACTAAAAGTGAGAAACACAAATATATATATATGATATATGATATATAATTAAAACTATAAATTCAGTCATGCTCGAAATGGAGGACAGTCAAGAAAAAATGGAGGGCATTGCACAATAAAAGCTAGAAACACTGATATACTGTACGTGACATATGATCTATAATTTAAAATATAATTTCAGTCCTACGCAAAATGGAGAATATTCAAGAAAAAATGGAGGACATCGCAAAATAAAAGCTAGAAACACAAATATACTGTATGTGATATATGATATATAATTAAATATAAATTCAGTCATGCGTGACAAATGGAGGACGTTCAAGAAAAATGTAGGACATTGTGAAATCAAACCTAGAAACACTAATATACTGTATGTGATACATAATATATGATTAGAAATATAGTTTCAGTCCTGCGCAAAATGGAGGACAGTCAAGAAAAATTTAGGACATTGCGAAATCAAAGCTAGAAACACTAATATATTATATAGATGATATATAATTATAACTTATAAACTATAATTTAATTAATTTAATTTATTATTATCATAATAATAATTATAAATCCAGGCATGCTCAAAATAGAGGACGTTTGGGAATCCCCCCCCCTGGACAGAAGGCTGAAAATGGAGGGCACGTCCGGGGGGGAAAGGAGGACATGCCTGGACAATGCACACACTCCTTTTCCACTTACAGATACACAAACACACACCCATTTGAATTACCTGGCCAGAAGGAGTGTCTTTGGGGGAGTCCTTCCACTTTTTCCTGGCTGCAACCTGCAAGAACTGCAACACACAAAGCACACACAAAGCACAACCCCTTCCCTCTCTTCAGATGGAATCGTGGTCTGGATCCCTGCAAAGGTACCACAGGATCACACAGAGGATGAGCAAAATGGCAAAGAGGAAAAGAGCCACGAAGATCGCCTTGGCCACTGGGGAGACAAAGGGCTGCTGCATCTTGGTCCTCTTCTTCTTCTCCTTCTTCTTCTCCTTCCTCCCAGCCTCCTCTTCCTCCTCTAATTATAAATTAAAGCTGGAGGACTTTGCAGCCTCAAAGTTGCACCGATGGATGGATGGGAGCCCCTCCAAAGCCCAGCCTGGTCCATTGGATGGTGCGCATGCCAGGCGATGGTGGCACAGCCCACTGACTTAGCTTGGAGTTACTTCGAAGGCACTCCTTTGGCACACACACACACACACACACACACACACACACAATCTTCATCTAGGACTTCTGGTCCACACAATCTTCTAGGACAAATCTCCTAGGTGTTTGCCCACCCAATCTTCTAAGACTTTTGGCACTAGGAGAGCAGATCAGCTTGGGGAAACAGGGAGCACCCCTTCCACATAAAACAAGGATGGAGAAGGTGTGACCCTCTTGGACTGCCATCCCTATCTCACACACACACACACACAATCTTCTAGGGCAAATCTCCTAGGTGTTTGCCCACCCAATCTTCTAAGACTTCTAAGACTGGCACTAGAAGAGCAGATCAGTTTGGGGAAATAGGGAACAGCCTTTCCACATACCACAAGGATGGAGAAGGTGTGGCCCTCTTGGACTGCCATCCCTATCTCACACACACCAAGTCCCATTACTGCCTTTGTCGATGGCTGATGGACTGTGGAGTTCAGGAGGACCACACTTTCTGGTCAAACATTAACCAGAATAGAGACTGCAGTCAAGAAATGAGAAGACGACTAGGAATGGGAAGGATGGCTAAGTCCACCTGAACTCATACCTAGGATCCAACATTAATCAGAATGGCAACTGCAGTCAAGAAATAAGAAGAAGACTAGGAATGGGAAGGATGGCTATGAAAGTCCACCTAAACCCATACCTAGGATCAAACATTGATCAGAATAGCAACTGCGGTCAAGAAATAAGAAAACTAGGAATCGGAAGGATGGCTGTGAAAGAACTAGACAAAATCAAAGAACCATAGAGATGGAAGAGACCACAAGGGCCATCCAAACCAACCCCTCTACCATGCAGGAACTCCCGATCAAAGCAGCCCTGACAGATGACCATCCAACCTCTGTTTAGAAAACCCCAAAGAAGGAGCCTCCTCGGCAGCATCTTCCTCTGTTGAACAGCTTTTACCATCAGGAAGTTCTTCCTCATGTTGATCCTACAGGATCCTAAAGAGTAAAGTACACAGCTGAGCACTAAAGTTTGAATTGCTCCCAAACTTTGCTCCTCCAGGTATTTTGAACTTCAGTTCCTCCAAGCTTTCTTAGCCAACTTGGCCAACAGTCGGTAATGCTAGGAGCTGAAGTCCAAAGCGCATGGAAGACCAAAGTTTGGGAACCAGTGAGCCTTCAGTGTGAGTACAAATAGTTATTCCTGCCAGACTTTTCTCCAGCCCCATGTATGGATGTGAGAGCTGGATATTGAAGAAAGTGGAGAAGAAGAAAAGTCATTTGAGATGTGGGGCTGGAGAAGAGTGCTGAGGATCCCATGAACAAATGAGCTCTTGAACAGATCAAGCCTTAACTCTCCCTGGAAGCCAAGATGATCAGCTGAAGCATATTATGAGAAGGCATGAACCATTAGAAAAGATGACAATACTGGCAAAGGTGGAAGGCAAGAGAAAGAGAGGAAGACTGTGCACCAGATGGATAGACTCATGGCAGACTGCTAGAAATAGTGCAAACTGAGTCCAGTTTAACTGCCCTGGCTCAGGGCTAGGGAATCATGGGAACTGTATTATTTTTTTTCTGAGACATTGAGCCTTCTCTGTCAGAGAGCTCTGGTGCCACAATAAACTACACTTCCCATGATCCCCTAGCACTGAGGGGGTTGCAGACTGCCAGAAATAGTGCAAATTGAGTCCACTTTTAGGGTTAGGGTTAGCGCTAGGGAATCATGGGAACTGTAGTTTATTGTGGCACCAGAGCTCTCTGACAGAGAAGGCTCAATGTGTCAGAGAGAAAAACCCAATTCCCATGATTCCCTAGCACTAACCCTAACCCTAAAAGTGGACTCAATTTGCACTATTTCTGGCAGTCTGCAAAGGCCCTTAAGCAGAGCAGTGGAGGATAGGGGGGCTTGGAGATGTTTCATCCACAGCAGGGGTAGGCAACCTTTCCCCTTTAAGGGCCGAGGGACTTCAGCTCCCAGAAGCCTCTGCCATGTTGGCCAATAGTCCCATGTTGGCCAATAGCTCCTGGGATTCTGGGAGCTGAAGTCCCTCGGCCCTTAAAGGGGAAAGGTTGCCTACCCCTGATATTCCACAGGGTCACCATGAGTCGAGGGTGACTTGAAGGCAGCTAACAACAATACTTTCCCCATTCTTGTTATACACCCATGGTCCCCAACGTTTGGTCTTCCCTTTGTTTTGGACTTCAGATCCCAGAAGTCCCAGCCAATTTGGCCAACAATCAGGAATGATGGGAGCTGAAGTCCAAAACATCTGGAAGACCAAAAGTTGGGATTGGGAAGCACTGTCTTAGGAGGAAAGAATTGACATATGAAAATAAATAAATTCAAATAAATTCATGTTAGGCTGGAGTCATATGCCACTCAGATGGAAGTAAGCCTAGTTGAACTCAGTGGGAGTTACTTTTTGAGTAGAGCTGCCCTAGACTAAAGTTAGTTGGTTACGGTATAAAGACAGAATTCAAAGATATAGCTGTGTCAGTCTGTGGAATCAGTATGTAGAGAGATCTTGTGGCACCTCTGAAACTAACTGAAAGAAAGAAGTTGGCAGCATAAACTTTCCTAATAAATAATAATAATAATAAAATTTTATTTACATTTCCCGCCTCTCCCTTCGGATCGAGGCGGGATTACAGCATTAAAACCGCAAACTTCAGTCTACTTCCTTACCAAAAGCATCTGAGGAAGTAGACCAAAGTCTATGAAAGCTTACGCTGCCAACTTCTCTCTTTCAGTTAGTCTCAAAAGTGCTACAAGATCTTATTATTATTATATTATTATTTCTACATACAGAGTATATAGACAGGTAATGCATGAAATCATTGTCTACAACTAGCTGTCTGTCTTGTGATGCCAATGGGCCATGAAATAAATATAAGAATTGCTGTCTGGGATATTCCTGTTTCCTTCAAGTCCTTTCCAAACGATGGCAACCCTAAGGTGAACCTTTCTTGGGGTTTTCTTGGCTAGATTTGCCATTGCCTTCCCCTAAGGCTGAGAGAGTGTGACCTGACCAAGGTCACCCAGGGGATTTCCATCGCCCAGCTGGAATTCGAACCCAGGTCTCCCAGGGTCCTAGCCCAACGCTTAAACCTCTACACCACGCTGCCTGAGTTATCACAACCCAAAACTGAAGTCTCAAGACTCCATGCCCAAAACAGGGCAAAACTTCGATGGGCGCCAGTGCGCAGGCGCGGCGTTCCAATAACGCGCATGCGCACCACGAGGGGGCGTGGAGAAAGCGTAGAAAGGGAAGAAGAAGAATCCCAAGAAGGAGGAGGAGAGAACCCGGCGGTCGGCCTTCGGGAGGGTTCCATTCTGCGCGTGCGCATTCGGGGTGCGGCGCATGCGCAGTGCGGCTTGGCCGCTGTGAGGGAAGACGGCGGACGGTTGGCGGCGGTGGCCGAAAGAGCGGTCTGTTGAGGGGGGCTGCTGTTTTGGGGGGCTGCGATGAGGCCCCTCTGAGACGGCGGAGGAGGAGGCGAGGAAGCGGGGTGGAGCGCCATGAACCTGAGGGGCTTGTTTCAAGATTTCAATCCCAGGTAAGGAGAAGGAGGAGGCTGAGGGGGGCGGGAAGAGGCCTCGAAAGGGCTTCGTGTGGGGGTTTGTGGGGGAAAGGGAGACCCTCGAGGACTCTCTGCCTCGTCTACCAAGGCTGAGAAACGGGCGGGCCTCGAAAAGCTGTTGGACCGCAACTCCCATCATCCACAGACCTATTAGGGCGGAAAAATGAAATGCAAAGGACGGGGGACACCTGGCTTAACGAGACTTATACGTGTGAAAGAGATCTAGGAGGCCTAGTAGGCCACAAGTTGAACATGAGTCAGCAGTGTGGTGCAGCCGCTAAAAAGGCCAATGCGATTCTCGGCTGCATCAATGGAAGTATAGTATCTAGATCAGTGGTAGGCAACCTTTCCCCTTTAAGGGCCGAAGGACTTCAGCTCCCAGAATCCCAGGAGCTATTGGCCAACATGGGACTATTGGCCAACATGGCTGAGGCTTCTGGGAGCTGAAGTCCCTCGGCCTTTAAAGGGGAAAGGTTGCCACATATTTGCCATTCCTATATAATTCAGCTTCCCTTCATCCAGTTGACATCTTCCCAGATGTATTGGGCTGCAGCTCTTATGTCCTCTGGTTAGCATAACTGTTTGTCCTGCTACCTGGGGCTGTGAGAGAAGTAAAATGCAAAGACATAGGTCCCAAACACACTGCAGAAATAATCCTGTTTGAGACTGCTTTAACTGCCATGGCTCAGTGCTTGGGAATCCTGAGAATTGTCGTTTATTGTGGCACCTGAGCTATATAACAGAGAAGGCTAAATGTCTCACAGAACTACAGTTTCCAGGATTCCTTAGCATTCAGCAGGGCAGTTAAAGCAGTCTAAAACTGGATTATTTTTGCAGTATGTTTTGGACTATAGTGTGTTCGTTTGGGAAATGTAGTATGTAGAGAGATCTAGCACCACCCTTGAGGTTAACTGAAAGAAAGAAATTGGCAACATGAGCTTTCGTGGACTTCAGCCTACTTCCTCAGATATGTATAGTTCACCACTTGTGGAGAATACCTACTGTATATACTCAGGTCTCAAGTCTAGAAATTTTATTCAAAACTGACCCAAAAAACCCATCAACTTATCCATGGGTCAAGGTAAGTACAGTACATTAACATCTATTAAAAAGGTAACCATCCCCTGACAAAAGGCAAGAGCATACTCCGTCCAGGAAGCACTGAAACCCCCCCCCCCTTTTACTCTCTCATAAGTGGTTCACAAACTTTAGTCCTCCAGGTATTTTGGACTTCAGTTCCCATAAGCCTTAGCCAGCTTGACCAACATTCAGGAATTCTGGGAGCTGAAGTCCAAAACATCTGGAAAACCAAAGTTTGGGAAACACTTTAGTCTGAGCACAAACAGCTGGAATTTTGTAAGTTCTTTGGCATTGTTTTTCTTTCCTTCATCCTTATGATCCTTTGTTACATGCCCCTGAACTTTGTTATTGTGTGCCTTCAAGTCATTTCCGAATTATGGGCCTTTGCAGACTGCCAGAAATAGTGCAAATTGAGTCCACTTTAAATTGAGGCACTGCCCTGGCTCAGTGCTAGGGAATTATGGGAACTGTAGTTTATTGTGGCACCAGAGCTCTCTGACAGAGAAGGCTCAATGACCCAGAAAAAAATACAATTCTCATGATTCCCTAGCACTGAGCCAGGGCAGTGCCTCAATTTAAAGTGGACTCAATTTGCACTATTTCTGGCAGTCTGCAAAGGCCCTATGACGACCCTAAGGTGAAACTGTCATGGAGTTTTCTAGGTAAGATTTCTTCGGAGGAGGTTTGCCATTGCCTTCCTCTGAAGATGAGAGCATGTGACTTGCCCAAGGTCACCCAGTGGGTTTCATGGCCAAGTGGGGAATCAAACCCTGGCCTCCAGAGTTGCAGTCCATCACTCAAACCACTATGCCACTCTGGCTCTCACCCCCTAAATTTTACCCTCAAGTTACCCACGGACCATATCAAAATCCATAATTTTGGCTCTAAAACCTGCCCTCACCTTATACATAAGGTTGACTTGTAGTCATGTACATATAGTAGTTGGGGAAGATTATAGAAATAATCCCGTTAGTATTTTTGATAAGTATGGCATAGTGGTTTGAGTGTTGGAGTACAACTCTGAAGACCAGGATTCGATTCCTTTCTTGGCCATGAAACCCACTGACCTAGGGCAAGTCACATGCTCAGGCTCAGGGGAAGGCAATGGCAAACCTCTGAACAAATCTTGCCATGTAAACCCAAGGATATAAGTCGGAAACGACTTGAAGGCACATAACAACAACAACAACAAAGAGGAGAGTGCACATCTATTTGGTATTCAATGGTAAATTGGTATTCGGCTCCATGGCTGGAGATGCCATGAAGCTGGAATGAGTGGAGCAGCTGTCAGGAAAGGATGGGGAAGGAAAGTGCTGTCTGTAGATTAGGTAGCATTGGAAAAGAAGTGAATTCTTTTAAGCAGAGATGTGTTGTCATGGAGTTGGAAAGGTCTCTCTATAGGTTGTAGCCAGTGTTGGCTTTTTGTTAGTACAAAGTGCTTCTGCAATGAGGAGTACAGATACTATGACACACACACACCACACACACAGCCCGCTTCAGCACTCCCCAACAACTTTCTGAACAGTTGTGATCATGGGTTGAGAGACTTTCATATCATGGGAAACAGCAGTGGGCAAAGGATTGGTGATGATCAAGTACTGTATCCTCCATGCCTAGTAGCGTTTTCCCTATGTACTGCATTCCCTATACACTCATCCCTGAATATTTGCGACTTTGACTTTTGCAGATTTGATTATTTCACGGATTTTATTAATATGTTCTCTCAAGTAATATCTAGATCCTCCAGCGCAACTCTTATGGTCACCTCTAATCAAAAGTTGCACTGGAGAACCTAGAGATTCCTGGAGAGAATGCTCCACTAGGCATTTGTATTTCCTCCAGCACAATTCTATGATCAATGTCTGGCAGATGTTGAACACAGAGTTGCACTGGAGGAACTAGAGATTCCTAGAGAGGTGTTCTGTCAGGTAAAAAATAGTGTTTTTGTTATTTGCAGTTTTTCCACATTCATGGGGGTCCTGTGCCCCTAACCCCAGCAAATGTGGAGGGACGTGTGTGTGTGTGTATTTCCATGTATTGTATTTGGATATTTTTCTCCTAAGAACTCAGCGAGTTCAAAAGTATGTTGCCTCTGGACTGAAGTTTCCACAGAGCTCTTAGGGATAATAGCTATTGAGCAGAATCTCAAGCAGTTTTGAGGATAAGAGAGGCAAGGAGATCAGAGCTGGCCCAAAGTTGGCCAGTAACTGTTGTAGCCAAAACAGGGACCTGAAACTCTAGTCATTCTTGTCCAAGGCCAGCACACTGTGCTCTGCACTGTATGGTATATAAGCTGAAGAAGTTTTACTATAGGATGAAGAAGTTTGGAGTAATTCTGCAAAAGACATTGTAGCATAAGCTTGTGTAGACTTGGTCTACTTCCTCAGACGCACAATAGTTTGTAAGGAAACATTGGTGATCCAGATAAAGATACATAGAAGTTATCTTGTAAGCCACCTTGGGTCCCTTCCTGGGAGAGAGGTGGCATAGAAATTAATTAATTAAATGAATACATTGTTGAGACTGTAATTTTGACACCAGAGCAGAGAAGTCTTTTGATTTTGCCCCACACTGGAGCATTTCTTAGCTCTTATTAGACTCCAGAAGTTAAGTGTCAGACTCCATGCCCACAATAGGGCAAAACTTTTGATAGGGAGCTAACGCACCATTTCAATGCTCAGGCGCACCACAGGGCATAGAGAAAAATGGAGAAAGGGAAGAACCCAGGGAGGAGAAGAGAGCTAGTTTCTAGTCTTCTGGTGTCTGCAGGAGTGGCAGCTGTCTTTTGTTGGCCAGAATCCTGTTGGTCCACTACACTATTGGTTACGCTTTTTCCGGGTCATAGTGTAGTGAAGCCAAGGGAAGTCTGTTGGTACAAAAGTTCTATACAGACATGCAGTGCTTGCTTTTACTTGCTGACTTTGCACATCAGAAACCATTGGTATGTTTGTTTACTTGCTAGTTTTCTGAGTTTTTGGGGGTTTTTTTGTGTCCAAATATGGGGTCTGAAATATGGTTTAAAAGTTCTTTCTGCTGGTTTCAATCCTTGCTTGCTTAGCATCATAGATATATTTTGGACTTCCATAAATTATCTAAGAAAGCAAAGTACATACCTTTGATATTATTATGGAATGTTATTTCTATGCATCAAATGAGTTGATTCCTATCAGATTTTTTCACTGCCAGCTCTCACATCCACATCCACAAGCCATACAATGGCTTGAATGATTCTCACTTAAGTGTTTAGAGTTATGTCTTTCCACTTTATGATCTTGTCCATTTCTTTCGTATGTTATTTCTCTGCATCATCATGTACATTGGGGAAGTAGAGAAGCATACTAGTGCTGCTGTGGCTAAACATGTATACATTTCATTGCGATTATGGAATAGGGGAATCTTGCTATGCTTTGTGGCTGTAGTGAACTTACTCAACTTCCAGGCTTGTACAAGCAGAAGTACAGTGGGCCCTTGGTATCTACTGGGGTTTGGTTCCAGGATCCTCTGTGGATACATAAATCCATGGATGCTCAAGTCTCAATAAATACAATATCATAGTAAAATGGTGTCTCTTATGTAAAATGGCAAAATCGAGGCTTGCTTTTGGGATTTATATTTTTGAAGATTTTTCAAGCTGTGGATGGTGGAATCCATGGATAAAGAATCCATGAATATGGAGGGCCCACTGTAGTTCCCTAGCAGCCAAGATAGCTTTAGGACAGCTCATAAAGTATTGTCTTAAATGTGGCCTTGCTAAAACTAGTTTCCATCTACTTTTGTTCCTCTTCAGCATGATGACACAAGTGAGTAACTGTTCTGGTTTGTTGCTTGTCCACCCTCTTGCATAAGTCTAGCCTCCCAGGCGTGCTTGCTGCGACATTGATATAAAGCCAAAGATGAGTGGTGATGTTATTTGCCCCCATTTTATGCTTGTCCCTATTATTACAGTCACAGCTTTTGAGAGGATAAAGCCATAGCTAACTTTGATTGTGTTGACTGAATGATGACAGTTTGAAGGCAGCTGCTTCAATGTCAGTCAGCTTCCCAGTGGGAGGCTGCTGGAGAAAAGGCTTCTGTGTGTTTTTTATTAATGAGCTTTCTTTGACTGAGTAATGTGCAAATACTACATTGAATGCAATGCAGAATTACCTGACACTCTTTATTTATATATGCAAGTTTTTGATTTGCCATTCCAGCATTTTTTAAGGATCATGGCAACAAATAAAAGTAAAGCTGTAGAGTCCAAAGGGATGCTCTGGTATATAATGGAACAGTTGTTGAGTAAGACAGCCTCTTCAGACAAACTATACTATAGTTTAGATTAACCTCAGCATCTGAAAACAAAATGGAAACAAAGAGTTCCGTATTCATTCTCATGGCCACCCTGCAGAAGAAACTCAGGAGCACCCAAGCCTAGCAGGAGACTGGGATCATTCAGATCATGGTAATTCATGGTCTGTTGCACAGTCTGAATGTTCTGCCTAATTGTTAAATTGCCTCAAAACATTGAATGTTTTATCTATATCAAGTTAAACTTTTTGGACTGTTTATGTGTCATTGGATTATTCTGGACTATACATCAGTCATTACATCTCTGAATGTTGAGAGTTGCTTATACTGTATGCCTGTGGTACAGTTAAATAATAACTAACATTAGGCACAACAGCTGTTCCATTACATTCAAAACCATCCCTTTGGGGTTTAACAGTTTATTATTTTTTTCCTTTCCATTATTTTTTCCATTCCTTTCCAAGAGTAGTTCATGGCAGCCCTGTGAGGTATAGCTTGGGCCAAGAGATTGTGATTGGCAAAGAAGAATTCAGTCTGGGTCTCCCTGTATTTAGTTGAACACTTTTACTACTATGCCACATAGGTTCTAATGATTGGTGATGGCGGATGTAAAGGGCTTCAGATTGAGAACTTTTGCGTGACATCCACTCATATATACTAAACTTATTTTGTCAAAATTTCCCAGTTTGTTGCCAATTCATCTTGCTGTTTCTTGGTGGGTGAGTTGATATTTACAGATGAAGCATTTTTCTTTATAGAACTTCTTTCAGTTGAAGCAATACTTTATGATAAAAATATAAATATAGAGGTTGAGTATCTCTTGCCCAAAAGGCTTGAAACCAAAAGTGTTCTGGATTTAGGAATTGGGGAGTGGGGGTTGAAATATTTGCATTTACATAATGAGATGTTTTGGAGATGGGACCCAAGTCTCAACATGAAATTCATTTATGTTTCGTATACACCTTACACACATAACCTGAAGGTAAATTTATACATAATAATTTTAATAATTTTGTGTCAAAGTTTGTGTACATTGAACCATCAGAAAGCAAGGGTGCCACTATCTCAGTCACCAGTGTGGATAATTTTGGAGTATTGGGGGATAAGGGATGTTCAACCTGTATTAAGTATATCTCAAGAGGCATAGGTTCCACATATCTCCCATAATTAATAGCCATTGCTAGACCTAGTATCCATAACTTTGCAGTAACTTTTTTTTTTGAAATCTGAATTGTGTGTTTCTTCCAGAATATACATTTCAGAAATCAGCATGCCTTAAAATTGTCTTTTCCTCCTTTTTTTGAACAGCAAATTTCTTATCTATGCCTGCCTGCTGCTGTTCTCGGTTTTGCTTTCTCTCCGTTTGGATGACAAGATTCAGTGGAGCTATTGGGCTGTGTTTGCTCCAATATGGCTGTGGAAGTTAATGGTCATTGTAGGTGCCTCAGTAGGAACTGGAGTGTGGGCACGAAACCCACAGTATCGGTAAGAGTATAATATGACTGTTTTTTTCTGTAAATCTTTGAAATAAGCAATTCTATACTATGCTGTAGAGTAAGTACAGTGGGTCTGCCACATTTGCAGCTTTGACTTTTGTAGATTTGATTAATATGTTCTCTCTAGGAACCTCTGGGTCTCCAGCATGACTCTGTTGTAAGCTTCTGCCAAAAGTCATACTGGAAGACCTAGAGATTCCTAGAGACAACACTTCTCTAGGCATTTGCAGGTCCTCCAGTGCAATTTCATGGTCAACTTCTGGCAGATCTTAACCATAGAATTGCCCTAGAAGACCTAAAGATTCCTAGAGAGTTCTTCTCTCAGGTTAAAAAAAAGTGTTTCATGAGGGTCCTGTGCCCCTAACCCCAGTGAATGTGGAGCGTCCACTTTATCTGTGTAGTCACAATTGCAATGCAAGTTGAGTTTCCTTCCAATATGGCTTTCCAGGAGGCTACAGGAAGATGGTAATACATGAATCAGTGAATCACTGAAGGCATAAACCAGTTAGTGTCAAGAGTCCAGCCAGTGGTCTGTCTTCTCCAGTACTGTCCAACAACAGCTCTATAGGATTTCATGCAGGAGATTTTCTAGTCTTACCGCTAGTGATACCAAGACTGAAACTGGGGCCTTGTGCATGCAAAGCCTGTGCTCAGCCATGGGGAATTGCATTTAAGCAGTCACTAGAGATAATTGGTTGTTTGTATTGACTCCATAATTACAGCATGCACGCATATTCACATGAGATACGGTGAAGAGACCAGGCTAAACAATTGTGTGTCGACAAAATGATAGTGTGAACTTACAGAATGAACTGTATGCTTTTTGGGCTCTCTTTAGAGCAGAAGGAGAAACATGTGTGGAGTTCAAAGCCATGTTAATTGCAGTTGGCATCCATTTGCTACTGCTAATGTTTGAAGTGCTCGTCTGTGATGGAATTGAAAGAGGAACCCGCTTCTGGCTTCTGGTCTTCATGCCATTGTTCTTCGTATCTCCAGTGTCTGTTGCAGCTTGTGTGTGGGGCTTTCGGCATGACAGATCTCTGGAGGTGAGACTTTCTTTATGCATTTGGGTGTTCACCCATATGAAGGCAACTGGGGACACAGGATAATTGCTCAGGTTTATACATAGAACTTAAACATTGTAGGATACCTTTTAAGAATAATTTTTAGTATAGCTGTTTTGTTTCTGTAAGTGAGAGAATATTATCTGAAGACCTTTATTGATGTTGATATTGCATTTATTTCTTAATTTGGGCTGTTCCACTCATATTTTTTATCAAATGCCATATGAACAGCAAAATACTGTTCCACTGGAATAGTATATTAAGTTACAAGATACTTACTTGGTGATCTGTCAGTTGTAGCAAAATTCATTTGAATCTGATATGCCTTATTTTTTATTCCCTAGCTGGAAATCCTGTGTTCCGTCAATATTCTCCAGTTCATATTCATTGCTCTCCGTCTGGATGAAATTATCAAGTGGCCATGGCTTGTATGTAAACTGTGCTTATGACGTTCTCAAAGTTTTTAATTCTTTATGTAGGTACTGTAACAGAAGTTTTGTTGATATATGGGAACATGAAAATCTGTTTTCATTTGTAAAGACATCCACAAATGTCTAATAATGATGCTGGTTTGTTGAATGGGAGTGATAGAGGTTGAGCAATTTCTCAAAGCAATATATGGCTTAGCTTTTTTTTTTCTCCTGTTCTGTTTCCAGGTTGTCTGTGTACCTTTGTGGATCCTCATGTCTTTTTTGTGTTTGGTTGTACTCTATTACATCGTCTGGTCGGTCCTGTTCTTGCGTTCAATGGATGTGATTGCTGAACAAAGGAGAACACACATAACAATGGCCATCAGTTGGATGACAATCGTGGTTCCATTGCTCACCTTTGAAGTAAGCAAGAATTCTACTTTGCGAGGACGGGATATTGATTGAGCTATCAGTTTCTTAGTCTTGTGTTTCTTAAAGGCTATCACAGTTGCAGCAGCAGCTACTGCTGCTACTGCTCTTGTAAGTAAAACCATAACAAGAAAATAGGCTGAATGTGTATTGCGTTTTGCAAAATGCCTATATTAATTTATTTTGACTTCAAGGGCTTTGTTGATACTTTTGATATTTTCACCACAGCTAAGCTTTCTAAATTATAAATGCAAAACACATTTGGATGCAGATGCTTATTTTGCATAATCTCTTCCACTTTTGCTAGTCACAGAGAACTATGCAGGGTGCTGAAGCCTTGCCCTTGGTGCCTGAAGATCCTGTTCTTCCTTTAGGCTCTAGAGACTTCAGCATGTATTTCCTATATTTTAAAAACTGCATTTGCAGGAGCAAACAGGAGAAACTTTCAAGATGTTAGCTTAAAGACATTGCCCAATTTGAAAGATGACTTTTGTTTTCAGAGATACCATTTAAACCTATAACATGACGGAAGAAGTCAGTCCCATGAACTCAATAGATATCAGATTATCTGTAGAACCAAGTTTCAATAAGGTTTGGGAAAATTCTGGGCTCATGGTCATGAAGTATGATGCTGAGGTTTATGGATTTGAAAAATATGTTCAATTTCTGGTTATTTTTCTGCATAACAGATTTAAATAATATCTGGCCATGACTCTTGATAAGGTGGGGTATATGAAACATGATACTGAAGTTACCCTGTTCTCTTACTAGATCCTGCTTGTGCACAGACTGGATGGACACAACACATTCTCGTATATACCTATATTTGTCCCTCTTTGGCTTTCACTGATAACCTTAATGGCAACAACATTTGGACAGAAAGGGGGCAATCATTGTAAGTATACAGTAGAAAAGCTCTGTCCCTCCTTTTTTTGCATGGAAATAATGTTTTTTTTCCTGTTATTTTGATAACAGAAAGAATAACTGTAGTATTCTTGTTGGGCACCTCTGTTGCAAACTGAAACTATCAATAACCCCCTCCCCCTCTTCTTTCTTTCTTTTTGAAATGTGTACAGGGTGGTTTGGAATTCGCAAGGACTTCTGTCAATTCCTACTTGAAATTTTCCCCTTCCTAAGAGAGTATGGCAATATTTCTTATGATCTGCATCATGAAGATAATGAGGAAACAGAGGAAACTCCTGTACCAGAACCTCCCAAAATAGCTCCAATGTTTAGAAAAAAGACTGGTGTGGTTATTACCCAGAGTCCTGGGAAATACGTTATACCACCTCCCAAACTAAACATTGATATGCCAGATTAAAAATAAACTCAGAAGCATCATAGCACCTAGCCAGGACTGACTGTTCCCCTTTAAACCACAACTGGGAATCAGTGGCCAAACATGTTTTTATCTCATGCCTTCGTTTTAAATTGTTTATGAATAGAGATTTGTGCCTCAGTGGCTTGTAATGTAGATATAATGGAGATTTGTCTTAATATAATTTCTTTGGGAGTTTCCATATATTTGCATACAAAATACCATGACAGTAAAATCAATGACAATGTAATATCTGCAGCAAGGTTCACAAGTGGAAAGCATCTTAAGAGATTTCTGTTTAGGGAACATAATTCACTTGTATATTCAGCTGTAGAGAGTTCATTAGCAACAGTTTCAGGTTTTCCCAGAGTATCATTGGCATATGAAATAGTACCTTTATTCTCATGCCTGTCCACAGCTGCATGTGGGCAAGACCTACTGGAATCAGTGGCCTTTATGCACATGTCACTGTGGACTGGATTTCAGCCACAAAATGTAAAGAGAAGTGAAAAAGGAGGGCTTTTATTTGTAGATCTTCCTGACTTGGTTGAATTAACGCTTGCCTGTATAGTATTTATATGAATCTTTGGCAATGTAATATATTTTTAAGAATCTGTACAGTATAAATATGTAAAAGTATTTTTAAAATGATGTATGAAATGCATAATCTATTGTGAATGACATCTTTTGTGTTGATCTGTACACTTGGCTTCCATTTATGTTGGAGTACCATAGCCATGTGATGTTACATCAGCATGCTTGCCTTTTTGTTTCCCCATGGAACTATGAACACCATTTTTGCAAACATGTCCTCGGGTAGGACTTGAAAGCTCTTTCTCTGTTAATGGATCAAATTACCTTGATAAAGGTATGTAAATTATTATGTAAATAACCACAATCTTTGTACTGTCAAGAGGGGAGGAAGGGAACTGTTTCCACTTTTGTTAAAATGTTACTGCTAGGTAATATCTATTTCTCATTCCCCCACTTTGGCTGTTCAATAAAAAGTGTCCTCCCATAATTCTTGCTGAATGCTTCAATTCATCGTCCTGGAAATGTCTACAAATGTTAGTATTTGCCTAGGTCTAGGAGATTGGGAATATATAAAATTCATGTTAGTACCACATTTTGCTTGTTAGAATATCTGTGTTTGGCAGAAAAATAATGACACCTTGCTAGTGTGCAAATTCCCTGTATTCTTTCTTGGGATATAAATGATGATAGTTACACAATTTGAATAAAACACTATTATCATGCTTAGATCCAAAGAACTGTGAGTGTGCATGCTCAGACAGAAGGTGGTGGTCTTTGAGCTCTTGCGCATCCACAACATATTGGGGCAGCAGTATCAGACTGAGAAGATGAATGAGGAAAACAGATGGTATCATTTCAATACTGAGCCTACAAAAAGCTCTTTTAAAAAGCTTACGAAAACAAAACTTCTCTATGTTTGGAATCAGTGCTCTTTACCATGTTCTCTGTGCTAAACCATGAGCTGAAGGGGGAACTTTAATCCTACAACTACTTAGAAATTTATAAATCTAGGCATTTATATAATGAACCTGCATTTTCTTTTAAAATAAATAGAAAATTGTGATATTAGCATATGGTCTGCTACCTCTCTGTTATGTGGGTCCTTGGTATCCACTGTAGTTTCATTCCAGTCCCCTACCCCCCATGGATACCAAAATCTGTGGATGCTCAAGTGCCATTAAATACAGTGACATAGTGAAATAGTGTCCCTTATATAAAATAACAAAATCAAGATTTGCTTTTTGGAATTGATACCTTTTGGGACTATTATTATTATAAGCCAAGGATGGTTGAACCCATGGCTATGAAGGACCAAATGTATGTGAAGTTTTCTGACAAAATATTTTTGTCCCACTGTTGTGCGCCTTCAGATCATTTCTGACTCATGGCAGCCCTATCACGAGATTTGTTCAGAGGGGTTTTGCCATTTCTTTCATCTGAAACTTAGGGATTGTGACTCAAGGACACCTGATGGGTTTCTATAGCTAAGCAGGAAGAGACCCTGGTCTCCTGAAGTCCTAATCCAATACTCAAATCACTGTGTCTACTGACTCATTCTTTGTCTCACCTTCCCTTTTAACTGTTGATTGCTTTGACAAGGTAAATGAGGCTGTATAGGTACTGCATGTTAACACAGGGCCACACATCAAAGGGATCAGTCCACATGACTTACCTCTTTGTTGTAAGGGAGCCATAAATGATGGGGGAAGGTGGGGTTCTGCAAAGATGCAGTGGGTGATAAGCTGTTTCTGGATGCACTGCAGGGCAATTGTTCTGAACTGTATGTATTAAATTTAGCATTAATTTAATCTGTTAGTTTAGATTTGTATTCTAACATTGAAATAAGGCCAACTTTATCCAAGTTGAAGAAGACCCCTTTTTAATAAATAAAATTGATAGTGTGGTAAGTTTCCTCATGCCCCCCTTTGATTTCATGTGCAATTCATATGAGCAGTTTAAGACAAAATGCTATAGCCTAATACCCTTTATTCAATGAAGATGTAGTCAATTATATTCACAATCTTGTCCTGTCATTATGATTTCATTTGCTAGGAAACCAGAGTTCATTTTGTGATGTCACACCACACAAGATAGGTCTCATTGTGATGTTCTAGAACTCTTTATTGAAGCTCCCTGCAAGCTGGCATTATTTTAATAGGCCTGCTGCTGCCTTATTAGTATGGTCTGACTACTAGCATAAATGGCTACAGCTGAAAATAATTACCTGAATGAAAAGGGAGACCTGGACACAGACCTTCCTTCTGCGCAAGGTCAACACCTTTCAGCTGAAGATGAAATTATTCATTCCACAATCTCAATTTCATCCACTCCACTGCATGATAAAACAGCAGCTGGTGACTCGGCCTTAAGGTCTATGATAGAAGAAAATGCCTTTCAAGCTTTGAGTGATGGGCCCTGGCCAAAGAGACCACGACTTGCTCTCTGTGATGATGATTCTCTTGAAGACAATGATTTTCTCTCTCTTACCTTCCCCAAAAAACTCTGGAAAATTGTTGAAAGTGACCAGTTTAAATCACTGTGGTGGGATGAGGATGGAAATTGTGTAGTGATCGATGAAGAACTTTTTAAAAAAGAAGTCCTGGAAAGGAAAGGACCTTTGCGTATTTTTGAAACTGACTGCATGAAAAGTTTCATTCGTCAGCTCAATCTTTATGGCTTTAGCAAGATGAGGCAGAATTTTCAAAGATCTGCCTCCCTCGTTGAATTTTTAGCAGAAGAAAAAGCTGCTTATGCATTTAGCAAGGTAAGATCTTGGCATGGCTGTAAGGATAGCTGGAAGTAATAGATCCCTTGCGCCTTTGACACCACATTGTAAGTTCAGGCATTCTCTGAAAAATATAATGCAGAATGGAAATGCAACAAGAGAACAATCTCTTCAAGGACAGAAGAGAAAATTAAAAGCTTTTTAGCTGTGAGTAGAAGTGACAGAAGATACCCATACTAACAGTTTAAATTAATCAAACTAATAATGCATTTTTCTTGCCCAAAGCTGCAGCTGTCTTGTTTCAACAAAGATGGACTTGCAATTGCAAACAAAGGGCTAATTTCATTTCAGATCATTTTTTTGTAGAATTGGCTTTTCAAATCCACCAAAAACCAGGATAATCAGAAAACAGTAATTCACTCTATTTCTATCCTAATGCTCACAAGCTTCCTTCAGATGCAGATGATACTCAGCCAGAGCCACTGTTGTAGATTTATTATGCAGCTGCTTTATGCTGATTCCAATTATTATTTTTTTGGCAAACCTTTTTGTTTTCTGAGAGATTTTTTTCTCGGTAAGTTAGAAAGGTGTATGTGCCCACACATCACAATTCCAATCCTTGATATTGTGGCTTAAATTCAACTGCTAATCCCAAAGAGAGCAGACCCACTGAATCAATGGAAAATTGGTAAGTCATATATATGTGTGTGTGTGTGTGTGTATGTATATATATATATATATATATACACACACACACACACACACACACACACACACACATTCCATTGATTCATTGAGTACTTTACTTAGGAGTAGCATTACCATTTAGGCCTATGTTTCCTAACAGTTTCTTGTCAGCATAATTCCCAAGGTTTTTCCATTGTAATTTAACAGCATGTGTGTATTGCCTCATTCTAAAACTGACCCACCCCCATTTTTTGGTATGACTTAAAGGTTTAGCTAATAGAAGATAAGTTTGGATATAGCCAAGTTTGGATATAACCAATTTGGATTTAGCCAATCAGCTACTACTGTTGATATAGTTAACCGGGAAGTATATCATGGAACAAAAACAAATGGCTGTAGAAGGAATGCTGAAGTTGGCAAGTGTATTAAGAATTAAAAGAATGAGCTGCATATAGGACACCTTGTAAATTTCAATGAATAGGAGGATATATGTCAATTAACAAAAATAAAATAGTCCACATGTCTTGGTAAAAGGGAGAAGGCAAATGTTGGAAGACAATATCCAGAGAGGAAAAAACGTGAGCTATTTGTGCACATAGGCATTTCTCAAAAATATTACAGTAAGGTTGGCTTATTAACTGAATATACTACAGGGGTCACCCCTTCATTCTCGCGGATACTCATGGAGGGCCGACCTCCATTAAGATCAATGGGTGCACCCCATTCAAGGCTATGAGGTTTGAATATCTGAGAATCTCCAGAACGGATCCCCCATGAAAACGGAGGGCCGACTGTACATTTACCAGAAAAATGTTCTGTCAGACATTCTAGAAGACTAGTTTTTTGCTACTTAAATGTAATTTATTACACACAGACATCAATAATATTTATCACGTCTCCCATAAATTTCAGTTTGTGTGTTTGTTGAAGCCTTTGAAATGTCATGGTGCCTTCCATGTTTCAATGGCAGTATTAAAGTTGGCTCACACTTACATCTTACTGTGATGGAAGTTTGAGCCAAAATCAATACTGCCACCTCTTTTCAAAGTGAGTAAGTGATTGTCTCAAACAAAAGTAGGATCCAAACTTCATCACATTTAGAGGGTACCCAATGAAATAAATGGGATTTATAATTAAAAAGTAATTCCCCATTGATTTCACTGAGCACTCAAAACATAACTAACACAATGACTATGATTAATCCAAAGCTAACATAGTGTCTAAACTCCAGTGATTGCAGTGGAGGGGAGGGAGGCTGAGATTCAAATACTAACTCTTCTATTGAAATAAAAACAGGCTTAGGTTTGACTTGCTCTTCTAAGAAAAAAAAAAGGCAAAAATGAGACTGAGATCAAGAATCAAAAGTATGGCATGTATTGTCCAAATTATGGATATTTAGCATAAATAATAATTACTACTGAAAAGCAGTGTTCTGTATAGCAGTATTTGGTCCTTCTAGTTTTTCCCTCTAATATCTAATTAATGTCAGTAGTTCAAATTTCTATTTATATCTACTTAGGGATAGACCCTATGAAAACGTATCCCAGAAAAATAGTTACAAGATTTCAGAATGTTTATAGAAACGTAATCAAAAATCCTTTCATTTTGCAAATGAAGAAAATGCAATAATTTAGTTGCAAACAAATGTTTCGTTTGTTATAGCAACCAGTTACTTTATACTTAGGCAGGAAATACATGAATTTAAGTTAAAGTTCATTACAAGCAATTACTTAAATCACATATCTTACTTTTACCCAAGAAAGAAATCTATTTCCCAATTCTGTTCTAAGATTCCAAACATAAAGTCCCAATTTACACAATCAAATGCTTTTCTTATGTCTTAAGAATATCAATGCTATTTTTTTTTAATCTGGGTGTCTCGCTAGTGTAAAAATAGAAAGACGAGTAGATGTGAAGCAAACCCCTTATTTCTAGGGCAACAAATGTAAATAAGGATAAAATTGTAGTAAACAAATAATTAGATTACAATAATTAGATTACATTCCTTTTGTCCTTGGAGGCTTAACTACATCTCTTCTTCTGCTTTTATCCTAGTTACAATTTTATCATAACCCAAATTTTAAGAGAGGTTGTCCTCATCTTCTTGCAAGATGCAAGAGAAGAGTTGGGATCAAAAACACACCACCCATTGCTTTCTCATTAGATGAAGACTTCCACGAAAGTTGCTTGAAAAGCAGATCAAGAAGCCCAGAAAGTCAAATCACTCTTGGACCTGCTTCAAGGGAGAATGGCCTCCTTACAGTCCCCCCAAAGGAAAAAATGCACAAATCTGGACTCCGAAAACCTACCATGACCAAAAGCCTTGCTGGTGCTGCAGTCCGGCTGCGAAGTGGATATTCTGCTTCCTCTCCAGCCCCTCTGAGCGCTTCTGAGCAGGTGGCACCTGAGGACAATGACACCAAAAAAAGCCAACTGGCGCCCTTCCATTTACCTCAGCATACCAGCCATGCTCGAGTCAACACACATGAAATAGACTCAACCACCACCACATCTGCTACCTCTTTGTATCATGTCATACCTCCTGTACCCAACACCCCCTTTGCACCTGTGATGGGGCTGCCAGCCTTCCCAACTATGTACCCAGACTTATCAGCCATGCAGGCTCACTGGGCTAGCTTGCTCCCATTTTGTAACCCATGGTTCTCTATGCCAATGATAGCAGCAGCTTCTGCTATTTCCATGTCGAGATCTTCTCATCACCATCGAACTCCTACGTACCACCATTGCCCTAACTGCAACTGTACTTCAAACAGCACGTCTGCTTCCAAAGTAGTTGGACCCAAAGCAACAGAATACACCGGGTACCATCGATGAAGCAAATGGCAGACTGGAAAACTCCCACCATCTTTAAAATAGGGAAATTCACCATGACATAGACTGAGGAATAAACTTCTTACTTCCCTTTCTTACTGTCTTGTTTACCTAGGGTTAGTGTTGGTATTTCTTTAATATGGATGGATGAACAGTAACCATGTTTTGTTTGATTTGTGAAAAGAGATTTGAGGGAGGTAGGAAGGGTGGCAGGAAGCTTGAAGGATAGCTACTGGTTATCAGCTTTCTTGAAGATAAAAATTGCACATCCCACAACAAAAATATTTTAGTCTGTGTTTAGCACCTAAGACATCTTCTGAAGTAGATTGTAGCCAGAAGTTTTTAAATTAGTTGGACTGGACAGTCCATGTGAAATATGTATACTTCATATGTGTGAAGAGGGAATAAGGAAAGGAAATGGGAGGCTCGGACGGCTTGAAGAACCAGTTTAAAGTTCTAGGAGTGTAAAAGTATTACTGTAGCTTGAAAAGTAGGCTTAACTTGGAAAAAAGGCAGAATTTGAATCACATGCTGTTTATCCACACTGCAGAATTAAAGCAGTGTGACGCCACTTTAAGAGCCATGACTCAATCCTATATAACCCTGGGATTTGTAGTTTGGCGAGGTACCAAAGCTCTCTGACAGACCAGGCAGAATACCTCACCAAACTACAAATCCCAGGATTATGTAGGCTAGTCATGGCAGTTAATGTGGTGTCAAACTGCATTAATTCTGCAATGTGGATACACCCACACTCTATTTACATGTGTTATTTGATACTGTTGTTCTAGGTAAGCATTTTGTTTTGTTTTGTTTTGTTAGAACAGCAATCTGCATTGTAGCTGCTGACTTGCTATACTCCAACAAGCTATTCAGGACAGAGAAATTCCTTTACCCTGTGAGCTAATTATTATTCACAATTTACAAAAAGGACTAGCAACACAGAGGAGCCTGACTATTTAACCTTGTGAAATATTTTTTTTGAATACAATTATGTTAAGCTCTCCAAACTTTTTTTTCAAAAAGATCCTTTCATTTATTCCTATACTCCATTTATCATCCTCATCCTCATTTTATGACTAGACTTAGGGCCAATGCAGATGGCCCGTAAGAGGCGGGTCTGGGCTGCCCATGGGAGTGGCAGATTGGGACCACGGCAACCACACGCTGTGGCCCCAATCCTCCTTTTTGCCACCTCCAAAAGAGTGGGCAAATGTCGCTCCTTTTGGGGGCGGCAAAAAGCCACCCTTTAAGCTGCGGCAGCAGATGTTTTGTACCCCTTTGGCGCAGCGTGTATGCACGCTGCACCAAGAGGGTGCCCTGATGCCGTGTGCCATGCTGACGGGCGCGCAGCATCGGAGTGGAATCAGGGTGGCCAGAGTGCAGTTGCTCGACCCCCAACTCCACCCCCAGGCCAACCTAAAGTACCAGTCTGCATCCCCCGAGTTACACTTAGAAAAGACCCGCTGGAATCAATGGGAAACATTAATCATGGTTAAACATAAACCATATTAGATTCAACAGAATTACCATCATCCTTCTTGCTTATTCAGCTCGATATATCAGGTTAGTTTTTTAATGAAATGACCTGCCATGCTTAAGGGCTCTCAGTGTCTTGAGATCAAAGAAAGGGCATTTAAAATATAAGTTTAGTTTGCTTTCCCTACCATTTGTTTTTATGTGCAGTGTGTTTAAAACCTGCACTCTATCTGTTTTGTTAAAGGTGCTAAACAAATTAATACCATCAAGCAAACCGTATAACAAGAACTGCTAATCCTTCCCCAAGTTCTTCAAAATGATTTTCTCCTCTTAATTCTAAGCTGGCAAGTACTTCGTATGGTTGAGAAATTGACCCTGACATTTTACATAACTCAAAACACATTTTTATTCACGGCAAAGTAGTGCATTCTCTGAAAAGTACTTGTTTCCATAAAGTGACCTTCCATACCAGCTGAGAAATTATTTTGGCAACATTCATCTAGTTCCTAATAAAGTGCCATTTTCCTTTATCACAAGGATGGGAATTATCTAGTCTTTCAGATGTTGTTGAACTGCAGTTCCCATCATCCCTCACCATTGGCTATGCTGGCTAAGGCCACAAGATTTCCACACCTGCCTTACAGTGACTGTGTGGTGATAAATGAAATTACCAAAAAATGGTGCAATTATGACATAATCATTATTATTGTGTTGTCATTGCGAGGTCTAAAATGCATTTACAAGATGTGGCATATTTCATATCAGGGCCCCTGCTTCCATTATACGTGTTTGTGTGTGGAGAAATAACATGTTTAAAAATAAAAATGTTTTAAAATTAATCTACTTTTGGACATTTGACATTTACTTATTCCTTTTTGTCATGGAATAGTTCAAAAGCTTACTGGATACTGAATTATATAAATTAAAGTGATGAGGAATAATGATGTACTAATACTGACTGAATCACAAATAAATTTGTCACATTGTAAGCTAAACAGATACTCTGTTAAACCTTGATGCAAGTAACAAAATAAGCTTTTAAGCTATTCAGAATAATTCAATGAGAACAAAAAGAAAGACAGCACTGAAAAGTTACTTTTTTGGACCTCAGTTCCCATTATCACCCAGCCTGCGTGGCCAGCATTTCACAGTTATGGGAACTGCATTCTGGAAAGTAATGTTTCCAAATTCTGATCTGAAATGGCTTTAGCTTAAATCCAAATGTAATTGTATTGTGCTTTAAAAACGTTGTACATTGTCTTGGATCTCATGCTGGGAGAAACATGGGAGACAAATAAAATAAATAAATAAAACTTAATTGTAACTAGAGTAGACACATTGAATCAAAGAAACTCATATAAGTGACTTACCAACTTTCCATTGATTAAACAGGTCTATTCTAACTGGGACCAACAATTGGATTTAGGCATCTATTTTGTTATTGTTGTGCGCCTTTAAGTCGTTTCTGACTTATGGTAACCCTAAGGCAACCCCATCATGGGAGTTTCTGGGGCTGAGAGTGTATGGCTTGCCCAAAGTCACCCAGTGGGTTTCCATGGCCAAGCAGGGAATCAAACCCTGATCTCCAGAGTCGCAGTCTAACACTCAAACCACTATACAGCTAATTCATGCAGTTCAATTGATTTGGGCGTCACAGTGGGCCAGTTCTTCAGATATAGGGTGGAATATAAATATTTTACTAAAACAAATGTTATGTTTCATAAGAATATCAGAGGAAGTTTTAAAATAGTGCAAAGTGAATGAATCTTAACTATTTGTCAAGTCTAAAAACTCCCTTAGCACTACCAAATGTTAATTTTTCTGTCCTAGCATAACATTTATATGTGCATATTAAAAAAACAAAACATGAAATGGCCCAAAGAACTGTCATCACAATCTAAACCAAATGAGCATTCTCTTAATATATTTAAATTTTATAGCATTTTAAGGAACTCAGTTCAGAAAAACAACATTGTATAGCTGTACTACCCCAGATTTGACATTGGTGGATGGATAAGAGTGGTATGAGAAGTAAAGGGTTGGAAGATACACTATAAACATTAGTAAGGTGATTGGAGTGGGACAGAAATTGAGTGTTGTGATGGAGCGCTGAAAGGAGTTTAGCAAGAGAGAAGGAAACTCCATGGCCAATTGCTTAATAAGAATGGGACAAGCATAGGATTGGGGTACATTCAAGCCCAAAATCAAGACGAATTGAAGGAATTCCTAAGATCGTTCTACAAAAGAGCGTCTACAACTGCAGATGAGGGTGTGTAGCACTATGATAAGAAGTACTTTGAGTAAACCTCTTGCTTCTGTCACTGGGTCTGCATCTGCACTGCAGAATTAATGCATTTTGACACCACTTTAACTGCCATGGCTCCATGCTATGGAATCTTGCGATTTGTAGTTGCATTTAGAGCTCTCTGAGAATGCTACATAAACAAAACTATAAATCCCGGAATTCTATAGCATTGACCCACGGTAGTTAAAGTGGTCAAACTGCATTATTTCTGTAGTATGGATAAGTCTAGAGGGATGAACCTGAATAGCCAGTGCCTTATTTTTGACAAGAGTTCCTGCATAACTGTCAGGAATTCAAAAGGTGCAGATTTCCCAGTGCTGCACCACAAATACCAGAGAAAGCAGCAGGTAACGTTTTAATTTTTCCTTGTCCCTTAGCTTTTAAAGAACCAAGGGTTTTGTCAGAGGAAAAACATGGGCAGAACCTATCCATGAGGCTGCTTTTTACAAAGTCTGACTCCAGGCCCTTTTAACACCATGATTTATTTTTCTTTTGCAAAACATACACATTTATATAGGAGAGTAATCTCTCTAGACCTGGATGTAGCCATTTGTTTCTGGACCAAATTACTAGTGAATACATTGTGTCTAGAGTGGAGACTTTTGTGAGGAGACTGAGATTGAGTATCTTATTTCCATTAATAATTGTTAATGTGTCAATTTTCAAATTAATGTACAATGTCCAATTATCCAATATGAGAAGCCTCAAAAGATACATTACCAGTGGCTCTAGCCATTACATATACCACAGAGATCCTACCCAAATGTCAGGCAGCTGTGCTCCAGTCTTTGTAACACGGTCCAGCTGGTAAAGACAGCAACAGTACATTTTTCCAGTTGAAAAGTGGCCTCTTTTTGACTCAGAAAACACAGGACCAAGGAACCACAAAGATGACAACTTCAAGAGATTTCCATGGAAGGAATCAGTTCTTCTGGAATGTCTACCTGCCAGACATCTTTGTGCCCTCGGGCAGGAATGGGCTCCAGGAGCCACCGAGCATTTGAAATAACAGTCAAGTATTTCTGTTCAAGGCCAGAGAGTATGGCTTTATTTTCCAGTACCGACATGTCTTCAGGAGGTAAGTGTGTAGGGCACAGTGATGTCTCCCCAATGTCAATTAATCCTGAATTAAAAAGAAACAATAATGTTCTTTCTGAAAACAAAATGCTTGTTCTTCCTGAAAGCAAAAGGTTCGTCAATCCTGATTTATTTCTATTTTAAATACTTGCACTTGAATTGTTCAGGGTGGCTGTCAAAATATAATAAAAACATAATAAAATACTGGTAGCAACATTATGTGTTGAACAGTAAGAATGAATTTGAAAAGGTCTAAGATAACTATGGGCCTTTACAGACTGCTAGAAATAGTGCAAATTGAGTCCACTTTAACTGCCCTGGTTCAGGGCTATGGAATCATGGGAACTGTATTTTTTTCTGAGACATTGAGCTTTCTCTGTCAGAGAGCTCTGGTGCCACAATAAACTACAGTTCCCATGATTCCTTAGCACTGAGTCAGGGCAGTTAAAGTGGATTCAATTTGCACTATTTCTGGCAGTCTGCAGAGGCCCTATGTGAGCATCGCAAAAAGAGATTTACACAGTTGAAAAACTGTTTACTTTCATGAGGTGAAAAACAATCCAAGTTAGTATCCAACACAGCTATCTGACAAGAATGGGGATTTTCTCCCTTCCATAATGTGGCTGTGAACAAAGTTATTAGCATATTTTATTGTTTCGGGGATAAAAATAAACACTAACCAATTGAACAACCAGACCTAAACCGAGATGATTTGCAGTAATGAGGTGTACATTATTCTTAGTATCTCCAATAGTTAAAAGGATGGGATTTTTTTGTTATTGTTGGAAAAATGAAAGGTGAGCTAACTTGAATATCCAGTAGCCATGTCTGTCTCTCACAGACCCTATCTTTCCATTCATGACTACTTAATAATCCTTGCTCTGTCCTACATTTTAGCATTTTGTGATCCTCCTGCCTCTACCATATACATTTTTTTTCTTTTTCTAATTCTATGGAGGATATATATTTCTCTTCAGATTTATACTTCCAGTGTCCAGAGAAGATATCCCTAAGACACAGGAGGGCAAATGTTGGTGGGCTGCAGCTTCCCTCGTCCTGCAACTTCATTCCTTTGCCACTAACCATGCTGGCTAGGATTGATAGGAGTTGAAGTCCAACATCTTGAGGAGCACATGTTATGTTTACCAGCTCAAAGCAATATGAGAAATTGCTTTTAAGTCAGGGGTAGGCAACCTTTCCCCTTTAAGGACGGAGGGACTTCAGCTCCCAGAATCCCAGGAGCTATTGGCCAACATGGGACTATTGGCCAACATGCCTGAGGCTTTTGGGAGCTGAAGTCCCTCGGCCCTTAAAGGGGAAAGGTTGCCTACCCCTGTTTTAAGTTATGGGAGGAGGAAGTGTGTACACTCACACATGTGAGTGTGTGCATGAGCATTTTATGTCCTCTTGGCCAAAGGCCCAAACTGAAAGCTTGTTTAACAAACCTGTGTCAGTGTCACTTACCTGCAATAACACCTCTGCCAAACTTTTCGCCACCATCTAATAGCTCTTCAATTTGACTCTGTGTCATGCCAAGTCTATTTGCCAGGATGTCTTTCCAGCTGTCATCGTCCCAGTCTTTAACAGCAATGTGGACAGCAAGGGTGCAGGCCTTGTACTCAGTCAACAACGGTCGCCAACGAGTCTCTATTGTTTTGACTTTGTTTAAAACCAACCCAGCATAAGGCTGTCTGAAGGAAAGACAGGCGTACTTCATTCTTCCTCTGCATCACTGTCTCCTTTATTACCTTTAACATCCAAACAGAATAAAACAAGAACTAACAACAGCTTTCTCTCCCAGTATGTGTTCAGAGTATGTTTAATGTGCTGTCAGAGCAAATCTCAACTGCCATGTGATTTTTCCCCCCCCCTGCAGAGTACCTCAAATCACAACCATTCCAGTATACTTGACTTGTCAAATAAATCTGGTGCTGTTTTAATCACTAAGAATAAGATTTCAGTCAGGAAAAAATTCTTACTAATGAAGAAGTCCCTGATTCTATGATTCAGTAGGATTTTTTAAAAAGAATAAATGCTAAACTCATGGTGGAGTTGCACCCTTGCCATCTCTCCTTGCCATGTTTTTGTGCCTTTAATGGCAGCTTGACACATAGAAACGTGGAAGCTTTTCTTATCAATTTCCTTCATGCCAGAGAAAGTGTCATCCATGTGAGGCAGGCTAGGGTTTAAAAATACAATCTTAATGGGCATTATACAAAGATCAGTTCATGTAAAATGAAGAGAGTAAGCATGAAGCAGTGGTTTGAGCATTGGACTATGACTTTGGAGACCAGGGTTCGATTCCTATCTCGGCCACGGAAACCCAGTGGGTGACCCTTGGTCAAGTCACATGCTCTCAGCCTCACGGGAAGGCCAACAGCAAACCTCCACTGAACAAATCTTGCCAAGAAAACCCCATGATGGGTTCACTTTAGGGTCGCCATAAGTCAGAAATTACTTGGAGGCACAGCAAAGTCCAGGGCGCTTGTCCATTACTGCTGTAGATGTACAGTGGGCCTTTGATATCTGCTGGGGTTTGGTTCCAGGACCCTCTGTAGATACCAAAATCTGTGAACAGTCAAGTCTTATTATATACAATGGCATAGTAAAATGGCGTCCCTTTCATTAAATGGCAAAATCAAGGTTTGCTTTCTGGAATTTAAAAATATATATATATTTCCAAGCCAAGGATGGTTAAATCCATGCATATGGAGGGCCAACTGTTTACAAATATAAAATGTAAGATTCTATGCTAAGTGAGTAAGCTGGTTCAGGAAGGTTATTTCATGCAAACCTTAGGTTTTTTGAAATCAGTGGAAAGAAAAAAGAAGAGAAGGCTCAGTTCAAGTGTGACTAAGGTCCAAAACACACTGCAGAAATAGTCCAGTTTGAGACTGCTTTAACTGCCCTGGCTCAATGCTGGGGAATTCAGGGAACTGTACTTTTGGGAGATGTTTAGCTTTCTCGGTCAGAGAGCTCTGGTGCCACAACAAACTACAATTTCCAGGATTCCCTAGCACTGAGCCAGGGCAGTTAGGTCTCAGACAGGATTAATTCTGCAGTGTGTTTTGGACCCAGGACTGTCTTCTGCTGAGACATTCTAGGATAAGTAATTCAGGTCCAAAACACACTGCAAAAATAATCCAATCTGAGACTGGTTTTAAGTGCCCCGGTTTAAGTTCTATGGAATCTTGGGAACTGCAGTTTATTGTGGCCCCAGAGCTCTCTGCCAGAGAAGGCTAAATATCTCACAAAACTACAGTTCCCAGAATCCCCTAGCACTGAGCAAGGGGCAGTTAAAGCAGTCTCAAACTGGATTATTTCTGCAGTTTGCTTTGGATCACTATCCCAGCCACCTATGTGGAGGACTCTGGCTGCATCCACGCTGTAGAAATAATCCGGCTTGAGCCCACTTGAACTGCCATGGCTCCATGCTATGGAATTCTGGGAATTGTAGTTGGTTGTGGCACCTACCATTCCCAGAATTCCACAGCATGGAGCCATGGCAATTCAAGTGAGCTAAAGACGGATTATTTCTGCAGTGTGGACAGACTCTATCAGTGTAGTTAGATTTTCAGCTCCCTAGTGGTTTGAATTGACCAGGGTCCGAATCCTGGTTCGGCCTGGGTGAGCTTGGCCAAAGTCACACTCTCTCAGCTTAGGGGATGGCAATGGCAAACACTCACACACACACACACACCCTTTCTGAGGAAACTTGCCAAGAAAAATCCCATGAATTAGGTTCGTTATTTTAGGGCCGGCCCTAAATCAGGAATTAATTGAAAGCGCACAACAAGAATGACAAACATTCCCTCACGTTGCCCAGTCCTGCCTCCCTTGCGAATGCCAGGCCTTACTCCGAAGCAGCGCGGGCCTCCCCGCCGCCATTTTGTCGGTCCTTTTCGGCTCCTCCTTCCTCCTCTTCCCTCAGAAGGCCTCAAGGCCTGGCTCTCCTCGCTCCGCCTTTGCTGCTGGAGACTGGTAGGCAAAGGAAGGAAGGAAGGAAGGAAGTGGGGGGTGCTGGTGCTGGTTTTCTATTATTACCATTATTTTATTTTATTTATTTTAAACATTGACTCCATCTGCACTGTGGAATTAATGCAGTGTGACACTGCTTTAACTGCCCTAGCTCAATGCTATGGAATCCTGGAATCTGTAGTTTTGTGAGGCATTTAGCTTTCTCTGTCAGAGGTCCAAAACACACTGCAGAAATAATCCAGTTTGAGACTGCTTTGACTGCCCTGTCTTATAATAATAAAATAATAAAATTTATTTATATACCACCCGGTGGCGAACCAATCTAGTCTTAGTGCTGGGGAATTCTGGGAATTGTAGTTTGTTGTGGCACCAGAGCTCTCTGACAAGGCTAAATGTCTCTCAAAAGTACAGTTCCCAGAATCCCCTAGCACTACGCAAGGGGCAGTTAAAGCAGTCTCAAACTGCATTAATTCTACAGTGCAAATGGAGCCTACAGTTCCTAGAATTCCACAGTACTGATTTAAAGCGGTCTCAAACTGGATTATTTCTGTAATGAGTTTTGGATTATTATTATTATTATTATTATTATTATTATTAATTCGCTTTTATAATCCAGTTTGAGACCACTTTGACTGCCCTGGCTCAGTGTTAGGGAATCCTGGGAATTGTACTTTATTGTGGCACCAGAGCTCTCGGGTCCAAAACACACTGCAGAAATAATCCAGTCTGAGACTGCTTTAACTGCCGTGGTTAAATGCTAGGGAATTCTGGGAACTGAAGTTTTGTGAGCCATTTAGCCAGTTCTGTCAGAGAGCTCCGGTGCCACAGTAAACTACAATTCTTAGGATTCTATAGCACTGAGCCAGGGCAGTTAAAGTGGTCTCAGACTGGATTATTTGTGCAGTGTGTTTGGGACCATAGTGTAAAGGGGATGGGGAAGAAATGTTCAGCCCCTTTTCACTGGACGTTCCTCCCCTTATTTTGTGCAAGTCACAGATATTAAAAAAATCCCCATATATTTTCTGTTAATAAATTTGATAGGTCATTTTAAAAAACCTATTAAAAAAACATAATTGCTATTATAACTTTTTTTAAAAATTAACTTTTACTTTAAAAAAAAAATATATATATATATATATATATAAAACCATAAATTTTCCCCAAATTCCCCCCAAAGACTGCCTAAAAGCAATGTGAAGCAAGGGCATAATAGCATCCATTTTTAAAATAGAGCTTCACTTGTAACATTGTTCCCCTTTTTGATACAAAAGTAACATTTAGTTACTTATCCTAGAATCTCTCAGAAGTCACTCCTGGGTCCAAAACATATTGCAGAAATAATCCAGTTTGACACTGACACTTAGTCCAGTTTGACACTGACACTTGCATTGCTAGGGAATCCTGGGAATTGTAGTTTATTGTGGGACTGTTAAAATGGGGAAAATATGGTTGGTTTATATGATCTGTTCATTTTCTATCAAATTGTTACCAGGAAGGCAACTTCTCTGACAGAGAAGGTTAAATGTTTCACAGAACTCCAGTTCCCAGAATTCTCTAGAATTGAGCCAGGGCAGTTAAAGTGGTGTCACACTGCATTAATTCTACAGTGCAAATGGAGCCTACAGTTCCCAGAATTCCCCAGCATTGAGTCAGGGCAGTTACAGCTATATTTTATTGTTTGAATGTCAATATGTATTACATTTAATTATTTTTTCATAGAGTGTACGCCACAGGCGGGTTTATTTTATTTTGTGTAATATTAATTGATTGTATGTACAGCACTGTGTAGATTTACAGCGCTTTATAAATACATAATAATAATAATAATAATAATAATAATAAATAATGGGGTCTCAAACTGGATTATTTCTGCAGTGTGTTTTAGACCATTATTTTCATTATTATTACTCGTCCCTGCTTTGGTTACCTCAGGGATGAGCCATTTTGGCGGGAAAATGGCAGGCATCTTTTTGCACTCCTTCGCCTGAGGAGAAAATACAAAGGCTGGCAATGAGACAGAAAGCCAGATCCAGTAGAAAAGACTGACAACTCAGGTATTACTTCCCTTTAGTTTCTTTCCTTAGGTTACATCCACATTGGAGAAATAATCCAGTTTAACACTGCTTTAACTGCCATGGCTCAATGCTGTGGGATTCTGGCATTCGCAGTCTGTTGTGGTTACAAAACTCTCTGACAGAGAAGGCTAAGTGCCTCACAAAACTACAATTCCTATTATTCCATAGTATTGAGCCATGGCTGTTAAAATGGAGTCAAACTGGATTATCTCTGTAGTATTTTTTTGGAGAAGTTTATCACACCTCATATACCATACATTAAAAACATAAACTATTATGTTAACAAATAAAAAACAAAAACATATATGAACAATAAAACAAACTATATGTTTACAAATAAAAGACAGAAACATATACGGACACAAAAAGTCTGAAAAACAACCCGCTTTTGTGTGGTTTTTCGGATTTTTAAATCCCATTTCTGTATGGGATTTAAGCAATTTGTCTTCATGTGAGAAGGTCCATAAACTATATGTTTACAAATAGAAACAAAAACCTACACAAAGAATAAAAACAAACTATATGTTTACAAATAAAAAAACCTACATGAAGAATAAAAGAAACTATATGTTTACAAATAAAAAACATATACGAATAATAAAACAAACAATAAAACAAACTATATGTTTACCAATAAAAAACAAAACATATATGGACAATAGAACATAAACTATGTTTACAAATAGAAAACAAAAACCTACACAAAAAATAAAAGAAACTATATGTTTACAAATAAAAAACAAAAACCTACATGAACAATAAAACATAAACTATATGTTTACAAATGAAATCGAAAACATATATGAATAATAGAACAAAAACTATTTCCAGATTAAAAACAAAAACATATACAAACATTAAAACAACTACATTTACAAATAAAAACAATATATAAACAATAAAACAATGCCATGACTCCATCCTACAGAATCCTGAGATTTGTAGTTTGTTGAGGCACTAGGCGGAATACCTCACCAAACTACAAATTCCAGGTTTCCACAATATGAAGCAATGACTGTTAAAGTGGTGTCAAACTGCTTTATTTCTGCAATGTGGCTGCATCAAATCTTTGCTCTGCTGAGAAGATAGTGGCTTCTCAAAATGGAGAAGGTTCTTGTTGTGTTTCACCCTTTCTGAAAGATGAAAAGTACAAGAGTGGATGAGGAAACTGTTCCCCCAAATACGAATTCACGGCTCCTAAAATGACATTTTTCTTCAACTCTCAAATTTCTAGCATTGCACTAACATAAAACCTAAGTTGAGCATTTAAAAAAATACAGCAGAGGCATCCAAAGAAAAGGGACAGACACAGCAAATTCAAGTTCTGGGTGTGAACCATTTTCAGAGTCTTATTTTCTGCAGTGCTAGAAATTAGGACAGAAAGGAAATGATATCCAGGCAGAATATTTATTTGGGGGGCAATGCCTTCATTTTGCCTTCCCCTTAGCTTCACCAACCCAGGATCATTCAGCAGATATTTGAATCATTTGTAGCACTTTTGATAATAACTGCGAAAGAAATTGTAGCATAAGCTTTCGTAGACTTGCTATGCCTCCTCAGATGCATGGAAGTAGACCAAGTCTACAAAAGCTTATGCTACAACTTCTTTCACTCACTCTCAAATACAATATCCCATTGCATGCTGATATTCCAGATTAACAAGGCTATGTGCCTGAATTTTGATGTCTGAGGGCCATTACAGACTGCCAGAAATAATGCAGCTTGAGGCCACTTTAACTGCCCTGGCCCAGTGCTAGGGAATCATGGGAACTGTAGTTTTTTTCTGTCAGTGAGCTCTGGTGCCACAATAAACTACAGTTCCCATGATTCCCTAGCACTGAGCCAGGGCAGTTAAAGTGGCCTCAAGCTGCATTATTTCTGGCAGTCTGCAAAGGCCCTAAATTAAGGTCAGAGAAGGCTACCCTGGCTCTATGTCACTAGAGCCATTTGTATCTTCCTCACAGCAGTAGGGTAGGCTATGAGTGATAATGGCTGGAACTAGGTGGTGTGGGAAACTTCTTGCCTTGGGGTGGGTTTATTCAATTTGAAGTCATTTATCTTTGTAACAGTGGCAAAAAGTTGAACTATTCTTCCTCACAACAGCCTTTGCTTTACTAACACAGGTTTGTTATCATTGTCAGCTGCCCTCAACTCATGGAGACCCTGTGGATGAGACATCGCCAAGATTTCCTATGCTCAACTGCAGTCCTGCAGGTCCTGCGACTCAGGTCCGTGGCCTCGCTGATTGAGTCTACCCATCTGGCATATGGTCTTCCTCGCTTTCTGCTTTCCTCTAACTTTCCTAGTATTACAGTCTTTTCTAAAGAGCCGTGACTTCTCATGATGTGGCCAAAGTATGACAGCTTCAATTTAGCCATCTTGGCTTCCAGGGAAAGTTCAGATTTGATCTGTTCTAGGACCCATCTGTTTGTCTCTTTGGCTGTCCACAGGATCCTTGGCAGTCTTCTCCAGAACTGCATCTCAAATTATTTCCTATCCACTTTTTTCACTCTCCAGTTCTCACATCCATACATGGTGATGGGGAATACAGTAGCTTGGACTATTTTAACTTTAGTGCTCAATTTTTTAGCTTTAGGATCTTGTCTAGTTCCTTCATAACTACCCTTCCCATTTGTAGTCTTCTTCTTATTTCTTGACCGCAGTCTCCTTTCTGATCAATGTTTGATCCTAGGTATGGAAAGTCTTTTAACTATTTCAATTTCTTCTAACACTAGCACAGGTATATTAGTATTTACTCATGGAGATGTATGGTTCTGTGAAGCAATTTCACTGTTTGGAGGAACAACATGATTTTCTGAGTATTCAGCCAGTTGGATTTTCAAGTTAGGTGTTTCTCTTAACTGTATGAGGATCCCTATGCTTAGAGTTACATATGAAAAGCTCCTGAGTATCAAATAAAAAGAAGTGGAGTGAGTTGGTAACAGCTGCCTCACTGTATTCATCATATCACCAGACCTCAGTGAACATATATGTTGACTGCTGTTGGTTTTCAACAAAATATAATTTTTTAGAATTTACTTATTTATTTATTGGTTAGCCTTGCTTAGCTTCCATTTGCATTGTAGGAAGTGGATTGGCGAATGGAGGTTAAGATGCAAAAGGACTATGAGTGGGGCCATTTATCTCTTAAATTGACCTACTTCAGGAATCTTGCTTGTTTCAGCAGTATAGGATTCCAGATTACTGTGAGAAAAGGCTTAATATTACTAGTTACAGCAATTGCTTTTAAACCAGATTTAGTACTGATATGCAGTGCTGCCTTTCTGCTTTTGGGAAGGGTGCAGGAAGGTTGTAAGATTCTGCACATTTGGGCACTTGAATGAAGAAATGACTGCTTTCAGTGGCATTTCCCCCCCTTTCTTGATAGATGGCTTCATGCTGAGGTAATCTGCACAGGAAGCAGAGCTCATTACTATGAATGCTCCTTCCTTTACTGATTATTATGTCCTCTTCTACAGGCAACTAAAGTATACAGCCTGCAGTCACTAACTGAAGGTATTTTTTAAAAAAAGATAGGATAAGGATTAAGTCCTCTGCATGGTTGTGGATCTACGTACAACTAAGGATAGTGATCTCTAAAATGCTAACAATACAAACACTTTTGGGGGCGGGAGAGGATATGTGTCTGGACAGCTGCTGTGAAAGGCATGCTCATAATACTTTTATCCTTGCAAGCAAAATAGTATTGACAGTTCAGCTGCAACAATTTGTAATGTTTCCACATTTTATATACTTTTTGCATAAAGACATAATTTCTTGAACGTATATTTCCATCATAATAATGTTTTTTGTGATGCCCATTGCCTTTAGGTGTTTTACAATGTTGACATCAATCTGCATCTTCTGATTTAGATTCAATGTATGTACAGTCATCCCTCCACATTTGCGGCTTTGATTTTTGCGGCTTTGATTTTTGCAGCTTTGATTATTCATAGATTTTTATTAAGTTATCTCTGGTATATCTAGGTCATCCAGTGCAACTCTATGGTCAACCTTAACCAAAAGTTACACTGAAGGACCTAGAGATTCCTAGAGAGAACACTCCACTAGGCATATGTTGTTCCTCCAGCGCAATTCTATGTTCAATGTCTGGCAGATGTTGACCGCAGAGTTGTACTGGAGGACCTAGAGATTCCTAGAGAGGTATTCTTTCAGGTAAAAATTTAGTGTTTTTGTTATTTGCGTTTTTTCCACTTTCACGGGGTCTTGTGCCCCTAACCCTGCCAAATGTGGAGGGACCACTGTAGCTAGTGAAAAAGAAATGTTCAAATTTAAACTGGAAACTAAGGGGCTCTACAGACCAACCACAAGGGCTGGCCTGGGGATGGAGTGGGAGCGTGGCAACCGCATGCTGGCTGCCCTGACTCTGCCCTGATGGCATCCTCACACCACCCACCTAAACAGATGGTGGGCAGTGTCAGAGTGCTCCCTTGGTGCAGCACTCTTGGTGCTGTTCTATCTCAGTTGGGATTGGTGTGGAATTTTGGAAAAGAGCCTGATTTGATATAAATTTAGCTCATATATATAATGACAGCGCTTTTGGCAGCCCATCTGTCAATCATGCAGCCCTAAAAGAACCAGACCTTGGTGCCTTGGGAATGGTTCCTGGCTGTTCTCCTATGGAAACTTCTGGGTCAGATCTGTTTTTTGATAAGGTGATTAAGAAAATGTGGAGTGAAGACTGGTTCCAAAGGGCAAGTAATTGCCCTCAGAGAGGTTTTCTTAATGAGTCAATGGGAGAACAGGTGTCATTCAGGTACTTCTCAACAATTACAGGCTGCTCATCCAAGCTTCCCTCCAGTAGTGAACCACTGAATGTTCTTTTCAGATAATTTCTTATCTCTTCTGGATAATTTGTCAACCTATGGAAGAAATCAAACTCTGACAATCCAGCTTTAAAATGCTTTGGGTTGCTTTGCCTTTGACATTGCTGATTTGAAGGTGAATATTTGGTTAAATGCTGATGCAACCACATTAAATAGTTCCTTACGCCTTCCTTACTTTCCCCTAGATGGCCCTACAACACACATAACAGAGTCTCTAGTTTCTGCATGGAGTGATTAAAAGCAGGTCCTCATCACTTCCTGCCGCCTGTGTTCTTGTTCTTAACCAACAAGCAGCTTTTCTCATTTTGTTTTGTGTAAACCTGGTCAGTAGTGCTTTTAGACACAGCATTGTCAATGAACATACAAACAAGATTTGATAGTGGCTAGTCCTGATACAAAATTTCTGCCACCAAATCTTTATAAAGCAGCATGAAAGTCTGCATATTTTTTTTGAATGCAGAGAAGAAAAGGCATAAGGCACCAAAGCAGAAATTACTTCTAAGGTTTGCTGGAAAATATAGTGGTTATTTCACTAGGTTCAGTGTGTTCCAAGAAAACACTTTCTCAGGTGCACCATGCTCTTAACTCTCTGAACGGTAGAACAGAGTAAAATGGTACTATTTAAAACACAGAGTGGTCTATGAGGAAGAATTTTCTTGAAACATATTTCATCCCATTGACATATTAACCCAACATATTTTTGGGACACCTATTTTGATTTTAAAGAGCAGCAGGGATGGAGGGAGGGAATGAAATTGTCTGCCCCACTCTTACCTTTCATCCCTGTCCACACTTGCACCATTTTAGCTATTCTTTCTTCCATTGAGTACCTGACACTGGGGTCCAAAACACATGGCAAAAATAATCCACTTTGAGACTGCTTTAACTGCCCTGGCTCAATTCTAGAGAATTCTGGGAACTGGAGTTTTGTGAGACATTTAGCCGCCTCTGTCAGAGAAGTTGCCTTCCTGGTAACAATCTGATAGAAAATGAACAGATTATATAAACCAGGGGTAGGTAACCCCCAGCCCACGGGCCGGGTGTGCCTTGCAGAGGCCTTGGGACCAGCCCGTGGCTGGTCCTGCGGCCGCTGCCACATGCACACGAGCACAGGAGCCATTTTGGCATCCAAAATGGTGCCCGCACTTGCGCACACATGCGCACGGTGGTGGGCGCCATTTTGGAACGCCCAACGGTGCCGGCGTCGTGCAAATTCATGAAAGACATAACAGTATTGAGGAAAGTGCATAAAATTTAAGGTAGGAATGGCTACAGATGTCTTGCTTTTTTGACAGTGTTTTTCAATATTATTGTAGACATGGCCCTTGTAGAAGGCTCCTGTTCATCCAGTCTAATTATTGAAATTGGTGTTAATACAAATTAATGAATCAGTAGCAATGGGTGTATCCATGTCACTTTCACATATTTTAGTGCATATTTTTTTAAAAAAATCTTCCAAAATGTATAAAAGATTTTAAAATCTTCCAAAGTTAAAATGCATGTTTGTATATATTTTGAGATAATATATATATATTTAGTTGCATGTGCTGACACATTGTAATGACTTGTAATGGGATATGGGAAAGTATAAAACTGTGTAGACTTATATCCTGTCAGCAATGTGTTCCAGTTAGCAATGTTTCAGTGAACATGAATTACATTCCAGTTAGTTATGTTCAGATAAGCATATTAGTCTGAGAGGTGCAGATCTGGTCATTTCATGTAGGAATCTGCATGCTTCAAATTCTTCCAGAATCCCTACATTTTAATGTTCATACTGGAAAGAATAACCTGCCAAATGGCACTGAGCTTGTTTCCTGTACTGTAAGTTGAATAGCTGTATTGCCTTCCTGGTAACAATCTGAGAAAATCAACAGATCATATAAACTAACCATATTTTCCCCATTTTAACAGTCCTTGTTCCACAAGCTGCCTCTAAATCCAAAAAAGGATATAGGGTGGAAGAAGGTATCAATCACTTAAAAAAAAAAACAACCCCAAACCCAAAAGAGTTGCAAATTATCTTTCTTTCTCTCTTCTCTTCTTTTTTTTTAAACTTACAGATATGGTAAATTCATGATATTAAAATGCTTTTTGTTCCTGAGAAGCATAAATGCAATTTAGTCCTTATGATGAAATAGGTATAATTTTCCTAGAGAAAACTGAACTGAATGTGTTTACAATGGTTTTCAGCCACCTGTTACATAGTTTTAAATAATACTTGTGTTCTTTTATGTACCAAGAAACAATTGAACAGCGATAGCAGCAATAATAAATTTAAAAAGACTGTAGCAGTACTGATCTTTGCAGTCTTCCCTGCCTGAATGGATTAGTGAAATTGCATGGAAATTTATTAATGTCAGTACTGAGTAACTATAAAATGAGAAGATCTTAGGGCAAAACCCACAGTCTTTGTATCCCCAAGAGGTGGCTTAGCTGTTTTCCAGTGACTGAAACCAGAAATCTGTTTATCTGTAGCAGCTACCACACTTCTGTTATTCCTGGGGGGATTGCATAGAAGATCTTGTTTGAAATGCACAACCATACTCGTAAGTTTTCAAGAAACCTGTCATTTTAAATAACAGCAGATGTTTTGTGTGTAGATAGAGGGGCTACATTACAATTACTTCAGTTTTTTATGGCTGGGGTTTGCATTGGCTGAAGGGCTTGTTCAGGAAAGGCCACAAAAAAACGCTTTTCTACAACAGCAGGATTTATGTGAAAAATGTTTTCATATCACATAACAGGTGAGGAGATTTGAAGAAGCAAGTGAAATCAGCTATAAAGTGGATGTTTGTATTTATCCATTTCATATGGTCCCGTTCTTGTATCGTCTCTTCCCTGTGCATATCAAAATGACATAATTTTGAAGAGCATATTTTTGGTAAGAAGACGTGTCAAATATGCATTGCCTTGACTCCAGAGACAGAATATATCTCATTCTCTCTTTCCATTCCTTGCCCAGAAGCTGGTTGCACACGGAAGAAGGGGATGTATCATTTCTGGCATACAGAATGCGGGAGAGTAGTTAACAGGATGCTGATTGATTCAATAGGAGCAGGAAGGAGGAAGATTATAGGAAAGGGTTAGAGTTTTCCTCCTGTATAATTGCACAGGATTTTAACAAATTGCACCTAGATCTTCATCAGTTAGCTCTTGGAATGTATATTGTATTATTGTATAAAATTCCATGGAAACACAACAGTTCCTTTCCACAATATATTCAGTATTTCTCATATGTATCAGTTCTGTCTAGCTCTGTTTTATATATGGGAAATTCAGAATGGTCACCATCTAACTTAAAACTCCTAGTCTAAAATATCCTCTCTCTCTGTGTGTATGTGTAGGTTCTTGGAAAAGATGGAGGCACCACTCACTCCTTCAGTATTTATTTGATAAAACAGATTGTTTGGATCATTTTCTTTCTTGATTTAGGCTCGGTTTGAGGGTGAAAGCAGCATTGGTTGCCATGGTTGATGATACACACTGAGAGCTGGACAGGGTGAATATTTTTCTTCTCATTCTGTTGGACTTCCCAACAACAACTTAATGTTGTTGGGGTTGGCAGTCATATGCTTTTTCAGTGCTTGGCTGATATGACACATGCAGGCACCATGTTGTAGTGATTCTGGTCTTATTGGACTGATTATCTTTTTGTGTTCTTATAAAACTGTTTCTTCTAGAATAATATACTTGTGTGTGTTTGGCTTGTATACCTGTGTAGTTACAGAAGCCTGTTCAAGTTGTGTAAATTCCTCAAACAGATGAGAATGTGTTCTGTCATGTTTAATTATGTATATACAAGGGACAGAATCTTCTCACAAATAGCCTGTATAGTGCCTTAGCGAACACTAAGAAATTATGGAAGAACCGGAGGATAATAATGATGAATAAGAAGCTATGTTAAATGGTTTAGAACATTTGGTCCCCTGGATGTTTTGGATTTCAGCTCCCAGAATTCCTGATTGTTGGCCAAGCTGGCTGGGGCTTCTGAGAACTGAAGTTCAAAACATCTGGAGGACCAAAGTTTGGGAACCACTGGTTTAGAAGGATGATATACTTACATGTGTTAATTATTACCAAGCCTCTTAAAAGGCTGAACAGAAAAAAAAATCAGGGTTCAATCATTATGGAAGTCCCTATGAAAGTATAACATCTTGATGGCCATGTAATATGATGCAGTGATGTGAATGATGCCTTAATATGAAAATGTAATGAAATGTACTGAAGTTATGCACCCAGACGTTGCTATGTCTGTGTTTCTCCCTGATGTCAAGCATATGTTATGTTTATATCTCTATGAGTGCTTATAATAGTCTAAAAATTACTAAAAGAACCAGCTCAATTCCTATATAAATATCCTGAAATTCCAAGACTTAAAAATACTTAAGTGAAATGTTGATCCTAATTTGGCCTATCTGGTTTAACTACCATTGTAACTTGGGAACTCTAGTGACCAGATGTTGATAATGAGTATGGCTTGGAGCTGTGGTTTACCTGGGCTGTATTTAGCTGGCAGATTTGGTGGCAATTCACATATGATAGTACCTGGCTGCATCCCAGAAGAGGATTCAAGCCAGAAAAGGTAAGATACCTTTTTTATCCCATGTGATAAACTCCTATGATTCTAAGATTTCTGACTATTTCAGTCTGTAAGTGAGTACATTCAGGGTACAGCCTGTTCTCAGATATGCCTTTCAGAATAGCAGAAGGCATCAATTTTAGCTGTGCTATAGAAAAAGGTCATCCTAGCCTCCCATTTCTGCACTTTTGTGTAACAAGGTGATCCACTAGTTATATACAGAAGGTGTCTATGAGATAATGCTCTTTCAGAGGCTGACGTAGTTGCTCTCTCTGACTCTACACTCATTTACAAGTCAGCCTTGTTTTATAGGAGCTAGATTTTCTGTAACATTTAAACTGAAACAGAAAATAGCAATCTGTACACATGGGTAGGAAGTAAAGTCAACACAGGACTATTCTTCTCACTCCTACAGAATTCAGAGCCAAGTTTTTTAATAGTTTTTTTTACTCTCAACAGAATGCTTAGAATGAGGCCCCAGCAAGGAAACTACCACCAAAATGAAGTATTTTGTGTGTTTTAGTTACATGTTAAACTTACTGTGCTATTAAAAGTAAATCAGTGAAATAAATTGACCTTGGCAACCAAAACCCAAAATATGCCTAAGGCAGCAGCAACAAAAGATTTTATTATTGCCCTCTTTTCCTTTGCTTTCTCCATTTGGCCAGAGTGCATTTGTCATGATATGATAACGAACCTTTGCAAAACATTTGGGTGGGCTATTGAATTAAATTATTAATAGCAAGAAGCACCATCATTTGCACTGTGCAAGTTCTCTCAGGTGTTGCCCCTCTATTCCTCCATTCTGGCATTAGCTGAGAGAGTAAAGCAATACAGAATGGTGTTAGGTTTCCACTTATCCACCTACTATGAAGGCTAAGGTATTTGAACAGATTTCTAGCTGGCCCTAATTAGTCATACCCTGCTCTTGCTTTTGAAATTCAGGGCATGATACAATGGGACTTCATAGTCTCCCATCTGAGCAATAATTACATCTACATCTTCACTTATGTTATAGCACCCTGACCAAGTCATTAGTTCATTAGTACATGTCCAGACAGAATATTCTGGGCACTCTTATGCCTACCTTTGCATATCGGAGTGGGCAGGCAGTGGAAGAGAAAGCAGATGCTTTTTTATGCTGGAGACAGACATGCTAAGTAGACAATCATGTAGACTGGCAGAATAACTGGTATAGTGGAAACTGCCAGCTAAATATAGGGGCTCTTGAAAAAGTGCCCTGATCTCTAAAGCTAGAACCATCCCTGTGGGTTTACTACATGTTAACAGGATGAGGGTGGGTGCTCAACTAATAATACCTAGTTATGTCAGGAAGCCATATTTTCCCCAGATCACTCAAAGGAGATTTGAGAATGTGAATTCAGATTATCCTAGTTATTGTTCAGTTGCTTTTGTTCCTCAAAGAGGCAAAATGATTGCCAAATGTACGGTGCAAACCAAAAAGAGTAAGAGCATAATAATGCATCTTAACTCTTTTGAATGATGTTCAGGGTGTTTTCCAGCAAGCTACTGAGTTCTGCTTTTAGTTGCATTTTTATTACAATGGACTTTATTTTATTTATTTACCTAATAAAAACATCAAATATTTTTTTTTTCTGAGCAGCTTTTAAAAATCAACAATTAAGACATAGACTGCCCTTAGGCTGACAATTGTTCTGGAAATTGTTATCTACTTAATCGGGAAATGTCAAGTTTCTTGGTACTAAGAGTAATTCAGTTTGGGTATTAGAAACTTGACCTGATACTCACACATGTGTCTGCAAAGTAAGTGGGAAGTTAATGAAGAAAGGAAAAATATTATTTACTGTTCTTTGGCCATATTTGAAAAATACATTGACATCTGTATAATAATTCATTTATGCAGATCAACGTCGGGCTGTAATTCATGTCTGAAATCTTTATAATCTGTTGAATTGCCTACAAATAACACCTTAAAAACCAAACTGAAGCAGAATGGGGGGAAATTGCTAGGTGGGTGGGATGAGAAGTTTTTTATTTATTAATTACTATCCACAGTGATTGTACTACATTTCTGAATGCAAAAATGTAAGAGGCACTCTTCACTAAAATAAAATTATACTGAGTCACCTATTGCTAAAACAAAGATATTCCTAATATTACAATGTACATATTGAAAGACCAACATGTTGTATATATTAAAGACTTATAGCAGGGGTAGGCAACCTTTTTGAGCTGGGGGCCGACCCCCCGAAGCTGTCCCTTCTGGCGGGCCGGGGGGGGGAATGGCGGCGCGTGCGCAACCCCGGCGCTGTGCACGACCCCCCCCCCACGCGCCGCCGCTGCCACTGCGTGTGCTGCCACAGCCGCCTCTGCACATGTCGTGGATGCCATTTTGGGAAAAAGATGGCGGTCGCAGCGCGCGGGGCTGCGCGACGACCAAAATGCGTGGCTGCGGTGGCAAGCGCCGGCTGGGTCCGCCTTGGCCGGTAAGCGCAGGGCCCGTGGGCCATAGGTTGCCGGTCCCTGACTTATAGCATCACATGACTGGCTCTCTCTCTCCCATATCTGTCAAAGCCAAAACATTTGTCACTGCTGAGGAATAATAACCTTTCTTTTTCAGGCAAATATAAACACCTTACTGTTGATTGTATGATGAATTCATCTCACATTCCCCCCCCCCCCATTTGCATCCCAGCTTTCAACTAAAATGCACTCAGCTTTCAACCAAAATCATCCAAAATGCACACAAGAGGTCATTGCCCTTTGTCTTTAAAAGTCTATAATGTAGAATGCACTTCAGAGTGACTTGCCTGTAGCCTCCCATTGTGCTTCACAGAATTTAAGCTATTAGATACAAAAATTAATTACTGTATTTGAAATCAATTCATTTTTTGCAACAAATTAGCAACATTGTTTCATCATGGTTCTAACATAATGAAGGAAGCTTCACACCTTTTGAAGTTTGCAATTGCTTTTATAGTTACAAGAAGTGGGCAGCATCATCATTAGGCTAGCAGCTTGTCGCTTTCTGATTTATTTCCTTCCAACAAAAGTAACTTTTAATTTTCTTATTAGCCATTACTTGATGGAAAGCTTTCAAATGTTACTCTGAAAATGTTAACTATAGTGACACCTACATTATGGAAACTGGAATTAATTATTTTTTTAAAAGTAACTTTCTAAGCTCTGGACATTCATTGCTGAGCATGGGTCTAACATCTAGGGCTCAGTATTCCAAGCTATGTTTTAAGGCAGGGACCTGCAACCTACGGCCCGGGGGCCGGTTATGGCCCGGACTTACTGGCCCCGTCCGAAGCCTGCCGCCGTCGCTGCTGCCGCGCGCCACCCCCGCCGCCGCGCAAACGCAAACGTGGTGCGCAAACGCGTCGCGACCACCATTTTGGCTTCCAAAATGGCGGCCGCGCATGTGCCATGGCAGCTGCGGCGGTGCGCGCTACGGCGGCGGCCGCGGTAGTGGCCGCGCCGGCAGCGTGTGCGGGAGGGTCGCGCGTGCAGGAGGAGGGTGTGCGCGCACGCTCCGCCATTCCCCCCCCTTGGCCCAGCCGAGCGGCAACCGTTTTGAGACCGGCCCAGGTCTCAAAAAGGTTGCCTGTCCCTGTTTTGAGGTTTTCATCCAGCCTAGTAGACCTGTGCAATATCTTCTATATTCAAAAATATTTATGCTAAACCAGCCTTTGGGACATTTATAACCAGATCTCCAATTTTCTTTGTCTGCATCCCTAAGTTTCATTCTGATCCCACACTTATAACAAGACATCTCTGCATAAACATCTAAGACTTGAATATTGTACTCTTTCAGTGGATTTGAGGAAGTGGTTTGTAATCTATGAAAACTCACGCTAATACTGTATACATCAGTTCACCATAAAGTAACCACAAGACATCTTTTTTGGTCCCTCCTCGGACTCTTTACATACTGAAATGGAGTAACATGGCTATGTCTTAGAAAAGATTATTTCTCTTTGTTCTCTTTCAATCCAATGACTTCATGACCCCTGTAATGTTGTATTCTATCTGCTTTTTTACTTCCATCCCCCTTTGATCTCTTAATCTAAGTAAAACAGTGACATTAATCAAGATGGCTGTAATCTAGGGTACTTTCCAGTAATCCTTCCCTCATTTTGGGTTCTTTTTCAGGTTTGCATTTGCATGGTACAGAGATTCTACAATTACTTCTCCCAGTTCCCATCTGGAAATGATAGCCTCCCATTGCTGACACACCAGGTCTGGCCAGCTCATAGTCAAGGGAACTTTTCCAGGTAGGCTACCATAATTACATTTCTATGCACATGTATATTTTACCTATAGTCAGAGGATGAATGATGATGGAACAAATGGCACATAAATTAGTTGCTCATGCCACACACACACACACACACACAGCTCATCTTTCTTGAAAATCAGAAAATCAGGTGTGTTTTTTAAGCAGCAGTTGTGGGGTCAACATGTGATGTGAAGTGATGTGAAGTTGACTTGTGATTCCAAACTGAAGACAGAGGGAAAAGGGAGGGGGGGTGTAACTGGAATTTCTCCTATTATCATGTGCTGTACAAAAACTATGTCTGCTGTTTTACTAGACCACAGACTGAATTCACTAGAGAAGCAGCCTGCAGCTGCTGAACTCTGCCCTTACTGGAAGCTATAACTATAGCAACAAGGAAATATTACTGTGTTATGATTACAGGGTAATCTACAAATAAAATAAAATAAAATAAAAAAACCTCAGGTCTCTGACATTTCTACATGTCAATAGTAGCTAACTCCTTGTTAGATGAAACTCTTCAGTATCTTTCTTAGGCGTAATTGACCAATCCTCAAATATTTCTGTGAATCAATCTGTCGGAAATGCATAATGTTTATGTTTTTAACTTTTCAGTCTGTTGGAATTTTAAAGGAAACTTGTTCGAGTTTTTCACATTAGTTTGCCTTCTGGGTTAAAATTAGATTACCCCAAGCATTTGTTCTGTTCTAGTCCTTTCAGCAAAGCTGTATTTGTCCTCTGCTGATGTTGAAACTGAATGCTGTTGCCTCTTGTAACTTTAAGGTGTAAGTGATTCAAGTTCCTTCCTGTAAACAGAATTGCTGTCATTCTGCCCAGTCTAAGAGAGTCAAAGTGTTGGTTTATACCTGCTTAGGAATGAGCAAGTGATCTGATGATTCTTACCATTATATAGTAAAATTATGCTGAAGGAGAACAGGGAAGGACAATATTCCCATTCAAGATCTGCAGTAATATAATACCTGTGGCTGAAATTTGCTGAAGATGCAAAATTATTTAGTATAATTGAAAGGGGAGGTGGAGACAGTGAAGAGCTTTAATAAGATTTCCAAGCTAGTGAGTGGACATGAAAGTGGCAAATGCAGTTTGGTGTAAGGATGTGTAAAGTGATACATATTCTGGCAAATAAACCTTACCTTCACATATACACTGGTGGTGTTTAAGCTGACAGTAACAGTCCAGGAAAGAAATCTTGAAATTCTGGTAGATAGCTTGATGAAAACATCTGTCCAGTGTATTGCACCTGTTGAAAAAGACAAATAAAGACAAGTAACTGAAAATAATTAAAACAAAATTGCCTCTGTTATGATGCCTTTATGTAAATCTATGCTGCCTTTATGCCTAGTGAGATCACTGCACCTCAAAAAATGCTAGAAAAAATGCAGAAAGGGGTAACCAAAATGATAAAGTGGCTTTCAAATTATACTTAACTCCTCAATAAGACTAATATGGTTAACAACTAATACAGATTATAAATTACAAATCTAAATAAGATTATGTCTGTCAACTATTCTACAATTGTTCTGATCTTTCTTGGAGTGGTAGACTCAGAAGGCAGTGTTAAGGGATGCCTATTTGACACCCTGGCCATGGTTTAGCCTGAGTTTTATGTTTTTTGCAGAGGATTTTCTCTTCATCCCAGCACCATCACAGGTATGTTCGGTGGGAACGTAGGAGCAAAACTTTTCAGTATCTGCTTCCAGGATGTAGAACTCTCTTCCACAGAAGATGACGTTGGCCCCCTCTCTGTTTTCTTTCTTCTTATTTAGGCGGGCCTTTGATTCTTAAATCATGTGGGAGAATGGTTTAAAAGTGGCATGCTGTTCTTTTTATCTTTTCTGCTATTTTGAATGTGTTTTTAATTTTTTTTTACCTATGTGCTTTTTGTTGGATTGTTTTTTAAACTTTTGTAACATAAGATGTTACCTTTATTTTTGTTTTAATCTATTGTAAGCCATTTTGGGCCCCATACTGGGAGAAAAGTGGGATGCAAATAAATAAATAACATTGTCATGGGTTTGGACTCAAATGCAAGCCAGCTAACTATTTTTTTCTTTGCAGTGGCCTTAAGTGATATGATTATATGGTTGTGTTGTAAATTTGGGTCCATGGTCGTTATTTGCAATGTATAATTTTTGCATAAGAAGATTATTGGAGGACCTATAGTGAAAATAATGATGGCTTTTCATTTGGTCTAGAATGAACTTTACATATTTAAAAGGAAGCTTACAATTATAACATGCTTGTATAATGTTCCAATTATACATAATGCTTTCAAAAACAACTAAAGATCTTATTTAGAATGTATCCAAACATGAGTCCAAACGTGCATCTGAGGAAGTAGACTCAAGTCTACAAAAGCTCATGCTACCAGTTTCTTTCTTTCAGTTAGTCTCAAATGTACTACAAGATCCCTTTGTATTAGAATGAATGAAATTGTTCTTGATTTCAAATGCAAACGCAGGGCCTGATGCCACAATTCCTTTCTTTTTGATCTTTGCAAATGTCCCTCAGGGAATTCCCACTTTTCAACAACTCTCTTTTCAACAATCCACTCTTTCAACCATTCTAAATTATATCCAGAACCCATAAATTTGACATGTGGTCCACTCTTTCAACCATCCATTGAGTTAATGGGTTCCAGATATAATTTAAAAGGGTTAAAAGAGCAGATGCATGTTATACCTGTGCTGTATGTGGCAAGTTGGGGTTGGTTGTATAAGTACTTGAAGAAATGAGTCTGTGTCTTGAGAGCTGTAGCTTCTGAGAGGAGCAACACTATGGTACAGAAAGCTGTTTGTGTCTTGACAACCTACTCTGCCACTGGGAGCAAAGTCCACAGCATCATTCACTTTCAGCACCAGCCAAGACTCACTTCCAAGAGTGTGGGACATATTTCTCAGAGGGGAACAACGAATGCATTAAGCAACAGGCCTGAGGCAGGAGTTGAGGTCTACTCAGCAACCTGTCCCCATTGCACATTGGAGAATCCTTCTAAAGCAAGTCCAGATGCTTAAAGAGAATTACGCCATCTTAACTTTATGTTAGGAAAGCATTAGAAGGATCCTCTGATGTGCAGCAGGGACAGGTTGCCAAGTAGACTAAACGCTTGCCTCAAGCCTATTGCCTAATGCATTTGCTGGTCCCCTCTGAGAAATGTGACCTGTGCTCTTGGGGGAAAGTCTTACCTGCTGCTTGAAGAGAATGACACTGTGAACTTTCCTAACATATTCCTGGGTTAGGAACCTAGGAGGGTGGTGTCATGGCTCGGAGATAATTTTATAATGGTAACTAAAGTGTTGCTGTTTCCTAACATATTCCTGGGTTAGGAACCTAGGAGGTTCCTAACCCTAGGACTTTCCTAACATATTCCTGGGTTAGGAACCTAGGAGGGTGGTGTCATGGCTCGGAGATAATTTTATAATGGTAACTAAAGTGTTGCTGTTGGTTTTTGCAGCCATGAAATGCAGTATCCAGTCTTCTTTTAGATTGCAAATTCCAAAATGTATTTGCAAGGTAAAGAAAAAAAGACTGGGCTCTACATTTCAGTGATTTCTGCTTTTTGACAGTGCTTTCATCCCTAACCTGTCAAAGAAGCAGAGGATGCCTATGTTCAAAACTAAATGCAACAGGAAGTACCATGGGACACAGAATATATATAATGTTACCTGGAAAACCCTGTAGAATGTTTACAGGATTTAAGTTATGACAGGAACTTAACATGTTGTGTCTTGATAAGCACATATGTATTGATAGCTATATATATAATAAAGATTTGCTCCTGTGGCTTTCACAATGTGTTATGGAGGGAAAACTCAAAAATATGTTGCAGCTACAGTCCCTTTTCTTTTATTTCAACGTGGCAAGGATACATTTTCAAATAATATTTTATGTAGTTAATGGCTTTTTGACTTTTTTAAAAAGAAGCAATGTTCGAAGAGTAATTGTGGCCCTTATTTGTATTTAAATACTTAAGCAGAGGCAAGACATCTTCAATTAACAACACCTTTGTTCCTAGAAGTGTAACAGCTGTTATATGCTATTTGAAAGTGTTTAAAAGTTTAATTCTAAAAGGTTATATTTTTTTTCAGTTTGATGGGAAAGTTATAGAAAGACAGTTACAGAAGGAAAGAGTGTGATTCTTTTGTACCGATTTCCCCCCAGTCCTTGTCATTTTAGTCTTGAAAGAAACGTAATTTGTTCAGGCAAATTAAATCTATGGTCAATTAAAATTCTGTTTTATGCTATGAAGACTTGTGCATGTTTGTCTTGCTTTCATTTTATGCATCCTATTTGTCAGTGCTAGTGGTCTTTTTAGGATATTTGTTTCCTTGTAGTTTCAGAGATTTATGATGCTTTTAGAATTCAAAGCTGGGATATTCTGAAGGACTTTGTAGTGCAGTGCATAAACATTTCAGTTTTCAGGACTGGATGGATGCCTTAACCTTCAGACTATCTAGTTCTTGGCTACAACTGCATCTGCACTACAGAAATAATACAGTTTGACACCACATTAAATGCCATGGCTCAATGCTATGGAATTCTGGGATTTATAATTTTGTGAGACATTTAGCCTTCTCTGTCAGAGAGCTCTGGTGCTATTACAAATCTCAGGATTTTATAGAATGGAGCCATGGCAGTTAAAGCATTGTCAAAATTTCATTATTTCTGCAGTGCAGACATAGAATAAAATAACTGTAACGTAACTGTTTCTGTTCAAGCCTTATTTCCATTCAGTTGTTTATCGGAGCCAATGAGAAGAGAAATATTGTATGACACTTTAGGATGAAACCATCAGTATCTGTCTACATTTCCATTGTTCTTTTGGTAACCTGTAAATTTAATATTTAAAAATGAAGCACACAATAAAATTTGGGGGTTTAGTCTTGTTGCATCCTTTTGCTTGATTGCATTTATGCTCATTAGGAAATGTAATCACCTGACAATATGCTAATATTTTTATTATCCTTTTTCACCAATTAGCCTAGATGCATATACTCAATTATACTGAGGATGCTAAATATTTTATTAATGTGCTAGATTTTTCTTGATGAAGAATTTGGTTTTCACATCTAATAATTTTAAAAAGCTGAATATTGTGAACATATTCATAATCTGTTTAGTAACTACATAAAACTATTACCTGTTATGACACTTTTTGTCAAACAGCCAACCATGTACTTTAAAAAACATCTCATGAAATGGGATGTACTTCATGAATACTTATACGAAGTAGTTCTTAGTTATGAAAGTGCCATATTAAAAGAAAAAAAATGACTAACCTTTTGCAAATTAATGCATTTTTTCCTCTTAGATCATTAGCTTGATCGGCTTGCCATTATATAATTGGCAATAATTATATAAATCTGTTTATGACAGAGAAATGACTGACTGAATTGTGTGCATACACTTTGTCCATTGCAACTTAAGAGCAGTGCAGTCAATGATTTCAATAGAAGGTGGGGCAAGCTGGGGTGGATGTTGGTCTGTTGAGAATATGCTTTGGTAAGTCACACTCTATCTTATAGAGCTATCTTTAGATAGTTTCCAATAATACATGGTCATTATACTTAATAAAGTATTTATTGGCTTGCAAGATAATTACGCTTGATTGGGACAGCATTTCTGAACAGACATTAATGAAGTCCTTTCATTTTGCACTACATTGCCATATATATTGTGTGTGAGCCAAAAGTATTTTATGGATTGTATTTTTAGCAGTGCTGAAGGTTGTTGTTGTTTTTTTAAAAAAACCACAAAATTATTAATTCTATTTATCATTGTACTCGCAAAAAGAAAGAAAGAAAATTGTTTCAGTATCATGAGTTCAGCTTACAGAATTTATTGAAGCAAGAGAATCAAATAATTTTTAAATAATCTCCCTACAAGGTGCTGGTGATGAAAAAGATGGATAAGGCCAAGTAGGGTAGACAAAGTGCGTAAGTGGGAATCAGTCAGCAGCACTGGAGTTTGTAGGGCGTGAATAAACTTCTGAGCCCAAATCTGCACTTGATTTTCTATCAGAGCCTGGTGGGCATAGGGTTCAGTCTTAAAAGCCAATGTATTATTATAATTTTCCTGCAGTACTTTGTAATATTTTGTAATGGACGTTGTGCCACAGACAAATAAACTTGATGATGATGATAAAAGCCAATGTGATAAAAGCGTGGAAATGAGTTGTAAACCAGTGCATCTCAAGTTGTCTGAAATGTTGGACTAGCCATTCCTCACTCTCAGTTTGTCAGGGACTGGTGCCATATTTGAGCCCATTGACTATAAATATTTATTCCCCCCCCCCCCGGAGTCTTCACAGTGACCAGTAACCTTAGGCTCAGGGATCAGCACTGATCCATACACTACCCCTTTGAGTAGGATGGATGTAATAAGTTCTATTTAGGAAGTGCATCAGAACAATGTACTAAATTATAGCCTTCTTTTTATAGTCCTTTAGTTGGGTTTATGTATGAAGCTCTTCACACAACACTCCAGGGGTAACCATAGTGCCACTGATCTACATTTAAGGGTGTCACATTCAAACATGTTTGAGCCACTGCTCTTTTTATTTTCTGCTTCATATCAGTTGTTGATATACACGAAATTATGTGGAGAAAAGATTGTATGGTGCATAGTATTGGCGATGCCATTTGTGGAAGGTTGCTGCTGGTCTGTAAGGTAAAATGTCACCTGTTTGGCTTTGTAAACGCACTGAGTCAAACATGCCTGCCTATATGGTTCATCATACTGTAGGCTTTAGAGCTTGCCTTCAAAATGTGTGTTTCAGTAACTGTCTAGGATACCTAAACATTTGTCATTTTTACTGCTGAAATATGAAAAGATAGGTTGATAGATAGCCTGAATTAATAATTTACTCAGATGTCACATTGCTTAGTGCCAGCTAAGAAAGAAAGAAAGAAAAGAAAATGATGAACAAGATAGCCAGGAAGTAGTAGCTAGTAAATCTGCTTAGTGTAAGACCTCTAGAGAGCACTTTTTCTCACCCTAAAGCATTTATTCTACTCTATCAGTAAATGCTCTGGAATCAGGGATAAAAAACCCAAGGACTACAGTAATCCTACCTTTTCTCTCCCCCCCCCTTTAAATTGTTAATGCTTTTCCACACAGCCAGTGAAAAATCTCTCCCTTCCGCCTTGTTCAGTGAGGCATTTATTTTTTCTATGCTGTGACTACATAATGAGGACCTGCTGAGACAGTATGTGTAATGCATACTTGTATGTGTGATAACCATGGGAGCTCAGACTTTAATCATAGGGCTCTGTTTACCAAGGCGGGAAAGAAGGGGGAGAAAAGAGTTATGTGGGTGTTCTGATGTTGCCTTGTGGACTATTCTTGTAAAAGCAGGATGTGCCTTGATTTTTATATGATTATTGAATATCCCACAGAAACATGTGTGTGATTTAGAAGGAACAAATAGTCAAAACATATTATCTTTTTTAAAAAAGTAGATCTCCATTTTAGTAGCAAAATACAGGTTGCATTTTCAGATTGCATTTGCTTGTACAGGTTGAGTATCTCTTATCTGAAATTCCTAGGACCAGAAGCGTTTGAGATTTCAGATTTTTTCAGATTTGGGAATATTTGCATAAATATCTTGGATATCTTGGAGATGGGACCCAAGGCTAAACATGAAATTCATTTATGTTTCATATACATCTTATACAGATAGCCTGAAGGTAATTTTATACATAATTTTAAAAATAATTTTTTGCATGAAACAAAATTTGTGTACACTGAGCCATCAGAAAGCAAAGGTGTCACTATCTCAGCTACCCATGTGGACAATTTTGGATTTTGGAGTATAGGGGAATACTAACCTGTAAGATTCTTTTCAATCCTGATGAGCTGTCCATCTATAACTTTTGACCAAATTTATACTTTATTCTATTTTTAAATCATTTTCCCAAGAGTTAGGGCCTTTGCAGACTGCCAGAAATAGTGCACATTAAATTGAGGCACTGCCCTGGCTCAGTGCTAGGGAATCATGGGAACTGTATTTTATTGTGGCACCAGAGTTCTCTAACAGAGAAGGCTCAATGTCTCAGAAAAAAACACAATTCCCATGATTCCCTAGCACTGAGCCAGGGCAGTGCCTCAATTTAATGTGCACTATTTCTGGCAGTCTGCAAAGGCCTTTAGTCCAGGTAACAGTTTTTAAGGCAAAAGGTCATTAAAAGCACCCAAATGAAAAGATAAAAATTAACTCATATTTTCTATATGTTGTGAGAAGCTACCCAAAGAAAACAGTCTCAAAGTGCTTCCAGATTTTAAGAGAAAGGGGTAGTCGCCAATAATTACATCCCCTCACCTTACTGTTTAACTTATTTGCTGCACTATCAAGAGCTATTTCAGTCTTCATGGGACCTACTTTTACTAGATCTGCCACTTGATTGATTCTACTAATCAGTTGGGAAGAGGGAGATATACTTATTTTGCTTCTTTTTCTTACCTTCGAATATGCTTGGTCCTGATTAAATAGAAGTAGTCTCAGTGTTCCCACTAGGTGATGGAAGCCACATGTCAAAACCACAGCTTCTGGGTGTGCATCTATTTTATTGCTATAAACCTCAAATATTACAAGAAGCTTGTTCAGTATTTCCCCACCTCGTCCCTGCTATTATCAATCTTCTCTGGGTCATGTCTAAATTCAACTTCACCAACGACAACAAGAGATAAAGTTGTAAAAAGGTACAGTGAGGTATTCTATGCCATGCAATTATTACAAAACAAGATCTTGAAAGATGTCAAGTAGTTATAGAAACAATATGCTTACTGGCATTCATGTCCTTTTCTCAATATTTTTTCCATTGCAACTTGATGGGCAATGTCTGAACGCTTCAAATTCAGTTTGCCTTCTCTAAGTGTTAATTTTTCAAAAGAGCTGTATATAGAGAGGGGGAGCCCCACTACTTCATTCAAATGACAAGCAGGTAAGTTGAGCATTCCTCATTAGTCCACATCGTAATTTTTGACCATGGCCATTCCAGTGTAAGCACTAATACCACAGAAGCAAGATGAGGATGGAACAAGAGCTTAGGGCTGTCAGCATAATGATTACTCTTAAGTTTGTTTGCCTAGCGACTTCCTCCTACACAGTGAAAATGAGAGATGACAAAATGAAATTCTTTCATCTTGACTTTTGTACATTTAGCTATACTTTCTTTTTAAAAGTCTGTATTGGATATTCTTCTTTTATGTTATAAGTGTTGCTTTCTTCACCAAATATCAGAATGAGGCAGACTTTAATTTTTTGGAAACAATGTCCAAGACAAAGCAGAATTGTCTGTACACATTAAAAAATAAAAACAAATGCATAATTCATCCTTAATAAAAATCCAAAGCTGAAAACATATTTGCTTATTTCCATACTTGCTGTTTCACAGAGTTGCTGCAGCTTGTAATAGTCTGTTAGTGTATGCAAATCGAGTCCTATTAAGCAACAAAGAGCATTCTTTTAGGAATGCTTTTTTCCCTCTAAAAATATGTAGTGGAAATGTATTTAAATTATTATTATTATTATTATTATTATTATTATTAAAGTTTATTTCTAAAGCGCTGTCAATGTACACAGCGCTGTACAAAGAGACAATCAAGCATAAAATAGAATAAAAACCTGCCAAAGGCGTACAATCTAAAATACAAACAATAGGTAAAATAATAAAAGTCAATTAAAGCAAAAAACAATTACAACAATTAATTAACAACATCCACTGTCTACCCAAATGACAGAAAAAGTAAATGTATATCAGACAGTTTGTAATGACATATCGTTTTGGTCAAATGAAATCTAATAATTACAGTCATACTCTTATTTTCCATTAAAATGACCACATTCAAATCCCCACTTGGCCATGGAAACCCCTGGGTGACTTTGGGAAAGTCATACTTTCTCAGCCTCAGAGGAAGGAAAAGGCAAATGCCTCTGAACAAATATTGCCATGAAAGCCCCATGATAGGTTCACCTTAGGGTTGCCAGAAGTTGGAAAGGACTTGAAGATACACAACAACAACAACAATCTTTCCAGGAGACAGCCACTGAGCCTGACCTGCCCAACTGATTTCCCCATGAATTCCAGATGTTCCATAATATCTTATTAGAAATAAAGGGCCAAAAGGCTATGTTGGTGTGTTATGGGTATTCAGGTGCAGAGAGTGTGCCATGATTCTCAATAAAGTTAAATACATCCTGGATCAGCCATGACTAGTTGGGGCTCACACCGTCATAGTTTCTTCCTAGGAAGCACAAGCTGTTCCAATGGCCATAAGAATCTCTTTTATATTAATTTTCTCCACTTAACAAAACATTTCTTGCTGTCCTCCCTCCCACAAACCAGGGACTGTGATATTAGCAATGATTAACAGGCCCAAATAGAGGCAGGCACAGCTGTCCTAGCCCACATGCTCAGAGGACTGGGAGTACACCCGACACCCTATGGAGAATTACACACACATCCAACAAAATGGAAAGGTGAGGGGAGGAAAAAACCAGGAAGGTGATGGAACATGAAAGATGCCATTCAGTTGTCAGTACAGTAACTGTAGGGCTCCCCCATATTCTGCTTAGCCCTAGAAAGGAAACCAATAAGACATAAGGAGGAGACGAAGGATGGAAAAGATGAGTGGAGAAGACTGGAAAACCAAAGTGTGGAAGGAGAGGCTACCTCCTCCCTCCACATTGGAAAAACTGGTTCAGAAATGGGTCCCTTGCCACTTTAAAGTAATTACAGCAGAGGACAACAAATAATAAAAATGATGCCTTGTAACAGTAAGAATTAGATACATCAAGATATTTCCTGGAAAGTCTTTACTACAGTGTTCTTAGTCCTTCCTTCAGGTGCCCTTCCAAAAATAAAGTGAGAACAGGGGCTGGGCATACCTTCAGTGACCACATTTGGCCATTACAATGCCCAAAATGCACCCACCTGCTCCCTAAATGAGGATACTTGCAAAAGGGGTTGTTTGCATCAGGATTTGTTTTCCCAAAGCAGTTTCACGCCTTCAACTAACATTTCAACAGATTATTTTGGGTGGCAAAAAACTGAAATTATATTGGGAAGAAAATAGAACAGCAACAATGTTATGAAAAAGCCCCGCTACTTACCAATGCTATTCTCCCTGTATTTTTCTATAAAAGCCTGGTGTGAAATAGTGCTAAGCCTAAGTACAAGCAAGTGAAAGTAATGCACGTTCTTCTCAATTTTATTTTTAAATATATTTTCTTTTACCTATGTGAGAAAGAGGTGGTCAGTAGCTTGAGACCTAAATTTCAAAATACACTCCCATTATGGAAGTTCAATATTGACTGATGCTAAAATCAATTTTTCCTCTTTGTAAATCCAAGTTAAAATGCCATGGAAGCCTAATCCATCACTGTTGTTTCTCATGTTTTTCCCCTGCAGACTCTTCTGTAAAAAATGTTTCTGAGACTTTTTTTTCCTGGAAATCAACAATAACTAGATCATTTTATTTTCATTATGTGAATCCATCTTTAGGAGTATAATCTTGACTGGTTTGAGAATGAAATGAAAGATCTAAGTTTTTATTGTAATAGTACCAAAGATGCAAATATTGAGATTGTGTTAGTTACAAATAAGCACTGAATTCTGGAGGTTGATAGTATTCCCACATCTGCCAGTGGGAGCCTGAGGCCCGTTGTTTTGATAGATGCTATTGTCAATTGTCATTCTGTTAATATACTTCCAGCTCTCAACAAACATTCATTGAACACCGAGGCAGATCTTTGGTTTGCCATGTATAGCTCTTCCAATTCTTCTTTTGTATTTTTTTAAAATAACAAAATAAAGATTCACACATTTGGTTTTTACATGGTTATTAATAACTTTTGAAAGGCAGAAAAAAACCCAAACCGATAAATGTGTATTGTTACTATATCAAGGACATAAAGCCAGTAATTTGGGGGGAAAAATGTTTGTGAACAATGAAGAAAACCCATAAACAACTGTTAAGATTAAGAATGCATTGAGAATACAGGAAGCCCCTGCTTATCTTAAGGGTTAGGGACTGCAGGACAACCTCTCTCTAGCAAATTGCAAAGGGACAAAGGGCAAAGCCAGCTGCTTGGTCATCTCCTTTCCTTTCCCCCATAGCAGTGGCTCCAGGGATTCTGGCAGCTGCCTGGACAGTGTTTTTGAATAGGGCACAAGGGGCTAGAGAATACCCCTCTGCCCCACCACTCAAAACAATTCACTATCTATATTCTGCCCAATGATGCCCTCAGGGTGGTGCTGTGCACACGGATATTATGCATTGAGCTGTCATGGAACCATCACTGTCTCTTGGCTGAAGAAGGTCAGGATCCTGTACACTTTTGGCACCAACATAGTTCTGCAGAATCACTGGCCCATCTGTTGTGCAACAGTAAATTAACCCTTGAAGTAAAAAGCGTGCAAGAGGGGTTTGGAATGATTGCCGCTAGAGACCACAAGTACAATCTCTGACAAAGTGCAACCACTCATAAGTAGTTTTCATGCTAATACAGTGTTTGAACAGGCCAGAGGAAGCAAGCAAGTGCACACTTATCAATAAGTAACTGCATATCAGCTAAAGTTAGCACAGACTAAGGGCCTGAACAGACTGCCAGAAATAATCCAGTTTGAGACCACTGCCCTGGCTGAGTGCTATGGAATCATGGGAACTGTAGCTTATTGTGGTACCAGAGCTCTTTGACAGAGAAGGCTCAATGTCTCAGAAAAAGATTACAATTCCCATGAACCACGACAGTTAAAGTGGTCTCAAGCGGGATTATTTCTGGCAATCTGTTCAGCCCCTAAATTGGGTTTTTATAGAGGAGGAGGCAGAGTCTGATCCTTCATACCTAGGACAGTGTCCACTAGTTTTTGTTGCACTGTCGCTTTGTTTTATCCTCTGATCATACTCATACCAAGAAAATGTGGCTTCTCATTTTTTGGTTGAATTTAGCAGTGAATTTAAGAGATAAACATTAAGATCACGGACACACACCTGGCATAATCAGCATGTGTTTTCCTTCATTTGAATCTATTCATCATAAACCTTGGACTTCTTGAGATGCAAATGTGTTTGCTCACAAACACTCTGCATCTTTTAGATGCCTGCTGAATTTTTGACAATATAATGTTCATGTTAAATCTGAAGATTTGAAAGGAATGCACAAAACAGTAATCTTCCCACCATAAATGTGCACTGTCTTTCTTTCTCACTCTCTTTTTGTTGTTGTTGTTAGATACTTTCTTCACATGTTTTGCCTCTGCGAAGATGTGTTTAACGCTAGAAATACAAATGTCCATGATGATCTGGTACTTGATCTAACTCAGATGGGGGGGTAGTTTGTTGTAGTTCATCTTCCACTGTTTTAATTTTTATCTTTATAAGCTTACTTGCAGGAACATGTATCAGAGTAGCATCTAGAATACAGAGAGAAGAATGCAAGGGGCAAGCTATTAAGCTATGCACAGGGGACTGACTCTTGTGTATTTTCAGCATTTCTCTCTGCTTTTAGAAGGCCTCTCAGCTGTGGTCAATCATTGATCAGAATGTCTAAGGCTTTGTTTAAATGGAACAGAAAATCAATACTTAGCACTGCAAGCTGTATGCCTAGGGCTAGTTGGTGACCAGGCATTTTGCATTTGTTAGTATCGACAAATGTGATAGCAATTCCGTTTTAGCCAAACATGTACCAGGAATCCTCTTGGAATAAAATGGCAGGCAGGGTGTTAAGGTTTCATCCTACTAATGCTAGAATTGTTTCATTAGCTTGATTGTGTGAATTGTAGCCTCGGGCAACAAATCATTGTGGTTATTTTGTTGTTGTTGTTAAATACCAAGTCCAATTTGTATTTAACTTATATAGCCCTATAATAACAGACCACTATTTGCATCTTAAACTTTGTCAACTTAAGAGAGTGCAGTTTGCCCAAGGCAATAAAGGGAAGAGGAAATATCAGGTTAAACCTTGTTTCCTATAGCTGGATTTTTTTCAGAGGAAGTAATTTTAGGGATCTTAACCTAAATTTGATCCTAAGGAAGGAATTCTCTCCCTATATGCTTTGAAAAAGCAACTATAGTACTTGTTAAAAAGCAATAGGAGCAGGCAACCTATGCTGCTAAAAATCTTCCAGCTAGATAGGGATTGTGGAGGAAAAAAGGCTGGGCAACATAAAAAGTTTTTGTGAAAAGAAGAGCTTCTTTGTTTGAGGCTTTTCAGAGCTCATGTGAGCTCTATGAATGGACCTGGGCAATGAACTGTTACCAATTCCTTTTTAAGGAACTAAAGTTGGGTTTGCTTTTGCTGAGTCTGGATGGTGGTAAGCTTTTATCTTCATTGGCTTCAATGTATGTGAGAAATACTACCTAACTGATAGATTGTTTCTGGTAGTTAAAGCCTTTTAGCGATGTCTATCCATTGCTTTAATTCCATTTGCTCATCAGTTTAACCTTAACATTGAGACAGGCAAAGCAGGAATATCAGCTCTTTATTGCTTGGTGAAACATATTTTGGGTTCAGTGCATTTTATCCTGAAATAAATATAGACAAATTTATTTTCCCTCTGCTGTATTTATAAAAATTGGGTAACTGTACATCTATGCGTGTCTGCATGTTAGAACTATTAGATAATATAAATAAATTGTGTCTGATGAATCATGGGCACTTTATCACTCAGTAGAGACAATGGGAAGAAGTGTCTCTTAAGACATGTCTCAAAGTCAATTGCAGAGAATATAGCTCCAGTGCACTACACCAGATGCATGGCAGTCTCTGTAAAGTGTGTGATGAATGCTTAGTTTTTAATCCTCTCTTTTGTAAATGAAACTAATTTGTAACTGTCTTTTGTTTTGCTTTCATGCTGGCATTTTATTTATCTAATTCAATTTATCTTTCCTATTATTAATCTAGCCTGTATATTGATGCTGTCGTTCAAATTTACAGTTGTGTGTTTTTAAATTTGAGTTCTTAGAGAGCCCTTTGGTTCTGCATGGATAGTGTCATCACATGATTTATTCACCAGGTGGCACCAGATTAAGTGACACTTCTGTTCTTATTTAGGGAGGACTATATAGTTCATGTCTAACAAATCCTTAGAACCCAAACCTTCCATGACAAGTTCCTTGGAAGCTTTCTTGGAAGATTATCGCATCAGCTTTAAAAGCATTTTACCTGAGCCAGTTTGAAATTAGAAGCAGGTGGCATCCTGATACTGTCACACACATTTAGCCACCGAAATCACCGCCTGGCTGCAGCCCGGCTCCATCACTGTTCCAAGGGGCACTCCTTGCGCCTCTTTTCAAAGTCTGGAGTTTTCTGGCTTGAAAAAATGGCCATCAGAGCGCCCCTTGGAGCGCCGATGGAGCTGGGCTGCAGCCGGGCGGCAATTTTGGCGGCTAAATGTGTGTGATAGTATCAGGATGCTGCCTGCTTCTAATTTTAAGCTGGATCAGGTAAAGCTGATGCGATGATCTCTTTGTATTGCTCCATGACAGGAAATCATGAAATATCTCCTCATAGTGTAATTTTCTGCAAGGTCATATTTAATAGATAAAATAGGTAGGTGGCTTAATTGTTCTAGCTCCTTGGTAGAATATCTTCTTTTTTTCCATGAGTGCTAGCTTGTTGAAATGTCTTGAATTTTCTTCTATATTCAGTGACTTGTAGTGGTTTGAGTGGTGGGCTATGACTCTGGAGAACAGGGTCCCAGTTCAGCCATGGAAACCCACTGGGTGACCTTGTGCAAGTTACACAATCTTAGCCTCTGCGGATGGCAATGGCAAATCCCCTCTGAAGAAATTTGCCAAGAAAACCCCATGAAAGGTACACCTTAGGGTTGCTGTAAGTCAGAAATGACTTGAAGGTACACAGCAACAAACACTTCACGGATAAATTAATTGCAGTTGATATTCTTTTCTAAAAATATACTTGATTTTTTTTTCAGATGCAGATTTTTAAAAGGAAATTCCTAGAAAGATGTGTAGGAAATTTGTGAAGTAAACATGTAGAGGTTTCTTCCAGTTCCTTAAGAGTCTGGTGTCATACATTTCAGATGGAACAGATTTTTTTTTAAAAAATGTTGCTTTGAATCTGGGCTCTGAGTTACAGAAAACATCGTCGGAGTTGCGTGCTGAAACACTGGAGACATTCTTTCCAAACAAGCACCCTGCTCCCTTTTCACAAGATTCAGAACTTGATTTCTGTGAATATGACATTTATTCACCTAATTTGGGAGCTGTACATCTTACCTGCAGCCCTGACACCCAATGTCCTTGGGAATGTCTCTTCCTGATCCTTATGTCACTTTGTTCCTCCCACATTTTCTTTGTGCCTTTGCACAAGGGGTTCCAGGACTGGCAGCTCTTGAAAGAGCATATCACACAAGGAAGTACTTTTCTGCCTCCCAAAATACAACTCCTTCCTCAGCTTTACAAGTTCACTCTCACTGTTGTTGAGAGAGAGAGCCAACAGAGCTTTTGCTAGCAGCTCACAGTCTGAAAATTACTTGTTCTTCTCTAGCACTACTTCTGATTGACTCCTGAAGGAATTCTCACAAAATCTGAGCAGTGGGTACATAGATACAGAGAAACAGCCTCTACTTTCTCCTTAATACTGATTTACAACTTTGGAATTCCAAGGCCTGTGACATATATCTGTGCCCCCTCAGAGTTCATCTATTTGTGAACTCAAACTTCCCACTCTCCCCAAAACACCAGACCAAACAAAAAGACCCTTGGCCTTATCAGTTACACATTTCTGAAAGAGACAAGCCTAGCATATCTTTCTAGGGAGGGCATTCCACAAATTTGTTGCTACATTTGAGAAGTTCCTCTACCTACTTTGAATCAGATGGCAAAATCACACAGAAAAGGGCCCCGCTAATGTTAAAAAGAGTATATGCAGCACACATATGGAAGAAGGTGACCAAGGTCCCAAAAAAAGTTCAAGGATTATTAGTTAAAATCCTAGGAAAATTGTGAGTACAAGCCATTTCCAGGAAAGGATGATAATATCTGGCTATTTTTAATCTTTCAAAATATTTATGCATTTCCTTAATATAAAGGGTGGGATAGAGCATTCAGTGCTCTCCATAGCTCTTCTGACCCTTACTGTTCTCGTTCAGGTCCTTGAATATGAAAGCAAAGCTTTCAGACACAGCTCTGGATTACCTCTACACAGCTGCCCTTTACTCTATAAAAGTTGTTCTTCCAACTCAACTGTCAGTTTACATTCCCTCAATTTTTATGTGTTCTATTATTGAAAGAACATGCCCCTTGAACATCTCTGGTCATTTGATGGCAGTGTAACAAGCAAGGCTATGATGCTTGCATCTCTTGATCATCATACTTTGCCTCTTCAGCTGGGAAAAGGTTATTGGAAATGCCTTAGGCAGTAGCTTCTGTTTCTTTCCCCAGGATAAACATTGAACACTCCTGTAAAATGTTGTGTGTGTGCTGTTGTTGTTGTTTTTTTAAATGCCATGGAAATTTTCAAATTCATTTGTTGGAACTGGAGGATATCTATTCTTGGGGAGGGATTTTAGCTGAGTTGCAGACCACAAGTTTTGCATACATGGGGTTCCAAGTGCACTTCTTGGCTTTACAGGTGGGACTGGAGTTTGTAAGAAATCCCAGAGAGCTGATGCCTGCCAGTGTCAACAATACTGTGGTAGATGAACCAGTAGTCTGATTCAGCATAAGGCAACTGTTTGTGTTCCTAAGAATAATGCTTAGCACTGTGTAGTGCTTTCTAAGAGCTTAAAATGCTCCTGAATGTTAACAGAAATCTTTCACACAGCCTCATAAGTTTGGCCTATGTTCTTACATACACATTGCAAGGTGAGGAGACTGAGGCGGAAATAGTTGTGACTTGCTACAATGTGCCTAGTCTGTTGTAGCTGATGTGACATTTGTTGGAGCAATGATTTTTTTAGCTCACTAGGGTTGCCATTTTCACATTGCCAAAGAAGTTAAAAATGCACCACCAAAGAGGACAAATTCTTTGCATAACATTTGCATGTGCTAATTAAAATGTTTAAGATGCAAATTTAGATATAATTTCATAATTTAAGTAGAAATATACCATATTGCACCATCATGGGGAAGACTATATACCAGCTCAGTTGGCTGCCCGCCTGTTAACTGATGGTCAACTTCTACCCTGCCTCTCCCTCCTTATTATTCTCTATTTTTAAACTGGACTTGAATGGAATGAGCCTTTTACATAGAGAACACCTTCAAGTAGAAGATATCCTCTCTAATGTTCACCATTTGTATTCTTTCCTGCCACACTACACCTGCTGTCTGTTTGTGGGAATCACTGTATTGGTTGCTGTTGTGTGTCAGCATAAGCAGAGAAAAGGCATGATTAACAGAGAAGGGATTCCGATTACATTAGAGCCCTTCTAGAGTTGCCTTTCCTGCCTAGGATGTAGTGACTTAGCCCAGCATTCTGCCTCTGGAGTGTTTTTGCTAAACTGGGTAGTTGCTAATTGGAATGGGAACTCCTCAGGGCAGTTCTCTGAGGAAATGAGCCACACCTGATTAACGAATTGACTTAAAAAGCTTGACTATAGTATGGAGGCCAGTAGAGAAGTGTGCATTTGGTTGCCCTTTCTCTCTCATAAAGTTATAAAAGGGTTATAGAATCATAGAGCTAAAAAGGGCTTCATGAACAATCTACTCCAAATCCCAGCAGAGTGCAGGATCTCCAGCTAAAGCATCCCAAACAGGTAGCTGTTCACCCACTTTTTGAAGATATCTGGAAAAGGAGACCCTACCACCTCTCTAGGCAATTAGTTCCATTGCCAAATCACTCTTACTGTCAAGACATTCCTTCTAATGTTCAATCAAAATCTACTCTCCTGTAACTTCAAACCATTAGTACTGGTCCTACTCCATGGGGCAGCAAAGAACAGGCCTGCTCCCTCCACTCTCTGACAGCCCATGAAGATTGTCATGTCACCCCTCAGTCTTCTCTTCACTAAGCTGAACATGCCCAGTTCCTTCAATCTTTTCCTATATATTTTGTTCTCCATATCTGTTAGCATCCTTGATGCTTTTCTCTGAACCTACTCCAGTGCTGAAGAGTAATGGCCCTAGGATAGGACTCAGAGGCACTCCACTCGATACTTCCTTCCAGTAAAGTGCAGTCTTTGAGTATGATTTTCTAACCAGTTATGGATCCATCTGACAGTGGTCCCATCTATTCCACATTTAGGGCCGTTGCAGACCAGCCCAAAGGGCCAGCCTGGAGGTAGAATTGGGGCGGGGCAGCTGCATGCCGGTCGCCCCAACCCCACCCCGACACTGTCCTGATGCCACATGGCCGTACGCATGGCGTGCGGCATCAGGACACCCTTCTGGCGCAGCATGCAGACATGCTTCATTAAAAAGGCATGAAAGAGCCGTGGCGCCGGCTCTTAGGATGGCCTTTTGCCTCCCCTAAAGGAGTGGCATTTTCGCATGCCTAGTCATGGGATTCCACCCAGTAATTTCCTGAACTTGTTAAAATCAGCTTTCCTGAAATCCAAGGTCCCTGTTTCAATATATTCCTCTTTGCCCTGTCCCACAGTTGCAAATTCTAGCATTACATGGTCTCTTTCCAAAGTCAGGATAAAACTCTTTAAAGTAATTCTACTGATGTGCCTGCCAAATATGAACATTCTTGGGATTCCAGCTTTGGAACAGCTTAGTGGTGATAGACAACACCTCTAAGCTTTATTTAATATCAGTAATGCAGTTATAGCACTGAGCCGTTAGATGGTGGTATTTTGTAACTATCATTTTCAGTCTGGGTTTAAGCCAAATGTGTGGTAGATCTGTCATGCTCTTAAATAATTGAGCCTGTTCCAGTGTGTTCATGTAATGCTGTTTGACCATAGTTCTTATGCGCAGAATCTATATAATAAATTGAGACTGGGACTTTATTGTTTTGGGTTTTGTTTTTTTTTAGTTGAGAAGACTATACCACTTTGAAAAGTTCATAGAGCAGGCAAAAGGGAGATAAAATTTACTGCTTCTTTTTCAGCTGAGAGAAGTGTGCAGTCTCAATGATTTACTTGTTTACTGGCCCTGCATGTCTCCTGTATTATCCTTCACATAAATGGTCAATATTGTACAATGAAAATTACACTGTGGTTACAAAATTCCTGGTAGTTTATTGTTTATAAGCTGAAAACCTTAAAGAAGTGTTAAATTAATGTTCATACGGGGCTCAGAAGCAGTGTGTGATAATGGTTAAAGTTCTGTGCAGGGATCAAAAGACCCAGGTTCAAACTCCTGCAGAACCATGAAGTTTACTGGATGATATACTCTTTCACTCTGACCTATTTCACAGGGTTGTTGTGAGAACTAAAGAGGGGGGAGAGAAGGACCATGCACACTGCCTCAAGTTCATCAGGAGGGAAAACAGGATAGAAATTTAGTATTTAAATACATGAATGTTCTTACTGAAGGCTGGAAATTTGTACACAAAGTGTTCAGACATGCAGTCTGTGTTCTAACCTTAGTCAGAAATCTTACACCATTTTTTCAATGGTAATTTTCATAGGAATATTATTATTTTCTTTGATTAAAACCTACTTGTATGAATATAAAAACTCCATATCAACTCACAACTTTTCTTTTCTGCAAACATCCCCCACCCTCTGTACACTTCCCCATTGGCCATGAATTGTTTGTGATCTCCTCTTGCCAGGTTACTTGGGTCCTGGTATAGTGGTAGCCATTATCCCCAGTTTGTGAATAGGTACCAGTGCCCAGCATCCCAAGGAGCCTTCTTATATGAAGAAGAGGCTATCAAGAGCTATCCTATATGATAAGATTATTTGTGCATTTGTGCCAAACTGTTTACTCTAATTGGTAGGAGGCCTCTGGTTTCTGTTAGAGCTATTATTCCACCTGAATAGTGATACTAGAGAGATGGAAACCATTTCTTTTTACATTTCAAGGCTGACCTGGATGAAACAGTCAGGAGTCAAGGCATATCTTAATTTTGCTGGTGCTTTTTCTAGCTCCCTTCCAACCTATCACTTAGTGTTTAACATAAATTCCCAGTCAAGAGGCTGATATCTATTTGCTATTTTTCATGATGCCAGGTATTTCACAATAGACCAGCTGGATCCTCGACATTTGTTTGGAAATCCATTACCTGCCCTGTCTCCGAATATGTGCTTTTCAGTTGAGCAATCCAGAATAATGGATAGTCACTGCATTTTGGCAGGTTGTTACAGAATCAGTTCCAGAATAGGTGGTCTTGTTCAATGAATAAATTTGCTCAGAACATGCCCACTCTTAATCTCTGTTTTGGCTATAATACACTCTGACACTTCCTTTTGAGTAGTTTTATTTGATGTTACTTCCTTGACTTTACTCTGGACACATTTTGAATTCACTTCTACATACTTAGATAGCAGGGTAACTTCCTTGTTTGCAAAGTGTTAATTAAACTTGTTTTCTTGATATCACAGGAAATCCAGATTTGTAACAATTCTTAGCATATCCAAGTGAAGAAAAGGAGGAGGTGGGGGCTGTTGTGTGGTTATTCTGACAAACATTTCTTTGTGATATGGCTGTCTTCTTCACTCAGGCTCTACCCTCCTGGTACAATAGCTTAGCATCTGCCAGGCATGGTGAGATCCCATGAAATGAAGACGAGACCAGAATGCTATCTAAGCTAACATTGAACAATCTATCAAACAGATGCTGCTGGAACATACTGCAGGATTGTTACCTCCCCCTCCCTTTATATGCTGCTACTTACAACATTAATAAATAACCAAAATTGTAGCTTCTAAAAAACAAACAAAATAACACCCATAGATGTTTAGCACACAGATTATGAGAAAATATTTAAAAGTCTAGGTGGTTTGTCAGCAGTTGAGACCACTAGCAATAATTCTATATTTCATATTGCTCAACTCTTTCTTTATTATGTCTTGTAAATTACACTATTTTGTTCCCAGTTTTTATGTTGCTCAACTCTTCTTGTTTTTTATTATGCACTGTAAATTGTGTCTGTTTTTTGCATTCTCTGTCTGTGTACTTTTGAGTATTTTGCCAGTCTGTGGTGATTCTCCAGTCGGCCATTCCCAATGCTGTCAGGTATTTATTAAAAGATGGAAAGAAGTTGATTATTTTACTAGTGTTACATTGTCTTAAAAATGGACTGGATTGGACTATTTTAAATTGTTTTAAGAGATTTTACATTGTTGGATTTTGATTGATAAACAATTTAATATACTTTAGCCTTTTAAAATTATTGTTATTATTATTTTAAACTGATGTTATGTAAGCCACCCTGACATCTTCAAATACAGGATAGGGTATAATTTTTAAAAAATAAATAAATAAATGATTCAGGTGAATTACTAACATTAGCAGAAACAAACAAATGATAAATTACTCACTGCAGAGAAGTTCACTGAATTGGTCCTGTGAGGGGAAAGACTGTGTTTGCATTAGATCCAATTACTTGAGGAAAACTCTGTTGCACCCATTTCACACATGCTGCATCTTCATCACTCAGTGATTCTCAATAGAGTGTTTGAACTGAAGTTGAAATTATGTAAGTTATGCATGAGAAACTCTTTGTTCTGTTTGATCTCTGATGGCCATTTCACATAGTAGTGGTGTGCCATTTGGGCTAGATCTGAGTGGTGAAGCCTTCCAGTTTTTGTGTGTGTGTACCTTCAAGTCATTTCTGACTCATGGTGACCCTAAGGTAACCATATCATGGGGTATTCTTGGCAGAAGTTGTTATTGTGGGGTTGCCTTTGCCCTTCTCTGAGGCTAAGACAGTGTGACTTGCCCACGGTCACCCAGTGGGTTACCGTGGCTAAGCAGAAATGTGAACCCTGGTCTCCGAGTGTCCTAGTCCAATACTCAAAACCCCATATCATGATGTTTCTGTAGTGACCTTCCAGGCCTCTACAGCCCACACAACGCTCGTTCTTTCCTTTCCTTTCTTCTCCTTTAATCAAAAATACCATCAATAGTCCACTGGACAACACAGAACCCAGAAACATTCTAGGGAAATATTGATAGTGACCAGCTGGAGCCTCAGGAAACAGCTGGAGCTTTAGCAAAGAACAGTGCTTCACAACCTTCCTGGTCAGATGTTCTGTAATTTGTTTTTTGAAAGGAAAGAAGAAGAAACCCCTTCCAACTATCTGATAAGTAGGTTGGGGGTAGGGGGCAAGACCAGAGAATCTGACAGCAGGAAAAGCAGTGGTAATGCTAGACTGGGACAAAGCCTTGTGGGGAATGGCTCTAAGGCTCTCATGTGCTGATATCAATAAGAGTACTGCCAGGAAGAACAGTGGGACCAAAACAGGTAAACACTGTGGCTCTCCTTGTGTCTTCGTTGTCCGCAATCTGCCATGTGCTGTTTGGGTTTCTAGAGTGCTCTAGGGTTCCAGAGTAGGCTGGAGTTCCAGAGTCCTATCCAGGACTCCCTCAAATATGGTGGGAGCAATGGTTTCATCTGTACAAATCACCAGCTGATGTGTTGATGTCTTGAAAAGATTGAGATGCATAATAAATTAGCCTTTGAAAACTGCTGATATTTTTGCATGGCCTGCAAAGCATATTTATTTGTTTCAAGTATGTATATCTTTTCTTCTTAGAAGCCAGGATGACTAAACCAGGATGTTGTACTTTGGTCATTTAATGAGAAGACATGACTCTTCTGCCTTACCAAACATTATTGTCCTTTCTAGTAAGGTAGAACACAGCAGGAAAAGAGGAAGGCCACATCCCAGATAGATAGACTCAAGCAAGCAAGCCATGGCCCTGAATCTGGAAAACCTGAGCAGGGCAGTGGAAGACAGGGTGATCCATGAGTTAAAGTCAACTTGATGGCAATTAACAACAAATTTATATCCTGCCTATTCCTGTAAAAGTTCAGTGAAGCTAACTACAAGTATTAAACAATACAGTACAAAAACTACTGGGTAATAGTCCCTCCTGATGTCAAGGATGATGACATTTAATGTAAGATTCCAGACATGGTTACAAAGATCTGGCTGATTATTCTGAGTGAATGTGTTCAATGTAGCTTTTCTTGCTGTTCCAGGCTGCTGCTTCTTTTTAACTGAAAGCAATGATACATTACCTCCCCTAATCCTTTTGAGGTGTTTCTCCCCAGGTCAAGTAGTTTTGATCTTCTGTATGTGCTTTCTGATCCTTCTCATAACAGTATTCAGAATGTTTGTACATTTTCATTGTTAACCACAAGAGATCCACCCTCTGCACAAGAGGGGTGCAGAGTTTGTATTTCGTTTATACTGTAAAACTGTGTTGCAAGTTAGCAAGGAAGTTCATGGAGAGAAAGTGCAGCAATTTGCTTGGTTAGAATCAGGGCTCAGCTAGCCTGTGTTCAGTTAAGGACTGCTGGAAGTAACACAATCTTCCACATACTGCCTGGAGCTGACCTGAGGATAACCTAGGGAAACCTGAGACCGTCGAAATAAAGTCTTATCCATATAATCAGCACATTTTACCCTTTGCATAGTCAGAACAAAGTGAAATCTGAGCTGGATGAATCCTAAGTCTCTCTCTCATAGTAACGTTCTTCATGTTGGTCTCCCACTTTCATGACAGAGGCATCCTTCATGGTTTCCTCTCTCACTGGGATACAGAGAGCTGGTAGGGAACTTGAAATGAAACTGTTCAGAACAAAGCAAAATTCAGTACATAAGGAAAGGGTGGAGGGAGATGCCAAGGAAGCCTATTTCCCAACAGAGATGCAACTATGAAGCAGACCTAACCTAAGCAACCGTTAGGCACTACCTGTTGATAAGATGGTGATCACAGGAAGACTTTTCCAGTGGATGGCAAATTTCAGGAAGGCTGATCATGTATGGAAGGAGATATCCTTGCAGATTTGCTGGGCTCCAGGCTTTAAAGGTGACATCCTGCATTTTAAACTGGGCCTGGGAAAGTATGAGCAGCTGGTACACATAAGCAAATTTGGTATAATACATTCTCTGTGGCCAGCTTTTGATAGGAGACTTCAGAAAGAAACACAGATGGTATGCCCAAAATAGTGTGTACAGACCCTGTCTTTGCACCCTTTCCAAGCAGACTGCTGAACATAGGGACAGCATGAGAGAGTCCTTGTCTACCAAATACCACAAGTGTTGTTGTTTTTTGTATCAGTAGCCCAAAGGTCTTTTTTTCTAATATTGCAAGTAGCAAAGAACATTTTTAAATAATTTCTTTAAACTGGAGCTGGGGGGCTGGGTGTAGTTCACTACTGACATGGTAATGGATGGTCACTGTACTTGCCCACCTTCTTTTATACCTGACACTTTATTTGGGCTTGCTGATTCTGCTATGGTTCACCAAAATATCTGAGCAGGCAGAATTATTATTATTATTAGACTGTGCTTTATGTTTGGACCAATCAGTTACCCATGGCATTTGGTTTAGAAGGCAAAATAGGCTGATCTTAGTAACCAGCTGCTTCAGGCTATTAGTTGTTGTTGTTTTTATGGAGGGAGATTGCCCTTACAAAATGGCATTCACTTGCACTTTTACTAGCTCTGCCAAACTTTTGCATACCCAAATTATGCTGTGCTAAATGAGGCATTTGATCCTTGTGGTTCAAGATTTTGCTCTGAAGATTTGCAAGGGTGAAAAACAGCAGTAAGTTAATGGTAGATGGAAATGGTAGGTTACCCAATGGCCCCTTATTTTAATGCTACTCAAAATGGTGTTCTGTGGACCAGGGATGGTTCACTAGTCATCAGCTGCCTGCCCCTGGAGAGATTCTGGACAAAGCAGAAACAATTGTAATCATTAGGTATTGATTCCTGGTATATTCAGAGAGAAAAATGCTAGTTCTCCACATCAGATAGGTTAACAAGCACTGCTTTACATGAACTCAAAGTGAGACTTGAGTATGAGCTTTTCAGAAGGCTTTTTTAAGTAGTCTTGTCCTGGCTGGGGCCAACTTTGATACCAACTATCTGGTCAGCTATATAGAGAGTTCAAGAATTATTTATTCCTGAATGAAAGCTATTATGGATATATCCATTTCCTGTGAGGATGAGAGGCCCAGCCAGTTGCTTGAGAGAATTTATCCAACCCTGGTGTTTCCTCATTGGTTGTATGAATAGCAATGATACTGTTCTTTTTGACATTTCTCTTTCAATGAAATTACTCAAGAGTGTCTATTGTTTATTTTAATTTCATAGTTATTTTCTTTTATATTGTGTTTTTTTTAAAAAAATGTTTCTTTGTTCTAGAATAAGAATTTGTAATCTGATGCGTATAGCACTTAGCAGAGACTAATTCATTCAGTCTGCAATCTTGATCTTGAAACTGGATCTAAAATGCAAACCTCATGGCCATGCTATGAGGTTCAATTTCTATCCTTTTTTTTTTTTTTGTCCCTCCATCCTATATTTTATATCTGACTTGCTCAGTGTTTTCTGACACTTTGTTTCATTCTAATAAATATTGGCCAGCTGTGTGGATTTTTTGAATTTCATTTTGGGTTTTTTTTAAAAACGTATCCCTGACAATCTGTGAATGACTACATATATAACATAGTTTGCTACCCATGCAATTGTAATAGACATACAGGATTGTGCAAGTAACCTCACAGTTTTGTGTGATTCAAAAAACTATACCAACAGAAGTGAATGGATGGTGGTGGTTATCTCATTTGTATTTCACTTAACATTATTATTAAAACTTCTGTGGATTGCTTTCTTTTATAAAAACAAACAAAACACCCTACAGCTTTGGCCCGGGATTGTTGTTTTCAAACAAAATTCTGTGCATCTCAGGGTGTTTTTAGAAAGATGGTTCCTATCAGTAGTGATCAAAAGATGCTGCACAGTCATTCAGCTTTTTCCCTTTTAATAGATATTTTATATAGAAGGAAAACACATGAGGGTTACAAGTGGGAAATGATAACATCTCTTCCCCCCCCCCCCCCCCCCCGGTAAGTCTGAAGCAGGGCAATTACACAAATCTGTACCTAGAAGTATGGGGAAAGCCAGTGTGGTGTAGTAGTTTGAGTGCTGGACTTCAACTCTGAAGACCAGGGTTCAAAATCTCTACTCAGCCACAGAAACCCACTGGCAACCTTGGGCACGTCAGCCTCAAAGGAAGGCAGAGGCAAACCTCGACTCAACAAATCTTGCCAAAAAAATCCTGTGATAGGTTTGCCTTAGAGTTGACATAAGTGAGAAATGACTTGCAGGAACACAACTACAGCAACAATCTGAAAGTAGGGAGCCCTGGTGGCACAGTGGTTAAATGCTAGTATTGAGCCATTCACAGCTACAAGGTTGTGAGTTCAATCCCAGGGACTCCAAGGTCCACTCAGCCTTGCATCCTTCTGAGGTCACTTAAATGAGTACTGAGCTTGTTGGGGGCAATTGGCTTACACATTGTAAACCACTTAGGGAATATTTAAGTGCACTGATAAGTGGTATAGAAATGTACTTGCTATTGCTATTGCTTGCTAAAAGTACATTCTCTCCCCCCCCCCCATTTCTAATTTAAAGAAACAAAAACTAACCCACCAGCAGTCTCTTTATGAAAGGAATGCCCAACAACCCTTTGCTTTATTATACTTTTATCTATAGTGTTATGGGGAGGAGGGAAAAGATAGAGTGAATACGCATTTGCTCTTAGGAAACCTTGATAAAATACAGATTTTGAACTTTCCTTAACAGCTAGGTCTCTTCCCACTCCAATTTAACAGGTTTTAAGGGTAAGTGATTGTATGTTCTTTTCTCACCAAGGAAAAGAACATACTTTTAAAATCACACTTGTTCTTGATGTCTGGTAATGATACCACACAGTATGCCTAACCTGACATCAAGCAGAGCAGAGAGATAGGTTTCCTGCTGCCGGAGGCAAGTGATGTTAGTGGCACTGTTCATGCATGTTTTGCAAGAGCATCTCAAGAAATTGATTACATACTGTTATCTCTTTAGGGTTAAGCAGGTCAGTGTCTGCCCAATCCATGGTAGAAAAAAGGAACAGTCTAAATAACTAGAGAGAAGGTAGTGGCTATTACTTAAACATCATGAGTCAGAAAAATCATAGAGAGATTGCTATTAGCAAAATGACTTGGCTAAAGTATAGTGTAGTGTATTACTCTATAGTGAAGGTTTATTACAATATAATCATGAAACTAAGAGGAACTGAAAAGTCATTATGTCTGACCTAATTTGAAAGGATTGCTTATTATTTTTATTTTTTCCAGCAGTGTATTTCCTGCTTATCCCCTTTCTACTCTAAATTTTAAAATTACAATATTCGACTTTAAAAAGAGAGAAGGCTGGGGGCTGGCAGTGGGAAGGAAGTACACAATTATGTTAGTAAACCTTGGGCCTTCTAACAATACATTGTCATAGGGTTCAGTAAATTCTTTCCATATTCTTGAAGGTGTTTTGGGAGTCTCCCCTCAAACCAAATGATGTAGATTTCAGCCATGTCTAAGCATCTTTGTACTGTTGTTGATTTAAATGAGGAAAAGTTGAGTGCATAAAAAAAGAAAGAAAACAACAACAACAAAATCTCACAAGGGCAGTTGGTGTTGCCCTGTATGTTGTATCCATACTAACCAGTATGAGTGGAGAACTGGGTTGGCATAAACTTTTGTGAGCTTATTAACAAGACTGAATATAATATCTAGACTGGAGCTCCTTGTGAGACACTGGATGATTAAACAGTATAGGCAATGGAAATGTCAGGACTGCTATATACTAAATTACTATGTAAATCTTGGGTCTTGCTCTTCCTGTGATGTTTATGCTGTTACTTTATTCCTTTGAGTCCAAAGTGCTCATTAATATCCTTCTGTTGGTGCCTCTCCAGGGACATGATTGAGAATATGCATGTTTCTTTTGTTATCCTAGCACCTGAATCTGTGTTCTTTCTTTTTGCAGCTCCCATAACAAGCTGCACATCTCTATCTCTTTCTTGGACACAATATATATTCATAATCTAAGGTACAGTCTATACTTCTCTTGTGCTTTTAGCACTGTTACATGACCGAACTACAGAGCTGGATTAGGAATCATATGACCCTCTGATGTTGTTGGACCACAACTTCCAGCCAGCATAGCCAATTGTGAGAAATGCTGGGAGTTGCAATTCAACATCTGGAGCAGGGGTCCCTGGACTTTTTCATCCGTGCATCCGCACGACTCGGCCATCATTTTGTTTGCCAAAATGGTGCCTGGAGATGTGCGCATGAGTGCGCGATGCCAGGCGCATGCAGGCAACTCCTGACGCCATTTTGGAATACAAAATGGCGTCCGGCAGTGCGCACGGGCGGAGGCGGCGGCGGAAGGAGGCCTTGCGGGCTGGTAAGAAGGCCTCAACAGGCTGGGTCCAGCCCGTGGGCCATAGTTTGGAGACCCCTGATCTGGAGGATCACAAGATCCTCATCTTCATCTAGGGAAAGTTTGGATAATGAGAACTGTGACCCAAAGGCAGTAGTGTGTGTATTAATGTGAGTTCAGAAAATGTAACTATTGTATCATAGTGGCTTAAAATTTGAGCCACACACCAGGAACTCCCCAGTCTGAATCTTGCCTCTACTCTAAATTCTTAGGCGAGTTTAGGCTGGGATAGGCATCACTAGTTAGACTGGGGGCTATGTCTTCAGAGCCACAGCAATTGTGATAATTGCATACTCAGAGGCCAAATTTTTGCAGGTCCCGCCAGGCCTGGAAATTGCAAAAAAGTCAAAAATAGAAGGTGCATGATGTCCCCTTCCAGTTTTAATGAGGAGGGGGGAGTTAAAAACCCTTCTCTCCAATGCAAAAGCCATCACTCTTAGAGGCATCCAGGTGTGGAAAAGTGTATTGGGCGGGGGGGGGGGGATTTTGTGTTGAGGATATTGGGTTGGGATATGCAGTCAATGGACTACACATTGTTTATTCCTTTCTCAAACTTTTCAGGCCTTTCTCTCTTTGCTTCAGTTTCCCATCTACCATAAAGGGTTATTGTGAAGCACTTTGAATGCTTGGAAGTGTTATACAGATATTAGGTAGTATTAATAATAACTGTGTCAGAGACTCATCAATTTGGCTATTAGACTTATATAAAATGAGCTGTTTTGGCATTATGGTCTGGTTGCACAGTGTGCAAGTTGTCCCAGAGTTTGAATATTAGTCTGACTATTTGGTGGTTTATGAGCTCAGTAAACAGGATATGAGGTAAGTTATACCAGCCATAAAGCTCCTGTTCATCAGTTACCTTTTCTCAATTGATTCTTGAACAAATTCTGCCCATTTATTGAACAAACCCTGACCAACCAGAAGAACTAGAAACCAGTTCTATTATAATATTACAGAATCTATAGCTGACACCATATATTTGATATATATATTCCACCTAAAATTGAAACTGGTATTATAAGTGCCTGATCTGTGTAAGATCAAGAAGAATACCTTTACCATTCAGCTTGCCATAACAGAAGCTCATACTGACTGGGCAGCTCTTATGTTGTCCAGGATAAGCATATATATAATGTTGTAACTCCATCACTCCTGCTTTTGCTCAAGCTATGAACTATTGCAAAGTTGAAGTGCTGCTTATTCAAACACATTTGAAAGTGAAGCTGAATGATAATTTAGGGCCAGCATTTGTTCTCAAGCACATCAGTGTGCTTGAGAGTAGAATGCAACCCATCAGCTTCTGTCTGACTAAAAGGTAGAATATATGCCAGACAGCACTTACAGCAAAAATCAATACAAATGAAAAAGCAGGATTATTAGTAGCAGCTCAGCTGGAAGGGGGGGGGACCCTTCACAAAGAAATATCTCTGGCATAATTATACAACTGGGCACTACAGTTCTGTGATCTCAAAGAATGCATCTACCTCTTGGTCTCCAAGTGAAATTAATTATTGCTCAAAATAATCTATTCATCAAATACTTTTCTGAGAAGATAGAAAAGGACAAAAACTGGGTGGGAGCATCAAAGAAAGGCAATGGCCTAACAGATTCCACAAGGCAAAGAACAAAGAACATCTGAACAGTTAGCTTACATGTAGCAGCTTATTTAATTCAAGCAAAATTGTTAAAGGCATGATCCAAAGAAGTAATTTAAACAGAGACTGCATGCACAGTCTCAGCATCCTTTCTCAGTTTCTATAAAGTGGCTCCAATTCTCACAAATTATTGCCCTTTTGGATGTATAAGTGAGATGTTCTAGCTTACACTGGCTATACAGTTGGCTCTCCATATTCATGGATTCTACATCCATGGATTCAACTGTCTATGACTTGAAAAAAAATTAATTCTAAAAAGCAAACCTTGATTTCTCCATTTTTATAAGGGACACCATTTTACTTTGGCATTGGCAATGGGACTTGATCATCCACAGATTTTGGTATCCACAAAGGATCCAGGAACCAAACTCCAGCAGATACCAAGGGCCCACTGTATATCCTATTTTACAGAGGAGAGTCATTCAGTTCAATCCTAGTTTAAAAATAAAGAGGCTGGTGGCTTCCATATAAGGGATGGTGAATCTGCTCTGTGTTTTAGCCTCAGTTTGGAGCTATCAGAGGTGCTGAACCCAGCTTCAAACTAAGTTTAACACCTTGGATAGCTGCTTTACTCCTGATTAAAATCCAGTACAGATTCAAAGCCAGCTCTGGAGACCATAAACCCACTGGGTTACCTTGGGCAAGTCACACTCTGAGCCTCAGAGGAAGGCAAAAGAAAACCCCTTCTGAATAAATCTTGCCAAGAAATCTCCATTATAGGTTTTCCTTAGAGTTACCATAGATCAGAAATGACTTGAAGGCATGCAACAGCAGCCTCAAAAACTGCTGACATGGGAGCCAGCAGTCGCCATGAATAAAAGACTAAGCAAAGCCCTTGAATCTGCCCATCCACAGTTAACATCTGGATATAAGGCTCAGCATCGACGTTTTTCACCAGATCACTTTCTTACTCTCTCTGGTGTCATATGCATTGCTATTTAAATTATTGTTATTATTTCCGAATTAGCATATGTAATTTTGTACAAATCTGTATCCTCTTTCTTTTTTTCTTTCTTTTTTTCCCTTTTTTTGGCAGTGTATAAGTGGTCATCCTGCTCTAGCTTCAGGAAGCCTTAATTAACTGACTTCTCTGCCAAAGAATCTCTCTATGTTTGCACACTTAGTTGACTTGGCATGCTGACTAGGCCCTTTCCTAGTGCTCCCCAAATGTGTTGGACTATAGCTCACATTATATGCACGTGAAGATTGTGGAAGTTGTAGTATAACATAATTGAATAGCCAGATTGTGAGAAGCTGCTGTAGGGTCTCATCATTGCTTAGTGTGAACAGACAACAATTCATGGATAACAGCTAACTGAAGCTGTGAACAGCAGGTAAAAATTAGTAGTGATAAGCTATCAAGTTTTCAGGGAAGAGTGTCTACTATTACTGATCTTTTCAATGAGAAACCCCTGATAAGTTCAGTAGGAAACTTTGTGGTTCTTGAGAAGTTTGTGTGGAAAACATTGCTAGATCAAAATCTGCCAAAATGACACTCTGCTATTTCTCTGATAGTTTTAAATTTTTCTGTTTCATTCACTTTTATCTTAGATTTTATGGTCTTTATAGTGTGATTTGTTGCATTCAGGGTTCTGAGTCTTGTTTCTGTGGTCTTTTATTTTTGCATCTCATTTGTTGTTAACCATTTGAAGAATTTATCTGCCATCCAATGAGACTTTTCCTTCTTTCTAGCTAGAGACAGTGTCTTTTGCGTTCTTTCATGATAATGTTTCTGGTTTTGTTCCAGAGCTTTTCTGGTTTCTAATCAATTAGGCTCACTAGTGCAAATCTATTATTTATAAGGTCTTTAAATTCTACAGGAGTGTTCTTCAAGTTGTCTTTTGGCACAAGAATTGATTTAGTGTATTTTAGAATACTTCTTTAGCTTTAGTCTAATTTTAGTATTAGTAATTCATGGTCTGTGCCACAGTCAAATCCTGGTCTTGTTTTGGCAGAATGAATGGAGCTTTTCTGTCTTATGCTTCCAATGATATAATTCATTTCTGTATTAGTCATCTGGTGACATGCACATGTACAGTTGTCTCTTTGATTGCCTGAACAATGTATTTGCAATGAACAAACTGGTGGCCTCACAATATCGCTCTCCTCCTTCATTTCTAAATTCTGCTACAATGTTTGTTTCTGCTCTGTTTCCTATTTTTACATTCCAATCACCTATGATTACCAACATGTCCTATTGTGATATATGATCAATTTTCTTCTGAACACCTTTATAGAATTTTTCACTTTCTCCTTGATCTCACTCTGGGATGAGGGCATAAACTTGGATCACAGTTATACTGATAGCTTTTCCCTATAGTCTCTTTGCTATTATTTTGTCAGACTTTGCATTGTATCCCCTGGCTACTTTTACTACATCTCTTTTGCTACATCTCTCACTATTAATCCAACCCCATTTCTTTGATTTTCATTTCCAGAGTAAAACTCTGTGTAATTAACTGATTAAAAAATGTCCCATTCCTGTCTACTTCAGCTTGCTCATGCCAAATATGTCTACGTCTATATGTTCCATTGTTTGTTCTATCATTTCCAACTTTCCTTGATTCATGCTTCTCACATTTCATGTTCCTACTACATACATTGCACACCTTCAGATTTTTATTTCACCTCTGAGTGTGTCAGCAGCTGAATGTCCTTTTGACTTGAGTCCAGTTGTGTTATTAAAGACAGTATTATTCATACTTGTCCTCTGTCTTTCCCAGTAGCTGTTTGAGTGCCATCTGGCACTGTTTCTTATTTAATTTTGGATTGTCTCATCATAGGGTTTTCAATGTAAAAGTCTTCAAGAGTGGTTTACTATTGCCACCTTCTGCACATTAGTAGCTCCATTAGAGTTAGCTGTGGTGCAACTGCCTTTGTCTCAGAGATATTCTTTGTTGGTGTCTCTCTCATACACACCAATTACTTCTGTAGCCCAGTAGCTGCTTGGCACATTTAGCCTGCCTCCTGAGCAAAGCCTGTACAATGTGAGAGGCCCTACCAACAGCAATGCTACCAGCAACATAGCCTCCTGCTTCACAGGAGCACACAGTCCCATCACTATAGAAATTTAGTGCCAAAATGGGGTTATACCTCTCACATGTCATTATATGGGGCATATAATGGTCATATTTATTCCATATCACATATATTATGTATACCTACCATCTGATAAAGTGGATTCTAGTCCAAAGAAGCTGATCCCTCCTGAAATTTGTTAGTGTTTAAGGTGTCCCAAACCTCAGGCCCTTGGGAGATTAGGATTTGGGTGCTGGTGCAAGATTTCCTAAATTTCTATCATAAGCATTACTTAAATTCCTACTATATAGTATTAATATTAATTTGTGTGTTGCATGTACTTTGTCCTATTGATGTCCACCATCTTGGAACTTACAAGTTGTATATAAATGTAAATAAAGAAAATATCATATCATTACCATATTGATTGCCATCATTTTGTTCACCTGTTCATCTTTGCACTAGATTTTGGTACTCACAAGTAGACTGGTGGAAATATATAACTGTAATAGTACCAATTCAATTTGTAAGTAGTTCTCGTATTACTGAGAGACAACACCTGTCATAGAGAGATTGGTTTCTGCTGTGTATCAATAGCACATTGTCAATTTACTTCAATACAAAAATGAGAGAAAGGAGATTTCTGTGTTCTTGGATACACAACGAAGGACCAGAGGTTGTTAATTCACCAATGTACTATAATCTAGCAATAGTATTCCTTTTATTTTAGCCCCTTAACCTTGCTGAATATTTTGGCTTAGAGACAAAGTTGACTTTGAATGGTAATGAGAAAGAGTGGAGATACTTGCAAGGCAGAGTAGCCCTTTCAATACCCTCCATTTCTCTGGTGTTTGTCTGCTTTCAAGTCACCTGTCAACTTATGGAGACCCCATGAATTTCATAGGGTGTTCTTAGGCAAGGAATACTCAGAGGTGGCCAGTTTATCCTATTGATGTCCTATTTGGCCAGTTATTTCTTCTGAAATACAGCCTACAGCACCTGGTATTTGTTGGCTCGTTCCCATCCAAGTATCATAGCTAACCCTGTATATCAGTGGTTCTTAAACTTTTTCCCTTTGTGACCCCAATTAAATCTACATGTGGACATTGCATCCCCCCCACTCAACATAGTATATAAATAAAAATATATTGTTTGTTTAGTGTGCACATTTTCATTCACATATTCATGTATATTCATGAATATACATGAATATATTAATTCAGCAATATCTCATCCTAAGGACCAGGGCAGTGATGGGATGGATGGGTGAGGGGAGAAGAAGTGGTGACTTGGGATAGACCCCACCAGAGGCCAGGATCCAGCTCCTCCTCTGAGACAGTTGCTCCAAGCACCATCCTCACTTTTCTCTTCCCCTCCAGGACAGAATAGGTTTGGGAAATGGAGGATGAAGCTGGGGGGGGGGAATTAGGACTCACACCCCCTTGAGCAATTCTCACTGCCCCCCAGGGTTCCCACCCACAGTTTTAAACCACTGTTGTATAACTTTCAAGACTAGAGGGGATGTGGTGCCTTTATTTAGGTTGTAGTGTATTTTCCTCCCTCAAACCAGTGTCTCTTAATTTTCAAACCCAGCTCAAGAAAACTGCTTGGATAAGCATTTGCAAAAAGTCAGCATTCATATGGAGAGTTAAATAAGCCCAGTGAATCTTCCCCTGCCTCACATTCCTTGTTGTGTCTCCAAATGTGTAGTTGGGATAACACATTTGCTGCTGTTTGGCCCTACATTGCTTTTTACAGTTTTATTTGGAAATACTGTCAATCCTCTCCATCAGAGGTAACAGCACTACTGCTTCTTATATGAACGAGGGGCTTTATGCCTTTGCTTTTTCAGGATCATAGCTTAATATCTTGGCTGGTTCAAGGACCTGGTTATTGTGTCACTTCAGGATAAGGCAGGCTGTCAGTTTTAGGAGGTGGTGTGAGTTTATCTGTTTCTTTCCATCTTCTCTGTGCATTGTATTCCTCAGCTAGCAGGCGCTCTGGGTCCTATTGAATCAGACATATGGGGTTGTCATTCTTATGCTTAGCTAACATTGATCTTTCAGCATTGTTAATGGAGACCATGTATCTTTGCTCACCATTCTGTCTCCTTTCTCTAACTGGCTTGATCCATGCAATCCATAGCCAGCATAAAGGGACGAGCTGTAGTTAGTATTCTGCATGATTTTTCATCACAGGGATAAGGCCTCATTGCTTTGTTTACTCACCCTGGGCAAGCTCTGTTATTCTGTATTCCTTGCTCTCAGATCAAATGTAAAGATATGTTTGCTGTTGACCTCATTTTAAAAGCCCTCTAGAGGAGGAGGCCAAAAAGGTTGATATAAGCTGGCACAGTTATTCATTATGAATGTTGAAGTGTGATGCCTTTATTTTCATTAATTTTACATGGAAAATCAGTTGCAATGCAACATTCTTTCCTTGTTTCTGGAGACCTTTGTGTTATGTGTGCAGAGCAGTAGATGGAAAGAAAAATGCAAAGGCACAGTATTTCCCACCCCTCGTCATCATCAAGTGAGCATGATCAAAGAGGACTGATTTTAGTTTGTGTTAAGAGATGCCACTTTGTCTAGAGTTTCACCAGAGAGACAAGTAGCTCGATATGGATCATAAATTCTAGGTATACTGAAAAACAGTTCTAGCTTGTCCGTTGCCAAATGAAGTTTAAGAACTATGCAGATGGAAAATGCCAAATCATTTTGAAGAACTGAGTGGAGCCTTTGACCATCTTCATTAAGATTCCAAATAATAAGAAAGACAAAGGGGAAGCTGTTTGTGTTTTTGGTTTGGCTTCATGTAAGCTATGGGGTATGTTTACATGTTTTTCAACGGTAATGAGTCAGTATGTAAGATCTCTTACACTTACAGACATTTACACTGACTCTGCACACCGGTCCTCTGGTAGAAATTGTCTGGAACTAGGACCTGTGTGAGAAGTACAGGTAGGAGATTTGAACTATGCTCTCATATGATCCTCCTTGATCATTAACAGACTTTCCAACTGTTCCAGTTTGGCAGAGACAGTCCCAATTAATTCTCTGTTGTCCCACTTTTTCAGCTATTTTAAAAATGTCTAGGTTTCTTTTTCCTCCCATTTTCCTCCTTCGTTGTGAGCTTACTTCATTTGCTGCAAGGTGAAAGTACAAAAGTAGCTTGTGCTCATTTAACCCAGCAGAAGGGAGAGGAGAATAGGGATGGAGCCTTGTCCTTCCCAGATCAAGTCACTTCTGACTTATGGCAATCCTAAGGCGAACCTATCACAGCAGTTTTTTGGCAAGGTTTACTCAGAGGGGGGTTGTCTTTGCCTTCCTCTGAGGCTGAAAGTATGACTTGTCCAAGGTTAACCAGTGGGTTTCCATGGCTGAGTGGGGATTTGAACCCTGATCTCCAGAGTTGTAGTCCAGTGCTCTAACCACTACACTATGATGGTTCTCACTGCCCTTCGTAGTAGGCTCAGGCCAAAGCAAACCATGTCAGCCTCTCCTAATTGTGTGTTATTTCTCATTAATACTTTAACAATATTGACCTTACTCTGATGTTGCTTGGCCACATGTGTCCCACTTTCATTTGTGAAATGTTGGATGGCATGCATTAAAACCCAGTTGGCTGGCCCTGCTGAGAGTCCCATGCCAATGTAAAAGCCAGTCTGCTAATGCTTGAAAGAAAGACTTTGGTATTGTCGATCTTCAATTTTCAAATGGGTTGCCTAGAGAGATCCACATAGGTATTGTATATGTGTTTAAATTTTAGGATCTCAATAAACCCTTTCCAATTCCATCACATTATTGATAAGAATTTGAAAATAAGGTTCTGACTATGGTTCCTTTGATTATCTTGTGCATGATTTTTACTGTGTTGATGCACTGGTTAGGTTTTTATTTGCATTTTACATTTGCAGACTGCTTGGTGAGCATTTTTAAGACAAAAAAGTTGTCTGGACATGTTTTGCAAATTGTAATTATTTAACCTAGACCCACTGGAATTCTTAGGAAGGAGTCAGCAAAATACAAGTTTTGCATCTCTCCCAATGCTGCTAGCTTGCTGGAGGTGATTAGGATTGTGACATTTCTTCCTAATAATTGTTTAGGTATATTAGTATTGATATTTTCTATCCTAAATAATCCTTATTCAGAGAAATCACACATGATGTATTTCTTAAATCTTAATTTAGCTGTTCTAGCATGTAGGCTTGGGCAGGTCACATGCTCTCAGCCTCAGGGGAAGGCAATGGCAAACCTCCTCTGAACAAATATTGCCAAGAAAACCTCATGATAGAGTTGCCTTAGGGTTGCCATAAGTTGAAAACAACTTGAAGGCACACAACAAAAGCATGTAGGCCAGGGGTAGGCAACCTTTCCCCTTTAAGGGCCGAGGGACTTCAGCTCCCAGAATCGCAGGAGCTATTGGCCAACATGGGACTATTGGCCAACATGGCTGAGGCTTCTGGGAGCTGAAGTCCCTCAGCCCTTAAAGGGGAAAGGTTGCCTACCCCTGATGTAGGCAGTAGTTTCTTATCTTCCCTACACGTCTTCATTTCTTCTTTGTTAGGCATTACTGCTGTAGGTAAATTATATTTTCGCTGAAGGACTTTGAAATGAGAGAAAAGAGAAAACATAAGAGACTAGGGAGCATTTCTTTTCATTCTTCAGAAATCTCTTCAACCCTTCTGAAGTGAACTTTGAGTCTACTCTTTATCCTTCCAACTTAATCCAGCTCAAACTAGGATTAGTGATAATGGCTTCTTCTTTCTCTGTGAAAGTGGGAATTTAAGATAGATGGCCATGTGAATAGACCCAACTGGGAAGCCTACTCTCTCCTTCTTCCACATTGATACATGTACCTGATAGTCTCTTGGCTGCCTGGGCTCTTGCCATCTGTTGGATGGCATACAGCCATCCCAATTCCTCAGCTTTCTATTGCTCTAATGTTTAGAATGTCCCTCAGACCATTTGGTGAAGACAAGTTGGATTTTTAAAGCAGATAATGTAGAGAAAACAGAAGGGAATGTAAAATTATCTTCTATAACTTGTATGCTTAGTAGAGAACTGAAGACATTCCAAGTGTTTGCTTAAAGACGAGGTCACTTATTCTTGTTTGTAGTTTGACTTTTCTCATGTTCTCGCTGCTCAATGTGTGATTCTATCTATAGTATTCAATATGATACCAAGCCCTTAGCTTTTCCATAAGACAACAAATAATGTGACAGTATGTTCTGTGTTGAGCACTAATGTATATAAAAGTCCAATTTATATGGAGAAATTTGCATGAAGAAGCCTGTTTTATCAGGCTTGACGATGCTGTGCCATAGATGGTTTCTTAATATAGCATCTAGATTAAATCTTTTTGGGTTTCATCAACAAAATCTGTCTGTACAATATGCTTCAATTGCTCATGGGTTATTGCATTTTGGCTATAGAAAAGGTTTTAAAGGGGCTTTCTGGTTTTGGGCTGGTTAATGTTTATTAAACTTTTCAGCCATATTTCCAGTCTTTGTCTTTTAACAAATAATCCTTAGAGCTTTTGCCTATTTGCATCTAGAAATTGTTAGATAATAATAACAGTTTTAGAAACTCAGTGAAGATTTTGCTCTTAAACTCTAGCTTTTCCTTTGATCCTTCACCTGACACTCAAGGAGTAGTCCATTACTCTATATTCATACTCTGAAGTTCCATACAACTTGATGTGCGCAAGCGGGTCAGCAAATGTGTAAAAACATTTTGACAATGAGAAGGCCTTGTAAATCTGTTTGTCTGTGTTATACTGATGAGTAGTTACATAGGCAGAGGAGAGACACAGTTTATCTGCATAATTAAGGGGTGTCCGATAACCAAGGTCTGTTGAAGGTTCATCTGCTATAAAGGTTATATAATGAGAAAGGTCCCATGATATTTGGGCTTAAATGGATATGATCAGTAAATTAATTATTTAAAAGTATGTTAAAATCTCCTGTTTTCCCAAGCCAGAAATGCTTTTATTTGGCACTCCCCTAGAGAATACTAGAGGGACCTACAGCGAAGACTGAAAAGACAGCAGGTTTATATATGTGGCTACTTTTGCTAAATTTTGTGTCATTGGCTTGATTGTTGTTGTTTTTTTTATATTATTATTACCATGGGTTCAAAAATAAAAATACAAATACAAATAGTAGTTTTGTAACATCAGCTCTTTTGAAATGTGGTGCTGGAGAATCGTTTTGCGAATGCCATTGACTGCTGAGAAGACAAATGAATTGGGCAAATCAGGCCTGAATCTAGAAGCAAAGATGACTAAACTGAGGTTGTCACACTTTGGCCATATTGTGAGAAGAAAAGACTCTCTAGAAAAGGCAATAATACTTCTTAAATTGGAGGAAAAGAGGAAAATTGCGTATCAGATGGATAGATTCAATCAGGGAAGCAATGGCAATGAATCTGCAAGACCTGAGCAGGGCACCTGAGAATAGGGCAACTTGGATGTCTCTCATCCATAGGGGTGCCATAAGTCAAAGTTGACTTGAAGGCAATTAAAGGCCACAAGAACAATAGCAAGTCTTGTATGGGAAATCATTTTGTATATATTTTCCCTCAGATAGTGAGAGTAGTGTTTTCCACATAAGGTTAAACCACTGAAAATCAGAGTTCACCTTGCCATGGTAAACAGATGCTAATTCTAACCCAATGAGTTTGTGTGCAGACCAAAATATTAAAAATTAAAAATGCACAATATAAGAACACCAAAAATAGTGGGAGAATCATGCTGAAAGTTCTGAGATGAAGCTGAGGGGCACAATGCAGTCATTTGTCATGGTGATGTCTGCCTTTGAGAGGGCAGTAGCATATTCCTTGGAGATGGGGGCATGTGGGTAGCCATCACACAGGAGAAGTATCCATTATACTAACATTTGAACAGTATTGTTGCTTCTGCTTTTGCAACATATTTGCACCCAGGTGCTGCTTGTACATACAAGTCAGCCTTGGCTTTCAACAAAATCCTTAGATCTCTAGCAAGAAGTGATGCACAGCTTACAGCTTTTTCCGGTCATCCTCTGCTGCTGTTACAGGATGACTGTTCTTGTTGATCAAAGACAATTGTTAATGTCTTGAGGAGGAGGAGGAGGTTTGAAATGGATAGAACTGGGTCTTATAGGCTCAAATCCTTATTTTTCAACCATTCCTATCAAGTGAGATCTAACAGAAACATGGTGCTGCAGTGTATGCATTCTGAGAACTAAAGTAGGAAACACGTAAGTATTTCTTTTGAATCCTATCATTAATATACAAGCTGCTTATTGAGGGACTTTCTTTTCTCTCTCCCCCCCCCCTTACATTTGATAAAATTGACTGAGTAAGTAACTAAATTATCATGGAGTGGGTTTTTGTTCTGTTTTAAGCAAGCAGTTAAGAATTCAGAGAAGCTCAGTCACTGGGACATCTCTGCAGGTTGAATAAGAATGTATCCCCTCTGCTAGGCCCCCTTTTAAAATGGTTGCACAAAAGAATGGTTTAGTTTGAGTGAATTGCCTGCTACTTTGTGAAAATCATATATAAATACGCCCAATCAGTCAATATCCATGAGGCTGCAAAAGTTTTTTGGTTTTTTTCATCATTAAGGATAGATCCAAAGATATATTTTAGCAAAAAAAGGAGGAGAGTCTTAAGTGCTGTTGTCTGACACTATGAACTCCAATCAATGTGTCAGTATTTTGGAATTTGAAAGGAAATGGGGATCAGACCTGACAATCCAGAGCTGAAATTTGATGCCCTGGTCTTTGTGATAAACTGACAGGCAGTGAAAATTGCACACGTCTTTGGGGAATCAGGAGAAAAAGAGTTTTGTAGGAAATCTGCTTATGATTCACAAAGGAATATGCTTTATAAAAATGAGTTTCTATTGCATTCTTTGGCAGGTTGTTTTCTTTCAAATTTGGTGCTTTTTGCACACTGCACATTTCACACACGTGTGTGTGATAGCATAATTTTTACAAGTCTTGGTTTTGCTTATCTCTTCTTGAAATTTCATTCTTAACTTGTATGGAAGAATGACATGAATGGGATTTAGGAACTTCACAGATAGAACAAGGAGAGGAACCAAGTGAGGCACAGTTTAGATGCAACTAAGTAAAAACAATGAATTACTTGTAATGAGTTCTTTTTCCTGAAAAATAGAATATAACTACTGTACATCACTTTACAACTGTAACTTAACTAATTCCACTGCTTTTGTTGTATAATTAAAGTGATGACTTAATTGTTTTGGGGCATCATTAACTTATTGCTTTAAAAAATAACTTTCCAAGTGGAAGTTAGGGAGAACATGGGACAATTTAGAGGATCAAGGGAATTGTGGAAAAGTTTTTCTTGGATTATATGACCTCCAGCAGCTGGAGAACAGTTCAGTTAGTCATCTCTGACATGCCTTGTCAGCCAATACTAAAAGATCATGCTCACATGCCAGTAACAGTATGGAAAGGACGCCACACAGCCACTCATTGGAGCATTTTCCCATGCATTGCAAAAGCTATAACAATTTGGGCTGACCGTTGCATTTTCAGTATACCTTAACTGATGTTATGCTATAAGTGCACGTTATTCCAAAACAATCATGAATGTTGGGGGAAATACTAATCACTTGCTGTGTAGAAAATGGATTTTCATCCCCAAAGAAAATGTCTTGCTTTGCTACACTTTGTTGTACCCCTGTTTTTGAAAAGACATAAAAGCATTCCTCATTTCCTGTCTTCATATGTTTCATTACTTTATATTATTTTATCTCTCCTCTTTGCCTCCCCTTGAAGTTTAATAATCTTCTTCAGATGAAATATTCCCCCCATGTCCTTAATTGTCTGTTTGCTTAGCCTGATGTGGTCTTTGATTTTAATCTTATTTAATCTAATGGGTTTAAATAAGAGTTGGTTATGCTCTCCCTCCCCTAGTCTGATGCAAAAGTTTTCCTCACTGTGCATGTAAAGAAAACATTACTGTGCTGTAACACAGATCTGCCTCCTTTGGGGGGCACTGGAGTGGGTTGTCTCCTTAGGAGAGTTTGGCCACTAGGAATAATAAAGCTTTAAAAGTTGGCTAGAAATGCTAGAGAGTTTGGCACTGCTTGTCTGTTTTTTCTTTATTGGCCATCTTGAAAATAGAGTGCTAAATCATTTAGTGTGTGTAATGCAGCTGCAAGGGCTTTTGAGTAGAGGCGTGAGAGAGAAAGGAATGCTCTGAGGAGGGGTCTTTAATGGGTTATGGAGTGATAGGACTCATGCTGCCCAAGCTGGCCTCTGACTAAATAAAAATGAACTTGTACTTTCGCTCCACTGGCTTGCATTTCTCCACTTCTGAACAATCCTTAGCTGAATTTGCAGTGGAAGAATCACTTGCATTACCCTGAACTGTCATTCCAAGCAAAGGGAGGGGAATGGACAACCAGCATGTCTTGAATGAAGCTGATAAAATGTATTGTGCCAGGGGAAAGCATCTAGTCTTTTGGTGCTGGCTGTTTATCATCCATTAGCCCAGTTTCACTGCACAATGGTAAGGTGGAGTAAAGATGCCCAAGCATTGCAAGAATTTAAAAATCCTATCAGGCAACGTGCTCCAGGATCCAAGCCATAAATCAAGCATAGCTGTGTCTGAAATAATTTTCTGCCAAGGCTAATACAGCTGTTTCATCCTTGTGTCATATCAGGTTGTAAGCAGGGCGTTACTGTTTAGGCAGCTGGGAACCTTTCACTTACTGTGTTCTTTTTTGTCTCAAAGTTTGTGAAGCATAATCTAAGCAGCATGTTATGTTCTATACAAGCCACTTATGTGGAAGAATCAATAATGGCAAAGTAAGTATTCTGTTATCAAACAGGGAGGAGTGTCATTTGGCTGCTCCTAACACTGTTACATTGTGTGCTGATGTCTCACCAGAGATATAATCCACCTACATGGATTGGAAGCAAGCACAAAAGGGTCTAAGCTCCCCCCCCCCCCCGCTTCTTCTTTCCTCTCCTTTAACAAATAACTCGAAGGTTGTCTAGTCTCATGTCTTCCCTCCTTAATGTATATTTTCACCTTGGGGAATAGCTGCCTGTTATTGATTTAGCTAGGAAAAATATAACCCAGAATATATTAAACATGGTAGGTCCTATCTGAACTGGCAGCACGTGTAAATTTTTAGCTCTTTAGTGGAGGAGAAAGGCTTAGTTGCACTCAGTTTTCATCTTACAGATAGATTTCTTTAAAAAGGAAGACATTGTTATATGACTATTGATTTCTCAGTGTGCGTAGTTGTACCGTGACGTGTCTTGTTCCGGCTTTTATGAGAACGTCTTTAATGGGCATGCAGAAATGCAGTTACCAGCATCTGTAGCTGAATCTGTTTTTCCTTTCAGTTTTTTAAAACTTTTCTTTTTTAATTAAACAAATTCAGGTTTGCTTGTTAGCTCCCTTCCCCCCCCCCCCCAACACTTCTACTCTGCTAAAGCAACTATGTGAGCTGATGGCCACAGTAGCACATCTGTTGTTTCAGCAGTGACCGGCTTGAGATGCCTGTTATGTGACAAGCTTTCAAATATAAATCTTGTTAGCATTTGCTCTTGAGAAGGGAAAGGAGTGGTAAGAGTAGGGGGGAAGATGGTACAAAGAATGGGAGTTTATCTGCACTTTGGGTGCAGAAGAATCAAGACAGTCAAAAGAGTTGGTGGGTCACGTTGTCAGGGGCTCCAGGAATGTCAAAACCTTGAAGATGGGACTGTGCTACCTGTGGATTTCCTGTGCCCAGGCTCCAGAGCTCTTGTTTGCCACAGAAAAGAACTGTCATGTTCAGTGATTAAAAGGGGCTATTAAGCCAGGAGATAGGCTAGGAACCAGACTTTTTGCCTAGGTTGGTTAACAGAGCAATAATTCCTGTTCTTATGATTCCCCCTCAAAGTGAAGACCTAGTTCAGATATCCAAGTCAAGGTTCTGGTTTAAGGTCTCCAAAATGAAGTATACATATTCCAGGTCTGGATCCTGGCTTGACCTTGACACATACTTCCTTCCATTTCCTGTTCCAAGTAATGTCTCATTGTGCCATGAAACAAGTCTTAAATCACCTTTTAAGATTAGTCGAGAGCCCTGAATAGATTTAGTGAGTATTGTGCCAAGTTTTATCTACAGATAAATGTTACTAAATCAAAGGTTTTGGTGTTTTCAAAAGGTTTCAATCCAAGGAAATGGAAGGTGAATAATCAAATTATAGAGCAGGTAAAAATGTATACATATTTGGGTGTTCTCTTCCATTATAATGGTCGTTGGGCAAAACAGAGAGAAAAGATGGTCCAATCTGGAAAAAGATCCCTGGCGACTCTACAATCCTTTTATTATAAGAAGGGTAACCAAGATCTCCTTGCAGCTATGAAAATTTACAAAACTAAAACAAGACCACAAATACTATATAGCATATTTGTATGGGTCACAGCTCTTAATAGGGAGGTCGAAAGTTTACAAGCACAATTATGTAGGAAATTGTTATCCATCCCACCATGTGTTCATCACTTAACGTTATATGCTGAACTTGGTCTGGACACACTCGAGACCACAGCCTGGTTGATGGCGTGCAAATATTGGCTAAAAATCCATTATAGACCAAATAGATCTAGTTTAATTTGGTTTCTTTTATCTGACAATTATTATACTATCTGGTCAAAAATCTACGAAGATAAATTAAAAATTAAGGGCCAAAATTTGGACTCTCTACTCCTCCTGACTGAGGAGGAGTGCTTCAAGACAATTAAAGAATGTTTATTGAGTTGGGACTATAAGATGACTTATCCCATTACTCCTAGAGTGTGCTCCCCCTCTGTATTTGGCATTCCCCCCCCCATTGGGGAGAGATACCAAAGTACTTTCAATCACTGTCCCTACAGGCTTCGAGGAAAGCCTTCCTCTTCGCAAGGTTGAACATTCACCCTTCCTGTGTTACCAGGGGCAGATATTTGAGGATACCTTTTGCAAATCGAATGTGTATTTGTGATCTATCTCCAGATACTCTTCAACATATTATATTTCTTTGCCCGTTGTATCAAAAACCTAGAGCGAAATTGCTAAAGAAACTAATGGAATTGAATTACTGCTTAACTGATATAACTTTAGTACATCTATTGGAGGATCGTAATGTACAGATTACATGTTTGATGGCCAATTTTTTAATGGAGGCAACAAAAATCTGGCACAAATTAAATAGTAGTTAGAGTTCAGTGTTAGATGATTTTAATGACGGTAAATTGTATGTATTCATGTTATTTATTTTAGTTAAATTTTATACTGTATTGTTCATTGTATATCGATTATTGAGATGCCTAATAAAGGTTATGGAATGGAAAAAGATTAGTCCTATAAACATTTGCTAAACTAATTGTACCCAGACACCTAGATTTGGGTGGGGAAAAACTATACCTTTTGAGAAAGTTGTGTTTGATGTAATACGAGTACTGCTATGCTGGCCCAGGAGAACACAATTGTTTTCTTTTGTCCCAGTGTCATCTCTACTCAAACAAGCTTTTTGGCTTTTTGAAGCATTGCAAAAACTTGCAATCCTTGTTCAACCAGAGGTGATAGTGGGGGAAACCTGTAGATTATGGGCAATGGTTTTGTTACCCTGCAGTCTTCACGGTCTTGAGAAACTGAAAACTTATTGTTTGTCTTCATCCATAATGATATGTTTCCAAAAGAAAGAAAAAGGAGCACACCTGAAAATTTTCTCTGCCTGTATCGCTGGAGATGATTATTACTTTCCATAGGGGACCAGGTGTCTAGCTATTGGCAGACCTGATTGGAAAACATCCCTGACAGAAACATGTCAAATCTTCTTTTGCAAGATTTGCTGGGAAGGCGTTTTCTTCATTGTGCAACTGCCACAACTTCCTGCAAGTAGATTTCAACCCACTTTCAAGCCTTTTATTGTCAATGCCTCAGCATGGTTGCATATGTTAGCCTACAGTCTTGATATCTAAAGTAACACAATTCTTGTGCTCAGTTTCTTACTGCTGTGTCCATATGGCTCTCAACTTGGAAGGAAGACGTGTTGCTTTCTTGGCTAAGTTTGACCCAGAACATTTTATGTGAGCAGGACAGTCTTTTCCATCAGCAAGTATTAAAACATCAAAGCTGTCTGTTCCATGAAGTGGTTTGCCTAAGGCTATCTAGTGACTTTGTAGCTGAGGTGAGACTTGAACTGCGGACTTCAGAGTTCATGATCTGAGCTGCTACACAATGACTATTGTAGTGAATCATAGTCTTATTAGTTAACTGAAGTGTGTGAGCATGAATAGAGGGATAGAGACAGAAAAGAGGTAGCCAGAGTGCTGGAAAAAATGATTTCCCAAACTGCCTATTCTTTGTGTTTTGAGATATTGTTTGCTGCTGCAGATCCACATAAACATTAAAAGAAAATTATAGGATAAATTTACTCAGCATTGTGGAGGGTGGTGTAATCTTAATCATCTCACACATTTGGAGTGTCCAGCACTTTCTGTTTATTTTTGCCATATAGTTGGCACCTGCATTAGTCACACTAAACAAAAAGACGCAGGCTTCTTTTTAGTCTTGAATCATCAGCTGTTAATATTATTTAGAAATTTGTCAGCACCATTAGTTGAGTGAAACTGAGGAAAGGTATTTGGCCAAGGCCTCTTTTTTGGTTTTTGGTTTTTTAAAAATGTATACAGTGCAAAAAGCATATTTTTCCCCACATATTTTGCCATGAGGCAGTTTGCATGACTAGAAAACTGAATTTCTAATTGTCTGAAATAGATTTCAGAAATAGAAGAGGTTTTGGTCCCATATGCAAAGCTGAAGAATTGTAGAGAAATACATGCCAGGCTGAAAACTTTTGAATAAATCCAATAAGGAGACAAAGCATTCTATGGGTCAGGCTTAGTGAATATGGTGATAGTCATATGTGACTAATTTAACCTTCTTTGAACCCTGCATCCAAATAATGCAATCTATAGCTTTCCATTTCCCAACAATTGAAACAGTTCAGTTTAGATTTCTTGTTCTTGTTATGTGATGAAAAGTCAGCTTCAACTTTTACTGACCCTCTGAATGGGAGACCTCCAAGAAAGACTATCATTAACAGCCCTGCTCAGGTCTTGCGGACTCAGAGCCATGGCTGCCTTAGGGGCTTTGCAGATGGCACAAAGCGCGGTCTTCAAGCCCAGGAAGGGGAGGGGCAACCAGGTGCCGGGCGCCCCAACCCCTTCCAAAGGATGTCATCGGAGTGCCCGCAATTGCACATGGTGGGCGCTCCGATGATGTCCTTCTGTCGCAGTGTGCGGAAACGCTGCAATGGAAGAGGCATGCGTCACCTCTTCCGGCGCCCTTTCTACGGCTTGAGGAAGGAGTGCTATTTTAGCGCTCCTTCCAGGGCTGCTCAAAGAGTAGATTGGGGCTGAGGAGTGGGGCAGCCTCGGCCCCAATCCTCGACTTCTCAGGGCAGCCCACGGCCGCCCATCTGTAAAGGCCCTTTATTCTTTCAGTCGACTTGTAATGCAGTCTTCCTCCTCTTCCTACTGTTTTCAGCTTTACAGACCATTATTGTCTTTTCCAATGAGTCATGGCATCTCATGATACACCCAAAGTATGATAGCCTCAGTTTAGTCATTCTAAAGAGACTTCAAACTTGATTTGATCTCAGACTCTTTTATTTGTCTTTTTGGCAATCCAGAACTCTCCTCCACTACCACATTTCAAATTAGTTTATTTTTTTCTTTCAACTTTCTTTCCTTTTCAGCATTCACATACATATTTATAAATTGGAAATACTGTGGCATAATCCTGACTTTGGTATTCTACCATGAATAATCCTAACTTTGGTATTAAGTGTTGTATCTTTGCACTTGAGGATCTTAGCGAGTTCCTTCATAGCTATCTTTTCAAGTCAAGTCTTCTGATTTTTTGACAATTCTCTCCCTTTTGAGTGAAAACTCAGCTAGAGTGTAAAAAATATTTTTAAAAAATTGGTGCTTTCTTCACTCTGTTTAAAGTTAAGTAGATCTCCTGTGGTCCTTATCCCCCACCCCTTAATATTCAGCTGTAACACTGCTTTTGCACTTTCTTTTTAAACTTCCATCAATAATTCCTCCAGGAATAGCAAAAGAAAATAAGAGAGAAAATCTGACAAGTGCAGGTGCTCCTTAATTTTTCTGAACCAAAAGGTAGTTTTCTGGAGAAAAACAACTAGACCAAAAAATAAAAAAATAAAAACAAATTAGCATTCTTGTATTGTTTATTATTACTAATGTGGAGCTACTATAAATCTAAAGGGAAGAAACTTGAATTCACTAAATCATTGCCAAAGATAAAGGTTTTAAAAAAAAGATTAAGTTCAGTAGTCCCCTCTTTTTCAACAGGTTAGGGACCAGAGCACTCTCAAAACATGGCATTCATTGAAATTCAGAGCCCATATTACTGTATATTATATTATGTTATATTTTATTACTGTGTAAGCACAAAAAAAAGTATGAATACCTGTACAGTACTGTATTATAAGCACCCAACAACACTACAAAGGACTTCTACAATATATAGTACACAAACTGAATGAAAAGATGGGGCCAAATCGGAAACAAAGCAATACGTAGTTGCAAAAGTGTCACGCAAAGCGCTATCTTTTTGTTCAGTCTGTGTACTGTATACTGGATAAGTCATTTATGGTGTCACCATGTGCTTATAATACAGTACAGGTATTTATACTTATATTTATGCCTGTATTTATCATGCACCAAATAAATAGGTTCAGGTAATAATTTAATAATGCTGAAAGACTGGATCACCAAAAAGCAATCCATTGAAAAATGGGGGACACCTGTAGTCCTAGAAAATTTCCTTACAGATAAAAACTTGTTTATTCATATTCAACAGAAACAAGGAGAGGAGGGCAAAGATAACCTGCCAAGCACCACTTCAGTATGGCCTACATGCTTGACAGCATCTGTCATGGTTTCCCAGCTTGTCCAATGAGATTTGTTAATACAGTCTTGTGTCTGCCATGCCATTCTGGTGAGTGCAGATGTTGTGCCCAATATTACTCAGGCTCCAGGGAAGAAAATCCATTATCACATTTTCCTTTATGTAGTTCACAAAGTATCATGACAACAATGGATTCTCATGTAAAACAGAATTAAACTTGCACCTGGCATTCAGATGAAATATAGATACATGTCTTAGGATGGAGTCACATAGTCATGTACTTTGCAATCCTAAAATGTTGTTGTTGTTGTTGTTGTTTTACAAATGGTGGATGGCTTTATGAATGGGCCCAACAGAAGTGTGTGTTACTGCTAGGCATCTGGTAAACTACGCAGACCAAACCTATTAAATCAGTGTTTTTTGCAGAGAGAATTATGTACTTTTAAATCAACAGACAATATTAACTACTAGAAGAATGAACATTTTTTCTGTTTATTGTTCAAATATCTTTAGCTTTACAAAAATGCCTGCTAACCATGTGATTTTAGTATTTAAATTATGTCCTAACTACAGTCTTCCTTCTTGTGATACTATCCCTATGTGACCCTCATCCATAAACAAGCGTTGACTCACTTCTGCTTGACATTAACCACCTACACAACCTGTTTGTCATAGACAAACACTTTTCATCTGCTCTAATTCATGCATTTTGAAGGAGCACCAAAGATGATATAGTCTAAGCTTTCCAGAAATAGTAGAGACCACACTGTAGTAGTCATCGAGTGATGGAAAGAGACAGTGTTGGTAGAACTGGAAGCAAAGTCACTGAAACTGTTCAGTAAGAGGGTGACTCTCATATTTAGCTGCAAGGGTTCAGAAAATGGAATGCAGTATACATGCTTTCTAAAGCTACAGTGATTTATCCTTTATAGCTTTAATTTAGGTATCAAAAAAAAGGGTATTATTGTATTAAGTCTGCAAAAGTAATGGGAATGGAGGAGACCCTTGTGTTAACCTCCCTGCCACTGTGTTCAAGCTGGTGTCTCTTATGATGTGATAATGACTCATACAAGGCCGGATGGAAACAAAATCCTAAGGGAGGAAATAGCTGCCATGGTCAGCACCGCTAGTGGCAAAAACTATATTGATGTCAGCAGCCAAATGATGACAGAACCAAAGTTTTGCTTACTGAATTGCAGTTGTGAATAATGCATTTGGTTCTCCTTGCTGAAAGCAGTTGCTATGAAGGAGGAGAAGAGTTGTGTGTGTCAGACCCGATGTATCCTAAGCAGGACTATGTCCTTTCAGTCTTGAGGTTACTCGAGAAGAAAAAAGAAAAGGAATGTAGTAAAAAATGAATGTGGTAGGGTTGTGACTAGAATAAAGAAGCCAAAACAATTATTCCTCCCCCTACACACACACCTCCATGGTTTCTGGACTGTGGAAGGATTCCCAAAACTTAACAGAATGTTATATAGGGCCTGAATGCAGAGCTAGCAGGTGTTGCATAATTCCCCTTAAAAAAAAAACCTTCAAAAACATTGCAGGTTTTAAAATGTGCTTCAGAAATCAGTAAAAATAATGTACAATTTCAGAAGACCTGACCTCTCTATGCACTTGTTGTTGGCCTTCCTAGTAGTCCCATAACAAATGAAGTTTTGTCTAGACAATGTGATGAAAAGCAGGTGAGACACGACTCTCAAGAGGCCAGAGAATCTATAAGTGCCATGGGACATACTTGCCAAGATATGGTTCAGCAGCAAAATCTCTTACTAATGTAATAGGAAATTCTTTTTCCCTCTGCCCTGTCATTGTTGAAGCAGAAAAGGAAATTTTAGAAATACAGTTTATATTTTAAAACCAAATTCAATCAGTACAAGAAGACGAACTACTGATATATTTTCCACATCAAGTATCTCTCTCTCTCTCTCTTTGGTATCAGAAAAAACTATGTCAAATGTACAAGAGATAAATTTATGAATTATCTGGCAAATCTGTGATGGTCAGTACTATCCATTTGCTTGCCCTCTTCCTCTTGATCCAGTCCACATTACTAACCAGAAGGAGAGGATAAGGCAAGTTGAGGTTACTAGTCTCTCTCTCTTTTTAGTGCTTGGAGAAGACAGGTGGACAGGTAGCATCAATGAAGAGAAAGGCTAGGGTATTCTGGGGGGTTAGCAGAGACCCCCCTGCCATGTTGTATGGTAGGCCTGCATTTATACCTCCAATTTCAGTAATATCTTTCATTTTGAGACAGGAAAATATATTACAGTTGGCCCTCTGTTTTTGCAGGGGATCCGTTCCAGACCACCACCACCCCACGAAAATGGAGACTTGCTGATATTCAAGCCCCATAGGCTTGAGTGGGGTGCACCCCCACAGGGGCATGTCCCATTGATCTTAACAGAGGTCACTTCTCCATGAATATTCAAAACCGCGGACCTCAAGTCCACGAGAACGGAGAGGAGACTGTACTCATTTGAAGTTGCATTCTCATTTCTCAAAAGTGTTTCAAATGTAAAAGTAACATTTTAAAAAATGAACTGTGCGTTCAAATGATCAGTTGCTATTTTTGGTGGGGAGAAGGAAATTGTAAGTGGGAAACTAGTTTGTAACTAGTTAGTGCCAAGTTTTGGCTATTGGTCATATAAACTAGAACCTTGCCAAAATGATAGAGAGTGCATTTTCAAATGAAATATTTAATTTATAAAATATATTTATAAAATAAATCTTAATTTTGTAAATGTGTTAAGAGCAGAGCATGTGAACATCCATGCAGCTGTGTAACAAAGGGTCTGAAGGCTCTTATAACAATTGCAGAGAGTGCAGCATGTGAGCGGGTTTAGTTGAGTTGAAACTTCATGTGGAATTCAAATGCTAGCTTAGGAAACACCCCCATTTCACTCATAGGAGGACAGAACAGACATTCACTGCTGGCAATAATGTGGCTCCTTATTCATTTCTCATTCATTAGCTGTCATTTTGCTGCACTCCCGTAACAAATGTCTAGATAGGAGCAGAGAAAGGAACTGCCACATCAGACAAATGCTGCCTCTGTCACAAAAGTTCTCCTTGAAAAAGAGACAGACATTCCAGTTGGAGCAGTTGTGGAGAAAAGAAATCAGCAGGAGGTGGGGGGGGGGAACTTCATTCTTTGTGTCCTCTCCCCAGCAAATAAACATCTAATTTAAAAGAGATTGCGACAATCTGAAATTTAGCTAGGTTTCAACAAACAAAAAGAAATTTCAAGAAGGGCATCTGCTTCTGGGACTCTGGGGAGATTTTGTAGTTTTAGATTAATTTCACAGCTCTGAAATGTTTTGATTCTCTTGGCCTATCTCCTGAGAAACAGAAAAGCGACGGGGAAAACTGGTTCCTGACAAAGTGTTGTCTATTGTACTATCTTTTTAAAAAAGGAAGAACGCACTTGCCCCATACTTCTATGGCACAACCAATTAAAGATTTTTAAACTTAATTAACTGTCCTGTATTTGACTGAAGGATCAATTAATAAAATACAAATATTGCAGTATCTCACTGTTGGTGAGATTTGATGGTTAATTAATTTTAGCTGATTTTTTGGCAAAAATAACAAAGACCAAGACGTTCATTGTTGGCAAAATTATCTGAAAAGCATTGCCCAATACAAAACAAGTTTATTACAGATTGTTTGCATGAGTAGAAGCAAAACCTACATCCTTTCACCAAAAAGCAGTGATGATTAAAATCCACATGTTAGATTTTCTGTGAAAAGGGTTGATTGTGTTGTAAAAAGCTTCTTACAGTTCTCTGAAGCAGTAGTGAGATTTCTGAATGGATACCCTCTTTTTCTTTCTCTTGTTAAGGGACTCAAGTTTTTTCTTAGACAAAAGTAGAGAGAACATTCTGGTGTTCAGTATAATAAAATACCAAAAGAAATGCAATCAACATAATATTTTAATTGCTTTTTTGTATATACTGTAGGTCTTTATTTACTAGTTTTCAACAATAGAGTTGAAATAAAATAAACAGATCACATCACAAGGACATTCTGAGGCATCCCAGAAGCATAATTAACTTCCTGCTTCTCGGTTTTTCCCTGAAATTTCAATTAGCTTTGGTTCTCTTTGCTACCTGTCCCCATGTGCCCTAAGCGGCTGTGGAGTGTTGGCGTTGTACTGCTTAGCAGCTGCTGTGTTCTGTTCAAGAAGCAGCTTAATTTTAATGTGATGTGGAATGATTCTTTCCTAGGTTTATGTAATGTGGTTTGGAAGCATGACTTTGTCCCTATGATAACAGATCGTTATCTAGGGTATATACTTACACTGGTTTAATGGTTGTTCCCTGGTCCCAAGGAACCCTGGGAACATGTGAGAGGGTCTTAAAATTTCTAACAAAAGCATCTGAATATCTTCCCCAAACTAAAAGGCAAAGGTCAAAGTTTCCCCTTTGACGTGATTGTCTGGTTGTGTCCAACTGTAGGGGGTGGTGCTCATCTCTGTTACTAAGCTGAGGAAGCTAGCGTGGTCAAAAACAACTCCATGGACATGTGGCCAGAATGACTAAATGCAGAGGCACTGTTACCTTCCCATCAATGTGGTACATATTTATCTACTTGCACTTTTACATGGTTTCAAACTGCTAGGTTGGAAGAAACTGGGATTACATGGGTCTTGAACAGCCAGCCTGGGGACCCTGCGGTCATCAGAATCAGTGTCTTAACTGCTAAGCCACCGTGTGCCCAAACTATAGCACTCAAAAGTCTCTGGGGGAATTAATCTGATTAAACAGGTACACATACAGTGTAGCTAAGCTATGCTTTTATGTCATAGCAGCAAGGCCATGTTAGGAATGGGAAATCTCCCTCACTTTGTTGCTGTGACTATGCTTACAAAGTCCTGGCTGACTATGGTTACTTACAGATCAGATTGGATGCAAGTAAAAAATATAAAGACCTCTGACCTATCAGGTAGACTGTGGGGTGCAACTAATTCCCAATAATAATAATAATAATAATAATAATAATAATAATAATAATTTATAGCCCGCCCAATCACAAGGAATCAGGGCGGGTTACAGCAATATAAAATACATAGAATACAATAAAATTCAAAAAATAGTGTTGCATGTTTCCAGTTTTGGTCACCAATATACAATACCACTTTGCATACTTTACCACTTTGACCTTCTCCCCCTACTGACCAAGACTCTAAAGAGAAATAATATATTTTCATGGCTCATATATTTACTATGGAAGGATGTTTTACTTTTCCTGCATGAAGGCTAATAACAGTGCTGAATGGATACTCCATGGCTATTTCTTTTCTTCATCTACCAATATCAATGATGAGTAAACCCTTGTTCAGCCTAAGCCCTTTTATATTATTTTTCCATACATATGCTGAAATCTGGTCCTACCTCAAATCTCCACATTCTTATCAGATGTGTCAAAGAGCCTTTTATGTATGTAAACTGTGCATACTTAGGACCTATTTACATGTTTAGGATTTCTTATTGCAAAGGGTCCCCACTCACTCATGCGTCCTTGCTTGTGTAGATGTACAGCCCCTTTCACAGTTCTTTTGCACACAAGGAAGTCAGGTGGGGCAATAGGCACAATCCCATCTCCCTCAAAGCTCCCCATTGAATATATGATAAAACAGTCAATAGGAAATTCCCTGTGGAATATTTGAGATGCTGTGGATGTGGTTCTGAAACAGAGATATGTGGAGCAGGAGAAACAATATTAGCAACAGTGTTGTATCAGAACTGGCATTGTATAACTACAGTAGAATGAATTTCAGGTCTCTTTCTTTTCCCTATGCAAGTTATCTCATCAGAGGATCTTGGAAATCAGAAGATGATAGTTTTCATTTTCAGTAGCAAATCCTCTTTTTCTAGTTGCAACCTACACATTGATCCTTCCTTCCTTCCTTCCTTCCTTCCTTCCTTCCTTCCTTCCTTCCTTCCTTCCTTCCTTTTAAATTTTGAAATGTCAGGCAGAAGGAAAACTAGAAATAAAATCCTTAGCTGAGGTAAAACAGTGTTGCAGTCAGTAGAGATATATATCCAATGACTGCTTGAATCTCATTTTTCTTATGAAGCTAGAAGTGTGACACCCTCATGCCTTCATGAAAAGAGCATTTGGGAATCTTAGCTCAGTGTGTTTGTAGTCAGCTGATTGTCTCTGTGTTACAAAAACTATTGACGCCGAAAGGGGAGCCAGGCTAACAAAAAACCATCCACCGGCAACTCTGAAACTAGCAGCTGTTTGGATTACTGGAGTCAAGATTTGTAGCCAGTAGAGTTAAAGCAGGAGATTATGATATTTTTTTTTAAAAAAAATGAATTACATTCCCTAATATGCCCAAACCGACATATAATGACACCATTGTGAAATCTCGCAACACAAATAAAGAAGTCAGTTAAGCCACAAACAATCGTAATATCAATAGCAATCTTTCCCTGCAAAATACTCACACAGTTCAGCTAGCCTATGCCTGCATAAATGCCTACTTGAACAAAAGTTTCCTCCTTTCTTTGAAAGTCCATTAAAGACATTCTTTGATGAGTCTTTTCACAGAGGTTTTTCTATAGCTGAGATGCAACGGATCTGAAAAATACAATGTAATGAGTCCCACAGTAACACCATTTTCAAAGGACAGGGCCCTTTATAAGGTGGAAGGCACTCTTGAAGGTCATTTGATCATTCAGGGTTTTATAGAGAACAACTTTGCATTGTACTTGAAAAATAAAGCCAATGCAATTGGGACAATACAGGAAACCATCCAGAAAAGCTTCTAGTGTTTGTTTTTTCTGCTTTTGGCAATGTATTTTCATTTTCCCATGGGCATAGGTGTATTAGATTGTTGTAGCAGAAACAACAAAGAGTTCTGTGGCACCATAAAAACTAGTAAATTTACTATAACAAGAGTTTTTGTAGTGTAATTTTGTGGTGTATGATTGTGGACTATGCAGTGTGGCCATCTGAGTCTTGGACTGATACTTGGGAGATTCACATTCTAGTTCAGGGGTAGGCAACCTTTTTGAGACCTGGGCTGGTCCCCCGAAGTCCTGGTCTCTGCCAGGCCGAGGGGGGGAATGGCGGCGCGCACGCTATGCGCGCACGCACCCCCTGCCACCGCGCACTGCCGCCGCCGCTGTCACCACTGCGGTGCGCATGGCCGCCGCCACGCATGTCGCGGCTGCAATTTTGATTTCCGAAATGGTGGCCGTGATGCGTTTGCGCATGCGCAGTACTCCTGCGCATGTGCAAACACATCGCGGCCGCCATTTTGGAAATCAAAATGGCAGCCGCCACTCGCAGCCACCATTTTGTTTTCCAAAATGGTGGCCGTGATGCGTTTGCGCATGCGCAGGAGTACTGCACATGCGCAAACACGTCGCGGCCGCACGGAGCCCAAAACGCGCAGCGGCGGCGGCGGCAGGGGTCCGCCTGGGCTGGTAAGTCCGGCAACCTGGGCCGGAAACGGCCCGGCGGCCATAGGTTGCTGGCCCCTGTTCTAGTTCCTGTTGAGCTAAGAAATACACTGAGTGACCTTGGGCCAGTCACTTGCATTCTCATCTACTTCACAGAGTTGTTTTCTGAACAAAATAGGGAAGAGGAGGACTACCCTGATGTCATTAGAGGAAAAAAGGATAAAAATTCAAGATGATGATGATTATATAGCAATGTAGACTTTGTGCTCTATACTTGACTCAGTGGAGGGCCAGCATGGTGTAGTGGCTTGGGTGTTAGGCCAGGACTCTTACAGACTAGGTTTGAACCCCACTTAGCCATGAAAACCCATGGCAAGTCACAGGTAAGTTACACTATGTCTGCTTCAGAAGAAAGGAATAGCAAACCCCCTCTCAATAAATCTTGCCAAGAAAAAGTCATGATAGGCACACCTTAGGGTCACCATGAATCAGAAATGACTTGAAGGCACACTACAGAGTTGACTTTGTCAGGTACATGTAGTGTATCCTGGGTAACACTTGATACAACTGATGAAACAGATTAGAACCCATGAAAGGTCGTACTACACATTCAGCCCCCCATATTCATGCATTCCACATCCATGGATTCAACCATCCATATCTTGAAAATATTCCCCCCAAAATTACCAAAGGCAAACCATGATTTTGCCATTTTTTAAATATAAAGGACCACATTTTACTATGCCATTATTGTATATAATGGGACTTGAGTATCCATGGATCCATATCCTTGGGGGGTCTTGGAACCAAACTCCAGTAGATACCAAGGGCCCACTGTGTTGACTTTTGTTAGGTCTAAATCTAATTGATAACCCCAGATAGAGCAGATCCATTGAAGTGTCACTGGTGTCCATTGAAGTGTCACTTAGGATGTCACTGATGTCACCCCATTGTGGCAACTCATGGTGTAACCCCCTAGACCTCCTGGGATGGGGGTGCGGATGAGGAGGAGGGTATCATGCTGCTGCTGCCACCACAGCCGGCTACCAACCCCACAGCCGAAGCAGCAAAGATAGGATCCCCACTCCCACCCCCAGACCAAGTTCTTTAATTACAAAATATCTCCACCTTCAAGGAAAGAGGAATTCATAGCAAATAGCCCACCCTTCTCAGAGGATAATGGTGGAAAGGAGCCAAACAGATTGGGAAGGGAAGACTGCAGGAGAGAGGAGGAGGGATAAAGGTTTGCAGCTTTACCCCTATCCTTACCCCCCCCCAGAGGGGTGGGATGCCAAGAAGAGTCCCTCCTTTCTTTCCAGGGAAGGGACTTGGGTTGCTCACTGCCTCTGATGGTATCACCCAGTGCAATCTGCATCCCCTACTGATGCCACTGTGTTGCATTATCCTTCAGCAGCTGATTCAGTGGGACTACTCTAGCTGGGGCTCATAACTGTTGATATAGGATTGTTGGATATATTTTCATGTATCTACAGACACCAGTGTAACAGCTCAAATTAATGCCTCTGATAAAATGATTTTTTCCCCATTTCATATTTTGGCCTTCCTGGACACTTCTTGTGTCTCTCATGCTGTTTGGTTTTGAAGGTGCTTTAGTTGATAATTCTCTTAGGACATTCACAGGATCTGTTTGAATTCTGCAAAGTTAAAGGGAAATGTAGGGAAAGCTTCATATAACTATCTAAAGAAGATGCATGCTTCCCCTCCCCCCTCTCCTTTGGCCATAACCATATGATTTTTCTGCTTCTTTTCCTTTAATTGGTTTTAAAAACTATTCTAGGAAAGTTTTAAGAGCTGTGTATGTTAGTTCCTTTCTGCTGGAGTCCTACCATAAAGTCTCTGTAAGCACAATATGGCTTGAAAACACTCTCCAAAGCAAAAGATCCCACATGCTGCCAAAGGGTTTCCACCCACTCCTTCAGGCATGAAAATACTCCTACAACCAGGATTGTGTGCATATTGAGAAGCCTAATGTTATTTTTCCAGGAGCAGAGAAGGCACTACTGATTCTACTATCTTTAGATCAGTATAGCTCTGGGTACTGTATAAAATGCAGAAAAGGCTAAAAGCTGCAGTTGCAGTAGGGATGCTCTTCTCCCTGTTCAAGTTCACTACTGTTTCCTACACACATCGCTGGATACCAGGTGATGTGTCGCTGAAGAGGCAATGTTCTCCATGTTCTTGGCTGATGTTTATAATCTGGAGTATCTTAATGCCTGATAGCCATTCTAAACTCTTTTCAAGTCATTTAAAAATTTAGTGGGTAGGAAACATTCAAGGAGAACTCACAGGAACCACAGGAACATAGGCGGCCAAGTTGGTCCAGCTAACAGAATGTAGTGAGTGGCCCCAGGATTTTCAAGCAACTATATCGGGAAATGAGAGGGATGGGACCTGGGGTGCTCACCATATGCAAAACATCTGCTCTACCATCGAGCAATGACCCTCCCTCTCATTAAAAACCAAACATAAGACTTCTTTCTTCATTACCATTTCCTATTTTTTTAAAGGAAAAGAAACACATAGCCTTCCTTATTTGTTTACTCCTAACTGAGCAGCACATACAGACAATGGCAGAAATCCTGATTAAAAATAAGGTAAAGATGATCTCCAAGTTTTATCAATTGGTATTCATTTGGGCACCTAATTTCTCTTGAAGATTTACTACACCTTGAGCATCCTGTAGAAGCACTGCAAGATTTTGTTATTGGGGTGCTCTGTGGGCAATATGGTTTGTTCAGGTATTAGATTGTTTATCTTAATTATTTTTTAGAATTGTGCAAGCTGTGAATTACAATAAATATTTCAAGCTGTGAATTGCAATACATATTTGGGGACACTTACATTATGCATGTACAGAAGAAGAAAAGCCAAAATTATACCACCTGATTGTATTATGCAAATTAAAGAAATTATTTAGGTCACTGTAGCAGCAGAATTTGTCATGGAAGGAGAAATTTCTTATGCATGGGCTGGAATTTAGAATCTTGTAAGCTGAGATTGTGAGCTACAGATAAAAATAACAGACGTGTGTGTGTGTGTGTGTATGGTAATATGAATAATATAGCATTTATATACAGATTTCTTGAAGATCCGAAATGTTTTAAATATATCAAATAATCTGCATCACAGCTCTGTCTGAAAGACCAGTGGGTTTTTTATCTTTATATTACAAACTGAGATGAAGAGAAGGTGAGACAGAGGTCATGCCTACACAGGCCAATTACATTGGTTTACCCCACCCTCACTATGGCCTTGACCCTGATTCAAGTGCAGACTATCTTCATAAGGGAAGGTCTGTTCTGCATCAAATCCAAACATTCTTGGCTAAATTGGTGTAAAAATGCTCACATTTTAAAGCTTATCGCACAGCACTTACAAGAATGGGAACGGAACGGAAGGGAAGGGAAGGGAACGGAATGGAACAGAACAGAGCAAAAACACATTTTACTGGATGGGAGAATGCCACCAATGCTGCCAGGAGTCCCCAAGGGGTTCCCCAGCTGTTCTTGGCAGCCGATTTTTGAAGGGCGGTTCAAAATCATCCTTCAAAAATCAGCTGCCAGGAATGGCTGGGGAATGCCTTGGGGACTCCCGGCGGCATCAGTGGCATTCTTCCATCTAGTAAAATGCATTTTTGTTCCGTACCCGTTCCTTAAGTGCCATATGATAAGCTTATACATCTCCTTGCTCTCTCTATATATATCTCACTTGAACAACTTATATATTAAATTAGACACATATGCACTGTCACCAAATGTACCAAGCATCCAATGACTGCCAGTACAGGACTTGATTGCAGGACTCTTCCGCTGAGCTGCTCAGCAGTCCTGCAACATTTGGATGCAATCGTAAAGCCCTAAATAAAAAAGAAATACAAAATAGAAACAATTCCACTATAGCAATTGCACAACAAAGAATTTATCCTTTTGTTTTGTTCCAAAGTTCACAAGTGAAAATATTGCTACCTTATTCAAGGTGAAAAGGGGCACATCCTTAACCTTGACACCTGCATCTTCTTTCCAGCCCCAACTCTCCCTCTCCTGAACTCAAACAGCAAGTACAGCTCTTTCCTTAGGACCCACCTGGGCCAAACCAGTACTCATAAGGGTTACATCTTCTAGTTGACTCCAATTTATTGCCATCCTATGTACGGTTTTCCTAGCAATAAGTATTCAGAGGAGGTTTGCCATTGCCCTCCTCTGAGACTGAAAGAATGTACATGAAGACAGCTCACATTGTTACCAAGTAGGTGTCCATGGCTGAACAGGGATTTGAACCCTAGTCTCCCAGAATCTTATTCCCACACTCAAGCCACTATATCACACTGGCTCTCTGGCCCCATTCATCAGTCAAAAACAGACCATCTGACAAGCTTCACAGGATTTTCTTATCCTTTCCTCTTGAAAAAAGCACTGAACTCCAACTATCAATTTCCACGGAACAGCAGAACCACACACTGGCCCATCCACTGGCCAGAGGACTTGAGGACTGCTGAACTGTGTGAATTTTGAGGTGTTGGAGTGTGTCTGTGCAATACAACAACCCAGTGTGAGCCATCTTCATGAACATTCAATCAAAATGTGGGATAGAAAGATTCTAAATAATAAAGCTAGTACAGTTGATCTCGGCAATACTTAGCTTTGCTGTCAGTAATTGTGTGTGTGTGTGTGTGTGTGTGAGAGAGAGAGAGAGAGAGAGAGAGAGAGAGAGAGAGAGAGTTAACTTTAATGAGCAAATTCCTTCTTTTTAAAATTTAAAAAAGCATATTTGCCTTCTGATATAGTTAAATGTTAAAAAAAAAATCTCCTTTGTATATACAAGGGATAGGGTGAGTGCCAGCTTTTCTTATTTTCCAGCCAAGTCGCAGCAGATTTAATGTGTGTTTCTGTTGCATATTTGTCACTTTACCATCTTGGAAGGGTTATGTGGAGTATATTTTTACTGCCTAGGCAAACATTCGTACTGCTAAAATGAATATGTTTTCCTGCAAATTCCATGTCTTCCAATTCTCTACACAGAATTGCCTCCTCTGGTTATCTCTGCAGATGGCAAGGCAGTCAGTTATATAAAATACTTCAACAAGACAAGAAGAATATGAGCTCCCTCAAATAGATTAATTGCACAGTGTGGCATTTGCACCACTGCAAATGTGAATATAGAGGAGTATCCCTGTCTGCTGTCTCAAATCACTACTTGTTGAACAGCTGTTGAACACTGTAGAATGTGTGGGTTCTAGGTTCATTGCAAGCCCTGGATAAATAATGTTTTTCTTGTCCTTAGTACAATTATTTGTAGGGGGGAAACTGAAAAAATGTTAGTAGTTCTATTATCAATTATATTATTTAATGCAAAGAATATGTGCCCACAAAATAGTTCCACACACACACATATGCAATTAACAAACAGAACTGAAAAATTTAACATGAGTGAAACATTTCAGCTTCTGCCTTTTTCAGTTGCTAAAGATGAAATATTAATATATACATATTAATGAATTGATCAGTAACTCATTTTTTTATATATCACCTTCCTCCAGATTAAAGGAGAAATTCAAAAACAATCAGTCAGTTAGAATTACAGTGAAAAACAATATGATACATAAAGCAAGACTGTAATCCTATATGTGCTAATTTAGCAGCTAGTTTCTGTAAACCATTTTTAAAATGTTATGACCAGTTGTGTTTTTTTCCCTGACCTTAATTCCAAGAGAACTGTAAAGTAAAACAATAACATACCCCAGTTAGGACTGGCACTCCAATATGGGAGTGTATGCATTGGAACTTTTTCTTCCCAGCAGAATAGGTCCTTCTCAGCTTTTGCCAATTGCTTTTGGAGAGGAAGCAGGTGCCACCTTTTGAGAGATTCCCTTTAATGATGCATATTTTTGAATTTTATGGAGATAAGAATATAGTGAGGAAAACACAGTCCCTTTATTTCACCTTTTGCTCCTCTCCTGGCCATTCAAGTTCTGTCTGTGGCAATTCCAGAAAAGAGGAACTCAGTTACTCAGACCATGCCAAAAAAGGATATATGATGGTCAACAGTACCAAATGCTGTTGAATAGTCAAATTAAATGACAGACACATTTCCCCAGCCTAATTCCCAAGACAGGACATCCAACAAGGTGACCAAGGTTGTTTCCATCCAGAAGAAACCCTCTCCACACCTCCACCTTAATCAAAAAATGAAGTCTGGTAATCATGCATTTCATAGGGTTTTCTTGGGCAAGAAATCCTCACAGGTGGTTTCACCAGTTTCTTCCTCTGAAATATAGCCTACACCTCCTGGTATTTGTTGGCAGTCTAGGGCGGTAAAATGTTACCAGCAGGTCAGCACTCTAAGGCTGTATTGCTCCCTTCATCCCACAAAATGATTCTGCTGGACAACATTGTGCTGATTTGTAGAGGACTATAATGTTTATAGAATTGGTCTGACAAGCCAGCTTCTATCTAGTGGGATAAACAGCTAAAATAAAGAGGCTAACAGAGGCATTGTTTGGTAAGGCAGTTAAACATCAGCAAGAGAAATGCCTTGGACAAATATGGTGAATAGGGAAAGGGATGTAAACATGATGAATGGGGATATACCACTGGATCCAGTTTGCAAGATGAATGGGAGAGTTTCTCTCCACCCACTGAGTATAAATGGAGTGTTCCATCCAGAGTCTTACATTCAGAGTCCTATTTAAGTACAGTCAGTCCTTCGTATCTACGGATTCTACATTCATGGATTCAACCATTAATGGCTGAAAAATATCCCCTCCCTCCAATAAATAAATAAATAAATATCCAAAAAGCAAACCTTGATTTCTCCATTTTATATAAGCGACACCATTTTACTATGCCACATTATATAGTGGGACTTGAGCATCCATGGATTTGGGTATCCACAGGGGGTCCTGGAACCAAACCCCATTGGATACCAAGAGCCCACTGTATTTGGTATACATGTGTGCTCCACATGTAAGCTCTCACCTCTCTGTCACTGCTTTCCTCATGTGAATGTGATTTATTGCAGAGGGCACCTTGTTTTATACATAGACGCTGTCCAGGCAAGCCAGAGCACAGAAAAAGCAAGGATGATTTTTATTTATTTATTTATTTATTTATTTTGTCGTAGAGAGCCTTCACAGATAACAACAAGTTCTCTTCTTTTGTTGCTGCTTTTGTATGAGGAAACAATGGCTGCAAATTACAAGACAAGAAATTTCACCTAAGCATTAGGAAGAACTTCTTTATTGTAAGAGCTATCCTACAAAAGAATAGTCCTTGGAAAATGTTGGCATCTTCTTTGGAGGTCTTCAAACAGAGAATGGATGGATCTTTCTTGTAAACACTTCAGTTATGTACTGCATGGGAGGGGATCGAACTAGGTGGCATAGATCATGCTGATATTCAACATCTAAGATACATTGCTAAAATGTTGCTCTGGCTGTCTTAAAACTCAATGAGATAAGATACCCAGAGAAAATCCATAATCATGTAACTTCTGGAGAACCTTTAGACTCCACACAGATTTAAAACCATCCTTTAGAATAAGCGGAGTTAAGCCTACAAGGAAAAAAGCAGCTTCAGTCAAAAAATGAGTATGGCAAGTCAGAGTTTTGGTACCTTCCAATTTCTTCTCGTCCTTCTTGGGCTGATTGCTCCAGAATGCATGTACTGTCTGTCAAGTCTGTGTACAAGTCATCATCCTCCCTCATGTGGAAATGTAACATGACCTGTTTCAACCTCAAAGTTCCATCCTTTTATCATTTTTATTCTTTTTAATATAGCTGGTTATAGACAGAAATAAAGATTTTATTGACTGATTGGAAAGTACCAAATGGCAGGATTTAAGACACTGAAGATGCTATAAAGGTGTTAGAAAATAATGGAAGGGAATATTGAAAGGCATTTTCATAAGCAAGACAGGAGATATAATGAGTCGGTTATGACTCAGGTAAGGAAACAAGATCAAACAAGAACTGCAGGCAAGCTTTTTGTGTAATCAAATACCACCCAAAAAGCACAAAATGCTGACAGGACTTTGGCAAAGGAAAGTGTAGGGGGTGTCTTGGAAGTGCCAAAAAGTGACATACTCTGTACAGCATTTTATGACCCAAAATCTCATAACTCATTTTTGACAAGGGAATTGGTGCTATCCTAACTAGGGCTTATTTTTGTATAATAAATATGAAATGGCTGCTTGCTGTTTCAGGGGGAAAAAACCAGAAGTCTTGCTGGGATTATTTCTTTTCCTACCAAATTGCATTACAGTTGGCTGGAAAAATTAAGACTCTTACCCCATTGCTGTCATGTTCATTGCTATTAGCATTTGGAAAGCAGTTGTGCAATTGTCACAGGTTCTGTTGGATATAACACATATAACAAATATTCCCTGCAGCTACCCATGCTAAGTGCACCAAGTCCTGTTCCAGTGAAAGAATACTCATTCTTGTCTGTGCTGTGAGCTATATATGGCAGGCTCTCCTTATTACAGCAGGCTGAACAATATTGCTTTTTGTAACACACACACACACATGTAGCCTGAGCTAGTACAGTTGTCCTAATACAGAAAGGCTGTATGTATGCCACAAAGCTGTTGTTTGTAATGTCTGGGATATGCGCTTCATAATTAAGTGCTTGTGGATGGAGGGGGGGGGAGACATATCTCAGCACTTTGCATGCAGAAGACCCCAGACTCATTGCCTAGTACCTCCAATGGATTTGGGAAAGAACACTGTCAAAAAAATCCCTGAGAACCAGTAGCAGTCAGTGTACACAGGTAAGCCAACTGACTGGATGGCCTAATTAAGTATAAACTGGGGAAGACCCCTATGTTCACATTTGTTGTTAACTGACTTTTAAATTTATCACACAGCATTTCCAGACCGATCTGGGCATGGTCTGGGATCAGCACAGAACGGGTGAGAACAGGTGTTATTGCACAGGAGAACGCTGTCGATGTCACTGGGAGTCCCCAAGCCATTCCCCATCCGTGCTATGGCAGCCAATTTTGAAAAACAATTTTGAACCATTCTTCAAAATTGGCTGCCAGGAATGGCTGGGGAATTGATGGAGAATGGCTTGAGGATTCCCAGCAACATCGGCAGCATTTTCCTGTGTGGTAATGTGCATTCTCACCCCATTCCATTCCGTTCCATTCCATTCCATTCCTATTCCTGTTAGTGCCATGCGATAAACTTTTTTGAGTCAACCTTGACTCATGGTGACAGTAGAGTCATTAGGGTGTGTGGACTGCACCAGGTGACACCAAGAAGAGGGGTGACATGTGGTTGGACCCTCCTCCCCATTCCCTGCTGCTCCTGGACACCTGAGATGGAGGAGGAGGAAGAGCGCCTTCCCGTCTTCTCCACCCAGGGCTCCCTCTCCAGGTAAAAAGCCTGGGATGGAGCATCTGGGAAAGGCATGTGTGGGCCTTTCTCACAAGTAGAGTGGCATGGGGTAGTGAAGTGGGGGCACCCTTTTGACCTTGCCCCTAGAAGCCCCACCCCCTGCACCAGTTGACACCCAGGTGGGGACGCCACTGATAGCAACCCAGTGAATGAGACCTTTCCAAGCTCCTCTACCACTTTGCCCATGTCCTGTAGGTTCATGATCTCCCTGACTTGAGTCTATCCATCTGGCATGTGGTCTTCCTCTCTACTGTTCTCTATCTTGCCTAGTCTTTTCAAACGTGTCATGCCTTCTCATGATGTGATCAAAATATAACGGCTTCAATGTAGTCATCTTGGCTTCCAGGTGTGATCTGTTCTAGGACCCAATTGTTTGTCTTTTTAGCTGTCCATGGTATCCTCAGCACTCTTTTCCAGCACCACATCTCAAATGAATTAATTTTCTTCCTGTCTGCATCTCCTTTTTTGTGGATGGGGATGTATGTTTTCCATATTTGCTGGCATACTTTGATTAACACTGGAATTTACTCTTTATTTTTTATTTATTTATTTATTTATTTTGGTTTGAAGCAGTTCAATTGGGACATCGTCTCTTTGTCATGATTAATTATTTCAAATTTCTCTAAGTGCCACTTCCACCTTGCTTTCAAAAATTTTTTAACTTTTGTAAAATAAGGTTTGAGTTTAATCTCATTTTATACTTCTGGAAGTTTCCTTGGATCCTGTGTTGGGAGCAAGGTGGAGTATAAATTCAATAAAGAAATAAAATTAAAAAAAATAAACCTAGGTATGTATATTTAGATTCTAATTATGAAAATTTCAGCTACATATATCAGAAAGAATGCTCTGTGCAACTTTTGTGTAGGTCAGGGTGTCCTTAGGTTAAATTTGTGGTTGATTACTGCCGCCTAAATACTTTTCCTAGACTTTTATCTGTAATGTTCCAGTCCAGAGGTGGTATTTGTTTAAGAGAAAATAACACTGATTGGATTTAAATATCACCCCAGGAAAAAAATCAGTCAAAACAGCTAGCTAGACAGTTGTTTTCCAAGAAGCTTCCTAGGTAAAACTATGGCACAAATCCCCATCCTCGTGATACCTTTGTGCTAGATTTGCAGCCATGCAGTGCCACAATTCTGGCACTTTGTTCAGCAGCCAAGGCCTGTAGCTTGACAGATAAGTAATGTTCTGCTCATGTCTTTCCTTGTAAAATGGAAAGAAAGTGGATAATTTAATATAGACGTGACAAGTAGGCAATAGATTTCTGGTCTGCATGGATTGCTAGATTCAGCTCTGATTTAAAAACATCCTTAAAATCAAAGACAAGATTTTCCTCAACAACAACAACCCCCACCTTTTAGAATTCATAAAAATAGAGGGATTTGATTCTTGGAGTTGATTCAGAGAATGATCTCTGTAAACCAATATGATTTATTGATTTAGTACTAAATTTGATAAGACTGCTAACTAAAGACCATATTATACATTCACAGAGATTACTGTGTATCAGTAGTGAATTGCAAACAATCATAGATCTGGTGAGTTTATCTCTATGGTAATGTGTATTTGCAAACCTTGTGTCTTAAAAGAGCTTGGGTGTACATGTAAAAATGTAATTTGTGGAGTAATTTTAAGCATCAGTTCACACATACATTGTAATCCTTTGACATTTGTTAGCTAATATTTGAATTGTCTTTATTGTGCCAGTGTTGACATCAGATGCTAATGAATGCTGTAATGGTAATGATTAATCTGTTATGGTCATTTACATATGCAAACCATTATTTAATGCTACAAATTTATGAACCAGCCTTTAAACTTTCTTGCATTGTTTGCCAAAATTATTGCCCCAACCACATTCTTCTTTCTATAAATAGGGGGTTGGGGGTTGAGGGGGAAGTATGGAAACAAAGCATAGCAATCCTTAGAATCTTTTCAACTTCAGAAGAGGAGAAGGAGGAGAAGTTGCTTCTATAGTCTTCTGTGGTTCAGTGTTCATCCCGTGGCATGCTAATATAGTTACAGGGTTATCACTACTGACATTAAAATTAGCAATTCTTATCTGCCTCCCATACTTGGAGACATGGTTACATGCTCAAATATATGTCTCAGAGTGTTGTCTTCAGCTTCATCCTGTTCATTATACTTCCTACTAGTCTTTTTGTTTGTTTGTTTGTTTGTTTGTTTGTTATTTAATTCAGAAGCATCTGCTATCCATGACTAGGGACTCCTAGGATGAAATGTTTGTTCTTTCAAGCAAATGCGGTCATCCCCCTACATCTGCAGCTTTGACTTTTGTGGATTTGATTATTCACCAATTTGATTAATATGTTATCTCTAGGAATTTCTGGGTCTCCCAGTGTGACTCTATGGTCAGCATCCACCAGAAGTCACAGTGGAGGACCTAAAGATTCCTCATATGACACATCTCTAGGCATTTGTAGTTTCTCCAGCCAGTGGTGTCAATGAGGATTATCACACAGAGGCTTACAGTCAGTAAAATGTCCAGAAAGAGTGAGGGCGTGATAGCCAGTTGCACGTATCCCTGTCATTAAATCATCATAGAGGCGTCCCTTCACCTCTTCTGTCATTAAAGTGTTAGCAGAGCCGCCATGTCTCAATAACAGGAAGTTAATAACGGGGACAAGTGCGACCAGCTATCACACCCTTGCACTTTCTGGATGGTTTAAGGACATTTTACTGACAATAAGCCTCCGTGTGATAGTCGCTAATGCAGCAGTGCAGGGGATGTGGATTACACCAGGTGACACCCAAAAAGAGGATGCACGACCACAAAAAAAACTTTGATTGGGCCCTCCTCCCCTTTTGATGCAGGAGAGGTGCGTGCATACTCTCGTAGGCTGCTATTTCCCTTGGCTTTATCCCTGGGGGAAAAGCCCTGGGCCAGAGGTGCAGGAGGGGCATGTACGCACTCTTGATGGCTGCTCTGTCCCTTGGGAGAAAGCACGGGAATGAAGGAGTAGGAGAGGTGCATGTGCAACCTTCCCATGTTGGGTGACACCATAGATAGGGAAGCCACTGCCTCCAGCACAATTCTATGGTCAGCTTATTGCAGATGTTCAGACCCTTCTGGCAAATGGTCAACTTCTGGCAGAGGTGTTCTGTCAAGTTAAAAATCTAGTGGGGGTTTTATTTGTGTTTTCTCCACTTTCATAGTGGCCTGCACCCCTAACTCCAGTGAATGTGGAGGGCCTACTGTATTTCCATTTTTGCATGTTTAGAGTTGCCTTGGGTTTACAAAGCTGAAACAGAGTCTGGCTTCATCCATTGCTCAGGGACTATAGGTGACAAGTAGGCTCCATGTCCTGCCATCCTGAAGGGATACCACTGTTAGGGTCAGACCAGCTTGAGTCATCCATGGGCCAAAACAGGAACAACTGCTGGGAGCTTCTTTGTTCCCTGGCTGCATCGACATTGCAGAATTGATGCATAGGTTTTTGTGGGTTTTTTGGGCTGTGAGGCCTATTCTAGAAGAATGAATTTTCTCACAGCCTGAAAAACCCACAAAACCCTATGGATGCTGGCTGTGAAAGCCTTCGACTTCACAGAATTAATGCAGTTTGACACCACATTGACTGCCGTGGCTGAATGCTGTGGAATTCCGGGATTTGCAGTCTTGTAAGCTAATTAGCATCTCTCTCAGAGCATTCTGGTACCGCAACTACAAATCCCAGGATTCCATAGGCTGGAGCTATGACAGTTAAAGCGGTGCCAAATTCCATTAATTCTGCAGTGTGGCAGCAGCCCCTGGGTGCCTCCTAGCAGCAGAGCTGAAGGGGAAGCACTTTTTAGCCCCATCTCTCAACTCATTGACTGAGGCCATCTGAGATGTGTGTGTTTAGGGTTTCTGTATATTATTATAATCTGTCGTAAACTACCCTGGAGGAAGATTCAGTTAAAAGGTGGGATATAAATCTAAAACAAATAATTTTAAAAACCCATTACCACTAGACAGCTGTGGCCCTGAAATGCATAGAGTGGACAGAATAAAATTTGGACATTTTTCTTTTGCCCACATGGCAGTTTCTATAGGCCTGTTAGAACAGATTTAAAAACAGCACTTCAGGGTATCATGTAAGCTTTCTGAAATGTGCCATGCTCCCCAAGTGTCCATTAATATGTATGTTTTGCATCCTGTCCTGCCTCTTACCACCCAGTTCATAATATATGATGCAACTGCAAATGAGAAGCATTGTTAAAGTTAAATAAACATTTCCTTTATAAATCTCGATTGACCTGAAGTGGCAGGGGCATCCAATCTCAACAATCTGGATGCCAGAAAATGATTTAAATTCATTAAGCCATTTTCTGATTTACAGAGAGCAGACATTCTGTTGCTGGAGGAGAAACCTTTCACTTGTGCAGCTTTTAGAAGGAGCCATAGCCCAGTAGATTAGGATCACAATTAGAATGGCCTAAACCTTTGCTTTCCAGTTGGATGAAATCTTAATATATATGCTGACAATACTATCCTCTATAGTATGATTAATCTCTTACTTCCTCACAAAGAACATTTTAAGTATGTTGTTATATTGTGTTAATGCTGCAAGAGTGTATGAAGGGCCTTTCTTCTGCATCTAGCTGTCTGCATCAAAGTTTGAAATGTTATGTTTTGGACTACAACTCCCAAAATCCCTACAACTCCCAGCATAGACATTGCTCCATGTTTGGTGATTTTCTAAAATAAAAAATCCTATAACTACTCCCACTTACTAAAACATCTGCTATTGAAATTAGTAACTAGGCATATAGTCAAGTGCATACGTGATTTCTTAACTGTGTCGAAAGTATTTTAATCTCAATTTGGACAGATACGGCCATATTTGGAACAATTAGTTGGCTGTTATGGACCTTCAAGAGACATTGATCTACAGTGGCCCTACTATAGAGTTTTCCTAACAAGATTTATTGGGAGAAGCTTTGCCGTTGCCTTCTCTTAGGCTGAGGGATGTGAGACTTGCCCAAGGTCAATCTAGCTAGCTTTCATGGCTAAGAGGAGATTCAAAAGAAATAGAGTTGGCCCTCCGTTTTCATGGGGGATCCATTCCGGGGGGCCCATGAAAACAGAAATTCACCAATATTCAAGGCCCATAGGCTTGAATGGGGTGCTCCCCATTGATTTTAACGGAGGTCACCCCCATGAATATGCAAAATTGCAGACTTCAAGTCTGCGAGACTGGAGAGGCAACTGTACTTTTATTTTTAAAACATCCAAGTTCAACATATGTATCTGCAACTGTAAAAAAAGCAACTTGTTACAAATTTACTGTTCCCTTGTTTGTCACTGGAAATGCACTTGCTAAAATTATGTGATTTAATTATATAACTTACAAATGATCCCTGAATTTGGTCAGTCTACACACATATAGTCGTAACAAAGAATCACCCTTTAAATTAAAACCAAAACAAATGTTTTCATTCTAAATCACCTTCCTTTCCTAGTTTCTGTCTCTTTCTCTCTTTCATTTTTTGAGGACATACACACATAAACAGCAGTAGGTGTCTTGTACTTTAGAGTCACTGTTAATGTTGTTCTTCTCCTTGATTCCATCAAACAAATCTCTGATTTAACTGGAAGAACGAGGTAGACCCTTGTTAATATTATCTGCCTATCACTGCAGGCTTCAAGCCACTTAGTCCAGAATAGCCCCTTTTGCCTCGGTGGACTAGCTCAGAGAAAAGCAATCTGAAAAGCATAGGCTTTGTCGAGTATTAATTCCCTGGTGTCGTTATAAAAGCACTTTTATTCCCTCCAGCCTCCCCCACTTCCACTTTTGGCGAGCTTTAAGTTGTTCTGATCTTTTAAATGTAGGAAGATATTAATAAAAGATGATTTAAACAATATGATCTGACTTTTCCTTGACTGATTGTATGAGGCAATGGAAACTTTTTATTCCAGCACTGACAACTTTTAAAACCACTCGAAGGACTGAAGCAACACATTTTTGTGGCAATAACTGAACTTCATAGTATTACTCCAAGGTGTGCCTGTGTGTTTTTCCCTCATGCCAAACAAATATCTCATGGTAATAGATGCAAGGTACAAGCATTTCTTTGAACTCACTAAATCTTTCTTTCACTTGAGCCATTGGTGAATTAATCAGTGTGAAATGTCTATTTGACTGAACAGTGAAAACAAGAATTCAGTTAAGGTGACCAATTAATGAGATCTATCTTGTTTTCAGGACCAACACATCTTATATTCAAGTAGAAAGGTCATAGTCCACAAAAGTATTCAACTTCTCTGATGTAACCAATTACACACACACACCATTACACACTTCACTGAAGGGAACCAAACATAGTGGGTTGACTTCCCCTTGCTTTAAAACTGCTCTGGATTTTTAATAGAAAATCAGACTATATATATAATTAAGCTAAACTAGGTCTCAGCACCTTTACCTCATTCAAAGGCTGGTTTGTGTGTGTGATTGATCACATACCCCCCAACATTTCACAGATGAAAACCAGGATACACGTGACCAAGGAACTAATGTTCCTTTGTAGTGGTCAAATTGGCAAAAGTTATTAATGAGCAGAAGAACAGAAAAGCTAGGAGAGGCTGCTACAGTTTGCTTTTCTCTGAGCCTCCTGGAAAGAGCAAGATTCTGCATCTTCTTCTCTTCTCCTGCCTCCAGCATTAACTCACTGGAAACTACTATTTCACTTTCAACTCAGGTTGCAACAACTGAGGAAAGCTGAAGGCAATGGGAGAAAATGGGAGGAGGAGGGAGAAACTAGGATACTTTAAAAGCAGCTGAAGAAGATTCAACAGATGGTTCTGGCCAAATCAGAGTAGTCAGAGGATATGCAATCAGCTCTGAAACATTTGGGGCCATATTATGTACTTCCACAGAGATATGGGGATTGCAGTTTTGTGAGTCTGGTGTACAATCTGTTAGATAGTTCTCACATCTTCATGGAACTACATTTCTCAGGATTTTTTTTACGACAATAAAAACAGATTTGAAAATATTTTAAATTGATAGTACTAGAACTTGGAAAGATTATCTTTTGGGCATTTTTGTTGTTGCTGCTGTGTGCCTTCAAGTTTCCAAGATATGGAGACTCTAAGACAAATCTATCATGGGTTTTGTTTTTGGTTTTTTGGCAAGATTTGTTCAGAGAAGGTTTGCTATTGCCTTCCCTTGAGGCTGAGAGCATGTGACTTGCCCAAGGTCACCCAGTGGGTTTTATGGCCAAGCTGGGAATAGAACCCTGGTCTCCAGAGTTGTACTCCAACACTCAAACCACTACACTATGCTATGTACAATTCCCCAAATCAGCCAGCCAGCATGGTCATGCAAGCAAGGGGCAGTTCTGGGAGTTGTACTACAAATAAGTAACCTTTCCAAGCTCTTAGGTATAGAGCAAAGAGCCACAAAAACTAGCTGCTAATAGGATGGCATACTGTACTTGAGAAAAGTTGTTCAACTGTATTTTGTTGTTGTTGTGTGCCTTCAAGTCCTTTCTGACTTATGGTGATTAATCTAAGGTGAACCTATCAAGGGGTTTTATTGGACAGATTTGTTCAGAGGAGGCTTGCCTCTATCTTCCTCTGAAACTGACAAAGTCTGATTTGCCCAGTTCAGTACTTTACCCAAAGTATGAAGCTTTGACCTAGGTTTCTTAGTGTTTAAAAAAATATATAATATAAAAAAATAAGCCAAGCATCTGCAAGGTTGGACGAAGTTGCAACTTCGAAAGAGAAAGCAACCCTTTGGGTATAAGAGCTTGTTAAATAGTGTTGCTTTTAAAGAAATATAAGATCGCAAACCTGCTGTTGTGAGCATTTGCAAAAATCTATGCACACCAAAACCTCATGAATTCTGTCCAGTTCTAATAAGGAACCATTGTAGCCAGGAGATGAGATCACTTTGAAAAGCAAACAAGTTTAAATGGATTCATGCCTACTGGGAAAGGGCAGCCAACGATCAAAGAGGAGTATCCAATGTGGAGCTGAATTAGCTTTGAAAATGTAATTTGCCAGATGAGGGCGCACCCCATAATCTGGGGTAGTTGTGGTGTCAAGGGAGCTAATTTACCCACAGTTCAGACAGCGACAAACAGAGAAAAGGGGGTTGCGAGATTTTGCTAAAATTGGCAGGCAAGAAATGTAAACTGGAAAGATTTCTGTTGAATTGGAGACGGAAGGGCTGTTCACTTTTCTGCTACATAGAACCAAAGTGAAGAAACTCAGCCTTACTGATTCTTTAATCACAATGACCTATTGTTGTCTTTTGCAAAGTCTTGCTCAGAAATACTTTAAAATAGGTATGTACATATATTAACATCCTAAACATAAACGATTATCACATCAGTTTTAAAACCAGCTTACCTTGAGCAAGCTTAAAATTAGAAGCAGGCGGCATCCTGATACTATCACAGACATTTAGCCACTGAAATCACTGCCCGGCTGCAGCCCGGCTCCATTGCTGCTCCAAGGAGTGCTCCTCACACCTCTTTTCAAAGCCGGGAGCTTTCTGGCTTGAAAAAATGGCTGCTGGAGCACCCCTTGGAGCAGCGATGGAGCCAGGCTGCAGCCAGACGGTGATTTCAGTGGCTAAATGGTGTGATTGTATCAGGATGCTGCTGGATGGAGGCTGGATGGAGGAGGAAGGAACTATGGTCAATGGTGCAATGTGGGGAGGAGGTGACCAGGCATAGCCGTGGCTAAAATGAAGAAATGTCAAAAAGGACATAACGGCAAAAGTTAAGGCACAGTATTAATTCTCATCCCCTTCTTTGAGTTGAGTGGCAAAAAGCAAGACCTTAGTCTGTCCCTAGAGAACCTAAAAGAAGCACTTGCTCCCCTCTACTCTCTCAGTACTCCTTAAAGAGGAAGTGCCAAAGAGCTGCCAACACTGCCATTTTCTTGCCCAGGCATTTGAAAAGGCCACAAATGGCACTGCAGCAGAGAGTAAGTCAGTGCCTCTTTTATGTTTTCCCAGGATGGGACTAAGCTCCCGTCTTTCACTACTTTACTCAGAGAAAGGGGTGATGGCTCTTTTTTAAATAAGAGTTAAGGTATAGTACTTATACTGACCCGTGGATAAGTCAACCCAGTTTTTTTTGTTGATTTCTTGACTAAAATTTCTAGATTGTATATATATGAGTATATGCTGTATTTTGTTTTCAGAGCATAGTCATTTCAGAGCTAATTGTAGGTGTGCTAGTTTTCTAAAACTGCAAAAGACAGAAGATTTTCTGCATTACTGACAGCTTGAAGCCTGCTGTCTCCCACACTCACACACACCTTTTCTTTTTTTCTTTTGGCCCTTACAACAATGTCTGGGAAGAAGGTTTTACCGCAGTGTGAAAGGAGCAGCCACTCCCTATTGAGAAGGGAAATTGATGACTCTGCACAAGCACCCTGCTGGTCATTGCTGCAGAGTGCTGAGTCACTGATATTATTTCCTGCTGATCTGCTTTCTCTGCAGCTAGCTTGTAAATGTTGTAAGGGTTAGTGAAAGGAGACTGGCATCAGTATCCCCACTCCCAGACAACATTTTGACTCTGTCGAGACAACTAGTTTCCCCTCCATGTTAATTTCCTTTTCCTAGCCGGAGCACTTAATATTTAGCTACCCTTCATCTCCCTATTGTTTCAAACAATGTCTTTGTCTAAAATATCTAGAGTGCAGACATGAATCTCTGAAAAAGGAGACTTTGTGTCACAGCCATGCAAGTCATGTTTGCTAAAACTTTTTGCAAAATTCATTTCACTGTTTGACGCACAGCAACACCATGTAGGTGATTATTATGAGACATTATGCCCCATACAATTTGGAATGCTGAGTCTGACTTGGAGGATGCATTCTCCCTATTTCCCCCAAAACACTTCTGGCTACCACAGAAACCTGGACCTCGAGGTTCAAAGCTCAGACCAGGAGTATACCCAAACTGCAAACGTGTGTCTTCAAGAAGAGTGTAACCCCATCGAACATAGATTGAATCCCTATTCCTTGATCTGCCTTTTATTTATCAGGATCATCTTTGTCTTTTCTGAATTAAGTTCCAATTTGTTTGCCCTCATCCAGTCCATTACTAATGACAGACATCAGCATAGTACCATGACAGCCTCCTTCAATTGGGGTGGTAAGGAGTAGTACAGTTGGGTGTTATCTGCATATTGATGGCACAACATTCCAAAATTCCAGATGACTTCTCCCAGAGGTTTCATGTATATGTTAAATAGCATGGGGGACAACGAACTCTAAGGGACCCCACAGACTAATGATCAGAGAGTCAAACAGGAGTCCCTCATCACCACCTTCTGGGTTTGCCCCTCCATGAAGGAACAGAGCCACTGTAAAACAGTGCCTCTTAAATCTAATCCCAGCAAGGCAGCCCAGAAAGATACCATGGTCAATGCTATCAAAAGCTGCTGAGAGGTCCAGCAGAACCAACAGGGATATATTCTATCTATACATAGATAGATATATGTACATAGATAGATATATTTACATAGATGGTACATAGCAGATAACTATTCCAGCCCTTTTGCAGATGAGGTCCAGCATGCCCTCACAGCCAATGGTAGAACTGAGCCCCAAACCATTAATTTTACCCTGATTTTCCCTGGCCAGTGATCAAATTCCCTGTTTTTGGCTAAATGGAGCCTGTGGAATGGGATGGATCCCCTCCAAGGAGATGGAAGATGGAGTCCCAAGGGTTGTATAGTACAGAAGCTAAAACACAAAATCAGAGTGTGCAGGTGTGCATTTCGTCCCTTAGCTATGAGAACTGTAAGGGCAGATTAGCAACAGAGGGAAATTTACTCTATTCTATTCTGTTAGAATGTCATCTGTTCCTAGTGATTTATTCTTCTCAATTGCTTTGAGTGCAGCTTTCAGGCATCCTCCAGCATTATCTTATAGCGATAGTAACAGCAAGTACATTTCTATACCGCTTATCAGTGAACTAGCACTCCCTAAGTGGTTTACAATGTGTAAGCCAATTGCCTCAACAAGCTGGGTACTCATTTTACCAACCTACAAAAGGATAGAAGGCTGAGAAGACCTTGGAGCCCTCCTCTAGGATTGGACTTACAACATTGTGGCTGCAGTACCAGCATTTAACCATTGCTCCACCAGGGCTCCACCTTTTCAGTTTGCCCGACCAAGAAGGACTGAAACCACTAGTCGGGTGGCTTTCCAAGTCCCATTCCAGAAAGGCAGCACAGAAGGATACCATGGCAAAAGGTACTGAAAACCACTGAGCAAACCAACAGGAACACACTCCCCTATCTAGTCCCCAAAATTACCAAAGCCATTTCCATCCCATAGCCAGGCATAAGGACAGATTAAAATGGATAGAAACAGTTCATTATTCCTCCCAGATAATCAGTGTCATCCTTCTCTGGAATTGGAAAGCCACCACATGCTCCAGAACCTTGCCAAAGAAAGAGATAATGGAAGGTGGTCAGCAACTCTCCAACATGGTAAGATTCAGGGAGGGATTTTTCAGTATCAGCCCAACCATGCACTGTTACAAAAATAGAGTAATAACTTGGATAATATTCAGAACCAACTACTATTTATTAAATCTATAGGGGATGGAGAACTGTGGAGGTCAAAAGAGATGGAAGATTGCACAGGTGATGTAGGAAGCAATGCCAAATAAGCAGACGTGAGAGTGATACAGTCTGGATAGCAGAAAGAAAAGAAAGCCAGATCACATTAAAGGGGTGACATGCCTAAAACGGTACAGGCAACTGGAGAGTTAGAAGAGTACTGAGAAGAAATGGAATCATTGATAGAAAGGAGACAGGAGAACAAACATGACCTCACCCATGATGGATAGAGTGGAATGGAATTCTTCCTCAAGGTGTCTATTGCAAGGCAGGACATTATAATGTTTGGACATACCAGGAGAGGACTGAGGTCACATATGTTTTTCCTTTCAGGTTACCAGTGATGTAAGATACCCTAACTCTTAGATAATAAGTTTCAGCTTATTATCTACAAACATCCAGGGGAAAATCTGTAATGCTAAAACAACCCTTGACAACCCTTGGACAACCCATATGGTATCCATAACTATTCACAACGTATGTTTCACTCATACCCTGCATGACACAACAGAAACAGTGGGTAAGAAAAGCAGGAAGGGATATAGAGCCTTGCTAAAGAGGAAGAATCTCTTTCTAAAAATATTTTATTTTCTTAAATATATAGTCTTGGGAAATTGTACAATGAAAAAGTAAGGCAAGGATGACAATGGTGTACTTTAATTTTCACACCATCCATGCTATGTGCAAAGAGAGACAGAGCAGAAAAGAGGATCATGTGTCTCTTTTTGGGTGTAAATTCCCAAACTTAGTGGGCAGTAATGTGTTCATGGTATTGTTCAAATGGTGGTTTTGTAGTGCTTTTGGTATGGTCATTTTCCTCCATGAGACTCTAAAAAGTCAATCAATATGTATACAGTGAAGTTCTGATTAAACTGGAACCAAGTGGAGATAGGGGAGTGTTGTTGTGTGCCTTCAAGTCATTTCCAACCTATGGCGACCTTAAGGGGACCTTATAATGGGATTTTCTTGCCAGATTTGTTCAGAAGAGGTAAATCAGTGGTGGGTGACCATGGAAGGGTAGGGGGCATATTAGTCCCCCAGGATACCTTGGAGGGCTGCACCCCTTACCACACCTGATCCCACCAAAAACAATCTTCTTTTTTCCTTAGTACCCCTAAATACTCTCTGGGGACATGGGGTATTTTCACCATGTTTTGGGGTCTTTCTGGGCCATTTTATGCCCAAGAGAGGCCTTTTAACAACAGGAAGTGAGCTGTTCAGGCCTCTCCTGGATCCACATTGCTCAGGGGGAGGCCCAAAATATGGTGGAAACCCCACCTATACCCATAGAGGGCATTTTGATGCAAAAACAGTTTTTTTTAATTGCCAAAAAATTACCCCTGGGTAGCACAAAATGGCCCTGGGCTGGGCATCATGTGGGCTTTCAGAAGTTGTTGAACTACAGTTCTTAACAGACTTCTACAGCTGTTGGCAAAGAATGCTGGAAGTTGCAGTTCAACAAGATTGAGAAGGCCACCCAATTCCTACCCTTGCTATAGAGCTCCCGCACTAATGAACAGTGTGAACATTTACTCACTTTGTCCATGCCATTAGAGAAAAGCTGGTGTATATGTGCAATCTACCTTGTTTTCCATGATCTTATATGTGGTTACCTTTCTAGGTAAGGAGATTTTTTGGGGAAAACACTCCAAATCATAGGGGACTATGTTCCTGTGGTGACAAAGCTGACTGGCAGAAGATTTAGGAGAGACAAAAAGGAAATACCTCTTCACACAGCCATTGTAGGATATATTGATAGCCATTAGCTTAAATGGTTTTAAAAGGAAATAAGATTCATGGTGGATTAGGCGATCAGTGGCTACAGGTCAAGATGGCTATCTGCCACCTTCAGGTTTAGAGGCTGCATGCCTCTGAATACCAATTTCTGGTTGGAGGGGGCTATTTCCCTATGCTTTAGGGATTCCTATGCTTTAGGGATTCCTAGAAACATATGATTAACCACTGCAGGAACAAGAAGTAGGACTCTTCTTGCAGTCTTACATTCACATCTGTATGGTCTCTTTAGCTTTTTCATTTATAGCCTCACAAATAAAGAAAGCAATCAACCTTGCACACTGGTTGCTGATATTACCTCTGAAGTTGCAAAGTTTAATTAATGCTTTCTCATGCTGTCATTAAAAAAAATTCCAAGCCAACCATGTATATACCATCATCGCCATCAGAAACAAGAAAAAAATGTAAATGTGTTGTTATTTATAAAACATACAGTTGGCTGCATTTGTAAAATAATTACATTTGCTAGCTAACTTGACCTTAGTCAAGTTAGCTAGCATGAAAAATCAGAGCAGCACTGGATTCGGTGGGGGCAGGGAATTAAATGTTAATCTAAATGTTAATTTTTAAAATGGTTAAGCAGTTAGGAGCTACTCTAACAAACATTCCCATTACATTGCATTGGGTATCAGTACTCCTGTCTGAATGTGCATTTCAGCTCACTTAGTACAATAATCACAGAAAGAATAGCTTCCTGAGAATCACAGCTTTCTTTTCATGTATTGTTCTAACACAACATGTTTCTTGCTTGAATTGATTCATAGGAAAGGTTGGAAATGTGTTGTCAGTGGGTGAATTCTAACTAAACATTTTTCTGGAATCTCTGCAAGGATGTTCTCGTATCTTTCCTGTTCATCTACTTGTTTTACACAGATATTTACCGTAACCATACACACTGACCACTGACACTCACACTGTATATACATGCACACACTTCCTAGCTTACAGGACTAACAGGCTATTTATTATCTGTGTTAGTTCATCTCTTGAGCCCTTTACTTCTCTATGACTGGCTGGTTTCCTCAGCCTTTTTAATATCGGCATACTCCCCACTTTACTTAGGTAGCCCTGTATTACTGGTTTGGCCCTTTTTCCTAGTATATGTTATATTCCTTAGCTCTTGGCAGTTGGAGTATTGAAGTCACCATGGCGTTAACTTGGAGATTGTGGTGACTTCACACAGGAGAGGTTGTTGCTCATTTCTTCAGTCACCTTACATGGTGAGTTCTAATGTCCCTAATTGAGCAATTAATGGGCAATTAATGGACATGGTTCTTAAAAGATAAGCTTGTGGCAATTGCCCTGCCCCACCCATTCATCTCAATATATTTATCACAGTGGTCTAAGGAACCAAACGTGGAGTGCTTCCAGACAATCCCCATTGGTCCACACCATTGCTGGCTGAGATCAACAGACAAGATCAATGTAAAACTATGCAATCCATCAGTCTATTCTGGTGAATGGGAAGATACTTTCATTTCTCTGCAACTCCTCTTGTCTTCCCAAGGTACAGGAGACTACGAAATAAAATAAAAATTAAACATAGAGATTTGAGAGACCTGTACAATTATCTTTGTTATCCTAATAATACAAGCCTCTCTTGCTATCTTTGCAGTGTAGCATGGTCTGGTTAGCCATGAAGTTGGAGGACCTGCCTAGTTACACTTATTGAATCTTTTTTCTTCTGTGAATTTCTCTTTATGGTGAAACAATATGAGAGTCTGAAACGCTTCTAGCATCTTATGAGCCTAATTGAAAGCTATTTTTTTATCCTTTTACCTCCTGTATTTTATCTAGGGATAAGTGTATGCTCAATCTTGGTAGCAATACCAAGTTAAGACTTCAGAGCAAACCACAGTGCAAGAAGCATGCTTTAAGCTTAATTCCTAGTCTCTTTCTCCCAAATGTTCTCCCAGAAATGTGTAATGTTGATCATGGTTTTTTAAAAAAAAATCTTTGCTGGGAAATGTAGTAATGCCCAATAAATTATGTAAAGTATTGCAACATACGCTGCACCAGTGTGACTGTTTCCATAGACTGTAATTGTTTTCCAGCGCTTACCCTGTCAGTTGTTCTGGCTTCCAACTGAGGGAGAAGTGAATAACAAGCCAATCAGCATGCAAAATGTAGAACAGGGTAGCACAGTGCACAACCACCAGCCGAATATGAGATTAATATGTGCCTGTAGTAAAGAACTGGCACTCTTTGCATTCACTTCCTCAGTACTGCTTCCCATCTACTCCCAGATGTACTCGTAACTCTTCAGATGACCCATTTACCTCTGCAGAGTCAATACAACAGCAGGAATACTAGACAGATTCTATTCTAATTTTGTCAGTTGCCATTGCATTTCCTCTGATACATTTCTCTTGTACACAAATTTTCCCTCCCCTTTGAATCCATTAGGAGGTGGTTTGTTTCACCGAAAGCTTTTGTTGTTGATGGGAGCTGAAGATTAGAGAAAGCACAGGGAAGTTCCTTTTCACACAATGTATATAATTACATTTATGACTGAATTAACTATCACACTGTTTGGTAATGGATACTGTTTTGTTATTGTTGTTAACTGCCTTCTAGTCAACCTCAACTTGTGGCAACCCTTTGAAGGAGACACACTGTTTTGAACACTACCTGTTTAAATGATGTCTGTGACCACCATGATTGAGTCTAGCCATCTGGCATGTGGTCTTCCTCTCTTTAGTTTTAAAAACAATTTGATAAATTAGTCAAAGAAAATTCCATTGGTGGTTATTAGCCAAGACAAGAGGGGAGCTGTGTGGATTTTGTCCTGTTTCGGATTCTAGCCAACCATTTCCAAAATACTTCATTCCATCACCCAACAATCAGTATCCTTTGAGCACTAACTGTGCTTAGTCCTCTTGAGTTGTTTTAGGAGGCATTTAAAAAAAAAGTTCTTCCTAATGATTTTATACACTTATATGCAAACTTTGAATCTGCTGGTTTGAAGAAGTAAAAATCTGTACTTGGCAATGAATGTGCCACTCTTATATAGAATTATATAAATGGAACCCCATGTAGAAAAGCCACTGGTAGCAAACACAGGCCAGCCATTAGAGAAGTCTGTCACCTTTATATCTTGTTTTGAGCATCCACAGTTGGGATACAGGGCAGACTGAGACATCTTGGTTCGATCCCACAAAGCTATTTTTATTTCTATTGCCTCTTTGTGTTCAGTCACTCACTATATCCAGTTCTAAAAGGGCACTTTTATTATTTCATGCCTGCAAAATGCTCAGCAAATAGGAAAACCTGTACAGTGGGCTGTTGGTATCCATGGGATTTGGTTCCAGGATTCCCCCGTGGATAACAAAATCCATTACTCATGTTCCATTAAATACAATAGCATAGTAAAATGGTGTTCTTTATATAAAATGGCACCATGCAGGTTTGTTTTTTGAAATTTATTCATTTTTTAAATATTTTCAAACTGTGGATGCTTGAATCCATGGATACGGAGGCCTGACTGTATTTCAAAATGAATGGCATTGGTGTCAACTGACCCCAATGAGAGGACATGGGACCATAATACTTATGTGCAGGCAAAACCTACCATCTGCCACTGACATTGGTGTCATTGGGGCTGTCTATATAAGTAAAAAAGGAGTGGTTTTATCCCATTTTGAACCCTACCTGTTTAAATGGTGCATATGATAAAAATGGAAGGAAACTGGAATGAAGCTGTGCTCTGAGGCTAGACGCCAGAGCAAAATAACCACCAGTTTTCTCCAATTGAAGCTGCAAAGTGTGACCAGTGTGCATGCAGACTGCACAGTGGTGCGAAGATGGGGGAAGGGGCTGGTGCAACCCACACCATTGCTGCAAATGTGGGTTTTTTGTCACCCATTCATGTATCAATCACTCATGTGCACGAGTGATCAGCTGCACTATCTGGGCTGGCTGCTGGACAGGATGAGGAAAGTGATTGGTGGCCACTTGCAGCATGTCCGTGTGTGTGTGTTTGTGTGTGTGTGAGTTTGGGGTGGAACAGGAAAAAAATAATGGCACGGTACAGCTTCTACCCATGAATGCCCCATTTTGGCCAGTGTATTCTTGCAGAAGAAGGGGGGTTTGATGTGGACTATCCATGGAAGCTTGGCTCATTGTGGGAGCCAGTGAAGGGGTCAGTGGATTCTCCCTATGAATCAGGAAACCCCACAGGTAAGCCACTTTTTCCCTTCCGTTTGCTCAGCATCTTTGTTTCTAGAGGAGGGGCTGGCCACTACCTCTGTGACATTCCTGATTGTGGCCCCTTTATAGTTTTTTGTGGGTTTTCGAGCTGTGTGGCCATGTTCTAGAAGAGTTTCTTTCTGACGTTTCGCCAGCATCTGTCAGTAGAAAAAACAGGTAATAATAAGTATAATAATAACAGCTCCAGAACTGGAGCTTTTTAATGGGGGCTGGTTAGAGGGAGCATACAACTGAATTGTTATGTACAACTCCCTTGCTACAGCAGCTCCACAGGCTGCTGTGGTGCCCAAAGTGTTGAGTATGATTTATAAAGTCCAGTACAACTTAACTAATAATGTTCTGCCCTTTCATGATACCCAGAATCTGCTGCCTCTGGCAGCTGCCTCATTCCTCCTAATAGTAGGGCCAACCCTGTGGTTGGTTGGTATTTTCTAATCATATCCTGAGTATGGCATTGCCCTGAGTCTGTGTAGTCTCTGTAGCTATTCCATAAACGAATGCTCAATAAAATAAAAGGACTTAATTTATATTAATGGTTTTCTCAGATTAAGCAACTGCACAAACAAGTTTAATTTCACTTCCCTCGATTCATGACATTTGATTTATTCCTGTTGAAATTCAATCATTTCAACAGAAACTGAGTGACAAAGTTCAAATGGGAGGAAAAAGAGAAACAACAGAGTAGGGGGGGGAATCATTACCATTTTCTTTAAAAGAAGAGGAAAGGACAAACCTTGTAAATAGTGTTGTCTGCTTGCTCAGAGTCCTGTATAATGTTTGTTCATTTTCTTCCCATTGGACTAAAATGTATATACAGAGGCCTTTTAATACCCCATTATACTGTATACCAAAGCATTCAAGCCTAATACTATTACTGATAAAGAAACCACAAGCATATTTGCAGAGACTGAATGTCTATAAAGAGACGATCAAGGAAGTCCCTTGAGAAAATAAAGTCCCATATCAGATTATGTTGTGAAAAGGATGAAACTAGTATGCTAGCTCAATTACAGCACAAATTGGGTGGGGGGCTTTTTTTAAAGAAGGAGTCAGCCCTGTTTTATATCACACACTCATTTTCTTAAGCCTATGAACATTTAAATGTAAGATAGGGTTATTTGGCACAAAACAAGACTTGCACTGTATATGAAAGATTTGGATAATAATTGGATAATAATTAGAGGGGATTTAGTAGTATAAACAGTTAATATTAATACACATTATTCAGAGAGACTCTTACGGTCGTGTGTGTCCATAGCAAAGACACAATGTCATTGAGAGAAGCAATGCTTGATAGACATCAGATTGGGAAGCTTCCAGATTAATACCTGTAACTATCTGTCATTTGTTTATCATTCTGTCTCCATGGCTCAGTGTTCTTGGCCTTTCCTTGACAGGGCACCAGCAGTAGTGGTGGGTGTCACTGACAGGCGTGAATTGTGACACTATAGCTAACATTGGTTGGCACTGTGCACAAGGAGGGGTAGATGACCCTCCTTGTGTAATGCCATCACCTAGTAAACCCTATGATGAGACACCCCAAGTGAGACACAGGCAGAATCAGAGCATTAACAGAAAGAGAAGGAGGGAGAGATAAAGGAATATCACATTTGCAAGATTTTTTTAGTCTTTTAAAATGATTGTTGTAATTTATTTATTTTTAAAAGTATTTTTATTGTAAGCCACCTTGAGATCATCAGATATATAGCAGGATATAAATATTTTAATAAATAAATAAGGGCTGTATCATTTAATAGTCATATTAAGTTAGGAGCTGGCTGCTTTCTGATTGTACTTTGGTTTGGATTCAGCTGTCATTAAACTTATTCCACGTTGTCTCCATCTAAGCGTACAAAGTAATGTACATAATTATTATGGTACCCATACTGCCTGAGTATTCTGGGGGCTGTATTAAAAAACTCAGATGAAATCTGTACACAGGCACTAATTGTTTACATATCACTATACAGATGAGCATCTAGCAACCCACCTTGTACAACTAACTAGTCTTTCTGTGTCTGTGTGAACAAGATGTCTGTATTGAACATGCTGGAACTGCACAGAATTTCGTTCATGGATTTTGTAAAATTGTTTCTGAGGCTATATAAACAATGGGGGAAAGGGGAGAGGAGACTAATCCCTACAAAAAGGTCAAAGAACAAGGCACAGTATCTTGATACCCTATAAAACCTTTTTTTAAAACAGAAGTGGTGGTATGACCACTTCTACAAAAACTGTCCCTGGGCCCACTGGAAACAACTAAAGACCAGTATCAAATCTCCCTTTTCTGGGCAAGGTGATTGAGAGGACAGTTGCCTCCCAACTATAGGCAGTCTCAGATGATACAAGTTAATTAGACCCATTTGAAACCGGCTTCAGATCAGGATACAGATTTGAGACTGCTTTGGTTGCCTCAGTGGATGATCTTTGTCTGAGCATTGACAGGGAAAGTGTGTCCCTGCTGGTGCTTCTGGACCTCTCAAAGGTGTTAGATACCATTGACTATGGTATCCTTCTGGAACGCATGAGGAATTTGAGAATCAGAGGTACTGTGCTTCACTGGCTCTGGTCCTATCTCTTGGGTAGGTTCCAGATGGTGGTGCTTGGGGATTGCTGCTCCTCAAAAAAAGGAGCTGTTATGTGGCATACCACAAGGTGCCATTCTCTCCCCAATGCTAATCAACATCTACATGAAACCACTGGGAGAGATCATTGGGAGGCATGGGATAGGATGTTATCAGTATGCTGATGACACCCAAATATATTTCTCCATGCCTTCAAATACAGCCTCAGCTAAGGATAATGTGTCTCCTCTGAATGAATGCCTGGAGGTTGGGTTGGAGGAAAAACAAACTGAAGCTGAAACTAGTCAAGACAGAGGTGCTTACTATGTGTCTTAACCTGGGTTTGGAGATGTGTCTGCAGCTTTGGGTGCGGCGCTTCTGGATCCATTGCTCCAGAAAAATGTTTAACAGGTTGTGTGGTTTTGTAGGAAGTAGTGTGATTACATATGAAGAAATGTTAGAGTCTAGCTGAACATAGAAGTACAGAACAGCATCTTGATGTTACATGCTGACATGTACGGTACGGTGTATGTATGCTCATGCAATACCATGCAGCAGCTACCAAAAACACAGTGAGCTTCCATGACTTCCAAATGAACTCTGCCTCCATGTCCTGGAGACATTTTAAACTGTCCAACATATTTAGCATCTCTGGGGTTCTGAAGCCATCTAGAATATTGGACAGAGAAGCTGGTAACAGATGACCTCTTTCTTTTCCTTGGTGCTGTCTCCTGTAGACAGGGAAACATTAATTTGATTGTGCTGCTAATGAATCCTTTTTATGTACATGAAAACTAATTGCTTAACCCTTGTTTGCGGTTCACACAGTACATTTTTTTTAACTTGTACAAATATCTACAATGCAGGACCAAGAGGCTAAAAAATGGGATCTTCCTATTTTGAAATACATGTTTGATGATAACAGGTATAGGAGGTAGTTGGCTGGTGATCCCTGAAGTACATGTCAAGTACATCATGGGCAAATTGGCACACAATGGCTAGATAACACTTCCTAATATTCATTTATTTATCTCAATTCTACTCTGCTTTTTCTTTGAGAACTGTGAGGCAACTGTATAAGGCTATCATGTTTTGTTCTAACAGTAACCACCATTGTGCAAGGCTGAGTTGCAGGCAATTAACAGAAGTGAGCCAGGAATTGCACTCAACTCAGCATGGAGCGGCATCACTAAGGGGATGCAGGGGTGCAGACCGCACTGGGTGACACTCTGGGGAGGGGTGTACACCTGGTGGGTGGCACACTCAATCGGGCTGGCACACATGCTGGGCAAATGAAAAACTGTCATGTCCCTTTCTCACTTGCCCAGCAGCCACACAAGACCATAAATGGCCCTCTGGAGGCCACAGCACTGCCCCCCCCCTCAGTGGGTTCTGCTGCCTTTTGTTTGGGGTCCACACTGGATACCAAACATCCATCGGGAGCTTTTCGTTTGGGGTCCAGTGCAGCTGTTCCCCTGAGCAGCCGCTTCAGGCCCAAAATGGCCACCCAGAGGCTGCAGCACCCCCCTAATAACAGTCTTGCCAGGTGGCAGGGGAAGGCAAGCAAGGCATCAGGATAGAGGGAGGGCAGTGGGGTAGTCCACCCTCCACTGCCTCCCCACTTCCTTCTCCCCACACCAACCACAGGGACGCCACTGTCCACATGCTGGATTTTTTCTCTCTCCGTCTACTGGGCATGCTTTTCCCTCTCATTCAGCTTCTCAACACCTAGTGTTCAATCTTGAATTTGCAAGCTACAAAAAGATAGTTCTCAACTTCAACAGATTCCACTTTTTGCCAGTCCTCTAATCCCTAACCTGCCAGAAAAGTGGGGGAAGTCCTGTACCTTGAAACCCTTCTTAGATTTTTTTTTTTTGCCATTTTTATGTCAGTGGTTTGCTCTTATAGTGTGGCAACAGTCTAATCTAGAACTGTTATGCTTTGGAAGTCATTATTCAGACACCTTTACTATACAGGGGTGTTTTCCAAGTAGATCTCCTCTGCTTTCCTGAAGTGTTACTGACCCTGTGTTACTTTTCAAATTTATTTTTAATTTTTTAAAAAATTAAGGCAGTAGCGTGATAGCATAGTGATGTCATGCTGTAACTGTTTTAATATTATTTAATTATTTTTTTTAAAAATGATGGAAATCAATCATATGCAGGAAGTGGGGAAAACAGGGCAGTGCAAATGGCATTGTTATTATTGAGGAACTTACAGTGTGGAAAATAAAACAGTGGAAATTACACTATTAAAGCACAAATGTAATGAGGATGTGATACACAACATTAAGTTTTCTTTGCAATTACAGGTGAATCAGATTTTGAATGTGACAACCATATATAAGTAACCAGTGTGATTAGCACCATTTTCTCACCATAATCTTCCTCATTGCAAGTGGGACTAAAATGAAACAATCCTCATACAAGTATTGCTTCAATCTTCCTGAAAGCACTAACTGTTGTTCTTGTTGTATGCCTTCAAGTCGTTTCTGACTTATGACAACCCTAAGGCTATCATGGGTTTTTCTTGGCAAGATTTCTTCAGAGTAGGTTTTCCATTGCCATCCTCTGAAGCTGAGAGATTGTGACTTGCTGAGGGTCACCCAGTGGGTTTCCATGGCCAAGCAGGTATTCAAACTCTAGTCTCCAGTGTCATAGTTCAACAGTCAAACCACTATGCCACACTGGCTCTCTACATCAAGCTAATAAGAGCAGCTGGTTTAATTAGAACGCTCTGGACGTACAGTCCAGCCTCATGGCATATTTTTGAATTAATCCTTTAGTTTTCGTCTCAGAGGCATCTCCTGGTGCACCCTGCATTGTCTGCTGTGATATCACCATAGACCCTTTGGAGTATATGTTGGATGGAGTCAGCTTTCTTATATTCTTAGCTCTTTTTCACTTTTGAACTCTTTCTTGTTTTAGCTGCTGTACTGTTGTACTTGTTTGACTATGTAGCTAGCATTCTGGGATTTCTTTTTTTTTTTTTTTAAAATACTTTTCTCATGTTGATACCCTTTGGTCACTGTGTTTCCAGTATCAAGTCTGTATGTCATGGTTAAGGACAGAAGAAGACACAACATCTTTATTGGGTCTCTGAAAAGAGAAGAACCATGTTTTCAATCTTTGTTTGCACTCAGATGATTCAAATTGAATTTTATTTTCATGTTTGTTTATTTATTAAAAATATAAAAAGGTGCTGTTACCTCCTGCACTTTACTGATTTTATTTGCTTTGTTAATGTGTTCATGAAATTTTCCATTTTCTTCTTTCTTCACATTCTCCAGGGTTATAGCAACCCCCCTTGGGACCTTTTATCCACCCACTAAGTCCAGATTAATTTATTACATTCCATATAGCTCTTTAAAGCTTCTTCTAAATGTGTGATGGGGCTTAGAGATGTGCAAACGGATTCAGAGATAAGGAGTGGAAGAAGTTTCCCAATTTCATCTTGCAGTGAAAGGTTGAGTTATAATACTATCACCTCTGATTTTTATTATGCATGCCCATGGAATAAGATGCGGGACGAATGACTGATTAGAGCTCATGTTTAGCTAAATTAACATCTCAAGTCCATTTTTATGGCTAAATCTCAGTTCATCATAATCTAAAAGCAAATATTTGCCTTTAATATCTCTAATTTATGCATAGAAGACCATGTGCCGTTCATTTCCCTCTTAATTATTATTATTTTTTTAAACCGCTTTCAGGCAGAAAGTCAAAGCCTGCTGTGTTTTATATTATACTCTGCAACTCATTTTCCTGTGTTTTTTTTTTTTTTTAATAAATGAAACATCTAATTAATCTATGTACTGTGAATACTTTCTGTTTAAACTCTCCATGCTCATGAAAAGATCTGGACAAAAGTATAAAATGTCTCTAATTTGTTGCATATAAGGGGAAATGGTGGATGTGAAATTACCTTTTGTATCCCCAAATGTCTCTGGAAATCAAGGATTAGCACATCCACTGCATAAAAAGAACTAAATGAAAGAAAATTCAACTGGAGGGAGTTTGAAGAGGTCCATAGGAAAAGTGGGCTTATCTATTTAAAAAATTCTGCTAAAATATACTAAAACTTTCATCTTTGTTTTTTTAAAAAATCAGGAAAAGAAAATATTAATATTCTGGGCAGGCACTACTAAAGACAGTACATACTTACCCTTCTGATAGAAGAGCTAATTGATTCAAGAGCTTTTGAAAGCAAACCCAAAATACTCCAAATTCTGGGTGTTTTTACCACTCCACATGCATCATTTAACATGGGGATACCTTGAGAATGTACACTTCACCAGTTGTCTGAAATAGATTTAAATAAATACTGTGCTATTTGATGATCTACAGAGAAATCTAACCCTTCTGATGTTGCCTGTGCTCTTATGGTCACTGATATAAACCCCAATAAGGGATATTCCTATAGCTGGGAGGAACAGACAAGAGTCAGCTTTGGATCCAGTGCTATTTTGTCCTCCAGTATGAACTGATCAGTTAAGCCAACCTGGAGCTATCCGTAGCAGGCACTCTACACTAGCCCTTGTATATGTTAACTTGTCTATACTGAAGAAGGGGAATTGTGGGTGCCCTATCCTTTCTACCTGCAAACAGCAGCACCCAGCACAAGTTTCATTTTCTGAAGTAGCAGACCAGGCCCCAAACCACTTTGTCCTTACCCCTCACCCTCACCTCCACCCTTTGACAAGTAGGTTGTTAGATCAGGATTGTGGTACTTCTCTGCTCCCAAATCCCAAAAAGAGTGGTGGGGGAAGACATTACATAGTTCTTGTGAACATCCTTTAGGTTGAGAGATGTTTGGTTTGTGTGGATCTCGGCTTGTGCGTACGAAGGACTCTTGACATCAATAAAATATTCAGAAGCAAAATGCCTGCTTGACTATAAAAGTTTACTATGAGAATGAGGGGAAAGAAATTAGATAAATGCACACTACAAAAATGAATTGCATCAGCAGACTTTTCCCTGCACTTAATGAGGATTTTGTCAAGAGTTTTACAGGAGGTGCTAGGTGGTTCTTAATGCCTTTAAATTTTAATATTTAGATTCTTTACTGTGTTCAAAAGCAATTTAGGAAATATTACCAAAGCAAAAAGATGCCCCAGAACAGTAATATGCAAGGACTTACTGGGGATTGCTTATTTGCAGGAGAAGCTCTCACAGTAAAAAATAGTATAAATCTTATATAAGTCACTAAATGAATAAGGGGAAGAAAAAAATAATTATCAAGATAATGTTCGAAATCCTTTAAGCATTAAGGGATTGGCGGGGTATTACAGTAGAATTCCCTGTTATCTGAACCAAGGCTATTTGAAACTCACAGGACTTTAAAAGAAACACAATTCATTTAGTTCAACATTTTTCAAATGAGGAAAGATCCAGGAAACATTCTGAAGTGACTGTACATCATACAAACTGACCACAGAAAAACAATAATACACGAACGAGTGTTGTTTGAGCTCAACTTAACCTGAAAGGCCTGACCTCTGAACCATAAGCCCTGTCTCCTGTTTTATTATGAGTGGTGGTGGTAGTGATAATAGAAGTGATGCGCTAATTTCTGCCAGATAAATATGATTATCTATCTATCGATCTATCTGTTTATGATGTTTGCTAATTCACTCCCTTATTGATAATGGTTTCAAAATAATTCCTGTACTTCAATACATAGAGAGTTCATTTTTAGTATTGCCTTTGTCCAATGCATCCTGATTAATAGGGAGGTGTGAATACTTGGTATTTTAGCTGATCTCCCTTGAAATGCGCAATATAAAATCTGCTTTATCCAACAGAAAGAAAAGCACCTTTAAACACATTTTCAGTGGCTTACATAGCAGGGGCAAGGGGGAATGAAACAATCTGAAGTGCATCTATTTGCAGAAAACAACATTTGCAAATACTACAAGATTTACAAACAATTATATAAGAATTTATAAATATTCTTATCCTATGATGAGATTTCATCCACCTTTCATTATGTACACCTGTATGTGACAGCACTGTTCTTTTGCTTGTGTTTTTACCTACAGGATCAACCAAAACGATATTGACCAGCTGCCCCATACCACTATTAGCCTCAGTTGATCAATATTAAAGTGGTGGGAACATTTCTCAATGCTGCAGAGAGACACCTTTACTGGGTTGGGGTGTGCCATTTCCATACAACAGCTGTACCAGATTACTTTGTCTCCCTTAGTGTCAATTACTCATGTGTATCATGCTCAGCATAAGAATTTCAGCATCATAATATATCTTTCTTGATCTAAATCAGTCAAAGGTTGAGGGATCTTTGAGAAAAAGACTGTCATCTCTGATGTACAGACATACCTTAAACATTACTTCCTAATTAACCAGTGTGTGTGGTTTTGGTTCAAAGTATCATCAGTCATTTACCAAAACAATTAATTTCTAAGCTCTCCACATGTGCCTTTCTGAGTCATCATTTTAAGGAAACCTAATCTTACCAAAGTAGCATCCTGTCCCATTCCCACTTCAAAGAAAATAATTTAAAAGGCTGCAAAGTTAAGGGAAATTTGGTGAGGATGTTAGTTTGTGCAGCCAAAAATGAAATACCTTGGATTTTTCTTGAATCTGTGCTTATAAGGATAATATCCTGACCCTGGGGTTTATATTAAGATTCTTCTTCATGCACTTAACTTCAGCCCCAGATATAACCTACTGACCATGGCTTTTCATTCCTTAAAATAGCTTCTAAAAACATCTCTGTATGGAGATTTTGAATAGATCTAGAAGTTGATTTTCTTTCTGTACAACTTTTTTTCCCCCACTGTTCAACTCTTGCATGTGTACTTGGTGATGGGGAATACAATGTATTGGACAATCCTCACTTTAGTGTTCAAAGTTACAGTACATCTTTACACTTTATGATCTTGTCCAGTTCTTTCACAGCTGCCCTTCCCAGTTCTAGTCTTCTTCTGATTCCTTGTCCACAGAATCCATTCTAGTAGATATTTAAAGTAATGTATGGGAACTCTTTGACTATTTCAATTTTCTTGTTATCTAGCCCTATCTTAGTGATAAATTCTACTCACTTAATTGGGGCTTACTTGGAAGTTTGTTAAATGTAAACCTAAAAGAAAGCCACCTTCTTTCTCTTATTCTCCTTACCCTTTAAAGAGAAGGGCCCATCATTCTCTTTTCACACAGATATCGGTGAACTTGAAAATCAGCACAATAGGCTACTATTTCATTTTTCTGTTTCTTAGGTTCTTAGTAATGCAATGCAGAGTTGATATTCCTGGTGGTTATTCTGTTAAGAGAGCAACTGCAAATAAAAGATGGAAGTTGAGCTAGAAAAAGTAAAGAGAAAAGAACCCTGTTTTTTCAAAGTAGCTATATGTAAGCTCTCCAGAAACACTAATTAAACTAGAGCTGTCATTCAAGAGATTCCTGTTTTTTATTTATTCTGAAGCACAGTTTCAAATTCTGATATCTCCTATAATATCCTGAGACAAGGTCACTTTGAATAAAGATTGTAATATTTTTTCAGGTGGTGGCCTCCAATGCCTTCTATGTAAACAACTGATATAAACCAAACCAGATGTTGCCTTTCCTGATTGTTTTGTGAAATTCACTGCAAGCAACCAAATCAAACTGACCCTGTTATTAAAACAGAATCTCCTCCCCTCAGCTTTAGGGTGTGTCTTAGTAAAAGCACAAAAACCACTCATCTCTATCTCAGCCTCACCCTTCATCTACCAGCTCCAGTCTTCTCAGAGGACTCAGGCTGAACCACACTAGGAGACGTTTGCTATTGGAGTGTTCGAGCTGAAGTTTGTGTTTGGCCTCATTTACATCATGTTCTTCTATGCCTTTTCAAGAATCTGTGAGTGCATGTTGCACTATAAATCTTCTGCTTATGTCCTGGATTTCACGTGGCTATTGAAGTTACTTAAGAACCAACTTTTCCCAAAACAAGCTGCATTCCTAAGCACCCTCACTCAGAACCATTGACATCAGTTAGGTTCACTTTGAAATCAGTTCATGGAGGATTGGTATGTACAAATAACTGACCCTTCAAACCCTTTCCCTACAACTAAAGGTAGAACTTTAGCACACATGAAACTCGCATTTGGCTGATTCATAAGCACATATATATTACTCAGTTTCTCATTACTTGGTTCTTCGGTGATCGGTATGTATTTCCTCCCATGCCTCTGAATATTCTTTGATGGGTAACATGTTCAGGAGGATGCTGTTCTGTGTTGCTGTGGCCTTCCCAAAATCTTATAGATTGTCACTGTGGAATGAAATTCTGAACTTAACAGAACTTGGGTCTGATACATCATGGCTGCTCTTTTTATGTTCTCATTCTATGATGACTGGTAGCTGATGCTGTAAAAAGACTCCAATACAGTATTTTCTTTTCTAATGATAATAAAACCTCTCTCTCATATCATCCTTATGATAGCTCATTCATATATACAATGTTGTAGTCACCAAAGAGTGACAATGAATGTGTGAACATGCTCCTGCAGTTAAAATTATATGTAGACTAGGCATTGCAACTTTTCTTTACTCTGTTCATTTTTGCCAGCTAATTATTATCATTGACCATAATATTTAGATCAGTAGTGGTGGGTGTTTTCTTTAAGAGAAAATGAATGTATTTGGCTATGTAATAAGCAAAGAACAAAGTCTTGGTTTTTACCTTTAAAGCTTTACATGGTTTGGGTCCAGGTTACCTCCAGGATCACTTTCTCCCATATAATCTGCCCCATACACTCAGGTCCTCAGGAGGACACTTACTTTAGTCAGCTAGGGCTAGGCTGGCAACTGTTACCCAGAGGACATTTTCTTCAGCAGCCCCCAGACCTGCCAGAAGAGATTAGACCACTGGATATGCTGTCCAAGTTTAAATGGCACTAAAGATCAATCTCTTCCAGCAGGCTTATCTGGATGATTCTTAAATTATGAATTTTGGAATTTCTACTGCATATTTTAATATATATATCCGTTTTATATGCTCTTTTAGCTGTTTTATGTGTTTAACTTGTTGTTGTTCTCCACCTTGATCCACCTCCTCCTTTGCTTTGTCTGTTCTGATTTCAGCCTGCAAAGCATACAAGTCAGAGAGCACGCATGCACAATGCACTGCTCATTTTTGTTGACATACCAGGTATGGCTGTATACTGTGCATTAGCAATATAATCCCAACCCAGTGATGGTACATTGTTGATGTACAGCCTTATCCATATTAGATTGAACTTCTACCACTGCCACTCCACACATAGGTTAAGTTTTTCTTTGTAGCATGGAAGACAGCAAAGAGAAAGCAATGGTGAAGAATGTATTCTCTCACAGACGAAAATCTGAGGAAAGTTTAAGCTTGTGCTGGGTGCTTTAGATCTTAAATCATAATATATCATAATCATAATATATCCAATTTAGACAGATGTTCATGCAGTAAAACACTTAAACTGTAAAAGGGGAAAAGCTATCTTAAAATATGTGGTAGATATATTGAAAGCCACAACTCATTGCTATTCACCAGCACATGTCTTTTCTGCATCCCTAAATGTCAGGAGACCTGGATTTCCTTTTCCTTTTGTTTTTAGCACAACACATATCAATCTAACACAAATGTGACTGCAGCAAATACTGATGCCAAGTAAAACTGTAAAGTAGCTCCTAGAGAGATTAAGCCTACAAATGTTGGAAGACCAAAGTAGAAACTGTATTTTTAAAAGCCATTGTGGAACCATGTACGATTATCCAATGCTGCATATAAAAATTGTTTATAGGTTGACACCCTTGACCAACTGGTTTCCATTCTGGAAGAATTATTGTGGGTGGGAATTGTTTTTGTACATGAGGTTACTGGGATAAACATGATGTCAGAGTTGCTTCTTTCCACTGAGCAAGAATCAATGCAAGCCAGCTCAAGAGGGTGGGGGTGGGAAATGTGTCATCTGTATTAAGCATGAGTCAAACACAAAATTTCACTGCTGAAATGTTCATAGTAAATTAAATTTGTATTTTCATGGCACATTGGTACGTTTGGTTGCACTTGTACATCAGTGTATTTCAAACTATTTGGTGTTTCTATCCCTCTCCTGCAAGCCTTGTCCTGGTTGTAAAATAATCCTTCCATAAAATATAAGCTGCTTACTGATAATAGGTACTGTAGGCAAATTTGTTTCAGGCACTGCTTTATTGTCATTTGTTCAACCAAACTACTTTTCAGAAACCCATTATAAATAATGTTCATGCATTTTAAAATGACTATTAAATTACTTTCAATTTAGAACTCAGGGTTGTGATTTATTTATTTATCTATCTATTGCAGAAGAGTGACTAAAAGGCTTTCCTCCTTTTTGATATGCAGTGCAACTGTGATTTTAAGTACAAATACATTTCATGTTTAGAACACTGTATCCACAGTCAGCAATGAATTCAACCACATAGTACTGTTGCATATACTATCAGCAAAACCTTTAGGCCCCTCTGAGCATTCCTTAATAAAACAATTGAACAAGGGTGCATATTCCCAACCTGAGCTCTCTCTAAACACCCTTTGTAGTGTTTTAACTTTCAGTTTTTCATTAGAGATTCAAGATTTCTTAACTAAGGACTGCCCTGATGGTATTTCAGATCCTTTGCTGCTCTTTACTTCAGTTATGACCAAGAGGTGTGATGACCTTCCACAGTGCCACAGAGAACTGACAGAGAAAGTGGATCTACTAGCTTTGTGTAAAGGGAAAGATGGCCCTTTAAAATCCATTTGGAGAACATTTAGAGAGTGTTTCAGAGCTCCTGATTCCTCTTAAATGCCTGACTTGAGAGCTTTTGAGAAACACTGTCATATTAATTAAGACTAAAGACCAATCTGTTTGGGCTATTCTCAGTACAGTGCTTCACCTCATGAATTCCTTGATTAAAAACTAATTGTTTAGTTTGTCCTCTACAAAGTAAGTCATTTTTAGGAACATCAAACTGAAAATTATCCAGTTCCTAAGAAACTATAAATGTTGAGACAAATTACATGCCCCTTATCCATATTTCCAAAGACCTTTCTTTGGGAATGAAATCACACATGTGGCCAGAGAGGACTAAGTATAATGGAGACCATCCTGTCAGTTAGTCACAACTAGAGCAGAATGGTGAGTTAACATATAGGTAAATGTATTCAGTTCAGTGGTGAGTCAACATGTAGGTATATCTAATAAATTCAAGTAAGGGCCTTATCACATGAGAAAAGAAAGTCGAAATGGATTAGCAGAGTTGTGTCTTTCTCCTCGCCTCTCTGCATGCTCTTAAAGCACTTCCATTCTGTTCCCAAAGGAGATGGTAGTAAAAGCATGTATTTTGTCACACTGGAAAAATCCATTTGGTAAAAGGCACACTTTTATGACCATCTTTGGGCCTTTGCAGACTGCTAGAAATAGTGCAAATTGAGTCCACTTTAACTGCCCTGGCTCAGTGCTAGGAAATCATGGGAACTGTATTTTTTTCTGAGACATTGAGCCTTCTCTGTCAGAGAGCTCTGGTGCCACAATAAACTACATTTCCATGATTCCCTAGCACTGAATCAGGGCAGTTAAAGTGGACTCAATTTGCACTATTTCTGGCAGTCTGCAAAGGCCCTTACTCAAGAAGAACAGAAATGCTACAACAGCATGCGGAGAGCCAAGGAAAATGTTATAACTCTACCAATGCATTTTGGCTCCCAATTGCTCTGCAGAGGGGCGGGATATAAATAAATGTTGTTGTTGTTGTTGTTGTTGTTGTTGTTATCATCATCATCTAGTCAAGACTAACAACACAATTTAGGCCAATGAGTATGGCTACCATTGTTGTTATGTACCCTCACAATTTACAACACTTTTCTGACTTATGGCACTACCATAGTTAGCTACAAAGTAGCTTAAGCATGATACTTTTGAAATGCATGATTAAATAGGACTCACACCTATCACCATGAAATAAATATGCATGCAAATAGGATAAATACACATGCTGACATGATAAATGCAATCCAGTGAGATGAAGGGCCAGTCTTTACTTGTTAGGGTTGGGGGATGCAGAGACCTTTTACATAGGCTGCATCCACACTGCAGAAATAATCCAGTTTGACCCTGTTATAACTGCATGGCTCAGTGCTATGAAATTCTGGGAACTGTAGTTTGTTGTGGCACCAGAGCCTTCTAACAGAGAAGGCTGAATGTCTCCCAAAACTACAATTCACAGAATTCCATAGCATTGAACCGTGGTAGTTAAAATGGGGTCAAACTAGATTATTTCTGCAGTGCAGATGCAGCTGTAGCCAGGCTTTCATTCCCCACCACCACCCCATGGTGGTGCTATGAAATTCTGGCCTTAATGAGTCATATAAAATATGGAAGGACTTTGATGGATAAAGTATAGAACTATCTGTATAGCACTATCTGCATTTTGAGGGCATGGTAGGTTCCTGCCCAGAAACCCACCAGGTCCGAGGAGATTATGGCATGCTTCTTTTCGCCCAGTCCATTTTCACCAGTTTAAGCCCATGCCCAGCCCTTGCCCAGATTGGGCGAAAAGGGGCATGCAATAATCTTCCAAGAGAAAGAGAAAGCAGTGACTCTGTGAATGTCAAACACACATTTAACCTTTTTTCCAAGGATCTTGTAAGCAAACACCCATTTTCTCTGTAGCTGTAATGATGATGAGCTTTATTTATTGATCTTTCCAATTACATAAACTAGATCTGAAACTGAAATGTATCCTTTTAAAATACAGGTTTGGAAACTGCACAGGTATTGTTGCAAAACTACATATCAGGTCTTAATGTTGGAAATAGAGGGCACGATTTGGTCAAATTTAGGCAGCTTTATGGCCCACTGATTTCAGTGGGACAGTTAAGCACATGCTTAGGTCCCCCCTATATAAATTGTTGGGTCTGAAAAATGCTTAGCTTAGTGTAGTTATTGTGAAAAGATTTGTGATTAAGCCTTTAAAAGTAAACACATTTACCAGTGATCAATGACAATTCTAATGTTACTTAGTTTTGATTGCTGTCACAGACACTTTAAGTTTTTAACAAATCAGAGCTCTACCTGTAATGGAAGGATCTAAAAAGCAAACTGCCAACGGGTGATGTGTTTAGTCCTAATTGACAACAGAAGGTTTTGTTGTGCTTTTTTGCTATCAGCATAAGGTATGCTTCTTCTTCCAGTTTAAAAATATTTATTACTCATTTATAAGGTCTTCTGCAGTCCCTACACTACCCTTGATACCTTTTCTCACTCTAAAGATAGTGAGTTTAGTTTACATTTTCCTTCATTGCTCTAATATGTTCCGACATCCCAGATACAGCGCATCATTAACACTGAATATACCCATGACAGATATCATTCATTCATAAAACATTGTACAGTGGAAGAAAGCAAAGATATCTTTTCTTCATCCTTCCCCAATCTGTAATGTATTTTGTGATTTTTTTCAATTTGTTTTTTTAATTTAAGGTATGAATTCCATTTCCTTTCCTCCTCTTTCATAAAATACTTTCAGATTGTTGGACTTGCCTTGTTTTGCAACTGGGCTATTTTTTTTCCATGGAGTGGGTAAGGTAGCATTGGGAAGTGAACTCAAGTCCGTTCCTGCACTCCACAAAATGCTTACTCCAGATTAACTCTGCCCAAATCAACTAGATTACTTCAGGCAGAGTGAGTTAATTATTAATTGCAGCCAATAATGGGGTTGTAGGTTTTCATAATGTTTCACAGCTAATAATAATCAGATAGGAAGTATCAAAAAGAGAATGTAATTCTTCCCTTCGGTTACCATACCTTTCAAGGCCAATGAAGTTGCTGTTGTTATATTCACATTTTCAACATTCCCCTATCTAGTTCTCTGATTCTCCTCCCATTGATCCCTATTTGAAAAGAAGAAACACAAGTATGCAACCATTGTATTATGGGAGGGTCAGTCATTGTTTTATTTTAAAAATACATATGCTGCCTTCTCCAATTAAGCTCAATATGGCTTAAAATAGGAATGGTGAAGAGCCAGGTTGATAGCTGTGTGGTATTCAGCACAGTTGTGTGTTGTTCTGGGTGATGTTCACTAGAAAGCTGTTGTTGAAGTGGACAGCTGGTCATCCTGTTGTTTCCTATTTGAAGCACCTTATTTAAACCCTTATTGAGCATCAATATACTTAGAGAAAGGTATCAAGGTAAAGATTTCCCTTTTGACTAGGTTGTCAAGTCCTGTCCGACTTTAGGGTGTGGTGCTCAACCCCGTTACTAAGCTGAAGAGCCAACATTGTCAAAGGCAACTCTGTGATCATGTGGCCAGAATGGCTGCACAGAACACTGTTACCTTCCCACCAAAGTGGTTCCCATTTATCTACTTGCACTTTTATATGGTTTTGAACTTCTAGGTTGGCAGAAGCTGGGACAAGTGGCAGGAGCTCACTCCATTACATAGCGCTTGAGCCTCAAACTGCTGACCTCCTGATCTTACAATCATCAGAGTCAGCATCTTAACTGCTGAGCCACTGTGTCCCTTAGCAAGAAAGGTAGTATTCACAATTTTAACTGAGGGGGGGTTGCAGACTGCCAGAAATAGTGCAAATTGAGTCCACTTTTAGGGTTAGGGTTAGTGCTAGGGAATCATGGGCATTTTTTTTTTCTGAGACATTGAGCCTTCTCTGTCAGAGAGCTCTGATGCCACAATAAAATACAGTTCCCATGATTCCCTAACCCTAACCCTAAAAGTGGACTCAATTTGCACTATTTCTGGCAGTCTGCAACCCCCCTGAGATTGTGTATGTAGTGCTGTCTTCAATCCTTTCTAGCTCATTCTTCAGACTTAAATTGTGAGGAGGATACAAGGAGACACTCTGAAAATGGCCATTATATTCTCTTCGTTTCCTTCTGCCCTTAACATCCTTACCGTCTATGCTTACATCTGTGGTGCTACCCACTACTTTTCTTTCCAGCTCAGAAGAAAGACATGGGGTGATGACTCATTGAGGTTGTTGAGATACAGCATGTTTTTCTCCCCATCAGATTGAGAGGCCTTCTTGTGCCCATGTAAATTAAGAGTCACATCGGCAACAATGTACATGTACCTCTCAGATTCTGAACATGAAAAATAAGCTGCTCTTGGAACGTTCAGACTGCTCTTACATCAGAGATATCATTTCAGTGCTCCTGGAAAGTCAAAGCATGACATGTGTCTTGTGCCTTTCTCTCTAACACTTTGGGTTGGTTCATACCCAGACACATTTTTTACATGTGGAGAGATGTGGCTCTTTCATTTTTGTAGGATGAAGGGCAATTTGCCTAATTATTTGGGAGGCTTTTTGATAAATTTTCCTTGGGCAAATTTCCATGAGCTTTTAGATCAGTGATGGAGCCTACACTCAACTGCTGAACCATATTCCCTTTGTTCCAGGTTTGGAGAGGTGGTTGTAGTGGGAAGATTAATACAAAAGGATGTATAAAAAGTATCTTCACAAAATGAATAGGGAAAAAAGCCTCATTGAATTTCATTTCAATATATGCATCCAGTGTATTTGGCTTGTATTTTTCAGTTACTTAATCCATGTGGGGTTTAGGAATGAGCCCACGGCTCGGAAAGCAAGAAGCTTAATCAACTTTAATGTGGCGAGCCATCAAACCACATAGACCCTTTAAGAAAAGGGGCCTGGACGAGTAAGCCACTCTTGACATGAATTGGAAGTTCATTATTTTGTGGATTTACCACACTTGGCTCCTGTGTCTGGGTGTCTACATGCTCTGCTAATTATCCCCAATCTGCTCCAAGGCACATTTGTGTATGTCAATCATTTTATAGTCAATTTGTGTCCTCCAGGGGAGGGGTGGAAGGGAAGCTGTTGATAATACAGAAACATTTTAAACTTAATGCATTAACATTTCCATAAGGATCATACCATGCAGTGACTTGACAAGTCCGTCTTCATCCTAAATAAACATAACCTTTCGCATCCCTTTTGCAAGTGACAGGGAAGCTAAGCAATTTCCTTAAGGGGGTTTTAATTTCTTGGAATAATGCCAGAAGTCATGTTGCATTGCAGGGGGGTGGGGTGGGGTAAAATGGAGCATTCATTCAGGAATCAACTGATGGATTTGGTTTTGCTTGTTTTGTTTGCTAAATTTCAGGGAGAGAATTTATATCTTGGTATAATCCACATTTGCAGAAACATCAAATATAATTTCAGGATCCATTAATTATGCCCTTTCTTCATTTGTATGCTCTCTGTTTGTTGAATACCAGCTATTATGTCCCCCCTCTACCCATGGCCTTACAGGATTTTCTTGGTCATATGGGTTTGCCACTGACTTCCTCTGAGGCTAAGAGAGTATGGCTTGCCCAAGGTCACCCAGTGGGCTTTCATAGTGCTGGAGAAGACCAAATAGGGTATGAGATGCCTCCGATCTGGGCACAGAGGCGTGCAATAAAACCCCTGCTTAAGAGGTTTCAGGCCATGCCTAGGTTAGGAGGGAAGGATGGAAAAGGGCAGTGTAATAATCTCCCTTGTCCAGCAACATGTATTATGTGTGCAATTCTGCATTGTCTAATCCCCATACATTTTTCTTTTAAAATAGTGTAGTGGAGGAATGGATGTGACAGGAGACATTATAGGCACCTTTGCATTCACTTGAGAGGGCCTTACATATTTTTTCTCTTTGCTGATTGCATTGTTTTGAGCAACATCTTGCTCAATTTTGTAATATTTCATTTATTGTTTTGTCATTGCTTTTTTGATACTCAGGTTGCTTCCTGCTTCAGTTCATTGTGGTTGCTATTTTAATGTTTTTGTTTTGTAAATAATGTCCAGTAAGCAGGCAAAATTAATAACAATCCTCCTGCTGATGTTAAGTTCCTCACTCCACCTTAGAAACAGTTCCAGGATCCCTCAGACTGTTTCATTGTGATATCTCTCCAATGCAGTATGTTTCAGGTATCACACAAATACGTTTTGATGAAGGCAACTTTGTTGGCTGTGTAACAAAGAGGGAACAAGCCAAAAGAAATGTGTACCATTTTTGAGTTGTAGGATTGCCCCACATGGCTCTGTCTATGTGACTTGGTATATAATGCCATCCTGCCATCTCATCAGATGGGTGATGTAGTTTAAGATCAGACCCAGTTTGCCATTTCATTTGTAAGTACAACAAATTAGTAGGGCCATTTTGAAGATTCCATGCCATAAATTATACATATCCCCAATGAAGAACCTCAGACTCACTGAGCAGAAAATTTAGATTATGTAACCAGAATGCATTACGGAAATTTGAAAAAAGTATGCACATTAATCTGACATGTATGCAGTAGTTGCATTATAATGTGAGGAATTCTGTTTGCAGGCCTGCAGTACTAGTAGGCAGTTTGTGAACAGAAGTGGGACGGAGGCGACTTGGCACAGAGAGGAACATGAATTAGCCTGCAGCTGCCAGTGTGTCAGTACTCAGAGGTCTGTCAGCTCCAGACTACTCAACATCTACTTCACAGTGACAGGAGTCACTAAAATCCCAGGAAACTCAAGGGATGTCTCAAATCAAAAGGGAAACTTCCAACTCCAGAGAACCATGATTGAGACATCAGAACAGAAATCACATGATACATAATTTCTAGTCATCATATAAGATATACAAAGCTGGAGATCTTACACTTCTTTTTCATGGTCTCTGTCCCTTACACATATGGGTCTGTGCCGCATTCTCTGTAAATTGTTTCCTCCTAGTCTAGTTCCTGTTGTACATCTTGTGTTCTAGTTTGTGAATAGTAGCTGACTTTTGAAAGTTTCCTTTTGAACTATGAATTTAATTAGCAGTGTATGCATTTTAGATTGTTTGGGTATGTATTTACAGGGAACTAAATTGTTGGTGGGAATCATGTAATCATCCAGATATTGTAGGATTACAGTGGCCAGCATTCCTCATCATTGGCTATGCTGAGTTCAGCTGATGGGAGTTGCAATCGAACATCATCTGGAGGGTTACATAACTCAATAGAGAGATTGAATCCTTGAGGTCAGTGAAGTGAAGTCACATTAACTTCAGTGTTCAACTGTCAAAGCATTTCAGTTGTCCCGCAGTCTAATATCCACTTTGAAAAAATGACTGCTATTGTCATTATTGCTTCTCCAGTTAAATTCTTGTTGCAGAGAGCAAAACATGCCAACAAGATAGTTGTGTTGAGCTGAAATCAAGCCATCAAAAACATGTTTGCTGCATGTCTCATTTCTGCTGACCATCAACACAGAGTGAAGAAGAAAAACAGCACATAATTTCTTCCCCTTGCGCACACTTTTGAGTGCTTGTTTTAGCATAATTCACAACAGCAACTCATGCACTAGACAGTTTAGGTAAGCACACATGTAGAACCAATTAATTGCTTTTGTCCCTTTCACCACCCACTTGTCTCCTGGCAGTCAAAAGTCCTCGGTAGCCTGAGGAGAGCCAGTTTTCTTTAGCAAAGAGCACGCGAGACTTTTGGCGCCTTTGTGAGTACCTTTTATGTGTACATGTAGAGATTTGTAAGAATAAAGCAGCAAAACTAGGCAGTATTAATTACAGAAAGCATCCCTGTAGTTCCCAGAGTCCAAGCTGCTTCTCCCAGGCTTTTATATCTAGAGTTTTGCAGAGCCAGTCCAAAATTAAATCACTTGTGCACTAAACCAAAGATGTTTATCATTCAGCACTCATTTGATTTAGTAAGCAAGGGAGCTCTCTAAAATAAGGAGAAATGGCCAAATATAAACTTGAAATGTTTAAATTTCAATCTGAAATCTACACAAGGACATATTTATGAGCCTGTTTTTCTCCACTATGATAGTTTTCCAGCTCTGAAAAGGCCTCAGAGGAAGTTCACAAACTACCACATTCAGAAGTTTTTTGCCTGGAATGGAATTGCCTTTTTGACTTCCCTTATCCGAGGGATCTACTGTCCTCCTACTTACGTTAGTGGGAGTTGCATATAATCACATAAAAATAACCCAGTTCCTTTCAATATGTAATGATAATATTCTTGGTCTTTTTACAAAACATTTTTCCAGCTAATATGTCCACATAACAGAGCTCCATGAGATTGATTGATTGTGTGTGTGTGTGTGTGGTGTTCACCAGAATATTATTTGTGTGTTGTGCAGCTGCCTTTTGACTATTACATTATTTGTGTTCACCATCATATAACTTGCCTCTCTTGTATGATTCCCTGTCTCATCCTGCCAGCCATCTTCTTGTTTGCTTTTGCCTTCAAGGAGGAACACACAGTGTTTGGGATTGGCTAGACTGGTTTGCGAGACATACTTGATGTTCTGTAACATAAAGCTTCTATAAGCTTCCCATTCATCTAGCAACAAAGGTCTATACTGCAAAGTGCCCCAGTTTGTGCCATTTTATTTAGCATAAGTCTGACTTTTTCAGTCTCAGTTCAGTAGGCCTTCTGCGGCTGTTCTTTATCAAAAGATCTTTCCTTTCTCAAGTTGAATTTTAACAGTTAAAATAATGAGGGTTGGTAGGTACTGAGATAAACAAATGTCTGCAAACAGAGTCTGGACAGCAGAGAAGCAGCCATCCATCTAGGAGATTTCTACGTTATCATCTCCCCTTTTGTTTGAGGGTTATGACCTTCTTGTCCTTCCCCACTGTCATTACTGCTATGATTGTTACCCTTCATCCTATTTATTATTTTAACTCTCCTTAAAGCTATTTGTTTTATAGCCTTGGAGACTGACTAACATGGGAATTGAAGGCTGTCAAATACCTGTGTATTAAGTGGTTGTCCTCTTAAGTCAATCCAGAGAGTACCTGCATTAAAGTAGGAAAACATTTCTTGTCTCCACAGGGAAACGGGCTACTTTGTTTGTTTGTTTTGTGTATGTTTTTGTCTGGTTGAAATGGGGGGGCAATACCTTTGACTGTTACTGATTATGAAATAGTTTCATTATTAGCAAGGAACATTCGGGGTTTTTCCACCCTTTGCTATTCACCTCTTTCCTACCAGCGAAAATGTCAAAGAAACCTTTCAAACCATTTACCCACACACACACACCAGTTAATACCTTAAAATATCAAAAACATCTGATAATATAGAGACATCTTTAACAGCACCATTTCCTATACATGGCATGCATAATATGACGAGCTGGTATGATAACTTCACTAGACCATTTCCTATATAACACACCAGTATGCAAAAATGTTTGCTCCCATATTAGTAGCCTTCAGTAAAGCAGAAAGCTTGTTTCTATGGATGTAGCAGTCAGATACATTAGCCAGACAGCATAGTCAAATCACTTTTAAAGAACATCAGCTATCTTTCAAATAGCAATCAGCAAAGTCTGACCAGGTGGCAAAGAAGCTTAATAACCTGCCCTTTAACTGCCAGAAGGCATGGAGAGAGGGAAAAATCAATGGAAGCATAAGCAGAGTAGTGCACATTACCATGTCAAAACGTCCAAAGATATCCATGCTTCAGAACACCAGCAGTATATAGTACATGGCTCAAGCTAAGTCATATTGTAATTTGTTGCCTTCTCAGTGTTTAAAGCTATAAGTTTATCATCATCATTGTCATCAATTCCTCTCCCTCTCCCTCTCCCTAAGATTTTGCGACTGTTAGTGGCTTTATTTATTTATTTATTTATTAGAATGATGGAGGATTCGACAGCCTGATTGTAAAAGAAACAAAACAAAACAAAGCATGGCCAGTGAGAACAACTCATTAAACTCATTAAAAGCAGGTTTTTTAAAACTTTGTGTTTGTTTGGGGAACAACTCCCATGGGTTTTTGAATGATAATATTTACAAAAGTATTAAAAATAGAACTAGAAAAAATGTTTTTGGTGCTATCACCAAGATCCAACCCTAGATTTCAGGTTTTGGATCAAAAATCACAGGTCCTGAGATGCTCTTGACCTAGCAACTCTACCAAGAATCTGATTTTGGGCTGTTGATTTATGGCTGATTTATGGCATATATCCTTCACTATACCAAAGGCTGTAATCTTTTTTAAAAATGCAATGCAGAATGACCAAACATGATCTTCTGTGTGATATCTAGATGTAGTTCCAGGCCTCTTCAAGAGTTCTTTTGGTGCTGAACACTGTTACTGCTATAAGATTAGCTTTATTGGTAGTAAATGATACAGCAAATGGTACATAGCAGATAAGCATTCCTGCCCTTTTGCAGATGGGGTATAGCACCTTCTCACAGCCAATGGCAGAACTGAGCCCCAAAACACTAATTTTACCCAAACTATCCCTAGCCAGTGGTCAAATTCTCCATTGTTTGCTAAATTTGGCCCCTGGGTTAGGGTGGATCCTCTCCAGGGAGCAGCACATGGAAGATGCACTGCCAGAGGTTATATAGCGCAGAAGCAAAAAAAGGGAAGGAAGGAAGGAAAGAAGGAAAAAGAAAATAGAAAATCAAAGCGTTCAAGTATGCATCTTTTTCCTTAGCTTAGAGAACTGTGAAAGCAGGTTAGTAACAGAGGGAAATTCACTCTCCCAGTCCATTCTCAGTCTTCATATCTTTTCTCAGCCTCAGATTGCCATGCAAATGCAAGAAAGTATTAAACAAGGTCATTAATGCAAGTTGACTCTTTCTTAGCACTAGACTGTCATTTGATCATGATGCCAACCAGGATTCCCAAGATTAATCTGCACATGGTAAACTAAACTCCAAATAACCTGCTGCTTGAATTCATCAGCTCCAACAGAAGTTAGTTACTGTGGATGATGACACTTATTAATTCAATGTCAAAACAAGCACTGAGAGGTGAAGACAATAAAAATGTGCTTGGATTAGTTAAGATATGACTCCATATGACTTTTACTCAAAACATATGAAGAATGTCTCTCTGAATATACAAATACAATGTAGTAGATAATTAAGTGTGTTCATACATTGCTTTTTGTGTTGGTACAGTCTTCACATAAGGACACCTGAGTTTCATTTTGGGGGGAAATGTCTTTCCTATGGAAAACTTAGAAACAAATTTTCTGTATTGACATCTGAGACTCAGATAGACAAATGCCTAAACAATAAAAGCTGAAGATCATATTGCACCAATGAGCAAAAATCTTGCTTTTCGTGCTATGAGGAACCAGACTAAGCTGACAAAGGATCCACTGTGATTTGAAAAGAAGATTTTTAATGTCTGGTGGAGAACAAAGAAGTTTTCATGAAGGCCCCAAGTGATTGAGGATAGATCCCCACAATGGCAGGAATTTGCTGTAGAGTAAGTTAAGACAGTAGCAAATCAATATGTAAAAGCTCTTAAAAACAATAGCTCAATTCAGTTAGCAAATTCTATGAAAAGTAAGAAACACCTTTGCTCCAAATATGTAACAACTGCATCATTTAAAAAGTGGGGAGCAGAGCCAGTTTGCAAATCACGAATGGAGTAAAATTGCTGGGAAATAAGAGTTTTAAAAGAAAGGTTGCCATTAAGTACTCCTCTGTCACACAACTTATTTAAACCTTTTCTGCCCTTTCAGTTTCCTTGGTGTCATTATAGTGTGAAAGTGAATCAATTCTTTCTCCTGTGTGAAAGCAGGTTTTGAGGGGAAGGTTGTGCATACACAGTTTGCTGTTGTTTCTAAAAACATGACACCAGTACTATATTGAGCCAGACAATTATAAAACAGAATGAATTATAACAGTTGAATTAGTTTAATAATACAGGATTTGGAGGCAACAAGAAGTATCTTGTATGCTTGGTCTGTGCACTTTTCCTGCACATGTTACATAATCTTGCCAATCATATTTATAAAGTGAAGGGGAGGTTAGAATATTAGACCTGGGTCTTGAAATTCTTTATCTTGAAGAGGTTTATATTTCATTTCATTTCAATTCAATTTTGGCTTACTTGTGCATTTAGTGGCTGTGCATATAGTATACGAGGAAGCAGTGTCTGCTCTAAAAAAGAAAGTTCCCTCTAGCAGAAACTGATCTGCAGAATTACATCAGGCTCTGCATCCTTTCCATCATATACCAATGAAATTCCTATAGACATTTGCTCTTGGACAGTTATTTTACAATGGACACACTAAAATGTGCTTTGATAGAAAATGTCAGCCTGAAGGAAAACTTGGCAGTTGGCAAGCAATTAAGCGTGGGTGGAATTTGCCAAAAATAAATGTATTTTCAATAGATAGTTTTGCCACTTAGGGATATCTATTTACAACCACAATTGCCATGATTTATTATGGTTTGCAGAGAGATATTAGATCAATCTAACTGGCCTTAACTTGGTAGAGTATGATAGATCTGTGGCAAAGGTGTTATTTCAGTTTTGACAATTTGCCCAGCTGCCCAGCTGATAACTCATTATGCTAAAGTAAACATTCATGGGGAAAGCTAGCCATCTCTGGAAGAAAATGACTAGTTTTCCAAAAGAATCAACATTGTGCTTTCTTAATAACCAACGTCACTATACAAAAGTCTATTGTTATGTTAAAATGGTGGGAGAGTTGTCTCGGGAAGCAAAATTTACATGGGAACCACATGGAAACCATTTGTATGATAGGTCTACCTGACATGATGGTCAAACATGCCAGCAAAACTAAGGCATTAGACCCTTAGATGATCATGAGGACTCTTACATTCTTTTGACAGCTTGGATTCCTGCATTTAACTTGAGCATTCAGTGCTTTTCTTGATGCAACTCTTTTTACATTTTTTAACCTTTAGTCTTGGTGTATTTTTTAATGACATAAAAATACCTTTGCTTTCTTTTCTTTTCTTTTCTTTTCTTTTCTTTTCTTGTTAATTCAAACAGCTCTTTTTTCAAGTGCTTTTTGCTCCTTTGACTTTTCTAAATTAGCTCATTTTGTCTGCATTGCAAATGTTTATCTTCTATAAATTAATGTGGGATCAGGATTAATTAGGATGAAAAATATGAGTAGCTGCTCAATAGCACATTTGAACAGTAAATAACAAATTGTAGGAATAATTTCATTGCCTGCATGCAAAAGCGGGCTGGTGTAAACCTCAAGGCATGGTTTTCTTGTTCTCTATTGTCATTGAGCGCCAGCCTCTTTTGACAAGTTTTTGACACATTGCTCTTCCATCAGGTTTCTTACTTTCGATTGTGAAATGACAAGTCTATTTTGTGGCGGCGTGAAATGAACCATGGGCTGCTACCGCTGTCTCATGTCTCATAATGGAAGGTTCGCAGCATGGACAATTGGGAATTTCTCCGGCCAGGGGGAGAGCACTTATTTTCAACCCCTGGCTTTAATCAATCAAGGAGAAACTAGAAATTGCTGTAGAGTAATGAATGTCAATTTATGTACATGCTATTGATTTTAGAAATTTAATGCTCTGTTTCCTTATTTCATGTTGACCTTAGAAATATCTGAATGATTAATACAAAAGGTGACTATTTGCAAGACTGGAAGAATCATTTATCTTTGAGGAGGTGTGAGAGAGCAGGATAGCCAGGATTGTTTAGGATTGTTTAGATATGAAAATATACCTGTGGACATAGGTATATGGGGATCACTTTAAGTCAAAGAAAGCATTAATACATTTAATAATAGGCTGCAAAAATGACAATAATAGCACCACTGAAAGACTTGACCTCTTTAACTTCAGATTTTGCATAGCTCCAAATATTCTGATGAATTTTTCAGCTAAGAAAAAAACCTGGCAGTGTGTCTTAAAAGGCATGCATGGGATGAAATATATTTAGAGGCTTAAATAGCCTAAAGCTACCAAATTCTGTCTGATCTTGGAAGCTAAGCAGGGTCAGTACTTGGATGGGAGACCACCAATGAATACCAGGTGCTGTATTAGTAACCAGGACTGACCCTGACTAATCCAAATTCATAGGATTTTCTTAGGCAAGGAATCCTCAGAGGTGGTTTTGCCAGTTCTTTTTGAGGATTCCTTGCCTAAGAAAACCCTGTGAATTTCATGGGGTGGGCATATATCATCAGGCAACCTGAAGGCATACACACACACACACTTTAGAAATGCTCAGTTTGGGAATGCTCATGAGAAAATAAGTTCAAAAGTAGTTATTCAAATGCAATTTTGTGAAGATTTTTTAAAATACTGATTAATGCAGAAGTCTGTTGGAACAGATCTATGAATGAACACATGAAATGTAGTCCAACTATAGCTGAGGCAAGACTCTTGACTTTAATTGTATGTATTTAAACATCTTGAACGTGTCTAGTATCACACACATTTGGCATATGAGCTGACTGTGGCACTGTTTGCCAGCATATACCTTTATTTTTTTCTTCAAAAAATCTTTTAAAAAAGAAAAGAAAAGAAATTGCTTCTGTAATTCTTTCTTAACACACACAAACGATTCCCATTTGAAACTCACTTGCTATTCTTTCATCTGCCACCATGTTCTGCTGCTGTGAGAGGACTTAGAAAACACATACAGAATGTTCTGTTTGCTCAGAGGGTTTCTTGTTGATCTCCGCTGTGTATTTGTACAGAAAATCTCTAGAGTATTCTCATGTTACTTCCCTGAACATACAGTTATAGGATTGAGCAGGTAAAGTGTTGCCAGACGAAAAAGACAACCACGACACAAGCTTTTTTCCCCAAAGCCGCATCTACTTCAAGCAGCATGTAGTACAATAAGGGGGGGAGGTCTTCCCTTGTTGCAACCGGGTTTTACAAATGAAATCACAATTCTCCCTGAAATTACTAGTGCACTTTACTCTGCAATCAATTTACTCCATTTTCAATACAGAATTTGACAAGAATGATTTGTTTACGCTGTCACATAAATCAGTCTCGGTAAATTAGGCCTGTCAAAGTTACTTTTTCAGCACAATACCGTGTGCTGCATTTTCGACACCTGTGCATTCGGGAAGAATGTTGTAAATAACTGGAAAGGCTAACTGGAGCTAGATCTCTAGGACAATCATATGACACAAAGCATCTAGGCTTCAGGTTCTTTTTCTCAATTGTAACCACCCTCCACTGGAATCTATTATTTTAACTACTGACTTCACAAGCAGTGGGATTGCATCCCTCATGTCAAAAAGGTCTATGGACAGGTCTACACTGGCCAGAATATTCCAGGCTGCTGTCAGAATAATCTGGCCCCAAACCTGCCCTGAATTCCCACATTACCTGGGCACTTTGGAGCAAAACTAGGCAGTTGTCTACATATATGTTCCACTGTGCCCCTGCTGGTGCAAGTCACTCCCTCTAAGGCCAAAAATGAGATACCCAGCATCAATTATATGGCTGGATACCTTATTGCAGGGGTAGGCAACCTTTCCCCTTTAAGGGCCGAGGGACTTCAGCTCCCAGAATCCCAGGAGCTATTGGCCAACATGGGACTATTAGCCAACATGGCTGAGGCTTCTGGGAGCTGAAGTCCCTCGGCCCTTAAAGGGGAAAGGTTGCCTACCCCTGCCTTATTGTGATCTCAGAGGAAGGACTTGTGCCAGCAGTGGTGGCAGCAGACTGCACAGTGGGATGCTATGTAAAAAGCTGCCCAGTGTTGGTCCTGGGTGCTCCAGAATCTTTTGGAAGATCAGGAGCAAAAGGTAAGTTTTTAAAATTTACTTTAAAGCTGGGGTGTCCCAGATTCTTGGTTGAACTGCCCATTCCACATGAAGACAGTTTGCAATTGAACCAGGTCTTTGGCCCTGTGTCCTGAAGACAAAGCAACATGAGGGTGGGGGAAAATCAGTTCATTTGGCCCATGCAGACATGCCCTAAGACTGGATTAACCATTGTACCATGTGCTCGGGTGGGAGGGATGAGTTTGGTGGAGTGGCAAGTCATTTGTTCAGGTTCCACCACCACCAAAGACCTCATCACCCCACTGTCCCTGAATTCCCAATTTGCACAGAACATCTAAGGATATCACAGACAGAATGCTGAGTTTTCATATTTTGGTTCTTCAAGGTTCATGGTCCATGGAAGGTATCTTGCCTAAGGACCTCTTCTCCCAACCATACATCCAGCGTTGATCTATACAGCATAGGGAGTTAATTACAGTGGGGCTTCTCTGGTGATTCAGACATAAAAATAATGTTGTCAACTGGCCAGTCAACCATTAGGTGGTCCATTCTTTTGACAACCATAATTTGGGTCCAAGTTTCAGTGAGCAAACAAATGAACATTTGTTGATAACGAAGACCCATTTTTCACCATTTGCACAACAATAGAAGTATTAGTGGAGGGAAAGAAAGGGTAGATGTTTGCTTCAAAATGCTCGATGCTCTAGGTTTTCAGGAAGCAGCTCTGATGATGGGGACTGGTGACAAGCAGAAAGTGGGCTACAAAATAATATGTATTTTTAAAAGAAAAAGAAAGCTGAACAAATAATCAACGGAGTAGAGGTTGCTGAGCAAATACAACGCAAAGCAATAACTCACAGGATATAATGATGCTAATTACTGCTCCAAATCCAACCTCTTCCTTAATCTGTTTGGCCCTCAGCTTTTCATTTGCTGCTTTTCAATTCAACCCACCCACCTCTTTTGAATTTGATCCCCCCCCCCTTCCTTCTGGAAAGTGAATGGCATTCAGCACTTAAGAGACCTTCATGATAGAGTTCATTTGATCAAGGCAGGCCCAATTTACGACTCCTTCTCCCCAGAGCCTATTTACTTTGCTAGGATTATGATTTGCTGTTGTAATATTGAAACGTCAACAGAAGAAGCCAATGAAAAAGGCACTTGATTGATGGTGCCCTGTGCCTCTCGAAGAGCATCGCTTTATCAACATCACAGATGATCTTATCCTTTTCAGCCAAAGGGACCATTTGTGAAATCATGGTGCAAGCCAAAGATTTTTTTTAACATTAACACTTGAGTGCATTTTTAAAATTGGACAAGTAGTAACATTCACATTCCTGGGGGAAACCTTATGATTTACACAGCTTCTTTAAATGTTTAAATTTAAATATTGAATTGATAATAGAAATGATTTTTTGCATTTAAAAAATCCATAAAATAAATGTTTTAGGCTGGTTTAAGGTTCATTTTAAAGTAATAATTCTTTTTATTAAATTCTGTTTCATTTTTAAAAAACAAAACAACTCTCACCTATTTTGGAAATCAGTCAGATATAGCATAACTAACTAGGGAATTAGGACACCAGTGGTAGATGTACAAAATTCGATGGCTGAAATTGTGCCTCTGCTCTCAGGCCTGGTTTTTATGATAATATTGTTCTGCCAACTAGTTACTTATGGCTGCTTCCACACTGTGTTGAGGTAATGTATGTGATCGAACCCATATGAGAACGAGGGGATCACCATAGGGGGACAAATGCTGTGGCTTGCAGTGGTGTCTCTCAGCCATTCCTCTTGAGTCCCCTCCCTAATTTATTTCTCTTGGAGGACAGGGCTGTGTGCACCAAGTCCTGCACCATTTATTCAGGCTTAGTGGAGACCCTATTCCATTGCCAGTGTTGAAGTAAGAAGTCTGCTTCTGTACATAGAAAGGAAGAGGGTGTCATATATTGTTTTAAGGTGGGGGGAGGGTATTGGGATCAATTGTATTTGGGTCTGTTCTTAACTGTTAGCTGCTCCGATTGTTCTCAGAGGGGCGGGATACAAATTATTATTATTATTATTATTATTATTATTATTATTATTATTATTTCATTGTTGTTGTTGTTGTTGTTGTTTGCCTGAGTCACCAACATATCTTGAGCCTATGTTGAGAGGTATATAAAAACTTGGTTTCTTCCCATAATCTAGGCCAGGGGTAGGCAACCTTTCCCCTTTAAGGGCCGAGGGACTTCAGCTCCCAGAATCCCAGGAGCTATTGGCCAACATGGGACTATTGGCCAACATGGCTGAGGCTTCTGGGAGCTGAAGTCCCTCAGCCCTTAAAGGGGAAAGGTTGCCTACCCCTGATCTAGGCTATGATACTATGCTTGCACCCATTCCCTGTGGATGGGCTCTGTAAATTGCACCAATCTGAACCTCTGAGCAATCATCTACTTGTTTTAATTGCGCAAGTCATTGATATATAAGCTTGAGATGCTTCTGTGTTGGAGCAGTTGTCTTGGGGATATTTTTGTGACAAGTATCATCAATGAACAGAATCTTCTATCAGCTACCTAGTTGAGTATGTTTAACTATGTAACACCTCTTGGTTCACCCCCCCACCCCTAAACCTGATGGAAATGTCATTTACCATGTTTTTACTGCCAGCAGAATGGACCTCCTTTTTCCCGTGCAGCTGATGTCTGGTAAAGTAGGTTGGAGCGGGAGTTACAATCATGGCAATAGTGTCAGAATTGTGACTCGGTAGCGATTATGAATACAATTCATGTCAGTTCATGGTAGCAGTTTGTGAATGCAGTTCATATCAGTTCATGGTAGTTTGTGAATGCAATTAGAGATGAGTAAATCTAGGTAACTGCTCTGTATTCATCATTACTACTTAGTCACGACTGTGAGACTGTTGCAACTTTCCCTCCAATTGGATGACTATGATCAGGTGGGAAATGTTGTTTCAGGTTCCTGATTCCTTCTACAAACAGGAAAACTAATGTGTGTCTGTGTGCTTCCTGTTAAAAATCCTCTCTTCTAACCTATGGCCTCTAGTCAGCCCATCCCACTAAGGCTGTAAACTCCCTGAGGCAGGGACCTATCCTTTTATACTTTGTCTAGCACACACTTGAGACACAGTATATTAGGAATGCCAACAACCTGGAAGCACCTTAGACCCCAGGAAAGAAATTCAACCATTCATATGAAGGCATGGGATTAGGTTTTCTTTTTCTTTTTCTTTTTCTTTTTCTGGGAACTAAGAGAAGGTTGGAGTCCAAGTAGTTCCATTGCTACAATATTTCTTTGTTTTCTAGCTGCATTTTGTTGTGATTGGCATGATTTAAAAAAAATGGATATGATTTCAAGTCATTTCTGGTTGAGGGTTTGAAATGGTTTGAGGAGGTACACAGTGATATTTTTTTAAAAAAAATGATGGCAAGATCAAGGTGGCATCAAGTGAGGTAGCAATGTGGTCGCCTGGACCTTTGGAATTTGCCCATATCTGCTTTAGACTGCTGCCATACTGCAGAATTAATGCAGTTTGACATTGCTTCAACTGTTGTGGCTCCATCCTATCGAATCCTGGAATTTGTAGTTTATTGTGGCACCAGAGTTCTCTGACAGAGAAGGCTAAATGTCTCACAAAACTACAAATCCCAGAATTTCATACTATTGAGCCATGGCAGTTAAAGTGGTGTCAAACTGCATTAATTCTGCAGTGTAGATCCCTTGTCAGGCTGTGTTTTCTCTGCCCTAGGCAACCTCTTCAAGGTCGAATTTTCTCTAGGGAATCTTTGTTTGACCTCAAGAGTTTACCCCCAGCTCAAATCTATTAAATCCTTTAATGTATCAACTGAGGTAAAACAGTTATTTTCCACTTTCCTCACCCATCATGTAATCTGAGTAGTCTTGTCAAAAAACCACAAAGAGACTTCCACTTAGGGCCAGATGAGAAATCCATCTAGTCCGCCATCTTCTTGCTGACAGTGGACATTCTTGGAGGAAACCCAGAAGGAGAGCATGGACAACAGTGCTTTCCCCTTGTTGCTCCTGAGCAGCTAATGCTGTAGTATATTGCCTCTGAATATGGAAGGTCCATATAGCCAACCTGACTAGTGGTCATGAAAATGCAAAACTAGCAAAGTGTGGTGTCATGACTGTAGCCTCAGGAAAAACTCATTCTCTCTACAGCTCACTCTCACAGATGGTACTGTAACTTACTTAGCACAACATGTATACCGATCTATCGTTTAAAATACTGGAGTGAATGTTCAGCTTCCTCCAAAATATATGGTGGCATTTTCACCATCTTCACAAGGAGCTTGATCATGCCCTTGGTGGTCATGTGTGGCAGCTGAATAGCCACACTATGGCTCTAATGTTTCCAAAGGAACAATTATAGGCTACAGGGTTAATAATCCATGTGCTAAAGAAGGATTTACAAGCTAGCCTATAACAGCTCCTCAGGTAGCCATTACTGTCTGTGGGTTAATAATCTGTGTTTTCAAGATTAGTGGTAATATCTCAGTAGAGAACATGTCTACCTCAGAGCCTTTATTGACACCTACCTAATGGTATGCATGCTAAATAAATACAAAATGAAATTTAAAAGCCAAATGTAAGTAGCAGAGAGATAAAGGTAAATAACTTCTGTATGAAGCAAAGGACACCCAAGATCTCTTGATATGTTACACAAGATCTGAACTCTTGAATTAATCAATAGCTCAAATAACAGACACAGACGTACAGGCCATGAATCTGGATGAGGAGTTGACTGAAATTCAGATGTTTAATATTACTTTATTTACTATTATTTAATACTTATCCCTACAAATGTACTAGAAGTACTACAGATCACTGCAGCCATATATGAACTCTCCTATGAACTTAAGAACCAGCACTAGATTCAATTGGCATGATCTAGCTCATTCATACAGGGTCCAACAAAGCTCATAGTCTGCAGAAGAGATTGAGTCTTGCACTAGGGAGGAGCATTTCATTTTAACCAGCCAGTGAAGAGTTGCAGGGCCCAAGAACCCTTCTTCACTACTGATCCCACTGAAATTTTTGCTGTACTTGCCAGAATAACAACATTGCTAAAGTCCAGCAAGGAGAGATAAACGTGGCTAGCACCTTTAATACTTGGCTCAGGAGTTTATCACACAGGATGAATCCCATGCAGAAACTAGGTTTAAAGTGAAAACAACCTACTTTTGCAGGTTATTTTTCACATGACATTTGGGGTTAACCTGAACAGAAAGTTGACAAAACCCACAATTGCAGGTTGTTTTTCAGACGACATTTGTATGAAAGAGAAATAATGCAAAAATAACCCAAATGGAAAGCTGACAAAACCCGCTCCTTTTTACTTTCAGGAGCAGGTTTTGGTGAATTTCAGTTTGGGTTAATGTCGCATTATTTCTCCTTTACACAAATACATCTGAAAAACAGCCCGCTTTTTCTGGGTTTTCTTGGATTTTAAAATCCCATTTCTGCATGGGATTTAAGCAATTTGCCTCCATGTGATAAGGTCCTCAGCATCTTGAGATAGCTGCTCAGTAGTTCCGTGGCTGATGACTGAACTGAATTAGCCAGTCAGAGTCATTGGGGGAATCTGTAACATGCCAAAGCTACTTGCCCTTGGTTTGAGAGCAGAGAGAAGAGAATTGGGCAATTGCATCTGCCAAGACCCAAAGTTGTGGCACTGGCAATGAGGAGGAGGCAGGAGTCCAAGCGTATTAAGGAAAAGGTAGCCAGACACATAAGAAGTTATACTTCCTGCTGTTGCCTCTTGACTACAGTCAGCCTTCCATATCCATGGATTCTATCCATGAATTCAAGCACCCAGAGCTTGAAAATAATCAGAAAAATATATAAATTCCAAAAAGCAAGACTCAATTCTGTCATTTTATATAAGGGACACCATTTTACTATCAATAATATTTAATGGGAGTTGAACAGCCATGGATTTTGGTGTACACTGGGGGTCCTGGAACCAAACCCAAGCAGATTCCAAGGGTCCACGATAGTTAACTCTTAGATGGTTGCATATAATAACAACAACAACAACAACAATAATATTTATTTATATCCCGCCCCTCTGCAGAGCAATCGGGGCAGCTTACAACATTAATATTTCCTTACAGATATATTAATACAATCTAAACAGAACATAAAAATCCCAAATCCCACCCGTCCTATGATTTTCCCTCACCTAAACTGAACCTAGGGAAAATTCTCATGATCATATAATACATACAAGACACACACACAAACACACATGTACAGTGTTTACGTTCTTTTTAAGATCAAGATTGCATCTATTTGTGCCCAACTGCTGATATCCACAGAATGCATTGGGCATTGGCTCCTCAGTGCTTGTTCGCCACTTGCCCCTAGTAGCTGTTTGGGAAATGCATGCCCTGCCCTGCCCTGCCCTTCATTTGTTTGTCTGTCTGTCTGTTTGTTTCTACTCATGTAAATTACATGGGGCATTCTGGGGGAACTCAGTTGCAGTGTCAAGTGATTTTTTAAGCTCAGGCAAGATTGAGAGAGGGAGGGAAGGGAGGGGGGAAGTTAATTGTTCTAGTTCTTGATAATGTTCTGTAGAGCCCTGAAGCAAAACCACTCTGCAATTCCTGTTTTCTGCAGTTCGGTCAGGCTGGGAGATGATGCTGAAGCAGGCTTTCCCTGTGTGAGTGTGTGAGTGTGAAGAAAGTAGAGTGAACAGTCCTCGCTCCAAGAATGCCTCCCAGTGTGTGACTAATCAACCCCCACAAGGCTTCATACTTGTTTATTCCAGTTAGACTCTTCTGGTTCATATCAAAACACAACAGCCAGTTCTCTTAATTCATCTCCATTTTCTGAAGTGGCAAGTGAAGCAAATTTGATAAAAATGTTCCTTTTATCGCTCGATGCCACCATGACTGAATTTCCCTTTCCAGAATAACAGATGACTTTGGATGTGTGTGTGTCTGTGAAAGAGAGAGAGAGAGAGAGAGAGAGAATTGTGCAGAACTGTAATAACATTGGTGCTGGTGGATGCACATTGTAATCAACACACACACACCCAATGAACCTTTAGTGGTACAAATCAACTCCAACACACAAGATTTGCTACAACACTCTTGCCATAAAGAGTTTTACTCCATTCATAGCATAGCATGGAATTAATTTATACCATAGACCCACCCATGGAGATGCTTCAGATTGGATTTAAATTAAGTTTTACCCTAAACACATACATGCCAGTCATGACAAAACAATGACAAATTAGCTTATTCCATATCTGACATATCATATGGGATCCGCTTGAGCTACGGCTTCCAGCCTCAGGCTGGTTTTACAAAGGTCAGGTATTTAAGGAACTGGCTTGTTCACACACACACAGCATCAGCTGATTGATTCACATTACTATATGAAAGAGCCAAATAGATAACAAAATGTAAATACCTGTAGATTGAAAAGCACATTTCATTTAAGCAGGTCATACCTGAATACATTAAACTATAGATGGAATAAATATATTTAGACATTTCAGAAATCAAAGTAGTTTAGTACTGAAAAGGATCTTAATAACTACCTAATCTTACCACATTTATGTACAAAAATAGAATTTGACAGTTAAAAAACACATTGTATCTATCTGTTCTAATGGACCAACACACAATTTATTATTTGCTTGTTTTATTAAAATATTTATATCTCACCCTGTATCACAAGATCACAAAGCAGAAAAACAGATAAAATCAATTTTTAAACAATTTAGAACAATTTAAATGTAAAACAATAAAGTGAGAGAAAAATTGGGAAAAGTCTAAAAATGTGTGAAACAATGTTAGAATGAAGACGGATTAAAACAGTGTGAAGCCGGTGGCAATAACAATTAGATTTCAAAGGCTTTGGTTGTGGAATGAAGCCAATATTGATGCCTCTAGATGGGAGGGCATTCTACAACTGGTTCTTCTCTCCATAGCAGAGAAGATAATCTCTCTTGTCCTTCAGCAATATATTGCTCTACTGGTGGGAAACAGAGGAGGGCTCCTTCAGAAGACCTGAGTCTTTAGATGGGCATATATATGGAGAAGGATATTCCTTCAGGTATTGTTAAAGGCAGTCTTTCTCAAAATGGTGGTCCATAGACCAATGGTGGTCCATGTGCTATCAGCTGCTGGTCTTGGACAATTTTCCAGGAAAGAAATAACTGTAGCCAGTGGGCACAAAGATGCTACCAGTCCTTGTCATGTTGAGAAGAAATAGCCAGCCAGCCCCTCACAACTAATGCATCTGAGGAAGTAGACTGAAGTCTACGAAAGCTCATGCTGCCAACTTCTTTATTTCAGCCTCAAAGGTGCTGTAAGATCTCTGTACAAATGAATAGCTTGAGAGGCACTGTTTTAGTTCTTTAAATATCATCACTTTAAATTCAAACTGGGGATGCATTGGCAACCAGTGTAATTTATTTAAACCAGTGTTATTTGGTTTCGGTAAGATCTTGAGTTCAGCAATCTAGCTGTTGAATTTTATAGCTGTAGTTTCTTTCTGAGTTGACTTCAACAGCAGCCCCACATGGAGCACAATGCAAATTCTGGTATCAGAACAGATTTGTCATTGTTAGAACTCACAATTTCAGCTTAGGAAAGCATCTCTGTACTCATTTTTGTTGCAAAACAGAGTAGGCAATATTTAAAGAAGTGAAATTGTATTTGTTTGTTTCTTATCTGCTACCCTCATATCAATTGATCTTAGGGCAGTTCAGAGACATGAAAAAGTACAATGTTATTTATTTATTTAACAATTTATAAACCATGGGCACCAGGCCAGTATACAAGTATGATTAAGATCATACCCAGCACGATAAAAAACACTAAAGCAACTTCATTGTAATAAAAATAAATAAAAGCAGATACAACAGGAAAGACAAAACCAACCAGCCAAAATGCCTGGGTAAATACAAAAGGTCTGAGCTGGAACTGAAACAATTGTGATGTTTGTGCCAGTCACTCCTTCACGAAGGAGCCATTCCCCAGCTTGAGTGCCACAGCTGCGAAGGCTTTCTCCAACTGGAAAAGAATTACTTCTCACTTTCTTAGAGATGGGCTACTATAGAGAAAGTGCTTCTGAAAGTGTCAGGATCCAAAGCAGTTTGGAGCAACAGTTTTCAACTACCGTACTGCACAGGGGTACTGCATCAGTGAACCAGAAGAAAAAGACGGGAAGTGCTGTGTAGACTGAAACCCATTGGGCCAATTGCTTGAGATTTTAAAAACTGTTGTGGGATTTGTGCAGCTTGAAGGCCTGCTTTAAATAACAGGGATGAGAATGAAAGAATGAGAATGAGAGTGATAAGGGGGGAAAGGTGACTGCGCCTTTTCCTCTCACTCCTTCCCTGTCTCCCCTGGTCCACAATCAGCAACAGGAGGAAGTGTGAGAGGCATAGACCTGAGCCTGTTGCATGTGCGAACTGAGAGGGTGGTGGCAAAGGAGTGCAGTTGCTGAGGAGACAAGGGCCACCCACTCACCCAAACATGACAGTGGACACTTCTCTGTCACCTCTGTCTCAGCAGTCCTTCATACTGGAGGAACCAGGGTGACCAGACATCCTCTTTTCCCATGTTCTAAATTTCAACATTATACCTGGGCAGAATTTCCAAATGTCTTCCATTTTGAGCATGACTGAAGGCCACATTGCACGATACCAAATGTTTTGTCTTTTTTCCCCCATCAGTTATATAGGAAATTGAAAATGGTCTCTGACCATGTCAAGGCAGCTGTCTTGTACTTCTCCATAGTTGGCAAATTCAATCAGAAGCGTCGATTTACATTTATATGAGTGTTTTTGCCTTTTATTTGGTAATGTCCTACATTTTACTGTGCCTTGCCCTGCTTTGTGGTTAGGACATCTGGCCACCCTGTAGATGAACAGAGCAAGCATTGTGGCATAGTACATGGAGACTGTCTCTATATGTAGGGATGAGAGGTGGTAAGAAAGAAATGGGAGAGACAGGCAGATGAGGGGGTAAAGCCAACTGAGGGCTTTATTTGTGGGAGACAAGAGATCACCTTGCACTTCATGGGAAAGCGAGGGGAGGAAGAGAAAAACCCACCTTTCCCACCCATTTGGGTACCCCTGACTTTACTTTGAGAGCCAAGAGCCATTCTTGCTCCCAGGAGCAAAAAGGCACAGGAAGGAGAGAGATTAAGGGAAGATGCATGGCACATGGGGAAGCGGGGAGGTTGTTTCATCTTCTCACTTGGCCACTGGTTGAGGATGAACACTTTGGTAACCAATAGGATAGTACCCATCATTTGGGGCTACAAATCTAGTTTCCATTTCTTCCCATCTGCCATATTCTTGTCATTCTTAAATGTTATAAGCACAACAAAACAATGCAAAGTAGAGCAATATGTGCAAAATTCATTTGATTTATAGATTTTAAAAAAAAATTGGGAGAGAACATCAGGCCAAAGAGGGAATATAAATAACCCTTACAAGAGCCACAGAGAGCCTTGTAGAAAACAAGCTACAATTATGAGGTTTATTTTTGTCCTCTGCTGTAAATATGATAGAACATAATATAAAAAGAGGCTTGCACTAGTATAATTTCCATGCACACTTAACACCATATATTACAGATTGACCTAAATCCCTATCCAAACCCCTCCTTCCCACCACCCTCTTGCCTATCTCCATTTGCCAAGGGATAAGACATAATTAGATTTGCTTGTTTGGTTTTGCTCATCAGGGCAGGGCCATTGCTAGTTTTAGAATTTTGAGGCAGCCAGAATGGGTCAGAAGCAAAGGGAACAGAGTGAATTTGATACTACGCTGCAGAGAAGTTGGCTCATTTCCAATGCAGCCAAGTGGGAATGGGGAGAGTAACAGGCCTTCAGAAGTGATCCTTAGAGCTACCATGGCTAAAATATTAACCATGGTTAGATCAAGTGCTTCCAAAGAAAGAGACCTTGAAACTGGTTTATTGTTATTTATTGGGAGGGGGGAGGTGCAGTTATTTCAAAACTACTGCGAAATCAGTTTAGCAAGAGAACTTTCTGTCAATGCATTTTGTAGGCCACATCTCTTTTCTACTTGTTGGTATATGCAGCCAGGTCCACGCTAATGTACTGCAGGCATCATAAGTGGAAATTTGTACAAATACCACCTCTGTGCATTGTTAAAGTAAAAGGGGTGAGATGTTTCTACTGAGAGATCTGCCTTTCTTACCTCTCAGTTGGCAAAAGCCATGCCTAGGCTTGTAGTCCCTGGATGTATGTTTTCTAGTCTTGTTGCAGGCTTTCCTAGGTGCTGGTGGGAAAAGGGAGATGAGCTGTCAGGAGTCTCTGAGTGAGTCTTCATGGGCAATTAGGGAAAGTCTTAGAATCACCTAGATATGCTCTTCACATACTCCACTAGGGAACAACAATTAGCCCTAGCACTTTAGCACTAGTTTTCTACCAGAATTGCTCCCATTGGATGAAATAAATTGAGGTTTCTTTTGCTTTTTCTGCATTTCATGAAGCCACTTTGTACAGATTGTGGAAATACTCAGCCCAGCTCTTCAGGGTTGTTCTACAGTAAAGCTATATTGAACCTTTTGAAATAGCAGCAGACAAATTACCTACCGGTAGTGTTTTTCTAGACTGATTTAAAGAAGCCTGAGTCCTCTTGATACAGCACCTTGAGTTTTCTCAGTTGTTGTCACTTCCATGTCCACTCATTCTATTCTTTTGGGGAGCTATTTTTAGTAATTTCTTGGATCTGCAAAATAGTTCTTCCAAACATTAAGAAAGGGAGGACCATGTTTGGTGAAGTGGCCCTATGTTCTAAAAAGGACATTTTCTCCACTCTGAAGAGTAGGAGTGATATAGTACAGAAGTGGAGTTCACAGATCATAGAATCATTGATCCATAGGTCCTGTCCTGGACCTAGTTGTTTTGTTTTTTTTAAATATAAATGACTTAGAGTATGCTTGTCAGATGACTGAGGGCCGATGCAGATGGGGCTAGCCTGGGGGTGGAGTTGGAGCAGGGCGACTGTACACCAGTCGCCCCGACACTGCGCAAATGACCACATAGTGTGTGGTGTCAGGGCACCCTGTTGGCGCAGCATGCACACACACCTCACCAAAAGGGCGCAAAAGAGTTGCAGCGGCGGTTCTAAGGGCAGCTTTTTGCCACCCCAAAAAGGAGCACGAAAAAGGTGGATCGAGGCCGCGGCATGTGGTTGCTGCGGCCCTGATCTGGCACTCCCAGGGGCAGCACAGAGCTGCCCTTAGGTGCCGACTGCATCGGCCCTTAGATGTGCTTATCAAATTTGCAGATGACCCCAACTAGGGGAAACGGCTAATAGTCTAGAGGAAAGGATTAAAATTCAAAATGACATTGAGATATTGGAGAGCTGGGCCAAGACTACCAAAATGAATTTCAGTGTAAGGTACTAAATCTAGGCAGGAAACAATAAAGTATACACATATATGATGGGTCACATCTGGCTTGAAAACAGTACATGTGAAAAGGATTTAGGGGTCTGAGTCAACATAAGTGTGATGCAACAGCCAAAAAAATCCCAAAACATTACAGTTCTGAGCTGCATCAACAGGAGTGTAGTGTCCTGATTGACAGAAGTATTAGTGCCAGTCTAATATTCTTTGGTCACTTCCAGTAGTGTACCCACATTGGGTGACACCCGGTGCAAAGGGTGGGGCTTCTGGCCTTGGACTTCTTGCAGTGTTTCCAGGGTGGAGAGCAGCCTGAAAAGCCTCTGCGCAGAGCCAGGCAGCCCAAAAAGCCTCCATGTGGGGTCTAGGTGGCCAAAAAGGCCCCGAAACGGCACCTGTGGGGGCAGAGAGCCGACCTGGTGTCACCCCTCTTCTGGGGTGTCACCTGGTGTGTTCTCTGGTCAGGTCTCATCTGGAATACTGTGTCCTGTTCTGGGCACCACAGTTCAAGAAGGATATTGATCAGCTAGAAAGTGTCCAGAGGTGGGCAACTAGGATGATGAAAGGCCTGGACACCAAGCCATGTAAGAAACAACTTTGGGAACTGGATATGTTTAGCTTGGAGAAAAAAGGGATGGCATGATCATTATCTTTCAATATCTAAAAAAATGTTATGTAAAAGATGGCGCCAGCTTGTTTTCATCTGCTTCAGAGACTACTAGAACATGAACCAACAGATTCAAATTACAACCTAAATATTACAAATAACTTTCTTTTTACCATAAAAGTAATTCAGCAGTGGAATAGATTGCTTGTAGGGTGGTGGACTCTCTGTCTTTGGGGGTCTTTAAACAGATGTTGGATGGACATCTTTTAGAAGTGCTTGAGTTGGCCATTTCTGCATGGCAGGGGGTTGTACTAGATAGTTCTTGTATGATTCTACAATTCTGTGATTCATTGGTCCCAGGAATTGCCAGGAAATAGGATGAGACAACAGAAACATCATATGGATATTCAGAAAATCACCTAAGAACTACAGCAACAAATTCTGCAACCTGCAGTAGCATTTGTCCTATCTGCAGGAGCCCCTAGATGCAAAGCCAACCTGGTTTTAGGAAGAATGAGGCATCTGCTTCGGGTGACAGGTGCCGGGGTGATTGTTAGGGGGGATAGGCAGTGAGTTTATGGAGGACAGATCTATATGTGTCATGTAGCCTGCTTTGCACTTGCTAAGCTAACCACTTGCCCTCAAATGCAAAAAGATTCCATGGGTATTCTGGTCAGCTTTTACGGTGTATCTGCATTACAAATTTACATCAATTTCATACTACTTTAATTGGCATTGTGACATCTTATAGAATCCTGGGGCTCTGCTTGGGTGAAGTACTTAGAATTCTTTGTAGATAGACACTAGAACTGCAGAGGGGCAGGATAAAAATTATTATTAGTATTAGTATTAGTATCATCTAATAGCGAATTCTAAGTATTTCATGAAACTATAAATGCTAGGATTCCATAGGATAGAGCCATGGCAGTTAATGTGGTATGAAGCTGATATAACTGCATAGTGCAGATACAACCTTAGAGTCTGTGAAGACGGACAGCAATCACTGTCTTGTTTGCCCCAATGAGCAAAAAAGTCATACTAGCCTTGGCAAACCCCTTCTACCTGGCTATATACAGAATAACTAATAATATACTGTGCTATGAGAAACACAGAAGTTATAGAAATGATATTAGCCTGTATTTCTTCCCATTCATAATATTGGTGGAATGTAGTGTATGATATGACATCATCATGTTAGAAATCTCAGCCCACTCTGTTTCCCATCACCCGCCATTGACATCAGACGCTTTGATATCATCTCTTCAGTTTTGTTCTGACTCTAGGGATAGGGGAATCATAATTAGACCCACATTGTACTGCATCCTGGAATGGTGCACTCCAGATAAAATGCTATCACTAGATTGTGCTGTGGATTGTATAAACCGAAGAACAACTTGGCTTATTTTCACACCAGAGCAGGGCTGTAAGACCCACCATAAACAATGTGACTAGTTCCTTTTCTGCCTTCCAACCATTGATCAGTTAGAGCCTTCACTCAAAGAAAATAACTAGTTTTCTAACATACATTCTGGCAATCATGTACCTTTGTGACTATTACTGATGCTTCATTTAACAGAAAATGTGACAACAAAAACAACTCAAACCCACTCTTTTAACTGATGCATTTCTTAGTGTTGCTCTTCTAAAGTAGGCACAACAATACTTTTCATTCAGTGGGAAAATGCTAATTTGTATGCACCACAACTGTTAGAATAAAAATCAATTCGGACCCCAGTGACTCTTGTCAGGCCTTGTTAAAGTGTATCAAAATTCCTACATGAAGATGGTAGATAATCCAGGGGACACCATTTGGAAAAGCAAGCTAACAATTTGCAATCCAGCTGGATTGTGCCTTTTGCCAGAAACCACAATAGACACATTGAATCGTTGCCATGTTCTAGGAGGTCCAAGAGCATGAGCCTTGCCTTTGATACAGTCGAAAATGGATAGAGGGCAGTTGAGGGTAGTGGTTAGAGGGAGGAAATAGTAGTTAGCTGCTACTGGAATGCCATTGGCTGAAGACACAGCAATTAAATAGTACAGGAGTCTATTGCAAAACAAGAGCAAGCCACTACTGTATATCAAAATGTAAATACAAGTCTGTACATTAATAAAACAATAAGTGAAATGAATAATTTACCGGTGCTTGCCTTAAAAAAGAGAGAGAGGGTAGGTTGGGCAGAGATTACCATTCAATCTGGACTGAATTTTTCTCTTTTCTATTCACAGGCCATGCTCCAAAGGGTGGCACGCTTACCTTATCATGCTCACTGCAATCCCAATTAACACTTTTTCCAAACTGAATTTAGGTGTTCTCTTTCCCCCTCTTCCTTCCTAATGAGGTTTTTCCCTCCCTGCTGTCTTGATACAAAGCTTTATGCTGTATGAGTGTGTTCATATGGTGCTTGAGTGCGTTATCTGACCTTGATTGGTGTTTTGGGAGCCAGTTAAATAGATTACATAGAGGTTACCTTGACAACTGTCTTTGCTGATTTAGCAATGCAGTTCATTCTTGAGCACAAGACTCTCAGCAACGGTGGAATTCCACTGACTTCATATTAATCATTAACACAGTGTTCTAGGGAGGCTGGACCAAACTAGCAATAAGGAGTGTATTTAACTGGTTTTCCTTTTTGGAGGGGGGATATAAAAGAGTAAAAATTGTAGATCAATGAGTGGTTGCAACATAAAACTCTTGCTCACATGAATAGAAGTAGGTATACACATTCTCCGTTTTGTCCTTTTGCTCTCTGGCCGTTTTTGCATTAATATTGAGATAATAAATAAGATGGGTAAAAATGATCCTTGACATGGTATACCCTTGCTGAGATTCATTGGCTTCTGTACATTCTTTAAAGTATGTGCATTGAGCCCCTGAGTATGACAGATAGCTAGATACAACTCTTGATGGGTCTAGCAGTTGAGAGTGATGAGTTTCCTCCTAATAACAGATGGATGGGAAGTGCTTAGACCTACAGTCTGATGCATACAGGTATTAAAACTGAGCTGTCATCTCAACAAGTTTACCCATTTTGCTGTACAATTGAGGTTTTTTGGCAATGGCCTTATTAGAGCGAGTCCAGATGAGATTTTTAATGTGTGGTTGTCCTGCCTCATTCAAGGATTTTACAGGGAGCCAGGAATACTTTGACATCCACTTGAAACCATGCCAAGATTTCCCACCACTTATTTTGTATTTTTAGTACCAGCAAAGAAAAGAGGAATTAAGGAAGGAAAGATAGAAGAGAGTTCTCTATCTGTAAGGACCATTGTATCTGAATATTAGTGTGAGATCTAGAAATGATTTTGAAAATTTCCACACATCCCTAGGAGAATTTTGTGATCAACCATCCATCTGACCGTCCATCCATCCACCAATATTTATATCCAGCCTTTCTCACAGACTTGTGCTCAAGGTGATTCATGAAAGACAGAAAACTACAATAAAAACACACATAGTTAAAACATACAGATGTTCAGATTGAAACAGTATTAACAGTATTAAACTAACAGAATTAAAACCATTTAAAAACTTACTTGAAAACAAAGATTAAAAACAGTACAGCACCATGGAAATCCCTTCTCTTTTAACAATCAATTCCCAATGGGTTACTGGAATAGAAAGGTCTTAACTGAAAAGACAGCAAAGAAGGAGCCATCCCTAGGGAGGGATTTCCCAGGTCTGGGAGCAGCCACTGAGAAAGTCGTTTTCCAAACATGTTCCCACCAAACATATCCGTGAAAGCAGTGAGATAGAGAGGAATGCCTCCCCTGAAGATCTTAGCACTTGGTCTGGCTCATACGAGAAGACACGGTTCTTCAAATCCATCAGTAGTTCTCTTATGTTTTTATGTGCTTGCTGCTGAAAGCTAATACTTCTGTGTGCAATTGTGTGCTATTACATTCGGTACTCAAGATTAGGAGTCTGTCTAGATTTTACTCTGAGCATTTCTGCTTGCCTGGACCCTGATAGGCAAATAGTGGCTACTTTCTGTTCTTGTGGTGTTACAGCTACCGTTAATTTTTATGCATAGCAATAGTTTAAACCAGGGGCCGGCAACCTACAGCCCGTGGGCCGGTTCCGGCCCAGGTCCCTGCACTTACTGGCCCAGGTGGACCCCTGCTGCCGCCACCGCCGACGCGCATTTTGGGCGCTGTGTGGCCATGTGCACTGCAACCGCCATTTTGATTTCCAAAATGGCAGCCACGACACGTTTGTGCATGCGCAGGAGTACTGCGCATGCGCAAACGAGTCACGGCCACCATTTTGGAAAACAAAATGGCCGCCGCAACATGCATAGAGGCGGCTGCGGCAGCACGCGCAGCGGCAGTGGCCGCAGCGGTGGCGGCAGCGCGTGCGGGGGGTCGTGCGTGGGGGGTGCGCGCACACATGAGCACATGCGTTGCCATTCCCCCCCCTCGGCCCAGCGGAAGATACGACTTCGGGGGACCGGCCCCCGGCTCAAAAAGGTTGCCTACCCCTGGTTTAAACGCACTGTTAATAATTACTTTAGCATATATAGAACTGTATACATATACCTTTCAACACAAAGAGCATTCTGTCAGAGTTTCATGTGGGAGAGGAAGATCTGAAATTCCAGATTTTGAACAGCACTTAAGTATGTTGCCCCAACAACTCTACACAGATCTGCCGTATTTGCATTGCTAACTGAAGTCTCTGCTCAGGAGAGATACACAATTTTAGTTTGCTTAGAGAGTGATTTATCTCACTTCCCTTTCTGTTAGTAAAAGCTGTCCTTCTAGGTCAAGGTTGAAGACTGTGCCGATGCAGACTAGCAAAGCTAGTGCTTTGATATTCTACATAGTACCAGGCCCAAGGATAAACAAACAACTCATTTTTAGTGCTTCAGAGTAGGATTTATTGGCTTTTTGTGAGCAAAATAATCTTCCCAAGAACAAAGAAAGAGGAAAAGGAGAAGAAAGAAAGCAATGCAGTATGCACAAGTGATAGAAAGGATTGTGACATGAGAGTGATTTTTCTGTTGAGCCAGAAGGCGATACAGATGAACTAGCCAAACCAGATAAAAGTAATGCTACCATTTATTCTCAGTTGCTGACTAGCAACTATATATCCTCCAACTCTCCCAGTTTGGCTGGGACAATCCCAATTAATGTTTTGCCATCCCACTTTTTCAGCTGCTTTTAAAATATCACAATCTCTCCCTCCTTCTCCCACTTCCCACCTCTTCCTCAACTTACTTTAATGGCTGCAAATTTAGTTTATGCGCATTTAGGTCAGCAAGGACTTGATGAAGGGGACAGAATCTTGCCCTTCCCAGTAGACTCAGGCAAAAGCAAATTGCTGCAGCCTTTCCCACCTTATGTGTTTGTCCATCTTAATAATTTTTGCCATCTTGACCACACTTGGATGTTGCTTGGCCACATACATATACTATTTTTCATCTATGAAATGTTGGAGGCTAACCTGAAGGGTCTTAGAAGAAGGAATGGTAAACCTTCCTATGTCACTTTCACTCCATATCCAAGCATATCCAAACCATCTTTCCTACCACAAATCCTCTGCCTCTGCATTGGCCGCTAGAGGACCAGTTGGTTTCCTTAAAGGGACCAGACTTGTTCTGAGAACCTGTGCATGCCTATACCTAATGCACATTGATTCTTAGGCAGCTCTCCATCCCTGCAATGATTCAAATGGGATATTAACATCTTTGCCAAGTATATCATTTAGAGGAGAACAACACTGTTCCACTCTTTGCTTTCTTTTTCAATAGACAGCACTTTTTGTATTCTGTTCCCTATATACTGTAGAACACAGAAATGGATCTATTCCAGGGTTAAGCAATCTGTGGCATACACAACCACACACACTGTTTCAATATATACCCTTGAGACACACACACACGACTTTCCAGACTGCCCTTTCTTTTGGTTTTAAAAGCAGGTTTACAAAAATGTTAAACTTTTCAGCCTACCCCTGTAAACTCTTTAAAAAGTGAATTGCCCTAGAATTGTCCAGGAGTGACAGTTCACCTTTTAATTTGTTTTGCAGGTAAGCCTGCATTGTTTGACATTTTTAAAATCCCAGGGGTGTTTTTTTTCCACTTCTGGTTTTGGGATTTGAGACAATTTGACAATTTTATTTATTTATTTATTTATTTGGAATATTTATATCCCGCTCTTTAACCACAAAAGCTCTCAGAGTAGCTTACAATTTTTTAAATTAGACAGTTTCCTGCCCTCAGGCTTACAATCTAAAAAGGCATGACACAAAAGGAGCAGGGAATGGTAGTGGGGAAGAGGATCAAGTTCAGTGGTTTTTCTCTCCCTCTGGGGCCAGGACCACAGTGGATGGAGAGAGGGCTCTTCTTCTTCCTCTGGCTAGGCCCAATGGAGCTGGCCCAGAGGGCTCCAAGGGCAGGAAATTATCCCAATTCCCAGATCTGCCAGATTCCTCTACCTATTATGTGATTCCCTTCCAGAGTTATAGCAGTCAATCCTCCAGGTAGGGTTTTTTGTTTGTGTGTTTCTTTTAGTCTTATCACCTTCACATGAACGATAGAAAAATTACCTGCACTGCAATGTTAAAATTTTATCCCCAGATCCAGAATCTGAAGTTGGTGTCAGGCCCTGAATACCTGTAGTCTGGCTGCAAATGAGTTTTGCTCTGAGAGCAAGTGAAGTGCCCTTCCTCAAAAGAAAGTGTTTGGAGGGAGAGAGAGAAACTCACATGTCAGGGAAGGGATGTTGAATTGAAACATTTGTCTTCAAAGCAGGCTCCAGAGTCAGCATCTCTTTCAAATTAAGTATTGTCCCAAGGATAGATTTGGCAGCTCCATGGCATTTTTACAGATCTCAGATATTTTGTATCATTTAGGGAGAATGTTAGCTGTTTGAAAGTCATGCTTCCTGGAACTCCCACTATCCCTCAACTTTCTGTTGCTAAACTGGTGTAAGTCTCAAAACCAACATGCCCATGATCACACCACTGTTTACAAGATCTAGCTTTTCAGGGCACTGCATGAACTTGTTCAGATCATGAAGAGGATGCAATTATAGATATCATACACACAGCATTTGAGAAATGTCATCAGTGAGTTATGACTCAGAAAACCAGAGTGCATATCAGTGGGGTTTCAAGCTATAGGTCTGAATGGGTCTTCATTCCTCACAGTTCTGTGCAGCTGAATCCCATCTCTTCAGACTGAATCTTCCTCCCCAGGAAGCTGAAGATCCCATCATTTGAGTCTTCCACATCCCAGTTCTGGCAAAGCATGCCATAATTATTCAGCAAATTCAATTTATTCAGTACTAATGCTTTATTCAGACTTACAATTAGTCCATTCTGCTCTCAGAATTCTTATGGAGGTGAGCATGTGTGTTTTAATAAGCCATTCTTGAATAATCCCTATTAATGTCTTCAGAATATACCAAATTAGATGAATTTATGATGATCTGTTCATAGAGAGAGACCCACAGTTTGTATATTTTCCTTTTGCTTTTTCTCTCCCTCTCTCTTTCTGATATGACCTTTTGGGTAGAGTAAACATGTTTTGATGGGAATATTGCAGTACTAGACTTACATGATCTTTGGCCTATGTATGATGTGTACTGTATAACCTTTGTGGAAAGCGCAGCCTGAGGTGATCCATCATGAAGCAGTCTTCTGGATTTAACGGCTGTGACCCTCAAACAAACATGCAGTTAAAATGCTTTCTGGCAATGGACCATATTCCATTGTACATCAAGGAAAAGGGGAAATGACGCGTCTTTGGGATGCTTCATGCAAGGCATTTTCTTTATGCAGGTAGCATGAGAGAGTAGGGGGAAATATAAGAGTCCTGTTGAATCAAACCAAAGGCATATCTAGTTCAATTTTATGATCACACAGAGGCCAACCTATGGGAATCCCACAAGCAGGACATACATGCAACAACACCCTTCTGTTCATGCCCTCCAGTGACTGATATTTAGAGACATGATAGACTGGCAACCCATAATATGGAGATAATTATTAGCCAGTAATTAGCCCAGCTGCTGATATGCCCAGCAGATGTGAATGGAAAGTTCAAGGCTATACAACACATGGAATGTAAGAAGCATGAATCAGGAGAAGCTAGAAATTATTAAACACAAACTGGAATATTGCAGTAGTTGGTGTGGGCTAACTAAAGTGGATGGAAATGAGACATTTAATTTCTGAATAAAATTTATAATAAAATAAAAAATAAATTGGATGGGAATGAGACATTTTCTATTAGTAATATAGTGTTTTATTCTGGAAATGGCAATGTAAGAAAAAATAGTGAGGTGTAAAGCAGCAAAAGACGTCAGGGAATAAACTGAAACATGTTACAAAATAATATCAGTAATACTGCATAAAAAACCTATCAGTATAACCATAATCAAAGTCTATGCTCCAACTACAGATGTAGAAGAGTAAGAAATTTAAACATGCTGTGCAGCTGCCCCTTAATAAAATGATTACACACCAAAACCAGGACATATATATATATTATCAGGTGACTAGAATTCATAAATAAGATAGTAGAACCAAACATTGCTGGAGAATTTGGCCTAGGTTGAACATATGAAGCAGGAGAGTGTCTTACTGAATTTATGAAGCTAACTGTTTGTACACAAACACATGCTTCTGGCAACTAAACAGATGCCCAATATAAAAATCATATAGACTATATAACTGGAAGACAGAAGTGGAGAAGCTCTATTCTGTCTGCAAAAACAAGACCAGGAGCATATTGTGGCACAGACCATGAACTGCTAATATATTTTAAAAATACAGTAAAGCTAAATAAAAACTTAGATCATTCACAGTGCCACAATACAATCTAAAGAATATCCCTGTAGAATTTAAAGGGTAAAGAAGAGATTTGCACTATTAAATCTAATGAACCATGAACCAGAAGAACTTTGGACTGAAACCAGGGATATTATCAGGGCAGAATGCAAAAATATTCAGTTTGTAGCCAAAAGGAATGAAAACCTCACTGGATGACTGATGAAATTCTTTTGTTAAGTACCAATATGAAGTAAAAGTAAAAGATGACAAAAGTAGAGTCAGAAACCTGAATGAAAGCGTTCAACAACCTGTATGTAGGGACAAAGAGAACTACATATTATAATAATCAGTGCAAAGAAGTAGAAGAAGATAACAAAAAAGGTAGAACGAGAGACCTCCTGCACAAAAATTGGAGAAATCAAAGATAAATTTCAACCAAGACTAAGAATGCTGAATAATCAAAAAGGGAACATAAAAATAAAAAGATGATGGAAGCAATATCTTGAAGATGTATATATGAAAGAATGACAGATTCCTTCAAGGGAGAACCTTTTGACAACAAACCTACAGTTTCAGAAAGTGAAGTGGAAGCAAAACTTAAAGCATTTGGAGGAACTAAATCACCAGGAACAGATGGCATGACAATAGGGACAGAATCTATCCAAATTCTAACAAAAAAAAAATCTGCCAACAAATAAAGATAATAAAACAAATGTCCCACAGATTGAAAACACTCAACATACATTCCAGTCTCCAAGAAATGCCAGACATCTAAGGTGGTTTCAGTAAAGAAAGAGGCACTACAGATCATATTGCAAACAAATGTTCTTTCATGGAGTGCACCAAAGAATTTTAGAAGGAAATCAGCTTTATAGATTACAGCAAAGCCATAAAAGAAAAGGGATTGCTACAACATTTGATTGTCCTAATGTGTAACTATACTCTGGACAATAGGCTACTCTCAGGACAGAATATGGAGCCAAAGAATGGTTTCCAGTTGACAAGAGTATCAGACAAGGGTGCATTTTATCATCCTATCTATTTAATTTACATTTAGAACATATCATGTGGAACATGGAATTAGCAAAACTGTGAAGAAAGCTCACAGGAAAAAAAGTTAACAAAGCTCTGAGAGCAGATCCAACTTGAACTTTTACTCAAAGCCAAAATAACTAAATTGAGGCTATCATACTTTGGATATATCATTGGAAAAGAAAATACAGCCTGATGAAGTTAAAGACAGTAGGAAGAGAGGAAAATTCTGGAGCCACAGACCCAAGTTTGCAAGATCTCAGTGGGGCAGTTATTGAGGCTCTTGGAGTTCTCTCATTTATAGGGTCACCAAAAGTCAAAGCTGACTTGATGATACATAACAAAAACACCAGTTAACTAAAACTTCTGAAATGAGTTCCACATGTATCCACTCATATCCCTTCTGTGTAAATTAAAGTCATATGGTCTTGGGACCCTCCAAGTAAAATGCCCACCAGTCCCTTACTTACTATTCTCTTACATATGGATTGGCATGAATTTAATTTGGACTTGATCTGTGTGGCTCCTACTTTGTAAGAGGAATTACCACCACTAATAGTTCTTCTGTTCATTTATCACATCATAGGAGCATAGTGACTACTGGGCATATCAGAGCATACCTCTCATCTGCCACTTCTTCAGTATGCCTATTGCTCCCAGTGCTTCTTCCCAAGTAGCAGGATCCCCTGGGTACATTTTGCAGCCAGTGGCAGTTACAAAGAACAGTGAATTGCAAGGAAGGGGGCAAACACAAGTGTGGTTGGTTTTGCTGTGATCCATAACATGTTTGTTGAGGAACACCATCTCAGTGGAACTAAGACAGACACTTACACTTGACCTACACACATATCTTTGGAAGTAAACTGTGCTGACATCTGCAAATATTCTTTGCAATTAATTGTGTTTAGCATCATAAGGGAATCAGTGGTTAGGATGCTGACTCTGACGATTGCAAGTTTGGCAGTTTGAGGTCCAAGCATTGCATGATGGGGTGAATTCCTGCCACTAGTCCCAGCTTCTGCCAACCTAGTAATTCAAAAGCATGTAAACGTCTAAGTAGATAAATAGGTACCACTTCTATGGGAAGGTAACAGTGTTCTGTGCTGTCATACTGGCCATATGATCACAGAGTTGTCTTTGATAATGTTGGATCTTCAGCACTGTAGATGGGCACTGCCCCCTACAATTGGACATGATTTGACAACCTTGTCAAAGGGGAAACCTTTACTTTTACCTTTAGCATCATAGTATAAAACTGAGCTCACAGAATTTGTGACTTGTAAAAAAATTGATATTAGCCATATATATCTCTTAAGTAAGATTGCTCTAATTCTCCCAGCCATTATGTCTTGGCTGAATCAACATCTTCAAAATAATTCAGTGTGCAGTATTCAGTGTCCTGCTTTTTCCTCATTAATACCGCACTACCCCTTTTTATTCCACACTCAAATTGATTTTGGAGCTACACATTTCCCCCTACCCAAAGTCACATAGGTGTAAATAGGCATTCTACCACTGCCCACATCTTCAATGAATCAGATTATTTTGGGGATATATCCCCACAGTGCATATTTTCTTCTTTCCAGCATACACATCCATATCAACCAATAGCTTTTCTTAGCTTCCTGTCATTCTGACAGCCCACCTGCACTCTGATTGGCTAGCCCCAGCTCGTCATTCAGTTTAAAGAGAAACAGTAGCATGGGCTAGGGAGAAATGGGTGAAATGGGGGGGGATTGGAAGGGGGCACTGTCTGGTCTCCTTTTAGCCCTCTTTCCTCCTATAAGCACTGCAACAGCCTGGACTCCAGTCAGTGATCAAAAGAGAAGCAGTGGCATCAGCTAGGGTGGGCATTCTGAACTGTCTCCATTAGTTCTGGACTTTTCTCACATTTTATTCACAAAGCATAGCCATTGCAACTCTCATTGAAATTAATGGGACTCCCAGTTGCACAAGGGGGGGTGAGAAGATCACAAGATTAGTCCTATGTCCTCTTAGTCCCACTGAATTCACTGAACCTTCCTTTCACTGTATCCACTCTTCCTTTTTTCCTCTGCCCTTTGTGGGCTTTCCTACAGCTGCAGCTGGCAAAGCAGCTGCACAACAATAAAAAATGGTGACACCATGTTTGCTGGACAAGGATGCCAAGGTAACCTCCACCATCAACCCTGATCCTAATTCAGAGTGCACACATTTTAAAAACCCATTTTGTTCCCAGAAACTGTGGAGTAAAGGGTGTTTTTTAAAATGCTTTAAAGCCCTCAGGCATCAAAAAGAAGTGCTTTCACTTCAGATCTGAAGGAAAATTGTGTGTTCAAACAGGACTGGGATCAAGGTGAGTACAAACGTAAGTACGAATTGTTTTACAGATATAGATTCAGCCTTTAACATCTCAGTGTAACCAAGCAAATTAGATACAATCAGCACATCCCTTTAGGCAGTTGTCGGGAGTTCTGAGTTAGCACCAGGTTTGGAAAGAAAATTCAATCATCCCTCAAATTTCCCTGGAATGTCTGTTATCTTTGTTCATCATGTATGGGATTAACACTTCACTGTAAAGTACCATATCCTGTCTTGTAACTCTGCCTAAACTGCCAATCTGATTACAATTTATGATGTGGCATCATTATTCTGCATGATTTACTCTGTCTTTGGAGAAACAATTGGCCTTTTGTCCTCACTGATTTACATAAACTGAAGAGAGCAACTACAAGCTTCCATTAGATCTGTTAAGATCTCTTTACTATCCAATCTGGCTGTTTCTGCTGCTGGAGGCAACTCCTAACAGACATGTGAGATGATATATAACTCTTCCTCCTAACAAAGAAATGGCTGGCTCCATTCTTTTTTCTTTTACGGGCCTCAGACATTGTTTATGCAGCATTGATTCAAAACATGTCATTTAGTTTTTTAACTACCTACATGATCAGCAGGTTGGGTTTATGCTTGATCACAGCTATCATTTAACCAACTTTATATCTACACTGGGACTTCTTTTAAAAGAATTCTGTCACCCTTTTAAAAGATTTAACCACCATGAGCTGATCAAGGCTAAGCCTAACACTTGACAGTGGTCTCTTGTGGGCCTTCAAATCATTTCCAACTTATGGCGATCCTAAGGCAAATCTACCAAGATTTGTTCTGAGAGGGGTTTGCCTTTGTCTCTCTCTGAGCTGAGACAGTGTGACTTGCCTAAGGTCACACAGAAGGTTTCCATGGCTGAGCATGGGTTCACATCCTGGTCCACAGAGTCATAGTCCAATGCTGAAACCATTACACCATGCTGACTTCAACAAAGACAAATGCAAAATTGTAGAAATAATGCAGTTTGAAAACCAAAACACATACTTATAGAATGGAGGAGCAGAAGTACATGCAAAAAGGACCTCAGAATTATTGTTGATCATAAGTTTAATGTGGGCCAGCAGTGTAATGCTGCAGCAAATAATATTTTAGCTTGCATTAATAGAACCATAGTTTCCAAGACAAGGGAAGTAATAGTCTCTCTATTCTGCGTTCATCTGGAGTACTCATCTAGAAACCTCATCTGGAGTACTGCGTTCAGTTCTGAGTGTCTCATTTTAAGAAGGATATAGACAAGTTGGAGCAGGTTCAGAGAAGAACAAAAAGGATGATAAGAGGTATGGAAAACAAAACATATGGGGAAAGCTTGAAAGAGTTGGTCACAGCCAGCCTGGTGGATAGAAGACTTGGAAGGTTGCCTTTAGCAAGTCACATTCCCCCTCTGAACAAATCTTGCCAAGAAGACCCAGAAGTTGGAAATGACTGGAAGGCACAAAACAACAACTGGGAAAGGCAAGATTCTGCCCCTTCCTCTCCTCTCTCCACTGCTGAGCTAACTAAGGGCCTTTGCAGACTGCCAGAAATAGTGCAAATTGAGTCCACTTTAAGGGTTAGGGTTTATGCTAGGGAGTCATGGGAACTGTTTTTTTTTTTTTTCCTGAGACATTGAGCCTTCTCTGTCAGAGAGCTCTGGTGCCACAATAAAATACATGATTCCCTAATTCCCTAACCCTAACCCTTAAAGTGGACTCAATTTGCACTATTTCTGGCAGCCTGCAAAGGCCCTAAGTGGAAACTACTTTTGCACTTGAAGCATAATGTGTAGCTACTGAAGTATGTTAAGAGGGAAGAGGAAAGAGAAACTGGGATGTTGTAAAAACAGCTGAAAAAATGGAATGACAGGGGATTAATCGGGACTGTCCCTACCAAATCGGGACTGTGGGAGGGTATGCTCCCATGATCTTCACAATGTATTGTTCTCACTGGCACAAAGGAAGACCTCTCAATCCTTGAGCAGATGTATTTAGAGATGGGAGGAGGCGGTCATGTTAAACATCTGCTTCATTTATTAGATATATTTTTCTTGGCAAAACAAATTTCTTACACAGTACCAATTCTCTGAATCCATATTTCCTAGGTTTTTTTTTTCAGCTTCTACTTTCTATCAGGGAAATCTCTTCTTAAAAGCTCAATTTCTTTTTGTTAATATTTCCTTAATAAGATCAACCCGTTGGCAGTCCTCTAAGCCTGCTAGTTTATCTGTCTTTCAATTGCTGAAGCTTTATTAATCAACATGGCCCTTGAAGCAGCTTGTGTGAAAAATCCACTACAAGAATAAACAATCACTATTATCAAAGCTCTTTCATGGGGGGAAAATGATCTGTAGGATTAAATCCTCATTAGAAGCATTATTGTTATTATAATTCATATTGATTATTATTGCATATTAATTTGCCTTGCTGTGATAGTACAACTTACTGTAAAATAGATATGCAAGACTTGTGGGCTCAGGAGAAACCTGAATATAGACCTGTGGGACTGATTCTGACTATGATCTGGAGTGAGACTGGCCAATTCAAAGCCAGGATGAAACTATACAGAAAAGAACAGGCTGGAATTCTAGTAGCTGGGGATCCAAGGGATACTGCTAAACTCTAAAGAGTAGCAATAGCTTCCATCCTTGTGTTGTCCTCACATTCACTTTTTGAATTTCTTTATAAAATTATCTTGCAGTTTGCTCCTCTTTGTAGAAGAGCTCCCACTGACCCATTTCCATTCCCACACTATGTTTATTGATTTTATTTGTATGTCTTCATTTTACCTGAACCTTTCTATTTGGAGAGGGAAATGTGAGTTGCAAATGTTACTCTAAACAAATAAAACAAGTCCAAATCTTTCTTGGGACATTCTGGGCAGCTTTTAGAAGGCTCCAAATAGCCTTCCATCCAAATGTTCACTAGCTACACATTTGCTTAGTTTCAACTGTGCCACAGCACCAGGTTTTCCAAGACCTAGCCAAGTTGCCCTCCTCCATGGCATTGCTTGGACTGACAAATTCTTTGTGGAATTCAGTGGATGATCTGTGCCTCCCCAGTTACCCCTGCAGTGTGCAAGACCTCTTTCCACATGCACCATCCTAGATAATGTTTGTCATCTTGATGGTGATGGTGGTAGTGGTGGTAACATCTGAATCATGCCATGCATGTTCTGAACCAGAGCCTGGATACATGTATAGACTACTTACCCCAGCAGCTAAATCCTACAGTGGGCAGTTCTTCAGTCCAGGAATTGGATGGTTTATCTGTTCTGGATGGGATTGCAGCTGAGTAACAGGTATATCATATGGGAAGTGGTCCTGGAGGGCAAGAATAACACAGTAGCTCAGAATCCCAGTTTCCTCTTTAGCTGATATGACAACATCTATTTGGATAGGGGTAGCTTAGCCACTGTGTTCCGATAACTATATAGTTGGACTTCTTTAATGCACACTGTGGAGCTTCCTTTGTGCCTGGTTCAGAAGCTGCAGGTCATGCCAAACACAGCAGCTAGGATGCCTGGTGGGATGCCTAAGTATATGTATGTTACATCTGTGTTAAAAGAGTTACACTATATCTGTATCAGCTACTGAGTCATGTTGCTGTTGATGATGGTGGGTCTGTTGCTGTCATGTAAAGCCTCAAAATAACTCAGGGCGACAATACCTGGCTGGCAGCCTCCGTTCTCCTTCATATAGACAGTTTATCTTTAAGAACTTAGGAAGTCTTATTGTTTCTCATAGCCAATAGGATGTCACCTGTAACAGGCCTTCTCAGTAGTAGTACCTTTGATGTGCAGTGAAAGAAGCAGAGACCAATAATTTTCAAACATTTTCTTGACTTACAAGGCTCTGACACTGCTCTGTTTCATTGTTTTGATGAAAATTGTTTGTTAGGTTTATACTATATTATACATTATTTAGATATGATTTTAGTACATTAGGTGTAACTGCTTAGGGATCTTATAATATTAAGCAGTATATAAGTATTGTAAATAAGTAAATAAAGTAGTAAAAACCTGATGTTTCAAATTACCATGGGAGGTCCAGTGTGGCTTGCAGAGTTCAGTTGTCCACACAAGTGCATTTTAGTGTATGTCAGGAATGTAACACCAGGCTAACATACAGCTTACTGACTTTTGTATGTCAGGTGTATGTCAGGAATGTAACACAAGCTTACTGACTTGTACTTTTTGCTTGGTTGCCTTATTTAAGCCAAGATACCACTGGAGTATCAGATCACTACCTAATGCTGGGTAGGGTTTTTTTTAAGTGCTTAAGTAGCGAGTGATTTTTCTTACAGCTCTGGAATTAATAACTACAGCTCTCTTTCAGAAGAGAAACAGTATCATTCATACTGAAAAATATTCTTTTCCCTCCCACAGGGGATGCCTGCGTAGGTGTGGAGCTGTAGTCTGGGAAATTAAAAAATGCAAATTAAAAAATGCAAATGTAAAAGCAAAGCAAAACCGCTTGCCTTGGTGCTCGAAGGGCTTTCTTGAATAGCAGCAAATTAAAGAAATGCTATGTAATCAAAGTTTATATCTAGCCTTAAGAAAGAAAAGCAGGACTCTCTCTAAATATAGTGGTACTACTGTCTGTCTGCTTTTGACACTGTGTGCCAATTACTGGTGAATTACCAATATTGTGCCTTGTAGTTTTAACAAGAAAATGCCTCTCTCAAATCACTTTAGCTGGTTTAATTAACTAATGACAATTAGCGGGGATATTGCATTAGTACACTGTAGTCAGAATCACTTTTATTAAATCCAGTTGATGCACACACACACAATTACACAGCGGTGTAAATAGCTAGGGCTGTTCTTCCTGCTTCCAATACAGATCTGAGTCTCCTTTTAAACCTTTCTACTGCTCAGTTCACAAGGTTTCTGATTTCATTGCATAACAGGGAATCAGTAGTGTAGTTAAGTAATTGTAGACTCTTATTATAATTCCCTCCCCCCTTAATAGTGTTGCATATATATTGCACTTACTTTAAAATGTGGCATGACAGTATACTTTGTCTGAGAGTCCTCTTGAACATGTGAGCTGAATGCCTCCCTAGTCTTGGGCCCAAAGGTTCTGCTCTGATGGCACCATTGTTAGCAGTACCCATGTATGCAGCCTTAGGGTTGCATTAAATCCTGACATTTTATTGAGCATATGGGGCAGAATTCCATATATACAAGGGGGTATCGTAAAGTTTTAATTATCACCTTTAAAATAATTTGACAAAGTTTGTTTTGATTTTTAGTTGTTAACTTATCTCTATGTATCATCCAGATTTACACATTTTCCCCAGCATTTCTTGACCCTCCGAATACCGTTATTGTAGAAGTCTGCAGATTGCGCCTTAAACCACTCTTCCACTTCATGAATTATGCCATATGTGTTATCAAATCGGCAATGGTTTTGTTTTGTTTTTTTCATTTTGGGGAAAAGAAAAAGTCACTTGGTGATGATGATACTGAGAAAATTTCATCAATATACCATAATAACTCCCGGATGATAATTATTACTTTACAATACCCCCCTCATAATTCTCCATCTTACATTTTAGTCACTTCTGGCACAACCCGTAACAAAAATAAAGGACACAATGAGCTGATTTTCTCAACATTATGCACTTAGGGACCAATGATGACACTGACAAAATTTCATCAATATACCATAATAACTTCCAGGTGATTATTATTACTTTATGATACCCCCTCATACTGTTATTATTGGGATAGCATATCAAAGAATGCCTGCATCTATGGCTACATTTTTGGCATGTATGTTTGGATGAGTACAGTACGCCCTTGCTATCCATTGGGGATCTGTTCCAGAATGGATCCCACGTGGATAGCAAAAAACAGGGGAACCTTAAGTCCTGTTCTTTTTAATGGGTGTGCGCTTCTGCTTTTGTCACTGCATGTGCATGCACCCATTGAAAAAGCCAGGGCTTACCATCTCTGTAAGCTCAAACTGTACATACTCATATATGTCTAGACTTTTTAGTCAAAAAAGTGACCCAAAAACCTAACTCCACTTATCCATGTATCAATGTAAATACTGTATTTTAACTTTTATTAAAAATGGAACCATCCCCTGGTGAAAGGTGAGAGTGTAATCCAGGGGTAGGCAACCTTTCCCCTTTTAGGGCTGAGGGACTTCAGTTCCCAGAATCCCAGGAGCTATTGGCCAACATGGGACTATTGGCCAACATGTCTGAGGCATCTGGGAGCTGAAGTCCCTCGGCCCTTAAAGGGGAAAGGTTGCCTACCCCTGGTGTAATCTGTCATGGAAGCACTGACCCCCCTGTACTCTCTCATCCATCTGACCTTTAGTATGAGTACAAACAGGTATGCCTGCTGGAAATTTGTAAGTTCTTTGGCATTGTTTTCCTCTCATTCATCATTTAGCTGCTTTGTCATATGCCCCTAAGTTTTATCTTCAGCTTATCCACAGATCATGTCAAAATCCTTAGTTTTGGTCCCCAAACCTGCCCTCGACTTATACATGAGGTCAATTTATAGTTGAATATATATAGTAGATGCAGAACTGTAGGCATATAAACAGTTTAGAAAGGAGAAACCCAGAAGGTCCTTCCATGAGTGCATCCAATGGAGGTGCCTTCATTGGAAATGCCTCCAGTGAAGAGAATCTTTGGGTGGAAACATTAGTAAAACTCTTCCCTATGTATGTATCATGTTCTTTTTGGAACTAGATTCTAATGCAGGTATTTGGTCTAAGGCAGGGGTAGGCAACCTTTCCCCTTTAAGGGCCGAGGGACTTCAGCTCCCAGAAGCCTCAGCCATGTTGGCCAGTAGTCCCATGTTGGCCAATAGCTCCTGGGATTCTGGGAGCTGAAGTCCCTCGGCCCTTAAAGGGGAAAGGTTGCCTACCCCTGGTCTAAGGGAAGCACTGAGCTCCCAGCTCCTGTATTTCCTCCTGTTGCTGGTGCAGGTTTGGAGAGGAAGGTACATATAAAGAGAAGCAGTAGGTTAGAGGAGCATGTCTTTCCCTTCCCTGTTAATTCTCTTTTGTAAACACCTCTCTCACTCCTCCTCCTGGTCACTGTTCCCTTCCAAATCAACCCAGGAGTGAGGTGGGATGTATTCCCTGGGGGAAATTAACATCTACAGGAAGAATTGAGCATGTCCACTCCTACCTACCAGTGCAAATTCTATAGAATGCAGACCCCATGCAGATCTCTCTCACACACAAACATTATTGAAGACCAGCTGCTTGTTTAGGAGCCACACCACAGGACATTGTCAGAGCGCATGTTTTACATGCAGCTGGTCCTAGGTCCATCTCTACTGACATTTCTAGGTGAGGTTGAGAAAATTCCTGTCTGAAATCTTAGACACCTGCTGCCACTTAGAATAAACCAGCTTTTTCCAACCTGGTCTCCTACAGATGCTTTGATTTCTGAATTCTAGGACCATAGCAGTTAGAAATTATGGATGTAGTCCAAAATACCTGGAGGGTACCAGATTGGGAAAGGATGGAACTGAAAGCACTAAAGAGAATGGACCTATGTCCTAACTTAGCCTAAAGCCACTTCCTTTGTTCTTTAGGTGGCAATTCAATCCAGAATACATTAACCAACTACCATTTACATCATTTAAATTTTCTTTATACCTTCATTCATGCCCTCTTACCAATTTTGTATGTTTGGTCTTCTAAGGCAAACCAAACTGACCCAGTGTGGTGTAGTGGCTTGAGTGTTGGAGTAAGACTCTGGAAAACTGGATTTGATTCCCAGCTCAGCCATGGAAACCCACTGGGTGACCTTGGGCAAATCCCTCTCAGCCTTGGGGAAAAAAGGGCAAACTTCCTCTGAACAAATCTTGCCAAGAAAACTCCATGATAGGTTTGCCTTGGGGTTTCCATAAGTCAGAAACAACTTGAAGGCACACAACAACAAGGCAGACTTAGGCATCAGATCCGATTTGGTCTTAGAAGCTGGTTAGTACTTGGATGTGAGGCTGCTAATGAATACCAAGTGCTGTAGGCTATGCTTCAGAAAAAGGAACTGGCATAACCACCTCTGAATATTCCTTGCCCAAGAAAAACCTATGAAATTCATGGGGTTGCCATATTGACAGGCAGCTTGAAGATACATGACAGAATTGGGAACTTGTTCAATTTTTTTTCATTCTTTTAGGTGGCTTAATAAAGATATAACTGGAAAATGGATTCTGAAACTTTCTTTTGGCTAACACAGTCACATTTGGTTTTCGTTTGAAATAACACTGTTTGAAAGCCAAAGCTATCACTTATGTGGGAAAATGTATGAATGCTGAGATAAATAAAAGGTAAGATGGAACTCATTCTACCTGGTCACTTTATGTGAAATACCAGCATATTTGGTCTCCAGGGTTGCCAAGTAATAAGATTTAGCAACAAAACTAAAGGTTGTTGAATCCTCTATCTCAGTAGCTAGATGTCAGGTTTGATGTATCCAGAAAGTTTGCCTTTGAGTTAGAATATTCTCTGGCTTTAGGAATAGTGATGACTCCCAAGAAACCAATTTTAATCCTCATGGATGGGTCTGATTATGGGCAAAAACTCTCATTAAGATGCCCCCTTCTCCATTATTACACACCCAAATGAGAACAAGAATGAATGGAAGACCAGTTTCCCAATTCAGAGAATTAACTACACTATATTTTGTGTAGGGAGTGTACTGAAGGGATCTTTCATTGAAGTTTAAAGCACCTTTGAAAGTGAACCCCAAAGATATATGAGCATGGAGAAAATATAATTTCTTACATTCACATTTTAATTAAAAAGAAGGATAACTGGCCCGTTGTGAGTCCATTACAGCTTTCAAGTTTCACTTCATTTTAATTAATCAGACAAAGCCTATAAATCAGTGAATGTGGGTTTTTTAAAAAAAAAATTGCAAAATCTTGAAGATAAAAAGATAAAAACTTATGCAACCATAACCAAATGTATGGTCACTAAAAACCATGCCTCAAATATGCCCCAAAATACCTGTATGGATGAGCTATGGTAGTGGTCTTTGGAAAGAACAACTGCAAATATAAGTAAATAGAACAACAAACAGCATATGCCATTTATTTTTTTATTTCCCTGTATGCAACATGTATCTGTGAGAGAACAACCCACATCTGATCTACTTGCCTGAGAGTTTCTGTGCTCCGTCGCTTGTGTTTGGATTATCATGGGGCAACCATCTTTTTATTTTAAAAGATACCACAGAAGTTACCTCTTTTAAGATTCTTTTCCATCCACCTGAGGAGGAAAAAATATGTTGTGTTGTTAAAAAGATGGAAATCTTCATGTATGAGTGCAGTCTGAGCCTGAGAGCTAATCCTTTGTTATGCTCAGGAAGACAAAAAGCATTTTCTTGCCTCTACAAAGTTTGAAAACTCCTGCCTTTTGATTAAGAGAGATCATCATGTATTGTGATCTGTATTCTACACACTTCTTTGTCCTCCTACTTATGTAAAACTCAGGTCTGAGTCTCCTTTGACATTTTAATAACTAAATGGAGGAGGCCACTTGCGTTTTTATGATAGCCTTACCTCTCCCCCCCTGCGCTCTCTGTCTCTCTGATGTACACTGTACAGACTTGAAACAGATCCAAATTGTCTACCCTTAGAAGCTTGCTACATGATTCCATTATTCTTAACTTCAAATGCTGTCATAAAAAAAGATTGCAGCCACTTAGAAACCCACCACCCTCATCTACAAAAAAAAAAAGTACCTTTTGCTTTACTTTGATATGTTGGTCTGAAATTTCTAAATCCAGAGCCAGTTTTCAGTGCAGCTGGATTGGGGGTGTGAAGGAATACAAGCCAATGTGTTGGAGGTATTTGAAAAATCCCCCCAGCTAAATTAGGGTACATACAGATGTACTTAAACAAGGGAATTGCTGCATTGCTTCCACTTTGAAGTAACCCTGACTTCTTGACTGTAAAAATTGGTGATTCATATGCAGCCTGGTATATGTCACTTGCCTTTTCCCCCATAGTTCAGGTCAGTATTCTCTCTCTCTTTTTAAAAAATTGTGCCATAAAATTCATTCAATTTTTTATTCATTTGGCAATGAATTTTTCGGGGGGGGGGGACAGCTCAGGGGGAATACATACCGGCCCAAAGGGTTGGTCTGGGGGTGGAGTTGGGCCGCACAGCAGGCAGCGTCAGGGCACCCCCTTGGCACAGCATTCAGACATGTTGCTCTAAAGGAGCTCAGAAAAGCTGCTGCTGCCACGGCAAGAACAACTTTTTGCCACTCCAAAAAGGAATGGCATTTGCCAGATCTTTTTAGAGTGGCAAAGTGCTGGATTGGGGCTGTAGCATGCGGTTGCTGCAGCCCCAATCCAGCAAGGCAAGGGGTGGCAGGATGCCTCCCTTTGGGGGCTGTCTCCTCAGTCAACTTATTGAAAATGTGCTTAGGAAATGGGATGGGTGGTCTGATTTTGAGACAGCACAAATTCTAGCCAGTCTGTGCTGTGCACTGCTACCTTCAGTGGCAAATTGAAAAATGACCTTCCATTGAAATGGAAGCTGAAAAAAATATCCTGTGTATTTTGGGGGAGAAACTGAGAGCACGCTTCTTGAAATATGTTACAGCTTTCATTTATTTATTTGGAGAATTTTTACCTGCTCCTCAACTGAAAGAGACACCTAGAGGAGTTAAAAGAGATCAGTATTAAAGACTTTATCACACAAGCATAATTTTAACAGGATAAAAGTGTCTTTGGCCAGTACTTATAACACAATGTCATGACCTTCCTGCTGTTGCCTTGCATTCCAATCATTACTGCAGTGCACCTTTTTATTAACAGGCGAAACCCATCAATAGGCCTTCAATCTCAGCCATTACTGCCTTTGAGTGATAGGTCCCTTCCACTGCAGTTCTGCTTTTCAGGCAGTCACATGGTGTGAGTGGGCTTGATTCTGCTCCTCTCCCCTTCTCTCTAGCACAGATCACAGCAGCCAACACCTTCCCAAAGCTGTGTGCTGTGTGTAAATTTACACAGCAGCTGGCTTTGGGAAGGTGGTATTTGACAGTGTGGAAGACACATCATGGGGCCATAGGTCACCAAAGTGCTATTCTAGGGAAATGTGTGATAAGAAATGATGGCAAACTGGTATGCTTCTATTCTTAAACTAGTGCAGTTGTGGTGGGACAGCAGGCTGGTGTGATAAACTCCTAAGATTATCCTCCATGTAAAAGACACGAACTAAAAGAGAAAAGATTGGGAAGGAGGTAGCCAGAGAACAGGCACTAGATCTTAAGTTATAGCTTTAAATATATATAAAAAATTACCACTTAGAGTCCATATAGTTCAAAGAGAAGAGTCAAACGTTGCCAGTGTTTCAGTCGTAGTAGAGCTAGTGCAACGACCTTGCTTCTCTGTGCTGCAATTGAATGGAATGCCTTCTAGTATGTGGCAACTGATGGAAAGAGAAGCTTGGTGGAGCTGATGGAAGTTCAGGTCAGAGACAGTATGAAGCAAACATTGCTAGTGTCTCAGCAGAGCTGATGAAGAAACCCTCCTTGCTGTAGCCTGATGGAATGGCTTCTGCCATGTAATAGCTGAGGGACAGAGGAAGCTGGTGAAGATAACATCTTAGACTTGATAGTGAGCCCTTTATTTTTCCTGCTATGTAGCTGCTGCCAGGTGACAGTTTATTTGTGCATACAGCCTTATAGTTTTCCTGTTTTCAGAGTTAACAGGTTATCTTTAGAACTGTGACATGAGTGTTTCACCTAGATGTGAGTGCAGTTTGCATCACCCATGACCTCATGATGAACTTATACTGTACTATGATTTTCCAGTTTTCTGAAGCAATCATTTCATGCCCTAATGACCTTCACAACTTTTTGTAGCAGACATTTCTCTAGATTAATAGGCTGGTGAGGTTTGTGTTCAGAGCTGATCGCAGATGAATATAGCTTGGTTTAAATTAGTCAGTTTCAAGTTGCATGTTAAGATTCATAGTTTCAGAGTTTCTGTTGAAATGCATGGACGAAGCTGAAATCATTGCGGTGAGATGAGCTAATCTTTGGGCAGAAATCTACTGTAATTCAACCCAGAGTATCACAGAAATGTATGTACTGTAACAATTTAAAACATAATGCCCAAGAACCTATGTAGATTTGCCAGAGCTTAACCTCACTCCATCCTCACTGCATGGAGAACTCATTGTTCTCCTGCGGACCCACTTCCATGGCAATTTAGTGACCAGGGGAGGTTGGATGGAAGTCATGGCACATTCCTACAAGCAGATGCATAAAGGCAACATCATCCACCTGGACCTCCAGAGATCACCCAAGAGATCCTGTAGGATGCTTTCTTTGCTGTAGGAACATAGCAGGGCACTGCCTGGCCACCATCACTAAATGGCTGTGGGAGATAGTAAGAAAGGACTGGTGGAAGAGCAAGGAGCCAGACTTTATGAGATGTCTCTCCCTTATGAACTCTTAGTTAAAGGAAACACACACACGCACACGCACATGCACACAAAAGGATCTTGGAGCATCTTTGAGACTAGGGAGATTATTGCACAAGCTAAAAAATGAGGGAAAACGCAACTTACCTCTCCCAAATGTAAGGAACATTCAGGCTGCATCCGGATCCTATCGTATGGCTTTCCCTCCCAAAAATGCCATCCGAATGCAGCCCGAGTCACTTAACTTGCTCCGGTGGCCATTTTTCAAAGTCGGAAGGCTTCCGACTTTGAAAAATGGCTGCCAGAGTAATTAAGTGACTCAGGCTGCACTCGGGCTGCATTCGGATGGTGGTTTGAGGGGGAAAAGCCATGCAATAGGATCTGGATGAAGGCTGAATTTTACTTGAATTCGGGAGAGATAAGTTGTATTTTCCAGTGTTTTTTTACCTTGTGCGATAATCTCCTAACAGAGAGAAAGAAGTTGGTAGCATACACTTTTGTAGACTTAGATTGACTTCATTATTTGCATCTGAGGAAGTACAGTTCAGTTTGTGAAAGCAAATGCTATCAACTTCTTTATCTCAGGTCCAAAACACACTGCAAAAATACTGTATATTGTATACTCATGTATAGGTCTAGAAATCTTAGTCAAAAAATTGACTCAAAAAACCGAAGTTGACATATCATGGGTCATTGTAAGTACTGTACTTTAACTCTTTTTTTCTTTTCTTTTTTTAAAAAGAAACCATCCATTGGTGAAAGGCAAGAGTGTAGTCTGTCCTGGTAGTGCTGACCCCTCCCCACTTTCTTTTCTCATCCATCCAACTTTCAGTAGGAACATAAACAGCTATGCCTGCTGGAATTTTGTAAGCTCTTTGGCATCGTTTTCCTTTACTACATCCTTTAGATCCTTTGTTACTTAGCCCTACGTTTTACCATTGACTTATCCACGGGTCTTATCAAAATTCATAATTTTAGCCCCAAAACCTGCCCTCAACTTATACATGAGGTTGACTTATAGTTGAGTATATATGGTAATCCAGTTTGAGACCACTTTAACTGCCCTAGCTAAGAAATGAATTATAGTTCTTTGTGGTACCAGAGCTCTCTGATAGAAAAGGCTAAATGTCTCACAAAACTACAGTTCCCAAAATTCCCTAGCATTGAGCCAGGGCAGTTAAAGTGGTCTTGGACTTGATTATTTCTGCAGTGTGTTTTGGACCTCAATTAGTCTCAAAAGTGCTACAAGATCCCTTTGCATACTGATCCAGACTAACATGGCTATGTCTTTGAATTCTACTATCATGTATATATTATTCCTCAGGTGCCTTCACCAACCTCCACTGCCTTAAAAATAAACTTTAATATAATACATGCATTTTTCTTAAAATTCATGTATTATATCATAGCATGCTTGGAGTCATGCTAACTAACACAACACCAGGATACTAATAGGAGAGAGAGATAAGAGAGGTTCCCACTTTGTGTGTGTGTATGTGTGTGTGTGGAAAAAGAAAGCAAGATTAAATAGATAGTGATTGATATATCTGATGGGAGATATTTTTAGATGAATAGAGACAGCATTTTATTACACATCTGTGCCTAATGAATGGCAGAAAAATAATACAGATAACCCACCCCTACCTCCCATCCTAATGGTGATGAGTTTGGTTGTCTAAAACATTTAAAATGATAACTGACAGGCATAAATCAATAAAATATAGCAGAAGAACAATGTTAGTTCACAATGTTTGTTTTTAGGGAGTAGTAAGCATCAGAAATATGACTAAAGCAGAAAGTAAGTGCAGCTCCTCCACTTCGGTCCACTCTGTTTATGAACTGTTGTTCCAGCCAGCATTTGAGTAGGGCAAAAGGGGGAAGAGAAAAGGGGAGAAAGCAGAGCTTTTGTCAATTTTAAAATAATTAAATTGGAGGCAGAAGAGTTAAGACTACAGTATGTGACCTTCTTCAAATGTGGATTGAAATCTTTCCAAATATCAATTAATCCCTAATCTAACATGCATTTCTTAGTTGCTTCCTGTGCATTATTAATGGGCTGGTCACCCTGAGATGAAGGTAGGAAGTGAAAAGCAATTAAATCCCTCTGCCACCCCTGCAGATATGGCTGACCTAGAGAATTCAAGTAAAAGAAGAGGGAAAATGATAAAAGCACAAAAAATTAATAAAGATATATCTCATAAGCTATTGCTGTAGAAGGAACAATGGCAAACCTATGCTCCTTTGGATTGCGAGACTGCTGCCTTCAAATCTGGAATAGATGAAGGAAAATCCAAGTGTCTTTCCTCTGATCATTTTTCTTTTCTTGTTAAAGTGTAGGTCTTCTAAAGCAGAAGTGAAAGCAGTCAGTGACTTTCTTTTGCTCTCTTGTAAAGAGAAATTACTGGACTGTCTCTTGAGAGGAATTGATCCTATTCAAAACTCAAGGGATAATTTAACAATTACTATACAGTATTTTACCATTTCCACATTAAGGAGTCTAAACCTGTTTAAAGCTTCAAGGACTTAAAAAAAACACATTTAGTTAATATCTCTCCTTCATGAATGTACTGTTTATGATTTGAAAAACTTTGTTAACGTGTGAGTGTATGTATGTGTGTGTGTGTGTGTGTGTGTGTATGTATATATATATATATATATATATATATATATATATACAGCAAAGAGCAAACAAACAAACCTGGAATACAAACTAAATCCTTACACAGCATAACTAATTCAATTCATTGGTCATTACGGCTCTGCTATAAAGTTGTAAAGAGAGAGAGAGAGAGAAAAAAGAGGAGGGGGAAAGAACCCCAAACAGAGTTTATGAGAGAAGTATTGACACAGCCTTAACTATAGCCCTGTGAATGGAGCCACTGTGATATTGTTTGGAAATTGTGCTCTAAAAGGGAATCTTTTATTAAAAGAGATGCCAGCTGTTCCCTTTGGAAACACTTATTTCACTAGCCTACAGTAAAACTTGCTATGGAAGAAACTTGACAGCTCTTTAAGCTTATTAAGATTTGAAATCAGTACAAGGCCTAAAAACAGCATGGGGGCTAAGGATGTAGTTTTTTAAATATAGGACTAGAATTCTTCATGGCTTTGACTTCAGGCTCAGAACATTAACTGGTATTTAATTGATTAATTTAGTCATGTTTTTAGTTTTAATCATCATAAAACAAAAGAAACATACAATCTGAAAGGAGAAATTAGTGCTATTGACCAGACTGACAATTGGCATAATGCATCTCTCAATGGTGTTTTATTTTTTTTAATTATTCTTATATTTATGATCCACACACCCCACACACACACCCCTAGTGATGCCACTGCCAGTACCATTGAATATCACTTCTTTGCCACATTGTGGTTAATGATTTGGCAATCTCTTCCTCTGTCTCTCTGGTTCATATCAGCTTCCAAGGCGTTGTTGTTGATGATGTGTGCCTTCAAGTTGTTTCTAACTTATGGTGACCCTAAGGTGAACCTATTACAGGGTTTTCTGAGGCTAAGAGTGTGTGAACTGCCCAAGGTCACCTAGTGGGTTTCCATGGCCAAGTGGGAATTTGAACCCTGGTCTCCTGAGTCATAGTACAATGCTCAAACCACTACACCGTGCTGGCTCCTTTCCATGGCGTTATCCCATTCTGTCTTTACAAAGACTTTAAAGTTTCTCATAAAATAGGTAAGGCTAAGAGATGGTGACTTGGCTAGAAGCAGCTAATGGATTTTGTGTCTAAGTGGGTATAGGGAGGCAACAAATTCTCCATGGTTCAATCCAACACTTTCCAGACTGTGCTGGGTTCTCTTGGTCTTGATGATGGGCCGTGTCCTTCTGCTCATGTATTTTCAGAGTTGGCACCCTTTTATATACCAAGATTATCAGTTGGAGTCCCCTGTTCATAGTGACCCATCCTCATTAGGAAGCAGATTGCTGCCTTCAGCAACAGCTGAAACTCTTGAGCAAGCAGACAGTGTCTCACTCTCAGAAGTTTTACGTGGACAGCTCTGAGAATCTTTGGCTTAAATTCAAGTACACAATTTCAGCTAGGCTGTCAATCAGTCTGCATTTGTAATTTGCTCAGTACCATATCTATGTGCTGCTTCATTTGCTGGGTCTCCTCCCCGCCTTTATCTCTACATTGGTCAGTTTCCTTTACACTTATTGAGCCTATAATCTCTGTCTTTTGCCATGTCATTGAACTTTCATTGCCTCTGGATTCATTAACAATCATTGTTTTGGTGCAAAAAATAAATCGTGCACTGCACATTATGAAATGACCTGAGGCCATTTTGTAATGTTCCCATATGGGTCTTCTATCTCACATATATCACTGTGCTGAGAAAATATCTTTTGTCCCAGGTCATGTAACCGATGTGGCTCTTAAATGTTTTAAAAGCAGTTATATAACTGGCATTTAAAATGTTTTATTGAAAAAAAACTTAATGCTACTGTAACTAAAATGACCTTAAACCCAGTAAAAGGCATTCTATCTTAAAATGGGATTTGATTATGAATATCACACCAGGATGTAATATACCTTCTTCTCAGTTTGTACTTGACTGTTGTCTGGTCATCATCAATAAAAGGAATAAGTTCTTATACCCAGGCCCTGTCTGCAGTGGCACAGAGCAGTCCAGAATATTCTGTCGCTGAGTTGCCCAGATTATCTCCCATTGCAAAAGCCCTCCTTTGCAATGCTGGGCAGCTTATCCCACACACTCAGAGCACTTTATTTATTAGGGTGGCCCCCTTATTCTGACCTTAAAGTGGGCAATTGGCAGCAGCAGCAGCAGGTATGCCAGGCACCAGAGTGGGATGCATTTCAAACAGCTGCCCAGCATCAGAATGGACGGTTCCGGGATGCACCGGAGCAAACTGGGGACTTTTTAAAATCCACAGTAAGAGGGGTATAAACCAGTTCTGGTGCTGAACAGGCTGGCCCCCATCCAGTCTGCTTGCACCAGAGGGTTTGGGCTGTGCATCATCCGGTCACCCCACTGAGAAGACAGGAGAGCATTTTATTTGGCTCATGCAGACAGCACCTAATTTTGCTATATAATTTTTAGGAAGTAAGATTATAAAGACTGTATAGCTAATCATTCATGAGTCGTCTTTAAACCTGATGTAGAAGGAACAGAAATTAAATGGCAAGGTAAAAATCCTGCATGGCGCCAATCTGAAAATGGCACTCAAGCACCTCAGTAGCCCAGCTTGAGGCAGAATGATGCCTCTGTATTTGTGCTTATTTGCATAGAACGGTAGCCATTTAAATCAGCATTTTGCATTCACTAATTATGACACTGAAGTTGCTATCTGAGACACGTCTCCTCAGAAATAAATCTCACTCATTTTAGTGGATCATGGTGTGTGTCTACACTGCAGAAATAAAGCCTGGACTAGAGAGAAGCATTGTGAAAATATCTCCATTTCCCTTAGAAAGTACCGGTAGTTTTGGAAGTCCTTGTTTTAAAAAATGGGTGCATGGGGGCACAAGGGTATGTGAATGCTTCTGAGGTCCTGGAAAAGGTGTATGCAGCCCGCAGATCTCTAACTTTTGCCTACCGTGCTCTAAAAAAAATAATTTGTGATAAACAATCATTTTAAAATGTATCTAAAATACCCATTGGCAGGGAGGAAATGTGTATTCAAATTTTCCTCTTTATTTCAAACAGATAAACTATTCTGCACCACTGAAAGAGACATTTGGGAGCTCTGAACAAGCAAACTCTTTGGTTGCCTCTCTACAGGCTTTCTTCTTTTCTTTTCTTTTCTTTTCTTTTCTTTTCTTTTCTTTCTCTTGCTGTGTGAACTTGAGATGCAAAAGAAATAATTAAGAGGATTTCTTCCTGCAATTGTGACAAGGCACAGAGAGGATATGTCTCTTTGATATTTGACCTAAGAAAAACTTAGAGATCCTTCTCCTGTGGGTCCCTACTATCAGGGTCACCTAATGAAGCCAATCTGTTGTTTACTCAGGAAAGACTAAAGGAAGTACTTCTTCAAATTAGTGCAGACTGATTTGTAGAATTTGGTGGTGATAATTGCTCAGATAATTTTTAAGGATGGTGAAATAAATTCATGGAGGACACACCTATCAGCAGAGTCTAGTCATGATAGCTAAACAGAACATCCATTTACAGAAGTAGTAACCCTTTGAACACCAAATACAGAGACAAACAGCAGGAAAAGGTGTTTATTCACATGCTCTGTTTATTACTGTCCAGAGCCATTGCTCTGGTCGCTGCTGAAAACAGAATGCTAGATTAGATGATCCTTTGGTGCATCGAGTGCAAGGATTATCTTATCTATGTGGACACAGTTAGTAATCCCACTCACATATTCTGGTTAAAACTACAGAATTCAACATCATACATTATGGTGACTTAGGCTGCATCTGCACTGCAGAATTAATGCAGTTTCACACCACTTTAACTCCCATGGCTCAATGCTGTGGAATTCTAGGATTTGTAGTTTTGTGAGCTTTTTAGCCTTCTCTGTCAGAGAGCTCTCGTACCACAACAAACAACAAATCCCATGAGTCCATAGGATGGAGCCATGACAGTTAAAGCAGTGTTAAATTGCATTAACTCTGCAGTGTGGCAGCAGCCTAAGATGGCTTTAAAATTTGCAGTGAAAAGGTCTATCAATGGCTACTAAATCACAATGGCTCTCCAGTACTTCCAGGTCCAGAGACATTGTGCCTCTGAGTACCAATTGCTTTTGCCCTTGAGGAACCTTTGGCATCTGAGCCGATGTTGTGTTCTTGTGTATGAAGCCTGAGCTACAAAGGCAAGCAGTAAGATACTTTCAATGAACCCACCATTGCATAATGGAAATTGCCAAGACCCCAGCCTGATGTGCCAACTTTCATGGATTTTTTTATGCAATTATGTTCATTGTCATATATTTATTTTATTATCCACATTGTCAACCCTAAGGGACAGCTTGGGGCACTAATAAAGTAAATATTTTTGAAGTACTTTTACAGCAGAGGTGGGCAAACGGTTGCTTCCTAGACTTTCACTCCCCAATTTTTTGTTTTAAAAATGATTATAAAAATCCGCCATGCTTTCTTGGGATTGTGGAAAGCAATTCCATTGCTTCCAAACCATATCCCCCAGCCTGTTATAAGGCCAAGCAGGCATGGAGCTTTATTTTTCTAAACAGGAAGTGACTTGACTAGAGATGAGCATTGTGAAAATATATCCCTGACCCCTAGAAAGCGCTTTTAAAGAGCTTTTTTTAAAAAAATGAGTGCATGGGGGGGCAAGGCACATGGATGCTTCTGGGGTCCTGGAGAAGGTGCATGCAGCCTCCAGATCTCCAAATGTTACCTACCAACTCTAATATATATATATATATATATATATATCCTGTATCTTTATCGTGAAAAGGAAAGGAATAAATCAGAACTGTACATTTCAGTGACTGTTTGATCAATGTGCCTTATTCTATGCTGTGCTTTTTTGTCTCTTTTCATAATTGTTTCGTATGAATGCAAAATTGCTTGGGAATAACTCACAGTTGATGGAGACTTAGTGATTTGTCATCATAGCCAGAGAAAGGAAGCCTTGGAGATGGCAACAAAGAAAGTGCCAATAGTTAAGGGATAGTTAGCTTGATGCTGGAGCTGATAATCAGCACCTTGGAAGAAATGTTCAACTCAATAAAATGAAACTAAATGTCTTAATAGTGCAGCATCATACCTTTCTAAGAAGTAGTAGCAACTGAACTAGTGGGAAGCAAAAGAGGTAGATATCTGGAAAGCGATAATACAGATATATTATGTATCCTAAGAACCTGAGTGATAGTAGATACTATATTCTAGATCAGATGTATTTTTAAAAGAATGAAGAAAGTGGATCAAGCTATATTTATTTATCTATTAACTGTCTTGTCTTTGCATTAAAATATTGATCAGTTTCATACTGGACAGCTCCCAAATAATTACAATTTAAAGTCCCCGGTTAGATTAGGTATCTCCTTAGTCAAGTATTATGTGTTTTGGTTAACCCAGTCAGTATTTGGAAGTATGGATAACTTGTAGGTTCTTACCATTATGGAAATGATGAGCCACTATTGTAGAAGTGTGCATTTTCCAATGCATTAATTTAGCATAACAGGTCTTTCTTACAAACAAAAGAGAGAGAGAGAACCATTTTTTACCCGTGCCTGTTTAAAGAATTGTAGTTAAGTGGTTTTGCTGTATTTTGAATGCCAAGGTGTCTGGAGGATGATTGATGGAAGAGCGCACAATCGTACTCTCTGGGAGTGCCAGGCATCTACCTCATTATGTCAGCCAATTAGCAAGCCAGCTCTTTAAACCTGACAATCCGTTATGGCGGCTGTCAGTCAGTCACTCAGTCATTGTTTAGCATATGCTTCTTGTGTTGTTCTTAGTGTGCTTCTTTTAAAAATCAATAATGCAGAGCACTTTATCATTCTAGAATATAAATTATTTGGGAGCATATAGACTCTGGCTTGATATCTAGGCAAAGATGGACAATGACTCCCTATCTTTAGGTTTCAGAGGGAGTAGGTCATGCACTTTTACTTGTACTGATTCTCACTCTGGTTGAATATCAGGTTTGGGCTTGAGCTAAAAGTAAGGTAAAGGTTTCCCTTGACATGAATGTCTAGTTGTAACCAACTGTAGGGGTGGTGCTCCTCTCTGTTACTAAGCCAAAGAACCAGTGTTGTCCAAAGACTACTCCGGTGGTCATGTGTTTAGCATGACTGCACCACACACTGTTACCTTCTCAATGATACCTATTTATCTACTTGGATTGCATGCTTTCAAACTGCTAGGTTGGCAGAAGCTGGACTAGTGACAGGACCTTACCCTATCATGCAGCATCCAGGCCTCAAACTGCCAACCTTTTCGTGTCTCAACCACTAAGCCACTGCATCCCTTGGCTTGAGCTAGGCATTCCCAAATCTATGCATACCTTCAAGGATTCTGGACATCAGGGATGACAAGCTAGGTCTAAATCTTACTGGTCCCAATTAGAATAAGCCCATTAAATCAACAGAAACTTTGTACAGTAAGTCAATAGCTACATAAGACTCATTGGTTTAATGCATCTATTCTGTTTAGGATTAATAAAAGGATTTAGGCCCAAGAGTGCTGAGGGCAGGGTAGGAGGTCACTTCATAGTATTTGTGTCAATCCTGGCTAGTCCAAAGACTTCATATCACCTGCTGGTGCCAGCTCTATCATTAGGCAGAGGGGTGCAACCACCCCAGGAAGCAGATGCTGCAAGGTGAACTAGCCTCCTGCTGTCCAGTATGACAGAAGATGGTGTCCTATTAACAGAGGTGAACTAAGGTTCAGTCACTAGTCCATTCTGCTTTTGTATGTAAAAGGGCATCTGCCTCAGGTAGAAAAATGTCTTGGTCTGGCCCTGTTGCAGGTCAATCACAAGAGTTGATATTGCTTATTTGCTTACATGCTTACCCAGTCTTGAAATAGGTTAAACTACCATGCAGGCTTTTTTCTAGATTGTTGCACATCCCTCTTCATCTGTACCCCAAAAAAGCTCTGAAGGCTGAGCATACTGTCCCAAGTATCTTACAAAGCTAGCCTGACTTTTGGGATTTGCACTTCCCAGACCAGGCTTTGACTCTCTGTCACTAAAAGCCAAATAACTCAATGAGGTAATGCATATCCAGATGGAAATCCATCCACTCTTTGCTGTTCACTCTAAATTGTTCACATGGCTGCTTTCCAGCATCTTTGGGGAGTCATAACAGGTGCTTCAGTGTGGTACCAAGGTTCAAAAAGCTTTGCTTTTGTTTCTGAGGGCCACTCTGCATGTTAAGGAGAAAATTGACTTTTATTTAGAAAAAAACAAAGCAAGCTGAAAATGTACCAATGCATGCTGTCTCTTACCTTCTAGGACAGACGTTCTCAAACAGTGGGACAGGAACCCCAAGTGGGGGTGCAAGAGTTTCTCAAGGGGGGCATGAGACTTGGAGGCCCTGATCCCTCTTCCTCCTCCACTTTCCAAACTTTTTATTTCCTGGAGGGGAAGAGAAAGGCAAGGAAGGCACTTATAACCTCTACATGAGGAAGGAGGAGGAGAGCTATTTCCTTATAAAATGTTAAAATATGAATATATATGAATGTGTGAACAAAAATATGTACACTAAGCAAACAAAATATTTTTATTCATATACTATATTGAGGGGGTGCAGCATCTGTGTGTAGATATAAAGAGAATCACAAGAGTAAAAGATTGGAGAACCACTGTTCTAAGACAAGAGTTGTGGGCTACTGTGGTCCTCCAATTAATTTGGGGCAGCAGCTCTATTCACCTTTGCCAGCACAGCTATTGGTGAGGAATGATAAGACCTGAAGCCCAACAGCACTGAAAGTCCATATCTTCCCCATCTTTGCTCTGAGAGGTTACTCTGTTATTTCCCTTCCTCTAATCCAAGGGTCCTCAAACTACGGCCCGCAGGCCACATGCGGCCCACCGAGGACATTTATCCAGCCCACCAGGTGTCTTTGCTGCCGCTGCCTGTCCTGCTTAATAATAATAATAATAATAATAATAATTTTCTAATTTAATTACTGGAACATCAAGGAGGGAGCGCATAACACCAGTGCTCAAATCCCTCCACTGGCTGCCAATCAGTTTCCAGGCACAGTACAAGGTGTTGGTTTTAACCTTTAAAGCCCTACATGGCTTGGGTCCATCTTATCTCAGGGACCGCCTCTTCCCGTATGACCCTCCCCGCGCCCTTCGGTCCTCTGGGAGGAACCTGCTGCAGCCAATAAAAACCAGGCTGTCTCAGACCTCCCGGAGGGCCTTCTCTGCGACCGCTCCCAGACTCTGGAATGGCCTGCCGGAGGAGATCCGTCATATTACCACTCTTACTGCTTTCAAGAAAGTGGTAAAGACGGATCTCTTTCGGCAGGCCTTCCCGGAATAACTTTCCGGCTCTAGGAGACAACTATATTGCCCTTCCCCTGCTGCTCATTTTGCACTTTGTTGTATTGTATTATTATTTATTTTGTTGTATCTTGGAGCATGTTGTTTTAATTAATAATTAGTTTAATATTGTTTTAAGGGGTGGGAGGGTTGGATGGGCACGTGACTAGTTTTAACTTCTGTATTTTAACTGATGTAACCCGCCCCGATTGCTCCGCAGAGGGGCAGGCTATAAATAAAATTTATTATTATTATTATTATTATTATTATTATTCAAATTGTGAAAATAATCTGGGATGAATCTGAATTGAATCTCTGTTGTTCACATGCATCCCAAATACAGCCGATTAAGTGGTTATCTGTCAAAACACCGCGATAATTGATATCAAGTTTTGCCCTGAATTTTTTGAAAAGTTCTACAATGTCGCTACTGTGAATAACCAATGTGAATAGATCCAAATAGAGCTGGGATAAAATTCTGCATGCCTTGAATATGTTCCAAATGCATTCACATTTGGGGTGGGGTGAAATCCATCTTTATTTGAATGCTTGCACATGTGAGCAACTGAACTTGCAGAGATGTGCATCGATGCGGTTCCATAGTGTGAATAACAAACCCAGAATGTATTCACATTGTTGCACTAAAAAAATCCAATGTCTGAATGACCCCAGAGTGTTGTTTAAAAACTCAGTGCTGTGGAATTAAGAGTGTGAGGGGCATGAGGCTGACATTAAGGGTGTATCTTTCTCCCCTGGTAATACCCCAACTGCTGGCAGTGACCAGGTGAAAGCAGGGCCTGAGAAAGATGCCAGGAAGCTGAGATTGTGTTGCTATTGTTCTTCAAGAACAAATCATTCTGTTGTTCCCAACAAATGGATTACTTACAAATGGTTGATAGTTTGCATGGGCTGTGTATCAGTCCCTTGACAATGTGCATGCTATGTCCTTTTGCAAATGTGTGCTATCATTTGTTCATTCAGATTATTAAGCAGGGGCAATGACTGGATGAATTATTTAAGGGGGTGGAATCCTTAGAAAATTCTTACCTAGTGCCATGTGAAAAGAAAAGCCCTTAGGTGTGAGGAGATTAGAAGTTCTCTGGTGCGCATCTGGCTCTCTGACTTGCTTTCTTTCTGGGTCTCTTTCTTTTCTTTCTCCCCAGGGTGCTTGCTGATTCCTCTGGGAGAGCATGAAAAACAACACCATCCGCTAAGCTCCAGTGATGGGAAAGGGGGAGGTGCAGGTATTCCTGGTAAACAGGGATACGTGAAATGCAGTTCAAGCAAAAGAATATATATATATATATAATTAAGTCATATTCATATGAAAACATGATTATGCAGAGAACTGGGACAATGTGCATTGAAACAAAAAGAAGGAAGAAAGGGGGGAAGAGTTTATCTAGTGGAGAATCAGGGCAGCTCTGCCTTTTCCTGAAATATATCTACTACCACACCCCGATAACATTTACATCTTATAGTCCAAAGTGTGTAAATATCTTAATAGTAAGTCTTCTGTTTTATTGGAATTGTCTGCTCTATGGCTGTTAGCAACTTTGGGATCTTTGTTATGGGAAGGTAGAATACAAGTAGAAAATGAATAATAAAGAAAGAAATAGTGGAAAGGAAGTTTTTCAAAGAATCACTGGCAAACGTTTTGCCAGAGGAGCCTCCAACTGAATCCTATCTTTATGCCAGGATGATGACCAAAACAAGAACCTCTTCACACTTCAGCAGGCCTATGGTGCTCAGGGTTAAGCCAAGATTTCATCCACCCATTCTTGTCTTAACCCTAGGCACTCTGTTTTGCTGCATTTTGTCTGCCCTGAGCCATTGTGAGGAATCTCAATAGCCGTGCACTTACTACATAAACAAATCATCTTCATAGCCATTTGTATTCCTTCCAAAATCTATATTAGAGACATACTTTTATTAAAGATATGTGCATTTCAAGGGCAGAGTAGTCATGTTAGTCTACTGCAGCAGGTTTAGGTGTGCAAACTTTAGAGCTTTCTAGTTCTCTTCATCAGGCAAGATCAAGATGTTACAAAAAGCAGGCTGGGATGGGGAGATGAGGCTTCATCTTAAACATGTGTACTTTGTTTTCCTCCCCCTACTTGCTTTCGGGGGGAATTCTGGGGGGGTCCCTTTTTTTCTGGAAGCCTTCCCCCCCCCCCCCGAAAATTTGAGAAAATTGATTGTTTACTTTTGGAAAGTTTAATAAAATGCTTAAGACAAAGTGTTCACATATATGTTGCCCTGAAATCATTCTGTAACTGTGTAAAAGGAAGACTTTTACAAGTCTGTGTACAGCATCAGATCATACAATTCTGGGATTTCCCCCCTTTTCTTAGATCTTTCTAAGGGAATGAATGTGTTATGTCTACTTGACATTATGGAGAACAAGTGGAGACAAAATACTTTTCTATGTTTTACTAATGTTGATGGCACCTTCTGTTTTTATTGAGGAGCTCTACCTGATCCTCAAATGCAAAGAGGTTTGTTACATTTCAGGTGTGCCTTCTAATTCAGACCTTGTAACTTCATTTGTAATGAAAACAATATTTAAAGCATTAAAAGTTTATTTTGTAATTATATCCTCAATAAACGGTACTTTATCCCAAAGTTACACATAATGCATTTCATGCTCCTAAAGTAACAAAGCAACTTTAAAACTATAAAGAGCATTAATATTGCATTTCCCAATTTTTCCACAAAATTCTATTATTTTCTAACCAAAAAAGGAAGGAAAAAAGGAGGAAAATTGTTAGAAAAATTCCTGAAATTTTGTATCTCTAACCTCATCTGATGAGGAGATCGGGTATCTCCAGAGCTTCCAAATACATTTGCTCCTCTGGGAGAGTTCTTACTTAACCTAACAGAGGTTCAATTGTTTTACAGATAACACCACTGTTTGTATTCATATGCCTAGATTTTATGTACCCTGTGCAAAAATCCATCCATCTTCTAGCTAGTTAAAAACTGGGCAGTGGGGAAGAAGTAGGATCATCACACAGGGTTAAGAAATGGGAGAAAAGCAGAATGCTCCCATCATGATTGCATGATTGCACAAAGATTTTCACACAATGTCACATTCATCCAGTACTTCTCCTGTCAATAACTTGGAATGCTCCCATAATTTCTTATTAATGGGGAAACCCCATGAATGGTTTGCCGATAATGCTTCAACCAAGCTATTGCAATGGTGCGAGAGCCAATAATGTTCTATCCGCACTATTGCGGAACAGTCCGGGACCTTTTCCCAGACTGCATTTTGGTACAGGCAAATCGTTGTTAGGATTGTTTTTGGAGTAGATTTCTGTCTTATTTTGAGGTGTAGGGCATGATTTTGTTTCAGCTGGATAAAAATAATATTGTGAAACAGAAAAACTTTATTTTGTTGTATTTGGGATGGAACCATGACTTTCAGACATGCGCAGTCACACCAAAACAGCACATGTGTGCAACGTTCAGTAATAATATTCTAATAATACACAAATGGATGTATGCAGAACACAAATGCGTTTCTTTTTTTTTATATCGTCATTATCATGCAATTGTGTGAATGTGTGAAAATATCAATTGCTATAGCGCTATGCTATTATCTTCCAATAGCGCGATTGTTGTGGAATTGGCCCTGGTGTGATAATCTCCTTTGTACAAATGATTTCATGAGTGTGATCCTGTGGATCTGATTACTGAACTCCATGTCAGAGAAAACATATGACCAACTCCATCCTGTACTGTATGCATTATTTTTCTTGCCTATGTTGCAAAGTCCTGAACCCTTGAAATTAATAGGTAGAGGACTATGTTGGGGGTTTTAATACTTGGGTCCTTAGCCCTACAGAGAGCCTATTCTGCCCTCCTGATTAAACCCTGGGGTTTAACCTGCTCTCTGATACGCTTTTATAAAGCATCCACGTCTGTGGCAATGCACAGCAGCAGCAGCACCTGCTTTGTTACATTTAACAATGCTTCACTCAATAAAACAGTTTGACACTGCAGGTGAAAGATTCTGAAACATTTTAATTAACTAGCTTGAGCGCCATTTGATTTTATCTTCCTGGAGATGGTGAAAACCCCTAGAAGCTTTGACTGTTGCTGAACAAAATCCCTAAAAATGTCTGAAACAGATTTATACTTAAGTGAAGAAATACTGAAATCTACAACAGGGTTTGCATCAAGGCGGGACAAATGGCAGGTTAATGCAGCTCATCTGTCTGGGGATTTCAATCAGCAGTATTTCTTGTCCAGAAAACAAAACAGAAGCACAGTTTAGGACTCAGCTGTGCAGGGGCTGAAAACATTATGTGCTACATTCCCTCCATTTATGCTCATAACATCAATTAATTAGAGTATATACCCCTCAATGTCCTTGATTTGGATCTGTGACATTAGGGTTCCGAAACCAGAAACAAAAACAATCAGACGATGTAGTTGGGATATGTGTAGATTAAAATGAGAGGGTTTTTATTTTTAAACAGTTCATTTTTTAAATCTTACATAAGACCATGCATTTCAGTGGGCTGACATCGCACAGATGTAATAAGAGTTCTGAGTCATCAAAGAACCTCTCCTTCATACGATGAAATAATTACCCAACTATTCCTGGCTTATTAATTTAATTCAGCCCAGTGGGTCATGCTCATTCTCTCTCTCTCTCTCTCTCTCTCTCTCTCTTTCTCTCTGTGTGTCTTCCTGCAAAATCTCCTGGGCACAGGAACAAGCAGTACAAATGAAGCTCCAAAAATCTAAAGGGAAGAAACTAGTGGGAAAGAGACCAGCTAATGTTTTCTTTTACTCTAGCTCTTTTGCAACAAGGTAGAAGCAAGGGCTGTCAAAGAATCATCAGATTCAGAGAAAGGGAAGGAGGTGATTGGACCCATCATCAACTTAAACTGAAAACAGACTTTCAGTTGCGGCCTTCATCTTTACCAGCACAGTCCTGTATCTCCAGTATTGGGTATCTCTGGTGGTTGCTAGAGTCTACTAAATTGCCATTCAAATTGGTTGAATTGCATTATGTTGCAATCCTGATGACATGTATCAGTGAATCAATCCAGTTGAACTCAGTGAGACATATGAAGTCGTAGGCTTTCATGGAAGGCATCCATGGGTTTTTCAGGCTGTGTGGCCATGTTCTAGAAGAGTTTCTTTCTGACGTTTCGCCAGCATCTGGGCTGGCATCTTCAGAGAAAACTGGAATGGAAGAGAATGGGTCTATATATACTGTGAGACCCTGGGTAGGGGGGAGTGGTTCCCAGGTGAACTGTGTGTTGTTCTGTGAGACATATCTCTGCTTAAACCTGTTTAGGATTTAATCAAAACTCTCACATTTTTGTAGGGGTGTGATTATTAGGAAAATACCTAATGTCTGAACATTGCTGTGATATGGACCAGTCAACCTCCTACTTTATAAGAATTCCTAAAAGCAAACTTCTTCAGCACTCTGACCCACAGATTTCCTTAAGGATTGGATGAGAATGTGTGAGGTCTTCCTGCATTTATAGCTGGACTACTCTCATTTCTCTCATGTAGGGTACACAAGCACTGTGGTCTTGAAGTGACTGAAAAGTTGTTTCTTCTCATGAACAGCTATAGTGAGGGATGTTTAGAGATCACCAGTACAATGCTACTCAAAGTGGTGATCCATGGATCCATACTGGTCTGTGAGCCATTCCAGGAAACAATGAAGTAATTGTAGCCAATGTGCAGAAGTATGTTACTGGTTCCTGGCACACTATAGAACCCACATTAGATAGTTGCAACACACTGCTCTAGTGGACAGTTCCTACTTCTTTCAACAAGCTATAGTTCCCAGGTTTCTTTGGTGGAAGCCAAGATAGGTAAAAGTGATCTAAAACATCAGATTGCAATGACAAAGAAATACATATCTATTCCCCTTAGGTATTGTGTAAATTATAGTGCTGGATCACTGAGCCATATAGGCCTGTCTCTTGTCTCTCTTCTGCCAGCTGTGGCCATTTTGAAATATGTATTATAAAATTGGCTGCCTTTTCTCTTAAAGCCAAGGAGTACTTAAAAATGGGAGAATTCTTGCTTTCTTCCAAGTAGTGTGCTTTCTTGAATGTAAACTACCATATTTAATCAGTGAGGAAACATGCTTTTAATTTCTCTCTTTTTCAGGTTATAAGAAACTAGACATTTGTATTGGGGAAATACAGAAATCAGGAATTCCCTAATGGGTAATTCTGCCTTAAATAAATAACAAAAACATCAAAGCAGAGTAGTTCAATTGCAAGAGTTGCCATTTGCTCAGCAGAAGTGATTACATGAATCATAAGAAGAGATTTTGCATGTTATTCAGGTAGAGGTCCGTGGGCAGAATTCTCAGATGCCTTCCATTCAATTTGCATCAGACCTTCAGACAGGGAGGCAAATACTTTTAATAGCCTACTAGAAGAACCTTCTCCCTTTATACTGGAAAGTTTGTACTGTCAGAGGTGATCTTTGTTGGCATTGTTGCAAAATGGAACGTATTTTGACTGAGAGGCAAGGGTCTCAGGGATGCATTCTTGTAATGGCTAAGAGTATGGGCAGGAGGAGAGACTGAGTAAACAAGGCCAAAGCAAAGTGGCCAATAAGTGCTGTGCCTGCACGGAGTCATGTTTGAAATGTTCTAGAAGCAGGTAGCTGTTGGAAGGATCCTTACCATCATACCACCAGCATGAATGCCTGGTCACCACCTAGCTACTCTTCTCTCAGTTCCCCTTTGTCTGCTATTCTAACAGCAGCATTTGGACCATTCTTGTTGAATTCTTCTTTCCTCCTTTCTTCAGTACTCACTTTGTACTTCTTATCTTAATTGTCATCTTTTGGTGTTTTGCCCTTTGTTGTCTTTCTTTGTGCATGACCTCTAAGATCCCTTGCAGTATCTCTTGCACATGCAAGCTAGCCCAATCTGGCAGGCATCCTATTTGTTTTGCTTTGGAGATGGACACAAGCTTCTTCTTGTTGTTGTTGTTGTTGTGTGCCTTCAAGTCATTTCCAACTTATAGCAACCCTAAGGCAAACTTATCTTGGTGTTTTCTTGGTAAGATTTGTTCAGAGAGAGTTTGCTATTGCCTTCTTCTGAGCCTGAGAAAGTGTGACTTACCCAAGATAACCCACTGGGTTTTCAAATTGCATGGATAAGCAAGGAACTGAACCCTGGTCTCCCAAAGTGCTATTCCAACATTCAAACGACTGCATCACACTGGCTCTCCACACAAACATTTACTCTTGTGCTATTTATAAGATTTGGTGGTTGGATTTCAAGATTCTGGATCCATTCGGGGGGGGGGATCTCTTACCATGAAATAGAAAAGGACTAGTCTCTTCACACTGTATTTGCATTGATATATAACATGCATACCCCTTTTAATAGAATGTCCATCCCATAAAATGTCATCACTAAGCACTTCAGTATCCAAGATTCCCATACCAACCTTCTTAGTACCAACCACTGTGATATCACTAATCATCTTAGCTCTGGTGTACACAGACCATATACATCAGGTATTAATACTGCACACTAGCACATAGCAACCACCTCCTCCTGCTCTTATTCCTGTTATCCCTTCAAAAAGAAATTGTTATCCCTTCAAAAACAAAGGATAAATGCCTACATCAGGACACCCACAAGTATCCAAGAGAGGCAAAAAGAAAAAAAACCTCCAAAGAAGAATACAAAATATTGATAAAGCAGATGAGTCTCTCAAGGCTTATAGGGATTGTGAGTGCCTGTATATGGTTAGTGCCTCCTAGCATGGATACAACATCAAAGTCACTAAAAGCCCATCAAAAATACAAAATTTCTGAGGCCTGGACCTAAATGGTGTACATTGACACCTCAGTACCAGTGTCTGTTGACACTGTGGTACTAGTAACATCTGTGCAAATATTAGAAATCTGCTTCCACAGGTTTGTCTCCAGTTTCCAACAATAGTATTAGTCTAAGAAATAGACTACACTCCTTGGATAAAGTCCTCTGTATGAGGTACAGTTTCAAAGGGGAGATAAGTGAGAAATCCCCCCATTTCCAGATTTCTGATGGTTGCCAAACTCTCAGTGACCAAAGATTTTTACCAGGTTCAACAGGTTCATTCCTCAAAATCCAGATCAGCATAAGATATTGATACATCTGGATTCTAGATGAAAGGATTCTCCTCCTAGTCAATACTCTTCTTCTTTCTTGTATCCTCTGAGGTCAAAGGTCTCTGAAGGCTTTGCGGAAGCCGTGTTAGCATCAGCCTGAAGACCTTAGGCATTCGTTCAAAGCAGGAAAGACATCCTCTCATTCTTTAACCTAAAAGGACAGTGGTCTGCTTGCTTTGCCACAAAGCTAATCCCTGGATGCCTCTGTGAATAAATTAATTACATGGTCTCTGAAAAAGTCTGAAGATGTGTGAGCTTTGTGTGTTAATATAAGTATCCAGAGAGCAGCTATGAATATACTCTCTGGTTTAAATAGATCTATAACAGAGAGAGCAGTAGTATGCTCCATAACACGTTTCCTATATTACAAAAATGCTTCCATTTTATTGTTTTTTTAAAGATCTGTTCCTTCCTTCTGTTGACACATCTTTCTGAGCCTCCCCATGGAAATAAAGAAATCAACAGTTAAAATGGAAATATGCTAAAGAAGCATACTTTTGTCTTTATTTGCCTTGGCTAGGGGCAAAGTGTTAAGTATATTTTGGGGCTGTGATGCAACAAAGCAGACATCAGCAAAAAAAAGGAACATTAGATGTTTATGTATAGATGTAAATTATGTTGCTAACAGAGAACCCAATGCAGAATAATTTGGAAGGTTTAGCATAGCTGTTCATCAAGATTTTGCATAAATTGTTGGCAAAATCTTCCTTGTGGCTGTTCCAGCTGAGTAAAGGCAAGCTGCCACTGCTAGCTCCATGATGAAGAGCTAGTAGCCAAGGTGGAACTCAAGAGTCTAACTCCTTTTGACCATGTTCCTAAAGAATGTGTCTTGTCAACTAGCACCATCCAGAGTTTATTATGCTGTAGGGATATCACTACAATATATCTGTTTCCTTCTTGCTTCCTAATCACTGTGTGGGGCTTTCAGACACTCTCCATGAGGTCACAATCATTTTTCCCCTCTGTGGTACTACAACCATCTTTTTTCTGCAACCCAGCTCTTGAACCAAGAAAAGATTGCTTGTTATTACAGTGTTGTTAGCAATGCAAGATAGCTATCTCATTCAGGAGGACTGGTGGGAAGGATTTTAACCACTCCACTGCCATCTATCAATCAGTGCAGATTTGATTACTGTTCCCCACTATTAATACACTCAGACTTGGAGTCCACGGTCTTGCTCCTTCATCGATGGCAAGTGAGGAGGGACAAAAGGGTGCGTGTACCCAAGCACAGACCCATTAAAATCAATGGGCCTCCAATATTTGTGATTTTTTTTATTCATGGGGGGGCAGTATCCGGACCAGATCCCCCACAAATTGGAAGGGATGACTGTAGTGGCAGAGAGACAATGCTCTTTGTTATGCACAATGAGCAGGAGAAGGCCATTACATTTCCACTTCTACCAATGGTACACTTGGGCCTAACCAAAGAGGAGCCTCTAGATAAGAAGAAAATTAGACCCACTTTACTGCCTCATCTAGCAGAATTCCTACAGCAGCTGCCTAACTGTTTTTCAGGGATGAAACTTCCCAGTCTCCTCTCCTGGTGCTCCCCATATTAGGGACTCTTACCTTCTCGCCATGGTCATCTGCCAGAGCTGTGACAAAAGAAAACAGTTAATTAATCATTCTACCAGTTCAAGCCAGATAACTGGTAAGTAAGGAGCCGAAATCAAGTCAAGAAATCAAGAAGACTAGGAATGGGAAGGGCAGCTATTAAAGAACTAGATAAGATCCTAAAGTGTAAAGGTATACAACTGAGCACTAAATTAGAATCGTCCAAGCCATTGTATTCCTTATCTCCATGTATGGATTTAGAGCTGGACAGTGAAGAAAGCTGACAGAAAGAAAATAAACTCACTGGAGATGTGGCGTTGGAGAAGAGAGCTGAGGATACCATGGATGACCAAATGGTTCCTAGAACAGATCAAGCTTGAACTCTCCTCGGAAGCAAAGATGAGGAAACTGAGACTGTTGTGCTTTGGCCACATCATGAGAAGGCACGACTCATTAGAAAAGACAATAATGCTACAAAAGATAGAAGGTAGCAGAAGGAGAGGAAGACCACATGCCAGATGAATAGATTAAATCAGGAAGGCCTGAACCTGCAGGATGTGAGCAAAACATTGGAAGACAGGGGGTCTTGGGGATGTTGCATCCATAGGGTCACCATGAGTCAGGGTCAACTCGATAGCTATTAGCAAGAACAATAAGAAAAACCATTTACATATTGGGGAAAAAATATTACCCCCTGTTTCTGTCAAGCAATGGTGAGCATTACACATCCTTCTCAGCCCGTTAAAAGTTTTGCTGTAGGCCAAGATTAAACCCCAAATTCCATCAGATGTGTGGAACTTTTCCTTCCTTACACTTGAATGACCACAGGAAGAGACAGAAGAAAGTTTTTCTTCCTGCCTCTCCTTGCCATCTCACACAAGATTATAGATCCCAACTTGCACACAGGTTGGTTTGCCCTGACCCGAAGTCAGAGGGAGAAAGACACAAGCTTCAAGTTGGATTTTCCAACTTGTTTCACTGAAAACCTCTTAATTAACAGCAAGAAAGGGGGAGACAGTAAGAAAAGTATTTTATGCCTGTCATGATTCACATGGAAACAGATATGTTTAATGCTGCTGCTAATGGGCAATTCAGCTGGTTTGAACTGACAGAACTGTTATCCTTTATCATAACATTGTCAAGTGACCAGGCTAAAGTGGAAAAGGCTCTTAATAAAACCACAGTTTGATTCAGAAACAGCACAATTGCTCAGGCTAACTGTCAACCTGACCTGGGACCTTATCCCACGGGGCCAAAAGCAGCAAGAATCCACTAAGAATCAGGCGCTATAGCGCTATATCTTCCCGAGTGATTACACGACATCGCTCAGAATCCGCTATGAATCAGGCGCTATAGCGCTATAGTTTTCCGTGTGATTACACGACGTCGCTCAGAATCAGCTAAGAATCAGGCGCTATAGCGCTATAGTTTTCCGTGTAATTACACGACGTCGCTCAGAATCCAGCAAGAAACCGCTCAGAATGCAACATCATTCGCATTCTTTTGAATGTCGGTTTCAGCGGGCATTGCAATGGCGCGAGCTTATCCATAGCGCTATTATAGCGCTAGCGCCATATTTATACTAGCGCTATAGTACTGCAATGATGCTCATATCGCTTTCTTGCCACTTTTGAGAGCAGCGTCGGATAAGGTCCCTGGAAGTCTTTATTGTCCTTCCAGACATGGGGGGGGGGCAATGAGTTATTGGTGGGCACTCTTGAATGTTTCACAGTTTAGGGAATTCATTGACCTGCCACCTTGGTAGTTCACCTTATGGAGTAGCAGAACATGGGACTGCAGATTGTCACTTCTAATCCTAGCAGTTTAAAATGGGTTTCTACTTTGCGTCTCCCAGATCTGTGACATGCTTGGTCTGGTTAACCCTTTAGTCTAGGTGACATAAAACCATGGCAAGTATATAAAAATGTAATCATAGCCTCACGATCATTCCAAAGTTACTGTTAGTACAGCTAGAAGGAGCAGAAAATAATACAGAATACTCTGACTTAGGGTGCATCTACAATGTTGAAATAATGCAGTTTGAAACCACTTTGACTGCCGTGGCTCCATCCTACAGAATCCAGGGATTAGTAGTTTTGTGAAGCACCTGCACTCTTTGGCAGAGAAAGCTAAAGACCTTGTAAAACTACATATTTCAGGATGCCATAGGATGGAGCTGCAGTGGTGTCAAAATGCATTATTCCATATGCACCCTAATGAATCAAGAACTAGTGATAACTGGGATCATCAATCCTATACACTTATACACTTACATATAAGTGCCAACTTCAGAATCAAAAGGACTCTATGAATGAGCAACATCTGTGGCAACAGAATTTCGCATTATGCTTATTTTACAAAATAACAGCTGAATCCTTGGTTCACTACCTTTGTTCTTGTAGCAATCCAGCAAAGCTAGTTGTAGACTAGGAATCTAATTTCTACTATTCATTTAGTATCTGTAGCAAGGTAAGTTTTATGTTCATCTGATACAAAAGGATGGATTGCCCAGGCTTTTTTAAAATTGGAACAATCAACCTAGGCAGTCATTTTGTAACCTCTATAATAGTCTTGGGTATTAGTACTCCAGTGTCAGTGAGTTCCATATATCATCAGTATGCTGATTGAACCAAAGAAGTCACTCATTCTTCTGTCAAAAAGGATGGATTGCCTTAGCTTTTTAAAATGGAAAAGATCAACTTAGGCAGTCTTTTTGTGACCTCTTGGATTTTAGTACTTCAGTTACATTGTGTTCATTTTACTGACTGAACAAAAGAAAATACTCATTCGTCTGTCAAATCTGTTGCATCCTATGAGGAGGTTATGCAGACTTTATACATAGGACCAGGAAAGAAGCTTCTGAGGGATGGAACATACAGTGCTGTTTTCAATTCTAAGTCCAGGTCCCATCTTGAAGTGCCCCGATATAGCTGTTATTACTCTGCTGCGACATCCAACTCACTCACTGCTGCAGCATCCAATTCACAGTCGTAGCTAATGCATGTAGCAGATATTTCCTCTCTGGGAGTGCACACTTGTGGGAGATTAGCAGGGAGGAGCTCTAATAGGTTTTCCTTCCTGCACAACCACCCTTCCTTATTCCTCTACTCTACCCCACCCAAAGGAGGTCATTGGAATGAGACCAGATCCACTAACATTGGGAGATCAAAGAGTTTCTTTCTGCCAGCTGTTTTTGCTCTTTAAAAAAAAAAGATATGGCAAAGTCTCAATTGTTCCAAAAAATCTCAGGCATTGAGAGAGAGAGAAAAAACTACAGACAAATATCCCAGAACAAGTAGCACAGGAAAACAGTATTGTATTTTTCTGTAGCAACAATTTAGAGAGTGAGATGACTATATGTCTATCTGTCTACCTATCCCTCTATCCCTTTCTTCTTAAATATTTATAGTCTGCCTTTAGTCCAGCCATGACCTGTAAAGTGGTTACAACAGAATTAGTTTGCAAATGCAACATTCAGTGCCGTCACTGTTATACAATAAACTAAGAAAGCAACTAAACATTGATTTAAGTTCAAGGGTAGGGATTGTATGGCCTTCCAGATGTAATTGGACTGCAACTCCCATCAGCCAAGCATAAGAAATACTACAGTGCAACATCTGGACAGCTGCACAGTCCCACCACCAGCCCAAAGTAAAACAATTCCTCCTTCCCATCGAAGATAACAAGCTTGGAAATACCCCAAACAGAACCCATACTTGGGAGCTACTGTGTAAAAAAATGAGATCATATTGACATATTTTGGTACCAAATTTAAGATTACCTCATGGACCTTCAAAGATGTTATGTTGGATCTTCATTTGCACCCAGAGAACTCTGAAATCAATTGGTCTATTCATGACCTAACATCTGCTGAGCTTGCAGATGAATAAAACTTTGTCTGCCACTTTGACAGTTCCCTCTTTTGGCAAACAAATTGTTTCTCTCTTTTTTTTGGGGGGGGGGTGTCACAGGGACACTGTGAACCAACTTCTTATATTTAAATCTTAGTTTTCTGCATTGATTGTCACCTCAGCTCAGTGTCTACAAGAAACCATTAAACACACTATTAAAAAGGTGACAAGACTCATCATCTAAACCTGAACAGCTAGGCTATTTGATTATATTGTCCAGGATCCACTGGGTCACTGCACAAATGGAAGATGTTCTCAAAAATGTCCTGGTCTACTCTACACTCCCTGCAGTCCCTACTATCCTTGTAATTTTCTTTCCCAACCTTCACACTACTCAGATATCTGCTCTGGAGGGTTTCCCAGCCCACCACGGCAGATACTGAGCAAATGCAAGGGCTGGTCCATGGGGGAGAACCTACATCTTCCAAGATAAGTTGATGGGCTTCTTCTATTAATACAAGGACCCAGTTGGGCCCTGGCCATTGTGTTTTAGTTTTTTGCATATGTCTGTGCAAATGCCTTCAAGAAAGACTCAACATAACCAGAATCATCTCTAAAACCTCCAAAACCTTTCTATCAACTAGGTTTGGATATTTTAATCCTATAACTATTCTCTGTATCAATGCACCACCCCATTACCTGCTAGCTACTTGCTATTATTTGACCTTCACTTTTAGCTCCTCCAAAACCTTTCTATCAACTAGGTTTGGATATTTTAATCCTATAACTATTCTCTGTATCCATGCACCACCCCAGTACCTGCTAGCTACTTGCTATTATTTGACCTTCACTTTTAGCTCCTCACTTCAGCAAATACTTATGTTAAAATTATTGCCATTCCCACTCATTAACATAATTTATTTTCCTGCAAAGTGACTGTTAGAGAATGTGTGGGAGCACTGAATATATATATATATATATATATATATATATATACACCAGGAACTTGCAGCCATAAATCCATGGCAATAGTGAGTAGGGTCTAATCTGTACTGCAGAAATAATGCAGTTTGAGACTACTTTAACTGTTTAACTGCCATGGCTCAGTTCTGTGGAATTCTGGAATTTGTAGTTTTGTGGAATATTTAGTCTTCTCAGAGAGCTCTGGTGCCACAACAAGCTACAAATCCCAGGATTCCATAGCATTGAGCCATGGCAGTTAAAGCGGTCTCAATCTGCATTATTTCTGCAGTGCAGATGCAGCCTAGGATGGTGGCCATTACATGACAAACTGGCTCTGGAGGACAGGATCCCTGCATAATTAACCATTATATGAAAGGTAAGTTGGGATGGGGTAAGGAAGAGCCAAACCCTTTTAAGATCAAATATTATAGGTAGATGAGTCCTGTCCTCACTTTGCTACAAACAGAGGCAGGGAGTAGAAAGCCATGCCTGTAACCTGCAAAGCTAAATAGATGCTCCATAAATTAATTTGGTAATCTCTAATTGTATTCTATCAATGACAGACTAGATTATCCATGTCGGCTTTTTGCTATGTGTGTGTTTGTGTGTCTCTCTCTGTGTGTATTCTTTTTGCAAGATAGATCTTTCTTCTGTTTCTCTTTTCTAAAAAAAATTATCCTGTGAAAATGTAAGCCCAGCCTCAGTCTGAGCGAATGTAAACTTATTCATGTATCTTGTGGCACAGCAAAGAAACTGATAAAATGCAAGGTGTATTGGGGGGGAGTTGTCTTTTGAGATTTTATTCCTTTTTTGCTTTGTGATGACTAGCTTCAAGCCCACACATTTCTTGAATACACAATAGGGAGTTGGGTACGACTGCAGAAATAAATTTTATTAACACACATTCAGTACAACTGCAGCAGCAGTGGCAGCAGCAGACAGAATAATCTTCTTTAGTCTCCTCTGGCTTGCAGAGTCGCCTTCATATGAGGTCAAGTCAATTAGCGATATAATGTACGACAGGTTTTATTTAAAAGGGGCTTTAATTAAAGTTTTGATACAATGCTCATGCAAACCAACAATCTGTCTTTGAGGGATACGTATTATCTAGAAATTGATTTTAACTTAAGCACTAATTTATAAGCTGTCCCCTTCAATAAGCGTGATTCCTTGGGAGATATTAAAATCCCCTTGCCCCAGATAATTTAGGCCCTGTTTCAGCATTTGAGAACATGCTTAACATAAAGCAAATAGGACACCTGGTCTTCATTGAGCAAAGAATTTGAATGCCTGATCCAATGGATTCTCTTTCATGTGTGGCAGAAATACTATGTACATGGAACAGCTGCTTCTGCAGACACAACCTTCTCCAGACCACACTGTGCATTTTGAAAAATGGATCCACTGTTCAGTATCCTGTGCAAATTAATGTCATGGATCTGTGGATCTTGTTAGTTTTCTTCTTTGGGTAATAGGCTTAATAGTGCTTGCTAGACTGGTTGGTTTGTTTTTCTACAGAACTTCCAAATTGTCATGGAGTGAAGACTTCCCTTTACAACTGTACATATTGAACTAAACAAAAAATAAGTAATTAAATACACAATATAAATGCCCCTACATATTCCAACACTAGCAATCCATTTATACATGTTCAGAAATATTTGCCTGAAGACCCAAAACCTACCTAAAATCATATATTTCTCACTTATAGTTCAGTTGTCTTTCAGAAGAAAATTGGGTCAGTTCAATAGGGATTCACTGAATAGCTCTTGGAAACAGAAACACACAATCCAAAATGCAAAGGAGACAGCAGTTCTAAAACTGAAATAGTTTTGCATACTTTAAAATAGTTTAAAGCAGTAATGAGTACCACATTGATTGAAAATGAGAGCTTGGCTTCTTTATAAAAGGCTAACAAGTTGTTTCTTTCATCCAAAAGACCAGAACACACAGCCTCTGATGCAGGAACCATGAGGCTCAGGTGAATAGCTGAAGGCAGAGCCAGCACTAGTATCGGAGGCTTCAAGAGAAGGTAAGGGATTGTCCCAGACAATTAAACTGAAATATTTTTTATGGATTGAAATTTTGAGTTGCGAGTCAAGTGAGCGAATCTTTTTAAAAAAAAAAAACCGACATTTTAACAAGTAGAAAGTATAAATCTATTTACGATATGTTGTTCCCCATCCATAGGATGTATTGGAAAACTAATCAGAAGCAAGATCTCAAGATTCAATAGTATTGTCCTTCTGTGCTTGTAAAGAACTTTGACAGACCTGGGGTGCATCTATACGAGCCACTTAATCCAGGGCCAGAATAGGACCAACAATAATGCTGACCACATGCACCGAACCGAAACCAGTGTGACACTGTATTGCTGTGTACATGGGCCAGCTGGGCTGACACCATATCAGCCTTGCTGGCCTGTCCTACTTGGTGCCACTGGTGTGCCAGGCAGGCTCTCACAAAGAGCTGCTTGGCTGCAGCCCCACCAGCCAAGCAGCTCTTTGTGAGAGCCTGCCTGGCACACTGTCACTTCTGCCAAAGTCAGCATAGGGCACCCCGCTATGTGATCAACAAAGAGGGGGTCACTCTACCTCCTTCTCAGTAATCGTATGGGTGCCCCACACTGTCCTCTGCAAAAGCAGCAGGATGCCTGGCAGGCTTTACACAGAGCTCCTTCCCATGAGGAAGCAGCAACAGTAGCTCTGAAAACAATCCATTGCCTTTCTCTGCACTGCTTAGCATGGGAAAAGTGGGGGGGGGGGGGGGTAAGGTTCTTAGCATGTGGACAATGCATTGGCCCAAATCAGACCCAATCCAGCTCTCCACATACCAAAAGAACCCAAGGCGACTCTGTGGTTTGTGGGAAACACCAGGCTTTTCCCGACTTTGCTTAGTTCAGAGCAAAGTCGGGTTAAGGACTAAAAAATACAGTATATCCCTGGGAGTAGCTGTACAACATGAGGATTTCCAGCACTGGCTTTGGGGTGAGTTTGACATTTTCCACTAGTGTATCAAGCCATAGGACCCAATGTGTACACAGCAGTAATGTTCATTTTCTGCTTTTTCCCCATTTATAAAATAATATTGGCTGTATGCATGTCAGCATCAAGGCTTTGCCCACGTGTCATTAACACTTCCCCGCACTCAGGACACAATCTAGCCTATACTTAAAGTGTGTTTGAGTGTCATTGATTACTACTTCCACTTGACTCTGTACATAAACAAGATGGGTAGGTGAGATAAATAGTCTTGCCCGTCCTCCGATTATATTGCTTTTCAATCTGCTTGAATTCATTAAGATCAAAAATGTGCAGACTTTATCATAAACAAAAGTTGAATTTACGAGATACTTGTTACAAATAACTGGCATGAGCTTTTAACTTGTCTGGCTTGTCAGATATAGGATCAAATTTGGGCAGAGATCATGCTATGTAGCATGTGGAACCAGGCAGTGGATGGAAAGTAATGTTGCTGTTCTTGTTGTGTGCCACTAAGTCTTTTATGATTACTGGCAATCCTATCACAGGGCTTGCTTGGCATACTTTGTTCAGAGGGGCTTTGCCATTAAGGATGAGGAAGTGTAACTTGCTCAAAGTCACCCAGTGGGTTCCCATGGCAGAGCAGTGATTTGAACCTTGGTCTCTCAGAGTCCGAGAATGCATCTACACTGCAGAATCAATGCAGTTTGACGCCACTAACTGCCATGCTCAATGCTATGGAATTCTGGGATGTGTAGTTTTGTGAGCTATTTAGCCTTGTCTGTCAGAGATCTTGGATGTCACAACAAACTATAAATCCCAGGATTCAGTAGGATGGAGCCAAGGTAGTTAAAGCAAACTGCATTAACTCTGCAGGTGGTATGAGTTCTAGTCCAGCACTGAAAATGTTACACCATGCTGGACCAACATTAACTTTCCTGAAGGCACAGAAATTCTGGGGAAACTGAGATATTTGACACTGTTTTGATGTGATTACCAAGCAGAGCAACTGGGGAGAGGGTCTTAATTAACATCGACAATAGGTGTGTGAATTGTATCACTTTCCAGATATTGTTAGATTGCAACTCCCAAAATTCCTCAGTATTTGCTTTTGCTGGCTAGGGTGGCATAGTCCAACATCACTTGGAAGATTGTGTTATTCTCATCCCTGATTTACAATTTTATTATTATTGATTAGGTTTATATCCTGCCTTTTTCTCAAAAAGTTTCACTAAGCATACATGCTTCTCTTACTCCCATTTTGCTCTCGCAACAGCTTTATTAAGTAGATCAGACTAAGAGACAGCAGGTATTCTATGGTCGCTGAGTAATCTCCATGACTCAACTGAGATTTGAACCTGGGCCACCACCTCCTTGAACCAAAGTGGCTTTATGGACCTTTTTTATTCTAAACTATACGTATTATACTACATAGCGTTCGGCTGCATCACACATTCATTTTTCAAACTTAAAAGGCCCGAGCTTCTTTGATGACTAATAATGAGAAATATTTATTTGTTTATTTATTGGCATAAAAAGCACAATTAAAATACAAAACAAGCTCAAAGAAGGAAAAAAGTAAAAGGACAATTGGAGACACAGTTTAAAAGCACATCATTAAAGTAAATGCAACAAGCCCCTTCCTCATCAGTTATTTAACAAAAGCTGGCCACAAAAGCCAGCTTAGTTTTTTAAAGTCTTTTTCTGCCAGCAGAAGTACAAAAGGGAGAGGACAACTGAGGGCTTTTGGAAGGGAGCTCTAGAACATGGGAATAGTTTGGGAATACATGAGTTCTGAATTCTTTCTCTTTGTTCTTAACACCTGATAGTTTTCTACTATCACATGTTTTAGCTTAGCTCTGGAACTAGAGGCATGTCTACATGGGCCATTAAAACCGGTATCCCCCCTCTTGCCACAACCTCTCTTTGGCAGGACCAAAGTCTCAATTTGACTGTGGATTTCTCAAGGGAAGGCCACAAGGGAAAGCTGTTCTGCATCAGATCTGGGCCATCCCTCCCTTAAACTGGTTTAACATAATTTACTTCTTTTTTCGGATCTTCCAGGAAAATCTGACAGTGGTGTTGGGTGTCTGTCTACAAAGTACACAATGAGGGTCTGGCCATATGATTGACCTTGGGCTCCTCATTTTCAACCTCAGAGACAGTGACTTGTGCCAGTGTCAGCAGTGCCGGGCATCACAGTGGGACACATATGTAGACCAGTGCCCAGGTTATGGGGGGGGGGAGTTTGGGGCAGCTTCGGAGCCAGAATATTCTGGGAGTGTAGACCCACCCTATGAGGACTAGCAACATAGTTTAAAATGAAAGGTGGGGTGGGGGGCTCTTTGGAATTCCCAAAGCCAGGTGGTATATTGAGATGTATATTGGGAATGTTGTGCATCTGTTAGGAATATTTTACATTCCTTTGTATTCATATAACCCTCCCACTACTGCTCTTTTCTAACTTCCCCCACCCACCCACACCCACACAAAATACCCACCCAATTTTATAAGGTGGAAACAGGGCATAGACTCTGGAGTGCTCTGGGATAACTACTTCTATCGAAAACAGGTCCCTTAGAGCTTTTTGCCAGATGCTTTCAAATGCTTTTTGCTCAGCCAAAGTAATCATGTGGTATTAAAAAAATGCACACATTATTGCTGAAGGAAGCGGGGGTGGGGTGGGGATGGAGGAATGATAATGATTGCAACAAGATTTGAAATGTTTGTAAATGAATTAAGCTAGTGTCTATCATCCTTTATTAGACTGATCTCTCATGGAAAGAAAAATAAGGTCAACACACAAGATTTCCCCAGCTTCCTGGAATTCTTGCATTTTTTCAGTATGATAACATGCTGTGTGTGTGCATGAGTGTGTGTATGTGTGGAGAAGCACATGAATACTGGCTGGAAGCTCCATCCCCCATGCCGTCCTGGGAGAATGCCTAAAGCATGAGCTCAGATGTTAAGGCAGCTCTGTGCATGGTGTCATACACTTCCACAAGCAAATTCACAGTGACATTAAGAAAATAGGAACAGGAGCATAATCCACCAGGAAGAGTTCTTCTGCACTGAAAGACACGGGAAATGTGCAAGAGCATCTCTCTGAGTTTTGCTTATGCACTTCAGACGTGCATGCATTCCAGGGGGGCTTGTGCAGAAGAACTTCATGGCAGATTGTAGCCCCAGGCCCCTGTTCTGCAAATAGTTTGCAGTGTTTGGGAGAAAAAAATTCTATGGAAAAATGCTTTGACTTTAGACATGACACAACTGAAAACCTGGTCATATGCATGTTTACTCAGAAGTATTTTACTCAAAGTCGAGTAGGATTGATTCCCAAGTAAATGTGAGTGGAGCTGAAGTCCTAAAATGGAAGAGACAGATGATAAAATATACCCCATCCTGATTGCTTTTGTTCCTTTCTCAATATAAACACACACATTGATTTGTGAAATGGAGTCTTGTAGTTGCCTGCTAAACATTTGCACTTCATGCATGCAAAGAACAGCAAAGGTGGGAGGGAAGGAGGCACGGTGGCTGGGTGGGTGAGAAATGACACACGTGTGGCCAGTATTTAATTCCCTTTCTAGAGATTAAAAATGAAGGCTGGCTAATGCTTTGCTGGATGATGCAAATACACAATGGCTGCACTGCTGCGGTATGTGCTTCTTAGCAGCAGATTTAAGTGATTTGCATATGGCCACCTAAATATTTAATGTCTGTGCCATTGAGAAAGGCAGGTTTGGAATTCTACTGCATGAGCAAATGACAGTCTCCTTTGCTCACTCTGTGCTTATGCTGAACAGGGAAGCCATTCCAGAAACTCCATACAAGGTTGCATCTATGGGGACTCTCTGAGCACTGTGCAAAACAGCTGTTCGCTCACACTTTTATTATCAATGAACGTACCTACAAAGCCATATTTAAGCTTCTAATGCTCTTAGAACTTTGTGGTGTAAACTTTTGCTGAAAATTTGTATCAGCCTTGAGGCTACAGTGGCATCCAGGTTTGTGCCTGGATGCCACTCTGTGCAAGTCCGAATGTGGGAATGTTCATCTGCACAGAACATCCTTTGGCACCATCCCAAGTTAGCCTAATATGCATGCTCAAAGCAGCAGACCTCAAGGATTCCCATTCAGTTCAATTTCCATAGCAGCAACATCTAGGAAAGAACAATACATAGTCTTCATGGTCCTCCAGGCCACAGTTTGGGGAAGGATGGGACCAGGTTGCAGGTGAGAAGGGAAAACCATTCCACTAGCAATATCCACTCTGCTGGCAGACACCAAGTAGACTTCACCTGCTGCATTCAATGCAGGCCTTTTCTGATGGAAATGTTATGATGAGAGCATCTTACCTTCTGATTTCTGAGATGAAACAGGGCCAAGCTACATTAAGTATCCTGTTTGAAAACCACTCTCAGTGTTTCTCCTTTAATTTGGAATAAAAATGCTATGGCTTCCCAATCTAGAACAGAAGTGTAACATATGGCTGGCAGCTTGTGCTGAACCCTCTCCCTCAAGTTACTATTTGTCCCTTAAGGTAACAGCATCTTTGGGAGCCACAAACAGTCAAAGGGGTGCTATTCCCGTCCATTTCTCCTGAGTTTAGTGTTACAGCAAAAAATGTTTGCGTCAGGAAAATACAGAAATAAACATAAAAATTTCACTTGTGTTACCACTATTTTCTGTTTGCCAGTTCTATCTATACGTCCACTGCTGCCCCTCAGAAATGAAACTCATCCACAGGAATAATGCAAAACAGAAAAACTGCAGGGTTTTTTGGGGGGGCTTTTCAGGCTGTGAGGCTGTGTTCTAGAATATTTTCTTCCTGATGTTTCACCAGCATCTGTGGCTGCCCCAAATGAAGTTCATTTGCATGTACTGAGTCTTGATTTTGATGTTTTTCAGGACAGGTAGCCAAACTTTGTTGTTGTTTTTTTTTTCAGAGTTTCTTCTTTCCTGTTGAAGTTGTCCAAGTGTTTGTGGATTTCAATGGCTTCCCTGTGCATTCTGACCTGGTGGCACAGTGGTTCAATGCCTGTCCTGCAGCCACTCACTCATAGACCACATGGTTGCGAGTTCAATACTAACCAGGGCTCAGGCTAGGCTCAGGCCTGCATCCTTCCGAGGTCGCTAAAATGAGTGAGTACCCAACTGTTGGGGGGCAATGAGCTTACAGTTGTAAACCGCTTAGACATCCCATAGCGTGATATGAAGCGGTATATAAATGAAACTGCTTTGCTTTGCTTTGTTGGCATGGTCCCAAACTTCAGTGTTTTCAAATAGCATTTTATGCTGCTGCTGATTTTTCTGGCTGGCCCAGTCTGCAGTGTCTCTCATGTTTCTTTCCCATCGTCCCTAGAAGATAGGATTTGTGCTCCTTGATTCGAAAATTGCATTTTCCCTCTTCCCTGTTCTTAAAGCCTCACAGAAGGTTCTGTATGAGTCCTATCTAATTGGTGTGTTAAAAATAGTTGCATCACATGCCAATCCTTATTTCAAAGCATCCCAGTAACTTCTACCGTGTCTTGCATGATGGACTGCTGTGTCATTTCATGGCAGCTTTCTTTACCTGAGACGATCCTAATCCTACTTTTTTTCTGCATCTGCCAGGCAGAGCTCTGTGCTATCTATGCCAACATCCCCATCATTCTGTGCTGTCCATGCCAACATCCCTGTTGTTCCTAGAGATTTCTCAGCCCTCCAGGTCCTACCCACACAGGATCCCTTGGCCACTTTCACAGGATCATTACCTTTTGCCTGAAGGCAGTTGGGTGCCTCTTGACAAGAGCAGCAGCTTGTAAATGGAGCCTTGAAACTTGAACACCTTGTTTCTGGAGTAATTTTGTGATGTAATCCTATCTTCTAGGGACGACGGGAAAGCAAGCCCAATTGTGACTCAATACACAGAAACGCCAGCACCTTAAAGCTGGTTCTACCACTGTCTTTCATACTTCTTTCCCTTGGATGATGACAGGCCCTCCTTTTCCCACTGCAGCCTTTCCCTGTTGTGACTCCCTCTATTATTCTTTATATTGTTTCTATCCCACCTTTTTCTCCAGCACTGGGACTCACGATGGCTTACAAAGGGCCTTTGCAGACTGCTAGAAATAGTGCAAATTGAGTCCACTTTAAGGGTTAGGGTTAGGGAATCATGGGAACTGTATTTTATTGTGGCACCAGAGGTCACTGACAGAGAAGGCTCAATGTCTCAAAAATATATATATATATACAATTCCCATGATTCCCTAACACTAACACCAACCCTTAAAGTGGACTCAATTTGCACTATTTCTGGCGGTCTGCAAAGGCCCAAAATTAAAAGAACACATTATGGATGAAAACATGCAAAAGTTTGTCATTAGAATATAATCAAACTGTCCATATAAATTAAAAATAAAATAAAATCCCCATTGTTTTTAGAAATGAGAAGCAGTTAAAAAGCAGCACAGCAAATTGTTTTCTTAAAAAAAAAAAATTCCCCAGAAACCTGTTGACATTTTTATAAAGCATGAAGTCAAAGACTTTCATGGCTGGCATACATAGTTTTCTATGGCTTTTCCGGACTATGTGGCCATGTTCTAGAAGAATTTATTCCTGATGTTTATTCCTGCATCTGAGGAAGTGGACTTAAGTCTAGGAAAGCTTATGCTGCCAAAGTCTTTCTTTAGTTAGTCTCAAGGGTGCTACAAGATCTCTCTACATATTGAAATGGAAATGTTTTCTGTTAGTGCTGAAGACAGGCAACAGTGCAAGTTACGGAAGGATATAAAACATATTCACACGCAGGTTTCCAACAAGAAAATCCTCCCAAGAGAATACATAGTTTCTATCATTTCAGCTGTGTTTTTGCAAGAGAAACATTTTGATGGATTGCACTACACCATGGGTCATTTCTCTCTACCTCTCAATCGGCTGTTCTTAATCACACTCGCCATCCTCGGCCTGAGTCAGCCGTCTTGCAGAGTAAGGCCATCTCTGTGCATGAAGCTGGTGCTGTGAGCCAGATTGTGGTCCAGGGGTGCAGAAGACCCAGGCATGAAAACCACCTCCACAGACACTTGCATGCAAGTGCTGCGCACATTGAGCTAGTCCCAATTAATCGCTTCTTGTTTTTCTTTCTTTTTCCAATTTGCATATGTTGAAAGTAGCCAAATCTCTTTAAAAGGTGATTAAATCTCACTATTTGAGCCGAAATACTTTTTTATATATATAGTCTGTTGCTATTTTTGTTGTATTGATGGGATTAAAGATAGCTCCCTATCTTCACAGAATTTATGTTTGGGAGAGAAAATAACCAGAAGCAGTTGGGAAAATGTAGAAGTCATAACCTTTTTTAAAAAAAAATATCTGAAGTTGCTTTGTGAAATTGTTTCAGGTTGTTCTGCGTTCTCTATATGTGCGAGAGCAAAATTCTTTGTAGTTGTATTCTTTGTATTTGATTGCATCTGCTGGGCTTAATCCCTTCCCCTAATGCCATGCCCTTTTCTTTGTGTTTCCCATCTTTTTATTTTAGATTATAAACCTGAGGAAGGGAGTTGTCAAATTAACCATTTGTAAGTCGCTGTGGGAGCCTTTTTGGCTGAAGAGGGAGGTATAAATGCTCTAAATAAATAAATAAGCAAGCAAAAATAGCTAGGAGTTGGCAGATTTCATATCATTCTTGATTCAAACATAATGTTTTCTGGGCAAGCAAACCAAACAGCATACCAAAAATAAAATAAAATAAAATGTATATAATGAAACAACATAATTAAAGCCACAAACCAATGAAAACTTAAGAGTGCAATATCATCTATAAATATCAGCAAACAACACAAGAAACAAAATAAGGGCCACTGATAATCAGTCAGCCCTGGTTAGTAATTGGATGAGACACCATCAGCAATTACCAAGTTGTTGTTAACTGCCCTCAAGTTGATCTTGACTCATGGCGACTGTATGGATGGGACATCTCCAAGACCCTATGTCTTCCACTGCTATGCTTAAATCCTGCAGCCCCATACCCGTGACCTTCTTAATAGAGTCCATCCATTTAGCATGTGGCCTTCCTCTCTTCCTACTTCCCTCCACTTTTCCCAGCATTATTGTCTTTTCCAAAGAGTCCTCTCTTCTCATGATGTGTCCAAAGTAGACAGCCTCAGTTTGGTCATCTTGGCTTCTAGGGAGGTTTCTGGCTTGATCTGCTCTAGGACCCATTTGTTTGTCCTTTTGACACTCCATGGGATCCTCAGCACTCTTCTCCAGCACCACATTATCTCAAATGCATTGATTTTCTTCCTGTCTTTCTTAACCGTCCAGCTCTCACATCCATACATGGTAATAGGGAATACAATGGCTTGTATGATTCTAACTTTTGTGCTGAGTTGTATATCTTTGCATTTTAGAATCTTTTCTAGTTCTTTCATAGCCACCCTCCCCATTCTTAGTCTTCTGGTTTCCTGACTGCAATCCCCATTTCTATCAATGCTTGCTCCCAGATATGGGAATTCTTTTACTATTTCTGTTTATTCACTGTCTAGGTTGAACTTGTGAAGGTCCTTGATGGTAATTATTTTTATTTTCTTTACATTCAACATTAAGCCTGCCTTTGCACTTTCTTATTTGGTCTTCCTTAGTAGTTGTTCCAGGTCTGGGAGGTTTTCTACTAGTATCATCTGTATATCTTAGATTGTTGATATTCCTTCCTCCTATTTTCACTCCTCCTACTGTGTCCAAGCCTGCTTTTCTTACAATATATTGAACAGATAGGATGATAGGATTCAGCCTTGTCTGACCCCTTTTACTAGGTGCTATAGGCTATATTTCAGAGGAAGAAATGGACAACACCACCTTGCCTAAGAAAACCTTATGAAATTCAACAGGTTACTCGAAGTCACATACATATACAATGCCAGTGTGGTGTGGTATTTTGAGTGTTGGACTAGGATTCTGAGAGACCAGAGTTTGAATTCCTTCTCAGCCATGCAAAACCACTGGGTGCTCATAGGCAAGCCATACTCTCTCAGCCTCAGAGGAAAGCAAAGGCAAACCACCTCTGAATAAATCTGGCCAGGAAAATCCCATGATGGCCTTACAGTTGCCATAAGATAGAAATGAATTGGAGACACACAACAACAACAAACACACAAAGTGGTGGTTGACAAAAAAAATGCTACCAAAGATCTAAAAAAGAGTAGTAGTATATGAAACCAAGCAGTTCTTCAGTTATCTTAGATCCAAGCAGAGCTTAGAAAATTTACTTTTGGGGCTAACCCCTTGATTCCCCAGCCAGCATGACTACTCATCATACTTTTTTGAAGCAACTTTTGCAAACTTTGCATTAAGCTGCAGAGGGCTTTAAGGACAATAAGGTAAGGTAAAGGTTTCCCTTGACATGAATGTCTAGTTGTAACCAATTGTAGGGGGCAGTGCTTATCTCTGTTACTAAGCCAAAGACCCAGCATTGTCTGAAGACTACTATGGTGGCCATGTGGCCAGCATGACTGCACCAAACACTGTTTACCTTCCCACTATTTATCTATTTATCTACTTGCATTTGCATGCTTTCAAACTGCTAGGTTGGCAGAAGCTGGGGCTAGTGACAGGAGCTCACCCCATCATGCAGTTCCTGGGCCTCGAACTTCCAACCTGACGATCTTGCAGTCAACAGAACTGGTGTCCTAACCACTAAGCCACCACATCCACATTAAGGACAATTGCCAGCACTTTAAATTGGGCATGGAAACAAACCAGGACACTACAGATTTGAGAGACATTGGAGTAATTTACTCCAAATAACTGCTCCCTATCAGTGCCATTTTGCATACATTATATTTTCCAAATGTTTTTCAAAGGAAGCTTTACCTTGGAAGTGCATTGCAGTCATCTAAGCATCACCAAATTTCCAATGCAGCCAAAAGAGTTTTGATCCAGTCTAGCATAATTTCCCCAAAGTGACTGTGCATGTGTGTGTAGGGGTGGGTGTGCTTAACAAATTAGAGCAGAATCTAATTTGTTTAACTGACTGGTGGATTTTTCTTCCTTTCCCCTCTGAATTATTATGATACAAGTAGATGTCATAGCAATTCTTCACGTTAGATTTTCAGAGAACCACTATGAAAGATGATTGTGCTGACTACAAATTTTAAATCATGGTTGGCATTCTGTTGAGTAGACCCATTCAATCTATTCTTAAATGGTGAGTCAACACATAGATAAATCCAGTGGATTCAATGGGTCTATTCTAGTCAGGACTTAAACAGGATTAGGCTCATGTGTGTTACTTTCTCGTATGTGTTGTGTCTGTATGTGCCTTCAAGTCATCTGTTCACTTATGACTACCCCATGAATAAAGTTTTAAGGGTGAGAAATACTCAGGTGCAGCCAAGGTTTGGAGAAGAGAGACTTGCCTGAGGCCAGCTTGTTGTTGTTTTGTGCATTCAAATCATTTCCAACTTATGAGAACTCTAAGGCAAACCTATTGGGTTTGCTTGGCAAGTTTCTTCAGAGTCCAGTTGACATTGTCATTCTCTGAGTGGGTTTACATGGCCAAACTGGGATTCAAACCCTGGTCTCCAGAGTCAAATGCTCAAACCACTATACCACACTGGAGTGAAATTTAGCTCAGGAGCTTCCAGGCTCACACTCTAAAGGGGGTTGCAGACTGCCAGAAATAGTGTAAATTGAGTCCACTTTTAGGGTTAGGGTTAGTGCTAGGGAAATCATGGGAATTGGTTTGTCTGTCAGAGAGCTCTGGTGCGACAATAAAATACAGTTCCCATGATTCCCTAGCACTAACCCTAACCCTAAAAGTGGATTCAATTTGCACTATTTCTGGCGGTCTGCAACCCCCGTAAGTCTCTACACTGGCAGTCACAAAAAGTAGGAACAGCTGTGAAAATCCCTTTTCCCCACTCTAAGGGGATTTTCTTTTTCATTGCAAAAAGCTTTCCTTGGTTAGGCACTGTTGGGTTTTGTGTATCTGGAAACTGACGATCAAGGACAATGCAATGAAAAATGCACAAGATCTTAAGAGGGGGGAGTTGCACAAGAGTGCACACGTGCCTGTGTGATAATTCCTATGTGGGGCAGCTGGGAAGAGGGTGATGGACAAGAAGGCTTTTGGCTCAAGCATTTATAGCACACCCTCAGAGTTCCTTTCCTGTGACTCCAATGAACGCATTTATTTCACAGTGTCCATCATTAGAGTGGAAATTCAGCAGCTGCAACTGCTAACATTTTGCTGACTGGTAGGGTGGGGGCTAGGCACTACCCTTGTCGTGTGGCCTGGCGAGGATTACCAGATGTCCCTTCCTTTAAGAGGACATCCTTTATTTCATATGTCAGTACTGATTTCCTAGACCTTGGATCTGGAAGGCATTGAGAGAATCTGCCACTGCTGTCCGTTTTACAAAATATAGTGTTCATTAAACTCACATGTATGCCCCTGCCATGTAGTTAAGCCAATTAAGTAGATGTGATTAAAAGCTGCCTCAATTGTGTTTGTATTGCACTGAGGTGACAACAGGGTGTGGAGAAGAGGCACATACACCTCCTCTTTATCTACCTACAGTATATACATTTTTAAAAAAACCCTCCTACCACAGCCCAGATTGGCCCTATTTGAAGGCCTGGACCTGATTCCACATCCTGTGAGTGTTTCCCTTAGAAACAATAGGTGATTATGAAATAAGTCAAATACATGGGGGACTGCTTTCTGCTGCAGCCTCAGGCTTTATTGCTGCTGCAGAAAAGGCTGTCATCTGTGTGGTAGAGCTGGCATGCCTAAAATAAGCCTGGCTGGGGTAATTTAACACCACACAATCCCACGCAAATCCCACACAAACTAAGACAGAATTCCCACTAATCTATGAAAAAGGTAAGAGGATCACACCAGGTGAAGTGGTCCTCAATCGCTCTTCTCCCTAGCCCCATCCTTACAAAAGGGAGATGGGACAAGAGTGAAACAGGGGTTGTGTCTGCATGGGCCAAATAACACATCCCACCCTCCCTGTCTTCAAGGTGATCAGTCCAGATAATGCAAGACCCAATCCCCAATTCTGGTGTGACCTGTCCTGACAATGTATGGCCAATTCAGTACTGAACCCACCTTATACCACCCTTAAAACGGGTTTTTAAAGCTCACCTTTTGCTCCAGATCTTCCCAGAATATCTGGAGCCCTCTGGAATGATGCCAGGCAGTTGTTCACACATGTGTCCTTCTGTGCCACCCGTCACCAGTGCTGCTGGTATGAGTTCCTCTAAGGTCAGAACATGATCCCTAGCCATGTGATTGGTACTGGGCACCTTGTTTTTTGCCTCAGAGGGAGCGACTTGCGCTGGTGGCAATAAGCAGCACAGTGGGACACATGTGTGAATACAGCGTCACTCCAGAGTGCCCAAGTAACAAGGGAAATTGGGACAGCTTCAAGACCAGAATACTCCAGGCTGCTCTTGGAGTTTCCTGGTCCATGCAGACACAGCCAGGGTCAAAGCTAAGGATGTCAGCTGTTGAGGAGTTGTTTTTGCTGCAGCTGGTGTTCCAGCTTGGGTACTGATGGGATCTAGAGTCTGACCACAACCATTGGTGTCTTCCAGTCCTGTGAGGGGAATTAGGAGGAGGATCTATCTGCCAACCCCAATCAATTTTCTGGGATTACACCTTGAGAGCCAGCATGGTGTAGTGGTTTGAGTATTGGACTGGGAGACCAGAGTTCATATCCACACTAGGCCATCGAAACCCACTGGGTGACCTTGGGCAAATCACACTCTTAAAGAAAATAAAATAAAATAAAAGCAGCTTCATTTATATACCGCTTCATACCACGCTATGGGGTGTCTAAGCGGTTTACAACTGTAAGCTTACAGGATGCCAAAGGCAAACCTCCTCAGAGCAAATTCTGCCAGGAAAACCCCATGATAGGTTTTGCTTTAGGGTCATCATAAGTCAGAAATGACTTGAAGGCACATAACTACAAAATACTTGGCTAGCAACTAGCCCCTCCCCATCTATTCTGTCTTCACTTTTTAAAAATCCCTTTATCTCTACCCTCTCTTTTCCTGACACTTCTCTGTTTCTATCTGCCCAGCGGCTACCAAAGGAGGCACAAATTACTTTTGCCATAGGTCCCACATGCACTAGGGCTATAGCCTTCATATGCCAGATGTAACTGGAGTCTTACTGCTTGATTTTTTAAAAATGTATTGTGGGTCTTGTGAACATTTAGGTCTAAAGCTAGGGTGTTATTCTGTTGTGATTATTAAGTGGCTGCACCTTTATGCTTGAAACATTTCTGTGTACAGCCGTTTGGCATGAACAAAGTGGGTACCTGAAACATCAAAGTATGGCAGAAGTCATTAAATCACATCTATATAAATAGGAGCAGTCAACTCTGCCATTTAAATTTTGTGACTATAAGATGCAATATGGAAAGAAAAGGTTAATTCAGAGATTAAGCCTCCAGTCTGAGGCAGTAAATGAACATGTTCCCACGGCAGTACTGTAATCAATGTGCTTTCATACCTTTATTGGCAATTAACCTGTGACAAAGCTATGAGTGTTTCCTTTCTAGTTCACATTCAGTTTGCTTTGAAGCGTATCTTCCAGCATGGCCTCCATCCAGATAAAATAAGATTTCATCAGACTTACTGAGGCAACATATTCAGATGTCTTTGCACTTTTGTTTACTTCTACATGTTCTGACATGAACTTCTCAATAATTTGCATAACAAAGTAATGTGAGCAGCTTTTGTCTCTTGTTTTGTCGATGCTGTATTAAGCCCATCCTAAACTTCTCCTGAACAAATCTTGCCAAGAAAACCCCATGATAGGTTTGACTTAGGGTGGCCATAAGTCAAAAATGATTTGAAGGTACACAACACATGAACAGACGTGTGCAAGCATGGTTTGAAGATCAGGGTTCAATTCCCTGCTCAGCCATGGAAACCCATTGGTCGACTTTAGGTGAGACACACACTATCAGTCCCAGAAAACCTGAGAAAGGTTCACCTTTGTTGTTGTTGTTGTGTGCCTTAAAGTCATTTCCATCTTATGGTGACCCAAAGGCAAACCTATCATGGGGTTTTCTTGGTAAGATTTGCTCAGAAAAGGTTGTCCATTGCCTTCCCCTGAGGCTGAGAGCATGTGACTTGCCCAAGGTAACCCAGTGAGCTTCATGGCCAAGCAGGAAATCAAAACCTGGTCTCCAGAGTCGCTACATCATGCTAGCTCAAGTTATAGTAATAATAATAATAATATTTTATTTATATTCCCGCCTTTAGCCGAGGCTATCAAGGCGCTTACAATCTTAAAGCACAATCCCATATCATACAAAAACATTCACACACACACACACCCCTAAAAATACATTAAATTCATAACAACATTAGAATTTAACTTAAAACAAAATTACAAAATCACCTTAGGGTCACCATAAGTCAGAAACAACTCATAGGTGCACAACAACAACAACAAAAACAGACTTTGTTTTACCCTTTTACCATGCCAGAAGTACAGCTGCCTCTGCAACAGATAAAGAATGGGTATAAGTGAAAGTTTTCGTCATGGATTCTGGTGGCAGCAGACACCAACTTGGACACCTTCAAAGGGGAATTAGATAAATACATGGAGGATAGTGCTGTCCGTTCTTATTAATCATAGCAACTATACTTTTGCTCCACTATTGGAGGTAAGATACCTTCAAGACCAATTGCTGCGGTAGGCAAGTAGGAGAGTGCAGTATACCAAAACTTGGAAATTATCCTCTCTTTTTTTACTGCAACTTTCAGAATGCCCCATGCAGATTGTGAGACAGGGTGACTCAAAAAGAATGGTGCAAAACTGAATAATAGCTTTACTTGCTTTTTTTAATCACCTTGCATTCGTCTGAAAAATTAATTTTCCTAAACCCTGTATTCTAATTATGTCCAGTTTACGGTCTTCCCATTAGTATTTTGTTTGTCCCTTTGGGGACAGAATGCTGAATTTGAAGGTCTGATTTTCTTGTGTTTTTACTTGCTTCCAAACCGTTGTGGTAAAAAAATCCCTTCTGGAGCCTTGTGCTGCCTTTCAAAATCTGATGATGAAATGGGAAAATAAATGCTTGATGCAAACAGTCGTACTCTTGCTGTCTAAATGCATCTAGTCAGCTCGCAACCAGTGTGTAGACCATGCCTTGTAAGATAAGCGCATTAGAAAAAAATCTAAACTGAAGCCACATGTGAACAGGTTGAAACTGGCGGAAAGCCCTCCATTAGTACATGTTTGCAGTCCGTTGTTATTACTAATGCCACCACACTTAAAAATGAGATGTTACTGTTCAAAGGCAGCATCTTTTTAAAATGGAAAATCTTATTAGTGGCAAAAGAGAGGATGACAATATCTCCTTTAGAAACAACATGAAAATCAGCTGCTCACTCTTTCCATAGAAGAGTTTGCCTTTGAAGAGGACATGCAAAGGATTTAATATTCTTTACAGCTTCACTTGCCCAACTCTGGACACACCATTGATCCAGCCTAGGCACTCCCAATGAGTTCAGGGATGGTTAAGAAGGAAAGGCAGTGTGTGGGGGGGAATGAATATCAGAATTTATCTAACTGCCATCACTAGCCAGTGGGTGGGTGGGTGGGGGGGTAAGTGGTTTCAGTGTTGAACACTGGGAGACCAGGGTTTGAATCCCCCCTCAGCCATGGAAACCTCCTGGGTCACCTTGGGCAAATCAGACTTTCTCTCAGCCTCAGAGGATGGCAAAGGCAAACCCCCTTTAAACAAATCTGCCAAGAAAGACCATGATAGGATCACCAAGTCAGAAATGACTTGAAGGTACACAACAACTTCACTAGTAAGTCAAAAAGAAAAGAAAAAAAATCAAGAAAAAGACTGGAATATTCCTTGAATGCCTAATGGTGTTGCCTGCATTACTGTCCTTCTTGGAACGACAAACTTCTGGTTTGGTGAGAACTCCCAAACGGGCTGAGAGATTTCATCCGATCTGCGTGTCTCTAATGTGTCTCTAATGTGCATCAGCATGTGAGTGTTAACCCAGTTTCAAAGATTTCTGGATGATGCAGATTATTTAGATTGTTAGAGTATACACTTGGCTTGGGGAATGGGATTGTATTTGTTTTTCTGGTGGATGATCTACAGAAGAAGCTAGGCAAGAGGAGGGCACCCCAGCTACTTCTCCTGGACCTCTCAACAGCTTTCGGTAACAGAGTCCTGCTGGGCTGCTGAGAGAGATATCATACTTGATAGTGTGTGTGTGTATTCTAACACTTCAGCTGGCCCCTTCATTGCTCTGACTGTATTTTAAAGCTTAATAAAATTCATGCACATATACATGCACAACTGTAAAGGAGGCATGGGCCATTTCCTCCTGCAACCAGCCCTGTGGGTTGCAGCATCACTTCCAGTATGACCAGAAGTTATAGGATGTCACTCCTGGTTTTGAGTTTCAGCCAGAAAAAGGCCATTTTTCTTCATTTTAAGTAGGTGTGGATGTGATCAGTAGGGTTAAAGAACCTGAATCACCAAGCTTTTGTGGCAGGATATTTGGAGGCATATTTTGGCTGGGGGGGAATCACAGTTTGGGGTAGGGAGAGTCTCCTGGGAGACATTAGGGGCCACAAAATGGGGGTTTAGGGGCCACATGTAACTCATAGGTCATAACATCCTCACCTCTGAATTACACCTTTTGTTGTTGTATGCCTTAAGTAATTTCTGACTTACGGCAACCCTAAGGCCATCCTGTCACAGAGCTTTCTTGGCAAGATTTGTTCAGAGGAGTATGCCTTTGCCTTCTTCTGAGGCTGAGACAATGTGATTTCCCAAAGTCACCCAGTCACTTTCCATCCCTGAGTGGGGATTTGAATCTCTAACACTTTTACATACTCAAAATCAGATTGTAAAGCAGGAAAAGAACCAAACACTCACAGATCAAATGAGGCATGGGAGCCTAAGGCTGTATCTACACTTCAGAAATAATGCAATTTGACACTGCTTTAACTCCCAGGGCTCAATGCTATGGTATTCTGGGATTTGTAGTTTTGTGAGATATTTAGCCTTCTGTCAGTGCTTTGGTGCCCCCACAAACTACAAATCCCAGGATTCCACTGGATGGAGCCATGGCAATTGAATCAATGTCAAAATGCATTAATTCTGCAGTGTGGCAGCAGCCTAAAAAACAATTGCTACTTACCTCTATCTACTCCATTTAAAAGAATCCATCCATGGAAGGAAACTGGTTGGGCATCCTCTGTGTGTTCCCATTGTACAACACCTCTAAATGTAACTCCTTCTGCCAGCCTTGCCCTATGTATAGCATGCGACAGAAAGGCAGAAGGTGAGCCAGGCTTCAATGTAATTAATATATAATTAATTAAGGTGACTCACATCAGATTAAAAACAAAATACACTAACAAACCTGTTTGATACAAAAGTTCCTAAGCTTTAAATAAACAGTTATATTAAAAACTCTAAATTAGAGCTAGCACGGCATAGCGATTTGAACATTGGACCAGGATCCGATTCCCCACTCATTCATGGAAACCCATTGGGTGACCGTGGGCAAGTCGCATGCTCTCAGCCTCAATGGAAGGCAGTGGCAAACCTCCTTTGAACAAATCTTGCCAAGAAAACCCCATGATAGGTTTGCCTTAGGGTCACTGTAAGTTGGGAACTTGAAGGCACATAACACACACAAAACACAGATCAGAACAGGTAAAAACAGACTGAAACATAGTAAAAAGATAAAAGGCAGTGGCCATGGGAGGAAATTCCACAACCTGGAAGCAGCCGCTAGGAAGAGTCTGTCCCTCATCCTCCCCAAATATAGCAGGACAGAGAGAAATCCTTCCCTCTAAGTCTAGATCTTAAAAGTCAGCCAAGCTCATAGAAGGAGATGCTGTCTTTTAAATAGTTTGGGCCCAAGCCACACAGGGCTTTAAAGGTCATGACCACTGCTTGAATTGATCCTGGGAACAAATGGGCATCCATATGGCAGCAGATCCAGGAGTAAAACGTCCAGTCCGTCTCCTCATGGTTGATAATTTCAAAAACTCCTGAGATGTCCTTAAAAACATCTTAGAAGAGACACCAGAGGTCAGAAACTTCATACCCAGAATTACCCAGCCAGCATGGTCACTAATATGGGGATCTGTTGTTGTTAACCACCCTCTACTGGATCTCAACTCATGGGACATCTCCAAGAGTCCCTATCTTCCATTACTCTTCTTAGTTCTTGCAGATTCATCTTGTGACCTCCTTAATAGAGCCCAACCATCTAGCGTATGGTCTGCCTCTCTTTCTACATCCCTCCATTTTGCCTAGCATTATTCTTTTCTAAAGAGTCATGCCTTCTCATGGCCAACGCATGAGTCTCAGTTTGGTCCTCTTGGCTTCCAGGGAGAGTTCAGGCTTGATCTGTTCAAGGACCCATTTGTTTGTCTTTTTGGCTGTCCACAGGATCCTCAGCACTCTTCCCCAGCACCTTATCTCAAATGAATTTATTTTCTAAGGAGTACAGTTTTGTTTTAAATAATTTTCCCACGCTGCAGTAGGAATGCATGCACCTACCCCTGCCAGGCTGAGACTGGAAAGCCCAGTGTGGTGCTGGTTTAAGTCTTATCCAAAAGACAGATAACAGAAGGAGGTGCTAGAGCATTGTTCTTTGACTCACCAAATGACCTTTCACTAAAACTTACTCCATATAGGACTAAGATGTATTTTGTAGAAAAACTGGCTGGGTGGGTATGTACTCTCTTTTGCATGGGTTTGCATTCCTTCTGAAGGCTCAGTTCCCTAGTGTGAAGATCTATCTGGATCAGGCATTGTTTTTGGATGGTGAGGTGATAGCTGCAGTCAGAAAGCACTTTAGTGTAGAGGTGCAACAACAGTCATTTAGGAAATAACCTCTTCGGCACCAGTTCTTACACCATGGAATCCTTCTCCCTGGAGATACATGGCTGCACTATACTCTATATCCATGTTGACGAACCTGTGGCACTTTTGTTGTTGTTGTTGTTGTTAATTGCTCTCGAGTCAATCTCAACCTATGGCAGCCCTATGGATGAGACATCTCCAAGACCCTGTGTCTTCCACTGCTCTGCTTAAATTCTGCAATCCATTCATACCCATAACCTCCTTCATAGAGTCCATCCATCTGGCATGTGGCCTTCCTCTCTTCCTACTTCCCTCCACCTTTCCTAGCATTATTGTCTTTTCCAGTGAGTCCTTTCTTCTCATGATGTGCCCGAAGTACAACAGTCTCAGTTTGGTCATCTTGGCGTCTTCCAGGGAGGTTTCTGGCTTGATCTGCTCTAGGACCCATTTGTTTGTCCTTTTGTCTGTCCCTGGGATCCTCAGCACTCTTCTCCAGCACCACATTCTCTCAAATGCATTGATTTTCATCCTATCATCTTTCTTAACTGAAAAAAAAATCTGAGATAGATTTGCCTTAGGGTCACCATAATTCAGAAATGACTTGAAGGCAACACAGGAGCATCTAAACAAGTTAGCTTATTGTTTCCACCTTGGGTCCAATTCGGGAGAGAGGCAGCATCTAAAACAAACACACACAAATAAATAAATGATAAAATGTGTTAATTCTGTGGCCACTTTTCTGCCAAGAAGTTTCTGTTACAAGACAGGTAGAATCCAACTGCAGTTGTGATGGGAAGGACCAAATCTGTTGAATTCCCTGCTACTGGTCAAAGCCCAAGGGCCTTGCTAGGAAATCAGATGGCAATGCTAACGTTGACATCAGTGTGGATCACTATTTTTAAAGGAAGGAAGAAATGTTAGAAACAGGGAGGCAGCAGAATAGTGTAATCTGCTGGAGAAAGGCCCTTCTCAAGGCCTCCCCTCCATTAGAGGCATGTTTTATGGAGCACATAGAAAGTCTTCTTGGTGGACACTCCTAGTTGCTGGCAGTCCCTATCAATGGAAGCTAGGTTCATTCCCTCTCTGTTGTCCTTCCACTTGCAGTTGTTGTTGTTGTTGCTGTGTGCTTTCCAGTCGTTTCGAACGTATGGTGACCCTAAGACCCTATCGTGGGGGTTTCTTGGAAGGTTTCTTCAGAGAGGGTTTGCCATTGCCATCCACTGAGGCTCAGGGAGTGTGACCTGCCCAGGATCACCCAGTGGATTTTCATGGCCAAGCTGGGATTTGAACCCTGGTTTCCAGAGTCCTTAGTTCACCACTCAAACACTTGCCAAGAAAACCCCATGATAGGTTCACTTTAGGGTCACCATAAGTCAGAAATGACCTGAAGGCACACAACAACACAGCAGGGAGGCAACCGGGACCATCAGGCTTAGCCTCACCTTGCCCTAACCTCAGGTCACTGCCTCCTCCAGCCTTTGCATAGAGAAATCACACTTGGTGACAAGCGTGCTTTGCAGCCATAAAAAGCATCCAGCGTTTGGGATTTTAGTTTTTTTGGGCAGCCGCCTGTATAAATATCCCCGCACCGTTGCAGGAGGCCAAGAGGACACACTGTGCCAGCCTGTCTTGTTAGTAACCTGGCTTCACCTTGGCAAGGAGGGGCTGAAGTTGTCCCTTGTCTGCCCAGCCAAGGAAGCGTCTCATTGCCTCCGGCCGGCCGGCCGCCCTTAAACTCCTCTGAAACCCTCAGTTGTGGCCAGGAAGGAACCTTCATTGCCCTGTTGAAAGCAGCTTATTTAGTACACAGGCCTGCCATTGAAAAATAAACACCAAAGACACTTTTTTTCAACATTGTAGCTTTTTTTCATGTATTTTTTGGACACTGAATTCAACAAAAGTGCAACAAAAGTGTAACAAAAAAGTCATACCACGCACAGTTCTTTCACACATTTGATATATTTTTTTAAAAAAACAATCAATCCGGTTCTTACTCAGCTTTAAGTGCGGATGTCGATGTGTCAGGGCGATTTCGTTGAGTGCTTTCGAAGGGATCTTTGGTGTTTCCTATCAGCGAAAGAAAGTGTTTTCAAAGTCTGTTTAAGACTTCAACCCCTTTCTTACTTCCTTACTCTTTGCAGGCAAATTCTTTGCAGAATCCTTTCATTTTGTTCTATGTTACAACCTAGAAATGTAATAGCAAGGTGTGTGTGTGTGGGGGGGGGGGGACACACCTGTATTCGACGGAGCATAGCTGAGGTCCTTTTTGAATTTAAAATGCCAACTTCCTATAAAACCTATTTTTAAAGAAAGTTGTTATGATTTTCAATTTTGCAGGCCTATGTTGTTGTTGTTGTTGCCATCATTGTCCTCATGGAGTTTGGAGTTCTTTTGGTGTGTTTGGGTCACTTTAGTGTAGACAGAAGTTTTTGTCACTGGAGGTAGGAAGACCTGGACTATGACTCTGGAGATGGGAGTTCAAATCCCAGCTCAGCTGTGGTAACCCGCTGAGTGACCTTGGGCAAGTCACACTCTCTCAGCCTCAGAGGATTTATTTATTTGCTTGTTTATTTCAAATATTTATATCCTGCCTTTCTCCCACGATAGGATTCATGGCCATGGCAAACCCCCTCTGATGAAACTTGCTAAGAAAACCCTATGGACCGTACCATACAGGGGGAAATTGGAAGTTTAAATGGTGATTATCATGTGATTGCGATTAAGATTTTCACACACTGCGCAATTAAAGAGTCATCATCCCAGGGATAACCAGGGAATAAACAGCAACAAATCATTCACATGATTTCCCTGTGAATGATTTGTTGCTGTTTATTCCCTGGTTATTCCTGGGATAATGGTGCTTTAACCGTGACATTGTGTAAAAACCTTTATCACAAATGCGCTATTTTCACGGGATAATCACTGTTTAAACTTCCAGTTTCCCCCGTGTGATAAAGTCCTATGACAGCTTTGCCTTAGGGTCACAGAAGTAAAAAATGACTCAAAGGCACACACTTTGCCACGAACAAGCAGTTCTTGAGCATGTTTGAATTGCGGTTGTCTCTTGACAAGAGAAAAGGGTGTTTTGTGAAATTTTTGTTGGCCAAAGGCAAAAGAAAAGAGAGTTTTAGACACAGAGACACACAAGGACTAGTGTGGTATTGTGATTTGAGCAGTTAAGACTATGACTCAGGAGATCAGGGTTCAAATAGGGTGACCAGAGGTCCTAACTACAAAGGAGAAGGCACTGCAAAATGTAGGACATTTGAGAGAGAGAGATGTAGGACACTCCAACATAATAGCTGGATTCGAAGATATAGCTGCGTTAGTCTGTAGAATAAGTATGTAGAGGGATCTTGTAGCACCTTTGTGACTAACCAAAGAAAGAAGTTGGCAGCAAATGCATCTGAGGAAGTAGACTAAGGTCTAGGGAAAGCTCATGCCACCAACTTCTTTCTTTAGCTAGTCTCAAAGGCGCTGCAAGATCTCTCTACCTAAAGGCTGGAAAAGGTCATATAAATATACATCCATGCTTTTGAGTCAGAATGAAGGACATTTTGGAATTCCTCCTGGACAAAAAGCTGAAATGTGGGACACGTCCTGGAAAAGGAGGAGGACGTGTCTGGTCACCCAGGGGGCGAATCCCAGCCCAGCCGTGGGCGTGATCTTGAGCAAGTCACACTCTCTCAGCCTCAGAGGGTGGCCATGTCAAGCTCCCTCTGAAGAAAAGCCTATAAGGGGGTCGCCATGAGTCGGAAACGCCTCGAACAAGAGGCTGCAACAACTCAGCGCGCATCTCCTCCTCTTCCTTTCCCGGCGCCGTCGCGCGTTAAGCGGCCAGTGCGGACGGCCTTTCCTCCCTCCCGATCTTCCCCAAAGAAGGTCTCCTTCCCCTTTAAGGCTGGAGTTCAGCTCTCTCTGTGTGTGAGAGAGTCTGTGTCTCCTCCTCTCCGAGTGACACAGCCGAGAGATAGGCCCTATCAGTAACTTAAAAGCCCACAAAACTCCACCTCTCTGTCTCCTCCTGGGCGAGGGAGATGTAGTGCGCCAATGGAGACAGGCCAGTGAATCATTCCCCAAATCGCAACGCCAGGATGAACTTGTCGGGAACCTAAAAAAAGGAAGGAAGGAAGGAAAGAAAGAAAGAAAGAAAAGAGGGCAAGCCAAGCCAAGCCAGCAAGCCAAGCGCCCAGGCTCTGTCTTCCTTTCTTCTCCTCCTCTGTGCTGCTGCCTTTGGAAAACAGGTCTCCTTCTTCTCCTCCTTCTCCTTCTCTTTTTCCTTCCTCCGGTTCCTGTTCCTGCTGCTGCTGGGTTTTAGCCAAGGGCAGGCAAACTGGATGTTACAAGCTGGTGGATCGCCAGTCCAAGATGCTTCTGGTTTCCCCGAGGGTAGAAGCACCACGCATGGAGCCGCATCTGCCAGTAAGTCCAAGGGGGAAGGAAGGAAGGAAGGAAGGAAAGAAAGAAAGAAAGAAAGAAAGAAAGAAAGAAAGGCGAAAGGAGAGAAAGAAGGAGGTGGGAGAGGAGATGTTGTTGGGGTCACTGGAGGACTAGGGAAGGGGAGAGGTTGGCTTGGGGAGCCAAGTGTCCCGGCTGGGATGGGCTTCTCCTCGCCCCTGCGCCGGCCCTGAGTTCGAGAGGCTTTGCCCCCTCGGGCGGACTCTCGAACTCAGGGCCGGCGCAGGGGCGAGGAGAAGCCCATCCCAGCCGGGACACTTGGCTCCCCTGAACCCACCCTTTCCTTGGTGACCCCCAAGCTTTGCCTTCAAGCTGGCTTTCAGATCCTGGCTTTCCACATGGCATTTGGGGAGGGGGGCTTCTTGGCCACGATGGGGCTTCAAGGAAAGGGGCCAGGAGGAGAGGCTGGGGGAAAGGAGATGGGCTTCTCGCCTCCTTCCAAGAGAGAGCAGACAAAAGTGGAGCCCTTTCTTGGCGGTGTGTCTGGCTGCTGGGATTTTTTTTGGGGGGGGGGAGAGAAAGACACCCCCAAAACACACAGAGAGAGAAAGAGAGAGAAAGAGACCCCTCTTCTTCTGGATCTGGGCTCCCCCTCCTGCCCCGACCCTGGATTAGTTTTGTTCCTTAGCAAAGAGGGTGCTGGATGGATCTGCACCTCTCCTTCCCTTTTTTCTTCTTCTCCTTCTTTCCTTCCTTCCCTTCTTCCGATTCTTTGGTAGGACGAGCAGTTTGCAAATGCAGACACACACACCCTTTTCTTTCTTTCTTTCTTTCTTTCTTTCACGAATGCCAAAAAGAGAGACTTTTTGTTGCGATGGAGGAAGGATTGAAATAAGATCAGGACTTGGGGTGGGAAGGGGGGGGGGCAAATGTGTCTTGGAAATGCAAGGAAGCGGCTGCATGGCCTTAACTGGTTATTCTGGTGCTCCTCGGTGAAATGCACGGGAGGTTTAATGGGATTTCAAGCCCTGGTGGGATGCGATGGTGGGTTCCTTGGCTGAAGCGAGAGAGAAAGGCTGCTTGGAGGCTCCTCATGGCTGGAGGAGGGAGAGTTGGCTGGAAAACTTAGGAGGAGGAGGAACAAAAGGGAGAAAGGGGGGGGATGTTGCCTGAAAGGTGCCCCCCCAGAGATGCTCAAGAAACACCTGAGGATGATGAGTCCCTGGGTTTCTCTCCCTCGTCTTTAAGAAATCTTGAGATGGAGGCAAAGAGTCGACGTATAGTGTTTTTCACAGACTGGGAGGCAGTCAGAGAACTAGCCTTGTGAGTCTGGGAAATCAGTTTCCAGAGGGATTTTGTGGCACCTTTGAGTAAAGAAGGAAGAAAGGAAGGAAGGAAGGAAGGAAGGAAGGAAGGAAGGAAGGAAGGGGGAGGGAAGGAAGAGAGAGAGAGAGAGAGAGAGAAGGGAGGATGGTAGGAAAAAGAGAAAAAGAGAAGGGGGAGAGAAAGAAGGAAAGAAAGAGAGAGAGAAAAGAAAAACTGAAGGAGGGAGGGAAGGAAGGGAGAGAGAGAGAAAGAAGAAAGGGTGGTAGGAAAAAGAAAAAGAAGGGGAGAGAAGGAAGGATGGAAAGAAAAAGAAAAACTGAAAGAGGGAGGGAAGGAAGGGAGGGAGGGAGGGAGGGGGAGAGAGGAAAGGATGGTAGGAAAAAGAGAAAAAGATAAGGCGAAGGGAGGGAAGGAAAGAGGGAAAAAAAGAAAGAAACTGAAAGGGGTGAGGGAAGGAAGGAAGCTGGTGGCAGGAGCTTTGCTAGACCTGAGCTTCCTTCCTCAGATGCAGAGGGTGGACCTATGGTCTGTCTCTGGACCCTGCCCTCCACCAAATGCATCTGAGGAAGTAGGCTCAGGTCTAGCAAAGCTCCTGCTACCAGCTTCTTTCTTTGGTCCCACAAAGCTGCTCCTTTGCAAACTGGGAAGAGGAGGCTGCCTTGCAGAGAGGGCTTTTCCTTCTCTCCTCCTTTCTCCTCTCCAAAGGGAGTCAGTCCCAAAGGTGTGGGGGGGCGTGAAGGTTTCCAATCTCTTTCTTTGGGGGCATGACTGGGAACAGCCTGGGCCAGGAGTTTGTTTTTTTTTGGGGGGGGGGGAGAGAGAAGAGAAGGCTTGTTGTAGCTGTCCAGCCTCCTCCCAACCCAGGGATCGGTTGCCAGCCTTTCCAACCCGAAAGAGCCCCCTAAACTCTTGCAGGGAGTTCTCCCTTGTGGGGCATTGGGAGGGGAGGTGAAAAATAAAATAAAATAAAAATCCACCCCTGCTGACTCACTTCTTTAAAAAACAAAGAGGACAAGTATTTGGATGTCTCCCCCTGTGATTCAGAGGGGAGGTGGAAAAGAGCCACTTTGCGGGGTAAACAAGCTGCCTGTTGTCGTTGCCTGGTCTTTCCAGCTGTCTCCCTTGTTTAACCCCAAGGAAAAGGAAAAGGAGGAGGAGGAGAAGGTGACTCTGGCTATGTTTAGCAGATTAACTCTTAGGACTTCTCTGCCTCCAGATACAGCTGTAGAGACAGAGACAGAGAGAGGGTCCCTCTCCTGCTTTCTGGGACCCCTCCACCCCCCCCCCCAAAAAAAAGAGATGCCTGGGGGAGGCAGGATTTGTTTGGGTGGCCCTAAGCCCCTGCTCCTGCTTCTGTTCCCAGGCTGTGGAGCCTTGCTTTTGTTAGGGATGTATTGAAGCAGGAGGGGGGCTGGGTTGGGTTGGGGGGCCACTTCTGTAACCAGGGTGATTGGAACTAGAAGGATTCCTGCTTTTGGGGTGAGGAGAGGGGGGCAGAGAAAGGCCAAAAAGGAGGGTGGCAGGCAGGGCTCCCTTGGAAGCAGCAGCCAGCTTGGTGGTTGGGCTTTCTTTTCAGAGTCCTCCTCCTCCTCCTCCTTCTTCCTGGAATAATAAATTTAAAAAGCTGCTTTCTCTCTTCTCCTCCTCCTCCTCCTCCTCCTCTTCTTCTCAGCAGGCTGAAGCCGGGAATGGAGGCAAAGGGAGGGGAGAGATGGCGCGGTGTCTGCAAAAGATCCTGGCGTTTGTAACAGGAGATTAATAGGTTGCAGAGGAGGCTCGGTTGCCATCGAGCTGGATCAGCTCTGCCTTTCCTTCCCCCCCCCCCCCCCCCCCCCCACTCCCCCTTCTCCAATTTGCAAAGGCTACTTTTCTGGGCTTTTCCCTGCCCTTGAGAAAGAAGGCAAGCCTCTTTCCAGCTCTAGGAAGATGCTGCCTGCCTCGCAAGGGTCTCTCTGCCCTTTTCCCCAAGGGAGCTAGCTGTGGGCTATGGCCTCTGAGCATGGTCTTGGTGTTTTCTTTCTCTCTGAAATCGGCAAGAGATTTAGAAGCGGTCTCTGCTCTGGGCTTATCTGCCCACTCAGAAGGTCCTTGTCACCAATTGGGGAGACTCCTCTTTTTTTTCTAATGGCCAGGCGGATGAGTAAAGAGTGCACTCTCTCAGCCTCAGAGGGTGGCCATTGCAAAGCCTCCTCTTGGCCGGTTTCTTCAGAGGAGGGTTTGCCCTTGCCATCCTCTGAGGCTGAGAGGATGTGACTTGTCCAAGGTCATCCAGTGAGTTTCTATGGCCAAGTCTGGATTTGAACCCTGGTCTCCCAGGATCCAGTGCCCAAACCACCACACCATGCTGGTCCTCTGATTCACTTTAGGATTGCCATAATGACTGAGCTAGGGAATAAGTCTCTTTGGAAGACATTGTGTAATGTGGCACACTAATGTCCATGATGTTGTACACTGGTAAATAGGTCTGCGTCCAAAAGAAATATTAACAGGAGGGAAGGACAAGCCTCCTTTGGCATTGGAGCAGCCTTTTCCAGCCAAGGCCCTCTGTAGGTTTTGGGCTGTCTCTGAAACGTGGCTGATGGGTGTTGTAATCCAAAAATATCAGGAAGTGCCAGTTGGAGAAGATGGCTGTGGAGGCTTCAAGTTCAGATGTGGGTCAGTTGTGGGTAGTGAGGCAGAAGTATTTTAATGCATTTTCTTCTTTGCTGGCAGTATTGATGGAGGGGATGATTCTTACTCTCATTGGGCCACAGGAGCCATTTACTCTGGCCTGGGATTCCTGCCACTGTTTGATTCCAGGGGGTAAAGAGCACGTGGCTCCCCAGATAATGGTTGGCTAGTGGTGAAGGATGATGGGAGCTGCAACATCTGGAGGGCTTCACATTCCCCCTGCCTGTTTTACTGAGTAAAAATGACTCAAGTGGGAATCTCACTTCTAGAAGATCTGAAAATATGTCCAGATCTCCTTACCAAACAAACTCCCCGCCATTTGTTTGGCCTGTTTAGATCCCAGTTTTTTTTCCAAATGTCACATCTGACTACCTGCAGCTTTTCTCTCCTAGTCTTCCCTACAGGTCCCTAGTAGTCTCCCATCCAAGAACTAACCAATAATAATAATAATAATTAACTATGATTAATTATTAACTTCATTTATACCCTGCCATTTCCCCCAATTGGGACTGCCTAATGAAATTATAGTTTTCTTTTCTTAACTCCTTAACAATGTTATCCTCACCAGAACCCTGTATGATAGATTGAGTTGAGAGTAATGTGTCATTTGAGAACTGGAAAGACAAGGTTCAAATCTTCATTGAGCCAAGAAAGCTCACTATGGGCCTTTGCAGACTGCCAGAAATAATCCCACTTGAAGCCACTTTAACTGCCCTGGCTCAATGCTAGGGAATGATGGGAACTGTAGTTTATTGTGGCACCAGAGCTGTTTGACAGAGCTGGCTCAATGTCTCTGAAAAAAATACAATTCCCATGATTCCCTAGCATTGAGCCAGGGCAGTTAAAGTGGCTTCAAGTGGGATTATTTCTGATAGTCTAAAGGCCCATAGTGAGCTTTCTTGGCTCAATGAAGATTTGAACCTAGTCTTTCCAGTTCTCAAATGGCACACAACTCCAGCTTTGCCCAGCACCCTCCATATGTGTTGGGAGTGCAACTCCTTCATCCCTGGTTTGTGTGGCCAGTGGGGATGATGGAGGTGGTCGTCCCACATGTCTGAGAGTAGTACTTTTGGTGAAAGTTGCTGAACACTCTACAAACTGTTTCCCTTAAAATTTTAGACTGAGTTTGATATCTGCTGGAGTCAAAGCTTGGAATCAAAAACAGTTGGGTATCTGTTGGTGCAATGGGGGTGAATTTGTGTATGTATCACCCAATACTAGCTGGAGAGACCTCATCTTCCTCCTTCTATAGATATTTCCTTGTGTGTGGGAATGTGGAGGTTGAAATGATTCAATCAGCTGTTGCCTGAAAGTCTAGCCTTTTCAACTAGCAGAGAGTTAACTAGAGCAACATGAAGAGAAATGTGTTCTATTATATAATTCTCTAATGTTTCTATCTTTAGCTCTTTAATCCCTGGTTAATTCCTAAAGAATGTCAATTTTGGAGGTCCCTTGCTTAGGGGGGAGGGTAAAACTGACCAGTAAATACTAAGGGGACATAGGAACTTGCCTTCTAAGGGAGCCATGTGAATGGTCCAGTTAGACCAGTACTGTATTCTCAATGCTGGCAGAGACTCGGTTTCAGTAGGGTTCTTTCCTAGCCCCACCTGGGTTGCTGCCAAAATGAAGCAGTTTGACACCACTTTAATTGTCATGACTCAATGCTATGAAATTGTGGGATTTGTAGTTTTGTAAGGTATTTACCCTTTCCTGTCAGAGAGCACTGGTGCCCCATCAAATTACAAATCCCAAAATCCAATAGCATTGAACCATAGAAGTTAAGTGGTGTCAAACTGGCTTATTTCTGCAGTGTGTCAACAGCCCAAGAGATCCCTTTTATTCCCTGTTGATCTCTCATCTAAGTCCTAACCAGACATAACCCAGTTCAGCTTCCAAATTAGGTAAGAGCCAATATTTTCAAGAGGATATGGTGTCTTCTAAACTGAATATAGGAATCTTATGGTTCAAAGAAATGTATTGGCTGCTCATAGATCACCACTCCAGAAACCCAGTTAAAGGGAAAGGAAATTCATTATGTCTCCTTTAAAATTGTATGTATTCAACTACTCCAGATAGATTACAAGTGATGATCTATATAAGATGTGTCAAAAGATTCACTGCAAGTTATAAAAAAGTGTAGCATTTATAGTGAGAATCAGTGTTGTGTAGTGGTTTGAGCATTGGACTGGGACTCTGGTGACCAGGGATCGAACCTCCATTTGGCCATGGAAACCACTGGATGACTTTTTGGCAAGTCACATTCTCTCAGCCTCAGAGGAAGGCAAAGGCGAACTCCCTTTGAACAAATCTTGCCAAGAAAAACCCATGATAAGGTTGTCTTAGGCTTAGGGTCGCCATAAGTGAGACCTAACTTGAAAGGTACACCACAACAAGCATTTATAGAATAAATCAAACCTGCACTCTCACTAGAAACCGAAATGACTAAACTGAAGCTACCATACTTTGGACACAACACAAGACTACATGACTCGTTGTAAAAGGTCATAATGTAGAATACAGAGGAGGGGGATGAAAAGATGGGGGGAGACCACATTAGAGGTGGATTGATTCAGTAAGAGGAACCTCAGCCCTGAATTTGATAGACTTGTTCAGGACAGTTGGTGAGAGGGAATCATGGAGATCTCTTTCCTAAAGTCAACCAGAAGTCAGGAGCAAGCTTGGCAGCCTGCAATGCCAACAGGCATTTGGTACTGGCTACTAAATGAGCATCCTGAGAGTTTTAGATTATGCATCTGTGCTTTAAAGCAAAATGGGCTTTAAATTAAGTGGTCAATGCCTAGGAATGAGCATTAATGCATTAATGTCTATCACAAGAAAGGGCATCATTCCAGATATACCATCAGAGCAAGGAGAAGGGGGATGAATTAAATGTGTCAATCAAAGAATCATTTTAACATGGGGCCGCTACCATGACCTGACTTCTCTTAAGTTGGTGACAGTTGCCATGAATGCTCCAGTATGCCTTTACCCCTTTTGGGTTTCTAGGAAAATATTGAAAAGGTGGGTTGCTCTCTAGAGCAATCACAGAAGTTGGAAAGATATTGAAAAGTTTACCAAGGGCAACAGTTTCCATAGTTGATGGTGGTCTTACTGTATAGGAAAGACCATGTGACATGGCATGTATGTTAAACACAATTGAAATCTATTTAAAATCATTCATTGTAATGAGCTGGAGGGTTATGGGAGTTGTAGTCCAATACATCTGGATGACAGCAACTTAGGAAAGGTTGTTGTAGACCTGGGATTCCCAAACTTTGGTCCTTCAGATGTATTGCATTTCAACTCCCAGAAGCTCCATCGAGTTTTGTCAACAGAAATTCTGGGAGCTGAAGTCCAAAACATCTGGAGGGCCAGAGTTTGGGCATCACTGCTAGAGCCCTGCTAAATATGAATAGCTTATAATGCAATAAAAGTTCTCTCTGCATGACTGCCATGGTATACAAATAGACTTTCAGATGTACTACATAGGGCAACGTGACTATTCTAATGAACATAATATAAGAAAAGAAGGGGACAAAAAGAAACACCTTCAAGGGGACTCTCCTTTTAAGTAATAATTTTTGAGACGGATGAATTCCCCAGAACGAAGAGCACTCCTGATTTTCAAACATCACAAGACCTTGTTGACTTTTTCTGTCTGTTCTAAGTCTGGCCCACTTACCACCTCATCATTTCAAAATCATCAAAATGAATTTACAGTTAAATCAGGACTTAATCCCAAAGATGTCCACACCCAAATGTTTGTCACAGGGCCATGCTTGTTTTTTGCATGTTTTACATAGTAGGTTGATGAAGGTTCTGTTAATGGAGAGTTGTTGTTCTTTTCCCTGATCCTTGCATTGCATGAAGCTGGAAGCTGTGTGTGTGTGTACATACATGTGCATACATGCTCCGCTGTCACGAAACATAGTATAAGCAAATAAATAAAGTGCAAAACACAGACTCCTGCCCATCTTTCCCATGTCCCCCCTTCTTTCTCTTCTCCCTCTCTTTGTGCTACCCTTCTGGAGCAAGATTATTGGAAACTAAAGCTGCTGATGTGAGAGATGGAACATATGGTGCCTCCATAAGAGAGAAGGGGAGAGCGAGGGAGCAGAAATGGCCTTGAACCTACTAGACTGACCAGCTGTTTATTGCCTGCAAGAGCAGTTAATAAGCTCTTCCCTTAAAGAAACACTACACTTCCTCATCCCCACTGACAACACACTCGCACACACTCTTTGGTGTGGGCAGCTTTTCCATAAAGATCCTTGCAAGTATATCGCAGTAGTTAGGTAGTTGAGAAATAAAACTTGTGTATTGCAACATGTGTAAAAGACAAATCTCTGAGTCAGAGGAGGGGAAATCTGGATTTTAACCGGCAAAGGAAATTTCAGTAAACCCCACCAGACCTTTCCCTCGGGATACAATAATCCTTAGATTGTCTTAAATATGAGTTATCTGTAAGGAAGTGCAGCTGTTCTCTTGTCATTCTCTCCCCTGTTCCTCTACACATGCACACACTTACACAAAGAGGGAGGTGGGTTACCACCTGCCTTCTCTCTCTCTCTCTTTCACTTTTCTGAGTTATAACACATATGACAGGGTGTGTGATGTGGCATAACCTGAAGCAGGCAGCTTGTACAAGCCTTGAGAAGACATTTGATCGCTCAGACACTCAAAAGTGTGTACAAAGTGAGAGGCAGGCAAGAGCAGAAAGGAAGCCAACATTCTCATAGTTCTTGCAGCGACCTGTTTTCAGTTTTCCATATGTTGTGGAGGGGTGGGGGACACTTTAGGAAAAAGATGCTTCTAGTTGGAAAGAGGAGAGGAGAAAAAGTGACAAGGAAATTCCATGTTAGGAAAGCATTAGCAAAGGGCGATCTTAATGTTTTCCTGCTGCTGACGTTGATGGTGACACAGTTGTGTGTGGGCTGAAATGGGAACGTCACAAAGCTTTTAAACTCAACCAGGAAGTAGTCTGTTGCTCAGGGATGAAAAACAAATATAAAACAGGGTGGCCTTTGCTTGGGTAAAGTTAACAGCTTCACTTCAGTAAGGACATATGAACACATATGTGTGTGTGTGTGTGTGCAACTCAAGGCAGATTTTTGTATTTCCTCTTCAGTTTTTTTTAATCCTATCAGTTAGGAATTTGAACTTAGGAAGGGAAATAAATTTCTCTTTGGTATACTAGAAACAAGAATAGGGAGTTTAACTTTTAGCCTGTGATGGGAAGGGGAGGGGATATACAATGTGTGTGTGTGTGTGTGTGTGTGTGTGTGTGTATGTGTATGTGTGTATATATATATATATATATATATATATATATAATATCACACTTTAGCATTTAATTGGTTCAGAGTGACATTAACTGTCAGAAGCAACAACCTCTCTGTCCAGTGTGAAAATGGCAGCTGAACCTCTCTTTCCAGTTTTCCATTGCATTTACAGACAATTTGTTGACTAAGAAATGTTCTGAGAACAGAGCATATGGGTAGAAACAAGGTGCAACACAATTTTTAGGTTTTTTACTTGATTTCCTTTCCCTATTTCTCTATTCCATTTAGGCTTGCTAAGATCACCCAGTTTGTGTTTTTCCTTCTCTCTAGTTGGCAGACATTCATGGGGTAACACAAATTACTGTTTGGTTGTAGGAAATGCAAGTTAAATCTAATTGTAATCCACTTTGAAAGTTTAGGAATATTGACAATTTGTCTCTACAAGTCTGGGAAATTTTGACTGACTTCGCTTTTTATTTAATCGATTTAAAAGTCTTATTCAGGCTATAAAAACATGAGGAAATGTTCTTGGGCTGCTCTGTATTTCTGACAAGTCAAGGAGGGCAATGAATAGAAAGCAACATTAAGTTATTCTACAGGTGGTTGTTAGTATGGACAAGGTGGCAACATTGCAGGAAATGGAGTAAAATCCACTGAGATCCAGTGGATCTAAAAAAGCAAAGTAGTTTAGGGAAGTGTAACACTTTTAAGCCAGTGGGTTGGGAAAGGATTCTCCACCCTTCTCTTTTTCCTTGCTTTGATGCCAAAATAGCCTGAGCTGGTTCTGTTTTTTCTCATTCTGGATACATTGATATCCAAGACAGAATAATAACAACAAATCACCCTTCTCTCTTCCATCAACTTAACCTGGTTATAATTCACTCAGCTAGGAGTTCATTCTCTTGCTCTACACCTCCCTGATCCTAGTAGATTTTATCCCATTTGATATATTTCAATACAGTATAGGCATTCAGGTATATCCCACCATTACCCGACCCATGCCCAATCATGATGGTATTCAAGCAAGCAATGACTCAGAGGTGCTACAAGATCTTTCTACATACTCTTCATTGTGTGTGTCTGGTTTGTAAACTCTGTATGAGTTCATGAGGAAAGGGCATTTCTGTTGGGTGAAGTTAATGCATAAAGGTGCTACTTCTGCAGGTCCTTTAATTTGGTCCAAGTTTGGCTTCCATCTCCTGAATTACTTTTAGAGAAGACTGGGTTGCTGTGTTCAGAAACTGTTTCTCTTGAAATGAGCAACATTTGGGGAGGTGTATCTCACATGTTGGGGCAGATGGGGATACATATCCATAAGGGGGGCTGCCTAATACAATTGAATTTGCAGGCTCTGGATACGCAAATTCAACTGACCAATATGTTTAAATGGCAGCAACATGAACAAGAACACAATGAAGAGTATGTAGAAAGATCTTGTAGCACCTTTGAGACTAATTGAAATAAAGAAGTCTCTCTAGTCTACAGACTAACATGGCTATATCGTTGAATTCTACCACACTGAAGAGTGCGAGTTCACCCCCCATTTAATATTTATTATTTTATTTATTTAATGGATTTATATACCACCTTTCTCCCAAAATGGGATTCAGGGCAGCTTACAATAATTTAAAAAGGATACAGTAACATGAGGCATATTGTCTGTGTTTTTTCATATAACCGAACCCCTACAGATCCAAAGGGCCCACTGTACATTTTCTGGAATTAAACCAGGTCTCTGTTTTTTGTGACAGATCTCCAATTTGTAGAACAAAAGATTTTGTTCCAAAATCTTTTAATATTTTCACACGTAAAAGCAGACACTCTTCAGAAATCAAAGCAATACTAGGACTTAATTTTTGTAGTTGGTAACACATTCTGCGTCTGGAAGTATCAATAAACTCCAGCTATGAACACAAGTAAAAATATAGTCTACCTTTGTATCCGGCCTGATGAACAGTGAAAATTCTTCTGTCATCAGCCAGTGTAGTACACTTTTGCAAATGAATTGTTCTCACTTGGAAGTACAAGAGTGTGTTGGTGGAAGTTTTACATTTAAAAGGAATTGCCACATTGAAACACTATTATTGTTTTCTCTCCTGTCATTTTGAGAGTTGCCAGCAATGCTGAAGTATGCAGGTGCTTGTAAGATATGATTCATTACTAACTGGTTTGTTCACTCAACAGAGAGTTAAATCTGTTCAAATGAGAAGGTGGCGTCTTTCCAAAGGCTCTCCTTTACACCTGACAGATTCGCCATTTGCTTATTTAAGGAATGATTAACAATGCATGTTGCTAATTTCTTCTTTTCCCCTTCTAAAGGGAGAACCGTTTGCAATCATTACTCATTAACAAGCTTTTGCTGCCCAGTCTTTCAGTACCGCCTGCTTCTTTAAAAAAGTATATTTCAAATTGAACGATTTGTGTGTCCCGGGCTGTGCGTCAAACTATTTTATATCAATATTGATTTTCTAAAGGGGGGGGGGGGTAAGTTATAAAGAGGGAGCTTTTATCCCCCTGAGCTCTTGGGCAATTATCTCAGTGCCATAAATGTTGATATGCACATAATGGATGTAACTAAAAAATCTCCTTATCCAAGCAGAAAGTGCTGGGTGTTTGTTGGAGCAGATAGAATGCTGAGAGTGTGAATAGACAAACCCATATGTTGTCTGTGAAAGAGATAAATGATGGACGAACAGGAGTTGGTTACTATGGATCAGCACAATGCAACCAATTCCCATCATACCCTTCTCTTAATAATATACCCGCTTCAGTACCATTGACGGGTAACCTAGGTAGCACCAGTCGACTGTAAGGTTTTGTTTTGTTTTTTGGTGTTTTTAAAATGATTCTTAAAGAGTATCTGAGGCCCAGGCTACTAGGAAGTTCTCCTGAACAAACTACACTTTAAAATGGATGCTTTTAATTTCAGTTGGTCTTACACAGGACAGCTTTTTGGCAGATTGATCCTTTGAGCGTGACATAATATTTGAGAAAGGTGAGTTCAAAAGGCAGGAGGAATCCATTGGTAATTTGTGTGGAAGCATGGGGGCATATTTGAGGGAAAGTATCTTAGGTTTTTCTGAATGTGCAGCTGATCCTTGAGTACCGTCATGAAACACACCAAAAAAAAAAAAAAAAATTCGAAAATGAAAAAGGAAGCAAAGCTTGGGTGTGTGTTTTAGCAGCTTTTATTGTGGCACGGGAACAATGGGAATTTGACATGGGAGGATTCAGTGGAAGTGCCAAAAACATTGTCTTTGCATTTCACTGTTAGGCTGAAGTAGTCTGTAACACTTCAGAACTACTCACATGTTGGTGGAGGGTGGGAAGTTTCAAGAAACCAGTCAACCCTGTATGTCTTGGTTTGGCAGTTACGTTTTATTTTGCTGGGCTCAGTAATGGTTTTGGTATTTGATGATTCTTTAACCACAATTCAGCTAGGGTTAGGTGCCGCTGACACATCCGAGTTTTTGGGGATTTATGCTTTTATCCAAGTGGATGGCATTTCAATGACTTGAAACTTGGCAAGCTCAGATGGAGAAAATAAGTAGAAGAAAATAAGTAAAAGGTAAGAAGGCCCATTGAAAATACTCAAGGGATGTAGGAAAGAGCTGATAGGTTCCAACCTTAGGTGGGTCTCATCCCTCCTACCACAGTGGAGACAGGGCCCTTCTCTCAGGGCTCATCTGGACTGCAGAGATAATGCGGTTTGACCCCACTTTAGTTTCCCTGCTTCAATACTATGGAATTTTAGGATTTGTAGTTTTGTGAGATATTTAGACGCCTCTGTCAGAGACCTTTGGTGCCGCACCAAACCCCAGGATTTCATAGGATTGAACCATGCCAATTAAAGCGGTGTCAAACTGCATTATTTTTGCAGTGCAGAAGGGGCCCCAGTTTAACCTGTCCCTTGACCTCCTGGAAAGCTAGATGGTATTGGTGTCATGTTATGATACAATATCTATAGATCTGTATACGTTATTGCTGTGCAACATACTCACATTGATTTGCAGAAACCAGTGCTGGCATTGGGCACTGTATTAGTAAATAAATAAATAAAGGCTGTTGCATTTTCTCAGATGTTGCAAATGGTCCCTAGTGCAGCCAGTCATTCTGTAAGCCTGTATACAAACCCTTCTTCTCATTTCTGACTTAGGTGAGTGCTAATTGACCATTATGTGTAATGCGCAACAGATGAGCTGAAGACCATGGCAACTGTTGTGCAATTGGCTGTGTAATTGTTGGATCCAGCATAACTCTGCTGACTTATATTATACAGAAAGTGTATAGGATCTTGGACTTTAGAGCTTTATCAGTTTAGTGGAGAAATGCCCCTTTCCTGTGGAACAATCAAATTGTGTTTGTTGGCCACAGTGGAATTTAGACAAGTTTGAAAAAGGGGTTCACTTTTAGTTGTCCAACACTGTGTGTGTATTTGTATGTGATATTATTGCAGTCATAATCTAGTCAGCAACACAATTGAAATCACAAACAAAAAACAAGATATATAATGACATTTATAGCAGTGAGTTATATCATTTAAGCTTAAAACAATCCAAGCAAGTTTGTAACAACTGAACTGTTGCCCTTACTGCAGCATCAGAGCAATTCAGGGATACCAGCAATATTTTTAGCATTGCAAAAGTAGAGTGCAATCTTGAAATGTGCCACAAAATCCTTCACAATGCGTAATCCAAAAAGTTGTGTCCCACTGTGAGGGATCTTGAGGTGGCGAGACAGGCAGTAAATACTGATGGTCCTCTGTATCCACAGTTTCATTATTCATGGATTCAAGCACCCATGGCTTGAAAATATTCCAGAAATACATAAATTCTAAAAAGCAAACCTTGATTTTGCCATCTTATAACAGTGACACCATTTTATTCTGCTGTTGTTTTTAATGGGAGTTGAGCATCCACAGATTTTAGTATCCACGGGAAGGGTCCTGGAACCAACCCCCTGTGGATATCACTGTATAGCAAAAGGGCATGAACCAGCTCTCCTTGTCTAAGTAATATTGTCTTCATCTTGGTTATGTTGATTCTGTGCAATTTTGCACTTCTGATCCTCGTAACTTGACTGGATTATCCTCCTCTGCAAAATCGGCTAGCCTGAGGGAGACTAGTATGCCAAAAGCCAGCTAGCAGGTTTCATTCATGGCAGACTGGAGTTTGAACGGCAGTCTCCTCTCTTCCAAATCCAGCTTTCTAGCTGCCAGACAGCCAGACCGAGGCACTTAAGCTGCTGATGAGATTGCTGGGTGGATGGAGTGCTGGGACCCTGGCATAGTTCTTTGTCGCCAGTACAGCAGAATCCCGGTGATTATCTTAAAGTGGCTTGCAGGGGTAATATAAAATTTACACCGCCCTGAGTCAAGCTCTAGCAGTCCTTTCTTTTCTTTTCTTTTCTTGTTAATGGTAGTTGGGCTGTTGGGGGGAAAAAAGGTACAGCAGGTTTCCTTTACAAGCTGTCTGGACACTCGTGTTTGAGCAACAAATAGACTCTTGTCACCAATAGACTTCTGCCACCAACCAGTGATCCATTGGGAATTTCCAAAGGTTCATTTCAAGCTCTTAATGTTCTCATCGCCAGTGTGTACCATGTAAAATTCTTGGCAGCTTCGCTGATCGAATGATGTTTATCCAAGCACTTCTTTAGGCGTATCCTGGAGTGTTAATGATTTGGTGATGCCATATCTCAGCATTATACGGAATCATAAAATGTATGCTGCAATGTCAGAGGCAGCTCTTTCTTTCTCCTTGGCTCTTAAAAGCTACTTGCTGACCTCAGCTCTTCCATCCCTTGTGCTCTTCAGTTTGAGGAGAGACAGCTGGAGGTTCATTCTGTTTCAGGCGCGATGGGGATTACCTCTGCAGGGGGAGGGTGTTTTCCTGACACAGTAGGGCAGCTGTAAGCACTGCTGAAGTCTAGATTTGTAAGTCTCTTACCTTCAAAAATGATGTGCAAGGCTAGTCAGGTAGAAAAGAAAGGACTGAGGTCTGTACCTTCTTGTTCTTTTAATTTGCTTTTAGGAATCAAGGACAACATGCCATAGTTTGTTTTTCTTAATAATTGCTAGATGCTATGTTTAAATACCCACCTTAAGTTTTTAAGCCCCCCCCCCCTTTGGCTGTAATAAAGATGTATTGTATTGTATTGTATTGTATTGTATTGCTTGCAAACCATTGTTGTTACTGGTGTCCCCCTAAATGCTAAAGCATGTCCTGAGAGCAAAATCCAATGCTTAGCAAACCTCGCTAGAGCTTTACATTTGAGATCCTAACTTAAGGTTAAGCCCAGTGCAGAAAATGCTTACCTTGCAAAGTGAGAGTTTTTGTTTCTGGGAAACAAAGAAAAGCCTGGGTTATCATGGTCTGAAAGGAAGAAGCACTTTACAAAGTTCATCCTGATGTTAGGAGTAGTTGTAATATTTCTTCTCCATGCTTGTTCTTCCCATGATACATACCTATGTACAGGACTGTAACTTGACAATGTATAGATCAGAATAACAATTTAAGAACCTATCTTATACTGAAGCCACTGGTTTGGCTAGGGCTGCATCCGCACTGCAGAAATAATCCAGGTTGACACCGCTTTAACTGCCATTGCTCAGTGCTATGGAGTTCTCAGAATTGTAGTTTTGTATGACGTTTAGCCTTCTCTGTCAGAGCTCTGGTGCCACAACAAACTGTAATTCCCACAATTCCATAGCATTGATGCATGGCAGTAAAAGTGGTGTCACACTGGATTATTTCTGCATTGGGGATGCAACCCTGTATATATGATGTTCTGCTGTAGCATGTTTTAAACATAAGATGCCAGAAGCTGAACCTGTGACTTCATGCATCCTTCGACTGGATGGTGGTCCCTCTTCTAACAATGCATGATCTCCCTCTTTACCATATTCCAACCTTTGTTTCAGCTTTGCTCACTTGCCACAGTTTATTTCACTTCGTCATTTTAAGAAAGGAAGGAAAGAAGGAAGAAAGAGCATGCACTCCCAAATTAGAGCTAAGGTTTAACTTTGGCCTTCAGTCATCCAATTTACCACTGATTGTAAGGTAATAAGTAGTTTGTTGGTAAGAGCTGGCCGAATACCAGAAGCTCCCCGCCTGACCTGAGAAACACTATGAAAAGGAGACTGCACTGGCGCTCACTTGCTAACTGCCTTCATCAAATCCTTACAGCACTGACTTCAAGAAAGTGCTTGACCTCTATGCAGCAAGGAACTCTTTGTTTATTTTGGGCAGAATACTTCTTTCATTAAGATTTCATTTTCTTATTTTCCTCAGGTGAAGTCAAGTGGAGTGTTTTCTGATAATAGCTAATCATATCAAATATTTACACAAAACAGATGTATGTACCGTTTCTTACATTCTTCAGGAGAAGATACATTGCAGTGTTAAAATTTAAAAAATGAAACCAGAAAAACAGCTAAATGGCAGTGGCGTCAGTAGGGTTGGCGTCACCCAGTGCAGTAACTCATGGTGTCACCTCCCAGTTGACCTTCTCCCATACCACACCGTACCATACAGAATCCTTGGTAAAAAAATTATGCTAATGTTACTCATAATCTGTAATTCCTATATATCACTGAATGTAATGGCAATACCATGGGCCCTTGGTATCCACTGGAGTTTGGTTTCAAGCCCTCTCCTCCTTGTGGATACCAAAATCTGTGGATGCTTAAGTCCAGTTAAACACTATGACATAGTAAAATGGTGTCCCTTATATCAAACAGCAAAATCAAGCTCTGCTTTTTGGAATTTATTAATTTTTGAATATTTTTATGCCGTGGGTGATAGAATCTGTGGATACAGAGGGCCAACTGTAGTTGTGGCACAATCAGCTAGCAAAATCAAAATTGTATCATTAAATTACAATATCGTATGCACAGCCTAAATGTATTTGCTTGTACATTGTTTCTTGTGGTTAACACAGTGGTGGCAAACCTATGGCACGTGTGCCATCACCCCAGCACAGAGTTCGCCAGAGTTCATTACTAGAACCAGAGGGACGCAACACTTCACAATAAATAAGTGGGTTTTGGGTTGCAGTTTGGGCACTTGGTCTCTAAAAGGTTCATCATTACTGGGTTAACATGTAAATTTGATAAGATGTTTTTAAAGAAAATTTAAAGTGAATCATTTTTTTTTAATTTAAAAAAATTTAAACATTGTAATTTTTTTAAAAAACTTGGGGCCTCTCCTTTCTCCTCCCACTGAGTCTTGTCCCACTCACACCATCTCTTCAGCATTTTAAAGGGATGCTGGCAAACACTACAGCCCATTTCTGCCCAATGGCAGATGTTTGGGGAGCACTGTTGTTGCCTCCCCTTAGGGTGTCACCTGGTGTGGTCTACATTCCTGCACCCCTTAGTGACGCCCCTGCTAAATTCTTATAGTTGGCACTGTACTATCACAACCTCTTTGGATATGTGTTATGTGCTTTTATTAATATTGAGCAATCCTTTACAATTTTCGGAGGCTCTTTGGTTTCTCTACCCACTCATCCCAAGGATTTGGTTTTTCACAGTTTTTAACCATCTCTGCTAGGATTTGCCTGTTCAAGGAACACTCAACCCCAGTATATTTTCCATAGAGGATTTTAAAGAGTGTTTTGGGGTGTATGCTTGGTCCATGCAAGGTGATAGACACATCTGTTGAGCCTTGCTGCTCTGTGAGAACCAAGACTCTTCTCTGGCTATGCTTGGTGGAGACAGATCATAGTGAACTTGTTTACACCAGCTCAGGCTGTTGTCTTATTATGATCACTGTTGCCCATTGGCTCTGACAGTGGATCTCTAGTGAGGGGTTTTTCCCAGTCCTACCTGGAAATTCTGAGTCTTGAAGCAGGGACCTTCTGCAATGTCTATTCAGCCATTAAACTATGACCTGTTGTGGTGAACAAGCTGTCTGTGAGGAAGTTTGTGTATTCTTATTTCTCATTGTGAAGCCCCTGATAGGTTTCCAAGAAACCTCAAGTTTCTTAAGAACACATGGTTTACATACTATTGTTGAGGATAAAGCTGCCTGTATATGTTAGTGTGTGTGTGTGTGTGTGTGAATACCACATTTATATTATATATAATATGTATATCTGAATTTTATATATTATACAAAATTCAGATATACATATTATATACATCCATCTGGTATGCGGTCTTCTAATGAATCGTGTTTTCTCATGATGTGATCAAAGTACAACAGCCTCAATTTGATCATCTTGGTTTCTCGGGAGATCTCAAGTTTGATTTGTTCAAGGATCCATTTGAGATGTGGTGCTGGAGGATACCATGGGTGCCCCAAAAGACAAACAAATGAGTCTTTGAACAAATCAAACCTGAGATCTCCCTAGAAGCCAAGATGATCAAACTGCGGCTGTCGTACTTTGGTCACATCATGAGAACACACACTTCATTAGAAGACTGCATGCCAGATGGATAAACTCAATCAGGGAAGGTCACAGGCCTGTATTTACAGAAAGTAGAGCAGTGGAGGATAGGGGGTCTTGGAGATGTCTCATTCACAGGGTCGCCATGAGTCGGCGTCAACTCAAGGGCAGTTAGCAACAAGCAGGCAAATATGTGAATAAGGAATCCCAGGCTGTTTCAGTTATAGCCTGTCTTGGACATTTACATTTACAGGTTATGGTGTTTTTGATCTGGACCTGTAACACCAATGAGATCAGACCAGTTCAGCATTCACATGATTATTTTATCCTAGGTTGCACCGAAGGTGAGTTGAGAGGATGGTCTTGGCAAAGTCTGTTGACTCTTCCCACTCTTCTCATCCTCTGATTCACCCCTTAAACATGTACACAGATTAAAGGTTGAAGTGAGTTCAAGCATCGTTAACCCAGGATAACTAATTGTGTAAACAGGTCCCTGGTGGCCTTAAGTGTTTATGCAACTTAGCTAAGTGAACCACATTAGAAACTAGAGAGAGTAGAAGGGGGCACCACTAATTTACAGGTTTAGTTACACTTAATTGCTATTATTCCTATACTCTTTAGCAAAATGTCAAACTACAAATGTTAGATTTGTTCTACTATTCCTGCTAAGTTTTTATTCTGGCTTTCACATTCTCTTCCTCAGATCTATACAATGTGATTAACCTCTAGATAGGCTGTGACAAGAGTACTCCAAACAGACGTCCCCCTTTTCCTTTTCTCTTTTCTTGTTTCCAGTCCTTAAACACAGTTTCTGCTATTCTGGTTTACGGTTAACTTCTACAGACGTCAGGTCTGGAAACTTACATAGAAAAACAACAACTGACATTCCTGAGAGATTGTAAAGCACCCATAGGCTACACCAAAGGATTTTGGGATAGCTGGATGGCATTTCTAAGCCTCCAAAGTAGCACTGCATCAAAGACTGATGTCAATCCAAATTGTCAATCCCGACCATATTACAGTGCTGGGTTAAACAATTGCATTACCCTGCAAATTGTATTGTTGAAGAACTCTAGATTGAATATTGGGCTTTTGAAGCTTTTCTCCAATGCTTACATCTCAACCCTATTGTGTTAAGATTGACAAAGTGCATTACAATTGCAGTGGCCTTTGTGTCTAATTCTACAAGACCGGTGAGCTTCATGCATTGCTTTGTTCAGAAGTCCTGGATTTACTAAACCACTTGTCTGTCAGGGATTAATTTAACCTCTAATTACTGCATTTTCTTCACAGTTTGCTACACATGAGAATGTTATAACAAAAGCACAATGAGGGATGTGGTCTTAGTTAGCCATGCCTCTAAAATTAATTTAGATGATATAAAATCAAATCTAATCTACTTGATGATAAAATATTGGTACTGATATTGGAATGCAAGAATATACTGTAATCTTTGTGGTATTTTTATTGATACAGCAGTAGTTGGTTATATAGTTTGTTAGCGATAGCCACAGGCTTATTTTGTTGTTGATGGAAAACAGTTCATCAAATGCTACTTTGCTTCCATCCGGTTAACAGTTCAGGATGACTATTTAAAGCTGTTACCGTTACTGCAGTCAGATTTTTTTTTCTTATGTGGCTGGTATTTCTTTCTGATCAGAAGATACCTTATTTTCAAAGCTAAATGTCTTAGATATATTTGATAAAGATTGCAGGCATGCCAGTAAGAAGGTCACACTCTTAACCTTGGGAGGATGATCTTAGATTCTTTTTTGTTAAAAGGAAGGAAGTTTCATTTTGTTATGAATCACCCAGTGTGTTTTATTTGCTGTGCCTTTTAAACTCTTCAGCCTTTTTTTTAAGGCTAAGAGAGTGATGAACTTCCTAGAGTGATGGTTTGTCTTTGTATAATATAACTGCACAGCATTCCTATTAACTATGTTGAAAAACAAAGTGTGTTCTTTTAAATAATGTATATCCTGGGATGAGACTAAAGACACACAGACAAAATAAAACCGGATGGAAACTTCCAGCCTCAAAAGTAAATAAATAAAACAAAAATGAAAAGATGGAATGGCAGTATACAGCAAAAAGGAACCCACTCTCACAACTCCACACAATTTACATCTCTGTACTGTACAGTAGATACAACAAAACCCAAAATCCACAGAACAGTGATATCTTTTATAGGGCCAAATAAAATGCACAAAATACATCATGCAAGCTTTCAAAGCTTCACTGGCTTCTTCATTAGGCAAAGATGTCAGAAATCGTACAGGAGAAGAAAGCATAGCAGCAGCAGATGATAATCTCTATATGGCTAGTTGCCCCGATTCAGTTCCTAGTTCAAAGCATCTCTTTTTCAAGGGTATGGAAAGACTGCTTCCAGGAGCATGGAGCACTGCCAGTGACAGACCAGCAATGTCAGTGGAATATAATTTCTTAGATGTACTTTAGCTGTATAGCGAATAAGTTTTGAGGCAAATCCTAGGGCGGGGGGGGGGGGGGGAATGGAGGATGAAAATCGTAGGCTGAGATGCTTATAATATTTTGCTTCCATCTTCACCATCTTCATTTCCTGTCTCCTATACCCATAGTTTTTTCTGACATCTGAATTAGGCAAAATGTGGTAAGCACAAACCTCCAAACTAGTTATTTGAAAACCATGTGTTAATTGGAGGCTGGCTCTAATCACAGCTACTTGATCTGAGCATCATAGTAAACTATAGTTCGAAACTGATGAGGGAACTGCTTTACAACAGGGAAAGGGAGAAGTAAACCTAAGCTTGTCACATGTGCCTCTTGTAAGGTGGGAATTACTACACATTTCCTTCTCCTATTGAGGACAATAAGATGGTTTTGGTACTCTGTATAGTGGGCCCATGGTATCTCTGGGGTTTGGTTGGTTCTATATACCAAAATCCAGGGATGCTCAAGTCCCTTTCTATACAATGGCATAGTAAAATGACGTTGCTTATATAAAATGGCAAAATCAAGGTTTTCTTATGGGCATTTATATATTTTTAAAATCTTTTCAAAACATGGATTTAATATACCCATGAATATGGAAGCCGGACTCTACATGTTGATGATGATGAGTGCCACCAAATTGTTTTTGACTTATGGTGACCCTAAGGATTTCTTGGCAGATTTCTTCAGAGGGGGAATGCTGTCCTCTTAGACTGAGAGTGTGATTTGTCCGAGGGCACCCAGAGTTTTGTTATCCTCAAGTGGGGAATCGAACTTTATCTCCATGCATGGCTTCACTATTATATATCATAGCCAGTGTTTTGATAAGTCTGAGAAATTACGCTTGAGACGTTGCCTCTCCATTGTAGCCACTGCCATAAACCTTTGTGTTCATAGAAGGTAAACCCAGGATGTACTTTTGTCCTGTTGGACTTCCTGCTCTCATTGGTCTCAGCCAGCATGGTCAGGGAAGATGGAAGTGAGGAGTTGAACAACATCAAGAAGGCCACAGGTTCCCAACTTCTTAACATATGAGCATATGGGTAATCTGGGAGATAAAGCACAAAGAACTGGGTTTTGGCTTATTCCTCACTTTGCTATTTCAGAATGAGGTGGTTTGTAAGTGGTTAGTGAACATTTTCTGGATTGTTTTATACCAGCCGTTTTCTTTTGGGGTGGAGTGAGGCAGCATCTTGTATAAAATCATTGAGTTGAAAGGGACAGTTGAGTCCAACCTGCTGCTCAGTGCAGGATCTCCATCTAAAGCAGTGATTCCCAAACTCTGGCTTTCCAGTTGTTTCAGACTTCGGCTCCCAGAATCCCAGACCATTAGCCAAGATGGGTAAGCTGAAGTCTAAACCTCCTGGAAGACTAGAGTTTGGGAATCACTGATCTAAAGTATCCCCAGCAGGTAGATGTCCAGCCTCTTTCTGGAGACATTCAGAAAAGAAAACCTCACTACTTCTATAGGCAATTGAATTCCATCGCTGAACCACTCTTACTGTCAAGAAGTTCTTTCTAATTTTCAATTGAAATCTACCCTCCTGTAGCTAATTTAATACCATTGGGCCTAGTTCTACCCTCTGAGGCAGCAGAGAACAAGCCTGCACCCTTCTTTTTGCGGCAGCTCTTGTGCATTAGAAGAGAGGAAGAAAAGGCTAGCGATTAGTGGATTTTCAGGTCTGCATTTTAATGACTGACCTTCTGAGTTAAATTTGCCACAGGTGACAAGCTAAGTGGACCAACAGTTCCATATCATTCCACTCAACCCCTAAAAGCAATCTCCCAATACGGTTAGATAATTGTTTCCAAATAGCTATCACGTACTCATCTGGTACAGTCAGAAGAAGGATACAGAACAGATAGCAGATTTAATTCAATTTTGCTCTTTCCAGCTGCTTCTGCTTTTACTAGAGTGCTCTGAACAATTTTCTCATATGAAAGCAATTGCTGCATTCTTTTAGATTCTCAGTAACTTAGTAGATTAATATATCCCTATTTTATTTTATTTTTTATTTTTTGGCCTCTCTGTAGTGGCTTCAGGGCTATTTGTATTCTTAATTAACTCTGATGCATGTATTAAAAGCCCCACATTGGCTCAAAAACAAAAACACACACAACACAACCCGCTGTACAATGCTGCAGTCAGAAATGCAGGCCAAAGGGTTTGATCCCCGGCTGCCAAGCCGTGACTCATCAGCGTGGAATTTCTGTTCCTCCCTTGTCAAAGAGAGCAACTTACTCCAGAAGAAGCAAGTATCTCTCTCTGAAAAGCTTTGCATTCTTGGTGTCCTTAACAATATGTAGAGCCACAGCCTGCTGTGCTATGGACTTGTTTCACAAAAGGAGAAAACCAGGGTTTGTGGTGTTTTTGTTGCTGCTGTTGCTGAAATCTTCATGCAGTTGAATAGCCAGATGATGTGTGCTCAACAGCCACTATGGTGTATTGGTTTGAGTGTTAGACTATGACTCTGGAGGCCAGGGTTCAAATCCTCACTCAGCCATGTAAATCCACTGGGTGATTTTGGGCAAGTCACATTCTCAGTCTCAGAGGAAGACAAAGGCAAACCCCCTCTGAACAAATCTTGTCGAGAAACGCTCATGATAGTCATATGTCAGAAATGACTTGATGCATAACAACAGTGATAACAATGATCTGTGCTCAGGTATCAGAAGAAAGCCCTCTACTGAGTTAGATAGGATAGCACTTTTATATCATCTGGCACTTCAGATGGCAGTGAGCATAATCTATGAAGAGCATGCATTCCCTTTCATTAGTGCTCACTACTGTGGCATCCCCTTCACTTTTACAAACTGCTAACTATGGTGTGTCTTGTTAATGCCATTACTTATTTCATTTATTTGTTAAGTAAATGCCATTACTTATTTCATTTATTTGCTGCTTTTCTCCTGGAGTGGGACCCCAGGCAGCTTGCAAAACTAATAAATTAAAACCTAACAATAAGATTTTGAATACAATTAAAAATCATCACATTAAAACACTATAAAATCATTATAAAGCATACAGAAGTTTAAAATTGCACAGTAAAAGCTTGCTTAAACAAGAAGGTTTTGCCTGCCGGGAAAAGGAAAGCTACTTGTAGATGGGTGGAAGCAGCCACCAAGAAGGCCCTCTCTCCTTTCCTCACCAAGTGAGCCTGTGATGGTGGCGGGACTGAGAGAAAGCCCTTCCCTTTGGATCTTAAAACTCTGGCAGGTTTATAGAGAGAGGTAAGGTCTTTCATATAGTTTGGACCTAAGCCATATAGGGCTTTATAGGTCATGACCAGCACTTCAGATTGTACCTGGAAACTATCTGGTAGCCTCTGCAGCTGCTCTGTATTCTCACTTCCATTGTGTTTATCAAATTTCCTTTTTATTTGCTTGCTTCTTTATAGCTTTTTTTTCTGGCTCTCTTAAGAATTTTGATGGGGATTAATGTTTTTATCTTGCAGTGGTGCTGAACTTAACATATGGCCATGGGAACACTTATTATCTGAGTGAGGTTGGGGTTGGGGGAAATAGAACCAATACACCTTCAAGAAATCTTAATTTTTTCCCAAGGCCAAGAATAGGGACAGTTATTTGTCTGAAAGGTCTCAGAAAATAGGCACTGACCTGATGGATCAGGGCACAGGACAGTGGCACCATTTAACAGACTGAGGGCACTGCCAAGGTATCTAAATTGTCAAATATTCAATTTAATAAATAAATACATTTCTGCAAGGTATATTCTAAGTGGGTTTGTCTGCCTCCAGCACCAAACTGAATTTACAGAGTCCTGCCCAAATTTTGTGCATTCTGCTAGTATAGTGTTTTCCAGCCTGGCCTCTTCCAAGTATTATTGGACTACAACAACTTGCACCATCCTCAGCAAGCATGCCAGGTTAGAAGGCAATATCCTTTGAAGTTCTGCATTCTTCAGTCAGGGAGAGTCAGAACCACAGACCAGAATAAAAATGGTTCATCTAAGAGTAAGCTCTTGACAAAGCAAGTCATCTGCTCCTTGGACTCTGAGCAGGTGCTGAAAGACCTGCCTCCAACTACCTTTGTTTTGGTATTCCTGGCCATTACTAAGCCCTACTAGTCAATTTCCTGCTTGTCCTCTCCCTTCAGATGGCTCACAGGATCTGCTTCATCCTGTCTTGCCTGTGGCCTTTTGTTTCACCAGCACTGAATGTTGGGTTAGTGGCAACAAGTTCCCCAAATTCATTGTGGACAGTGTGCAAAGGTATATCTATTAGTCTTCACTGACTCTCCTACCAATAGGTTTATTTGGATGGCCTGGGTGTTAAAGAGAGAGATAACACTGTCTCGTCCAGGAGAAGGTGAAAGAAACTCTTCTCTCTGGCAGTCCAGATTTCTGCACTGAGGAAGTTTGTTATATTAATTTGTATCCTGCTTTTCTCCCCAAATTGGGACCCAAGGCAGCTTACACTCTAAAAACTTACTTTTATAAGTTTTCAATTGTATTTTTGTAACAATTAAAATGGAATTAAACTATTGCAATATTAAAACAGATCATTTGCATTATATGAAGTGTTCAGTGATGTGAGTCCTTGCCAGACCTCTGAATTGATGCAGCCCTGACATAAGTACGATTCTCCCCAGTATCCTGCATCTAAGTAACTGCCTCCTCCCTTGTATTCTGTTGCTTTCTTTAAGATTAACCTAGAGGCTTCATGGACACTTAAGGCCACACGGACATGGAAGAGGTGCCAGGTCTCTTCCTTTCCAGGTTCACCAAAACATGATCTGGTGAGGCTGAGATGGGTATAGCTCAGAGCACCTGCTTTGAATTTTGTTGTGTGCTAGATAATTTCGACTTACAGTGACCCTATCATAGGATTTTCTTGGCAAGATTTGTTGAACTGAGGCTTGTAATTGCCTTCCTCAAAGGCTTGGAGGGTGTGATTTGTCCAGGGTCACCCAGTGGGTTTCCATGGCTGAGCAGGGATTCAAAAACTGGTCTCATAGAATCCTCCTTCAGCACTCAAGCCATGGTGGCTGTCTCCCTTAACATGGTCTAAAAAATACTTATGGCCTCTTAGGAATGTTCCACCTATGGGCAAATAAGGCAAATGGCTTAACTCAGAAAATGCTTCCATCTGAACATATGTAACGATTCTTTAGATCTTATCCTTGGTTATCTGATGATTTTGTTGATCTGATTCTTGGTTATAAAGACCTACTGTTGGCATTTCCTGGTCTTATCTACATGTCTAGAAAACTCAGTTGACAAGAAGTGACTTGTCATTGCTGTTCAAAATGCCAGGCATTGTTTCTTGAAAGTGAAATGCCACCCAAAGCAAGGGTTTGCAAGGCCACATGATTCTTGTGCCATCTCACTACGAGTATAGCATACTTGTCATCCTAACACTGGTCTGTCATCCATTCCTAGCATTGGTCTGTTATACATTCACAGCCTGTATGCTTTAATTAAGCAAATGAGATTAATTTTGTGCACATTTGTCACAGTACCACAAGAGTGCTCTGCATGATCCACAAGCTTGTCATTCTCTGAATAATTCTGTAGTGCTTTGACAATTATGAACAATATTATTTCATCTTGGCACCAAATATGAGGGACTACCATGCTCACCCTTTTCTCTTTCCCCTTGGTGGATAAAGATTCCTAGGAATTCAGGTATCAATGAAAGTGCTTCAGTTGGCTTCACAAAGTACCTGCAAACCAAAGTAATATATTTAATGGGGAAAGTCTATATTTGGGCATATCTAAAAATTTTATGAATGCAAAACTGAATTCTAAGTAATCTCTGTTTTATCTTTAAAATATTAAATGCTACATGACAGAAACTGAAATGTAACTCCATAAGTATTACCTAAGGCACTAGCATATCCCAAAATTTTATGAATGCAAAACTGCATTCTAAGTAATGTCTGGGTGTGGGATTTTGCTTTATTGAGATTAAGGGGGAATGTTGAAGATGGACAGATGAAAGCTATTGGTGAACCAAACAATTCATGCTGTTGGATCCACCTTGGATCCCATTTTGGGAGAAAGGCAAGATGTAAATTGAATGAATGAATAAATAAATAAACTTGGCCCTCCATATTTGTGGTTTTGACTTTTGCGGATTTGGTTATTAGCAGATTTTATTAATATGTTTTCTCTAGGAATCTCTAGGTCCTCCAGTGCAACTCTATGGTCAGCTTCAGTCAAACGTCACACTGAAGGACCTAGAGATTCCTAGAGAGACCATTCCACTAGGCATTTGTAGCTCCTCCAGTACAATTCTATGGTCAATGTCTGCAGATGTTGACCACAGAGTTGCACTGGAGGACCTAGAGATTCCTAGAGAGGTGTTTTCTCAGGTAAAACCATAGCATTTTTGTTATTTGTAGTTTTTCCACATTCATGGATGTCCTGAGTCCTTAATTCCTGCACATGGAAACCCTGAAGACTGATCCAGAATGAGATCAAATTCTATTTGGGGCATGGACAGTTGTCAGTCTGAAGTACCCTGCTTTGACAAGCAAAGAAATATAAAAAGGCAAATCTGATAAATACAGTCTATTCTGATTATGTGTGTACTATTTAAATATGTAAAGGATAGACCAGCCTGATGATAGTATTCTGATGCAATGCAGGATAGGCTGGAAATGAAGAAGGCTTCCACTAAAAAAAGAAGTGGATCAATTTTCACCCCAACATTTAACTAAATAAATGTGTGGGACTAAATGATGCATCATTGAAAGGTGGTCCTTCCCACCCCTTCATGAAGTTTATGATCTCAGCTGAAGATGTTGCTTATTGAACAGATTCTGTACTACGGTAGTGTCACCCATAGGGAGGAGACTCTTGACGTCTTGAGGTGTTGATTGGGAAGACCGCCTTTTTGATGATGTATCATTACACTGACAAACCTGTGTCGTAATGGCAGAAAGGGATATACACTCGTCCCTCCCCCATTTGTGGACTTCACAGACGGCAAGTGGGAAGGGACAAAATGGGGGGGGGGGCGTGTGTCTATAGCGTGCATGCAGCTTGTGTACACAGGAGCGCACCACCATTATACTCTATAGGGCTTGGATATTTGCAGTTTTTAAAGTTTGTGGGGGTGGTGGTTCGGAACGCATCCCCCGCAAACCGGGAGTGACTGGTGTATATCATTGTGAGTCTGTGATGTCCTGCAGTAAAAGATCATGACTCCCAAAGAGGTTTATGGCAATATGGACACATCCTCTTAAAATAATAGATTTCTGACCTTTCTAGTCTCTTGCTTAGATATGGCTTTATTAGTGTATAGCAGGACAAAGGATGGATATGTTTCATCTCTTGTTCTTTTTATTCATAAACCAGCTAGCTTGCAGGAATATAACGTTGCTCGACATGGCTTTTTCCTTTTGGTTGTAAAAACGCTCGGGTTTATCTTGAAGCAGAAGAATGCATGAAAGCTTTTTGTTCTTGATCAGAAATGAATCTTAGTCTCATATCCCAGGAGGTAAATCAAACTTAATGTCAACTGAAAGTTGTATGTCCTCGGATAACTCCTCACTACAGTTAAAAATTCAGTGACATTCATACATTTAACAGAAAGAGGTGACTGGAATCTGAAGTTTAGGGTGAGCTGAACAGACAGCTTAGATGCTTTTCCCCATTTTTGTCTGCCCCTACATGACATAACAGGAGTGTGCGCACACATGCATACACTGCCTGGCCCCTTCCATTTTCTCTCCAAGGCATCACAAACCTTTCAGCTGGAATGGAGTGACTTGATTACTTTGTAGTGTTAAAGTAAGAGGATAAACCTGACTGCTTAGACAGTGGGGAACAAACCAAACAATCGGGACAGAAAAACACTAATGAATGGCCACATTTCTGTATGGAGGCTGGAAGAAATACAGTTCCAAGGATAGTCTGCAAGCAACTGCATTTACTGAATTCGTCTTTTTGCCCTAACCAGTTTTTCATTCCATGTAAACTGAGGAGTTCAAAAAGACAACTATACTGGGCTGTTGTACTTTGGATATATCTTGAGATGCCCTGACTCATTAGAAAAGACAATAATGGTTGGTAAAGTGGAATGCAGTAGGAAGAATGCATAACAGGTGGATTGAATGAATCAAAGAAGCCCACAGCCCTGAGCTTGCAAGATCCAACCACAAGAGGGTTGACTGTGGGTCTTGGAGGACTCCCATCCATAAAGTTGCCATACGATGAAGTTGACTTGATAGCAAACAACAAATAGTAGTATAAGCTTATAATGACTAGTTGTTGAACACTGCTCCTTGCTGTGGGAGACCAATATACAGAACAATACCCTGTTCTGTTATGATTTAGAAGCTTCTGTTCTGGTCTTCCTGTTGTTTCTTTCTTTGCATAGAGCTAGGTGATGGTGTTCAGCCTGACACCCCTTGGATCTCAGCTTCAAGACCACTTGCAAGACCAAACAGGCTATAGTACCAAATCACTTCTAGTCTATCCCAGAAAAAATGTTTATGAGAACACATAAGCAATAGTAGTTCTAAATGTAATGGTGTGATAACTAGACATACATTTGTGAGCATCCACATACTCACTCTTGTAAGAGCAAGCCTTTGTAAAGAAAGATACATATACTTTGGTAGGAAGGGAGAAATTCTGCAAGACTAAGAGCTGGGTTCCATCTCCCCCATCACTTCACACTTCCTGAATTTAAACATCTCCTACAAGCTCCTTATTATGTCACTTCTATTTTTTCCTTCCTACTACCTAGATATACAGCATTTGAATGAATCTCCATAGAGACCGACTGAAGTCAAAATTAGGCCATCTTAAATGGTTTCTGATGCTCACATGCTTAAATGGTTTCTGATGCTCAAATGCCTAAATCCATGGTTAGAGAAAACTAAATTGAAATAAGTGCGAGGTCAGAAATGATTCTAAGGGGCAATGAAGAAACTTGTTGGAAGTGACTCTATAAGGAAGGCCTTTCTCTCTTGAATTTAACACATCCAGGTGGATGTTTCAGGGTTCAAGTTATTAACTAGTTGCCAGAAATTTGTTGAAGGTTTGAGATAATCTAAGAAATGATACAGACTTCTGGGGTAGTCAACCTGATTTGATATCTAGGTTTCTAACCACAATATTGTAACCACATTTATTGCATATACTGGTGGGTGAACTGAGTTGGGTAGAAAGCAGTTTACCAAGGGTAACTAATAAGCTGATGGAAAACATGGGCTTCATAGTGGAGACTTCCTAAATTAGAGCTTCATCACTTAGCCACTGTTCTACATCAGCTCAGTTGAACACATCCTGGGGGGCTAATACTGACCCAGAACTTTCAAAATATCTCCTTTGCAGGGGTTTCTACCATGAACAGAAAATATTAGAGTCCTTTCTGGCAAAAATTGAATGGCTTACCACCTGGTGTGCTACATCTCTTTGCACAGCAGCGAAAGATGGCTTGACCAACTTTGCCCAGAAATAGCTCACTCTGTTTGGGATAGCTGCAAAAGTGATGATGACTGTTGATGTCTCTGTGGGTTAATCTGTTCATGTTGGTCCTGAGAAACAGTTTGGGGCCATTACTTTGCTACACAAGAGCAGGATGTATATGTTTTTTTTACTTTATTTATTCTACAAATTATAACAGTAAAACACAAACCCAAAATACAAAGAGTCATTTTACAATCATCATATCAACCACTATGGAAAGGGGAGAATATCAATTGTGCCTCTCCAAAAAACGAGTTGTCTATGTGGTGGTTGCAATTGTTGTTGTTTGTGGATATATTCCATGAAAATCTGCCATTCTTCCTGGAATGTTTCCCTGGTTTTGTATCCTTTGTTGATTTTCATTTGAAACAGGATGTGTATGTTTCCTTGAACTTCCTGTTCTTTTGCAAGTACAGTATACCCAGATACAACGTGGGGCAATTGTATATTTCATTCATTCATTCATTAAAATATTTATTACTTCTCAACCTACCAAGGCTGCTGAATTCTGAGGTGTCATTAAACAATATGGAGGGTGTGAGAAACTCTGACATGTAAGCGTGCCTTAGGGAAAAGCGTGCTCCTCTGAGTTGTGATCAGTTTGCACGCCATTAAATTGTCCTTAATAATCCCAGGGGATGCTATAAGGATGCAGCAAATACTCAACAAGGATGCAGCAAATACTTGCAGTCTGAGTTCTGGCTATTTCTTACTTGTGGGCAGACCTTGGAAATGTTACTTTTTTGGATTACAGTTCCCAGAGCCTCACAGCTGTATGTTATAGTGCAACGGTAACTTCTCCAAGATGTGCTTGTGGACTTCCTGAGGGCATACACTTGTCCTGTTTAGAAAACAGGATGACTGCACTAGATGACCTTGAGTTTCATATAATCTGAGTTTAGTTCTGTTAAGGTGAAGAGATAATTGGCTATTTTGGTTTGAGCAAAAATAAACTACTGTCTTTGGAGAGGTGAAACTTTAGCAGCTTCTAACCTTTGAACAATGCCTCTGACTTGGTCCCCCACTAAAAGGGGAAGTGGTTCTGTGGTTCATGAATTGTGTAACATACTTTATGCTTAACTATTTCTGTGTATTAATTTCTTGCTAATATAGTAGATCAGGGGTAGGCAACCTTTTTGAGCCAGGGGCCAGGTTGCTGTCCCTCAGACAATTGGGGGGCCGAAGCACCAAAAATAAACAAACAAACAAATAAATAAATAAATATTTTTTTAAAAAAATATGCATGCACACTCTCTCAGCCCCAGAAAAGCCATGGCAAAACCCCTGTGGAGATTTTGCCAAGAAAACCCCAAGAACAAGTAATAACAACAATAATCAATATCATCATGGCGGGCGGCGGCGGCGGGGGGGCGGCAGTGGCAGGACTGACCTGGGGCCAATCCAAAGGCATCGGGGGGCCGCATCCGGCCCCCGGGGCCTTAGGTTGCCTACCCCTATAGTAGATGATCCCTCTTACTATAGGTTTAGTATCCCTTATCCAGAATTCTGAAATATTCCAAAATTGTCCACAGGGGTGGTTGAGATAGTGACACCTTTTCTTTCTGATGGTTCAGTGTACACAAACTTTGTTTCATGTGCAAAATTATTTAAAAATAATATGTATAAAATTACCCTTGGGCTATGTGTATTAGGTGTATGCAAAACATAAATTAATTTCATGTTTAGACTTGGGTCTCATCTCCAAGAGATCTCATTAGATATATATACAGTTACTCCAAAAGCCAGCAAAAAATGAATAATCCAAAATCCAAAACACTTCTAGTCTTAAGCATTTTGGATAAGGGAGACTCAATCTGTATACTATGTGTATTGTGACCCAAATCATGTGTGGGTACAAAGAAGAAAAGGTTTTGTCTAGAAATTTGCTAGACTTCACAAATCAGCCCAACAATTTGGCTGTTACCTTTGCTTAACAAAAGTAATTTATAGAGCTGGGATTCCTTTTCTCCCTTTTGTTAGGTGCTGTTGTTTGTTTCCACTGGTAGGCTGTGCAGCAGATATTAAAACCTTTGCTCAAGTAAGCTTCCCTAAAAACAGCTTTTAAATGTTTTTCAAGAACAAGAGATAATAGGAATAAAAGAATGGCTATGTAATGACATTATTAATAGGGAAAGAATTTAAGGATGATTAAGGATGAGCCTTTTTTATTATGAGGAAAAGATCTAGAAGAATGGACTGATTGCCTTCTGCTCAGGGCTCTGCTAGCAATCAATTTTCCTTTCTAGTATTCACTTGCTTGCTAATTGCATTGATTTTTATCAAATATGTGTACAAATCAATTCTGTATTTTAGTACTGTTAAAAGCTTCCTTCTTTCCTTACAGGCAAAGGTGATGTGATAATACAAATCAGGTTCATTGTCTTTTAAAAATGTTGACACTGTAGTTGACCATTGTTTGCTTGCAGTCATGTGCACCTGTGCGTTCAGGCAGTTTCTGCTGAGTGCATGTTGAAATATTCATAGATGGCTCCCAGTTTAGGTGGTTTCTTCCCAACTAGATAGAAGCATCAGTTGTGTCATGAGTAGCCAGGACAGACTGCATGCACTGTTACCATCAGACTGTAGAGATTTGGCATGATGCAAAATTGCACAGTAGAATACAATTACACAATACAAGGCTATCATTGACTACTAGGACCACTTGGTGCACTGTTGGTTGCTCCTGTACTCTTCCCTGCTTATTGCACTGAGCTAATTGTCACAGAACAACCACCCCCTTGGGATGGATCCACTGCATAATGCAGATGGAAAAAATCTGTCTTAACCCCCTTTTTTCTAATCCCCCTTTTAGGCTTCCCACTATGGTAATCATCGCTATGGTTTGTAGTAAGGTATTCCATAGTTCTAATCTATGAGCTGTGTAAATAAGGACCTTTTATTTGTGTTGAATTTACCTTCGTTAGATGACCCGAGAGAGACAGAGAGAGAGACAGACGGTAACAAACAAATCAAGATTTCAAAAGCATTTTTAGTTACATCAATCCAAGTGAAATCTATCCGACCATATTTTCAGTTTCAAAGAACTCAGCAGACTGTGCATTTAAGACCAAGTCATCGTCTAAGACCTTTTTGTTTGCAGAAAATGAACAGAGTGTAAAGCAATAAAGGAAACAACGTTATCCATTTGGGTTTGTTTATGCCCATGGCAGTTTAAATTGTTCCTGTCAAACATACCTCTCTGTTTTCTAAGATATGCATTCTTTAAGTGTAAGCTACCCAGTTCCGTACTCTGAAACAAACTCAATATTGTTCTGTAAGTAAGCTAAAGAAATGGACTTAAGAAATTGACATCAGTTTGGGTTTTTTGTTTGTGAATCAGGCTGCCAAGTCCAGTTTTGCTGCATTCTGAATCCATTTAGCTATTCCGTTGGCTTCTAAAGAAATTACACCAGATTTTACAATATTCTAACACACATCCTTGTCAAAGCAATCTGGAGCAGGACTTGGCATTCTTGTTCTAACATTGTAGAAATCAAATGCAGTGAGATGAAAGGAATCAACATTTGATTCAAGGGTTTTCTGTTGTTCATCTTTCATGCATAGCAGCGGGGCTTCCCCAGGCTGAAGTCTTTTCTTTCAGTTACAGCTGCCAAGTCCATTGTGATCTTAAAGAAACCCTTTCCCACTTATATTGGTTTGCTAAATAACTTTCACCTAATAAGTTTTTACAAAATGCTTACGCATGGTGATGTAAGTGTTGCTTTTCTATGGGTTCATCCCTTGGTGTTAGAAATGTTTAAAGGCCTGCAAGCAACCATGTAGGCCAGGGGTAGGCAACCTTTTTGAGCCGGGGGCCATGTTGCTGTCCCTCAGACAAGGGGGTGGGCGAAGCACCAAAAAAAAATAAAAAAAAAAATAAATAAAAATAAAAACATTAAAAAAATTAAAAATTAAAAAATATGCATGCACACTCTCTCAGCCCCAGAAAAGCCATGGCAAAACCCCTGTGGAGATTTTGCCAAGAAAACCCCAAGAACAAGTAATAACAACAATAATCAATATCATCATGGCAAGCGGCGGCGGCGGCAGGACCGGCCTGGGGCCGGTCCAAAGGCCTCAGGGGGCCACATCCGGCCTCTGGGCCTTAGGTTGCCTATCCCTGATGTAGGCTAAGCCTTTCTATAGCAATTTGTGATCTTCTTTGCAGTGTGAATGAAGGTGGCACCTTCAGCACAAATGTATTATCTACTATTGAATGGCATTATACTCACTTAGTAAATGCAGTTTGAGTCTGCTCCTGGAATCAGCCACAAATAAAGATGCTTCGATTTCAAGCATTGACAAGGAGTGCACTTGGGACATCTGACCTGGCCGTGGAGACACATACCATAGTTGTATCATATTTGGATTACTATGATGTGCTCTACAAGGGGCTGCCCTTGAAGAATGTTTGGAAGCCTCAACTAATCTAAACATACAGGTTGAGCGTCCTTTATCAGGAATTCCACAACCCAAAATATTCCAAAATTGTTCACATAGGTGGCTGAGATAGAACCATGCTTTCTGATGGTTCAATGTACACAAACTTTGTTTCATGCACAAAATTATTTTAAAATATTGTATAAAATTACCTTCAGGCTGTGTGTATAGAGTGTATGTGAACCATAAATGAATTTTTTATTTAGACTTGCATCAAAGATATCTCATATATACATATATGCAAATACAGGTATTCCAAAATAAAGAAACGCCCTGTAATATAAAACACCTCTGGTCCCAAGCATTTCAATGAGGAAGACTTAACCTGTAATTGGATTGCTTACATGGGTGGGCTACAGAGAGATTACAACTGTTACAACAGCTCCACTAACTGTCTGTCTGTCTTTGAATTCAAAGATATCGCCGTGTTAGTCTATAAAATCAGTATACAAGGTCTCTACTGAAAGACTAACTGAAAGGAAGAAGTTGGCAGAATGAGCTTTCGTAGACTTAAGTCTACGTCATCAGAGGCATATGAATGCATCAGATGCATTCCTCCAAATGCATCTGAGGTAGTAGACTTAAGTCTACGAAAGCTCATGCTGCCAACCTCTTTCTTTCGGTTAGTCTCAAAGGTGCTACAAGATCTCTCTACAGTCTGTCTCCGGGTACAATTCAAAGTGCTGGTTATAAAACTTTTAAAATCTCTATACAGCTTGGGCCCAAGTTATTTAAAGGACTGTATCTTCCCATTTAAGCATGCCCAAATTGTAGGATCGTAGAGGGTAGCACTTCTCTCAATCCCACCACCATCAGAGGCTCATTTGCTGAGAGTGCAGCAGAGATCCTTCTTCTCCATGTCTGCCCTTACACTTTGAAACGTTCTTTCTAGGGAGGCTAAGCTGGCTCCTATTCTTGCTGTCCTTGCACCATCAGTTGAAGACTTTCCTATTCCAGCAGGCATTTGAAATTATGTAGTGGTTCCTCTGTTCTAGTGCTGTACTATTTCCCATCTGTGCTTTAAAATTAATGTTTTATATCATTTTAATAGTATCTTGATGTTTTTGTATGTTTTTAGCGATATGTGGTTTTGCTTGTTATCTCTCTTCATTCTGTAAGTGGCTGCGAGTCCCACTTTTGGAGAAAAGGCATGATATAAACAACATAATTGGTTAATTAATTGATTAATTCAGAATGGGCATAATGTAGCCTCTGCCCCCTTGGTGTTAGTAAAGAAAAGGCTGGGCTTGTTATTGGTGTTGTTGTTGTGTGGTTTCAAGTCTTTCTGACATATGGCAACCATGGCAACCCTAAGGTGAACATATCATGGCAAGATTTGTTCCGAGGGGGATTGCTTTTGCCTTCCTCTGAGGCTGAGAGAGCATGACTTACCCAAGGTCACCCAGTGGGTTTCCATGCCTGAACAGGGATTCAGACCTTGCTCTCTGAAGGCATAGTCCAACACTCAGCTATCTCTTGGGCCCATTATTATTCTGTGCCTAAGTTAAATCATCCTTGAGCTGAACTCCCTTTGCTTTTACATAAGAGGTGAGCACAGTTTGCACCCTAAATAAGGCAAAATCCAGACAATAAGAGCAGTATTATTTCATCGCGAAATTGTTTGAAGATGATTCTTGCTTATATACATGCACATAATAACATTTATGTGCATATCCAACAATTTCAGAAGCTGGTTAAAGGACTGACTCCTCTTACTGTCTGAGCAAGAAAAACGGAATTGTGCAGCTCAGTCCTTGGACTGGACTTAGAATTCTGTTAAATACCCATAGAAGCTGGCATGCTTTTTTCCTCCTCCAGGATATTGGATCTCTGTGGGTAGAGGGAAGACAAGCTGTGTTCTTCCCCCTCCATGTGCGCGTGCAAACACATACACCACAACGTTATGCATAATTTCACTTGCTGCATGTCCATCTTTGCCAGCAGGGCTTACATTGTACCTCCTGTATTAGGACTCCCCAACTAAATCAGCTATTGGGGGTACAGGGAGACACAACAGGGGTGTTATAACGTTGAAAAGATAAATGTACCGGCTGTGCTAGAGGCTGTCCTCAGGCTGTTTGTTATGTGTCTCAAATACTGTCACTACATCACACACTTCCTCGATCTCTGTATTACCCTACAAGCTTGTCTAATGGGATCCTCTGTTGCCGATTCTAGCTTACTCTGACCTACTTCTTTCTTGTGTCCCAGCAAGCTGTCAGGAACTATCAGAGCACTGGGAGCTGAAATAAACACTCACCGAGGGGAAAAGCGAGCCAGTCTCTACCGAATGTGATTAGCTTTGTTCTAACTGGTTTGTTTGCTTTATAAAATCACATCGTTTTTATTCATTTAAATTTGGAGTAATTTGTGGGTTTTTTATTTTAAAAAAAGACAATTAAAAATGAAACAAAATTAGGAGACACTCAGGAAGGGTTATGGATTATACAGATACACCCTTGCAACTTTACTTGCTGGAGGAAGAGAAATCTGATATAAAATTTGTTTATTTGTGTGGACAGTACTTCCTTAGTCAGATATTGAGATTCTTCAGCTTGTATTTCCTAGTTCAGATTTAAGAATTCATTTGGGTTATGATTCACAACATCCGGTACACTGAGTATTGCAGCATTACTAAATAAAGACTAAGAATGGGGACGGGGGGGGGGGATCAATACTTCAATTTTTCCCATTGTTTGCTGCTAAAAAGCCTTAAGATGCCACCTAATGGTTGACAGTTTATTGTAATAACAGCACAGGGCTTACACAGTATATCTTTTAGTATTTTTTTTTATCCAGTCTTGATTATATGATGGATGCTGGTGTGGGAAGAATGAAATTCTGATTCAAAAAATAAAGTTGCCTGTAATTCCAGGTCTGAAAGGAATTGTCGCTGGGTTTGCTCAATCAGTCTAAGAAAAAGTCTCTCTGCTACACGCTAAAAACTAGCTGCATTTGCCCTAGCTGTAGATTAACCTGAAACTAGTTCAATAGTTGAGCTTTGGTGAGTTCTTATTCCAGTTGAAGGTTGCCATCAAAACAGGCAGTTGCTAGGAATAAAGGTTACAGAAGAGTTCAAGTTGCACCTTATTTGAGTGACCGCTATTGGTTAAGAAAAATGAAAACCTTTGAGGTCCAAAATTGGAATCAGGAATCTTTAAAAAGTGCCCCATTACACTGATTGATCACACATGGAAATTGCAGGGATTTATGTGAAAAGGACTCTGTTAAGTTTATCTGCCGAAGCAGTTATGTATACAATCAGTCCTCCTTATCCATAGATTTTTTTATCCATGGATTCAACCATCCACGGTTTGAAATACTTTTAAAATATAAAAAAAATCCCATTGGTAAACTTTGATTTTGCCCTTTTATTTGAGGGACACAGTTTTATTATGCCACTGTATTCAATGGGACTTGAGCATCCATGGATTTTGGTATCCATGGGGGGGGGTGGTCCTGGAAGCAAACCCCAGTGGATACCAAGGGCCCACTGTATTAAACGTTGGCTTTGGTAATGCTATGACTGCAGCTGCATCCACACTGCAGAAATAATCCAGTTTAACAACCACTTTAACTGCCCTGGCTCAGTGCTATCGAATCCTGGGATTTTTAGTTTGCAGTGGCACCAGAACCAGAGAAGGCTCCATGGCTCACAAAACTACAATCCCCAGAATCCTATTGCATTGAGCTAGGGCACTTCAAGCGGTGTCAAACTGGATTATTTCTGCACAGTAGATGCTGCCCTTGCCTCCTTTTCTGTCTGGATAACTTGGTTCAGGCATGTCAAACCATGGTTTGGTGTAGCCTTCTAAGCATTAGAACAAAGCACATCTTATTTCTCTATGGTCTTTTTCTCAAATGTAGCCAATCCTTTCCTCTTTCCCTGTTTTGAGTTAGGCCATCATTTGTCATTTAATCCAAACCCCCAATTTACTTGTCTCCAAAACAGAGTTGGAAACCAGGTTTGAATCAAGTCAAAAAGGAAGGAAGGAATTGCCATGCAGAAGGGGAAGAGGCTCAAAATCCTGAGAATTTGGTCCCTTGTCCCTGATATCTGGATTTTGCCTTGTTCTTCTGAAGGTTCTGTGATTTATGAAGAGAAGCTTGGCAATCTACAAAAATGCCCTCTAAAATGCTGAAAGCCAAAGGCTGCTTTGAACAAACAGGACACCGAAAGCTCGGGACTTTCCCTCCTTTGACTGTCCTCCTGCCAGCATCCTGCAAACGTTGCATGCTGAACCTATTGTGAACAATTCATTTAGAGTGCAGAGTTTGAGTTGTCCTTGGCATGGAATTTCAATGTGTTTTGGCATGAGAGTATTCCCAGATCTATTTCATAATAGAATTTGGCTGGTCCTATTTTGTTAGCCTGTCTTTTCTCAGAGGGCACAGAGGTGGAGTGTTCATGGCCAGCCGGCACTCCTCGCTTAACCTAAATCAATCCCCTCCTACCTACTATTGACATATCTAGAGAACCAATGAGGCATGCTTAATTGCACATGTGTGGACTCTGCAATTGGAGTGCAGATGGTGGCAGCCTCTCTTCCCCCCATCGTTCTGGGTATGTTAATGTTGTCAGGATAGATTTGATGCCACAAGAGGTCATATTAGTCCTAATGCAAGCAATTTTGTCATCTCTAAATTTAAGTGGAGGGGTTTTCGCTTCTAGGTCAAGCAATTTAATCAGATGCTTTCCTTCTGGAGGGACACCAGGCTTGTCTCCCCTTCTGTTTGTAATAAGAGCCAAAAGGAGGACATGCTGCTTAATAAATGGGTTAATTTTATTCACAAAGCAGGTAATGGTAATCCGTATTAATAGGTGCAAATGGGCTCTTGACACCCAAACAGGGGGGTGTCTAATTAACATATTATTGTTGGTTTCAGCTTCTTGCAGTCTCTGGTAGCTGAAAGGCAGAAGCCTCTATTACCTTCTTATAACCTATTTGTCACACCATGTAGCAGAGTGGGTGTATGTTAAATCACATTCATGTTTCGTGCCTGTTTTTGTGTTTACCTTTCTTCATGTAATGTGTTCTGAGTGATTCAGAGAAGCTGTGCTGTTATTTTCCTCTCTTTATACCCTCATTTAACTGTTGGCATCTGTTAGTTCAAGAGAAGCCTAAAGATTAACCCTTTTCTCATGAGGCTGTATTATTGAAGGTATCAAATCTTAGTTTCGTTAATTGTTTTGGGGTTTAAAAATATTTTATATTCTTGGAGGTTTGATTATTATCAGGTAGAAAAGTAATATACATAAAACGCATTGAAAGCCACAGTTATTGACAGCAAGAATAAAAATACACAAGATTGAATGGCACCATGAAAATAATTATTCCAGTATGCTACAAAAATAAAATCCAGTTTCTCACAAAACTGTGGATATTACTTATTCTTTGTTTCTCAAACAGTAGTCTTAGACTAGAGGCAACTGCATCAGCTGCCTTGAATCCCATCTTGGGAGAAAGGCAGAATATCAATTCAATAAATAAAAAAAATAAAACATGTCATATCTTTAAATAAGAATCTGAAATGAGAAAAGCATTATTTTTTAAGTCAGTACCTTAGCTGCTGCTATTAAATTAATTACTAATTCTAAGATTGTGGCTCTGCATTCTTCAAATAACACAGTATAACAACTTTGGGATCTACTGGCAAAGAATGGAAAGTAATTTCTTCAATTATCCTACTATGTCTCACCAGAATTTACTAATAGCATCCCCAACATTCATTGTGCTCTTTATTAGAACTTAAAAGATGCCTTGTGAGTAGTCAGATATCATTGATAGTGAACTTTGTAAAGTTTCATTTTTAAGTTCAACTGAAATCAGTCTGTATCAAGACTGATGAACATACTGCAGTCCAGATGTTATTGGACTGCAGCTCCTGTCAACCGTGTCAACCAACATAACAAATGGTGAGGGATGATGGGAACTGCAGTAAAACCAGAGAGACAGAAAGGATCATTTTTCCCAATTTGTACCTGTTAACTCTTTGGAGTAAGTTGAGCTTACAATTTCTCCCATTTCCTGATAAAATGGTAGTCTCTGTCTAATGCAATGATTTGATAAATTCTACATCCCTTAATATTTCGAATTTTAAAAAGTCTTAAGTCTCATGTGCCCATATTTCCTAATTAGAGCCCTAACAGCACATTTCGGTTGGAACAAAAAGGGTGGGAGTATTAGCTCCTGATAGCTTACCAGAGTCTCCCCCCCAAGTCAAAAATGTCCTGTTGTTCAGTGTGATCTTGAGACTGTTCCAGAGTTCATCCAAAAGGAAGTATCACCCAGCTGTTCTCCTGCTCTAGTAACCTGTTCATATACTGCTTATATTTTCTAACTTTTATAGTGAATTCATCCACTTGAGCCGGTAAAAATGATTTTTATGCAAAACATTTTAAGTGTTTTGCTGTGTTCGGAGACAATGGAAAGGCTTCCAGAATATAACATAGATATGATTTACATACCTTTAAAGTAGATGATGAAAACATTGAAATACTTAACATTTTTTCCACACTCTGGCTCAATCATTGATCAGAATGGAGACATAAGTCAAGAAATCAGAAGACTAGGATTTGGGAAGGGCAGTTATGAAAGAACTAGATAAGATCCTAAAGTGCAAAGATATGTCATTGAATACTAAAGATTGTCCATGCCATTTTATTTCCGATCACTCTAATATGGTTGTAAGAGCTAGACAGTGAGGAAAGTCGATAGGAAGAAAATTTGAGATATGGTGATGGAGAAGAGTTCTGTGGTTACCATGGAATGCTAAAAAGACAAACAAATGGGTCTTAGAACAAACTAAGAGTGAACTCTCATTGAGGCTGCCATACTTTGACCATATCATGAGAAGGCATAACTTGCCAGAAAAGACATTAATGCTTGGTGAGGCAGAAGGAAAAGAGGACTGTATTGTAGATAGATACCAAGGAAGCCACAGCCCTGAGTCTGTAAGACCCTGATCAGAAGTGCCCTGGAGAAGTCTCATTTACTTGTCATTAATGTAACACATTTATAGTTCATGAAGCATTTTATCACATTTGCCATCATGGTAACAGGTGCCATTTTGCAAATGGGCTAGCTGAGAGTTGACCTCTCAGCTATGTTTTCTACCAACCCAACTTTCATCCATTATTTTGCTCCAGCGAAGAGGAGCCCCAAAATCTATGCCCCCAAAAGATAAAGAGTTGAAGGCCCCCCACTCCAAACTCTGTCTTGGTCCAGAGTTGATCCTATCTTTCTCCCAGAAAAAATAGTTGGATCTTGTTATAAGCTGTCATGCTTTTCCTCTCCTTCAACCCCCGCTCCCCCTTATTCTGATGGTATCTCTTCTTGGTATTGCACTGAAACTGAATGAAGCAGATGCACAGGTCACAGCTATTTTTAGGTACCTTCTAATCGTTTTCACTTCTACTTTGTCATCCGCCCAGCTCAGTAGTGTAATATTTGGCAGTACTGTAAACAATGCATGCTGTTTTTTTCTTTAGAATTTTAGTTTTCTCTGCCCTTACACACACATGCAGTAGTGTGTGTCTGTCTCTGTGTGTGTGTGTGAGAGAGAGAGAGAAAAAAACAAAAATACTTGTTGGGGGGAGAAACAATAAAGTGTAGTGGTTTGTTGTTTGTTAGCTGCTTTCGACTTGATCTCAACTCATGGCTACCCTGTGAATGAGACATCTCCAAGCCTCCCTGTCCTCTACTTCTCTGCTCAGGTCCTGCAAGCTCAGGCCCATGGTCTCCCTGGTTGAGTCTATCCATCTGACATGTAGTCTTCCTCTCTTTCTACATCCCTCCACTTTTCCTAGCATTATTGTTTTTTCCGGTGAGTCATTCCTTCTCATGACGTGATGAAAGTATAATAACCTCAACTTTATCATCTTGGGTTCCAGGGAGAGTATGGGCTTAATCTGTTCTAGGACCCATTTGTTTGTCTTTTTGGCTGTCCATGGTATCCTCAGCACTCTTCTCCAGCACCACTTCTCAAATGAATTATTTTCTTCCTATCTGCTTTCTTCACTGTCCAACTTTAAATAACCAGAGATAGAGGACAGTAACGTGGTCATTCCTCCCTTTTTATCTCCTCCACAATATCTCTAACAGGCTGTTAATACAGTTCAGAAAGCCTTGTGACATCCTAGTCACAGAGCAGTATTTGGACCCACAGAATCACTTTCATACCAAGGCCCCAAATTCCTCCTTTGACTGTCTGCTCTCTTGGTTTCCTTAAGAAGGGGCAAGCAACTTTGGCCGGCTAGCAACCAGTTTGCTGGCCTGTGACCTGCTCTGTGGATTGCCAAAAATGATCCCCCAAAGAAAACTGGAAATAGCTAGAAGTCCACTTTTGTTTTAAAAAACAGGGTTTTTAAAATGTTAAACCAACATGAGCAGTTGAGCCGGGGGAGGAGACAATATTCTTAAAACTCTCTCTCTATCTCTCTCTCTTTTTCTCTCTCTCTCGTACACATGTTTTTAGTAATCAAAGCGTCCACTTTTATTTTTCAGCCCCCTTTTCCTGGGGGTTTTAAGGAGAGGTTGTGGAAATGAGGGAAGCTAAATGGGGCATAGTTTGTTTTTGGCATATTTCTGAGCAAAAAATAAGTCAACCAACGTTTGTGGGGATTTGACATGTCCAGGAGGGGACTGGAGACCATACAAATCAGGCTGTGGGGACTTCATGCAACCTACAAAACAGCATTCCTCCCACTGCCCTTAAACAGTGCAACCTGGAGACTTGTAGGTGTGCCAGTTCACCCTTGCTTGGGCCAGAAAAAAACCATAGTGTTAGTGGGTAGTGGAGGCAGCACAAACAATCTTGGGGAGTCTTCATAAAATCCTGGGATGGCATGTTGCTTGTATTGCAACCACTCACTCGAAAAGCACAAGGTTGTGAGTTTAATACCAGCCAGGTGCTCAAGGTTGACTCAGCCTTGCATCTTTCCAAAGTTGCTAAAATGAGTACCCAGATTGTTGGGGGCAATTGGCTTACACATTGTAAACCACTTAGGGAGTGCTTAAGTGCATTGATAAGCAGTATAGAAATGTACTTGCTATTGCTATTGCCTTCAGAACATAAAGACATGAGAAATGTCATGCTTTCTCAAGCCTGTCTATTGTAGTATTATGTATCCATCAGCAGCTGGAGGCTGACAAGAAAATTATAGCCATTCCAGGATCTGGTACTCAGAGGTAGACTATGTCTGTTCATGGGGGTTCTATAACAGGTCAGGTGTCTTGATAGGTATCTGTGGAAAATGTTACCTTTAAAGCATTTAAAGAACCAGCCGAACTACTGGCTACCACCTTGCTTTGGTAACAAAGAGCTCCTGGAGTACATGGCTTTAACTGTTTTAACATGTATTAAAATAGTTACATAGTTTCATAATTTTTTAGACAATAGATTGTCTGTTACTGTTTTAATATTTTGAATTGATTTTGATAAGTAGTAAACGTGAGAGGGAATAGTAATACAATCTTCAGATACTCTGGAGTACAAAAGGAAAATATTTTTCCTAATTAGCAGGATCAGTTGAGAGAATGCAGATGGTGTACATCCTATAGCCATTTGGTAAGTTAGTCCTCTGTATTGTCCCGCCACACAATAAAGCAGACTTTGCTGCTTCTTTCCTTCTCCAGATACCTGATAAGATAAGGAGATAATATTAACATTCACCCAGACGCAAACCCTGCCCTCTACCTGTACCCTTGTCATAACTCACCCCCTGGAGTTGGAGGATTCAGATGAAGAGGAGGAAGCAAATTGCAGGGGAATCTGCAGCTCCTGATAAGGAGGGTCTTTCTGAGTCCGTAGAGTCAGGGATTGAGACAGAGGGGACCCTATTTCGCAGCAGGAGGTTGCAGACACTGAAGGCCCCTTGCCATCAGTCATGCAGCCACAAAGAGCATCAATTCCCTGCGTTTGTTAAGTAGTAGATGCTGACCTAATTAGGCACTTGGTATTTTGGAGACAGCTGCCCATAAATCTCCCAGCAGCTTCCCACCATCTCTGTTTCTCGCAACCGTCTTATCTGGGTGACTGATAGTACTGTGGCATTCCTGTTTTCTTGACCTTGGACTGGGTACGCTTTGTTTATCTGGACTACTGACTTGCTGAATTTCCTGAACTGGTTGAGGACCACCCTTTTGCATCTCCCATCATTGTGCTGGATATTCTGTGACTGATCTGGACTGAATTGACACCTCAATAGCTCTTGCTTTCTGAACACCTGATTCCTGGGACACTTGAGCGTAGGAGAATCCTGGCTCAAATGCTAAAGGCTTGAATATAGAGATGTTTGCTCTCTGATGTATGTATTTAAAAAGTAAGCTTTTCAGACAAAGAGCTCATTTTCTCTCCCTCTCCATTGACCACCTTTTGAAATGATAGGCATTCATTTTGAGTTGTCGTAAACAAACATAACTTTGTAAAATAGGAAATGTTCTTTTAGTGGGGTGCAAATAGTGTGCAGTCTAAGGGCCTTTGCAGACTGCCAGAAATGGTGCAAATTGAGTCCACTTTAAGGGTTAGGATTAGTGCTAGGGAATCATGGGAATTGGTGTTTTTTTCTGAGACATTGAGCCTTCTCTGTCAGAGAGCTCTGGTGCCACAATAAAATACAGTTCCCATGATTCCCTTACCCTAACCCTAACCCTTAAAGTGGACTCAATTTGTACTATTTCTAGCAGTCTGCAAAGACCCTAAGTCTTTGAAATCCGGGATGCTTGTGCTGTTCACCTGAACCATGGACCAGGAGTAACACTTTGAGATAAAAGGTTACCCCATAAAATAAAACATTATGACGTCTTACCTTAGTTCCACTAAGCCAGGGGTAGGCAACCTTTCCTCTTTAAGGGCCGAGGGACTTCAGCTCCCAGAAGCCTCAGCCATGTTGGCCAATAGTCCCATGTTGGCCAATAGCTCCTGGGATTCTGGGAGCTGAAGTCCCTCGGCCCTTAAAGGGGAAAGGTTGCCTACCCCTGCACTAAGCTAATGGGACTCCTCTTTTGAATGGGAGACTTCGAAGGCTGTCTGCTGCATTCAAGAACCAAATATTTACAGTGGCTGGATATAGATAGGACAGAACAGGACAAGAGCATGTTCTAAGCCCAGAATCTTAGGAAATAAAATGTTTAAAATAATACAAGAAAAACTGTTTGCAGAAAAGCAGTAGCAGAGGCCACTAAAGGAAGACAAACCATTGCTTGGAATGTTTCTATTCAAATAGGTTATAGGCTGTTTATTGACTGTGTGGGTCATTGGTGAAAGGTCAGCAGCTCTGCTGTGTTGGCAGATAAAGACAGAGGGAAGCATGTTTGAGGTCACATTGCAAAGGAATTCAGTCATGCTAAAGGAGGAACATTTTAAGTCTTTATTTACTCAAAATGGGAGGGGGACAAGGCAACCGCACATTAACAACCATTCACTATATTAGATTTAAAAACTCCCTTATTGCTAATATTTTCAGTGTGTCTCCCCCATTTGTCCCCATCCCCCCACTTTAATAAGATCTTTCTTTCTTTCTTTCTTTCTTTCTTTCTTTCTTTCTTTCTTTCTTTCTTTAGTGCATTTAAGCATTTATTAACCCGAAGCTGTATTTTTTTGTGTGTCTCTACCTTTCTGTTTCTGGCAAAAGCTACATTTAAATGCAGACAGAGCAATTGATTGTGAATTATTAAGCCTTGGACACCAATCTGATCTACCCACTTCGTTAGCATTTTTCTTTCTTTCCTAATATACTCCTTTGAGAAGCTCTGCACTTTATGAAGATACACCCAAAGTTCTTATTTACTGTAAATGATTGGTGTTTAACCTAGATGAAATAGAACAGTAATGACTTAATGCTCTTTCTCCTGGGTTCTCATTCTATGTTTGGGCTTGACAGGGGAAAGTATCTTTCTTCCAAAGACATTCAAATCAAGGGCTAAAACCTCTCTGACTTGGCAGTGCTATAAGTTAATACCAACTTAGTGACCTGAACTGGAAGCTAATTTGGCGGTTTGATGGATTGCCATGAGACAACCCCAAATGCAATGCATGAGGGGCAGGCAGAATTTGTCTTTAAAGTAGAGAAAGATCTAGTAGTCTGTTGGTCTGAGGGGTGTGTTCCATTTTGTAGATTGTTCATTTTAAAATATATTTAACCAAACAACAAAAACAAAAAACCAAGCTCTCTGCAGGTTACTTTGTATGCTGGCAAAGTTGGAAGAGGGAGAAATTCAGTTAAGCCATTCCTGTTGTAGTCCTTACTGTTTAAACAGGGAACAAAGTTATATTTTCAAGAGAGTTGCTGTCAGTGTGAGTGAATGAAAGATTGTAAAGAATCCTTTTGTCACAACACATTCCTCAATTTTGACAGCAGTGGTGGAGTCGCCTTCTGAGTAGAACTAAATTGTTTTAAGTACTTGAAATACAGCATACATTTTTTTCTTCTTCTTTGGGGTCTCAGGGTAGCTGCACCCCTGAGGTTCTGCATTTACACAGAGCACCAGCCTTGAAGAGTTGAAGCCTATGTGGGACCTGTGCCTTGAATGTTATGTTCATGCTTCCAAGGGTAGAGAGACTCAAATCATGCAGAATTTTCTCATGGATTTCCCCAAGTGAACTAAACCTGCTTTTCTCTTTACTATGCTTTTTGTTTTCTATCATAAGGTTTTCTGGGCAAGATTTGTTCAGAGACAGTTTGCCTTTGCCTTCCTCAGAGACTGAGAGAGTGTGACATGCCCATGGTCACCCAGTGGATTTCCATCGCTAAGTGGGGATTGGAACCCTTGTCTCAACTTGTAGTTGAATCCTCAAACCACTACACCACACTTGCTCTCATGACATTGTGTGGTAAGAGTCACAAACTACCTATGCCACGTTTTAGTTAGGCATGTCAGATCTGTCATACAGATTAGCAGCCTGTTCTGAATCAGAAATAAAGCCTGAGGCTGCAGAAAGCAGAGATTTGAACCCTAGTCTCCAGAGTTATAATCCAGCACTCAAACCACTAGACCACACTGGCTCTCTTTAAAGTTCAGATCCCCTAAAATTGGGATATTGGTGCTCATTAGGCACACTATTATTACTTTTAGAGGTGCTGCAAAATGTTGGCTCAGATCTGGAACAAACTGAAAAATGTTGAAATTTTGGTGTTAACTTGGAACTTGAGGTCTCTGTTACTTTTGGGGGTGATAGCAATGTGGGAGCCTTGCTACAAAATGCTTGCAAAACCCTGGCATGAGCCTGGAGTGAATTGGATAATGTTGGATGGGGAGGGATTTACTGTAAATCCCAAGTTGAGGCATCTGTATCCAGGAGTGGAATAACTTTGGGTTTTTCCCCTCATAATCTCTTGCTATTGATATTAGTCAGGGCTAACGGAAACAGAGTTCAACAATTGGTGGAGGGCCACAGGCACGGATCAGAGGGTATTATGAAGAACTGCCTGTTGTTGATGGCCATGACTTTTGTCACCTCTGCTTCAAAGAACAGTGTGCTTGTGTTCAGAAATTTTCAGAGCGAGTTAACTGCAATGAGTTCAAGTGCCTTCCAGGCACTTCTGGTTGGCTGGAAAAACATCATTTTAAACATCAAATTAAAGCTAAGATGAGTCTTTGTTGTTGTCAGCTGCTGTCAAGTCAACCTCAACTTATGGCATCCCTATGAATGAAACATCTCCAAGTCCACCTGTCTTCATTAGTCCTTTTCAGATCTTGCAAATTCAGGGTCGTGGCTTCCTTGATTGAGTCCATCCATCTGTAATGCAGTCTTCCCTTTTTCCTGCTGCCTTCTCTCTTACCAAGCATTATTGTCTTTTCCAGTGAGTCATGTCTTCTCATGATATGTCCAAAGCAGGGGTAGGCAACCTTTCTCCTTTAAGGGCCGAGGGACTTCAGCTCCCAGAATCCCAGGAGCTATTGGCCAACATGGGACTATTGGCCAACATGGCTGAGGCTTCTGGGAGCTGAAGTCCCTCGGCCCTTAAAGGGGAAAAAAGGTTGCCTACCCCGGTCCAAAGTATTACAGTCTCAGGGCCTTTCAGACTGCTAGAAATAGTGCAAATTGAGGCTACTTTAACTGCCCTGGCTCAATGCTAGGGAATCATGGAAACTGTATTTTTTTCTGAGACATTGAGCCTTTTCTGTCAGAGAGCTCTAGTGCCACAATAAACTACAGTTCCCATGATTCCCTAGCACTGGGTCAGGGCAGTTAAAGTGGACTCAATTTGCACTATTTCTGGCAGTCTGCAACGGCCCTATGTTGGCTTCTAGGAAAAGTTCAGGCTTGCTTTGCTCTAGGGCCCATTTATTCATCTCTTTAGCAGTCCATGGTATCCACTCACCACATTTCAAATGAGATTATTTTCTTCCTATCAGCATTCTTCACTGTCCAGTTTTACTATCTATTATGCTTTTAGATTCCTATTTTTCCTGCAATATAATGCTGTTCCCTTGCCAGTATGTGCTCCACTGTGGTCCTTTTTACATAATTCCTCTTACTGGGCAGTGGGAACATTTTGCTATCTGCATATGGCATCTTTTAAATGAACTGTATGCGGTTAAAAAACAAAACAAAACAAAAGAGTCATAACCCCCAATGTAAGGCTGTTTTTTGGTGCCCCTCTTCTTCTCCACCAGTACATTGAAAGGGCATTGAAAAGGACATTTTAAAAGTAGCTACAACCAGCCATTTGGGTGGTGCTTGCAATAACAGACCAGGAGAATGGAAAGTGGTACCAGGTCAGGCATCCATGATATGCAGGCCAGTCAGGCTGCCCAGGGATGCCAGGTGCTAAAACTGGTCCATGTAGAACACAATAGTAGTTATTTTAGTTTATAGGTTGCCGTCTCCAAATAATGAAAGCATAGTGGTTTGAGTGTTGGACTAGTAGGACTCCAGGAAACCAGCGTTTGAATCCCATTAGGCCATGAAAATCCACTGGGCGACCGAAGGCAAAAGCAAAGCCCCTCTATACAAATTTTGTGAAGAAAACCCTATCATATGTTCACCTTAGGATTGTTATAAGTCGGAAACAACTTGAAGGCACACAAGAACAGCAGCATCTACAAAGAATTCAAGGGGCTGTCTATTTCATTATACAGTAAAATCAGATTGGCTACTCTGGGGTGACATTTTCTTCCTTCCCATTCCCTCTTGGTTTCCTCCTTTTATTTGCCTATCTTTTTAATGGGCTCCATTTACTGATCATGACCTCAGTGTCAGTGTCTCAGTTCAGTATCTCCGCCTGTTTAAGCTAATGGGTTGGATGTACAGGAAAATGGGCCTGATTGAGAAATGATTTACTCGTCTGTGCATCCCCCACCTCCACCAAAATGGTACTTCCTCTACATTTTGAATGTGACAGGAAACAGGCCTCCAGAGTTAGATCGCCCAGCCTGAACTTCCTATTCATTGTTCTAGACTGCTAAAGATCAGTATATAATTTAGCCACCTTGAAACCCAGTTTTGGGGGGTGAAACGGTGTATATATAATGTCATTGTTTGAGAGTTTGATGAAGGAATTGGGATTTGGAAAGAAATTATTGGATCAAGGTCCACCCCACAATGATGAAATGGAGGGTTGAGTCATATGTCTAAAGAAACATCACCCATATGTTCATAATGGATGATGGATTTTTTTTTAAAGTGTTCCTCTGTGGGAAACAAAGTCACCATATCCTAAAAATGACTTGGATACTATGTTACTGTGTAGCCTGAGCACATGGAATCTCTTTCACATGATCATTGTAATGATATTGTAATGTCATTACATTGTAATGATGAAGAGAAAGAGTTGTCTTGGTATCTTTATTTAGAAAGAAAAATAGGGGTGGGGAGTGGGGTGGTTATATCAATTGGGCCATGAAATAGGGAATTGGAATACAGGCAAAGCAAATAACCTGCAAAACCGATCCATACCTTCTGCTTTAAATACAGGATTTTCTGACAATAATTTCCTGATTCTCTGTTTCTAACTAGGGGTGCATTTAATGCTGTAGAAATAATGCATTTTGACTCCACTTTAACTGCTGTGGCTGCATCCGACAGAATCCTGGGATTCGTCGTTTTGTCAGGCACCAGCACTCATTGGCAGAGAAGGTTAACAACCTGGTAAAACTACAAATCCCAGGATTCCATAAGACACAGCTACAGCACTTAAAGCGATGTCAAACTGCATAATTTCCACAGTGTGGTTGCATCCTAGGACTTAAACTGAACCATAATGCAGGTCTAGAACAAACCTCTTTTCAGTTGATCCTTTGGAAAACATGGTGATATAAAGAGGACATCTGTAACATATACAGAGTGCCTTTTGAAGAACAGCTGGAAATTGCCAATTAGCTGGAAATGGGGGAGGCAGTTTCAGTGTTGGACTTTCAAGCAGATGATTGCACTTGTTACGCGATAAATGAAGCGTCATCTTTTTCAGTGAAGCAAGTGTGTGCATATGTGTGCATGAGAGGGATTCCTTTAAGAGCTCTAAATGAAGAATGAGAAATGAAAGCTACACAAAATTGTGAAGAAAATCCTGCGGCACTTGCCACCCCAAATGGATGAAAATAGAGCCATTGTATTGGCAGCAGCTCCTATCTTACTCTCTTATGCCACAAAGGAGTGGCTTGCTTGACTCCAGAATTAATAGAGCAGAGAGGAAACGGCTCTTAAAGAGATGTGTGCCGGTTTCCTTCCTGTTCAGAGAATTGGAAAGCCTAAGGCAGTGAGGTAATGTCATTTCACATAACTTAGAGGGCTCTTCTTATAAAGGACAGATGCAGTAAATGAAGTGAGCCTGGGTTTTTTCTTCTTCTTTTTCTTCTGAAGGCGTTTTCTAAAAATTCTGTTCCTGTTAGTAGCATGGCTGGAGAACTGAGACAGATCTGTTATTGAAATAATCTTCCAAATAATAACAGCATTCAGTGAAGATTATATATAACAGGGATGGGGGAAAATCTGAAGTCCCCAAAGTGTATGTTGGTGCATAAGGAGAAATTTCACACATGCCACCAATCTGGAGTTGGCCTCCATTCAGTCTAAACTGCCTGTTTTTCCATAGGTTCCCCCCCCCCCCATAGTTCTGCTAGGGAACAACTGATAATCTTAAGAATTGGGGATGTGTGAGTGTTTCCCTGCTGAAAACATGTTGGACTGAATGGGATCGGTTTAAGAAGGCATCACCTTCCACAACATCACCTTCCAAAACTCAAAATCAGGCACTGCTGTGCATATTTTACTGGTGTTTTTCTGCTGTTTGATCTGTGTTGGTTCAGAAATCCACCCAATTTGAAGTAGTGAGGTTTCTTTCCTTAGTACCCGGCATTCAAACAATACTGAGAAGAAAGGTGAATGTAACTAAAGCATGTGGCTTGCTTTCATTGGAATTATAATGCCTTTTGCCAGCCCCATTGAACGCTCAGCCACTTGGTCTGAGACTGATCATAATGTTGTAGCTGTTAACCCAGGCTGTGACCTCACATTCTGTTCAAAGACATGTGCTGGAAAGCTCATAACTGTTGAACAATATATCTAGGGTCATACATATTCAGAAATCATAGGTGGATGTCAGATAATCATTCAGTCATACTTTGCAAGGCAGAAATTGATGCTGAATGCATAACTCAGCTTCTCACTAGGGATAAATAAATAAATTTTCCCCTCTGGCTCTGGTGCTGAGGTTGTGAGTGCTTTTGGTTATGGAGCTAAAGTGGCACTACACACACAGAAATGAGAGGTAAAAGTAGGCTTGCAGGGAATCCCAAGATTTGTAGAAGTGTACAAAGTTCTTTATGTGAAAGCTAAGAGGTTGACCCCCTCCCCACAGCCCAAGAAGAACTGGATGTTATCAATGGTCAGAGAATACAGGTTCTGAAAGGTGTTTTCAGAAGGAAAGGTCTTCTTATGTCTTCCCCTAACCAACTTGGGTTCATCTCAAGGTTAAACTCTACTTCATCTTGGAGGTGGGGGGGGATTCACCAGCATTTATGTGTGGATTTACTGTTCTTTGCCAGGATGTTATCACTTCCCAACAACAGTCATCCTCCATGTCTGTGGGTTAAGCATTTGCAGATTTGATTATCTGCAGATTATTGTATTTGCTCCTGCTATGGAAAAGTTCACTCTATAAATCTGTAGGTCCTCCAGTGCAATTCTATGGCCAGCATCTGCCAAAAGTTAACCATAGAGTTCCACTGGAGGACCTACAGATGCCTAAAGAGATGACTTCTGCAGGCATTGGTAGGTCCTCAAGCACGACTTTATGGAAGTTGACCATAGAGTCATGCTGGAGGACCTACAGATGCCTAGAAAATTGTTCTCTCAGGGGAATTTTTAAAGGCCTATATTCATGGTTTTTCCACTTTCACTGGGAGGCTGCACCACATCCCCCATGAAATGTGAAGGCTAACAACCATATTTAAGATCATCACTTGATGTATACTTGTTTGTATTTTTATTCAACCCGCCCCATCCTAGCATATATGCAGTATCTGCCAACTAGGTGTACATTCCATGCATCTGATAAAGTGAGCTACAGTGTGCAGAAAATTATGCCAAATAAAGCTTGCTCATGACTGTTTTGTTACTTTTGCATTTTCTGTGTAGGAGATGCAAACCCATGTAAGGGAAGTAGAAGGGTGGGGGTTGGACCCCCAAATAGCAGCCATTCCTGCCTGTCATTTGGAATTTAAAGCATCCTAATTTTTCTAATTCTTAAGCCTGCGACAATAGAACATTCAAGGTGAAAACCTGAATTGTCAGGAACCAGAGGAAATGGTAACCCTCCCTCCAAAGAGCAGCGGCACTCGTGGCTTTTTAGCAACTAAATCCATATCCATGTAACGTTTTGCTTATATTTGTTTTGTGAGTCACCCACCAGGGCAGATCTCTAATAAAATACTTCTCTATCAGCAAAAGGCAGGACCAATTTTTCCTGAACAGCAGCGTGATGGTGTACTTTACATATTGAACAACAGCACAAGGCTTTGCAGAAAATGTGTTCTTGATATAAAGATTACACCACCCCCGCCTCCCACATTTATTATCTGATTCATCGTAGCAAAAAACTCAGGCCTATAAGGCTCTTTTCCCAGCAGTCATTCACCTGCATGATTTGTAATGATGGTTGTAACCTAGTCAAAAGAGCAAGTTTAAATTTTGAGCAGTTGTACATCTCTCTCTGGCTAACAAGACGTCTAATTTTAGGCCTTTTAAAATCCACTCTTCCTTTGTCCTGGATTGCAGATGTTTCATCTTGCAATTTTGTTTGCATATCTTTTACTGTTAATTCCTGTTTATGTCAAGATCAGTCTGTTTTGGCATGTGTGTGTGTGTGTGTGTTTGCTTTTGCAAAGAGAGTATTTCCCCATCTTTACCCTCAGATAGAACAATTATGATTGGGAAAGGACTTCTTTCTTAATTCCAAAATTGTGTGCATTGTGTGTTCAGTGCAGTAACTACTGAAAACTGTGTCTCAGCTAAATATTTCAATTTAAACATTGCATATACTTCACCACCATTTAGAAACGAAAGCCTTCTTGCTGCCTTTGCAAGAATTTGGGCTTTGAGGAGTGATATCACCCAGTTCAGATGATATATAAGAAATAAGTAAATATGGTCCTCGAGAGACAGTGTGGTATAACAGTCTGAGTGTTGGAGGAGAGACCAAGATTTGAATTCCTACTTAGCCATGGAAACCCTTTGGGTGACCGTGGGAGAGTCACACTCTCTCAGCCTCAGAGAAAGGTGAAGGCAAGCCTTCTCTGAACAAACCTTGCCAAGAAAAACCTGTGATAAGTTCATCTTAGGGTCGCTATAGGTCAGAAAGAATTTGAAGGCACACAACAACAACAACAACAAATGGTACAATGGGCCCTTGGTATATTCCGGGATTTGGCTCTAGGACTCTCTGTACCAAACTCCATGGATGCTCACGTCCCATTAAATGTGATGGCACAGTAAAAGAGAATCCCTTATATAAAATGGCAAAAGCAAGGTTTGCTTTTTGGAATTTATGTGTTTTTAAAAATATTTTCAAGCCATGGATGGTTGAATCCATGGATAAAGAATCCATGGATGCGGAGGGCAGATTGTACTTGCTAAACTGATAAAGTATGCTGGATAGAATGTGGGTTTGGCTATAGAGAGACCTATATTTAAGCCCATTGTTTTAAGACTAAACTTAATTAGATAAGTCTTCAACAAGCTATTTATGTCTCAGCATAACCTACCTTGCAGGGCTCCTGTGAGGCAAAGTGAAATGCCTCTTAAGTATGGTATGTCACACTGAGTTCTCTTTAGGGAGGCATGGGATACACATATGGCGGTGATTAAAATATTTGGCTGTGATTTACAACAGGCAGGCGGATTCAGGAGCTGCCACTTAGTACTAAATCCTTTTATATAAAATGGTAAGTGCCTGTATGCTCTTGACAGCATTTCTACAGTCCTGAATGTTTTCTTGTGAAAGTCAGTGAATTTTATCAAAAGCAGGATAGGTACACAGAACATGGGGATGTTGCCATTTTGAACTACAGATCCCAGTTTCTGCAGAGAGGGGGTGCCATTGTCATCCTCTGAGGCTGAGAAAATGTTGACTTGCCCAAGGTCACCCAAATCTTTTACTGTAAATGTGGGGTTTTATGCTTGAGTGGGGAGTCGAACCTGATCTCCAGAGTCGTAGTCCAATACTCAAACCACTTCAGTGCACTGGTTCCAACAGGATGTGATAGTTGGCTTTAAATATCTGAAGGGCTGTCATGTGAAAGGTGAAGTTGGTTTGTTTTCTGCTGCTCTGGAGGATGCAAATATGAACCAATGGATTCTAATTAAAAGAAAAAAGATTGTGACTAACCATTAGGAAGAACCTGATGGCAAGACCTGTTTGACCATGTAACCGACTATGTAGGCTGGATGGGCACCTATCAGGGATCCTATAGCCATTGATTTCTGTGCTGACAGGTTTGACCAAATGATACTTGTAACCATTTCCATCTGTGTGATTATCATTTCATGTAAATGCAACTAATGCTAAGATTCTTTGTAAAACCAAGAAACTGTTACAGTTAGTCTGCTAAGTAACACACGGTGCTTCAGAAGCTATTGCAAGATAGGATGAACAGATACAACATACAAGATTGGACCAACATTTTAACATTATGAAGAGGTGTGTCCATGAGGAAATGCAGTGGTGTCTGTCTGTCTATCTATCTATCTATCTATCTATCTATCTATCTATTGTTAATTTATATCCTGTCTTTCTCTCAATATAGAACCCGAAGTAACTATACTGAGAACTTTGCCCCTGTTTCATCATTTTAAAATCAATTTAAAATTGGAGAGCATGCAGAAAGTAACCAGTAAACGTCATGATATGACAAGAAAGCTTGGTGTCCCATTAGTGCCGTACAATTTTTGACCTGCTTATGTTTTCACTAATGAAAATCAAGGTACAAGATAACCTTGTGCTGGTACATATGCAGAAGAATCCAGCCCTGCTCCTAGGAGTTTACATTGTAGTTGTCTACAATGCAGGAGATAAAGTTGGAGCCAGTTGGAGCCTGACCGTGTCAATTTTCTTCTTGAACACTTTAGTATTCATTCATTTATTTTTATTTACGACTATTTAAATTAATAGCCTGTAGTGCAATGAATTAAGCCCTTCATTTGGAACAGGCACAAGTAATGCATTTTAACAAATCTTCTCTCCCACCTTTTATTCACATATAATAATCCAGGCTAGATATATTTTATCATAAAAGGAGCAAGGGAAGAAGCCTGGGAAGAAGCGGTTGGACACTCTCACAGCACAGTGGCTTTGCAGTAGTAAGGAAATGTCCTCCAAAAGGAAAACTATATGAGATGCCAAAGGGAAACATCCTTGAGTGAGTCTTCAGGTGTGATGCCACTGTCATTCCAAGATCAGATGGGATCTGGCTAATAAACGGTGACCATTTTAGAAATACGGGTTCAGTCAGGACCATAGAAAGCTGTCTTGTATTGAGTCAGATCATTGACTCTTCTAGCCCTGTGTTACTGGCTGTTACGTCCAGTGTTTTCTGCAAGAATCTTTCCAAACCCTGTCTAGAGACCCTGCTAGTCCCTGGCAGTCTATCATCCAAGTTTTAACCACACCTGACCCTGCTTAGCTTCCAAAACTAGACACAATCGAATGTATTCAGGATGACATTGAGTCTTGAATTGAACTTAGAATAGTGAGCTACCATGAAAGGTGTATACAAGGGCCTTGGCGCTTTCTTCAAATGCAGAAAGAAATGGAGATACATAGCACTGGTCCTTATGAATGGCAGTCAGTATGGAGCCTCTGACAGACTGCTTGATCAGTAACGGATCAGCACCCTCTCTACCTGTTAGACTTCAGGCTCTGTTGTCCAATCCTCCAAGAGAGACCACTTACTTTAGGATATTTGAGGACTTCCCAACAGTCTTCTCACGCACAGACTCATCACTCTGCCAGTCAGGCATTTAGTTTCTCTTATGAGAAGATGATGACCGAGAAACTATTATACTTGAAACCCCATCTGTTCAACACAGTCCCCAATGTGTTAGAAGCTGAACAAACAGCTATAACTGGTATATGAAATGAGGCAACCATTTCATAACCACAGTGTGTCTCATACTGCTTGAACTGGGTGTGAGCCTCTGTCAAATTTAGGAGATTATCGCACGTCTTTAAAAAGGGTCTTACACTTCCCGAATTGAAGTCAAATTGAAGCTTAATTCAGGCTGCATTCTCATTTTATCACACAGCTTTTGGCCCCAAAACCGCCATCTGAGTACATCCCTGCTCCAACGCGGGTCCCTTTATTTGCTTCAGCAGCCATTTTTCAAAAGTCGGAAAATGGCTGTCGAAGCAAGTTAAGGGACCCACATTGGAACGGGGATGTACTCGGATGGCGGTTTTTGGGACAAACGCCATGCAATAAAATGAGGATGCAGCCCAAATTAAGCTTAAATTAGACTTCAATTTGGGAAGGGTAAGACCCTTTTTAAAAACGTGCGATAATCTCCTTAAAATAGATTTCCTTTAAAGGCAGTTGTCTTTCCCCTCCCTCACCATTAGCTTCACACACACACACACACACACAACTCATTTTTGGACAGCAAGTCCCATCCAAATGTTTTAGGCTTTTATATGAAGGAAGACAATAGAGCATTTCTTGCTAGTGGAAGAAATGGCGCTCAAAAAGGACTGTTTTGGTACTTGGCTCTTCAAGTTGAATGACCACTGCATCAAGTAATAACACTATAAATCAAGTCTGGACCAAGTAATAACACTATAAATTGCGAAATATGAGACCAACAAACTCTAGTATTTCGAACTTGCTGCTCTTTCGTGTGCTACCTGTCTAACTACTTTAGGCAAGCAGCTTAGTATTTGACTCTGTTTTCACTCTGAAGTAATGGAGGGAGAGTGAAATTGGTATGTTATACTCAGTATATATTATTAATAATACCAGGTAGATGACAGCTGTTGCCATTCAGTTTATATCTTCTTGGTGTGCAGGGTTTGTTTGTTTTTTCTGTGTGTCAATCTATTCATGTGGTATGTTATATTGGTAACCTGTATTTTGAGAAATTGTCCATTCTAAAGGCTTGTTTTAGTTCATCACAAACAAACAAAAAGGAAAAGGGAAGAAAAAGATCTAAGGCAGATCCTTGTGCTCATTGCTTCTGATGGTGGGTTAAGGCCTTTGTGAGCAAAATCCTGCGTCCCTTGGTGAATCCACACAGTCACTGGCAGCTGTGATGAGTTTATGTACGCAAATTGTATTAAAGAGTATCACTTTCATTGTTTTATGTCATCTTGAGCAGGCTGTGGCAATCGGCCTCCCAGGCGCTCGAGGGACACAAAGGAATTCTTGTGAGGGAAAAGATGAAATGTCATAACTAAGACAACAGCAGTTCTTTCATCCTAAACTAAGTATGCGGAGCTTAAATGATCTGACCTTTTAGCTGTCTGTTTGCTCAGCTCTGGGTATAATCTCTGTATTAGAAATGGAAGGCTAAAGTCCTAGTTATGCTGAAAAAAATTCAGAATAGATGGCTGAAGTGTCTTCTTGCAAGACGGGAGGAGAGGGTGAGAGAGCACTGGTGCAAGAGGTTGCTTTCAAACTTGTTGAACAAAATCTATTGTTTAGCTTTCTTGGTTTGTTCTTGAGCATCTTCACAAGCACCTTCTTGAACACCTTCTGTTCTGCTTTCTGGCTTTTCTGGGCCAAATCGGATGGCTGCTTTGCCATGGATTTGGAAGATCAGATATGATGCTATCTTCAGATGGGTTCAGGCAACTCTGGGACTATTTTTAGAGCAGGTGGAATTGAGATGTGCTGAAGCAGCTGTGCTATTTATGTAGAAATGGCAAATATAGCACCTGGAGAAAAAAATAGTTGCATTGTTAGCAAAATAAATCAAAATGTGTACAAAACAGATTCTTGAAGAGGGCGTCGTGCCTGATTTCTCTTCTCCTGCCCCCTCCATTATTGAAATGAAGCTGAGGAAACTAATATGCAGAGTTATGTGCCCTGCATCAGTTTGGTGTCAGTGTCAATATATAAGAGCTCTTGAAAAATCTTCCTATTCTTGATGACTAGAGAGGGAGCACGTGTCAGTGGAGCAATTTTACATTCGCAAGCTTTATAAAAAAAACAAACACACCCCTTATTTTCAAGGAAGTTCTTGTGAGCAATCCTTTCAGAATGCCAGCAGCTCATTGTCTAATAATGTACGTTTGTTCAATGTGGGTCCACATGTGCCTATGTATAACATACATTTGTCTGCCCATTAACTCAGCTTGTTCCACGTTTGTTTGTGGTACTTAGAAAATACACTTTTTTCTTTGGGTAATCCATTGCATCAAGCTGCACGTCACAACTCATTTTCACTTAAGTGGGTCTTTTTATGTCCAGAAACCAAAGCTTTACAAGTGAGGGACTCCATAAAGCCCTCCAAGATGGAGAACCCAGCAAGGCTTTCAAATTTATTTTTTCTAGAGAGAGCTTGTTTCTCTTTGGGTGTTTTTGTGAGTCAGCATTTATTGTGATTTTCTAGTGATGATTTTAAAGATATAGCTGTGTTAGTCTATAGAATCAGTATGTAGAGAGATCTTGTAGCACCCTTGAGACTAACTGAAAGAAAGAAGTTGGCAGCATGAGCTTTTGTAGACTTCAGTCTACTTCCTCAGATGCATTTGGACAGATGCAAATGCATCTGAAAAAGTAGACCTAAGTCTATAAAAGGTCATGCTGCCAACCTCTTTCTTTCCATTAGTTTCAAAGGTACTACAAGATCTCTCTGTCTAGTGATGAATGTGTGATTAACACAGGGGTTATAGGTCGGAGGGAAATCTCTCCTTTTTTCCTTCAAATATTGAGAGAAATGTGTGAAGGTTAAATCATAATTGCTAAGAGTATGAGCTGTGAGTCCCTGGTTCAGATTTGACTTTGGCCGTGTGTTCACTAAGTTGCTTTCAGGTAAACCATTTCTGTACTTCTATCAACAGAATGGTGATAATACTGGCCTACATTATAGAGTTCTGGGATCACTGGGATCATATATATGGTCCGTTTTATTCACTCCCAAGCACTAAATGTGAAGGAGCTTTTTGGATCCACTGTTTGCTAGTCCCAAATAGATTGGGATTGCGTGTTGGAATGACACTTGAGCAATGAAGCTAGTCTACTTGACTCATTCAGGGTAGTTTAAAGGAGTTGATCCCATTTTAACAATATGTCCCATTGTCTTGATAAAGATGCGTTAGGATACACATCCCCGAAGAAAGATGTTCTGACAAGATTGGCATCCTAGATCTAAAATTAGAGGCAGGGGAAAGTTGAGTGGCATTTATTTATTTATTTATTTAGCTTTGCTTTTGGGGCATTGAGGAGAAACAGGACTCTGGAATTTCAGCAAATCTCCCTGCCTCTGTAAAACATTTAAATAGCTTTCAAGTGAAAAAGATGAGTTTTCCCTAAAGGATAACTTTTCCATTTTGGTCCCAGTAACTTGCCATACATGTTGTGGTGGTGGTGGTGTGCCTTCAAGTGCAATATCACAGGATTTTCTGGGGCCGAGAGTGGGTGGCTTGCCCAAGGTAACCCAGTGGATTTCCATGGCTGAGTAGGAAATCCAGCTGAGGGGGAGATCCAGCTTGGAGTAGAGAATGGGTCCTTGATTCTTTCCCGACCCATTACTTTTCTGTTATAACCATCTTACAGCTGCTGCTCTTTAAAACAGAAAACATGTTTGCTTAGCAGTTTATCCCTTGCTCTCCCTACTTTTCATACTGTTAGTCATCAGGGTCATTGTTTTGATTCATGTTCTTCGGTTTATTTGTACACTGATGCCCTCACCCCCTGGAGAGCAAATATGAGTAGAAAGATGATAACCCACATGCACTTTTTTTGTACAAGCCCCCATTGTAACTTTGCTGTGAGGAATCTTTCCAATGCTATTTGCCAAGTCAAGACTGCTATTATGGTGAAAGTCCTGGAGTTGGACGTTTATGGCTTTACTTGATATGCATCAAGACATCATACTTAAAAGTGACAGTGGAAGGGGTCTATGGGTGCATCAACAATGGCTCCATCCGATGGAATTCTGGGATTTGTGGTTTTGTGAGGCACCAGCACTCTTTGGCAGCGAAGGCTAAATCCCATGATTCCATAGGATGGAGCTGCAACACTTTAGGTCAGGGGTAGGCAACCTTTCCCCTTTAAGGGCCGAGGGACTTCAGCTCCCAGAAGCCTCAGCCATGTTGGCCAATAGTCCCATGTTGGCCAATAGCTCCTGGGATTCTGGGAGATGAAGTCCCTCGGGCCTTAAAGGGGAAAGGTTGCCTACCCCTGCTTTAGGTGGTGTCAAACTGCATTTTTTCTACAATGTAGATGCCCCCTATAAGTCAGCTTATACTTCCTATGTAAAAAGAAAAATAGATGTTACCTGGGATACAGTGATGGGTTTTCCTAGGACATGTATTTGCTGTTCAACATACAGTAAAGCCCCACCTAAGCTATCTGAGAGACTCTTGTTGACTTGATGGGTTTTGAATTTCACAATAATGAACTGTCAGAAGGCTGCAAAATAATCCACCATAAGGTCACACAGCATTGACTTTCCAAGAGCAATCAAGGTTAGAGCTGTGTGTTTTTTTCCATAGACACAAGTGTGTCTATTCCAGGCCAAGATCCAAGAATGCTTTGTTCTCTCTATCAAAGTGCCAAAAACCCTGTGTTAGAGACACCAATGTCTGGCAGAAAACTTTGGTGCAGTTGGTCTCTCTTTGCTTCTAGCACTTGTGGATCCAGGATATTGAATCCTCAAACCCCAACTTGTAAGAGGAAAATATACTTGTCAACTTTATTAAACCAAAGATGCAACTTTCTCTGAAGATTTTAAACATTAAAAAAGTACTTCTACTAAGTATCGCCTTTATCCAGTGGATGGAACTTCTTCCAAATAGATATGGCAATGGCGTCTCTTAATGGGGATTATATTCATGGTAGATTGATCTGAATACAACTAAATAACTGTAACCAGGTTAGCTAGACAACAGGTTCCTGGGTTAGCCTTGAATTTCAAAAGCAAGAGAGGCTTCACTGCATTCATGTGCTGCTTGCTGTGGGCTTCCTGGGGGCATCTGGCTGGAATTGGAAAACCCTTGGACTGACCTAACAGGGCCCTTATCGGGTTGGGTTTTTTATGGGTTTTTTATTTGTTTGTTTGTTTGTTTGTTGTTGGTTTTTAAAATATGGTTCACAATCATAAAAGGGATACTTTGAGCAGAATGACCAAGGGTCTTTTGACAATCTTCTTTGTAGTCTTGGCCTTCTTGCGAAAGATAGGCTTTGTCTGACCACCATTTCCACTTTGTTTGCAATCATATCAGCATTTTGCCTGTGGATACAGAACTAAGAAGGTGGACCAGTTTCTCCTTTATCAAGCTCTTAATGGTTGGCTTTCATGGGAGTTTTCCCATGTCATGCTTGAATGTGCAAACTCAAAGCATGGACATCAAACTTGGAAAAAGGGGCCCCACTAGTTTGGATTTCTTATCTCCTTGTAGCTCCACAATCATCCACAATTTAGGATCCCCCCCCCCCCCCATGGACCACTATGGCACATCATATGGAAGCAAAATATGACTTGTGGATTTGGAGTGAATGATTGCATCAAATTTCAACCTCATGCTTTTTGCGAAAACCTGAAACACCCTTAGTGCTTCCTTGTGACCAATGAGTTAACAAAGACTACTGAAAAGGAGATAATTTAGATTTTACAAATTCCAATTAATGTGTGTGTATGTGTAAAATCAAAACCTACCCCTGCATTTCTCGGCGGAAGATATCTACTATTCACCATTCTTGTGCCATCACAAGAAATTAATGTAGTCTAAGAAATTACTGTAAAGGGTACCAGAGGACTTAGAAATTAATGGTCTATAAAAGAAAGTGACATAAAATGATACTACAAGCATTAGAGAAGAGGTAAAGTGAGGCAGTAGTGATGGAAAAGCATTGAGTTGGAGATTGATCTTGATTTATAGCCAGAAACGAAAGAATTGTGCTTTGCAGCTAAGAGAAAATGGGAGGGGGAAAAATTGGGGGGAAGCACTTCTTCTTTCTTCAGCTGTCAAGCTAATAACACTTGTCAGTAAATGAAATGTGAAAGTTACAAGCAAACAATATGCCCAGTGTGGCTGCTGTTAAGTCATTGGATGACTAATTAAGAGGCATCTTTTGCTACCAGAATGGCATAGAGAGGAAACAGTATTGTCTGGTTCTTTAGAAACATATTTGTCAAAGGCAGATTTTGCTGCACAAGATTCAGTTTAGTAATCAGAGTGGAAGCGCTGCTGGCAGATCTGCTGAGGTGCGGCATGATAGATGACCATCACCAGTGAAGTTGTGTATCTGGCTTGAGAGGTAGAGCAGATGATCTTGGACGTTCATCCTTCCAAGTACTGAGTGGACTGATGCCCATCAATGAGCCATCAGCTGCCAGTCTGCGGTGAGTTTCCAGAAAAGAAAGAGACAGTTGTATTCAATCTGGGAGAAAAACCTTGCCAGTCCCCCACTTCAGATAGCATAAGAGCCACTGGTTTAGATGACATAAGCATTTCTTCGTAATGTTCCTTTTCCTATTGAGTTTGTAACTGAAGGATAAATTTTGGGGCCCATAGATTTCTTGAAATTCACAGTATTTTTTATGAGTACATGCCTTGTTGTCCCCATTGTGGGATATATCTGCTGCATTGTGTGGATTGTGTGGTTTATTCTGCCTTGCTGAGGAACTACCGGTAGGCTGTTCATTTTTGCTAAGTGGATTGTAACCAGAATTGTTGTGCCATTTGGGAAGATGAGTTGATCTACAGCAGAGGTGAAAATGCTAGCATGGTGTAGTGTTTTGAATGCTGGACTAGGGACTCCAGGAGACAAGGACTGAATTCCCACCCAGCCATGGAGACCCACTATGTGACTTTGGGCAAATGATATTCTTTCACCATTACAGAAAGATAATGTCAAATCTCCTCTGAATAACTCTTGCCAAGAAAATGAGAGGGTAACCATAAGTTGAAGTCAACTTGAAGGCACATTGAAACAACAAAAAAAGTGGAAGTACTGTTGCCTACCATGGATTGTTGGACTGCAGCTCCTAACCTCCCTAGCCTGCACACCTGGTGGGAAGGAAAGCTAGGAGTTGCAGTCCAACACCATCTGGAGAGTTGCATGGTTCCACTCCTGCTGTTTACTTTTCTTGGAGGTATTGCTGTTGTGTGCCTTCAAGTTGTTTCTGACTTATGGTGACCACTGAAGGTGAACCTATTATGTGGTTTTCTTGACAGAAGTTGTTCAGATAGGATTTGCCCTTGCTTTCCTCTGAGGCTGAGAGTGTGACGTGCTCAGGGTCACCTAGTAGGTTTCTAATGTTCTAGTCCAACATTCAAACTACTACACTATGCTAGATTTCTTCTTAGACATGAGGGAAACTGAAAAAGAGAAAGGGAGGGAGGGCAATGCCCAGCTGAGATGCATTATAGGCAAATGATGATGATGATGATGAAGATGATGGGTGAAAATTAAAAATATCCTATGCTGTACTTTAAGAATGAACACAGTCAGGTGTTTGGTCTCACTTCTGGAAGCAGTCTTTAACAGGAAATCAGTGAAAATATGTCACTTTGTTTACTGGTTCATGCATTTTTTTCAAGTACACAAACATGCTGGATGCATTCATCTCTGTCAGAATCCTTGCAATATCTACTGGGGGTGGGAATAAACTCTCACCTGAAGACATTAGACACCCAAACACTAGAAAATACATTTGAAATTCGAAGGTTCTCTCTTTCTGGCTTGCCGCTGCTGGGGTTGCTGATATATTCTGCAACAACTCACTTCTTTTCTGCTCATGTGTCATGTAGCTTGGAGGCCTTTCCATCTGGGATTGCATGCCGAGCTGCTGTCTTTTTGTAGAGGTTATGCAAGGCAGGATGTGAATTAGACTAGAGGAAGTGACACAGCCTACGGTCATAATTTAAGAAGGCATCCATCATTAACAGTTTTGAAAGATGCAGTGTTCTGCATAGTTACATGCTCATGCAGGAAGGGAGGTGGTGATCATTCTGTCAGATACTGAGGAAGGAACGTTTTTAGCACAGACAACCAACCTGCTGTGGGCTTTCCAACGGTAGACCTCATCTTGCTGTCACATCAGCCCAGATTGAAGTGATGCTGACAGACAGGTTGTGATCCTGAAAGGCAGATCTGATTAGACATTGCTTGTTAAGAGGGAGAGGGGAAGAACCTCTATGAATACTCCTTTTGTTGCTAGTGTCGTACAAACACATTTGCTGTTGTCACAGGGTTCTTGCCATTGCCTTCCTCTGAGGCTGAGAGAATGTGACTTGCCCAAGGTCACCTGGTGAATTTCCATGGTTTAGCTGGGATTTGAATCCTGGTCTCCGTCAAAGCTCATGCTGCCAACTTCTTTCTTTCAGTTAGTCTCAAAGATGCTACAAGATCTTTCTACATCTGGTCTCCAGAGTGCAGTGTTCAAGCTACTACACCACACTGGCTTTCAGTACAAATACATACCGCAATAAAAATGTCCACAGCACTATGTTGATCCCTCCCTTCCTCCTTTTTAGACAACACAAAAACGGGTGATAAGGTTTGGGGGAAAGGGTTTGGTTGAGTTTTCAAACACGGTGTGTTTTTGGGATTGAAACATGGTTAGACAAAGATGGAACAATACTGCAGGCTGAGATCCACAATAAATTGATGAGAGTAAGGATGGAGGAAGATAATTCCCACCCCAGTTTTCTTACCTCCCCTCCCCAAGTCCCTTTGCAAAAGAAACAAAGCCATAAACTAATCTCAGAGCTCTAAATAATGCTGTTTTCAAAGGACAGCTTGGAAAATGCTGTTTCTTACTTGGGTCCACTTTGGAATTATATGTCCATACAGAGGCATAAATATAAGAATACTCAAGAGGAATTTTTTTACCTGTGCTGTTCCAAAAGTGTCTTCAGAAGTCAGTAATTGATAGCAGTTATGCATTGGGATTTGAAGTTTGCCTGCCATTGAGGTCCAATAGTTTCCTTTCTAACAGTAACCCGTGCTACATCTTCCTTGAATAGTTTTGAAGGGTGATTTTCTGCAGCTTATCTGACCAAAAAAAATTGCCAGCTAGCTTCACTTCTTTCTTATTTCATTCTCTGTCTCCCTTTCTGTCTTCCATCCTCTCCCCCTCTCTTTCTGTTTTTCTTATCTTTTTACTTGGGTGTGTGTATAACTCTTTCAGAAGAGAGGCGTAGGGAGAATTGAAGTGTAATAGCATTATGGTTGGTTTTGCACAGAGACATAAAAATTGTAAAAATAAGGAGATGATCTCCACATATACTTTGAAGCACTAAAGCAGGGGTCAGCAAACTTTTTGGGGGTGGGCCGGTTCCGCTGTCCCCCAATCTTAGGCATGCTGAAGGGGGGGGCATGGCAGCACATGCACACTACCTCCCGCCGTGGTGCACATGCGTATGCGAGTGCGCATGCGCACCATGGCGGGCGCCCTTTTGGAAGGCAAAACGGCGCCGGCATCACGAGCGCATGCGCACAACGCCGGTGCCGTTTTGCCTTCCAAAAGGGCGGCCACCGTGGTGTGCATGCATGTGTGAGCGCAGGCGCCATTTTGGAAGGCAAAATGGCACCCCGCGCTCGCGTGCGTGTGGCAGTGGCAGTGGCAGCGGCAGGACCGGCCATGGGCCGGTTAGAAGGCCTCGGTGGGCCGGGTTCGGCCCGCAGGCCATAGTTTGCCGACCGCTGCACTAAAGTATTTCCTTTTAGCTATCCACACTGCTAGTGCACTCTGGGATGTCCTATCAAGTGTAAGTACTTTGCTGGAATAAACTGCTGTTAGTTTTGTCCAAAAACTTTCTCTTTGATTCACTGTTGAAGAGCATATAGCTCTGCAAATGCAGTTGGAGTATAGCTCCTATGAACCCTAAGAGGAATACAAAACTGTCGTCCAACAATATCTGGAAAGCCACACGTTCCTCATCCCTGCTCCAACATCAAATGTGGGCTTTCAAAAATAGCTGTGGTGTGAAATTCTGAAAGCTCTGTCATTGAATAGAGTGATGGTCTTGGAAGTGGGCAATCTGGATTTGGTGCCCACCATTGCCTTAGGCAAGCAGAACCTCTCCTCCTTGAATCTGTAAAACAGGACTCATGTACCTGTTTTCCCTCATCTAGGAAGCAGCAGTTTTGTGGCATCTGGCTTGCTTAGCGGCAGAAGCAAAAAACAAGTGAGGTGAAGCACAAGTGCAGCCACAGTTTCTTAGGAAGGAGCTCTGATGGCAAGGGTTGAATGAATGATACTTTATTATGGTCAAAGACCAGCATAGATGGCAAGGGTTAAATGCCAGTACTGCAGCCACAAAGTTGTGAGTTCAATCCCAGGGCTCCAAGATTGACTCGCCTACCATCCTTTCAAAGGTCGAGGTCGGTAAAATGAGTACCCAGCTTGTTGAGGGCAATTTGGGTTACAGATTGTAACTGCTTACGTGGTATAGAAATGTACTGATAAGTGGTATAGAAATGTACTTGCTATTGTCTCTCTGACATGTGGTGAAGTCTTCCTTGCCATTTGGTGGAATACTGCAAAGAAACAAGCTAGTGGAGGCTGAACAAATTTTTGTTTTATTTATTTACTTTGTTTTAATCTCTCCTGTAAACTGCCTTGGATCTCATATTGGGAGAGAAATGGGGTACAATTTAAGCAAGCAAATAAAGAAAAATGTCATGCCTCTGGGTATAAACTAGCGTACTAAGATGTTACATACACAGTTAAAGTGTGTTCCTGTATTTATGCACTTGAAGCAGTGGAATGTGAAATATATAACTCTTGATATCTGTGATACTGCAAATGATATATTTCATGTTCAGACTTTTAGTTATCCAATACAGCTGAGATAACTGAAAGTTGTGGAGTAAGGTTGATGTAGTGCTGCATGCTGTGATTTCTTTTCAGTATAATTAATATGCTAAACTTTTTTTTTTTTTTTTTGCAGCAGACAGGTTTATTAGAAGGTACATGTGCTAAAGATAGAAAAACATTTTGAAGTACTTTGTAAATTATAGTAATGAAAGAGTTTTAGATGTCTCCATGATACCATCCCAAGTAACCTGAAGCATATACTTTCTTCCTGATAATGTGATGGTCAGTGTTTAGACAATTTCCAAAGGCACTATTTCTCTCTTGATAAATAAGAACATAATTTGTTAATGCCCTTAACTCAAAGCAGCAGCTTTAATGACTGATTTAATCCTGTTGACACCCAGGTCATAGTTATTAACATGGAGGGCCACAGATAATTGCATTTTGAAGAGAGTGGCAAGCCATCTCAAGTGCCATGAGAGAGCGATTGTCCTCGGTTTCCACAGTCTTTAGAGACTGTAGAAAATGCACATTTCTCCTGCTATGATTTCTGTATCCCTACAATACTCTGTTTTTGAGAATCATTCAGTTTTATTGCATGTTAATACTTTTTAAAGATTTTTTTTTAATTACAAAAGTGTTTACAACCTCGGGAAAAGAACAACAGGTTGAGTGGCATGGATTACTAACACAAATTAAGATCTTAGCTGTCAGATGTGCAGTCTGAAACATTTGTGGTTAGGCAGCTTGAAAGATTATAGTCTGTTTAGATAGCTGAAACTATTTTGTTTTGCTTGGTTTAGAAAGTATGAAGATTATTTCAAATACACTGCCTGTAAGGAATGTAAAATTGTTGAGCTGTCTCAGTTATGAACTTAATACCCCTTGTTGGCTATGCTCTGTGAGTTTTAGTCCATGATTCTATTCAAACCTCCTATTGTTTGGATGAAAAATTCATTTCTATAGAATAGATACTGGCTTGTTCACTAGGAGCAGACAGCATGCTGCTATAATTGAAATAGTACCAAGCTCTGAAATATTCTGTTCATGAGACTGAAAACGGACAGTTAATTCTTCTTACAAGTATCAGAGAATTATATGTACAGGGCTTTCTAGCATAAACAACAAAGAGAAGTCCCTGATTCAAACACCTTATAGTCTATAACAGTTTGATAGCTGTTGGAGATAGTTATGTGATTTGGTAGATATCATTTTGATAGATAGATATCCAGTAGATGTGGGAACCTTGGGTAAGCATAAAATAAATGTGAGCAAATGCAGCTGCACATCTTTTGTCTTTATCCTCACTGCAGAGTCAAGGATGGTGTGGAGCGGGTGATAAAGCAAGGTTTTTAACAGCAAATGTGGGATTTGTTTGAAAGACCTAAGTAAGCCTGGAACTTTTGAAGTTTTCTCTTTTTTTAGACTTTAGTTCCCATAATCCTAATGCTAGTGGCCACACTGGCTGGAGTAATTCTGGGGGCTGTAGTCCAAAAAAGCAACACTTTGTATTTGGGGGTAAGCCCAAATCTCCCATCTTTAATTCTATTTATTTATTTACTTATTTATTTAGAGTATTTATACCCTGCTCTTCAGCCACAGAGGCTCTCAGAGCAGCTTTCAAAATGTCAATTTGACAGTCCCCTACCCTCAGGCTTACAATCTAAATAAGACAGGACACACAAGGAAAAGGGAATGGCAGTGGAAGAAGGGATTAACTCCAGATTCTGCTCATACTACTGGCAGTTGGGATGGATGGAGGGCCTTTTATCTGCTTTTGCACCTAGGCATGATAGAGCTGTGCTTCTTTCATGCTTGTAATATTTCCTAAGTTTGCTTTGCAGGTGTAAAGTTCCCTGCCTACTCAATAACACTTTTTTTCCCCTTACAGTTACAGGGATCCATTAAGCGAAAGCTGGAAGATGACAGTTCCCTAGCCTCCAATGCCATGCATGATGCCATCTTCCCAAGCGACAATAAGAGACTTTGTCTTGATGATGTCACTCTTTCTATGGGACAAGGGACCAATCCTGTTTCATGTGCAGATATGCAGCACTCTCCATTTTCTACCAGTCATGGTGCATCTTCCATGGGAGTGGCAGGGCATGGAATGCTCCTTGAAAATAATCACATGAATGGCAGTGGCATAGGATCGCCATTTTCAGTACCACCTAACACTGAAGTAGCACAGAAGGGACCTATAGGTGGCCATTATGACGAGAAAGGAAGCAACATACATTCTGTGGACCAGGAGCTGCAAGATCTGTTGGAAGAGCTGACAAAAATGCCTGATCCATCGCCCAATGAGTTGGACCTTGAGAAAATCTTGGGAAGCAAAACTGAGGAACCTCTTGGCAGTCTTGGCCACCCACAACCAACAATAAACAGCACTTCAAAGTCCTCTCCCCAGACCCCACACTTGGACAACCACATGTCTAACAAAGACTTTTCTCCAGGGTGCAATCCTACCAGTGGTGGCTCACCCCAAATGAGACCTTCTTCAGCTGGAGCAAGCTATCCAGTTCCATCCCAAAATAAAACTGTTGCTTCACCCATTTCTTCAAATGCCCCAAACAAGAGCCAAGCTCAGTCTATGCTCCCAGTACCTTTGCCCAACATGACTGGCCCTAATTGGCATGCACAACAACTAAAACACTTGGCAGCAAGCAAACAAGCCCCAGCGACCAAACACCAAGGTCCTAGTTGGCCTACCATATCTTCACAAGGCCTCTCTCCTCCATACCGGCAAGGATCTTCCCCTCACCACCAGCCGTTCAGCCCCCAAAACATCCTGGTGCCTGGTATGAGCAACAACAGCTTATCAGGCAGCAGCATTCAAAGTCCTCAGAACTCCTTGCTCTCAAGCATAACGTCCAACAGCAATCCATCCAGCGGTCCATCTCCTCCTTTTGGGTCTGAAAAGCTTTCCAGTCCAGTTCTCAACCAGCAGCCATTCAGCCCTCCAAATCCTATCCTTCCCAACATCTCTGCTGCCAACATTCCAAACAAAAGTCCCCAAAACAACCTGGTGTCTACAAATACTGGGCCTTCTCCACCCTACCGCCCAGAGAAACTTTCAAGCCCTGCTCTGCATCAGCAGCCCTTTAGCCCTCAGAATACTTTAATTCCAAACATCACTCCCACCAGTAATCCAACAAGCATGCAGAACTCTCTTTTCAAATCTGTGTCGGCAACCCAGTCCAAAAACATGAACATGATCATGCAGCAGTCCTCCAATGGCATGCAGCCAAGTTTGGTGAACGAAGGCCCTGTTGCTCAAGACCAGTTTTCTTTCAATAATACCAAGCCACTGTCCCATTTCAGTTCTGACCCTACAACTCCTCAGAAGATGTCACCTATGGCTACAAACTCTGGGCAGCAATCACTCATTCACTATCTCCAGCAACAGCAACAACAGCAGCAAGCTGCAACTTCACAGCAGTCCCAGCAAGTTAACAACAGTCAGTTCATACAACAGCAGCTGCGACAGTTGATGCAACCATCTCGAATGCAACGGCATGTGCAGCCTTCGCCATTGCCATCACCTGCCCGACAAGTAAGTGCATGTTTTGCTGCTACCGCATAGGTAGCGTTTTGTTCTTTGGTCTTATTTCAGTGTCCTTAACTATGTATTGAATACAGACCTGTTTGGACAAACTTCTTTTCTACCTCATACAATAGGAGAGCAAGACTGTTTACAACTGTTTATAGTACACCTTTTCCACCCTGTTGGGGTGCCCTGCCTCAAGACGGCATTAGTAGCTGACAGTGGTTGTAAAAATTAACAAAATTAAAACACACCAAAAAAATTAACAAAAGGAGAACATGCAAAAATAAGAGTGTTGGGATTGTTCCAGGGCACTTCAACTCTTGGAAAATTAGCTATTAAAACTAAAGTGCATGTTGGGCTGGGAAGATTCTTTGTGGAAAGCATTCCCTGCTAGTGGCATCACCAGGGGGTGAGGTGAGCATATTGCACCAGGTGACACTATCAGTGTGGGTAACACCACCAGGGAGGGGGTGGTGGTGACAGCTCCATGCTTAGCACCATGAAGAGGCCTCATCCTGGTTGTCGGGGCTGGTGGTGGGTGCTGAGGTCCTTCTGTGCTGGCCTCTGCCACCGCTGTCCTGTCTGTTCATGCTGTGGCTGCTCTTACTTACTCTTACTTGGGATGAGGAGCAAGAGGAAGAGAGTCCACTGCACTCTCCCTCCCTGACCTGGCTGAGCCCCAAGGGCGGCATCCCAACAAGCCAAGAATAGAGGGATGGGGTGGGTGGGTGGGTGGGGGTATCTGAGGCCTGGCACGTGTGGAGAAGCCGAGCTTTGGTGGTATATGTGAGGGTTGTGTGGCGTTGTGCATGCTCCAGTTTCCATGATGGCTGCCCCCCGACTATGAATGAGATCCATGGGTGTGACACCATGAATTACTGTACTGGGTGACTCCAACTTTAGTGATGCCACTGTTCCCTACTTTTGCCTCTGCAGTGGAGAAGACCTTGCACTGATACAGTGAGGCCAGGGCTTTGCAGTGTGTGGCCCTGAAGATGATGTTGGACTGCAGTTCCCATCATGGTTCTGTTGGCTAGGACTGGTGGGAGTTGCAGTTGAATATTATCAGAAGAGTCACACATTCTCTGCTCTTGTACTCTTGTGGGGTGTATGTGCCTTCAAGTCATCTGTCAACTTATGGCAATTCCATCAAAAGAATGGGCCTAGATAAACCAACCCCTGGAAGTGACAAAAAGGCTTGGTCCTACTAAATTACTGGATTCCAATCTGGATAAGAGAGAGACTTTTTGAAGCAGGAGTGTCAAAGAGGAAAGAAAAAGACAGTTTAGCAAAGGATGATTTGGCTGTTACATGCTGTGAATTCTGTATGGTTGGAGTTAAATTCTAGTTTAATTTTTATTTTGTTTTTAAAATTGTGAATTGCCTTTCAGCGCAAATGGGGCTCACAGGGTTTAATTTAATTTCATATTAAAATTTTAAAATGATTTACGTACTTGGAAAAAATGTAACATTTAAAAACAATGCAATCATTAGAATGAAGAGAATTAAAGCAAAGAGCTAACCTATAGTACATTTAAAATACCAAAACACCATGAGGCCAGTGATAAAGAGTTTTAACAACATGCCTTGAAACTGAACAAAGAAGGGGCCAGTGAAATGTATTTAAGGAGAGAATTCCACAGATAGGATGCTGTCACAGAGAACTCCCTAAGCTATGCCCACACTATATATGTGAAAGCCCAGGAAAAAAAAATCCCAAAATTTGGAGAGAAAACTGCTTTTTTCTTTTTGTTCCAAATCATTTTGTACTTGGAAAACTGGGGAAAAATATGAAATATTTTGTTTTACAATGATGAATAAAATATTCAAGACAAGATATTAATTATTTTACCTCCTCCCCACATTATTTCTAATAAGCTGTATTGTACAAGACTAAGGCAGTATCAGGTCATTGCAATTTCTGGCCTTGGTTCCCTTTTCACGGTAATGAGAGCTTAATGTCTGCTTGACACTATGAAGCACTAAGAGAGACAAGTAATTTTCTTTGTTCTGCTAATGTTGATGATTTCTTCTGTTTATATATATATATTTGCTCCTACTAAACTAGCACTGCCAAAACAGTCCTTTATAATACAGGGCTTCTTTACAGTTTTGGATCATGTAGGCCTATTTCTAAGGGGGGGGACATTTTAAAAAGTAAAATTCTGCTTATACCTATCATCTGCCTAAAGTATACTTAAAGTAACAAAATGGCTTTCAGTCTCTATATGTGTGTGAGCCTTCAAGTCGCCTGTCGACTTATGCTTACCCCACACATTCCATAGGGTTTTCTTAGGCAAGGAATACTCAGAGGTAGTTTTGCCAATTCCTTCCTCTGAAATGTCAGCACTTGGTATTCATTGGTGATCTTCCATCCAGTACTAACCAGGGCTGACTTTGCTAAGCTTCCAAGACCAGACAGGATCATTTGTTGTTGTTAGCTGTCCTTGAGTCGGTTCCAACTCATGGCGACCCTGAGGATGAGACATCTCCAAGAATCCCTATCTTCCACTGCCTTGCCCAGGTCCTGCAAGCCCTTCCTCATAACAACCCCCCTGATTGAGTGTATCCATCTGGTTTGCGGTCTTCTTCTCTTCTACCCTCTACCTTTCCTAGCATTATTGTTTTTTCTAGTGATCTGTGCCTTCTCATGATGTGGCCAAAGTATGATAGTCTCAACTTGATCATCTTTGCTTCCAAGGAAAGCCCTGGTCTGATCTGTCCAAGAACCCATATGTTTTTCTTCTTGGCTGTCCACTGTCTCCTAAGTACTCTTCTCCAGCACCACATTTCAAATGAGTTGATTTTCTTTCTGTCTGCTTCCTTCTCTGTCCAACTCTTGCATCTGTACATGGTAATTGCGAATACAGTGGCTCGAATGATTCTGACTTTAGTGCTCAGTTGTATGTCTTTGCTCTTCAGTATCTTTTCCAGTTCTTTCATAGCTGCCCTTCCCATTCCTAGTCTTCTTATTTCTAGTGCCTTTTTAAAAGGTACTAATATCTCAATTTTTTCTTTAAGTTTTCCATTCTTCTCGCCATCCTCACCATGGCTTCAAACGTTCCAGAAATTTTATATATCTAGTCTCTGGCAACTTAATATTCCTTGTTGATGGGTGTATGTTCCTTCAAAGAGGACCACAAACTAAAGACATGTTCATATGGGAGGGAGATCTTTCAAATATTTTTCTGTTCCTACCCAAGCCTTAACATCAGCTGAAATCATGGATCTAAGTAAGACCTGCTGATGAAAACATTTTGAATAGAGACAAGGAATACTTGAAATAGTTATTGCAACCATTCTTCCAGAATGGCCTGCTTTTGACAGATACCTTCATCCTCTGTTCTGTGGGGATCTGGTTACATTTCGAGTAATAAAACAAAGGATTGCCACTGGCAAGTTAGCTTCTGGGCGCATCTTACAAGGAGCTCTCCTGTGACCAGTTGATTAGAGAGGAGTGCTACATAGCAGCTGTTGGGCAAAATCGACATCCATGGTGAAGGTTTGGGAACAAAGAAATGGAAATCTGTCTGAGAGAAAATGCTTGCATTTTTCATTAAACCGTAATGTCTCATATATTTCCATATTCATTTAATGCTAACAAAACTGTGTAATATGCTTCCCAACAAATGTGAACTAGCTAGACAGTTTAATTGACAAACAAACCCTGGTACTGGATATATGCTTTCTATACATACAATTAGGAAAAAGGTAAACAGAATACTCGAAAGTACAGTGAGCCCTCCATATCCACAGGATGCCCCCCCACACACAATTCAAGCATCCACGGTTTAAAAATATTTAAATATGTATTAAAACTGTTTGTCAATTAAACTGTATTTAAACTGTCAATTAAACTGTAAACTATATATATATATATATATATATATATTCCAAAACACAAACCTTGATTTTGCCATTTTATACAAGGGACACCATCTTACTGTGCCATTATATTTAATAGGGCTGAGCATCCACGGATTTTGATATCCACGGGAGGTCCTGGAATCAAACCCCAGCGGGTACCAAGGGCCCACTGTATATTGTTTTCTGTCTGTCTCAGACACACAAAGTATGCTCCAAAAACAGTGTTTTCTGGGTATGTACAAAGAAGGTGCAGTGTTATATTTATTTAGGCTGAGCCAGGTAATAATGGTGTCATGCACTTTTAGAGCAAAAAAAGGGGACATTCTCACATGGAAAAAATCTAAACTTGAATGTCTGAATTACAGGTATAGTCATGCCTACAATTGTGATTTTAAAAAACAAAGAAATTCTTCTACATCGGCCTTATTTTTCTCTTTGGACTGTTTGCCTGTTTTTAAGTTTGTACCTGCAACTCCCCAGCTGGGAGCACAAGAACCTTTTGTACTTATAAATCGTAAGAATCCCAGTCTATTGTGTCAATAAATATGAGCAAAGATACAGAGGCCACAAAGAAGAATTTCACATTTCCAAATCAGTTAGGTAAGCTCATGATGCCTGGCTGGTTTTACTAGGGAGGACTTAGAACATTAATTATGTACTAAATGACAGCTCTGCTCTGGATTTTATATAGCTTGTTAAGCCGTCTCTGAATAACAAGTGAGTAGAGGATCAGGGCATTTCTTTTTAAGGGCTTAATGGCTTTTATCACAAAACGTGGATTCTGAGTGCAAACCTAGGAACAACCCGTAGAGACATAAATGGATTATCACAATTCCAGTATTGCTCATCAAGTTTTCTTTCATATTGTAGCAGTTCTCTTCTTTATGAGTGAAGGATTGGAGCGTCAATTGATTAATTGCATGGAATAATCAACTAATTAATCATAAGCTGAGTGGATTTTTTATTAGGGTTTTAAGAAGAATGGTCCCTAGTGAAGCTGTATTCCAAGCAGATGAAATGATTGATTGTGTATGTGTTTCCCAAATCTGGAAATGAGTCTTGATCCTGGAAAAGAAGTTGAAGGGATTGGTTTTGAAACAAGAAATGCTTTGCATTGTCTTGTTCAGGGGTAGGCAACCTTTCCCCTTTAAGGGCCAAGGGACTTCAGCTCCCAGAAGCCTCAGCTATGTTGGCTAATAGTCCCATGTTGGCCAATAGCTCCTGGGATTCTGGGAGCTGAAGTCCCTCGGCCCTTAAAGGGGAAAGGCTCTTGTTTGATGCCAAAAACAAGACCAGGGGTAGGCATTTGTGTGTGCATGTATCTTAATTAAATATACATGCACACACAAATCTTCCATGCAATTTGCTTTTTAAAAGTAAGGTGGGGGTGACTTTAGATTTGTAGATCAAATGACTCCATATCTGAGATTATCATTACTATCACCTTCTAAGCCAGGGGTAGGCAACCTTTCCCCTTTAAGGGCCGAGGGACTTCAGCTCCCAGAAGCCTCAGCCATGTTGGCCAATAGTCCCATGTTGGCCAATAGCTCCTGGGATTCTGGAAGCTGAAGTCCCTCGGCCCTTAAAGGGGAAAGGTTGCCTACCCCTGTTCTAAGCCTCAGAACTCATTAGAAGAGCAAGAGTTACAGAGTATCCCATTTAAAAAGTACATACAGCAGTCCTTCATATTTGTGGGTTAAACCTTCAAGGTTCTCCCGATTCTATTTTCACAGCAGTCCTGTGAAATACTTTGGATTTGGTTGTTTATGGATTTGCTGCTGCCCTGTTTGCAAATGGGCATTTGTAGGTCCTCCAGCATGATTCCTCTGGCAAAAGTTGACCATAGAATTACACTGGAGGATCTACAAATGCCTAGAGAAGTGTTCTCTCTGCCAATGGGCTTATCACTGAGCAACTGATTAGAAATTAGGAACATGACTGAAGTGGTCATCACTCCTTTATTTGTTGGACTGTTGACCGATAATAGACTGCAGTCTCTCTCTGGACTCAGAAGGTAATGCCCTACAGCTAATGGGAAGGGAAAGAAAGTGCTTTGGAACAAATATGATTTTGGAGAGAGTGAGAGCTATGAGAATTGCAATAATGTGGTTGGCTCTCTTGAGTGTTCTGCTTATGTACTTGCATGTAAAGCAGATATTCCAATGATGCCATAATTCTCTCACACATTCTTTCTGTAATCCAAAAGGTAACATAATATTGTATCACTACCTCATGACTTCTTGGCACGCAATGAATGTTTTGTATTCATTTCACATCCTTCCTCCAGAAACCCAAGGATAGGAGTTCAAGGTTCTCCTGATTTTATTTTCACAGCAGTCCTGTGAAATACTTTGGTTAAGAAAGCCAGTGGGGTGTATTGGTCTGAGAGCTGGATTAGGACTCCTGGAGAACAGGGTTTGAATCCCCACCTGGGAAACCTACTGGGTGACCTTGGGCAAGTCACAATCTCTCAGCCTTAGAAGGAAGGCAATGGCAAAATACACTGGAACAGATCCAGATCAAATACCTTGGAACGAATCCCTATGATAGAGATGTGATAAACCAGAGTTGACTTGAAGGAACATAACAGAATGAGGAAGGGTTGACTGGTTCAAACCAAATAACTTTTTTTTTAAACTGACTTTTTAAATTGATTATTCATATTTATATATTTTTAAAGTCTGGCTATTATTACAATTTTCCAGCTTACTGAAACAGAAGTGAATGTTTGAATTTAAATGTTTTAACTTTAAGAGTTTGTTGGCAGTTGTTCATTTTCAGATCGGTGTCCTGTGTCAGTTACTTCTTTTAAATCACTTTATTTTATAGTGCAGAAATGTCATTCAGAAACAAATCCTTCAATTAACATAGGTTCAAGCGGAGCAATTTTTAAGAACAATTATTATTTACGTTAATGGTCATAATATCGGAACTGCATTTTGGTACTTAATTTTCTGATTTAGGACTGTCTTGGTATTACACATTAATGGGGGGGGGGGGGGCAAAATATTCCTGGTTTAAAAAACAGGGGTTTTATTTGGAGGGAGTGTTTATTTCCAGCCCTGGAATGCAGTGAGCTTCAGGACTGGGGCAGAAATATTTGAACCTGGGTTTTCTTGGGCCATTATTAGACCATTAGAGTCATGCCTGATCCATTAGTAACAATTCTTAGATCAGGGGTAGGCAACCTAAGGCCTGGGGGTTGGATGCGGCCTCCCGAGGCCTTTGGACCAAACCCAGGGTGGTCCTGCCGCCGCCGCCCGCCATGATGATATTGATTATTGTTGTTATTACTTGTTCTTGGGGTTTTCTTGGCAAAATCTCCACAGGGGTTTTGCCATGGCTTTTCTGGGGCTGAGAGAGTGTGCATGCATATTTTTTTATTTTTTTTAATTTATTTTTATATTTATTTGTTTGTTTGTTTATTTTTGGTGCTTTGGCCCCCCAATTGTCTGATGGACAGCAACCCGGCCCCCGGCTCAAAAAGGTTGTTTTAGATCCTCTAATAAAGTATAGAAGTGGAATTATCATCTGGTCAAGAGAGATAATTTGTAACACAGATTATGAGAAAGGAGGCCATTTCTGCATGTTCAGGAATTAAAGAGCATTCCCTGATTTCCTTTCTGAAAGGATGTTTCAAAGAGCTCTTGGGTTTAAAGTTTTCCCTTTCCTCTTTTGCAGTGTTGTTTTGCAAAAGTAGCTCAGACTAGCTTGCTCTTTTCTTCTCCCTCCTGCCACACCTAAAGGATTGGGATGGGAAAAGGATGCATCAGATAGCTGACTGATAAGCAATCTGCAGATAAGAAATAGGAGAAAAGAACAATAGGTGTAAAATGGGTTATTTGTACCTGGCCAAGGAACATGGAGAAAGGAGCAGCTGCTGAAGGTGGACTGGGGGAAGGTGTGTGCTTCTTGTGGCTTTAAAGCACATTTTTAAAAGATGAGTTTGCATTCCAGTGCGTAAGCTTCTTGTGGCTATATGTGCTTTTGTACTTAACACATTTATCTTAGATCTCTGCAGACCTCCAGACAGATCGTAAAATCCCATACTACCTGGACAATTGGTAGACCTGATAGGGCCTAATCTTTTTTCATCTGATGCTCAATGCCTTTATTGTTACACATTGACAGATATTGATCTGGCCACTCTGGGTTTGCATTTCACCACAGTGCAAAGCTGAACCCTAGAGGATATATACTGTATAATTCAAGCATTTGAGTGAAATGCGTTCAAAGACACTATGGTGTATTGGTGGGGGTGAGAATAGGTGGGACCAGGAGGACAAAACCCATAAAGCAAAGCCAATGAGTTCACTGGATAACAATTTGTTAGTAATTTTGTGGCCAAGTTATGACTAAATTAAATTGCCTTCACACCTTTTTTATGTTTATACCAGAGCTTGGAGAACTTACTATTTTTTGAACTTGGCCAAGCTGGCTGGGAGATATTGGGGATTGTTTTCAGAAAAGTAATTCCTACAAGCTCTGTGTCAAATGTTTGAAAGCATTTGGTTATTTTGTTTAGTGACGGGATGTTTAGCTCTATTTCCAGAGTATTTCAAATACAAATTTGTTTTCTGTTCTGTCTGGCAAAGGACATATTTGGAGTATCCAATAACATCAAAAATCCACCAAGCAGTGATATAGCTCTATTGAGCCAACAAAAATGCACAGTATATAAGTTGCAAGCTTGTTAGGTGGATTTTTGATGTTATTGGATTTGCTATATGCCCAACATGGCTACCTTTGGATATATTTGGGGAAACAAGGGAAGTCTTGCAATGCTCCACAAAGCATGACCAGTGCCCTTGTATGTACCTGAGTGTTTTTTACAAAGAGTTAGCAAGTTAACCACAGTCTTGGAGTTTCTGTATGACTGGAGGAAACATGCAATCCAGAGATGCATTCTTGATCTTGTGAGTGTGGGGGGGCTTTTTCTTCCTCATTCTGTTGATCTGAGGGTTGTTGTTGTTTTGTAGAAACATTTTCCTTCCCCCCCCCTTTACATCACAGTGGAGGGGGGAAACCTATATTTAATTTCAAAGCCTCCTTGTAGTGATGACACAATTGCTGGAGATTAGCCTTGGAGGGGAGTGAGTGGGAAGCTTTTGAAGCGAACGCAGAAAGCCCTTCAGCTAATTAAGTGGCTTTTGAGTCAGACAAATAAAAAGATGCTGGTGGTGAATTGAAATGATAGGAAGCCGTAAGTCTGGTCCAAGAGTTTGACCTGTCCACAGATGTGAAAAGACCCTCTTGAATGATCATTTCTCCTCTTGTGTGTGTTTCTGCAACCAAAAACTATTTAACAGGGCTCGGGTTTTCCCTACTCATCCCTGTTATGAATTCAAAGGGGGACTTTTCATTAAATAGTTATAGATTCCCTCCCCAACCACTCTGTCTTCACAAGTTGTTCAAGGTACAAAAGAGTTCACATTCATTTAGCGCAGTAGCATCACTTGACATAAAGATGTGGGAACTGAGACAAACATGTAACCAACGTTTCTTTTTAAACATGGTAATCCTGTAACTTCTCTCACTACTCGCCGGTGTCCATGAAAATAGTGCAAAAGATAAATGACATTTGAATAATTTAAAGCAGAATTCGATCTAGGGGCCCTTTCTTGATTTTGTAATTTTACACTGATTTTTTTTTCATCTGAAAACAAGAAGGCCAATTTAGAGAAATCCTATGTGAATGGTTACTAAATTCTCCTACTCCTCATCCCTGCCACCCTCTTGATTTCCATCAGTAACACAAATGCGTGTGTGGCAAATTTATTTAATGCATTGATAAGCTTTCTTCATCATTTATCCTAGGACAATTTTTGTAATACAATAGCAGCAATAAAAATATATATTAAAACAAGCAAAAGTTGACACCAAACATTCAGTCCAAATAAAAGAGAAGAGTGGGAAGTTATCTTTACCAGTATTTAAAATAACAACTCATTTAAAATCCCGAGACAGTTTTCAAATGTATCTCAGAGGAATGCCTAAGCAAACCATAAAATAGGTGCCAGCCTAGTTGGACTGCCTTGGAGAAGTTATTCTACAAGCAAACAATGGTTATTGTAAATCCTGGCTTGTTAAAGCCAGTACCAAATTATAGTCTCGCACTTTGTTATGCATCAGTCCTTCACTGTAGTTTAGATATTCAGAATGGATAAAAATGTAGTTAAAAGTTAAGTCAGCATAAGTCCAAATCTCTAATGTGTATACCCCTCTCAATCCAATATTTTCAAGTAGTATAAATATTTAGTTGAAATCCAGATCCAGAAAAAAACATGAGAAAAGAAACTATTAAGTGATTCTTCCCTCTGTGACCTCAGTAGGAAAGTGAACAGAAGCGGGGGAGATAGAAGTTTTCTTTTCCTTATATTGCTCTTCATTTTTGAAAGTGCTAGAATCTTCCATTTTCCAGTAGCAATACTTTGAAATAACTTTCCAAGTAAAGTTTCTCTCTTTCTCTCTCTCTGGGCATTTTGGAGAAATTTCAGCATGTGGGTGGGGAAAACAAAGAAGTGTCTGTGAACAGGAACTGGCATTGTTTCCCTCTCTGAATAGGGAGGGAAGACTGAACTAACTACATTTGGTTCTTTTGCACATCTGCAACTCTGGAAACAGAGCAATGATTCACAGTTTGCCTGCTAATACAAGGACAGGCAAAACACTGTGAATGAAAAGCCATTCTGAATGTATATTGAAAACATGCTCTCAGGAACCCAGGAATATCCCCTTTAATGATTGCAAATAGTCAGAAGTGTTCAAAAAGTACAGAGTCTAAAATACACATGAGAAATAGCTCATTCAAAGTGGGCTATTCTGTACAGTTTGGAAAGGAAAGTGTACTTTGCAAAGCAGTTTTCTCCACTTCAGCCCAGGAAGACTCCTGCCAATTTATCCCTTTGGACCCAGCTTTTACGTCTGTTTCTGGAACAAAAACTCCCACTCCCTTGCTGGACTCGGTGGCCCTGTTAAGAACACGATTGTTTCAGATGACTTAACAAGCCACAAAGAGAGGGTATCTTTTCCTCCGCCATTGCTTGAAATCATTTAGCCGCTGGGCGATTTTAAAAGAAATTCTGTTTTTTCCCACCAGATTTCAATCCACAGATATTTGCGTGTGGTTTTCAATATGAAAATGTGTTAACAGAATAATTGCATAACACGACTGAACTATTATTTTCCCCCTTCTCCTGTCTCTTTCTCCTCCTCTCCTTCTCCCGACTTTTCCCCAAGAGATGGCCTGTGACTTCCCCTATTACTCCATTAATCACTGCAACTCAAATGTTTCTGATCAAAGGAACAGAATGAGGCTGAAGAGGTACATAGTCTGGCAATTGACTTGGCTGTTTGGATTCCCCGCTGAGCTCATTTAGATCTGGAATTAAGCTGTGCCTGCTGTATTTTTCCTCTTTGGCTTACTGGCAGCCCTGTTGCAGCCAGCGCCGATCTTAGCTTAGAGGAAGAGCTGTATGGTTGAACGGCTGACTCTGCATTCTCCTACTTCTCCCCCCTCCCCCCCGCTTTTCTTTAACCTGCAGCTCCATTATTATAAATCGACAACTGATTGTAAGACACATGACTGGTTCTTTTCTCTGAAGTCCCATTGTTTGGTATATGTGAGAAAGGGTAAATAGCAATTCCATAGCACAGTTTTAAAAAGCAACAAAACAAAACCTTTGTGCATTGCTCACCTTGCACTTTGAATATCACATGCGGTGTTTTGTGGGCAGATGGCCATTTTGGGCTGTGCTTGTTGTTCATCACCCTGATATCCACTTGACAGTTTATAATATTTGCAGTGGGGAAAATGAGACAGGTCTCATGAGACAAATGTGAAACTATTAAGTAGGAAAACTCGTTGCAGCTTTTAAAGGAGAGGGGAGGTCTTTCGAAACTCTTGGAGGGCAGCCTTTTGTTGGAACAGAAGAATTCAGTTGAAGAATTCAGCTGCTGTTAATGTCTGCTTTATTTTGATATTTACCTCCTGCTTCTGTGCTGAGTTGGTGCTCTGAAGACTATTGATTTAGTTTCTCCTAGACATGCCCAGTGAAAGCCAGCATGCTTTGAATGTTGGACTACGACTCTGGAGATCAAGGTTTATAGCCATGGAAACCCACTGAGTGAGCTTGGGCAAGTCACACATTCTCCATCCCAGAAAACCATATGATAGGTTCACTTTGTTGTTTTTGCTGTTGTTAACTGCCCTCGAGTCGATCTCAATCCATGGTGACCCTATGGATGAGACCTCTCTAAGACCCTTTGTCCTCCCCTGCTCTGCTTAATTCCTGCAACCCCTTAATACCCGTGACCTCCTTCATAAAGTCCATCTAGCATGCAATCTTCATCTCTTTCTACTTCTCTCCACCTTCCCTAGCATTATTGTCTTTTCCAATGAGTCCTCATGATGTGCCCAAAGTACAACAGCCTCAGTTTTGTCTTCTTGGCTTCTTCCAGGGAGGTTTCCAGCTTGATCAGCCCTAGGACTCATTGGTTTGTCCTTTTGGCTGTCCATGGGATCCTCAGCGCTCTTCCCCAGCACCACATCTCAAATGAATTGATTTTTTTCCTATTATCTTTCTTAACTGTCCAGCTCTCACATCCATACATGGTAATAGGGAATACAATGGCTTGTATGATTCTAACTTTTGTGCTGAGTTGTATATCTTTGCATTTTAGAATCTTTTCTAGTTCTTTCATAGCCACCCTCCCCATTCTTAATCTTCTTCTGATTTCCTGGCTGCAGTCCCCATTTCTATCAATGTTTGATCCCAGGTATGGGAATTCTTTTACTATGTCTGTTTCCTCATTGTCTGGGTTAAGTCTGTGTAGATTCTCCATCGTCATTATTTTTGTTTTCTTTATGTTCAACATTAAGCCTGCCTTGGCACTTTCTTCTTTGATCTGTCTTAGTAGGTGTTCCAGGTCTGTGAGGCTTTCTGCTAGTACCACGGTTTCATCTGCGTATCTCAAATTGTTGATATTCCTTCCTCCTATTTTCACTCCTCCTCCTTTTGTGTCCAGGCCTGCTTTTCTTACAATATGTTCTGCATACAAGTTGAACAGATAAGGTTCACCTTGGGGTTGCCATATGTTGGAAATGACTCAATGGTATACAACAGGGGTAGGCAACCTTTCCCCTTTAAGGGCCGAGGGACTTCAGCTCCCAGAAGCCTCAGCCACGTTGGCCAATAGTCCCATGTTGGCCAATAGCTCCTGGGATTCTGGGAGCTGAAGTCCCTCGGCCCTTAAAGGGGAAAGGTTGCTTACCCCTGGTATACAACAACAACAACAGACAGACAGACCCAACTTTGAAAAGCCTGACTAGTGTGGCGATCTGCACTGTAAAGTCTTTTAAACTCATGACAAGGGTGTGTGTGTGTACAGATAAGGTGACATATACACTGAGGTGGATAAACTACATCCTATTTTTTTAGCTATGGAAATTGGATAAGAAAGAAGCAGAAGTTTCTCTCTATCCAATCTTGTCCATGCAAACACAGTGGAGCAATAAAGGTCACATGCTAATTGTTTCAACACAGTGCCGATGAGGAGCCATAAGGGAATGTTGCCTTCCTTTTGGATCCCTTTTTTGCTCGTTCACTGTGTAGAAGGGCATGAAAAGCTGGCCGGTTTTCAAATCCTTCCCCCTTCATCCAGTTGCATTCTTTTCTTTTCTTTTCTGAAAAGACAAGTGGTACAATCAGCCAAGTTTGTGTGCCTGCGTGTGTGTGTCTGTGTGTTTCCCCCTTGAAAATCATAGCTGGGAAACGGCGCTTCTGTCTTGTGAAACAAAGTGGGCCGTCAGACAACCCCTTTCCTGAAATCCCAGTCAGGCACCAGACGGCTAAAGGAAGAGAGGCACCAGGCTGAATTAGATTGACTGCTTTGGACAGTGAAGCAGAGTTGGGCTTAATTGGCTTGCAGCTGTTCATCTTGACCCTCCTCCCTTCCCACTCAGCTTTCCAGTCCCCCACCCTTCGCTTTCCCCTCCTTTTAAACCACTGTCTGTTTGCTGCCTTCTTCTCCACCCAATGTGTTTTACCCCAAGGAAATCGGCCAAGTGTGGGTTGATTGTTATTATTTTAAATATGGGATAACAGAAGAAAAAATGGAACACTTTCTTGGTAAAGATCCACAGCATTTCAAATGTAAAGATGATATTGCTGAATGCAGAGACATAGCTGTGTTAGTCTGGAAGATCAGAATGCAAAGAGATCTTGTGGCACCTTTGAGACGGGCTGTGCCGAAGAAGTTAGAGCATAAGCTTTTTGTAGACTTGGTCTACTTCCTCAGATGCATGGTGTCAACTGGTGCCCAGGAACAAGCTTTATAATCAGTCTGTATGAATTGCCCTAGAAATAGCAAAACATATTGATATGGATGACAAGTTTAGTTTTAATGTTGATGAGCTGACGAGTACTGTACATACTCATGTATAAGTCTAGAAATGTATCTCAAAAATTGACCCCCAAAAACTGAGTCAACTTATCCATGGCTCAATGTAAGTACTGTATCTTAACTCTTATTTAAAAGAAGGAACCATCCCTTGATGAAAAGCAATAGTATCTGTCCTGGAAGCACTGACCCCCTCTACTCTCTCTTCCATCCAGCCTTAAGAGTAAGCACGAAGGGTTATGTCTGCTGGAATTTTGTAAGTTCTTTGATGTTGTTTTGCTTTCCTTTAGATCGTTTGCTACATGCCCCTAATTTTTACCTTTCACTTATCTACGGGTCATAGCAAAACCCATAATTTTGAAGCCAAAACTTGTCCTCAACTTATACATAAGGTCAACTTATAGTCAAGTATATACGGTAGTTTTAATGTTGTTGATCTTGCTAGGGTTTGTGTGTTTGAGGACTAAGACTTGTGTACTTCTGAGGTTCCCATTCAGAATACCTGCAGAATCCATGAAGTTTCAAAAGGGAGAGTTGGATGTCCTCTTAGTCACTCCATGTAAACTGGAAGATCCAGCCAATACTCCATGTAAACTGGCTGTCCAGCATAGAATATGTCCCAAAATGTACCACAGCAAGATAGAGTTCTGTAAAACCTTTGAAAAACACTGCTTGAATTTTCCCCCCGAATTGCATGTTAACTGTATAATCTATACTTAACTATATATAAGCAACATGTACAATTAATCTTGTTTTTATTCTTCTTGGGAGTAATAGTAAGTTTCAGACAACATGCTTGCACTTAGTTTATGAGGCCAATGTTCTTAATGTTTTGTTTTGTGCTTCCCACTTTACTGAGCAACAACAGGAAGTTCCAAGGGCAGTCATGGCAGGTTTGGTTTCCTTCTGAAGACAGAGTACTGGAAACTTTGGTGTCCTTGTTGCTAAATATACAAGTGGAGGAAGAAGACACCAAGTTGGGCAGCTCTAGCCATGAAGTCGTATCAGTTCTCCAAAAGCAGCAGAAAACCTTTTAAGTTTCGCAAAGGCTGCTTTTTGTTGGTCAACTGCAATCTTTTTTCTCTCTTGTTAGTTAAGAGTTCTAGCACTGTCAGAAGTGCCATACAGGTTTGTTGCAGATAATTCAAAGTCCCCCACTAAACTACGATCCCCAACACTGTAGTATGAAGCCATGATAGTTAAAGTGATATCAAAGTGCTGTAAATGTGTAGATAGGACTCACTTTTCTTTCCCTGTGTCCACTACATGCAGTAGCACAGCACCCGACATTCAGAACTAAGCCATTAAATGTCTTTTAATTATTAGTGGCCAGGATAGTGTGCAAGACCTATATTTTAAATACAGTTGCTGCCTCTATGTCCTTGTGTAAATGACCAAAAGAGGAAGAAAGATGGCCATTCTTTTTATACAAGTATAGATGATATAATACTGTGTAGTGTTTTGGTGTAGTGTTTCTATTTGAAAAATGGCCACTAGAGCAAGTTAAGGGAGCCGCGTTGGAGCCTGGCTGTACTCAGATGGCAGTTTTTTGGGAGAAAGCCATGCAATAGGACCTGGCTTCAGCCCAAATTAGACTTGAATTTGGGAGAAATAAGATGGGATTTTAAGACATGCAATAATCTCCTAAGAAAAAATATCTTACTCAGGAGTAGGACAAGGAGTAACCCCAAAGTCACCACTACTCCCCAGCCCTATATTAATCAAGGCTGAGGAGTAGGAGTAAGGAGTAAAAGAGTAAGAGGTTTTTACAGGAATAGGAGTAACATTAAGAAAAAATACTTTACTCTGGATAAGGAGTAACCCCAAAATCACCACTACTCCTCAGCCCTGGTTAAACTTTACAGGGAAAGGCAATAGCAAACCACCTCTGAGCAAATCTTGCCAAGAAAACCTCATGATAGGGTCACCTTTGGTTCACTATAAGTCCGAAATGACATGAAGCCACACAACAATAACAACATCTTTTGTCAGCAATTTGCCAGGTTGCACTTAATGTCAGATTGAGTAGTTTCCATGCAGATGGTCCCAAGTTCAGTTCCCAGCATCTCCATGGGAGGTTGGGATGGGAAAAGTGCCACATTTAAAAACCTAGCGAGCCACTGTTAATCTGTGTAGTTGGTGCCGAACAAGTGGACCAACAGTATGATACAGTATAAAGTAGCTTTCTTTGTTCCTCTGTTCACAGAAAGAGGCAGAGCAAGTCAGAGATCCTTTCCTGTTATGTGCCTTTAAGTCATTTCCAACTTATGGTGACACTAAGGTGAACTTAACACAGAGAATTCAAAGATATAGCTGTGTTAGTCTGTAGAATCAGTATGTAGAGAGATCTTGTAACACCTTTGAAAGAAAGAAATTGGCAGCATGATGCATCTGAAGAAGTAGACTTAAGCCTACAAAAGCTCCTGCTGTCAATTTCTTTCTTTAGTTAGTCTCAAAGGTACTAAAAGATCTCTCTACATACTTAATGCACAGAGTTTTCTTGGCAAGATCTGCCTTTGCCTTCCTCTGAGGTGAGAGAATGTGACTTGCCCAAGGTCACCCAATGGGTTTCCTGGACCAAGCAGGAATTTGGACCCTGACCTCCAGAGTTGTGGTCCAGTCTGGGTATATCCCTATTCAGGAGCATGATTTTTCTAGGAAGGAAATCTTCCATAGATCCAAGGCCTTGAAAGGCAGGAATTTTTATCTCCTCATGCAGCCAAGGATGCCAAATGTTGTGTCTGTAAGGGATTCTTTTGTTCTCAGATGGTGCTGCTGCCTTGTCCAAGGTCTCCCTGTGGTTTCTAATGGAAAACTGTCTCCTGTGTTGCCCATAAGGGCCCCAGTACAGCTGCGTCCATCTTAGCTGTGCTCCTATCTGCATGGCAGCTTCCCTTTCTCAATCTGTCCATTTCTCTGGCGGCAAAGTCACGCTAACCTTGTTCCTTTCCAACTGGTGTCATGTGCCAATGAGAGAATTTGTGGATATTTCTTTTTCCCTAGCTATAGCAAACCTGATGAAATTCATGGGGCTGCTATACGTCAACAGGAAAATTGAGGACATATACACATGCATGTGTGCTTTCCCACTCCTTTTCTCCTATCAATAAATGACTGCCCAAGATTTTAAAAATTAGGGATGCTCACTGTCTTATGGAGGTAAATGTAAAAGAAGAGAAAGCAGAGCCTTCCTGGATCAGACCACAGAACAATTTACCGTAATCCAGCATTCTGTCCCGACAGTGGCTAACCAACCAATTTTTTATTGAAAATTCACAAGCAGGACATGACTAAAACAGTATCTTCTTGCTCATGTTCCCGTCAGTTATTGATATACAAAGGCATAATGCCTCTGGTATATGTGGAAAATACACATTATTTCTAACTAGTAACCACTGATAGCCCCAATGATGTGAACTGAGAAAAACCCATTCTATCTTTTTTCTTTTCTTTGCTTCTTTATTTTCAAACCCTGTCAGATTACTTGGAAGGGCATGTATATATCAATCAAGCCAGTTAAATAATGTCCAGCTGATAACCCAGATGGCAAGTAGGCAGATGGTGCTACATTATTTGAAAAGCTAAATGTTGAGGAATGAAGAGCTGTGTGGCAAATCCATGGTTTGGAGACATTTAGTCTCTTCACCTTGCATCTTACTAGAGGAATGGTTATTTTAAAACCCATCTCACAACTTCCCAAAGGTTTATATGTACAAAACATTTTTATTGTAATTCTAGGACAGTGCTTTACTTTCCATTGTTTCAGTTCCACCAGTTTTTCTAAGTTTTTAGAAGCAGACATATGCTTGAAACTACAGCAGACAGCAGTGTTCCTTGAATGTATTTGTTCTCTCTCACAAACACACATGCAAAACACACACACTTTAAAACTGAACCGTGGAACCAAAAAAGCTTCCCCATGAGTACAGGCTCTATTTCACAGACTTGTTAAAATTGACTTTTCTGTTACACACTTTTTTGGCCAGTATATTTCCTGAATCCTATAATATCCTTGTAATAACTAGAAAGTGTGAAAGGTTTTGTTTCCTCATAAGATAAAGGTGGATTTTTGGTTGAAAGGGAACCCTGTATTTAAAACAAAAAGCGGCACTGCAATCCAAGCTGCCTCCTTGGCTTTATCCCCTTTCTCCTGTCTGCGATGTTGCATTCCAGAAGTGAAAGCTTTGCTACAAAAGGCAAAATCTGCTGCAATTCCAAAATGCAGCAAGTGCAAGCAAGCTAGCTAGTTTAGAGAAAGAAAGAAAGCATTAATAGTAACAGATGCTGTGTGGACAAGAGGGGACACTTGAGGGTATCTCAAGGGAGCCTGCTGGGTATTGCCGGTGTGTGGTGCTGATGTAGCTGGTATGTTAAATAGCAACAGTATGAAATGATTGGCCTATTTTATCACTATAGAGTTCTTCCTGGAGGAGGGGAATCTTATGAGTTTGTCACACAAGGCTAGAAAAGCAGAATTTCAACAGGATAAAAGCATCTTTAACCAGTACTTATCACATGACATCTTGCTGTCTTGCATTGAATTGATTACTGCAGTGCACCTTTTCATTGATAGGCAAAACCTTTCAATAGGCTCTCAATCTCGCTGCTGTTCTATTACTGCCTTCATGCAATAGGTCCCTTCTACTACAGCTTTGCATCTCAGGTTGTCATGGGCTGTGAGTGGGCATAATTTTGCTCCTCTCCCCCTCCCTCTCGCAGTGATCACGGCCACCAACAGCTTCCCTAGGCTGGCTACTGTGTGCGCATTCACACAACAGCCAACTTTTGGAGGCGGTTGGCTCAGCAGCACTCACTCGTTCCCCCCTTCTTCCAAGGAGGCAACGTTTGACAGTGCGGAAAACAGATCATACGACCATGGATCGCCAAAGCCCTATCATGGGGGAAAATGTGATATGAAATTATGCCAATCCAGTATGCTTCCATTTTTAAACTAGTGCAATTATGGTAGGACCACAGGCTGATGTGATAAAATCCTGAGTTACTCCAGTTTATATTTCAGAAACTCTTTATCATGCAGATATGTAAAACAAGTTATCTCCCTTTTGAAATATGGCCATTTTAATTACACCTATTTAAGTGATTGTTGATGTATTGGCTAGCCTGGTGGAAGATCTGAATCCAAGCATCCTGGTCCTAAGTACCACTGCCTATTGGAACATGTCCCGTCTTTGTGGCTCCTGCAACCTACTGTTTTCTTACTTGGTTTCAGGCCACAGCCTGGTTTTATTTATGCCACCTTGTTTTATCCTGTACCACCTCTGAGGTGCTCAGAGAAGTTTACATACAGTTTCTAGGCTGTCTCCTAGTTTACCAAACCAGAACTTGCTTATTTACAACAGCAATGCCTTCAGGGCTATTGTCCAAAGTGATGTGCAGCCTAATAGTCATTAGAGAACCTGCTAGGTCATAAGATCATGTAGCCCATGGTCTCAGCAAAAGAAACAACCTATCTCCCACCTCTTTACAGGAGAGAATGTAACTTTACAAGCATATATCTGCTCCTTGCTTCTAAAACTGATGTTAAGAGGAGTAACTATAAGGAGGCCTCTGTTAACATTAATCCTTGTTTTTACCTGGTTAGCGTGAGCAGTGTTAAGCATCATGGGTCATTGCCCAGCATGTAGCCACACAGGCAGAACTGCTGCAGTTAGAGCCGATTTCAGAGAGTGACAAGTTTTGGACTCTTCTGGGATTCCCAAACCAAGAAAAAGATGCACCAAATAACCCCCCAAATCCCACTGTTCCTACCAGGACCTTTTAAAGTGCTTTCTTCAGAGGCAGCACAGGCAAATTATCCATGGGTACACACTGCTTCTTCCTGATTTTCAGGGCTGACTTGGTGTTGTCTAGGATACTGAAATGGCTACTTCTATTGTACTTTGTTCTGGTTGCATTTGGTGCATTCTTCCTCAAGGGCATTTTTTCAGTGAGAGAAGCCTGTGTGCTGCTAAAGTTGCAAGCCCAGATCTTCTCTGTACTCTTGGTTTTGTTGGGTTTTTATTTCAGCTATTTCCATTGTGCCTTTCAGCCAAGGATGTGTACTATAACAATTAAAACTTAGAAATGATAAAATAACAACCAGGAAGAAGTAGGAAAAACACAGCTCTAAATTAAAACCAGTTAAATATAACCAATTAAGTTATCAGATCAAAGCCTGCTGGCATTAAGAAAACATCCACTTGCAAAGGCCAGCAAAGATGAGTCTCCTGGAGAGGAAGCTTTATAATCTAGGCTGCCACCACACTGCAGAATTAATATAGTTTGACAGTGCTTTAACTGTCATGGTTCCGTCAGATGGAATGCTGGGATTTGTAGTTTGTTGCAGCACCAGAACTCTCTGACAGAGAATGCTAAATATCCCCCAAAACTACAGATTGTAGAATCCCATAGCATTGAGCCATGACAGTTAAAGTGATGCCAAACTCCATCAGTCCTGCACAGTGGATGCAGCCTTAGATGCTATAGCAACAGAACCCCTGTTCCGTATTCAAGCCAACTGCATTGCAAGACATGGGGAAAGGTTTCGAAAATAAAATTGGTTGGCAGGTGCTTTGGGGGAGAGTTGGTCCTAGTTCTAGACTGTTTAAGGATTTGTAGGTGATAAAACCAGTACTTTGAGAAGAACTGAAAGCCAGTGGAGAGACAACAAAAATTGTATAATGCTCTCTCCAAAGCAAACTTTAAATAACAGCCCTGGCACTTACTGAAGTTCTGAATCTTTTGCTTCTGTTTTTTTTTTGGTTTTTTGTGTTGTTTTGTTTTGTTTTGTTTTAACATATAATCCTGCAGAGTGCTGTGTAGTAATCCAATCTGGTTTTGGCCAATGCATGAGTGACACATTAGGCATGGTCCCCTATAAACCTGAGGTTTTGTTCCACCGACCCTTGGACAGTCAGGACCTCACTAGAGTGTGAGGAGAGACAGATAGGACTGAGTACTGAGTTCAGAACCTAAATGTTCAAGTTCAGGGCAGGGTTGCATTTGCCAAATATTTTCTTTATACCAGCTGGGTATATCTCTCCAATGAATCCTTCTCTTTAAAAAGGCCATAGCTTACAAATACCAGGAGGTTGTGTATAGTGTTTTAACTTAGTGCAAGAAAGAGATGCATCTCTGAGGAATCAACAGTCTCATGAGTTAAAATACCAATTGTCCTTTAGTGAGTGACAGGTCAGAATTTCACAATGATTTGTTCTCCTTTGCGCAGGGTTCTTCCTTGTGCTCTTTTCTGTCTGCTTCTCCTTCACAATGTGTTTAATATTTGCCTGCCCCCCCCCTTTCTTTTGCAGTTGGTAACCATCAAAAGAATTGAATGAATTTAATAATTTGTTGGCTGCAGAGCCCAGTATGATTTAAGTCAATAAAGCTGCAGACAGTTGTGCTGCCGGAGATGACTTTAACCTTGTTTAATGCAAGCTTCTGTCCTCTCTGCCCACTGCATCACCATGCCTTGCATAAAGAAAACCTTGACCAGGCTTTAACCCATTAAATAATTCATAAGGTGAGAGGAGACATCAGCCACTCGCAAAGCGGATTGGGAACCCTGGGGTCAGCAGTAACTTTGGGCTTCCTGCATCATCTCCAGAGTGCTTTAGCTACAGGGGTGTCACTGAGCAGCCATTCTCTAACCTTAATTTGTTTTTGTGCACAGGCAAAGGGAAGCGATCTCTTGACTTGCTCTGTCCTAGCAGAAGCAAGAAGTCCCACAGTGCCTTTCTAGAAATGCTGTCCTTCCCCCCCCCCCCCACTGCAATCATCATCTTTTGAGTATGAATTCACCTTTAGAGTGGAAAAGGTTGGAAACAGCATCCTTTTTCACAGTTTCTCATGCTAGTCACACAGTATAATGCATCTTTACTCAATTACCTCTCATACTTAGGAGGAGTTATAATCCATTCCATTCTTTTAAAAGTTGCAAAGGTATGTAAAATAATGGAGAAAATAGCTGAAAATTGTTTGGCAGGAGCAACTCCAAAACAACAACACTGCCCAAAATCTCCTGTGCCTAGATGTTACTTCTATCTGAAATGTCAGCTCTGTTGAATGCACCACTGTGCCCCACCTGTTAGATTTTGTACCTCATTTTTTTCTCCTTCTTCTCAACGTACCAGTGTTGGGCGTGCTGCAGAATTTGGAACAAAACCTAGCTTAAGCCAAAGAAATTCAAAGCCTTGCTTGCTGGCGAAACATGCCTTGAGCAAGCTGGATTACCACATGAGTAACTGGAAAGCATGCTCAGTTGAGAACAAGGGCCTCCTGGGCTTGGTTTGGTATGGCTTGGCTTGCACAAGCTGATCTCTTGGAGTAACTACATCAGAGAGTGAAACAAGTCAAGCGAGGGGCAAAACCTGGAAAACCTCTTGTCAGAGCTGGACAGAGCGAGATTAATTTCAGTGGCTAGCACACTAACAGGATACACTAATGTGCATCAAGAACTAAGAACATGTGCAGGAAGATAATGGCTGTCATCACCCCAAAGTACACACCACGGAAGAGGACTGCCAACACTGTGACTTGGGCAGAAACATATTGAGGTGTCTATGACCTTTTCCCCTTATGTCATTTTTCTTCATTTGAAATCAGGGAAAAAATATTTCTGCTATTGAAGTTTGGAAGGCCTAGAATTAGTGTTTCATCCTCATGTAAGAGGCATTGTTAGGACCTTACACCTGGAAAGAACCACAATTTAGGAGTGACTGCGTAACCTGTGCCCTGAAAATGAGTGAAACACATTTGATATCCCATTTATTTTTGCCCCCTTGAGTCCTACTCAGGTCTTATGCATGTTCTGGTTGTCCACTGAAGCACAAAGCTAAAACAGACCAGACCACAATATTAGGAAAGGCCATATAAATTTGGATGTTTGGATCACTCCTCCCTTGTCCTGAAGTAAGTCTGTATGGCAAGCAAATCTTATAATTAACAAGTTGCTGTCTTTGGCTTTCATTAGCTTCCCTCTCATGTAGTTTTAGCATTTTCGCATCCTGATGAGAAAATGGAAGATATTTGTAGACGAAATGTGCGGGGTGGACATGAGCATCTCAGGTCAAATAGCTGAGTTGCAGCCAATTTGTTTCATAGGGATGTATCTGGAAGGCAGGATTGTTCATCCGTTTGTGTCATGATTCATTTCACTTGCTGGTGTTGAGAAAAGATGGTCTTGTGGCTACAGTGGAAGGCTCCAGTCCAGGAAATGTCAGTTCTATTCCAAATGATGCCACAGGCTTCTTAAGCAATCCAGGACAAGTTGGTTAAGCTCTTTCTGGATATCTTCCCCTCCCCGATCTGAATCTGTTGTTTGTAAGAACGTGGTAAGAATAGTACCTAAAAGTATGTAAAACTTAACCCCCGAGCACTTCTGCAACTCACAGATAGCATTTATGCTAGATGACGAATTGATTTTCCTAAGTACCTTTTGTTTCTATCTTTGTCTCTTGCGGCCAAAACCCAGTGTGACACTTACAGTGACTCCTGGTGTTTGGGCCACACTCTCTTGTGGTTCTCTCCGACTTTGAAAACATGTACTGGAAGGTATTTTTCAGCTCTCTAGAGCAGGATTTGGAGCCCTTGGGGAGCTGTGACAGGTAAGGGTAATTGCACATCCCAACTTAAATTGGATTTTGCTTTTGTGCAAATGGAAATCCCAGCACCAGATACTTCCCATTCTCTCACTTTTCTGGGTGTTAGAAGCTGCTAAGGTAGAAATCTTGATGCACTTAGTTTTTGTATCACTGAGTTTGTGAACCATTGCAAAACAAAATGAAAAGCAAAATGGCAAGGATTTGAATAACTGTCCTAAACTGGGTCCACCCTGATTCCCATTGCCACTTTGGGGAATAGACATATATGGCTGTGGCCTACTAGCCCAATGCTGACATTGCTGACAATGCATGACATGATGTACAAAGAGAACAGCCTCAAAAAGCCCATTGATTTTGGCAAACAAACTTGTGTCCTAGCAATGTTTTACTATCTCTGTATCCACCACTTTAAGATCATAGTTTGCAGCTGGCAGTTTTGGTGCATCATCTGCAGTACTTAATTCCTCTCCTCTCCCTTCCACTTCATGGAATACAGAAATGCTTAAACCATATTTTTTTAATGTGGAAGGGGGGTTCTTCTTGACCCATAACTAATATCTTAGAAGTTATAACTAATTTCCAATGTTTTTATCAGCTACTGTGGCTGTTATCTACAAATAAACACTATTAATTGCTTTATAGAGTGTGTTATCATGCAACAGTTAAATAATGAGCTCCCTGTTAATGTATTTTGAACATTAGGCTTCCTCCCCCCCTTAATTTCAACGGTTCTGAAGTGGTAAAATTATATAAAGCAATGGGAGAAAGGTGTATTTACAGTAAGGCATAAAGCACTGTCAGTAGTAGAGAGCAGCATTATCCCCCTTCTTTTTCTTCTCTTTTTTTACCGTTCTCGTCCCAGATGACATTGCTCCAAGGACAAATCGGAGCTTGATGAAATGAAGCTGCAGATGGCTAGTGATCTCAACTCTGTAATAATGAAATGACACAAGGAGAAAAAATGAGGCATCTACAGTTTGTAAATACAATATCAGCAGAAGGAACAGAGGAGGTTGTTTCTTGTGTCCTGTACCCCACACCATACTAGTTGCACCCCACTTCATTAACACCTTTTAGGTAATACTGCATTGACTTTGCAAAAGCATTTATCATTTTTTCTTAGAAAATGGTCCTTTCCAGCAACATCCTCAAGTTAGAATGGCTCTTAAGCATTTTGTCTTTTGAGAACAAAGGAAAGAGCATCAGATCTTTTCCTGGTATCTGACACCATGCTCATGTAGCACAGTGGCTAAAAAGTTTGAGCTGTGAACCAGGCAGTCCCAGGTTCAAATCTCGCTTCTGCTGTGAATTTACTAGGCAGCTCGAAGCCTCAGTTCCACAAATCTGAAGGATGGTTATGCTCAATTGCTTTATGGGATCGTTGCAAGGATTACTGAGAAGAATGAAGTGGAAACACTTTGGGTACTTGAAAAGCACTGCGTAAATGCATATTATTGCTGTCTGAGATGACTTTGGAGTGTTGACATTGCAGAAAGCAGTGGTGGTAGAACTCTAATCTTTGTGAGAATGATACGGTGGTTGATTTCTGCATTCATTCCTTATTTCTGGATGCTCTCTACTTGCACATTCAGGCAGGAGATGCTGATATTTGCCCTTTTAAACCAAAAAGCACACAGTCTTTGGGACTTGCTGCTAGAGGATCTGGATATTGGTAGCAAATTAGCTGACTTTAGTTTTTTTAAAAAGCTATGTGAATCTCTCGGCACTGAATCCATCCATTCATCAATTCATAATTCTGGTAATTAACATTTGCAAATTTATTTGACTGTGGAAAAGCAAACAGCAACCTGTACCATCCTAAAGAGTTTAAAGTATATTGTGGAGCATATGACTTTATTGAGAGGATTATTACTTCATTCAATGCATCAAGTACACAGTGAAGATGACAGATATACTATACATACTCAACTATAAGTCGGCTTCATGTCTAAGTCAAGGGCAGGTTTTGAGGCCAAAATTATGGATTTTGATATGACCAATGAATGAGTGGAGGATTAAATTTAGGGGCATATAAATAATGAAGGAAAGAAAAATTATGCCAAAGAACTTAACAAAACTCCAGCAGGCATAACTGTTTGTGCTCATGTACCACTGCTGGACATTTTGAAACCATGAGGAAAAAAAATAGTTTTAAAGATATTCTTCCAGGAAAAAAATATTTGGAGAAGTATGAAATATATATATTTAGCTTGTAAAATAATATTATCTGGCATATTTATGAAATTCAAAAATATAGAACTCTTAATTTTGTACAAGCAAAATTGTAACGAAACTAAAGGAAGAGTTACAAAAATAAGCACGTGTATCATAATTTTTTGCCATTTGAGCAGTAAGGAAATCCACACATTTTGTAATAAACAAAAATGGCTTTTTTAAGACAGAAAGACTCTCATATGGTCATAGTCTTAAAAACTAGTCTGGTAGCATATTTGGATAGAAAGTTTATCTCAACATTGAAAATACCAAACTCCTCAACAGTACATTATCATCACAAGTAAATGAAGCTCTCATGAAGATGGTAGCATAACTAAGTGGAGGAATGCATCTTGAATGTGAGTGTTTTATATATGTCATGCACAGGAATTGCTGTTGTTGTGTGCCTTCAAGTTGTTTCTGACTACTATTACCACGAATTACCATTTTCTAATTCTGCATACTCTTTTATTTAGAAATCTTCATACTATGCAGCTCTTGGCATTTTGAGTGAGTAAAGCCTTGCCTTAAAAAGCATTTAATTCATTCTAAAGGGGAAGAAATCTATCAGAGCCCCACCACCACCACTACATTCCACAAAGTTCCTGCTTTTTCTGTTTTTAAAAGGTTGGCAGATTCAGTCCCATTTGTAGTGCAGGCATACTGGAGAAGCCCAGAAGATCAGAATCAGGATTAAGCAGTTACCCAGGTAGGATTGTAGGTCAGAGTTAGGGTCAAGTCAGGCTCAGAAAAGGAAAGTAAAAGGTATGCCAGGAGCAATAGAGGAGAATCATCAAACAGCATCCCAAAGTGTCTTTCATGTATTTACTGCAAGAGTTGGTCAGTGAGATCAAATTATGGAAGTTGGGTTTACTTTGGAGCATGAAAGAGAAGATTGGCAGACTGTAGTGCTTCAGGTTTTCTCCATAACTTTTCACCAAGTGCTCAGTTCAGAAAGCAGGGATCCAAGACCTCCATGTACTCCAACTCCTTTTCTTTTTGCTCCTTTGTATGGATTTATCATAGCTGCCTTGGGAGCTAATCTTGGCTAATTGGCTAAAAAGTGGATATAAATATTCCAAACGACAAACAAGCAAGTGCATTTCCCTGGGCTTGGTGTTCGGAGATGGGTATTGTCATTTTCAAAAGTTTGTCAATGAACATATCCATTGATCATGGACCCTGTGAAAAAGAGGGACTCTCAGTTGCTACATTTCCCTGCAAGGACCTTTCTGTCATATCTTTCCTATCACCTTAGAATCAGGGATGTCAATCAGATATAGACTGGAGAGACAAATTGCTGCCCTCCAACAAAATATCTAGGGCTATACCCATATTTCACCCCACAGTATTAACACATACAGCATTTTCCTTCTCTGTTAAAACTTTTAGGCCTAGGACAGGGATGGGAATCTTTGTGGGACAACCCTCCTGATGGGGGTATTATTCAGAGACATAGCTGTGTTAGTCTGGAAAATCAGTATGCAAAGGGATCTTGCATAAGCCACTTTAAATGGGACAGTACAATCTTTTTTATATTTCCAGACTAATTAAGTGTTAATATTGTCCCATTTTCAAGAAAAATGGCCTGTTACGTTGCAAATCAGTTTGAAGATCCCTGTTTGAAATTGTGGTTTTCGAAACAACAACAACAACAAAATACCACACAAATAACTAAATTGTGTCATGGCGCATGAGAAGTTTTATGATAAAGTGTTGAAAGACCAAAATTTTCTGCCTAAGATTACTTCATTGGAGAAACATTCATGGTACCATCGTGATGAAATACAGTCCTCCTCTACATCTACCTAAATTTTTGTATAAGTTATGTCGCTGAAGAATAATTGTTAGTTCAATATGTTCATGTAATAAAACTTTTCTTATCTTACTTTTTCATGAGTACAGAATAATACACAACCGCATCCCATTTTTGCCATTCCAGTGTCCCATTTTTGTCTCAGGGAAATATGATCAGCCTAATCTTATAGCACCTTTGATACTAACTGTGCGAAAGAAGTTGTAGCATAAGCTTTTGTAGACTAGGTCTGCTTTCTCAGATGCAAGAAAAGAAAGTCTACAAAAGATTACAACTGACTTCACAAAGCTAGTCTCAAAGGTGCTCCTTTTGCTGTACTTAGGTGTCATCTTTCTAGACCAGAAAATACTTAATAATCTCTGTATCATGTAGTCAATCAGTTTTGGAGTATATTGTGGAACTTTAAAGTCGCTTGATAGGGTCTGTGAACTTGTATATTTGATGGATCAGTCTTTAAATCAGATGTCTTCCCCATCCAGCCTCCAAGATTAGAGATAAGAAGTTATTTAAAACATGAAAAAGCTGGGCACAAACTAGATTCTCAGGTTGGCAGATTCTGAAGGTTTTGGATGGAGCCAGATTAACATGCCTTTTGTTCTCTCCCTACCCCAACAAAAGCCGGTCCATTTCCAAATGGTTTTGCCTGTTCCTCCTCTACTACCTTGTAACTATGATGGAACGGGGCATCTAGAAAAGTGGGGTGCCACATCTTCTCTTTGCTGACTCCCACACGACGCTGGCGCTAAACCTTTCATGATGATTTTATCAGATTTCCCACCTCAGCTTCTGCCTCCCGCATTTCATCCATATCAACTCTGCATCCAGCTGTCATTTTTCTCTGAAGGTGGTTTCTGCTGCATGTGCAATTACCTGACTCCTCTGAACCTCATCAGCCCTTCGGTTAGCGTGCACCTGCCTTGACACAACAAACTGATTACACAAGTCAAACTCTGCTTTATAGGCAGCCACAAGGTGGGGCAGTTTGTCATTGGGGTTAGTGCAACCTTGTAGAGACAGCCAGAAGGACTAGCAGCCGAAACACCCAAGTGTGAGATGAATGAAGCTTTTAGATATTGCTGGATTTATAGCCAAGCTGCCCTCAGCAGGAATAAGAGTGTGGTGTCAGGGATTGAGGGCGGGAGGAAAGGGGAAGCGTCTTGATAGCTGAATCAAGCTAAATGGGAAAATCTCTTGCTTTCTGAGATTGATTTAGGGAATAAGTTGAATGCAGAAGATCACTGGATCAATCCCCAGGGACTTTAGGCAGAGCTGGGGGAGACTCCAGCCTTAGACTAGAGAAAGCTTTTACCACTTGATATAGACAACATAGAAGTAGCTGGACCAGTGGTCCTTGCATGTTTACATTTCTGGAAACTTCAGCTGCATATAGGTATGGAAGAAATGCTCATATAGATAAAGATATGAGATAAGTTATGGAGGATAGTAAACAGGGAGTCAGTGTGGTATAGTGTTGGACTAGGATCCTGGGAGGTCAGGGTTCAAGTCTCTGCTCAGTCAAGGAAACCCAGTGGTTGAACTTGGGCAAGACACCCTCTTTAAGCCTCTGAAGACAGCAATGGCAACTCCTCTCTGAACAAGTCTTGCCAAGAAAACCCTACAATAGGCCAGAAATGACTTGAAAGCACAAAGCGACAACTACAACAAGAATAAGCAGGAGATACACAGTCAAAAGCCACTGCCTCAGATTAAAAGAACTGCAGTTTGGAACAATAATGAATATAGATAGGGAAGCCTACCAGATTTGTAATTCTGCCAGCAACTGAAAGGCGGTGGTAATTTATTGGTGGTGTGGTTCAGTCTGAGAACTGCAAGAAAGTGTAATGGACAGTTTGAGGACTTGACATCTCAAGAAGAAAAACACACACCCCATATTCAAGTCAGGAGGAGGGAAGAAAGAAGTCAGCCCTCCACATTTGCTGCTTTGACTTTTGCAGATTTCATTATTCATGAATTTGAGTAATATGTTATCTCTAGGAAATTCCAGGTCCTCCATTGCAACTCTGCCAGAAAATGGTCATAGAGTCATGATCTAAGACCTAGAGATTCCTAGAGAGGACACTCCACTAGGCATTTGTAGCCCCTCCAGCACAATTCTGTGGTCAATGTCTGGCAGATGTTGACCATAGAGTTGCCCTGGAGGACCTGGAGATTCCTAGAGAGGTGTTCTCTTAGGTAAAAAGAATAGTGTTGTTGTTTTTATTTGTGATTTTCCCACTTTCGCATGGATCCTGCAACCGTAACCCCAGCAAACATGGAGGGTCCACTGCATTAGTTTTTTGTTCTTCCATTTTGTTTTATTGTTGGATGAACTGTGTAGAAACTGAGATGGCTGCTTTGGACATAATATGGCACAAATTATGGCTTTTCTGTCTCTGTGCCATGACAGCGAGTCTACCTGCCTAGTTTATTAAGGCAGCTTAGATGATTTTGAAGATAACGTGTGTGCAAGGTCTCTTTCCCTCTTTGAATGGGACACAGTATAATGGCCTCTCTATGGAGATTTGGAGGGGGGGGTACAACTCTTCCCTTTTTATGAGGGCGAAACAGCCCTTGATATAAATGCCAGCCAGGTGCTGTGCTCCTGTTGCTGTTTCCATCAAAGAAGTCAGGTTGGCTTTGTGTGAGGCACGTTGGGCCAGTGCTTGTAAGGACAGAAGAAAGAAGAACTTGAAAGCACGCCTCCTAACAAAACTGTCTACCCCGTCAGATCGCTTACAGAGTTCAAACAAAGCTTTCCCTTGACTGGCAGCCTCCGAGATAAGCCTGGAAACCTGAGTCTGACAGTATTTCACATGGTTATATATCAAGTAAAGGGGGAAGGGGGGAGGGAAGCAGGGCCCCGCTGAGCTTACATGGGTTTATCAATGCTAGTGTTTAAAGAGAAGTAGGAAAACAAACCAAGGGAAGCTTCAAGAGATTTTGGAACAAAAAGGCTCAATTTTATCTTTAAAGGCATCTCTGTACTGGAAGGGGAAGGAAACTGAAAGAAGGAATCTCTAGCAAACAAGAAAGCAAATGTAAGGTTGTTTAAGATCACCTGTCCCACGAAGAGGATGGAGGTACAGAAGCAGGCAAAAACATGATTATTGTGTCCGCTGCTCAGAAAGCGAGGAGGATTCCTCCTTCTTTGTTGCTGCTGTTGTGTGTCTTCAAGTCATTTCCAACTTATGGTGACCCTAAGGCAAACCTATAATGGGGTTTTCTTGGCAAGATTTGTTCTTTGCCATTGCCATCCTCTGAAGCTGAGAGAGTGTGACTTGCCCAAGGTCACCCAGTGGGTTTCCATCGCTGAGCTGGGATTTGAACCATGGTCTCCAGAGTCCTAGTCCAACACTCAAACCACTACACTGGCTCTTCCTCCTTCTGCTCAGATAATAAAAACAAGATGGGACAGGGAAGAACCTCTCTTATTCTTCTTGATTACCTTCATGTCTACTAAATATTCTGAAACCAAAGAAGGAATGTTTTGTGGTGTTTTGCAAACAAATGCAGGGGTGGCTTCTTGTTGAAAACACTCCACACTGGGTCTCTGTTTATTAAAGGAGGAGCTACCATATTCCTCTGGATGTGTTCAGTATCTACTACTTTGCATTAATATAATTGCAGGTTGTCTTTTTGGGGAGGGAAGGGAATCATATCTCCATAACTGGGTCACTGATGTGGAATTATTTTACAGAACCTGGCTTCACTATCAGTCCTTCCCTCTATAGCAGATTCAGGTAACTGTCTTGTTATATGTTAGTCTTCCAACCTCCAGCCTGCTGAGGTGCCTGGGTGCCCTGGTGGATGAGTCTAAACCCCTATCCTGAGAATTTGGCCTGTTTTCCCCGTAGTCCTGTACTTATGGTGTACCACAAGAAATAATTTTGATGCTCCCCTCGTTTCCCCCTGCATAGCAATTGAGTCAAGTTGCCACTGTACCATAAACTTCAATATATCTACCAAAACTGAGATAACGGCTGTCTGACTGGTGCCAGAGGAGAAGGGCTACTGGGAGACAGTCCCTAATGTTCTCCATCATTTAGGCCAGAAGTGAACAATTTGGTAGACTGTGGGAACTGGCAGGAGAAGGCAGCTTGGCGTGTTCTGGCTCATGGCAGGAGATTTTGGAACTTAAATTGCCTAAAGGCTAAAGCACTGGAATGCGACAGTCAAGGCTGAGAAAACTTCGATTTAGAGCAGCATAGCATTTTTTTTTCCCTTGCAAATTTGAGTGTGCATGAGCCAAGCTCCGGAGCTGTTGCAATAATAGTGCTTTTCCAGTAACAGAGACTTTTAATGCTAGTGAGATAGAGAAAATTCCCTGGACCTGTCACCTCTCTTTTTAGCTGCTCCTCCTCCTCCTCCTAAAGGAACCAAAATAAGATCAGCTTTAGTTTTCTGTGGGTTTTTTGGACTGTGTGGCCACATTCTGGAAGAATATATTCTTAACGTTTCACCTGCAACTGTGGCTGGCATCTTCAGAGGGTGGTATCTTGTTTCCTCCCAAACAAGGGTCCCACAGGTATATATATTCCTCACACTTTCATGCCACCACCCTCTGAAGATGCCAGCCACAGTTGCAGGCGAAACGTCAGGAACAAATTCTTCCAGAATGTGGCTGCACAGCCCCCAAAACCCACAGAAAACTATGGATGCCAGCCGTGAAAGCCTTCAACTTCGCATCATCTTATTGAACAGAGTCATGTGTCTGCTGCTAGGTATTTACTTGTACTGTACCATTTATGATGTGGTGGTTCAGATGTGGCATTGCTGGCCTCTCTCTAAACTGGATGGTAGACATGAACAGAGGTTGGAGATTATGGGGCTAGATTCCAGTTTCCATCAGCCCCAGCAAGATTGACCAGTAGTCAAGTATTATGGGAACAGTGGTACATCATCTCTGGAGGGCCAAAGGTTCTAGACTATAATATACTTAAGCCCATCCTCTTTGTTGCTAAACTTTCTGAAAGGGAAGGAAAGTCCATTCTCTATCATGCTCTATTTTTTAAAATAATTTTAATTTTATTTATATTCTGTCTAACCTTGTGAGCCATAAAAATCATGACGATGACTTGAATTGGTGCTGAAACCAAAGCAAAATCTTCTGTTCACAGAGCTTGAGATCTGGCAGAGCTATCGCTTTTCTGACACTTTGAGCACATGATAGGTTCCTCTGCCGTTCCCAGATCTCAGGGTCTGGATCAGAGTCCGGCTTAGCCTGGACTTGCTTTTCCATTCTTCAGCATGAGGAATCTCCAGGTAACAGCAGTACTAAAATGTGAATTCTGTGTTGCTGGGTCTCGCTGCTGCAGGTTGCTTCAGAGCAACTGTTATAGATACTTGAGGGGGTCTACCTAACCCCTTCCTTACTTATCTCCTTTCCCTTTCAAAGCTTTTCGAATAAAAGCCAGAAACTGGGTTAACTGCAAGAAAACAGTCAGCATGTAGAGTCGCTTTAGGAGCCACTGAATCTGGTACTTCAGCTGTGCTGCTTTGTGGCTTTTCCCTTCTCATCCCACCTTTCTCACTCTCCTCTAAGCGGTTGAAGTTACAGTACAACTTCATTTTTTGGTCTGACGCAATGTGATTTGCACTTTGGTTAGCAAAATGTGTGGTGAAAATGTCTTTCTTTAGCTTTGCATGGAGAATCAATCCTTTATCTTTTAATTGGTAAATACACTATTCTCTCTTTCTCTCTCTTGCACGCAGGTTTTCCTTCCTAACATTGTCTCCCACTGGCTTAAATGTCCTGGCTACTACGTGTCTTTTCCTTCTCTTATTTCTTCTTCTTATCCTATATTTGCACTTGTCTTTCCTTATTCTCCCTCCCCATTCTTGTTCTTCTCCATGTCCAATTCTCTTGGTTATTTGTCTTCTCACTCCTTCTCTGTCACTTTTTCTTTCTCTCTTTCTCTTTCAGCTCCCACTTTTTCTAGCAACATTCATCACCTTCCTTCTCTCCTTCCCTCTCAAGCTTTTGCTCCTTTGCTCTTACCCAACCCCAAAAGATCTTGACAACATGGCCAGGATATGTTAGCTCAGGGGTCGGCAACCTTTGTTGCCGGGGGGCCGGGGGGGGGGGAAATGGCGCGGGCGCCAGCCGGGCGCGTGCACGCTTGCCCCCCCACGTGCGCTTGCCCCCCCGCTTGCACATGTGCACAACGGCCACCGCTGTGCGCATGCATGCGCGTGTGGGGGCGCCATTTTGGAAGGTCCCACGGCGGCTGCGCCATGCGAATTCGTACGGCGCAGGCACAGTTGGGCCTTCCCAAGGCCCAACGGCGGGTGTGCAGCCGCCGTTGCACCTTGGGAAGGCCCCACCGCACCTGCACAGCCGGCATTGGGCCTTGGGAAGGCCCCACTGCGTCTGCGCCTGCACCGTGCAAATTCGCAAGGCGCAGGCACAGTGGGGCCTGCCCAAGGCGCAACGCCGGCTGTGCCATGCGAATTTGCACGGCGCAGCTGCTGTGGGGCCTTCCAAAATGGCGCCCACCGCTGTGCGCATGCGTGTGATAGCGCGGGCGCCATTTTGGCATCCCAAATGGCGCCCGCGCTTGTGCACGCATGTGCACAGCGGCGGGCGCCATTTTGGAATGCCCAATGGAGCCAGCATCATGCGCATGTGCATGACATCGGCGCATGGGGTGTTTTGAAATGGCGCCCACCGCCGTGTGCATGCGTGCGCAAGCGTGGGAGCCATTTTGGATGCCAAAATGGCACCCGCGTTTGCGTGCGGCGCGCCGATGCGCGCAAGGCGGCAGCGGCAGCGGGCCGGTCCCAAGGCCTCCGCAAGTCGCACCTGGTCCGTGGGCCGGGGGTTGCCGACCCCTGTGTTAGATTCTCAGCATGTTAGTCCCTTTAAACCAGGGATTAGCAACCTACGGCCCGTGGGCCGCTTCCGGCCCATGGACCGCCGCTTACTGGCCCCCGCCGATGCCAACGCCTGCCACCTCCACCACGTGTTTTGGTGGCCATGACTCATTTGCGCATGCGCAGTACTTCTGCGTATGCACAAACGAGTCACGGCCGCCATTTTGGAAACAACTTAGTGGTTGATGCATAATGCATTGAACTTATTGACATCACCATGGCATGCCCCCTAAAACATCATTGAGGCCCAACCTGTGACATCCCAAGATCTGCCCACTGTTATATCACCAGTGCCCTCAGGTTTTAGTCTTGAAATTTTGACCTGACCTAGCAATTCCAGTTATGTCTGAGATGCTTGGCTTTGGCTGGTTGCTTTGGAAAGCCACTGAAACTCAAAACAACATGCCATTAATATTTTTCCATCTAGAAAGTGACCATGCCAACTTATTTAGAGATTCAAAGTTGCTCAGAATTCTAGGCACATACCTAGTTAACATTTGATTTAATGTGAGGTTTTAAAACTGAGTTCTAGAAGAAAATATCTCTTGTGTTATACTGGGTGATGGTGAGAAAGCAATACTAAACCCCTCCAATTTCCTTTGTTTTGAATGCAGTCAGGCATTTAGCCAATTTTTACACCTATAAATTCATAAATAGGTGATTTTAAAATAATATTAATTCTATCCAGCATACATCTTCCTTCATGATACTGTGGAACAGCTTTCACAGTGTTTTTGTGTTTGGGTTTTTTTATTTAAATGGCTGTAGGCTTTAATTGGTGGATTGGTATTCACCAATTATGTTCAATGAGAGGAAATGATCATCGATGTAGCTACAAATTAAGGGCCTTGCTTGTCTGCGATGATATTGTTTCTGGTGTGTTACTATATCAAGAAGGAGAATATAAAAGACTGCCTTTCATACCTATGCTGAGGTTTGCAGGAATATATTTGCTCAGTTAACTGAGTTTCTTCTAAAAGGCAGTTGATAGACGTAACAATTCTTTAATGGGCCAGCAGCCCTCATAATTTGTATTATGTCTTAACTGTGTTTGAGCTGCCCTTTGAATGAGGAGGCAAATGAGTTTCCTTGGGAATGATGAACACACACGAACTTAACCTTTATTAAGATAACAGTTTCATCTTGGTCCTGTGCAAGAGCTATTCTTAGTTATTTATTACACTTGCCTGCCTGTTTTTCTTAGTGGAAAGGTAGTTCCCACTAGTGGTGAAAATAAAGAATTTTTTGTTGTTGTTTAAGCTGAATGTAATTTTTCAGAGTGCTATTTTATTTTAAACCTCTCTTCTCTCACAGTATATACTAGCTAGGTTTTTAGGACCGTTTTCCTGGGCTCGCACCTTACTCTGAAACACTGCATCTCTTCCCGCATCCTTACAAATGGATCCGATTGCTGTTATTGCAGCAGGACATGTACAGAACACCTTTATATAATTAAAGCCATTTTATTGCTGTAATGAGTGCTGAGCTGTACACTTAATTTCCCTGACTAATATGGGGAGGGTGGAGAAAATCTGTATTACTTTCTAAATGAAACAGAGTCCAAATTGAACCAAGGCGGGTGTTCTGTCAACTAGAACACACCTTCATAATGGGCTTCATTAACGCAGTTGCCCTCAGCAAAAAATCCCAGTGATCATCGGATGAAAAACCTGTTTGCTTCAGTGCATACACAACCAGCCAGGTTGGGGGGCAAGTTGGCATGAGCACTCTGAATGCCTTTTAAGCATAGGGTGAGCATATTCAATCCTCTTTTTGACTCTTTCTCCTGCAGGCAACCTATATTTAGTCAAAGCTGAGCTGCAGACTAACCTCCAGTGTGCAAACAGGGTGTGAGCCTCAAGAGAAGTTTTTTTGTTTTGTTTTTTCTGACTCAAATGAATCCTGTTCATTTGGTCTGCCTTGGCTTCAGGATAGGCGGGAAGTGGCTTGGAGAAGGTATCCGCACTGTGCCTCAGTAATCTGCAAGAAGGATGGCACTCAGGCTGCTTCCAAACTGTGTTGTCTTTTAAGGAAAAATGGCAGCACTATGACGAGAATACAGGGCACCCCTTTGTGGGTGTCCAGCCTTAGCGGCTTGCCTCTGGAGCCGTCCCTGTTCTCTCCATGAGTCAGAGCAGAGAGGATGAGAAGCAGGAAACGCGAGTGGGAGTGACGGTCCCAGGCTCCCAGCAGCAAAAATACGATTGCTAATAACATCAAGTTCCAGGAGCAAGGGGTTCTGCAGACAAAGATGCTAAGGAAGCACAGCACGAGGTGCAGAGTTTTCTTTTCTAGCAAATAGTGTTACAGATCTTTGCATTCTAGCAGTCGTGGTTGTGTTTTAATCGGCCAATGCTGTGACCAGAAAAAAAGACACAATAGAAGTGAATGGCCATCTTTGTTAATAGCAACTATAAAGAAAAACAAAACCTCCCCAAAGTGATGTAGCGATATTTCTGTCTTTGCATAATGCCACACGCCTCCCTCCCTCTCCTTTGTCTCTGTCGCCTACAGCCCCCTTCCACTCCACTTTGCTCTCCATAATCGCATCCCAAAGTTTCCTTGCTGGCTTCCTGTTTTCTTCATTTTAGCATCATTCTAATTGTCAGATGTCAAAAGGCACCTACCCTTTTCTTGGTCGCTTATCTTCTGATAACACCGATGCTCAGACAAAGGATGCAGGCTTCCATTTGGCAAACAAAGGAAGTATGGCCCAGTTTTGACTGAGTGAGCTATACAATGTACACAGTTTCCCTGCCAATAATAACAAAATGTCATCAATAATGTACAGTAGTACTGGAGGATGAAATAGATTATGAGGCAGATGGTGGCAAAGGAGCAGACAATATAAGTTCCTCCCTCATTGGGCTAATGGCCCAGACACAAGGCATCCTCAGTCGGTCTCCCTGAACTTGGAAGATCAGATTGGAAAATTCTTCTACGTTGCCTCTGACGTTTCTGGAAACCTGTGTCAAGGCAGAATGCTTGTTGCTATGTTGGCGCTGTGGATCCCCTTGGCATTCTTGGGGTCCTAGAAGATGCTCAAACCATCAACTCAGAGGAGCCAGCTTGTATAATTAGGTCTTCTTAAAGACAGGGCAAAGGGGACCATCAGAGAGGCAAAGGGATTGGGGCTAAACACCAACATCTCTGCCCCCAGCTGAGCCGGATAACAAAGTGCCGCCAGAGGACCAGGCAGGCGAGTGGAGGAAAGAAGAAGGCAACCAGCTATCTCTGCCCTCCCCCAACCACAGAGAAAGAAGTGAAGAAACTAAAGGAGAGAGGGAGTGGGGATGGGGATGGGGATGGACTAAAGGAGGAAGGACACAAGGGAAGGGAAGGAGGGAAACCAAGGGAGGCAGAAGGAGTTGGGTAGGAAAGCAAACAAACAACAATGGGAGGAATAATATAGGGAGACAAACAGCTACTGGGCAGCAGCAATAGTGGTGGGTGTCATTGACAGGAGTGAATTGTAGTGACACCATAGCTAACATTGGTTGGCACTGCACACAAGGAGATGTAGGTGGCCCTCCTTGTGTAACCCCATCATCTAGTAAACCGTACAATGAGACACCTTAAGTGAGACACAGGCAGGATCAGAGCATTAACAGAAAGGGAAGGAGAAAGAGATAAAGGGATATCACATTTGCAAGATTAGCTAAGGCATAAGAAAGATGCCAAGACAAGTAGCAGACACTCTTAGAAAGGCAAATGGCATCCAAAGCAGCATTACACATAAAATAGAGACATAGAATGTGAGGAGCATGAGCCAAGGGAAGCTGGACATAGTAAAAATGGACATGGAATGCAGGAACATGAAGATGAATCCCAAATTCTAAAAAGTGAGGAGGAAACTGCAATAAGAGAAATAGTGAAAAACAAATCACTAGGATCAGATGATATTCCAATTGAACTGCTGTAATCCACATTGACAGAACCAACTTTAGTGCTAACCAACATATGTCAACAGATATGAAAAACAAAACGATGGCCAACAGATGGGAAGCGATCAATATACATCCCCATCCACAAAAAAAAAAAAAAAGACTCGAGACTGCAGCAACCATAGGACCATAGCACTGATTTCCTATACAAGCAAAATCATGCTCAAAATTTTGTGACATAGACTCCAACCATACATGGAGAGAGAAATCACAGAGGTCAAAGTGGGGTTCAGGAAAGGAAGAGAAACTAGGGACCACATTGCAAACATACAATGGCTAATGGGGCACACCAGGGAATTCCAAAAGAAAATCAGCATGTGCTTTATAGACTATAACAAAGCCTTTGATTGCATAGACTATGAAAGGCTATGGAACACCCTTAAAGACATGAAAGTGCCAACACATCTGATAGTCCTGATGAGGAATCTGTACTCAGGACAAGAGGCTACTGTCAGAACAGAACACGGAGAAACAGAATGGTTCCCAGTTGGCAAAGGGGTCAATAAATGCTGTATCTTTTCACCCTATCTGTTCAACTTGTATGCAGAACATATTATAAGAAAAGCAGTCTTGGATGCAAAAGAAGGAGGATTGAAAATAGTAGGAAGGAATATCAATAATCTAAAATATGCAGTTAACACCATAATATTAGCAGAAAACCTCACAGACCTGGAACACCTACTAAGGAAAATCCAAGAAGAAAATGCAAAGGCAATTTAGACAATGAAGAAACAGAAATAGTAAAAGAATTCCCATACCTGGGATCAAACATTGATAGAAATGGGGACTGCAGTCAGGAAATCAGAGGAAGACTAAGAATGGGGAGGGTGGCTATGAAAGAACTAGAAAAGATTCTAAAATGCAAAGATATACAACTCAGCACAAAAGTTAGAATCATACAAGCCATCATATTCCTTATTACCATGTACAGATCTGAGAGCTGGACACTCAAGAAAGAAGACAGGAGGAAAATCAACTCCTTTGAGATGTGGTGCTGGAGAAGAGTGCTGAAGATCCCATGGAAAAGCCAAAAGGACAAACAAATGGTCCTAGAGCAGATCAAGCCAGGAACCTCCCTGGAAGCCAAGTTAACCAAACTGAGACTGTTGTACTTTGGACACATCATGAGAAGAGAGGACTCTTTGGAAAAAACAATGCTGGGGAAGGTGGAGGGAAGTAGGAAGAGAGGAAGGCCGCATGCAAGATGGATGGATTCTATTAAGGAGGTCATGGGTATTAAGGGGTTGCAGGAATTAAGCAGAGCAGTGGAGGACAGAGGGTCTTGGAGATGTCTCATCCATAGGATCGCCATGAGTTAAAATCGACTCGAGGGCAGTTAAGAACAAAAGAAATACGAAACAGGGCAATACAAGCCATTCAGTTCACCTTGATGTTTCTTTGTTTCACCATGAACTGTATGATGGTGTTTTCACCTGCTTTCTAAACAAGGGAGTTATAGGATAATAATGTGGATCCCTAGCTCAAGTGACACAACTGAATGCAGTAGTAAATAGCCTCCCCAACCTTGTTCATGGTATGTTAGCTACTTTTCAGGATTTTGATTGGAATTGGTGTTTCCAAGGTTTGTATGCTTCTTACCAGTAGAAGGTAGTCTGATGAATTTCTTAGTGGGAATCCCTCCCCCTAAGAAAAGCAGGCATGCAAGTATAACAACAGAGAATAGCTCTTGCATAGGCACATGCAAATGTAGCACGCATGCAGGTGTAACAACTGAGAATAGCGGTTGAATAACTAAGAATAACTAAGATGACATTGTTATCTGACTAAAGTTTAGGAAAGGGTATGTGTTTCCTCCATTTTCATCATTTGCAAGAACGAATTTTTTCTCTCTTTTTTCTCTTTTAAGCCACACGTGTTCCAATGGCTGTTTTCTGCTAAGTACTTTGGTGAAGTGCATATTTTCTTTGAGTCAGGGGACAGAGACTGGTTCCTCTTTCCCATTTCCTTCCCCTGATCTGCAACAGCAGAAGCCAGGGTGTTTATGGGCACAGCTTATTCTGCTTGTCTACCAGTCAGTGGCAGAGGGGTGATTTGGCTGGCTTCTCATACCCAAGGAGGAGCAACCTTGGAAGTATGCAAGGTTGCTCCCAGGCAAACACCAAAAGCCAGTTAGTGGCCGAGAAGACAGAGCAGGACCCATGAGCCCCCTGGCTGCTGTTATACGCCTTGGATACCTCCTTCTTCAATGTCCTCCAAACTACATATGGATGTGTAATGGAGGGTTACATTTGAGTATGTCACCAAGACGATTCTAGCCATTGTTTCATGGGGCCACGCTTTGGGTAATGTTGATGTCTTTCAAATGTCAAACAAATGTTGCTAGCTGGCAATAACTGGCAACCTGCGCATACACTTAGCAACACATATGCCTAATTATAACCTGTGAAGATGACATGACCACCTTTTTTTTCCAATTTTCAAAGCTGTCTCTATCAAAAATGCAGTCAAACAGATGAATGGTTGTTAGCAAACCTGTATGACAGGATGTCCTTTCTGTCTGATTTTTTGAAGTGCTCTTTTTTTAAAATGCATCATCATTCTTGCCTCTTAGATAGGAATGCACTTGCTCAATAGAGGCAGATCAAGCCAAGCCCTGGTTAAAAGCTTAATTGTAGGGTAGAACAGTGCATGATTTGTAAAAAAACATACCTGTGACTATTGCTCTGCACTTAAGAAAGATAGAAATGCTAAATAGTAAATCACAAAAGCAGCATTGAACCATGGTTGTTTATGATCCAAATCACAGTCTGAACGTCCAGGTTATAGTTACTGCAATCCATAGTTTGGTGCAATGCTGGAACTGAAACACTGATTCGGTCCTGCTCCCATTTCAAAATTGTGTGAGCAGGTGGTTAAAAATATATATCTTTGATAAATGCCCCAGTGAAATCTGCTTAGACATAGTTTTCATTTGTTTTTTCAGGACCAAACACCTGGAATTGTTACTCGACTTCAGGAACCAGGAGCTGTTCCAAATGCAGGTGCAGTGCCTGCTCCATCCACAACCATGGTGAATGGGTATACCATGAGGAACCATCTACTAAAGCAGCAGATAATGAGACGGCAGCAGCAACAGCTACAGGTTGGTCTCATAGCCTCTCTGGGAAACTGTGGAGCAGCTTATAGGACTTCGGTTTGAAGAGAGAAACTTTGCCATTTACCATATATACTCACCTATAAATTGATTTTGTGTATAAGTCGAGGCCAGGTTTTGGGGCAAAAATGACGGATTTTGATATGACCCATGGATAAGTCAAGGGTAAAATGTAGGGGCATGTAGCAAAGGATGGAACAAAGGAAAACAATGCCAAAGAATTTACAAAATTGCAACAATACTCACCCTAAAGGCTGGATGGATTAGGAGGCAACTAGGGTAAATCATGGCTTTGTTGGGGAGATGCCCAGGCACAGGCAGGGCTAAGAAAACACAGCCATGGCAAAAAAAAGATGTAAAGACAAAGCAGTGGAAATGGCGACTGTGTTAGCAATGATTATAGCATTTAATGTGATAACTTTGCCTGATATTAATCCTGAAAAGCTGACAAGCATTCACATTTATCTTATTCACATTCTTTAGAGTCTGATTCCTTTCAGTGCTCCTTTGAAGGGAAGCACCAAAGAGCCACTGCCACCACCATTTTCCCACCCAGGCACTCAAAAAGGCCAGAAGTTGAGAGTAGAGGGGGTTGGTGCTTCTTTTAGTTGCTCCCGGGATGGACTAACCTCTTGCCTTTCGCTGCTCTACTTAGATAAGTGGATAGTTCCTTTTTTGATAAGAGTTAAAGTACAGTACTTACGTTAACCCATGAAAAAGTTAACCCAGGTTTTTTGGGTCAGTTTTTTACCCAAAATTTCTAGACTTATGCATGAGTGCATACAGTATTTCTGCAGCATGATGGACTTGAAATTGCCTTACTGTGAAGTTAGTTCAGTAATTGTGGTGCTTGAATAAAATCATACAATAGATGCCATCCTTCTCTCTCTCTCTCTCTCTCGCACACACACACACACACCAAATTTCCAACCCTCATGACCTTTGCTAGCTGTGCTGTGCATCTGTTGGTGGTGTGTGAGATAGCTTTGATCAAATGATGGACCATACTAGGGCAGAGTAGAGGAGAAGAGTGTGTGGCAGAAGTGGCCAAAGGGGAAGACAACCTGAGGTTGTATGAATCCAGAGCAAAGTATGCTAGGACTACAAAGGGTACATGGCTGTACTACTGTGTTGGGATTTGAAGAATATATTAATATAGCTGGTGGGAGATCCAAGTTAAATTACTTCTTAACTGAGAGGTAGGTTGCTTCCCAGATGTTGACTAAAGCAAGATAGCAAGCTTAATATGGTCTCAAAGAAGAGTGAGGGACAAGTTCCTTGAAGATCAGCCTAGAGTACTCAGTGCACAAACGCATGTGTACATTGTGTTAAAATTCACAGTGTTGTGCATTCTTTGACCATTCTAATAAAGTGATTCCAGTTAAGCACATTTCCCTGTTTATTTCTTTACTTAACACATTTTAGCTGCCTTTCAAGACTGTAGTCTTTTTGAAGCAGCTTATGATATAAAACATACAATTCATTAGCAATACAACAGGTATATCATATATCATTTTCTGTGTGTGTTATTATTTTAATCTACTGCCTAATCATTGGAAATCTTGCACTGCGCACTCCCCTCCAATTCTGAGATTTCACAAATCATTGCCCTCACACTTTAAAGTGATTAGAGAGCCCCTAACTGAAAAATGAGATTCTCCAGATACTCAGTTCTCTGCCCCAAATACTGTGCTCATGTCATAGACGAAAATGAATGAATGAATGAATGAATGAATGAATGAATGAATGAGAGTGTGTGTGAGACCTGATCATTGAGAAAAGAAGGGGCTATCCAGTAAGGTTTGAACATGGAGCACATAGGTCACCCTTGGTTCGAACATCATGTGTGTATATGTGCTTTTAAGTCTTCTGTCGATCTATAGCAACCTCATGAATTTCATTAGGTTTTTAAATGCAAAGAATACTTCAAGGTGGTTTTACCAGTTCCTTCCTCTGAAATACAGCCTACAGCAGCTGAGTTCAAACATTACCAAGGCTGTGTTCAGGTTTGTTTTAACTAACCACAGTTAGAATAAACCACAGTTCCTGAGGTCTTGGAGAATGTGATTGGTTGCTACCAGATAGATGACTCTCAGCACTACCAGTCAAAAGGGGGAGTGGAGATATTCTGTCTTTCCCTTTGCTTAAAATATGTTGGTAGTTTAAAAAAATGGAAGAAGCAGTGGGACATGGGTGTTGTTACATATTTTGTTAATTTCATTTTTATCCTGTTTTTCCACTTAGAATAATAAGCAAAGCACCCAACAACATCACAAATAATGACTTATAAGCAAATGGAACATGAAAACCTATAAAATCGTAGCCATAATCAGTTGTCCAATTGTCAAATAACAATTTGTATGCTGCTCTGGGAGCCTTTTTTGGCTGAAGGGCAGAGTATAAATGCAAGATGATGTCATCTTGGGTTCCATAAAATTTAGTCCATGTGTCAGAGCAATTTCAGAATAAAAACCTAATCTAGAATCATCCTTGGGCCACCTTCCCCCTCTGATCCCCAGAAGATGCTTTGGACTGCAGCTCCCATTAGCCTCAGATAATGTGGCCAGTGGTGAGGAATTGTCTGGAAGGCACTAAGTTGGGGAAGTGTGCCTTAATTCAAAAGCAAAAAGGTTTGGTCTCCTCCCCTGATACAGGCTCATTCTTGTAATAATAAATCTGGGCTTTTCATCCTGGGTGAACATGGCCATGCTTTCTCTTACATGTTGCAGTGGTTTTTCAGTCCCCAAACATTTGTTTTCATTGTTACTGTCATATCCCTTGAAGTCAACTGTGACTTATGGTGGCCCTAGAGTTTTATTGGCAAGATTTCAGAGGAGTTTTGCCATTGCTTTCCTAAGGCTGAGAGAACATGACTTGCTGGTGGTCACCCAGTGGGTTGCCATAGTTGAGTGAGGATTTGAACTCTGCTCTCCCAAAGTCCAGTCCATGCTGGCTCTCATTATGCAGTTTAAATTAAATTAAAGAATTATGCAGCTTCCCAACAGCCTTAAGGAAAGGAGCCAAATAATGATCATCACATAATGTGGTCATGAATATTGATATGGAAATCTTAAGTTTTTAAACCCTTTTCTGAGAGAGCAGAAGCAAGACGGGGAAAGAATAGTAAAGGTGGTATTTATAAGATTTTGATGTGAGTCGAGGCAACAGTAGCTGAAAACGAGAAGGAATATCTTTTCTTGTTTTTCTTTCCCATTCCATGTGGAATATACTTAGCCCTACCTAATGAGATCATTGGTGTTAGCAATGGGACCTTTTATCTGATGTGACCATTATTTCTCTTTTTTTCCTAGGAAAAGCAGAGGCACGGCATGATAGGTGTGGCCTCGGAGCAGCGGGGCCCTTTTGTACGCCAGCAGATGAATCAATTTCCCGGTAAGGAGTGAGAGAGCGTCAGCTCAAAAGCTTGAGTTTCTGCATGCTGTGCTTAATTCAAGGATTCCAAGAAAAACATTCACAAGAAATTCTGTATCATGGCCTTCATAACTGAGTTGGATAAGCTGGGAAGCTCCTTATAAAAAGAAGTGAGCACTGAAACAGAGTGACCATCTGGGCACTGGTAGTCATGTAACTCTGGACGCCATGAATGCTAGTAAATGCAAGTTGTGCATTTAGACTAGAATTTCTGCAATTCTGAGAAGTTAAGATATCTAAAGCCCATATTTCATATTGTGAAATTAACAAATTTGGAATTAGGTGGGAAACATGCTAGCTGAGAATTAATTTTCAACCATCTTTAATGGGGGGGGGGGGGGCAGGGACACCAAAATATCTTGAAATCCTGAGAGAGAGAGAGCTGAAGAGTAACATTTGTAGTTGTTGTTTTAAAATGGTTTGAACAGTGTCCCAGTTAATACTTCTACTTTCTCACTGACAAGAAGACTGGACTCTTATAGATAAGGATTCTAGTCTAGCCAAATTCCAGATAAGATACTTTTCTATGTGCAAGGAATCCTTTGTTTATATGCAGGAAAATGAAAACACCAATTTTCCCCTCCAGTCCCTTTCTTGAGTCTGTCCAGCAGCAGTTGCACCATGTAATGTAATCATATAATTTGACTCTAAGGCAGGTTTATGTTTGAACTGTTAATTAGATGAGAAGAGTGGCTTTGCCATTTTGGTAAAGGAGAAAAACTAACTTGTCTGATTGTTTGGAATGGTTAAAAGTGGAACTAAGGAAAATCTAATGTAAATTATGAGTCTAGAATCCACAAGTCCCAGACCTCTATCCTCTTGCTAACTGAATGTCCCTTCTCCCTTCACAGCTGTTTCTCAGCCAATGCCAACTGATTGCACCCCTTCTTTGCAGACGCCTCCCCCAAACCACCGCATGATGCCATCTGCCCAGGGCATCTTGCAGAATGCCTTGGGCTCCGGGATTTCTTCGGCCGCTGTGAACCAGAACAGCGGGCCTATGGTAATGATTCCCCACAACCCCAGCAAACAGCCAGGAATGTTTCCCTCTAATTCGGATTTCAGCCTCCCACTCCAACCGAGCCAAAACTCTCTTGGTATGAATTCAGTATGCCAAACAGTCCACAGCCATCCTGCAACCCGGCCAGGAATGGCATTGTCCGGCTTTGCTGCTGATTCCTTAGTGAGTCACTCTTCTGCCCAGCAGCATTTGAGACAGCCAACAATGCCAAGAATTCCTAGTGTCTACTCCAGCTCCTCTACTCAGATGTGGACGCCAACGGGAGTCCCTAGGATGCCAAACCAAACGCAAATGGATGCCAACATGCAGCAGTTCTCCAATAACCCTCTCTTCCCAAAACAGAATGCAAGGCCCACTATCCCTGGTCAACCATTTCCCCATCAACCTGTGGTACCCCCCAACCAGATCGCTCCTGGAGTCCAAGCCAGACAGATGCAAAAAGTAAACCTTGGGCAGTCTGGCCAAAACCTGGGCCCTCTGAATAATCAGAACCTGAGACACAATTTGACCCGGGGACCGTTGCCGGCTGCAATGAATGTCATGAAATCAGTGCCGCAAGGCATGTCCGGTTTTAATCAACTCAATCCCGCTCAAGCAGTTGGGCTGCCGAATTATCCTGGCTCCGCTGGACAGTCATCGGGAACATTCAACAGAATGAGTGCTGCCTCTGAGCTGCCACCGCAATATGACTTCGTAGCCCAGCAAAACAATTCCATTTTGCCTGGGAACTGCAGTGAAGCTGACTTTCTTGATTCCCTTATGAAGAATAGCGGCAGCGGCAGCACTGACGAAGACTGGCTTAATAATTTGACAATGATCGATGACATTTTGGGGCAGCACATCCAGAGCTCTGGACATGTGTAATTTGTGAAGGAAGCAGTTGGAAATGTAAATAATTTGTCTACAACTTTGAATGAAAAAAATACACAAAAAAACCCTCCTCTTCTTTCAGTGTCAAAAAGAATGAACATGCCCAACTAACTCTTCTCCTTGTGCCCATGTTTTTCAAACGGCTGTGTATATATTTGAATATTTTGTAAATTATGTTTTCCTAAACATTAAATATGGAAGTATTTATACTTCTTTGATGGGCTCTTTGTAAATAACCTATAGACTATTCCACTCTTGTTTTCTTATGTTATAGGAACTGATTTACACCTTGTTCTAAATATGCAAATATTATTGCTAGTTTCAGTAATACTGTGTATTACAGCATCAAATATTTTTATGTTTTTGACATAACATATGAACTAGGGGTGTCCTGGCAAACAGAGTAAACAGGAAGCAAGGCTTGTAATATTTTAACCTCCCCCAATTAGAATGTTAATGTTATAGATAAACTGAATTAAAAATCCATTTTGATCTGGCCAACAATAGCGGTTCACCACCAGGCCCAGAAATGCACCCAAGCAAATGGCTTGATAAAGTAGCCCATTGTGGCAGACTCCTGTTTGAGGCTTTAGGTGCTGACTATTGCTGCAGTTGGATCTCACCCAAGAACCTTCCTTTTTTTGACCCGGAAAGGGGCGAATTGCTCCACCTGAAAGCCAATTTACATTTTTAATAGGTTGCAGGGGACCCCCTGTCTTTTTTTAAAAAAATCAACAAATAGCCTTTTTTCAAGATCAGAAGTGGACCACCAGCCACCTCTGGGTTTTGTTTTTTGTTTTTTTGTTGTTTTTTGTTCTTGTCCTTTGCAGGGCATTTCCAGCAGTCCATGTGTGCCCCTCTTACAGATGGTCCAGGGCACAACTGCTTTGCACTGTTCTTTTGCTCACTGTTGCTACTATTGACCCAGGGGTGCTTCACACAGTGTTTGATCTCACTGATGGATCACTGCATCAGAGGGTATGTTGTTGCATGTGTGAATGAGCTCCAGGGCAGGACACTTTTCCAGGCCTTCACTCAGCAGGAATAGTTAAGATGGGCAAATGCAGCCAATCTGGCTGACCATAGGTTGAAAACGAAATAATGCACATTGCCATCCAAAAAGCCCACAGTGTTTGCCTGGAGTGTCAGTTCATAATTCAGCTGCAAATCAAGCAAAGAGTAATCAAGTAGTACCTGCATGTGGGAACCGGTCCATGGAAAAATAATAATAGGGTTGCCAAGAGAGATTGTGACAATATCAAGTTCTCTCATGCAAATTTCTCTACACATGAAGAGCATACAAGTGTGAAAAGATGGGTCTTGTTCTTCATTGATTTTAAAAAAAAACCACAACACCTTCCTGGTTTGCCCACCTCAACAATGTATATTTGTAGTGTACAGGTGATATGTTCCTGGTTCTAAACAATTTTCGTATTTTCTTCTCTGTTTTTAATATGAGGCTCTCTTCTCTTCCCCTGCCCCAGAGAAAATGTCTATAAATGCGAATAGCTTAACCTTGGATGTTTTTTCTGTCATATGTATATTTAAGAGTCTGTTTATAAGAGAAATCCATTGTACCGTAAACTTCTTCAAAAATGTTCATACTTTGTGTAATCATATTTTAATAGCCATGTCATCCTCCATTTGTAAGATAACATTCACTTCAAGCACACCAAAATGTTTTTTCCTTCATACCATAATAAACTGCCAGGGAAAAATTGTTGTTACTGCATGTCAATTTTTTAATTTTTTTATTTTTTAATAGAAGTCTCTCTCTCTCTCTCTCTCTCTCTCTCTCTCTCTCTCTCTCTCTATATATATATATATATATATATATGAGATACCTGCAACCTTGACTGGAATGAATGTAGGCAACTTACAGGCATCTACTATTTTTGGACAATGTGAGAAGCAGCCCTTCTGGGGAAAATGAATTCCTGTTGCAAGAAAAGGTTTGGAAAACTACAATGCAGAGACTGCCGTTCTGTCACAGTATTATCTGTTCATGCAGTGACCTTTTTTTTGGAAACTCATGGCAATGGTACCTTGATCTGCAGGGTATCCACTTACATCTTTGTGGTACTTTATGGTCATACTCTCTCAACCTCAGAAGAAGGCAATGGCAAACCTCCCTCTGAAGAAACTTGCCAAGAACCCCATGATAAGGTTGCCTTAGGGCCACCATAAGTCGGAAACAACTTCAAGTTGCACGACCACAACAATGGTGTGATGCCAGTGCAGTAACACCATTGACTTCTTCTGAAATAGCATTGTGCTGGTTTATTCCCACTTGTTTTATTTAGTGAGAGAACCTTCATCTCAGTGGTACAAGATCAAGGGAGAGGCCTTTTTCTACCTTTACATTGGCAGAGAAATGTGGAGGACATCAAGCTATTGGGTTCTTTTAAAAACTACATAACCACATAACCATAATTTGCATCTGAAAGTGGTTCCCCCAGATTTGGTTTAGATTTTGGAGGCTTGTTTCCAGTCAGCAGAGATTCTGGTGAAGAAAAAGTCTCAGCCAACATGAAGCAATTTTCTGTGCCTGTGAAGACATCCTGTGGACACATATATGTGAAGGTATGACATCGAAAGTTACATCTGCTGAATTCCCTTTCTCCATTCCCAGGGCTAAAACAGTGAGAATCCAGATGAATGCTACCTGTGGAGGGTTTCCTCAGTTGCAAATCTGCACACCTTCTTTACTCACTTTGCATCTTTTGAAATGGCTTCTTGATCTTTTCCTTTCATGCTGTCTTAAACCCTCAGACGTTTTGCAGGCGATCAGGTTGTTGCTGTCCATACCATGAAAAGTTTCCTCCTCCAGATTTCTGCAGATTGAGCTACTGGTCAAAGCTCAGGTTTGCCTATTCTTTTCCTTTTACCTGTTTGATCTGCTTGTGCCTCGAGACAACTCAAGCTCAACTCCTATGTTGGCATGGTAAGATGTCTGCCACCAAAAGAAAGTTTCTCCATTGTACTTGTGAGAGTAAGTATGAAATACATTTGTTGGCTTCCACCCGTAATGTACCTCTGAAAAGTATAGCTCTGATACCTTCACAGACCTGAGACTTCCAGAGACATTGGCTGGAGACATCTTGTCTCATCACTGGTGTACATGCCAGAATCTCAGTCTTTGCTTCAGTTTGACCCTGGCACTGGTCAGAAAGGATATTGAAGAATATCACAGCCAATATATCAGTATTAGGAAGAAGGTCTTTAGCCTTCTTTGCCAAAGAGTGCTGGTGCCTCTCAAAGCTATAAATCCCAGGATTTTGTAAGATGGCACCATGGAAGTTAAAGTGGTGTCAAACAGCATTATTTCCACAATCTTCTTGGCATGCTTCTCACACCTTCAACCCTTCCTCTTTTTCCTCCCCCCCCCCCCATTCCTGTCCGTGTTCCCTATAGGGAAAGGACATGAGCCCCTACAGATATGGTTAAACTTCTTTCACTATGTGTTATATTGGCTAGGACCAATGGGAATTGCAGTATCACAATCTCTTGTGAGACACACATTCCCCTCTCTTGAGAGAGAGATTCTTGGTGTGGGCACTGAAACCCTGCCAAGTCTAACGGAGCTCAGTTTTTCCCAATAATACATTGGGCCCTCGGTATCCACTGGGGATTTGATTCAAGAACCCCCATAGATATCAAAATCTGTGGATGCTCAAGTCTCATTAAATACAGTGGCATAGTAAAATGCTGTCCCTTATATGAAATAGAAAAAGCAAGGTTTGCTTTTTGGAATTGATATTCTTTTGACTATTTTCAAGCTGTGGATGGTAGAATCCATGGATAAAGAATCCGTGGATTTGGAGGGCTAGACTGTACCTACAAACAGTAGCTCACAAATATCCCTCCTGCACCAACATTGCATCTCAACCCAGGACTGTTTTAAGCTCACCATACACCTGGCAAAGGGCAGATGGTTATTGCTTGTATATATTACGGCTGTTTAGCATCAGCCGCATTGCCTTGATAATGTCTGAATAGACCCTGAGGCTGCATCAAGAGAGGCAAAATGGAAGAAGGGGAGGCTCTGAGGACTGAGATCTGCAGTGATCAGCATCAGATTAATGTGATACTGAAAAAGCTCTGGTTTTTGGATCAACTGAAGCTTTTTTGCACCAGACTTCCCAGTGCCCATGCTGACTAGTGATAGTCCAGACAAGTAATGTTTCCAGTCTCGGTGCAAAACACTTTCCTGGCTGCAAAATCTTTATCAGCTGTTGGGCTGCACCTGTTTTTCAAGCTTCTGTCTGCAGTTTGTAATGGCTAGACATGTACTTTCTTTGAAAATAAAAGCTGGCTCTTGAGATGCAGACTTTCAAACCAGTTCTCTGACTCCACACCTGCCTACGCAACCAGGCCTGCTCCTTTCTACTTTTGGACATTTAATTCTTTCATATTGCTTTGAGTTTAAATGGTAGTTGTTAATAAGTAAGTCCCGGGAAGATTACTGTAAGTACTCTGATCTCTTGAACCCCAAAGAGAGGTTGGGATAATAAACTACATTAAAATATAAATGTAAAGATATCTTTTTACTTTCCCCGTGTAGCAAGAATTATTCCCTAAAAATCTCGGGGAAGAAAGAATGGATGTAAGTATAGTAAAATCGGATAATTCTCAGAGGCAACTGCCCTTGAGCTTTGCTAATTGACTGGAGAATCTTATTTCACAAGCTTACAGGGATACACCAGGTCTCTGAAAAGACCCATTGGTCTCAGGGATTAATGAATTTTAGAGCAGGGTGTTGTGTGTTCTCTTGCAGCTCAACGGGGCAGACTTGACTGATCGTTCTTAGTTGTTTCAGCTATCATTTTTAAATGGCTTATTTTTTCTTAGAATATAATAATAATAATAAATAAGTAATATTTTTTTATTTATAGCCCATCCCTCCCCGAAGGATCGAGGCGGGTAACAGTCATGAAATACAACAATACAGCTATAAAACAACATGATAAAATAACCTGAGCGAAATAATCTCTGCATTCATACAAAACGAACCAGCCATGAAGTACTAGAGGTATGTTTATGTAGTCTGCGAGGCAGTGTAAAAAAGAGGGGAAGTATCAAACTGTGATGGTAGAACACTGATTTTTGCCTGCAAAAAGGCCCACGTTCAATCCCATGTTCAGTCCCAGATCCAAGTAGGACTGGGAAAGGTTTTTTTGTCCTGAAACCCAGGAGAGGTGTGGGCAATCACTTTAAATCAGGGACCGGCAACCTATGGCCCGGGGGCCGATTAAGGCCCCGGTCCCTGGACTTACCGGCCCAAGCCGAAGGTTGCTGCCGCCGCGCGTTTTTGCCGCTCTGCAGCTGCGCTTGCCGCGCCCACCATTTTGGAAATCAAAATGGCAGTCGTGACGCATTTGCGCATGCGCAGTACTCTTGCGCATGCGCAAACGCGTCACAGACGACATTTTGATTTCCAAAATGGGGGCGCGACATGCGTCACGGCGGCTGCGGCTGCGCATGCGCGGCGCCATCCCCCCCCCCCCCCCACTCGGCCCAGCCGAGACCTGGGCTACGGGAGACCAGCCCAGGTCTTTAAAAGGTTGCCTTCCCCTGCTTTAAATGATGATAGTGGAACCACACAATCTGACAAAGTGGCATCTAGGGATGGATGGATCGCTTATACATCCAGGCCATGGCAGTTTCACCATTCTGGCCTTTTACCAAGTCAGTATGTTGTGGTGGTGGTGGTGTGTATTCAGATTGTTTCCAGTTCATGGAGACACTAAAAACTGATCATGGCGTTTTCATGGCCAGGTTTGTTCGCAGAGGGGTTGCCCTTGCCTTCCTCTGAAGCTGAGAGTGTGTAGCATGCCTAAAGTCACTCAGTGGGTTTCCATGGCAGAATGGGAATTTGTACTCTGGTCTCCTGAAGTCTTAGGCCAAGACTACACCATACATGCTGTACATCAGTTGTAGTTGTGTGCCTTCAAGTTGTTTCCAACTTATGGCAATCCTAAGGAGACCCTGTCATAAGGTTCTCTTGGCTAGTTTCTTCAGAAGGGATTTGCCGTTGTCATCCTCTGAGGCCGAGAGGGTGTGACTTGCCCAAAAGGGTTTGCATGGGTTTGAGTTGGGATTCAAACCCAGCATTCTAGCCCAACTCTCAAACCTTTACACCACACCTATACTAGTGTTTTTCTTTTTAATTAAAAATCATATGAAAAGTGGCATTTAGATATTTAATCAAATGGGAAGTTTTGCATATATTCTAAGCTAAGCAGTTTGGAACTCAGTTTGGTATATATATTTTGAACCAAGAATTACACCGCAAAGTTGAGACAAGTGTGCAATGTGGTCATGATGGCTGAAGAACTGTGCGAACTACAGAAATAACCATGTCTTCGTCTGTGAATCTGTATCAGGTTACGTCAATAAGAGAGTGAGGATGATGGTGTGGTTTACATAATGGACCAGGACTCTGGGAGACCAGGGTTCGAATCCTCACTCAGTTATGGGAAATTAGAGCCTTAGAGGAAGGCAATGGCAAATGGAATAAATCTTGCCAAGAAACCCTACAATAGGTTTGTCATGAGTTGGAGTTGACCTGAAGGTACAAAACAACACCCATGAAAAGGCAGAGATCAAGGAAAACCCTCAAGCATCCAATAATAATAATAATAATAATAATAGAGTTTAAACATATTCCTGACCTAAAATTTCTAGAAAGGGATGGCATACTTGTTGGGGCAAGTGTGGGAAATGGAACAGTGGAGCTTGGGTTCAGATCACACAGCCAACTACCCTCAGCATTTGGACCCAATTTCAAGTACTGTGAGTCTAGGGAAGAAAAATTCTCCTCCTATTTTTGACAGATTATAAAGATCTGTCCCTGGTGAGGTCTTCCCATGGGGTTTATGTCTTGGGGATTTCTACATTTGCTCTGCCCAGAGCCTCAGACTGCTATCTCATTATACTATGGCATACACATTTTACTATGGAGTGCTGTGGGCTACAAAGAAGGCAAGGGAAACTATGGACGCCATTTTGGGCCTTTAATGCCCCACTGACTACAAGTCCCGATAGCCTCCGCGGCGGCGGGGAAGAGGGGGTGGAAAAGCGTAAGGCCACGTGATGCAGAGACGCCGAGAGACAGCCCCCTGAGGCAGGGAAGACTCCATTTCCCGGCGTGCCCCGCGGCGCTGGTTTCCTTCCCTCCTGGGTTCCCCGCTGAGCAACTGGCTGTGGCCGCTGCCGCGGGAGGGGCGGGGCGGGGCGTGTGGCGCGTCACGTGACGGGGCCCCCCTTGGCTGAGGGGACGCAGAGGCCGCTGCTTTGGCCGGGTGAGTGGGGGAGGGGCGCCTGAGGGGAGAAAGAAAGAAAGGCCGCTAATGGGGGACCTCTGAGGGAAACGGGGAAGGAAGGGGCTTTGGTCAGGTTTTGGGGGGCTGGCCCTGCCTTGCTCAGCCTCAGAGGGAATGGAAAGGAAGCGGGGCGCAAGTTGAGGGTGGGAGGGAGGGAGGGAGGGAGGCGGCTGAGTGTGTAAACACACGGAAAAGCACACACCTGCGACCACCAAAGGCCTTGTGGGGTGTGTGAGAGGGGCTTTGGGGGGTGTTTTCAAGGCCCTAGTCCCCCACTGAGGGGGGAAAAGGTCTCGGGGGTTCCGCACTAGAGGAGTAATAACCCAGTTTGGCACCGCCTTTAACTGCCACGGTTCGACGCTGTGGGGTTCTGGGATCTGTAGTTTGGTCTTGGCTCTGAGAGTGGCTGCGTCCACACTGCAGACTGAACCCAGTTTGGCACTGCTTGAGCTGCCATGGTTCAACGCTGTGGGGTTCTGCTTGTTTGCATCCACACTGCAGACTTAACCCGGTTTGGCACTGGTTGAACTGCCACGTTTCAGCGCTGTGGGGTTCTGGGATCTGTAGTTTGGTTTTGGCTCTGACAGAGGCTGGATCCACAGTACAGAATTAACCCAGTTTTGCACCGCTTTAACTGCCATGTTTCAGTGTTCAGTTCTGGGATTCGTAGATTGTTGTGGCACTAGAGCTCTCTGACAATGGCTGCATCTACACTAGAGGAATAATAACCCAGTTTGCTTTAACTGCCATGTTTCAGTGCTGTGGGATTCTAGGATTTGTAGTTTTGTCTTAGCTCTGATAGAGGCTGTGTCCACACTGCAGAATTAACCCAGTTTGGCACCGCTTTAACTGCCGTGGGATTTGTAGTTTGGTTTTAGCACTAGACTCTCTGACAGTGGCTGTGTCCGCACTGTAGGAATAATCCAGTTTGGCACTGCTTTAACTGCCACGGTTCAATGCTATGGGATTCTGGGATTTGTAGTTCATTGTGGCACCAGAGCGCCCTGACAGTGGCTGCATCCACACTGGAGGAATAATCCAGTTTGGCATTGCTTTAACTGCTATGTTTCATTGTTGTGGAATCCTGGGGTTTGTTGTGGCACCAGAGCTCTCTAACAGAGAAGGCTAAATATCCCACAAAACTACAGATTCCTAGAATTCCATAGCACAGAGCTGTGGCAGTTAAAGTGGTATCAAACTGGATTATTTCTGCAGTGTGGATGCAGTCCGAGTGACCCTGGGTGAATTAGTCTCTCTCGTTTTCTCTCTTTGGCCTACCTCACAGGGTGGTTGTGTGGAGAGAAGGAAGAGGAAGAATGTCTTCTATGTAGGCTGCATCCACACTGCAGAAATAATGCACCGCTTTAACTGCTATGGCTCCATTCTGTGGAATCCTGGGGTTTGTAGTCTGTTGTGGCACCGGAGCTCTCTGACAGAGAAGGCTGAATATCTCTCAAAGCTACAAATCCCCGGAGTTCCATAGTATTGAGCCGAGACAGCTAAAGCGGTGTCAAATTCCATTAATTCTGCAGTGCAGATGCAGTTGGGATTTAATCCCAGCCTGCTGCCACCCTTCAAAAGTAACATAGTTTGACACCACTTCAACTGCCATGGCTCTATCCTGTGGAATCCTGGGATTTGTAGTCTGTTGGGGCACCAGAGCACTCTGACAGAGAAGGCTAAATATCTCACAGAACTACAAATTCCATAGCCTTGAGCCATGGCAGCGAAAGCGGCGTCAAACTGCATCAATTCTGCTCTGCCTTGAGTTCTTTATAGGGAAGGTAAGCGATGCGGATGTATTAGGTGTCTCCCCACAAGAGAATCATCTCCTGGGTTGACATTTCTTTCCTCTTGCCCTTCAGATGCTAGCTTTCTAGTTGCAGGGCTGACTGTATGTATATTATGAACATTTAATTGTATTATTATACAAAATACCATTCACAAATAACCCCTCAGTCCCTACAGCCTGGAGTCTGCTGGATTACCCCAAGGCTAGTCTACTGCATGCTCATGGACATGAATAGAATAGAATTTAAGGTATTTTAAACACCTATGTTTAACCTGCATTCTTACCTTTTTAAATTCTGTATCCCCTTTTTATATGTATTGGTCTATGGCCGTAATAAAAATTCTATTCTGTTCATGTTCATGGTATTTGTACAGACTTGCCCTTTGTTGTTGTTGTTGTGTGCCTTTAAATTGTTTCTGACTTATAACGGCCCTAAGGTGAAGCCTATCGTGGGGCTTGCTTGGCACATTTCTGCAGAGGGGACTTGCCATTGACCTCCTCTGAGGCTGAGAGTGTGTGACTTGCCCAAGGTCACTCAGTGGGTTTTCATGACTAAGCGGGGATTCAGACCCTGGTCTCCAGAATTGTAGGCCCACACTCAAACCACTATACCATGTTGGCTTTCTTTGGGTAAGATTATGGATGGATGTGCCTTGGGTTTTGTGGATCTCAATCCAGTCATCACTGCATCTTAATAGCAATAGCAGTAGCATTTACATTTCTGTATCGCTTCATACTGAATTTAGTAGTCTCTAAGCTCTCTTAAGCTCTTGCCTTGCCATCCCAGCCAACACCCACCCACACATCTATCATCCACTGGTGTGTACCCCCAACTGCTCTCCTTTTATTTTCCTCCCCAAGCCATGCTGACACCTTCAGTCTCAAAAAGAAACAGGAACTCTCTCCAAATCATCCTCCCATTTGTAGGTTTGTCCTATTGCTTGTTTCCATGTTCTGTGCCTTCAAGTCGTTTCTGACTTAGGAAGAGAATAGAATTTAAGGTATTTTAAATACCTATGTTTAACCTGCATTCTTACCTTTTTACCTAAGGCTGCTCTAGCGAGGGGTTTTCTTGGCAAGATTTATTCAGAGGAGGTTTGCCATTGCCTTGCCATAAGGCTGAGAGAGCGTGACCTGCCCAAGATGGCTTTCATAACCGAGCGGGGACTCGAACCCTGGCCTCTCTAGGGAGGAATCCAACACTCAAACCACTTCAGCACTCTATAGACATATACTCTATTTCCCCCACAGTCTTTCTGTGTGCCTCAGCATCTTCCAAGTGCTCACTATACACACACAAACACACTCGCTCTCTCACACGCATGCCTTTTTTATGTCCCCCTCACATGCCTTAGAGATGAATATTGTCCATATATAGTCCCTCCGTGCTATCATCCCTTGGATGCTGTTTTGTTCACACCCACATCGGCATATTTGTGTGATTTCTTTTCCCCTCCTTTCCCCACATCATTCATCAGTTAAGATTTTTGGTATTCCTTTAACACAAAGCTGCTTGGCTTTGCTACTCCATATTCTGCTCACAGTCTCCACTCTGAGATGCCCATGATGTGCCCCTAGATTATTGCAAATGAATATTAATGCTATCTTTCTCTCCTTCTTTTGGAGGCTAATATTGGAATGCCTTCCTAGCATTTTCTGGGAATGGTGGGTCCCATGCTGGTTGAAGGGCAGGATGTAAATAAATTAATTCATTAATTCATTAAATATTCTCCCTTTTACTCACTGTCAGCCTATAATGGAGTCACTTTTTTTTCTTTCCTGCTCATTTTGCTCTGATAGGGAAGGGATGTTTTGTGGCTGTAAGGAACATAGACAGCTGTCTTAAACCCCATGAGATTGCCTCTCCTTTCATCTCACTGTTTTTCCTCCAGGAAAAGGGTGAATAAGAAGCCTTCCAAATGTCACACAACTTCGATCAGCCCTAGTCAGTATATCTGATGTTGAAGGATGATGGGAGGTTCAGTCCAATAACATCTGGAGGGTCGCTGTATGCTTCTTGTCTTCCAGAGGCCTTTTTCTTTACCTGTTTTTATAAAGCTGAACCAGTGCCTTTTGTGTACAAAACATACACTTTGACCCTGTCATCCTTCCTTTGTTCTGTCCTCTTTTTCCTACATTTTGAAAAGTCCTCAGCTTGGCCCAAATTTAAATGAGACCTGATACAGGTTTTCCAGAAAAGAAGAACTGCTTTTGCTATTCTATTCTAAATAAAGCTTTGAATGTGTTTGAAAAGAATAATTAAACCAGTATTATTTTCAAACATGTTCAAAGCTTTATTGGAAAAACATTTTACGGGAGTATTTGTAGTAATGTAAACAGTGACTCTGGAGACCAGGGTTTGAATCCCATGGACACCCACTGGGTGACCTTGGATGAATCACACTCTCTCAGCCTCAGAGGATGGGAATGGCAAACCCCCTCTGAAGAAACGTGGCAAGAAAACCCTGTGATAGCATCACGATAGTTGAAAATGTCTTGAAAGCACACAACAACAACCAGAGTAGCATACACTTCCCTTGCATTAAACAAAAAAATGAGCACACCAGAAATATATATATATAAAGTTTACCTTTCTTCACTCACTCTCAATACTCTGCATTGTTCTGTTTCAAGTTGAGAGAAAAAAATACAATTCCGTACATCTACTTGAACAGATTTATTTCACTAGAAGATGTATGGGAGTCTGTGATCACAGCCATCTTACCACATTCCGTCTTGACTACTTGTACTTATGACAGATTGAGAAGCAAGAGGTTTGTAAAATACAAGCAATTTTAACTGTGTGTGTTCATTCATTAGTCTTTCTTCTGAACACTAGGGTTTGTCGATGCTTGTCTCCTTAGAAGAATAACTAGAACTTTATCCTGCATTTAACCCATTTAACATGATTGATTGCATTGTAACAGCACAAACAGCTACAGATAAACATACATGCCAAATGGATAGACATGCATGGCGTGGAAAACTTTTCAAAGAAGAACAGATATTCAGGGGTAGCTGTGCTGGCCATTTAGCAAATTCAGACAAAAATCCATCAGTGATACCTTTATTGGCCAACCAAAAAACATCTTATACTTTTTGCCAGCTTTTATTTTATATTAATAATTAATAATTAATAAATGTAATCATCATCATCATCAGAGATATAGCCATGTTTGCTTTAGCACTTCTTTCACAAAAATGCTAAAAAAAACCCTTTGCATAATTAAATAATGTTACAGACGGCATTTGATTTTGATTGCCTTATTTTTCCCTCAGCATCATGGTGACCTCTGCTTTGCCTCAGTGCAACATTTTACAATGCTATGGTCCTCAGGGCTAAAAGAGGAGAATTAAGTTTTCATGCAAGGATTTATTTATTTACTTAATTACTTAATTACTCAGTTTATATGATGCCTTTCTCCCAGGACTGGACCCAAGGCGGCTTTCATAACAACAGATTAAAAATGTTTACAAAATTTTTAAAAACCAATTTAAAATCACCATATTAAAACACTATAAAACATTAAAAATAGTACCAACCCCCCCCCCCAAGATATAGAGGCAAAGATATGAAGGCCCAGAAAAAATATATATGGAAAAATGTATTCTGAAAAATAAGGGAATGTTCCCCCCCCCCATTTTTTTCTCTGTGCCTGAGAGTAGCCAAGTGGGTTTCCATGGCTGAGCGAGGATTCAAACCCTGGTCTCTAGAGTCACAGTCCAACACCCAAACCACTATAAAATCTAAAATCTGAATTGCCTAACATTTAAAAGCCCAGCCATTGACTATGAAAAAGGCTAATGGCACAAAAATGTTTTGTATCTTCTGCCAAAAGGAGAGCAGGGATGGGGCCATCCTGGCCTCTCTAGGGAGAGACTTCTAGAGCCTGAGAGCAGCCACCGAAAAAAGCCTTCTTCCTTTCCCTCACCAAATGAGCCTCGGAGGGTAGCGAGACAGTGAGAAGGAAAATCTTAGAGCTCTAATAGGTTCATAAAGGGAGATATGGTCCTTCAAATAAGCTGGACCCAAGCTGTACAAGGCTTTATAGGTCAAAACCAGCACTTTGAATTGTGCCAGGAAATGGACTGGCGTCCAGTGGAGCTGTTGTAACAAGGGAGTTGTGTGTTCCTTGTGCCAGCTCAGTTGAACAACCTGGCTACAGCTCTTTGGACCAAGTTTCTGAGCACTTTTCAAAGGCAGCCCCACATAGAGCTCCAAGCGAGAGGTAACCAAGGCATGTACACCGTGGCCAGATCCAACTTCTCCAGGAACGGGAGCAATTGATGCACTAGTTTTAACTGTGCAAAAGCACTCCTGATCACTATCAAGACCCAGCCCTCCAGGCTCAGAGCTGAATTTAGCATGTTTCAGGATTATGTACATACATAGAGTATTCCAGTTACTATTATTTTCCTATAATATTTCTTTTATGACTGTATTTCAGATTTACTTCTGTGGCCATACATGTATGGAGGTATTGAGCCAGTAGTTTGAATGTTAGACTATGACTCTGGAGACCAAGGTTTGAATCCTGGCTTAGCCATGAAACCCACTGGGTGTCCTTGGGCAGGTCACATACTCTCAGTCTCAGGGGAAGGTAATGGCAAATCTCCTCTGTACAAATCTTGCCAAGAAAACCCCATACTGGTTTGTCTTAGGGTTGCCGTAAGTTGGAAACAACTTGAAGGTGCCCAACCAGAACAATCCTCTATGGTTAACATAAATGTGTGGCTTCCTATTGGAACTGCAAGTTGTCACTTGAATGAAAGAAAGAGTCTTGCAATGCCTGCATCTCTTTTAGAGCCAGATGTGTGTGCGTCACATTTTGTGCAGGAATTTGTTTTTTTTTATTCCTGGTGAAGGTGTCTTATGTCGGTGCAAAAATGCAGTATGAGAATAATCTTTGAGGCCTTGGTCTGAAAGAGTTTACTAATCCACATTTATAAGTGTTAAGGTTCTAACTGCAGACTATTTTTAGCTCTATAAAGTTGTGTTTCTTAGGGAATGTAACCTGATATTCTAACATGTTTTGGCAGGAGGGAAATGTAGTATTTTAAACAACTAAGAAGGAATGCAAAAATTGACTAGCAGTCAAACTGGTTGGCTAAATGCTATTTTGGTGTATGCGCACGCTAGGTTTGCTAAAATATTTTCTCATTTGGTCTTATATAATTTCTTGAGACAGCACAGTATTGTATCTGTCAACATTGTGAAAGCTTTTTCAAAGTGGTTGTATGGATTCAATTATTCAGATTTTCAATTCAATGAAAATATTTTTGCATAATTGATTTTAGGATTAGGGTCTCTAAGGTTTGACAGGCAGCTCTTTACCCCTTTCCGCAAAATTCATTTAAGTAATTTCTGAATTAGCAGGATGATCATTCCATTTTTTTCCTTTTTATTACTTCTTATTTTTCTGCTTCTTGAGAGAGACTTTGCACAAAGCTTTTAAATATTTTTTTCCTCCTCCCACTTTATCATAGTGTTTTAAATCAACACCATCAAGCTTGTGTGGCAGTGCTCAAATGACAGGACAGTCTAGAGCCAGTGTGGCATAGTGGTTTGAGCATTGGACTGTGACTCTGGAGAACAGAGTTCGAATCCTCACTCAGCCATGGCAACCCACTGGGTAACCTTGATCAAGTTACACTCTCTCAAGATTAGGAGCTATAGACTAAAACGCCTTGAGGACCACAGGTTGCTTACCTCTGTGCTAAGCAGGCTTTCTTTTAGACATTTTAGTAGGATGCAGCTTAATGTTCTGTTATCCTTTATCCCTCTGGAAGATTTAGTTATAGGAAAACATGAATTTCAAGGGCAAGAGTTACTCTTTGAGGCTTCTCTTTCATCTGTTTTTACTGCCACGTTTCATTTTCAGCTTCAACATACAGTGAACATCCAAGAAAAGTGAATGGGGATAAAATAAGTGCGCAATAATCAGAGCATTATTAAAATACATGGCAGTGGTGTACTTGTAGTTTTTATTGAGTTGTCCAAAACATGAAAAATCTACAGCTGAACAAGTTGCTCTCAAGAGAGCCCTAGTTCTTAAAGGACAGTCTAAAGCTGAAAGAAGCAGCATCTATCTACCTGCCTGAGGCTCCTTGGCATTTCTGTCTCGTGCGTAGAGATAATTTTCTCTGCAAGATGTTTTGAAGGAATCATGCAAAGACTTATGAGGTTGAAACTATTCCCAGCAGAGTGAATGTACACTTTGATTTTGTATCTTAGGTCATTTCGCTCCTGGTTCACAATCCCCAAGTGAGTTGTCTTCCAGAGGTATTACTGCTCTGTCATCTTGAAAGGATGGGACAGCATTTGGGGGAAGAAGTTGCCGTTGCCAAGAAAATGAAGAGGTCCCATTGTACACATTTTAACCTTTTTGCTAGCAATACGGTTTTCATTTGCTTGAAGGAATGTTTTATGGTCCCAGAATGTTTTGACAGGCTGAAATTTTGTTTCCATTTCACAATCTTCTTCAGGAAGCTAATACCAAAATGATACCAGGCCTCACTTAAACCCTTTAATGTTATGGTGGTTGTGACTCTGCTGTCACATGCCTAACAACACCCGAGCAGGATTGTTTTACATCCTTATTGGAACTGCAGTCTTAGTAGGTCAGTAATTGGTGGTTTTCAAACTTTGTTTCAGAGATCCCAGGACTACTTCAGGAATTTCTGATTAACTACCTTCAAGCATCTTGCCCACTTACGTTGATTTTTGCCCTCCATTATAGAAATCAAGAAATGGTTGGATATCTTCTAAGCTAGGTGCTTTATGCACAGAGCTGTAGAGGCCAAATATGGTTGGTATGCCTGCATAATGGACTCACACCCTAGCTTAGCATTATGTCCCTAAATTTTACAACACAAAAGGACATCATGGTTGATAAGAAAGGGTTCCCTTGTGGAGGTCAACAATGGAACAGGATGTTGAGGGCAGAAAACCATGGAATCACAGAATCTTAGAATTTGAAGGGATCACAAAGGCCATATAGTCCAACCAGCTTCCCATTTTGTTGTATTAATGGTTTATCTTTGTTTGGTTTTAATTTGTATTGTTTTAATCTGAATTGGTTTAATACTGTTTTAAAGGGGGGGAGGGTATAGGTGTTGATTGTATTGGTATTTTAACATGTTGTTAGCCGCCCCGATTGCTCTCAGAGGGGCGGGGTAAAAATAAATTTTATTATTATTTATTATTATTAACCCTTGTCATGCAGGAAGACAGTTACACCACTCCTGAAAGATGCTCATCCAAACTGTGTTTAAAGACCTCCAGAAAAGGGAACTTACAATCCTCCAGTGCTGTTTATTGCACTGTCGAACAGTTCTTACAATGAAGACATTCTTCCTAATGTTAGGAAATCTCTTTTCTTGCCATTTGAATCCACTGGTTCTGTTTCTAGTCTCTGGATCAGCAGAAAACAAGCTCAGTCCATCTTCTTCTACATGACATCCCGTCAGATATTTAAACATGGCTGTCAGGGCACCTCTCAGTCCTCTCTTCTCCAAGCTAAGTATATCCACAAAGTCCCTCTTCCTAAGGTTTGGTTTCCAGACCTTTGATCATCTTGGTCACTCTTCTCTGGACATGTTCCACATTGTCAGTATCCTTGAACTGTTGTGGCCAGAATTGAACACAGCATTCCAGGTGAGGGCTAATCAAAGCAGAGCTATTGGTCAGCACACGTTGGATTTAGTCTGTCAACCATTTACAAATCCACTTAAGAATAGCATTGTGTGGCCACAATTTATCAGCTTACCTATAAAAATATCATAGCCTTCTCAAAAGCCTTACTGAAATCAAGATAAACTACATATGGAGCATTCTTCTGATCTACCAAGCTTGGAAGTCTACCAAAAGGAAGATACAGTTGATTTGGCAAGATTTGTTTTTGAGAAACGCATGCTGGTACATAGTAATCATAGCATTCCTTTCTAAGCGTGCAGAGATGTTTTTTGACCTGTTCTAAAACCTTTCCTAGTATTAATGTCAAACTGGTCAGTTGTTGCTTGGATTCCCCCCTCCCCACCCCTTTTAAAAACTGAGAGTAAAAGTTAGCCTGGATGGAGAAATGACACTGAATATAGACCACGTTGTTGTTTTTAAAACATGGAATTTAGAAAATCTTGAATTCTGCATCTGAAATATATCTTGGTGACTTTATGTTTCATTAAGGTGATGGTCACTGATTCTGGCAGTAGCCGTAATTGCTTTGTTGCTGTTATGGCATATCAAAATCCATCATTTTGGCTGCAAAATCTGCCCTCGACTTATACATGAGGTTGATTTATAATTGAGTATGTATGTTCCTATGAAATACTTCACATAAAATTATTAAACCAAGAAGCATCAATAAAAATTACGCAGTAGTCTTGTAGAAGCTGTTGCTATTGTTTATCCCTTCCCTTCAGGATAAGATGGCTCTTTAGAACAGATGCCTCTGCTTCAGAAGGGGTGACAGTTGCGGGAGAGAGGTACTAATTCCAAGTAACTTTTACCCAAATAGCAAGTTGGGAATTTCAGTGGCTGCCAAACATGAAAGAAGGTGCTTATCTGCAGAGTGTAGTGGATATGTGTTCATATAAATGGCACATGTGGATCATGTCTCCTGTCCATCCTTGTTATTTTCACTGCCCCTGTTGTGACTCAGAAAACTATCCTTTGTCTCTTTACTTACAGCGAATAGTTAAAATTCTTTTCATAGTTTCTGTTGAGGGGGTGTACATACTGGGGTGTTCTGAAGGCTCCCATTTTCTTAATGTGCCCTGGTAAGGATAGGGATGCGCACTGTAGGAAATTATTTTAAAATAATAGAAATTTGCGTGTGGATTAAGCTGTGGAATGGCTGCTGCGTCTGCTCCTTCATAATTGGTTTCAACTATTTTAAGACTTTGGCTAGTATAGCATTTCAGATTCTGCTGCAGTATCACTTTGGCAGCTTTCCAGAAATAACTTGTATAATCTGTGCTACAAAGAGAAGGAAGTCAGTGTTTTACACAGCAATGTCGATATTAGATTTTGGTGCTTAAGATGAGAAAATGTTCAGGGTGCTATTTTGTAGTACTGTTTTAGCAGGCAGATACTATATGTACAGGAATGCTGTCCATTGAGATGTTGTCATCTTTACTGTAAGAGTTATCTTAATGGGAGTTTATTTAATTTTTGTATATTAAAATTTTTATATCACATCAGAGGGCATGTTGTTTTGATGCAGAAGAACAAACCAAACACTAATAATAAAACACACAAAAAATGGGCATAACATAGTTGACTTTAATTACTTTCAGTTCATATTCCAAATAAGATTTTGGGATAAAAATATGTGAAATCTTTGGGAACTGTCCAGTATTATTAATACTGTATAATGAGTAAAAATTGAGGTGTTTATTGAAAGATCTTTTACTTTCCCTGCAGCCCTCCTTTTATCCTTGGGAATGCTGTAACAATAAGCCAGCCTTATCAGGTTTACTTGGCAAGATTTGTTCAAAGGAGGTTTGCCATTGCGTTCCCTGGCATCATGAGCTTTTTTAGATTTCTAGCTGAGAGAGTGTGACTTCCCCAACGTCACCCAGTGGGTTTGATGGCAGAGCTGAGAGTCAAACCCTGGCCTCCAGAGTCATAGTCCAACACTCACCCTGTATTTTGCTTTCCTTCTGGGAATCCCCGCTCTCAGGTTTTGTTCCCTGACAGTCTTGATACTGTTTTTACTTATTAGAAAAAATTACTGTCAGTGATAGCGATTGCATGAGTACATGGTGAGGGTGAAAGGAGGGTGAAAGGAATGAACAGGACTTGTTGCTGTGTGCCTTGAAGCCATTCCAACTTATAGTGACCCTAAGGCAAACCTATCATGGGGTTTTCTTGGCAAGTTTCTTCAGAGGGGGTTTGCCATTGCCATCCTCAGAAGCTGAGAGAGTGTGACTTGCCCAAGGTGACCCAGAAACTGCAGTTCTGTTCTTAGCTCCAGCTAGAGTAGACCCAGTGAATCTGTAGAGTTTATCTATGTATTTACTTGCCAACCTACTATTAATTGGTGGGGTCTAATAGTAGACTCAGGTTGTCTCTCTTGTCCAGAATTCCAAACGCTGAAATATTCCAAAAAACAAAACACTTTTCATGGGTGGCTGAGATAGTGACACTTTTTCTTCCTGATGGTTCAGTGTACACAAACTTTGTTTCACGCACAAAATTATTTATAATATTGTATAAAATTACATTCAGTCTAGGTGTATAGGAAACATAAATGAATTTAGTGTTTAGACTTGGGTCTTATGTAAATACTGGTTATCCAAAAACCAAAACTCTTCTGGTCCGAACCTCAAATCCAAAACAAACCAAATCTCAAATCCAAAATACTTCTGGTCCGAAGCATTTCAGATAGGGAAGACCCAATCTGTATAGGCATGTGTATGCTTGCAGTCACAACTAAAACGTACAGGTTTTGTGCCTGCTTTCTCAACAGATTTCCCCCACCAGTATGGCCTCCTCATCAACACCTAGATGTAACTCAACCTCCATGGAGAGCTCCTCAATTAAAAAAGTGAGTATATTTTCTTGTTTAAACTTTTCCTTCTTTAATATCTGTGGCTGTATACATGTGGCTGTTTCCTGGAGCATCTGGATTATTCTTTGTATTGATATCATTTATATTTCTCATAAAACTGAAACTAAATACTGAAGTGCAGATGGGAAGACCAAACGCTAACCACATCCCTGTTTCAGTATGAAAGGTAGGGTGGAGGAGGGAGAGGTACCTTGTGACTTTTGGATTTATTTAACAGATTTATTTTTTCAAGCCCTTGTGTGTTAGAATTCACTTCCTCAGCAACATTGATGCAGTGTAATATTCAAGCCTTGGTTATAAATACACTATTACAAAGTTGTCTGGATTCAGAGTGAAATAGGATACAGCTAGTTGTAACACTGGTCTGTGTAATTATATAGCTTTGTATGATTTCCATCTTGCTCTTGTTCTAACTGGTTGATGAGGTTAATATGTACAAGGCTTTACCAAAACTGCACAACATGAAGAGCCTTCCTTATTAAATACTGTTCTTTTCTCTACTAGCCTATGAAAGATGGTACTAACTGGGAACACAATGAAGAAATACCTCGTCTGCCTGGGGAAACTCAAGTCACAGGTAAAAACAAAGAGCAGTTGTGTGGAATAAGTTTCTCCAAGGGCAGGTCCAAATATGTTGTAACAACAGTAGCAAAATACTGGAACACTGAAGGACTTTTGCCATTAAATTATTGATATATAGAGCTGTAGCAAATCACCATGTCAAAAAATTGATATAACATTTTGATAGCTTAAAAGTAACTCTTGGCTATCAAAAGATGACACAACTTTATTTTATACACAAATTAGAAAGGTGTTCAACAACATTAAGCTTTTCTTCAAATTTTGGAAAAGAGATTAATGCAAGTTGTAATGTGAAGAACAATAAAGACGCACACCAAGGTATTAAGGGATTTATTTTCTATTTGTAATTATAAAGTCAACAGGGTGAAACAAGTTAAAGATACTATTGTCTGTCAATAGGTGGGTTTCAGTTTCACATATTTTATTTTTTAATGTATTTATTTGCTTTAGTTTTGTTTCAGTAGTTAGAAACTGAAAAAATATTTTTCATTTAAAATGTGCTATAAGAGCAGAAAAGTGAGCTGTACCATATCAGGTGTGGTATAATCTGTTTGAATATTTTTAATACTTCTATATTTTAAGTCCCAGAATCTCTAGGAAAATATTTCCCAAAAAAGTAGGCTATTCTAAAGGAACTCTTATTGTATTTTCTGTGCATTTTAACATATCTGCCAGTGTTAGCTGAAATCATGGCCAAAACAGCCAGCTTTACATCTCCTCTATGTAGGGAGGAGGAGGGTAAAAGCTGGGTAGGGAATCTCCACTTGCTACTGGTGAAAGGGCTTTGGGAGGGGTGTGCTTGTCTTAAGATATCCGTTAAGCTAATGGGGAACTTCTGTAGGCTGAAGGAATTCAACCCCTTCCCCTCCCCAAGCCTTACAATATTAGTGGCAGCAGCTAGTGTTCAGATATGGAGGTGACTGAATAAGCATGTGCATTGAATGCAGAAGGCCCCAGATTCAGTCCCTGATACTTCAAGGTAGATCAGTTAAAGGCATCTTTCTGGACCTCTGCTCCCATTCAGTGGAGTTAGTCCTAAGCTAAATGGCCTAATAGCTTAGGCTTGGTACAGGGCAGCTGTATATTTTACTACAGTGGTCCCTCAGTATCCATGGGGGATCCATTCTGGACACACACACCCAGCGGATATCAAAATCCATGGATCCTCAAGTTCCATTGTCCCCAATGGCAGCACATGCATGCAACCACATCGCCATTTGGAACAGCAGGACTGCATACACACGCTGCCACTGGGGACAACTGGGCTGTCCCTAATGGCGGTGCATCCATGTATACATGCCACCATTGGGGACAGCACAGGCTTGCCATCCGTGGATGCTCAAATCTGCAGATGGCAAGTCCAAGATCCCACTGTAATTGCAACACCTCACTGAAAGTGTTTCTTTTGTTTCCTCGCCAGTTTATTTTCAGTATTGTGGCTAAAATGAGGGTACATTTTCTTAATCTGCCACTTTAACTAGAGAGCCAGTATGCTGTAGTTGCTAAAAGTGTTAGACTAGGAGCTGGAAGATCCAGCTTCCAGGCCCCATGAAGCCATAAAATTCCCTGCCTGATTCTTGAACCAGTCATACTCTGTCAGCCTCACCTACCTGAGAGATTTGAGGAGAGGATAAATGGGGAGGACAACTATGTATGTCACCTTGCCCTCAATGGAGGAAAGGCAAAACATAAATTTAATTAATAAATAATCATAAATGCTGTATATACTTGACTATAAGTGGACCTCATGTATAAGTTGAGGGCAGTTTTGAGGGCCAAAATTAGGATTTTTATATGATCCCAAGAGGAGGATAAAACTTAGGGGCACATAACAAAGGATCTAAAGGATGAAGGAAAGGAAAACAATACCAAAGAACTTACAAAATTCCAGCAGGCATAACTGTTTGAGCTCACACTAAACGTTGGATGGATGAGAGAATAGAGGGGGTCATTGCTTCCATGACAGATTACAATCTTGCCTTCCATCATTTTTGTAAGAATGAAAGTACAATTCTTACATTGACTCTTAGATACGTTGGCTCAGGTTTTTTGGGTCAATTTTTGACTAAAATTTCTAGACTTATACATGAGTATATGCAGTAATACATATTAAAAGAACTTGGCTGTTTTCTTTCACAGATGGAGATGATCTCTTGAATATATTTCAGTATTTCTAATTGAAAAAACTGTTGTTCCTTCCTCAGACAAGGAGGTCATTTACATGTGCCCATTTAATGGTCCTGTTAAAGGAAGAGTATACATAACAAACTACAGACTCTACTTGAGAAGCGTGGAATCGGTAAATACTCTATAGTAGTATATTATGTGTGTAGCAATTCATCACAGCAGTTTATCTGAAAATGATTCAGTTTTATTTACAGTTATTGCTGTTGTTGAAAACCTGTAATTACTTGCTTCAAAAATTATGAATGAAAATTTCCCTAGCTATTTGAATGCTATTTCGCTTCCAAAGTATTGTATATACTCAACTATAAGTCAACTTCATGTGTAAGTCGAGAGCAGGTTTGGGTCGAAAATTAAGGATTTTGACATGACCCATTGATACGTCGAGGGTAAAACTTAAGGGCATGCAACAAAGGATCTAAAGGATGAAGCAATGCAAAAGAATGTTAAAAATTACAAAATTCCAGCAGGCATGTTTCTGTTCATAGTAAAGGCTGGATGGATGGGAGAATAGAGGGGGTTCAGTGATTCCAGGAGAGATTATTCTCTTGCTTTTCTCCAGGTGATGGTTCCTTTTTAAAATAAGAGTTAAAGTTCAGTACTTACATTGACCCATGGATAAGTTGACTCAGTTTTTGGGGTCAGTTTTTTGACCAAAATTTCTACACTTGTACATGAGTATATATAGTAATACAATTCAGTACGGAAAATGAAACTCTTCCTATCTGCAAGGGGTGTTTTTTTTTTACCTCTAATCTCTTTATGGTCCAGGTTTTGGGACCCTGATTAGTACTCATACAGAACTAAGTAACTGTCCCTGAAAGGGATGTTTATAACTCCTTAGTACAAGCCCAATGACACTTATGAGACTTTGGGTAGGAAAGGAGCTGTGCAGTCTCCCCAAACCTAAACAGCCAATAACCTAGCTAGATGCATTGCTGATTCTGCTAGGGATCCTCCTAACCTATATTTCCCCTTTACCTCTTCGAAAAGATGAAAGATACATAAACATTAGCAGCAGGACGAAGCTTTGCTCTTATCCCACAGTCTAGCCTTCTTTTATGCTTCTATCAGTTATTTTTTAAACTGTGACATGACATCTCCCTGAGCATTTTTCTGAACTGCTGGGGCTATCTATACCTGTTACAGAATCTTTGCTCTGATAGTCACAGGACTTCTTCAGGTATGTTTGCACTGTAGACATAATACAATTTGAAACCACTATAAATTCTATGGGTCCATCCTACAGAATTCTGGGATTCGTAGTTTTGTGAGGCACCAGCACTCTTTGGCAGAGATTGCTAAAGACTGTGTAAAGCCACAAATACCAGGATTCCATAGGTTGGAGCTACAACTCAAGGCGGTGTCAAACTAGATTATTTCTACAGTGTAAATGCATCCTAAGCGTTCATGTCACTGCCTTATCAAAGATGAACTACTCCACATGAGAAGTCTTACACATTACAAAACTTCCAGAGTGTAACTTATCCCTGGACTTTTATTGAATTCATTAAGTTGCATTCCTTCAGATACTCTCTGCCTTTCCATTAATACTATCTTCTTACTGAGATTCAAGGTGGATTTTGAATGTAGAAAGGTCCTGTCATATTTGAGTTTATCAATGTCTGTCTCCTTGGAAGAATAAACGGAACTTCATATCCTACATTTAGCCCATCTAACATAATTGATTTTGGTACAGCAGCCCAGACAGTTATGGATAAAGATAGATATGTGTTATCTTGTGTGGAAAATTTTGTACCCCATATTTTTATTTATTAATGAGTCTGTTTTTTGTACTTTTGCTTTTGTGGTACAAACTCAAAACAGTACCGGTACCTACCAGCAATAAATTACATTATATTTGCACTACACTTTAAATGCACTCGGTGCGCAGCTTGGGAGTACTCCTTGATTCGTCGCTCCAACTGACATCCCAGGTGGATGCAGCGTTCAGGAGTGCTTGTTATCAGCTTCGGCTGATACGCCAGTTGCGTCCCTACCTGAACTGTAAGGACCTTGAAACTGTTGTACATGCTTTGGTAACCTCTCGATTGGATTTCTGCAACGCGCTCTACATGGGGCAACCCTTGTACCAAACCCGGAAGCTGCAATTGGTGCAGAATATGGCAGCTAGATTGGTCGCTGGTAGTTCCAGGTCGGACCATATAACACCTATCCTAAAAGACCTCCACTGGCTGCCTATTCGCTTCCGAGCTCAATACAAGGTGTTGGTTTTGACCTATAAAGCCCTAAATGGCTTGGGCCCAGGGTACTTAGAGGACCGCCTCTCCCCACATAATCCGCCCCGCACACTCCGATCATCTAGGACTAATCTGCTAGAGGTCCCCAAGTCTCACTTTGTGGGGACCTCTCATAGGGCTTTTTCCATCATCGCCCCTTCCTTCTGGAATAAGCTTCCCGCAGAGCTTCACTCCTCTGCATCACTAGTCTCTTTTAAGAAAAATCTAAAAACGTATCTATTTCAATTGGCATTTCCACCTTAAGTAATGGTATTTTTTTTTCTCTGCCCCATGTGTTTTCTTGTTGACCCCGGACTGTTTGTAACTTTTTTTTTTCCACTTCTTGCCCCTGATATTTGTGATTTGTCTGATTCCTGTTCCTTTTCCCTGCCCCGATGTTTTTAACCTTTATATTGTAGCAATTTTAACTTTTTTATTGTTTTAACTCTTTGTAAGCCGCTTTGATCATATCCATGGAAAGGCGGGGTAAAAATAAAATTTATTATTATTATTATTATTATTATTATTATTATTATTAAATAAAGACAGTCTGCCTGATTGTCAAGTTAAGATCACATTGCATTGTGTGAATTAATTTCTATCAAATAAATGTAACATGTGTCAGCAGCAGATGTACATTTTTTTTTTAATTTAAAAAGATGTGGGGATTGATCTATTAGGAATAATCTGCTTGACCATTTCTCTGATTAGGATCCAGTGGTGATATTAGATGTTCCTTTGGGTGTTATTTCAAGGATTGAGAAAATGGGTGGTGCATCAAGCAGAGGAGAGAATTCGTATGGATTGGATATTACTTGTAAGGTAAGATATACACATTCTTTACAAGTCACAATTGTGTTTTTTGTCCTTGTTCATATTAGCATAGTCTGGTGAAATGGAAAATAAACTTTTTTGTTGATTCCTAAATTTTGAGTAATATACTCATACAATATTCAATTGTCTGCTTGTTTAAAATGTATAGCCTGTCTATTAACCCTGCAAGGGCTTTCAATGCATTATGGATTTTGTTGTCTATTCATATGAGAGAGCAACTGTCTTATATTATATGGAAAATGATTTCTGATTCGTCTGTCATAAAATTAAAGTTTATAGGGGTAAACCAGGGTACTTGGCATTTATGCACCTGTTTGTATTTCTTTAATTTTTTTAATTTACATTCTATGGTTAAAATTTTAGGATATGAGAAATCTACGTTTTGCATTGAAACAAGAAGGTCATAGTAGAAGAGATATATTTGAGCTCCTGACCAAATATGCTTTTCCACAGTCAAATAACTTGGTAAGTTTGTTCTGGTGAACATTGTAGTACTTACCCTCAACAAAAAACATAACATAACAAACAAACAAAACCCCAAAACAAAATGCAAGTTTGAAGATTATTCCCACACTTCCCTTTATTCTTACTGTCTGTTCCAAACGATATTCACTTAGATTTAAGGTTCAAGAGAATTTAATTCAAAATAAGTATGCTGTGTTTTGTAAAATGGCTATTCTGTAAAATATGTGAACTTTTGTTTGCAGTTGGTTCATTTAAAAGAAATGTACCCTTTGTACATTGAAAAATGCTATAGAAATTATTCAGTAACAATTTGTAGCAGCACAGAGACCTTGAATTTTATCCTTTTGGATATGGTTCCCATTTTCATGTGGCATCCCCACAAAAGATGTGGTCATAGTTCATATATCCATATATATGACTTGATTGCTTAACACTTGGGCCTGATACATGCATCCAGCAGGTTAGGTTTGTAGAAAGGTGAGATAACAGATTGTGCCACTTCAGACTGAATGTGGGAGGTAACATCTTTTGTAGTATTCCTGTATTAAAAAAACTCTAGGACATAGGAAAGTGGCACAGCAAGCAATGAGGTTTGCAAAATCTTTCTTCCTGGTGGGCTTTAATACACACACACACACACACACACACACACACGAGAGTCAGCATGGCACAGTGGTGTGAGCGTTGGAATATGATTGTGGAGATCAGAGTTCGATTCCCAGTTCAATCATGAAACTCACTGAGTAATCTTTGGCAAGTCACATGTTCTCAGCCTCAGGGGAAAGCAGTGGCAAACCTCCTCTGAACAAATCTTGCCAAGAAGACCCCATCCAAAGATGAATCCTGCCACATGTAGTGTGTAGTGATATAATCTTTTTTACTATTTTTTTCTGCTGCATATGTACGGTAGATACAGCCTTACTGATTTACAGATGAACTATGTGATCTGCTCTCTTCCTAAAGGATTGTGTTAGAGACCATATATAGAGATATAACCTGTCTACACATACATGCCAGTCATACGCATACATACTATGTATGCATATGTCTACAATATGTACTGTGTATGCATATGTTTGCAATGCTACAGTTTCTGATGGAAGAGAATGCTCTGAATTGAATGTTCAGCATTAGCAGTGCTGTGAACTGGCTCCAAAAACATTGAGTTCTTGAAAATTACCACAGAGGAATATGAAAGAGGGACTTAAGAGGACAAGAGATGGCTGTGGAGATGGCAACTAACATTTAAGAGGAGCAAAACTGTTGGGCCTGACTATCTGTACTGAGCAATTACAATTGAATAATCTAATCAATTAATGACAAGAGGATTGAATCTCAGATTTATTACAGATAAAATCTTGTATAAGCAGTTTATTGTGGCCAGTAGCCAATTGGATGTCTCTTTCATGGTGCCTGTATCTTTTATGTCTGCACTTGGCAAGGACTGCTAGCATTTTTCACTGAATATTTCATATTTGTGCAATATAAATTTTTAGTTCACTTTGGGTGTCAAGTTCAGCTGGCCTAATGATGTGATTGAGAAGAATGTGGTTAAGTGTTCCAGGAACAAGCTTCTGTTATCTGGTATTGTTTTGATTAATGTAATTCATTGGGCTTCTAGTCTACTCTCATCCAAACCAAAACTACTTTGTAGTTAAGTTCAGTGTCCGTCCGTCCGTCCGTCCGTCCCCCCCCCCCCCCGAGAATATAGCCTGTGTTACTGGAGAATTTAGGTGCCAAATGTGAATGACTTTCTCTCTTGCAGGTTGTAGGTCATAGATGCCTGAGTAATATTGCTTTTTAATATCATTTTATATTGTTAATGTGGTCACTGTTTCATAACTCTTTTTTCAGTTTTCTGTGAGCAGACTTAAGAGATCCTGGTGACTGAATATGTTTTGCCTTCTAACATTGAGAAATATTCTCATTTTCTCTCTTTTCTGCCAAAACTGAATGGGAAAGACAAACATTAGGTTAATTAGTATTTTAGCCAAGCAACACAAAAAGTTTAGTTAAGCCATCTTATATTAATTGGTGTGTTACATGACTCAGAGCCATCTTATTTTAATTGGTGTGTATATCACTAGCAACCCATCTTTACAACCTCTAAGGTCAGTTACTCTTGTCACTGTGTGTTTACAGTACATCAAAACAGCTTGGTTTGAATAGAAATGGTCCTAACAAATCTATACATATATTCTCAGAATTAGGTCCCTTTAGGTTCATTGGAATTTAATTCCTTATTAACCAGGTTAGAATACCAAACTGTATGTGTATTTGTTAAACATTTAAAAGTTTATCCCTTATATGACCAGTAAGTCACACTCTCTCATCCTCACAGTAAGGCAAAGACAGACCCCCTTTGAACAAATCTTGCCGAGAAATCCCCGTGACTAGTTCACTTTAGGGAGTTGGAAATGACTTGAAGGCACACAACAACAACAGCAGTTCTCAAAAGATAAAAATCATACTTGTAAGAATAATATAACTGTTCTGATGTTAGTATTTTCTCAAGTATTGCTTAAAACATTTAAACATATATAAACATATATTTTTGTAGAGCTATAATGTGTACATGTACATGTGTGAGCACACACTTTCATATATGTGGAATAAATACATTTACTGATGAAATATTCCAAAACATATTCCAAAACTCTTCCTGCCATGTGTTCTGTAAATGCTAATGCTCATGTAATAACATTGTCAACAAATAGTTGACAGAGAGCAGCTGAAAACAAGATGCAATCTGAAAACCCCACACAGAACCAGAGGTCAGAACAGTGAATACTTAGTTCATAACTTCCTAAGCTATAACCTCCAAAAATAAATTTTCTCACACATTCCTGCTGAAGCAACACAATCTTTATAGGCGGTAATATTTTTCTTTGTCACATAGTGCACTTTGTACAGATACACTTTGCTGTATTTTTAAGTAATAAAAGCACCTTAATATATAAAAAAGGCAGATATTGCAGCTTAAGGTTACATACTGTAAGAAGATAGAAAGTATAGTTGTGAAGACTCATTGAAGCTGGCTTGATGGCTTGTGCTTGCTGGGTCGGCAACCAAAACAACTTGATCGTGATGCTTTCATTTCTCACTTCATGCTGTGGTAGCAACCCTATAGCGTACCCCTGCCTTGCAATGCTATGCAGTAATCTGCAGATGACACTTACCAGTCCCAGTACATTAGTTTTTCATGAGAAGCTCTGCTCATATGCAGCCCTTCTGTTCTCTCATATGCAGAAAAGTATTCCACTTGTTTTATTTATTTATTTAATATACACATGTTAGACGTTCTTTTGGTTGGGGAATTGAGACACATAGAATCTTTGGATTAGGTAAAGCAACATACTCTCTTTCTTCCCCCCCCCCCCCCCAAGAAGCATGCTTCTTTGGAGAGTTCTACCCTGCCTTGGGATCAAAAGCTTATGTGTTGCAGTAGAGAGCCAGCATGATGTAGTGGTTTGAGTGTTGGACTATGACTCTGGGGACCAGCATGAAATTCATGGGATGACTTTGGGCAAGTCACACTCTCTTAGCCTCAGGGGAAGGCAATGGCAAACCTTCTCTGAACAAATCATGCCAAGAAACCCCTGTGATAGGTTTTCCTTGCTGTTGTTAGCTAGCTTCAACTCATGGCTAACCTGTGAATGAGACGTCTCCAAGACCCCCTATCCTCTACCTCTCTGTTCAGATTCTGCAGACTCAGGCCCATGGTCTCTCTGATTGAGTCTATCAATCTGGCATGTGGTCTTCTTCTCTTTCTGCTGCCCTCTACTTTCCCCAGCATCATTGTCATTTAATAATAATAATAATAATAATAATAATAATAATAATAATATATTTGTATCCCACCTCTCTGTGAAATACAACCGGGGCAGCTTACATGATAAAAAAAAACAATCCCGACCCCCAATAGCCCCCCCCCATACAATTAAACATCAACATTTAAAGCATACTTAAAAATAATAGGCTACAATACATGATGTGTAAATTAAAATAACTGTAGTGGAAAACAGGTTCAGGCATAACTTTTTCAGTGGCTGGTTATCTACTCGGGAAAGGCCTGCTGGAAGAGATCCATCTTAACAGCTTTTTAAAAGCTGTTTAAGGTGGTCAAGTGATGGATCTCATCTGGCAGGCTGTTCCATAGTCTGGGAGCGATAGCCAAAAAGGTCCTCTGGGCAGCTGCAGATAATTTAGTTTATAGGTAGCAATAAATTCTTCCTAGAGGACCTGAGTGCGTGGGGTGGATTATACGGAAGGAGGTGGTCCCGAAGACAGGTTGGAACCAAGCCATTTAGGACTTTAAGTGTGATGACCAACACCCTGTACTGCGCCCGGAAACTGAAAGGCAGCCAGTGAAGCGATCTTAGAATATGTGTTATGTGGTCTCTTCTGGTTTTACCTGAGACCAGCCTGGCTGCCATATTCTGTACCAGTTGAAGTTTCCGAACGAGGCACAAGGGTAGCCCCATGTAGAGTATATTGCAGAAATCGAGACAAGAAGTTACCAGTGCATGTACCACAGTTTCAAGGTCCCTAATCTCCATGAAAGGGTATAGCTGGCATATCAGCCGAAGCTGATAACAGGAGCGCCTGACCACTGTAGTCACCTGATTTATCATCTGAAGCGACGGATCTAGCAGCACCCCAGACTGCTAACACAGTCGTTTGAGGAGAGTGACCCCATCTAGGACTGGATATTGTGTCCCAATACCTGAGTTCGGGGCTGTTACCATTAGTACCTCTGTTTTGTCTGGATTCAGTTTCAATCTGTTTTTCCTCATCCAGTCCATTACTGCTTTAAGACATGCATTGAGAGGGGAGACGCCATCTGATGTCAAAGCTGTGGACCAAGACATGGAGAAATATATCTGGGTGTTGTCAGCGTACTGATAAAACCCTGCCCCATGTCTCCGGATGATCTCTCCCAGCGGCTTCATATATATGCTAAATAGCATCGGGGACAGGATGGCACCACAATTAAGCTCCTTTCCCCCCCCTAATGAATCGTACTTTCTCATGATGTGGCTGAAGTACAACAGCCTCAAGTTAGTCATCTGCTTCCTGGGAAGATTTGGGCTTGATCTGTTCTAGGACCCAATTGTTTGTCTTTTTGGCCATCCATGGTATCCTCAGCACTCTTCTCCAGCACCACGTCTCAAATGAATTGATTTTCTTCCTATCGTCTTTCTTCACAGTCCAGCTCTCACATCCGTACATGCTAATGAGAAATAAAATGGCTTGGATGATTCTAACTTTAGTGCTCAGCTGTATATCTTTACGCTTTAGGAATTTGTCTAGTTCTTTCATAACTGTCCTTCCCATTCCTAATCTCATTTCTTGACTGCAGTCTCCATTCTGATCAATGTGTGATCCAATGTATAGGAAACCTTTAACTATTTCAATTTTCTTGTTATTTAGATTGACTATATATAAATCCTGCATGGTCATTATTTTTTGAGGTTGCCATAAGTCGACACACAACAACAACAACAAAGTTCTGACTGTTCAAAGGGTTGTGCCATAAAATTTGTACAGATCTTTAGTTGATACCCATTTTACAACTGTAAATTGTTTTCAACATGTTATGTTAGGTTGTGGTGACTGTTGTAAAAGGGGAATTAATGAGATTGCAAACTGATTTTTCCATATGAAGTGAGCATGTAGACCAGGCTAAGGTCAACTATTTCCCGAAGCAGTTGATGATTACCATCTCCTTATCACTTTAGCTTTGTGATCGTTGGTTCTTTGCTTTGAGTAGCTGGCTAGCATATGCAATGAGAAGCGCTAATCAAGAATACTCTCAAAATGATAACAGGTTATGCTGTGTGTTGAGTAAGGCTTTTTGGTAGATTATTCTATACTTGGTGCGATATTAAGCTTTTTCAGCAGTGCACTGTTGTACAGTGAATATTTCAAACTGTTTTGGTCCTATGTTTGTTTTTTCTCCCCACCACCACCACCACCACCACCAATAATAATGAGGGGGGAAAATCTGCATTAAGAAATAATACCATAAGCCTAAAAAACTAAGCAGGAAGCATAATTTAAGTTTTCAGAGAACAGACAAGAATGTGAAACAAATAAAATTAATCCTCTTTAGAGCGCACCCATTAGAATAAATGGGATAAAAGTTAGTTGTCCTTAGCAAGACTATTCATTTTGATGGGTCTACTCTATGAAGGACTAACATTGCATTTAGCCCAGTGCATTGTTCTGTTGTTGCTGCTAAGAATCCTCTGAATCCTCTGTGTTTTGACTGGTTGAGAGAAAGTGGGCAGAGGTGGATTCAGGGAGATAGGTTACAACAGTCTTCGTGCCATAACAAAGAAGGTTCTGTCCTTTGTGGTGTCTTTGAAGAACATAGAGCAATGGCCGAAGAGCTGACATCAATCCCAAGTCAAATTCATACATAAAATGTTTTTCAGTATTGACTTATACAAGTACTTTGCTAAAAGCAATCTCCCCTTTAAACATTATGATACAATAAACTATAGAACTTCCACTTCTTTATATTGTGCTATGCCTAAGATGCAGATGGAAGTCGTTTTTACATTCATTTCAAAGCAGTGTTAATACTGCTGATGTGGAAAATGTATATTATAAATTTAGCTAGTTTTTTAGAAAGAAATCTTAAGACTGTAGACTGCAATACTAATACTTAGGAGCAGAAGTGTTTCAGATTTTAGAATTTTTGAATTTTGGAATACAGGTATATAAAACAGCATAGGGCAGCAGCCTAAATACTCTAAGAACACCAGATCTTGTCTGATCTTGGAAGCCAACCAGGGTCAGCCCTGGCTAATATTTGGATGGGAGTCTGCCAACGAATACCAGGTCCTGGAGGCTATGGTTGAGAGGAAGAAACTGGCAAAACCACCTAAGAAAACCCTTTGAAATAACTCATGGGGTAGCCATATGTTGACAGGTAACTTGAAGGCACATACACACACCAGGTAGAAGTGGAGGTGGGAGCAAGTCCTGGCCACCAGATGCTAATTCTTCAGGCTCCCCTACTTCCAGGGAGAGGATAGAAGTGAGAGGGAGGGAGACGATATGGCTGAGTTTGCAACCAAATTTTGCACAAGCAGTGGCCTTGGTGGCTTCTGCTGCTGTTCCTCCTCTGCTGCCGCCCCCAGCCAAAGTAAGGTCTAGAGCAGGTTGCAACAGTGGCAGCTTCTGGCAATCATCTCCAGCCTTGGCCCAGAGGAGAGCCCCATGCTTAAAAAGGAACCCCCCCCCTTCCCCCCGTTTCCATCACTGGATCCTAAATCCCAGTCAGTGGCTTTCCTACCCAGATCTTCAGCAGATGGAAATCCAGCAATTGCAGCCAACCCCAGCAGTGAGGCTGGAGAGAGATGCTGGAGCAGGAGTTGGCTGTGATTACTTAGGTTCCCATCCACAGAAGACTTGGATAGGAAAGGCACTAACTGGAATCTGGGGATGGAAGCGGTTGATAGGAGATGCTGTTTGTTGTATGGTGTCTAGCTCTTCTCTGGACTGAGGCTGTAGATCAGGGGTAGGCAACCTTTTGCCTTTAAGGGCCGAGGGACTTCAGCTTCCAGAATCCCAGAAGCTATTGGCCAACATGGGACTATTGGCCAACATGGCTGAGGCTTCTGGGAGCTGAAGTCCCTCGGCCCTTAAAGGGGAAAGGTTGTCTACCCCTGCTGTAGATGGTCAGGAGCAGCCACTGCTGTTGCATTCTGCTCTAAGCTTCATTTCAGTAGAGGGGTGGCGGAGGAGGAGGAGGAGGAGGAGCAGTAACAGTAGCTGCCACCACTTGTGCAGAATTTGGTTGCGAACTCAGCTGTGCCATTTCTCTCCCAGTCCTCTCCTCTCCCTGAAGGTAATGCACACCTGGGGACTGGGACTTGCTGCCACCTCTGCTGTTGCCCTGTCATGTCGGTGCTCAAAAAAGGTACAGATTTTGGTGCATTTTGGATAAAGGATACAAAACATGTACTGGCCTTTCTCTTGTCAATGCTCTTTCTTTATAATTTCTTTCTGCCACTTCACCTTGGGTGATGATTGTTTGGAACACTTGATGTTTTAAATGCCAAAGACAAATTATTTTTATGGCTAAAATGCTGGCATGGGATATATACCAGCTCTTCTATCCATATGGCACATGTAGGTAGAATAATTTCTTTAAATAGGAAGAATCTTCATCTTCAGGGAGGCATGCAGAAAATATTATTGCAGATTTGCTGTTCTGTTTGGAAGCATATAAAATAATTTTAATCATTTTTATGGGCAGGGTTTTATTTTCTGTCGCACATGCTTATGTATTAGAATTTCAGTGAAAATGTTGCTCAGTTTTGTTTTTTCAGTCTTGGAATTGCTTTTTTTTCAAAAGTAGTTACATTTTTATTTTTATTTTTTGCTGCTTCCCCAGAGTTATTTTTTCCGGCTTGGTAAAAACAAGGAGAAAGGAACAGTTTCTGCATGCTATAAAGATGCCCAATTACTCCAGTTTGCCATATTTTAACATCTTACTTTTCAGTAGCAGCAGGAGATCTTTCTAGTAACATCTGCCAAGTTTCTCTGTACCTCACGGAATACTCTTCATGTTCAGTTCACCTCACTTTCACCCTTTCTTGCCAGTTCTTAAACAAACCAGAAATCATTTAAATGTTGGGAATTGAGGCAGAGAAGGCTCTTATATATGTGACAAGGATTTAAGAGTGAGGAATGTGTGCTCCCCTCTCCTCTCCCTCTCTTTCCCCAGGCACAAAAATCAGATGAATTACATTTGCAAACATTAATTTGATTCATTTTTGGTGACGTTTTTAATGTTAACAACCTTGAATTCCCAGAGTTGTTTTAGCTTAGATTGCAGATATAGATAAAGGTTTGGTTGATCTCTTCTGCTCTGACTTGAGGAGTGGGCCTAGTATCATGTGTGCACCCACCAGTTTTCCTTCTCCCCATTATTAATGTTTACTCCAAAAGTGGAACTCATGGAGTCCTCCAGATGTTTTTTGACTGTAGCTCTCATCAGCACTATCCAGGTTAGTCAATCCTAGGAAATGCAGTCCAATGGCATTTGGAGGCCCGTATAATCCCACCTTTTACCATCTTCACTGTTAACTATGGTTAACCCTAAGTAGGATTTGGTCCTAACCCAGGACATGTAATAGGAGTTTGAAATGGAATAATAATTATGCAAAAACAATGGCTAATTCATGTATGAGGAGTGTAGGGTTTGATGCATATTTAGTGTGAAATTCCATGTTTATTTCCTCATCCTTTGAGGCATGGATAGTTGGATAGTGTTGAGTCAGCATCAAATTGCTTCAAGCATCTTTCCTCAGACAAGCAGAAGGCAACTTATCTCTTCATGATGTTAACTAATCTCTCCCATGCAATAATGATTGTAAGTGTTATTGGATTATCTTCATCTTGACAAGACATCTCTCTCTGTTTGATGGAAGAGAGAAATGCTTGTAACTAGACTTTCAGATAAGCTTTCTACTCTTGCATTTCTTCTAGTGAAAAATGAAAGCATACTTTTTAATGGATAGGTAAATCTTTGAATTTTTGAGTGCATGATTTTCATATAGATATACACATGAGCAGTCTGTCTAATTGGGTGTGTGTGATTAAAGACTAGTTTTATAGGTGCATTCTTCTGTTGGAATTTCATCTACTAATGTTTTGTTCTATCATTACAGCCTTTTTTCGCATTTCTAAATGAAGAGAAATTTTCTGAGAATGGTTGGCTAGTTTACAATCCTATGGTTGAATACAGAAGACAAGTAAGTTTTCTTTTATCTCAGCACTAGCAAATCTGTTTTTCTACAGGGATTTTAAACAATGGGATCATTTCTACTGGTTTACTTTCTAGTATGGGCTTGAATTGGATTAAATGGATAGAGAAATTGGACACTGGAGACATTTTATTCTTAAGTTATGAGCTCTGAAAAGCATAACTTTTGAAATAGACTGATAGCTATGATATAGAACCAGTGGTGGGAAATTGTGTTGTATTTAAAATAGATTTATTTATTTATTTGATAAAAGCAAAATGCAAGAATTCTTGATTTAGTTTAGACTTGGTCTTCAGAGTTGTACACTGTGGATTAAAAAAAGAAAATTACCAGAAAGAAGAGCAGAGTCTACTAAAGTGCTCTGAACAAATATCAGAACCATTCCAAAACTTCCTCTTATACTGTATAGTGAAAAATACATGAGTATGTACTCACAACTTGAAATGTATTTATGCAGCACATTTGACTCTCATGATTCTGTTGGATTTGTTGATGTGGTAAAATAAGTATCGATACTCAAATAAGTATCGATACGTATCAATATGTATCAATAAGTATCGATACATAAAATAAGTATCAGTATTGAGTCCTGTAAATACAACATTTTAAGGCTCAGAAATTAAGAAAATATTAAAAAGAGAGAATTCAAACACCTTCACAAATAACAGTGGTATAGATGGGAAACTATTCCTCATTTCACAGTAGGCTTTGGGAATATAGGCTCTTTTAGTATCCTGTTAGGTCACAAGGGTCTTTGCAAAGAAATTATTTCTACTGTTGTTGAACTTCAGTTTTCCTCCCTGTGGATAATAGTGATAGATGATGGTTGTTGTAGTTCAACAACTGGTGGAGCACTGGCTTCCCACTCCTGTTGCAGAATGAGGTTTTCTAAAAAGGAACTTCTTTGCAGTTGCTTCCCATTGATACTCTTTCTTGGTGCTAAATCAGGTAAAGGTTGGGCATTTGTCTATGGAAAGAGGGAAAAACGTATTATTTTTTCTTCATTTTGTTCTACATTAAGCATTCCAACCTAAACACAAGTCTTATCAAATCAATACAGTTGATAGGAAACAGTCTCTTCTCACTGGACTTTTTCTCTGTATCCTAAAGTTCAGCCATGTCTTGTCTCATGTAACCTTAATGTTCATATCCACATTGTAGTTCCTCATTTATGTAGATAACCTATTGTAAGTTGGTAGGTTATTGCCACCCTGTGGTCATAATAACACACATATATATTGCTTGTCAGCCACCAGTTGTTTGAAAGATGGTATATAAATATTACAGGTTGATTCTCCCTTATCTGGAATTCCGAAATCCAAAATATTCCAAAATCCAAAACATTTTTCATGGGTGGATGAGATAGTGATTGATGGTTCAGTGTCCACAAACTTTGTTTCATGCACAAAAATTATTTAAAATATTGTATAAAATTATCTTCAGGCTATATGTATAAGGTGTATATGAAACATACATGAATTTTGTGTTTAGACTTGGGTCCCACTCCAAGATAGCTCCATTATGTATGTATATGCAAATATAGGTATCCAAAATTATGAAATCCAAACTCTAGTCCCAAGCATTTTGGATAAAGGAAGCTCAACCTGTACCTCTTTTCTCTTTCAGGGTCTGCCTAATGAACAGTGGAGGATAACATTTCTCAATGAACATTATGCACTGTGTGACACGTATCCATCACTTCTGGTAGTGCCATATAATGCCACAGATGAGGATCTCAAAAAAGTGTCTGCCTTTAGATCTCGAGGTAGAATACCAGTAAGTGATTTAAGCCATGAAAATCATTTTGTGTAACAGAAAACTACTAAGTAACGAGTATTGGAATGCACATGGCCTTTTGGTATACAGTGTATTCTGCAATAAAATCCATTGAATTTATTTTTCTTGCATGTATCTCCATTCTTCTGAAGCATTTCAACATTTCCCAAAAATAAATGGCGCTGTATCATTGACTAAAGATTTAATTGCAGTGTTGCATGATACCTTAATCCCTGTTCCTCCATTTCCTAGCACTTTTTGCCATATCAAAGGCCTAGAATTTGGAAATAGAAAAGAATGCAATTTTTAGATGAACTGGATTGGAATCTCTGTTAAGCTTTACTTTGGCTGGAACAGCCCTGTGAATATTTGTCAGGCTGATTTCTAAAGACCTAACTTTCTGCATGTCTCTCTGTTGTTTTATCTTGGTAGGAACTGAGTGTAACTCCTTTTAAAGTGATTATTTTGGGTTGCTTTTGTAAGAGGAACTGTATTAGCTCTTCGTGAAAATGGCAGAGTTTTAAAATGTTACATTATTGCTGCAACATGTTTTTTTTTTTTTGTTGTTGGTTTCCTGAGGAAGGTCCCACCTGTTTGGATCACCACTCATGTATTTGAAGTTTTTTAATGGTTATATGAGTGCCATGAGAGAAACCAGTGGGAAAGGAGTTACTCATGCTCATTCCTGTAACATTTAAGGGGCATCTTAATGTAAAGATTTCCCTAGAGGCAAGCTCCTTCAGGTAGAGAATCTGCAAAAAATTTTGTGGAAATCAATCAGGCTCTAACTGTGTATTTTATGCCACTCAATTAGGTGTTATCGTGGATCCATCCTGAAAACCAGGCTGTTATCACACGCTCCAGCCAGCCTCTTGTTGGGATGAGTGGCAAAAGAAACAAAGATGATGAAAAATATCTTGAGATCATAAGGGACACAAATGGTCAGCTCTCAAAACTGACCATCTACGACGCAAGGCCCAATGTAAATGCTGTAGCCAATAAGGTAAGCAGATGACCATATAATATTCAGGATGATAGATAAGCCTTTTTTTATTAATAATATTAGTTGGGCTATAGAAATGGTTGCTGTTTCATAATATTCTCTCAGCCAATTTTGATTGGCTGATGACATTTTATTCTGCACAGTCAGTGCTAGTGGTTGACCAAAACTTTATCATTTTTAAACAGACACAAAATCGTTTTGAAGGAAATCTTGTGGTAGAGGCGCAAGTTCCTGTTAACAGGATTTAAATTTTGTAGCCAAGGATGACTGTGGATATCTCTAGATTTTGTTATTTTAAAAACAGTTCTTTCTTGCTTACTGTACAAATGTTAGTAAATTTTAAGTGACCAATAAAAATAACTTTAAAAATAGAAGAATAATAAAATAGAGGTGGATACTATTGATACCAGTAAAGCCACAAGAAAACCATATATAAGTGGTCAGATAGTTCAGTTTGTACCTTCCCCATAATTCAGTTCCCATCACCCCAAAGTGCTTGTTTGGACAAGAATGTCTTGCAACCTTACAAAAGTTTAAACTTCCTGATAGGTGAGACTCAGAGCAAGGACAATTACATCTGATGGGAGATTACAGGAGAGGAATTCCTTGGTGGTTGCTCCCAGGCTCTGGAATTCCCTTCCCAAAGAGATTAGACTGTCACCCTCCCTACTCTTGTTTTGCAGACATCCAAACACTTATCTATTTCAACAGGCCTGTGAGCCTGACTGTACAAAGCCCATCCCACTGCAGCAATATGCTGGACTTTTTATCTGCTATTTTGTTGTGCTGTTTATTTTTAACAGTCTGTGTTTTTAACTAGTTTAATTTTTGATAGTTTAATAATCTTTTAACTTGTATTTTGTGAATATTGACTACGTGTTGTTGTTGTTTTCTTTATTGTAAGCCACCTTAAATCCCAAACTGGGAAACAGGTGGAAAGAAGAGGATGGTAGTGGTGGTGGTGATAGGTACAGGTGGGCTTGCAAAGGAAATGTTGAAAATAAAAATGCATGTGTTTGTTATTTTATGTGAAACATTTTATAATCAGAATTTTCTGGTAATTTTTCTCTTTGGAAAGCTTGATCCAAGAAGCCTAAACTAATTCTGATTTCAAACTTTGGAAACACTGGGAACATTTCATTGTTGTAAATCCTTAAATGGAGGAAAATGCAGAATTTAGAAGCTGTTTATGAGACGTCTAGTGGCTGCATTCCTTCCCTCCTGCACTCTGGCTACTCCCATTGCTTTGTTGTTTCTCAGTCCACACCCCAGGATTACTCAGCCTGTCCATAGCTAAAATTAACTGTCTCCCTTTGCTCCAGACAGACAGGACCTAGATATGCTTCTGTAACATACCTCTTTATACAGTGTTGATAGATAAAAACACTTTCCCCCCCTTATGGTTAGGCGTATTTGGCATAATATTTTTTGGGAAATGTGTTGACAGAAAATGTGCCTTGGAAAGTCTGTTCAGATTTTCCATAACTCTTTAGAGTGTGTACTTTTTGTCTTTTATTCTGCAGTATCAAGCCCTGGGCCAGACACAACAGCTACTTTCCTTAGGAAGCTTATGGAAACTTGTTTTCTTTGTAGCACCATGCAGTTATTTTTTTAAAGCATGCTTGGCAGGGAAAAAATATCTTGAAGCCAAAGCTTGAATTGGAAAAGATTTTTTTAAAACAAGAAACTAGTGTTTAGAATTAAATGGCCCTGAGGCTGCAGTTAAAACAGTGCTTATTGGACAAATGCTTATGATGCTAAATAACAACCAAATAGGGCTGCATTTCAATACGCTTGCTTTTATTCGGACCTGCCTTTCTTAAAAACGGAGGAAATACCTTTCCAGACATATCCTCTTATAGAAACTCTTGGCTAGCTTGTGTAATCCCCTCTATCTGTCACTTTGTTTATATCCTGTCTTTTCCCCAGAACTGGGACTCATGTAATGTTATAAGATAAAAAGAAATACAGCAACATTTAGTTAAAAACAGAAAAAGCTGAGATTTAAATAGTATTAGACTGTCTACAGAAACGTCAGATCTCTCAATGGACAGTGGGTGGAGGTGAGTTTGGGATACCTGGCTTGTGGAAACTACTCTCAGACAACATAGAGGCCTCTAGTCAAGACATATTGATTGAAAAAATGCTTTCCTTTTTATTTTGGGTTGAGTATGTAAAGAAAAATGGACATCAGCTGAAACTACCTTAGCATCACATTGAACTCTAGAAAGGCAAGTTACAGGACAGTGTCCAAACCAATCAACAATGGCTCCATTCTTTCTCTGGACCCCTGAAACTGTAATGAATTGACTGCTTTCTTTTGTTACATACTACTTACAGATTTTACCCATCTTCTTGGTTTGTTAATGATTTCTTTTGTTAATTATTACTTTAAATGTTTTTTAGACAAACCCCAACTGTAGAATTAAAACTATTTAGAACATTAATTTAAAAGCAAAGAATAAAAGAAATACAGGGAAAAAATAACAATACTTTTAAATGTAAAAGAATCATGTCTCAAAAGCCTGCTGGAATCACCTCCAACAAAAGGACAGCAAGGAAGGACTCAGTTTAGCCTCCCCAAGAGGGTTCCAGAATCTGGGAACAGCCACAAGGAAGTCCCTTTCTTGCATTCCTATCAGACATTCCTGTGGAAGTGGTGATATCAAAAGAATGGCCTCCTCTGAAGAGCTTATTGTTAAGGAAGGCTCATAGAGGAAGACATGGCCCTTCGGATAGTGTGGGCTCAGGGCATATAAGGTTTTCTAAGTCATAACCAACATGAGTTATACTTGGAAGCAGACTGGTTGACCAGTATATTCTAATCTGAACGGATGTTATAGTGGTTTGAGTATTGGCCTAGGACCCTTAGGATTCAAATTCCCACAGCCATGGAAACCCACTGGGTGACCTTGGAAAGTCATGCTCTCTCAGCCTCAGAAGATCATAAAGGCTATCCCCCTCTGAACAAAATCCCACCAAGAAAACCCCATGGTAGGATCACCTTGGGGTCGCCATAACTTGAAAATGACTTGAGGGCACACAATAACAGCAGCAATCTGAATTCATAAACTTTTTGCAGTCTTTAAAATGTGGCATCTACCACCATCGCCATGTACGGATGTGAGAACTGGACAGTGAAGAAAGCCAACAGGGAAAAAAATCAACTCATTTGGGACGTGGTGCTGGAGGAGAGTGCTGAGAGTACCATGGATGGCCAAGAAGACAACCAAATGGTTTCTAGAACAGATTAAGCCCGAGCTCTCCCTGGAAACCATGGTGACTAAACTGAGGTTGTCATGCTTTGGCTACATAATGAGAAGGCATGAATCATTGGAAAAGACAATGATGCTGGGAAAGGTAGAGGGCAGTCAAAAGAGAAGACCACATGTCAGATGGTTGGACTCAAACTAGGACCTCAGCAGAGCAGTTGAGGACAGGTTTTGGAGATGTCTCATCCACAGAGTCTGATGAGTCGAGGTCAACTCAAGGGCAGTTAACAATAATTTTATGTAAAATTGCCATTATGGGGTGTAATGTGTGCTAAGTGCATACTTACTCTTTTTATTCCCAGGCAACTGGAGGAGGGTATGAAAGTGAGGATGCCTATCCCAATGCCGAGCTGCTCTTCCTAGACATCCATAATATTCATGTCATGCGAGAATCCTTGAAAAAGCTAAAGGACATAGTTTACCCTCAGGTAGAAGAATCTCACTGGCTCTCCAGTCTGGAGTCAACTCACTGGCTTGAACACATCAAGGTATGGCTATAGCAAAAAGCATTTGGTTGGTGTATTTACCACTGTCCTGCACAATCTGTTCTTTTAATTAAAATTGCAAGACCTCAGGTTTTGGAATTATCTCAGTACATAACACATTTTCTTCCTTTTTGTCAGCTTGTTTTAACAGGTGCTATTCAAGTAGCAGACAAAGTGTCCTCTGGAAAAAGTTCTGTCTTAGTACACTGCAGTGATGGCTGGGACCGCACAGCACAGCTCACCTCTCTAGCTATGTTGATGTTGGACAGCTACTACCGTACAATTTTGGGCTTTGAAGTGTTGGTACAAAAGGAGTGGATAAGCTTTGGACACAAGTTTGCATCGGTGAGAGCAATTAAAAATCAAGCTGAAGAGTCAACATTATGACTGTTACAACTATTACTTTGCCTCAGTTCCCTGAGGTGTAGCATATGACAAGAAGTGTATCTTACCTAAGGGTTTATTTTGGAGGGGGGATTCCTAGAGTGTGTTTATGAAGTACTCTAAGCATTTAAAAGGGGGGAAAATATGCCAAGTTATTCTGTCCACAGGTAGTAGTGGCACTAAAAATGTAGCACTAATTGTGGCAATAAAACACCTGGCACTAAAAATGCCAGGTATTTTGTCCACAAATAATAGATTGGGTCCTCACCCAGTAAAGTCACCATGAAGAATTATTAATGACTTATGCCTTTTAATTTTTGAGGAACTTTAATGCAACTAACTTAGGGGCTAAACAGACGGCCTCTAAGGGGTGGTGTCCTGCTGCCCCTTTCCTTGCTGGATTGGAGCAACAGTACGCCACGGTCCCGATCCAGCACTTTGCCGCTCTAAAAAGAGCTGGCAAATGCCACTCTTTTTTAGAACGGCAAAAAACTGACCTTGCCGCTGTGGTGGTGGCTTTTCCACGCTCCTTTGGTGCAGTGTGTCTAAACGCTGCGCCAAGGTAGTACCCTGACGCCACCCACCATGCGGTGGGGTGCACGGCGTGACAGCGGCATCGGGGCAGAGTTGGGGTGGCCATCACCCCCAGGCTAGCCCTTTTGGCCTGTCTGTACAGGGCTTTTGTCTGGAACTAACCTAGAGTACCGTATATAAGGCTTCAGTTGCTTAGGTCCAATGGTATATGTCGGTATCCAATACAAGTGGAATTGGGACTTCCTTCCTCTCACTTTAATTACATCCATTCTCCAAAATATCCTAGGCAGGTCGGAAACATTTTATCTTTCTTTTTTACTCACTGACCAGGATGCACATATTACAAATAAGGTTGCTAGATGTTGTGCATTTGCCATTGCGACTCACAGGCAAATGACAAATTAGCAGTAGAGAACGGCAATAAAGAGAGGATTATATAAGGTTCTAGATAATGCACTTGATCAGTGAATGGGACTGTTACCATCAACTTTAGCACTACAATCACTAAGAGGGAAGTTCATATATTTACTATAATTTATTGCATTTAAGCTATTTTGCTCTATGTAGCTCATATATTTTATGTATTGTATGGTAAAACTGATTTATATGCTGGCCTATGACTGTAATAAATGATTGATTGATTGACTGACTTCCTACCTCATCTGCTCCTGCATCTCTCCATGATGTTTAAAACTTGCTCCACAGCCTTTTAGAGCAGGTTTTTAAACTTTGCAAGAGGTTGCAGAAATGAGTGTGGAGTCTCTGATTCAGGTGGGAGTGCAAGATCCAGCATACCTACACTATTGAAGTCTGGATGATAGCATCCATATAGATTAAACTTTGTTAAATATAGTGGTTTTGATAGGTTTCACTGAGTTAAATTCAGCAAAAGGAAAATGGAGGAAAAAGAGAATGGGAAAGCTAAGGATAACACCTACCTCTAAACAGGAGCAATTGTAGTGAGATCACAATATTGTGCCTTGCAGAGGAAAAATAAAAAGGCAATATAAGGACGGGCTGTTTTCAGACATGTCTATGTCAGTTATCAAATTGTCAAATAGGTATGTTAAAATGCCAAAACATGCAAAATTCCAGGCACTTCTTTGAACAGGATTAAAATGTAAATATATTCAGTACGTTACCACTCTGGCCAGATTCAGAGAGTAGCCAATGTCCTACTCTGGCTCACTGTGTCAAAGAGTGTATGTTTTCTTTTGCCACTTTCAATATTACTGTGTAACTGTGGGATGGAACATACACATAAAACTTTCATTTGATTGCTCAGGGGGAAAATGTAGAAATCATATAGGACTGAGGTGTGGATACCATAATACAGTTATTCCTAACCTCACATGGACAGCTGGGGGTTGGCAAACACAGTCATTCACATATCCCAACTGACATAATATATGGTTAAGAGACTGAGCTGAAGACTACAAAGTCCCAGTTAAAATTTCTTTTCAGCTATTAGCTCAATATGTGGCCCACCCATATGTCCATCAAAAACATTCAGTTTTAATCATATGCCTGTCTGCAATGTGAGGATAACACCATTCCACCTTCTCTGTTAGATTTAAGCTGAGATGTAGAGCAAATGAGCTGAATCCTCTGAAACAATGATAGTATGTGTTGCACAGTATTGCACATGGTTGTCATCAGTGTTGTAGGGCAGTTATAAAGCATATGCTTTCTACTTTTTTACACTTTATTGTAAGTTCTTTTCAGCAGTCTGCACGTAAATTGTACTAACACTTAAAAGACTCAATTCAACTACAGACTCATTCTACATTTTGTGTGTGTTTCCTCCAGGAATGTTGATGGTAACACTTTTGAAATACCATTTCTTTGAGTGCAGTGTGGCCTGAAATGGCATTTGCTTGCATTTTCTTTTTAAAAATTAAAATCTTGCCATTAACTTCAAGCTTCATTGCATGAAAACAACAAAATATATTGTAAATTAGTATAGAGGAAAAATCATATTTCCCAGGTTTGGACTGTTCCATTACCATTGTTGATTTAGCACTGATTTAAAGAATAGTATTTTGTGTCTCACTATCATGTACATAAACATGATTTATATGTGTTAGTTTCCCATCAGACCATTAAAGCAAACCTGGCCTGTCAAAGCTAACTGTGTTCTTGAGCAGATTTTCCCAGACCAAAGAGACATGGCTTTTAAATCTTTGCCTTAAGCAAAACCACATTGCTGCATAGAAGCATAACTCTGAGACTTTGGCAGCTAACTGCTGCTTCAGTAATAAACTAATGTGCCTTTTGAAAACAGCTCCAAGTCAATTTTAAAAGTCTCTGCTTGTGCTATCTAATTCGAAGTTGTTTTGCAAATAGAGATGCCTTTGAATAAATGAGTTGTATCATTTGGTGATGGGAGGTTGACACCAGCATACAATGTTCAATTTTTAGAAAGTGGAAAAAGGAAAGGAATCTATAATGCATGGGGAGATCTCTACAGGAATTACAAGTGATAATTTTTAATTAATGCTTTCTTTCTAGTTGGTAACTTCTAAATTGGTAAAGCTTGCAAATTGCATTTTCTTTAAAGAATAGGTGCACCATTTTCTTGATAAAAACCTCTTGGTGTTATACTAGGAATGAAAGGTAGAGGTGACAATTCAGTGAAAGCTAAACATATGGAACTTAGAAAAGCAATTAATTTGAGAATTTCAAAGACACAAACCATGTAAAGCGAAACATCTGTGAAATTCCATTGAACATGTACATAATAATGTTTATTAATAATGGCATTTTCACCAAAGAGCAGAATATCAGACATAATACTCAAGAATGAAACGATAAAACCAACACTATAATATACTAAAATACTAAAGTAATATACTAATGTACTAAAAATCCTCATCAGTCGCTACCCATCTCAGCCACCTTCTTCTGGTGAATCAGAGAGGAAGGTTTTCAGCCCTTTACAAAAGGTGTGAAGGAAGACTTCATGCAGGGTTGTGCACTCTCAATTAAACTCTTTAAGAAAATATATCCCACAAATCCATATATTTAGCATGTTTCAATCATCCGGTTTTCTTAATGAGAAGATATATAAAGAAATAATGGAACAATCAATTAATTTAGGTTTTCTGTGGACCTAATTCAGCATAAAGAGATGTGGAAAGTGATTCTTAAAGTTTTGTTGAAAGTTATTTCTAAAAGGGGATTAACTTGAGTGATGTTTCTGTGTTTTTATTTATTTTTAATTTTTTTTTTAGAGAATTGGTCATGGAGACAAAAATCACGCTGATGCTGACAGGTCACCCATCTTCCTTCAGTTCATTGATTGTGTGTGGCAGATGTCTAAACAAGTAAGTTACATTGACAATGCGAGGACAGAAATAATCCTTTTACTTTTCCCTGGTAATACCTCTGTAAATTGGTTCATAGTTGTCCTTTCTTTCATTTGCTAACTCTGACACATCCTCAGCTACAAACCTCTACCACCAGTCAGAAGAGAGTAAGACCTACCGTATATATATATTTGGAAGGAAAAAACTTGCAATATATATATATATATATATATATTGCAAGTTTTTTCCTTCCAAATTTACAACATGATTCACTGCTTGTTTACTCGCAAATAAATCACACAATATTCAGGCCAGCACAAGGGAACATGCAGTCTCAGAGATCGGTTCTATAAATCCTGAGGTAGTTGTTTTCTTCCTGATGTTGTGCGCTAGCTTCAGGACTGTATGAAGTCTTTAAAACTATCCCTTTGGGGGCTTCTGAATAGATCCATCTGAATTGTCCTTGATGTTCAGGATTTGATACATGAAACCTGTGGCTGAAGTTACTGTATTTCATATGTTAATTACAGCTTTTGTGTCTGTATTTCAAAATAATTAAATAGAATCATAGAGACCACAAGGGCCATCCAATCCCACCCCCTGCCGTGTAGGAATAAACAAAGCACTCTCAACAGGTGGCCATCCAGCCTCTGTTTACAAATCTCCAAAGAAGGAAACGACACTACACTCCAAGGCAGCACATTCCACTGTTGAACAGCTCTTACTGTCAGGAAGTTCTTCCTAATGTTGAGGTGGAAGCTCTTTTTCTGTAGTTTGAATCCATTGTTCCATGTCCTAGTCTCTGGAGCAGCAGTAAACAAGCTTGCTCCATCCTCAACATGGCATTCCTTCAAATATTTAAACAGGGCTATCATGTCACTTCTTAATCTTCTCTTCCCCAGACTAAACCTACTCAGCTCCCAAGCTTCTTCTCATAGGGCATGGTTTTCAGTCCTTAGATATAGTTAATGTTTTACTCCTGTCACGGTTATTCATTAAAGCAATAAGTTTGTGTTCATCTTTCTGTTATTATTTTTCTCCCTCTCTTTCTGAACATTTGCCCTTCCCTCATGTCTAGTTTCCTACGGCTTTTGAATTCAACGAACAATTTTTGATTACAATTCTGGATCACTTGTATAGCTGCCGCTTTGGTACTTTCTTGTACAGCTGTGATTCTGTAAGAGAGAAAGAGGTGAGTTAATTGTAATCACTGTGTGACCTAAAAGCTGTGGGCCTTTGATCAATTATTTTAAAACCAAATGCTTTACAGAATTAGACCTGGTCTTAGTGCATGGATGAAATGAAACACGTGATACTAGGATACTAGTAGTGAAGCAGAGGTGAGGAGCAGGATTGGTCTCTAGGTCCAAGTACCAATCCTGGTACCAATCCTAAAAGTTGGGTTTTGTCAGAGATAGCTCCTCCACTGGAACCATACACCCTGAGGTTAGCCAGCTCGTTTTTTGCTCTCTTTGTGTAGAAATAAGTATGGAGCTCCACATCTTCCTCCGTGCAAAGAATGGGATGGCTAGCAAAGATATCTACTCCTCCAAGTAGTAGTTGAATTGTGAGCTGGCTTCATTCCTGTTGCACCTTCTCAATAAGAATGAAGTAGACTCAAGAGCAAAATGGACTTAGCCTTCACATTGAGAACCGCCTTTCAAGGCTGCTCCTGGGTCCTGCCCCACCTTTGCTTTTAGCTGGGGCAGGGGAAGGAAGAGTAAAACTGTCTTGAGATATCATGGCTCAGGTGACTGAGGTTCTGGCTCCCTTTCCTGAAGTGGCTAGGGACTTCAAGAAAGGTCAAAAGGTGCCTCACACCAATCCCATTGAGTCAGAGGGGCTAGCCTGGCCAGTGTGCCATTCAAGATGGTTATAAATTAACCTCTTTTATCGGAGACTGTATCTCAATACATGTTACTGGGTAGTGCAAACAAGATATGAACTTATCCTTGTATCCTTTTTGTGGGCTTCCATAGTCCTGGTTGAGAACTTTGGGAATATAATGCTGGGCTAGAAAGGTCCATGTTCTGGTCTAAAAGGACTCTTTTTATGTTCCTTTGTTAGGCAGTTGCTCTTGAAGATGCTTTTTAGAGAACGTATGTCTGTTACATAAGTGCTTATACAAGAAAGCAGCTATGTGAAGTGCAAAAGCTGTCAAGTCAAACTCTTCTGTGGTGTGCCATGTACCTGAAATAATGCTGACTCTTTCATATTTTTGCAGAAGCTGAGTGAGAAAACATTGTCCCTCTGGTCCTTAATCAACAGCACAAAATCAAAATATGTCAACCCCTTTTATACGAAAGAATTGAATCGTGCTCTTTATCCTGTAGCAAGTATGCGCCACTTGGAACTTTGGGTTAACTATTATATTCGGTGGAACCCAAGAATTAGGCAACAAGTAAGCCTTTTATATATTTATAAGGAAAGTATTGGAAAGCTAATGTGGGGTTTATGGATTTTTTATTCATATATGTATAATCTGTTATCTTTTTTTACCCATAGCAGAACTTTAAAAGTTACGTTTGTATTCTAGTTCCAAGGATTCCCTAACCAGCATGGTTAGTTGTAGTCCAAAATGAAATTTTGCAGTCTCTGGACTAGAATTCTAGCTGCATTATACTGAGTAACTCCATCCGTTCATCTAGCGCAATATTCCCTACTGCACTAGTCTCCCCTTTATTATTTTCATAATAAAATAAAAGAATGCACTCTAAGGAAGTAAAATAATGAATAGATCTAATTCAAAACAAACTCCACATGAAAACAGCATTTCAAGGACTGGCCAAATAGATCCAGCTGACTTGGCTTAAGCATCACAGATCACTTTCACACAATCCAGGATACCATTGTGTCCTAAACACATAGCAACAACTAAAAGTAATTATATGGCCCATTATGAGGCAGTTGAGCGCAGCTGCAATCCAGACACTTACGTGACATATATAGCTTTATATTATCCAGGAGCAACAATATTATCAATGATGATAGGTAGCAAAGGAATACCTAGCTACTTTAAATGAATCCAAGTCTCCAAGGCTGGATGAACAACATCGAAGAGTACTGAAGTAACTAGCTCATGTAATCTCAGAACCAGTGTAAATAGTTTTCAAGAATTCTTGGAGAACAGGAGAAGACACAGCAGATTGGAAAAGAGCAAATATTGTCCCCATCTTCAAAAAAGGCAAAAAAGGACCCAAACAACCATTGAGCAGTTATCTTGATGTCAATACCAGGAAGGGTTCTAGAACAGTTCATTAGTCAGTCAGTCCATGCACACATAGAAAAGAATACTATGATTACTAAGAGCCGGCATGAGTTTCTCAAAAATGAGGCATGCCAAACTAATCTTACCTCCTTTTTTATAGAGTTACAAGTTTGGTAGATCAGGGGAGGTCTGTGGATATAGTATATCTTGATTTCAGTAAAGCTTTTGACAAAGTCCCCCATGATACTTTTGCAAGCAAGCTAGAGAAACCACAGTCCTGAGACTGCAAGACCGAGTAGGACTGGCGGTGATAGAGTGGCTTGGAAATCTTTCACTCATAAAGTTGCTGTAACTTGACTTGATGGCAGTTAACAACAACAAACATTAAGAATTACATTATTAAATGGAAAGTTATCTCAGTAAAGCAGTCTAACTCTTAATTAGAGAAATGAGAAAGAAGTTGGGATGGAGCAGGGAATTTGATCACATCAGAGGTTCAGGGCACCTGTAGGGGAGCATACTTCAGGCTTTAGTGGGCACCTTTAACTTAAAGGTTGAATCCCAAACCCAAAGTTGTTTCTTCTCTTGGTGTAAGTTGCATGAACTTTTCGCATTTGGTATTTGCAGCTCATAATGAATGTGGAAGTTGTGCTTTCCATTTCAAAAATTATTCCAGAAATGTGAAAACAAATACCTGAACATTTTGCACATTTGTGTCCCTGCACATAAAAGCCATTGGAAGCAAGACATAAGTACTTTTACTTGGAAATAAGTTCCATGGATATGTATTCTGATCAGGGAATTACAGAATTGTAATAGAAGGTGTGTAATCCCTTTCCTTACCTCCATATTGACTTCGGATGTTTTCTGTGAGGTTGCTCTTCAGATATTTTATGTTTCTTTTGCTGGTTGACCGCTGTCTAAAAGTTGATCTGCCAAGTAGGAAAAGATGGTCTATGCTTGGCAGTTTTTATCCTCAAGATTTGGTAGAACAGCTGGGAGCAAATAAAGAAGGAAGCTTCTGTGTTTGACAAACAGCCTTTATCAGTGGGCCACTAGAAAGAAGCAGCAGTCTTCAGGCAGTGCTTTTCTGTAGTGTCTCTCTGATAATGTTTACAGCACTCTGGGGGCTGGAAGAAAGCCAGCCAGTGTTCTGTATGTCTTTCAGAGTCGCTGCCACTGAAAATCTTAATGTTTCTTTTGAAGATCTTTGTGTGGATAAAAAGGAATGGAATTTTTCAAAAGTGAAACTACAAACTATTTTACTGGAAGAAACATGTAAAGTGATTTGTATTTAGCCACAGGCCTTTTAAAAAAGTTACAAGTAATTCAGAACATTAGCACTTGGGAAAATGAAAGGTTTTAGAACTGGTAGTATAGAGTGATTCAAGAAAATGATACTCCAGGCATCGCAGATGGAGCTTTGACAAGAGGCACAATGCGCCTTTGGCTTGTTGGCAAACAGGTTAAAGAACCTTCAATAAGACCCAGGTTTAAGAGACTTGTTGCAGAGGAACCTGGGAAAGCAAAGTGCATTGGTAAGAGAAACATTAAGCTTTGTGAGCAAAGTTATATAACTTGTTTGCTTTTATGTAGATAATGGTGAATATATATTGTAAACAGGCATACACTTTTATACAAATGTGTGTAAATGCCAGTGTGTAGTTGCATTTCTGGTTTTCTTTCACCAGGTATGATGCGGGGTGGTGGGTGGTGGAATAAAGTTGATGTGAATTGGCTGCTGACGCAGGAACCCAGCTTGTTCATATCAAGCCATGTTTCTGCTGATTTCGACCTGAAGGCACACAACAAAAACAAGCTGGGTGTGGATGTGGCTAGGATCAGATTTTTTTTAAGTGTCAGAATTCATGGAATTAACAAATCAAATATGTAAAGATAAGTCAGTGCAAGATTTTTTTAAAAACATACTAATCATTAGGCTAATTTTTGAAGGAAGTATTTTGGTAAGTGAAAGACATACTAGCAAAGCTTTCAGCAAAACAAAGGGATTTTTAGCTTTATATGTGGAGAGCTAGTACTAGCAGAAAACCTCACAGCCTTGGAACAGCTACTAAGGAAGATCAAAGAAGAAAGTGCTAAGGCGGGCTTAATGTTGAACATAAAGAAAACAAAAATAGTGACCACCGAGGACCTTCACAAATTCAATCTAGACAATGAAGAAATAGAAATAGTAAAAGAATTCCCATACCTGGAATTGAACATTGATAGAAATGGAGACTGCAGTCAGGAAATCAAGAAGACTAAGAATAGGGAGGGTGGCTATGAAAGAACTAGGAAAGATTCTAAAATGCAAAGATATACAACCCAGCACAAAAGTTAGAATCATGCAAGCCATTGTATTCCCTATCACCATGTACAGATGTGAGAGCTGGACAGTTAAGAAAGATAATAGGAAGAAAATCAATTCATTTGAGAGAATATGGTCCTGGAGAAGAGTGGTGAGGATCCCATGGACAGCCAAAAGGACAAACAAATGGGTCCTTGAGCAGATCAAGCCAAAAACCTCCCTGGAAGCCAAGATGACCAAACTGAGGCTGTCAGACTTCAGACACATCATGAGAAGGAAGGACTCATTGGAAAAGACAACAATCCCGGGAAAGGTGGAGGGAAGTAGGAAGAGAGGAAGGCCACATGCCAGATGGATGGACTCTATGAAGGAGGTCACTTTGGGTATTAAGGGGGTTGCATGAATTAAGCAGAGCAGAGGAGGACAGAGGGCCTTCTTGGAGATGTCTCATACATAGGGTTGCCATGAATCGAGATCAACTCGAGAGCAGTTAACAACAACAACAAGGCTAGTTGTGCACTACAGTATTTTTATTTAGAAAGGATATAGTAGAAATAGATCTGAAGAACTGAGCTGCAGTCCACAAAACCTTATGCCAGATAAAATGTGTTTGACATGAAAATTTGAAGTTGTCCTGAATCCCTGTATTGAGAGAAAGGTGGGATACAAGTAAATAAAATGATGATGATGATGATGATGATGATGATGATGATGATGATGATGTACCACAAGACAGTTTTTGCTGCAGCAGACTAGCAGAGTTGCAGCTATCAGCGTACAATGTTTTCAGGAAATTAATACTAGATAACTAGGATTTTTTTTAAAATAAGGAAATGTTCTCAAAATAGATTTCTGTATGTTGGGATTTGGAGGCATCTGTTCATTTGGTTAAAGTGCAGGTTGTGTAGGGTCTTCAGTATATGGTCAGAATAACATGTTTAAATATTTTAACTTTTACCTAGCAGCCAAATCCAGTGGAACAGCGCTATATGGAGCTCCTGGCATTGCGTGACGACTACATGAAGCGACTAGAAGAACTACAAATCACAAACAATCCCAGACTTTCCAATTCCTCTTCTTCCTCCTCTTCCTCACAGATGATGTCACATGTGCAAACTCACTTTTGAAGGAGACTGGCTGAACATTGTCATAATAGGTGGTGCTTAATCTGATGTACTGGACAAGAGGGAAACATAGATGCCTTATATAGAGCTTCTTCCTTGTCCCTATTGGAGACGAGAGGAGTTGAATACAAGTGGGCTTTTAAAATGTATTTATGTGCCTTTCAGAACCATTTGCCTGCACACATGTTAGTCAACTAATAGTTACAATATTTTTAAAGTTTCTTCTCCTCAGCCTCCAAATATATTTAACTAATGCTTTCAGTAACAACCGTCAGCTTTTTAGAACAATATGAACTCATTTTCATCTACAGGCTCTCTCTTGCTCAGATTTAAAATGCATATTTCAGTTCATATATTGAGCAAAGTGCCATAAATCCCAATGAGGACTTTGCCAAATCCCATGCATGTGTTGAAGCCTTTGCAAAGGAGAGTGAGCAGTAGAGTTGTCAAGAAGATGCACGCTCTTGAGGAGCACTTACTATGTAAATTGCAATTTATATAACTTCCTTCTGGTAAAATAAAATTATGGCAATGGTAGCAATAAGCTATCATGACTTAAATTTCCTAGACATTTGTGCCTATTCAGAGTATAAGCCTTATCTTCTAAGTAGAATAATGTTTGATTCTTTAAATGGAATATCTGTGTGTGTGTGTGTGTGTAAATATGTTCCCGTAATAGATCAGTGTTTTATCAAATATACTAAAACAATTTACAGAGAATACTGTGTGCACTGAAGAGATTTAAATTTTGCAGATCAATTGGTTTGCTGTCTTCGTCTCAGTCTTCTGTTAAATTTTATAATTTGTTCCTTCCAGGAACCTTTTTAAAAATTTAATATAAGAAGCACTTGTAAAGTCTGCACAAATCTTGTAACTTGATATTTTATTTGATATTTTGCTTAGGATACAAAGTTTTTAACCAGTATTTGGTTAGTTCAGAACAACTGAAAACATAGGATTTATGAAGGACTTGTTGGAAGCTAATGTGACATTTAAAAAAAAAAAATTGACTCTTTGAGGGTGTTGGGTCTACCAATTGTAAATTATTGTATGTGTAAGTTTTGCTCTACAAAATATAAGGTGGGAAAGATATGATAGTATTGTGTATAAATTAAGTTTAAGTGTATGAAATAGTTTTCTTTTGTAAAGTGTAAATATTTGGGGTTCTAAAGTTTAAAATCAAAGTCCATAAAATGCTATAAATTTCTTAGTTTTAGAGGACATTGCAATATTTTAGAAATAGTATATTTTCATTACAAGAAAAATGGAGCACATTAATACAGTAAATAGTATACTAAGAAATTTGCACTACTTCTTCAGGGATAGACTGAAGTACTAGTAATAAGATCAGCTTGCTAATGCATGATTTATTTCAACTTACTACCTGTTCTCTAAATTTCACTCTTATTATTCTTTGGTCTTCTATATCTCATCACACATATAGGCTTTTCCCCCCTATAGGGAAGTCATTCTAAAACTGAAATGCATAACTTGAATTACAAGGAAACTCATACCTATCCTATCTCTAAATAGCAAAATATAAAACTCCACAAAGTGAAAAACTATGCAGACTCTAATATAATTGCCTTTTGTTTGCTTGCATTGTATAAACATCTCATTTTTCATTACAACCCTAAAGCATTCTGTTGGTTGTATACCATGAAGAGTGTATTACGTTTAATTCTGTCTACTGTTAATGAATTGTTATTTTGCTTGTTTTTACTAAGTAAAGCACTACATGATCAAACTGTTTGTGTTTGGGGGAAGTAACGTAAAATGAATTTAAATACACTTGCCTTCTCATTATCTGCATATTATTGATTTATGTTGCTGTTGTCGCTGCCACCACCACAGGTGACACTGTGTCTTGATTTGTAGAGAATTTAATGTCTTTTAATGTCAGCCTGATGAAAATTGACTTAATGTTGTTGTTTTTTTAAAAAAAAAAACCTGCTTAAGTCGTATGAAATAAACAATGAACATTTCTTTATGTCTCTTTTCTGGGAAATTTAGAATATAATCCTATACCAACTGGGGCCCTCCAGATGTTTTTGGCCTTACAACTCCTGCGTAAGTAAGGGATGATGGGGGTTACAGTCCAAAAACATCTGGAGGGCACTCCATTACAGTTATGCAGAAATAACATCCTTGTCTTTAGTGAGATGTACCTCCAAGTAACTGTGCCTGAGATTGCTCAGTATCTTCTTAATTGAATGGTGCTGTAGTGACCTAATTCTTTTCAGCCATATAAAGATAATTCTGCTTACTGTTCTGCCTCTAGTGCAGCTTTTAAAATAGGTTAAATATCCCACTGGTGAAATTATTCAGGGCTCGTGGTTTTACATTTGTGTATCTTCTAGCTTTCCTCGTGTGTTTCAGTTTATCCAGCGTGGCTTACAATTAGACATTGTGTTTATGGTTAAAATTTTATTCTCTTGAGCAAAGGACTGCATCCTGCTTTTTTGCATACACTCAAGTAATAATAAACTGACATAAGATTGTAGTTCAGGTTCGAGAAGTGTTTCCATACTGCTTGTCACCTGTCTTCTGACTTTACCATTTACCTTTTAGATAGGAGCTTATAGCTACCTTACAAGTAAACCCCATAAAAAGTTGGAAGAGATCCCCAAGGGCTATCCAGTCCAGCCCCATTCTGCCATGCAGGAATACACAATCAAAGCAATCGGGACAGATGGCCATCCAGCCTCGGTTTAAAAACCTCCAAAGAAGGAGACTCCACCACTCTCTGAAGGAATGTCTTCCGCTGTTAAACAGCCCTTATTCTCAGGAAGTTCTTCCTAAAGTTGAAGTGGGATCTCTTTTTCTGTAGTTTGAATCCATTGCTCTGCAATGTTTCTCGCTGTAACAGTAGTGGGCACCATGCCGTGGAAGTCTACATTTTACACTAGTCACGTTGGAATATGGATGGGTTATAAAGTCAAAGGTGAAGTGTAGAGATGTGTATGTTTCGATTATATTGTAGGCACACAATTCCCTTTTAAACTAACTCCCTGGCATTCTGTTATCTAACTCCAATGTACTGCCAGGGTTGTTGCAAAGTGCTTACTCAAAGAGTTTTGCTGTGCTGTTATTGGAAGGCTAAAGGGGAATTGTATGTCAAAAATAGGTTTTTAAGAAACTATTTATTTTGAAAATATAAGCCACTCTTTTATCATACAGTAAACTGAGCAGTTGTAGCTTGCAGTTTTATGTGTTCCATGCACTTTTAGCAAATGCATTTCTGCTATTCAGGGAATAAATGTCACAAAAGTAATGTATTTCTAAACCATGCTGGTAAGAGAGGTACGTTATTCGTTCTTGTGAAGTTTCGTATTTTATGTCCAGCAATAGGTGCAATGTCATGATGACTGTGACTTCCGTTTCAGGACACCAAGGCCTTGCAAAAAGAGGACTGAGATCTTCCTCATGCTAACTACCCATTAGTCCAAATGATTTGCAGACCCAAATCTAACAAAGCGATATATTCAGTTTTCATCTTGTGTTTCTCCTTTGCTTTATACAGCTGGCTGCCTTTTGGTGGGACAGTGCTAAACCAGCCCCTTCACAAATTGACAGCTGGCCCTCCACGTTTACGGTTTTAATAATAATAATAATAATAATAATAATAATAATAATATGATTATTATAATATTTTTTGACTTTTGTGGATTTGATTATTTGTGGTTTTGATTAATATAATGATGATAATAATAATAATAATAATAATAATAATAATAATAATAATAATCCTCTCTAGGACTCTCTGGTTAAGTCCTCCAGCGCAATTCTGCCAGAGGTTGACCATAGAGTTGTGCTGGAGACCCTAGAAGTTCCTAGAGACAGCACTTCTCTAGGCATTTGTAGGTCCTCCAGCATGATTCTATGATCAAGATGTAGGCCATAGAGTTGCCCTGGAGGACCTGGAGATTCCCAGAGAGGTGTTCTCTTAAGTAAAAAGAATTGCGGCGGCGTTGTTTTTATTTGTTTCACCCCTAACCCCAGCGAATGTGGAGGGACCACTGTACTTACCTTTGCCAAAGACTGCGACTCGATCTGCAAATCACACTCGAATCGGCTGTTTCCAAAGGCGAGCCACTTCCCCATTCCGACGGTCGACATGGATATCCAAAAACTACAGGTACAAAAGCATAGTACAAATATATGGTAGACATCAAAACGTTGTTGTTGTTTGTTTGTTTATATAGTGCCATAAAATTTACATGGCGCTTTACAGACATCGTCAATTTGATATTAAAACTTGCCAATGGCATACAATCTAAAAACCATAAAGTATAAAACTATACAATAATGATTTATTCCTATGTGTTGTTAGTTGGCCGTCGAACCTAGAGGGTGCATCTACACTGCAGAATCAATGCAGTTTGGCACCGCTTTAACTGCCATGGCTCAGTGCTGTGGAATCCTGGGATTTGTAGTTGACAAGAGAAGGCTAAATATCTCAGGAAACTACAGATTTCAGACTTCCATAGCACTGAGCCATGGCAGTTAAAAGTGGCAGCAGAGTGCTTAATCCTATAGTGTAGATGCAACCCGAGATAATTTTAGTTGGAAAAGTCAAGTGGATTATGAGCTCTAGAGTTTCCGCTAGTAGTTGGAAGGAGAGACTCTGGTGCCACAATAAACTACAGTTCCCATGATTCCCTAGCACTGAGCCAGGGCCGTTAAAGTGGTCTCAAGCTGCATTATTTCTGGCAGTCTGTAAAGGCCCAAAGTCTCACAATTTCCCTGTATGGTCTGTTGGTAAAGAGAGAGAGAGAGAGACTCAGGCTGCATCTGCACTGCAGAAATAATCCAGTTTGGCACCACTTTTAACTGCCGTGGCTCAGTGCTATGGAATTCTGGGGACTGTCATTTGCTGTGGCACAAGAACTCTCTTGACAGAGAATTCCCAGAATTCCATAGCACTGAGCCATGGCAGTTAAAATTGGTGTCATTCTGGATTATTTCCGCAGTGCAAATGCAGCCACAGAAGCACATTTGTTGGAGAGCATCCTTTTGCCCCTGGATCAGGAAAGGATGTCCATCATAGCTCTAGAAACAATGCAGTCTGACACCACTTTTAAGTTTCGTCCTATGGAATCCTGGGATTTGTAGTTTTACAGGGCCTTTAGCCTTCTCTGCCAAAGAGAGTTGTTGTGTGTTGTGTGGCTTCGAGTAATTTTCGATTTATAGCGACCCTAAGGCGGACCTATCTTGGGGTTTTACTTGGCAAGATTTGTCCAGAGAAGGTTTGCCTCCGAGGCTGCGTCCGCACTGCAGAAATAACCCAGTTTGGCAGTACTTTTAACTGCCGTGGCTCTATGCTACGGAATTCTGGGGATTTGTAGTTTTGCAAGACATTTAGCCGTTGACTCAGTGAGCCTTGGTGCCACAGCAGACTACAAATCCCAGGGTTCCATAGGATGGAGCCAGGACAATTAAAGTGATGTCAAACTGGATTATTTCTGCAGTGCGGATGCGGCCTAGACATTCCTCCTCCTCCTCCTCCAACCATCGTTTGACCTATTGGCTTAGGCGGGGCAGTGCTTCCCAAACTTTGGTTCTCCAGATGGTTTGGACTTCTACTCCCAGAATCCCTCACCATTGGCCCAAAGTGACAGCAAAGAAACAAGAACAAACAAACATGGAGGAACTGAAGCTGCATCCACACTGGAGAAATAACCCAGTTTAGCATGGCTTGTAACTGCCCTCCTGGCTCAAGGCTGTGGAATTCTGGGAACTGGAGTTAGTTGTGGGGGCCAGAGCTTTAACTGCCCTCCTGGCTCAAGGCTGTGGAATTCTGGGAACTGGAGTTGGTTGTGGGTGCAGGTAGGATGCATCCACACTGCAGAAATAATCCAGCGTGACACCACTTTAACTGCTAATGGCTGAGTGCTATAGAATTCTGGGGGTATAGTTTTGTGTGAGACATTCAGCCTTCTCTGCTCTGGGCGCCACACAGCCAACTCCAATTCCCAGAATTCCATAGCCTTGAGCTAGGAGGGCAGTGAAAGCAGTGCCAAACCGGGTTATTTCTCCAGCCTATAAGTTTGGGAGAAATGGCCTGGGTGGTTGGGGTGGGTGGGTCACTCGTGGTTTACTGAGCTCCATCCCCAGCAGGAGAGCCATGGCAGTCAGTTGTTAAAAGTGGTGTCAAAGCGGGTTAATTTCTACAGTGCGGATGCAGCCTGAGGCGAGAGAGAGAGTGTGTGTTTAGAGATGGGGCCTGTATCTCAGGCGTAAAGGCAGACGGGGCGCAACAAGAGAAAGAAGAGCTGCTGCTTCGTGTGGGAAAAGTTTCCTCTCAGGGCGGCGCCCATTTTGCCTCAGCAGCCAGCGGCCCGCCTTTTTCCAGCGCCGCGCGGAGGCCTCTGGGTAAAAGCAACCGCCGCCAGGTGAGACTCGGCCAAGGCTGCTCCTGCTCCCTCAGGAGCCAGGCCGCGAAAGAGAAGCCCAACGGGAAGGAGGGTACTCTCGGCCCCGAAAAAATGGACGGCAGGGCGGCGGGGGCACAGGCCGCTGTGGAGGGCAGCGGCGGAGGCCCAGGTCCGGTTCGGAGGCCGACCCGCTTGCCCTCGGTACCGGCGGCGGCGGCGGCGGCGAGTGGAGGGGTGCCGTCGTCGTCGTCGTCGAGCGCCGCAGGGTCTCGGCAGCCGAGTGTGGAGACCTTGGACAGGTGAGGAGCAGGAAGGCCAGGCCTGAGGGGAACGTAAGGCTGCTGCTGCCGCCTCCGCACTGGAGAAATAACCCGGTTTGGCACCGGGCCTTGAAGGGACATGCTAAAACTAAATGGCAGTGCTTGCCCATACTGGCCCATAAGGAAACAGAGAGAAGCATAGGGGAATGTTTGCCCATAGAGAATAATTGGGGAATAGTCGTCCATAGAGAAACATAGGAGGAAATTTGCCCATAGGGAAACATTGGAGAATTGTTTGCCCATAAGGAAACATAGGAGAGTATTTGCCCATAGGAAAACATAGCATAATGTTTGCCCATATAGAATAGTTGGGGAATACTCGTCCATAGAGAAATGTAGGAGAATACTTGCCTATAGGGAATCATTGGAAAATGTTTGCCCATAAGGAAACATAGGAGAATGTTTGTCCATAGAGAATAATTGGAGAATGGTCGTCCATAGAGAAACGTAGGAGAATAGTTGCCTGTAGGAAAACATTGAGGAATATTTGCCCATAAGGAGATATAGGAGAATATTTGCCTATAGGAAAACATTGGACAAGTATTCAATATTTCTCTATGGGCAAGTGTTCTCCTATGATTTCCTACAGACATGTATGGTTTCCCTAAGGACAAGTGCTGTTGTTTGTTTTAGTACATCCCCCAGTTTAACTGCCATGGCTCCATGCTGTGGAATCCTGGGAAGTGTAGGTTTGTGAGACACTGAACCTTCTCTGTCAGAGAGCTCCTGTGCCACAATGAACTACAATTCCCAGGATTCCATAGCATGGAGCCAGTGGCAGTTCTCCAATGCAGGATCAGCCAAAGTGGTATCAAACTGGATTATTTCTGCAGTGCGAATGCAGCCAGGGTCTGTCTCTCTTACAACAGACCACATGGGGAAATTGGGAGACTCTGCTTTGGGAGATTGTAGTATATCAATCAATAACATACTTACCGTAGGTATTACTGTACTATCATAATTATAATTATACTATAGATAAGGTACACCTGTTACTATACAACCAACTGCAACTCCCAGAATTCTGTAGCATGGAGCCATGACAGTGAAAGTGGTGTCAAACCAGATTATTTCTGCAGTGTGGGTGCAGTCCTTGAGGGAAAGATGTAGAAGGAAGAAGAGAAAAGAGGGAAGAAAGGAAGGAATAAAAATAAAGACAGGTGCACTCTAATGGCCCATAAAAGCAGCTTATTTATATACCGCTTCATATCACGCTATGGGATGTCTAAGCGGTTTACACTCTCAGCCTTAGAGAATGGGAATTGCAAATCCCCTCTGAAGAAACAGCTAAGAAAACCCCATGGTTGGTTTATTTCTTTATTTCACTTTTGTGCCACCTTTTTCCCTAAAAAAGGCACCCAAGGTGGCTCACAAGATAAGAACATTATTAAAACAAAGTTTGTGTTAGCCGTAAATCAGAAACGGCTTGAAGGCACACAACAGCAAGGAGTAATAAACACTCTTCCACAGCTATTGTTCACTTGCATGTGGTTTGTGCCAGAGAACTTTCAGTTACAGTAGTACCTTTTGTATGCGAGTTGTAACAGTGGACACTGATCACAGTAATGCTGAAAAGTAATAAAAATTGCCAGAGTCCCATTCAGTTTGTTGGGATTGTGCAGTGTAGTTTCCAGATGCAGCTGTGTTTGGGGTAATGAAAATTTAAAACTGGATGAGATAATAGGGTTGTTGTTGCATGCCTTCCATTCATTTATGCATGGCTTGTGTCAGGGTGGTTTTCCAAACTTCAAGTTAGGCCGCAACGAATACCTTTAAATAGATAATATGTGGACATAGTAGTGGTGCGAACTGGTTACTAAGCCTCCAAAAGTTACTGGCATGCAGGAAATCTTGCTTGCCTCTTAACTCATAAAGGCCTCCCTCATGTTTAAAAAGGATGCTAATGAAAAACAAGATGTGTGGGCTAGAAGCTGAATAGGCCTCTGCAGGCTCTCTTTTCCTTTCACCAGTTTGTTCAGCTTCTCTCAGCCATGCAATGTGTTGTATCGGCCAGGATTTCTCTTGGCCCTCCTATGATTACTCTATAAGAATATTGAGTTATCTTATGTGATGGTCCTAAACATTATTGAGAAGGAGAATGCGAAGTACTTTGATATTTACCTGTTATACAGATCTGGTGTTAATGTTACTATACACATAAAGATCGTATATATAGATTACATCAGCTCTTGGAAATCTTATTTTTAGACTACTACTTTCAGAATTTATTAAAGAGATTCTGGGAGTTGCAGTCCAAATCTCCCTCCTTTTTCCAAACTCAGGTTAGCTTAATAGTGGTGCTTAAATATAAATGTATTGTAATATAAACAGTAGCCACAAAGAAAGAGGTAAGAAATGATACAGAACAGAGGAAATGCGAAGTTAGTTGAACCTGACCTAACTTCAATTTATAGTCTCATTTTTCAGACTGTTGGCAGGAGAGAGAACAGAGTAACTAAAACTCTTATTGATTCTTTTTCAGCATCATTATTACTGTTACATCCCACCTTTCCTCCAATGCGTATAAGTTTGTATTCATCGTTCCCTCCTCTCACCTCTTTTTATCCATACAATACTTAGGTTATAAGGCTGGCCAAATTTTTTAAAAGGCTCATTTAGTAAATAGGTAGAGGAAGAAAGCTATACCTGCTGAATCGATTCCTCTGCACAATTAGGTTTTTCCACTTTTTAGGATACTAACCATCTCACGGCCCTCTTCTGTGAGTATTCTGTTGGAGAGAGTAGTTTATTCTCCATTATAAAAGATGGCGTTAAAAACATCTTGCTAGTCTTTTCCTCCATCCCTCTTTAGCTTTTCTCTTGTTGACACTGGTTACAGCTTGGTTCAATTTCCCTTTTCACTTCCCAGAATCTGGCAGTCTTCTTGGATTTAGATGCCTGACCTTTTTAGCTGTTTCAGGAAATAGTTTTCATGCTTTTCCTAAGTGCTTAGACATTCCTGAAGAAAAAGCCTCTTGCTAAGGTTGAATAATACTTAATGGGTCATTCAGTTTAAATTTTTAGCTTCACTATTTCTGAAAAAATAAATAAATAATCTTGGACTGTATTTTATTCAGCTTTTAATTGCAAATTTTCCATCAAAAGAGATGACTAAATTGCCATAAGCTTTCAGTTTTCATCTACTTACTCAAGTTAAAAGATTTCTTAAGTTTTGTCCCTCCCATAGCTTTTATTTGTTTCCTTTGCTCCATTGGTTTGTGGAAATAATGTGTTTTATAACCTTTTAAAATGCTGGTTTAAAGATGGGTGCCCTTCTCAGTTTTGAAGCCAGAGTTACAGTTATCAGATAAGATTTATTTCACCTGTCAATTGTGTTGCCCACCCCATCATAGCACTCTTGGAGCGAAACAGTTACCAATCTGTTTAGTGGAATTTGCTTTCAAGGAAATGCACTTAGCAGGTTTCCTACACAAAGGTCCTGGTGATACGGATTGCTTTCCCTGTTCTTTTATTTGAAAGTCATAACACTAATTTCTGAACAGGCCAGTTAGTCCTGTTAAAAACAAGTCTGTTTGAATCAGTCTATTTCTGGTCTGTGCCACTTTCACATGTCTTATTTATAACTCCATTCCATCCCTTGTCATTTTAATCATTAAACTTTTCCCTCAGTTTGCATGAACATTTATTTAAATCTGTATTTTTAAGAACCTTTTGTACCCTCTCAATCAAGCAATTCTCAGTTGAAATAAATAACTCTTATCTTTTAAAAACTGAATAACTCAACTCCAGAAAACCCCATGATAGATTTGCCTTGTTTGTGTATTGTGTGCCTTCAAGTCATTTCTGACTTACAGGTGCCCTAAGGTGAACTTATCATGGGGTTTGCTTGGCAAGAGTTGTTCAAAGGATGTTTGCCATTGCCTTCCCTTGATGGTGAGAGAGCGTGACTTGCCCAAGGTAACCCAATGGGTTTCATGGCCAAGCAGGAAATTGAACCCTGGTCTCTGGAGTCCTAGGGTCACCATAAATTGGAAATAAGTTGAAGGCACACAATAAGGCCCTCCTTCACAGCATTCCCTAATTTGTGATTGGCTGACACCAAACACACTTGCCCACCTTTTCCCTCCATACCTCAGCTTGAAACAATGGGTCAGAAATGTATTTTTCTGAACAAATTGAAATCTTTAAGTGTGACAGATTCAGTAATAAATTTACTACCCTATGACAGTAAGGGCTTTCCACTTATGGAGCACATGTGCGTGAGAAAATTAGGGGAACATGTATAAATATGTATACGGTATGTATACTTGCACATTACATACAAATTTGAAAGAGATACAGTGTTCTTTACTTGTGTTAGGCACAACATTTATTTTTATTTTTTTTATTTTTATTTTTTTACTGAGAAGTGATTTGAGGTATTATTTTCCCCATTTTACCAGATCAAGATCTGGTGGGGTTACCAGAAGCCAAATAAATTGACTACTGTTGAGTCCTGGTTTTGGAGAAGAGGTAAGATATTTAATTGTGACAGAATAACTCTTCCTGTATTATAAATCTATTGTAACCATTAAACAAATACAAAAATGAATACAATTTAACAAAAATTGTCTAATTCAGCAGCCAGATGAATCAATAAATAAAATTTCTGTTCTTGTTTGTCAGACAAACTTACTTTTGGATAGTCTTTCAAAACCATTTAGGGGGATTGGGACATTGCTGTAGGATAGTTGCCTCTTCTTCCTTTTGATATGATGATTCCCTTCCAACATTTCAGGGTTACAGTAAGGCTTGGAGAAAGACGAGAGATGTGGGGTATAAAACTTTCTGATGTGATATTTTTCACCCTACAAAATTTTCAACACTCCCCCCTCTCTCTTTTTCTCTAGCTAGGTATTAACATTTATGCATAGTTGTCTGGGTTGTTGTATTGCAGTCAATCATGTTAGATGAGCGAAATATAGGATATGAAATTGTAGCTACTAAGGATATTTCTGATTCACAAAATCTGTTGCCATAAGGCGACAGGTGACTTGAAAGTACACACACACACACACACACACACACACACAGTTAAGTGTAGGTAAAGTTGGGATCTTTTACTAAATTAGTTATATTTTGTTCTTTTAGTCCCACAGGATCCCATGTTGAATGGTGTAAACAACTCATTGCTGCTACAATTTCTAGCCAGATTTCAGGTTCTGTGCCCTCAGACTCTGTTTCTAGAGAATACCGGGTAAGTCTATTAATTTACTTATTTAATAAGCCTATTTAGTGCCATACAAATGCTCCAAATAAAATACAGAAAGAGATGTGGGACAAGAACATGATGCTGAGCCTAACATTTGGATTTTTTTTTTAATTTTCTGAAAGAAGGATACATATTAACATGCAGTATTTCATATATAAATGTCTTAGTGCTATTCCACATCTCAGACAGCTGCTTAGCTTGAATCTTTAATGTTAATGGTGGTGAGAAAATTGCACTTGGCTTCATCTTTCATTGTTTTGACTAAAAAACAACAACAACAAATTACCATTCATGTGAAGTAACCAGATCAAGAAATATTTCTATATAAAGCAAAATTAAATGATTTTACCAATGCTTTCTGGGTTGAGAAGACAGTAGATTCCTTTACATTTGTGAGTAGAGGAGAGATTCAGGCTTTACCTGAAAACAAATTCACTGAAGCATTATGGTCTTTTTAAAAAAAAATAATAATCCTGTCTTGAGTATTTCTCTTCACATAGACATGTTGCACTTAAAATGCCTGTAATATGTAGAAGCAAAATATAATACTCTGACAGGGTCATGGCTGCTGTTTTTGATAAAATAGCGTGGCAAGTTTTGTGTTACAGCACTTTGTTGTACTTGTGTAGAAACCGAGTTTTCTTGAGCTTGGAATTCAGCACACTGGGAAGTTCTGATACAGTCCTCAGGATCTATTACAATATTTGCTATCAGGGTATTCTGCTCTTTTGTTTATACTGAACCACCTTCTGAGTCTCTTGATCTGTTTTATTGCCTCCTAAAGAGCTTAATTGGAAAAAGGTGGAGGCAAATCAGAAGTAAGGAAAAGACCACCTGGCACCTTGGTTCTTCTTCAAGTGTTGAGATGCACAATCATGTAAACACTTCTAATAATGTGGGGTTGTTAAAAGATGAGACAGTGAATGGGCAATGCTGTCCAAATTCAGGATTGGAATAAATTACTTGTTGGATAATATCTGTATTTTAACTAACAGGTATACAAGAGGCCTACTATAAGGGTAAGAATAAATGTGGCTATCAGCAAATCAGCCTCTTACCTGTTTGTGTTTTTGTGCTGTGTTGAGAACTTAGTGTGCCTTACTATTCTTCTTTATTTCATTAATGGTTGTTTCAAACCAGTTGGGCCATTTTGCTATGCAGTGCAACAGCTTGTTTGTGATGGAAATGTTTTATGTACATTACAATGTTTTCATGAGCAGTAAAAGCCAGTGTGTAGGAGTGCAGTATATTTAAGTTATGTTGAAAATGCATGGTACTAACTTAAGTTTTATTACATTAATTCTGAGAAAATGGGTCCTCTCAACTGATGCTTACATGCTTTAGACTACAGAGTACTATATTAGCAGTCTTAATGTGTGCTCTGTGTTGAAGACATGGGAAAGGGAAGTCTAAGAAAAAAGCAGCAAGTTTTGCTTCATCCTGTTTAAATAAGATTTCAATTCATACTTGCATTTATGCAAGCATTGCCTGTAATTGCTGGACTCTTCGTATGAAATTCTAAATCTGTGATCCAAATAAGATACCACTGCAATAGCTAGCCTCTTTTGTTCCTGAATGGTAAAATGTATCATTTGGTGGTTACTTCTTACTTAGCCTTATTTACCGAGAGGCTTGTTTATTTAACATAAAACCATGTCTAGTTTTTGTTGCCTTCTGTTATATGTTAGTGAAAAAAATAATGTTAGGTGGTTTTATACAGTGGTTTACAACAATGGAGCTTATTCTGTGCTGAAAATCTCCCTTCCTATGTCTTTCTCAGGCATCCCAATGCAGAGCATAGAACAGACATTAGTCTCATTTTCTTGGATAAATAAAATGCATAAACAGTTTAAACAGTTAGGGATGTTTTTGCAAATGGATACAATTGCATACACTTCCCCTCTGTATCTATACTTTTTGTATACCAGTGAAGTATACACAGTGGCTGTATGTCAATATGAGAGTTGATACAAATTATTGAGGAAGACAAGACTCCATAGAATTTGGTGTTCAGATAGTTCTCTTCATTTCCTTTATTCCTGGAAGTTAGTATTACTTCCAAAGGGTTGCAGAATGGCAGAGGCCAAGCATCTCTGGCATGGCTTCAGCTTTCTTCTAGTCACTATGCAGTCATGTGAAATGAGAGAAAGTAGGTCAGGCTGGACTTAGATTGCTTCTCAAACAAAGGAGTTGAGATGGTTAGGGCCTCTTTCCCTCTTATATCCATTTAATAATTGTGATGGAGGCCTTTATCCATTTAATAATTCTGATGTACAAAGACCTAATAGTGAAATAAAAGGTCAAGATAAAAATGGTCACAATCCCTACACTTCTGCTGTTAGGTTTTAGGCCTTCTAATTCTGCAACAGTTTGTATTGCTTCAGCTTTCTCTTTTTCATCGCCACTCTCATTTGATTGTTCAGAATCTGGCCGGCTTCCTTCTCACCTCATTATTTTAGAACTATTATACAATATGTTGCAAAGCATTTGCTCTCTTCAGTGTCTTTCCTCACATGAGAAGACTTACTTGAAAATATCATACTGCTTAAAGATTTTTAAAATGTTGGAAATTTTAATCAGCTATTGACTTTTGAAGAAGTTAGTTAAACATTACATTAATAGGAACTATTGAATAGTATACTGTGAAACCTAGCCAGTTACATTGTTTCATTCCAAAAATTGATCCACTAAAATTCTATCTTGCTTTACTGAGGCCATACCCCTCTTTTTGGCAAGCTGGTGATCCACATATTTGACTGCCCATGGATACACCCCAGATTATTGAATGCCGGCGTGCACATGTCACTGCCAATGAATAAAATGGGCATGTTCATCCATATATTTTGCCCTCCATGGGCAAGCCCAGGACCATTGGATGGGGAAGGTCAACTGTACTATGTTTGGCAGCAGGGCAACAGAATTGTCCAGAATCCCTAGTGCCTGGCTGTAGTGTCTCTTCATCAGTGGAAAGATGCAGCATTTCAGAGAGACCCTAGAGTTGAAATGCCACATTACACATGCCTATTTCTATGGGATCAATAATTACCCAAGGAAATTGTGTTTTATTAAAAAAAAAAAAGGTAAGTTTACCTTTTAGATTCAAACAGAAGATGTTGCATATTTAACTAATAAATTGTCCCAGCACCCAGAGCGATCTGGGACTTACTGGGGATGAATAGCGGCTTTTGCAAGGGAAGCTTTTAGCCAGCTATCTCCAAACAAAGTAAACAGAGTAAAAATGCCTTAAGTTCTAGTAGTGGTCCTCTTTGGTCCAAAACACACTGCAGAAATAATCCAGTTTGAGACCTCTTTCAGTGTCCTGGCTCAATGCTATGGAATTCCAAGGACTGTAGTTTTGTGAGACATTTAGCCTTCTCTGTCAGAACGTTCTGGTGCCACAATAAACTACAATTCCCAGGATTCCCTAGCATTGAGCCAGGACAGTTAAAGTGATCTCAAACTGGATTGTTTCTGCAGTGTGCTTTGGACCTTTGTCTGCTTAAGAGACTTCAGAGCAGTCTTCCTTAATATAGGGATGTAAATTGGACAATGAAAATAAGGCAAAATATGTTCTTGGTTGACCCAGTTAGCATATGGAAAAATACTTCAGGCAGTGAAAATTTAAAACTATTTATCAGAAGTGGTTACAGGCCAACCCTAAAATTGTTGGTGGTATTCTTAACTCTAGTATCAACATTATATTATGGTTTGCACTGATAGGCATCTCTTCAGAGGGGACCATTAAAACAGTAGTTTAAATTGTCTTATATTTCCAGTGGGGGACAGAAAATATTTAATAGTTTAATCCAGATAATTGCATGGTCTCACTCTCTCTCTGCTACTATAATGTGCTATAATCAGTTTCTTTTGTTGTTTTAAGCATGTGGCTTACTTTATACTCTGCATTTTATCTTCCTGTTTTAAAGATTGTTTGTTTCAAAAAGACAGTACATACTTTTTGTTCTTTGGTACCTGGACTTGCTGTTCAGAGAGCAGAAATGAATACATTCCAGTTCGTCCCAATTAAAAGCAAACAACTGGACTTAATAGGTATCAAAATGATATGCTTGATATAATTGATTTCTGCAAGATCCTTAAGCTGATCATATGTGTTTACATTGAAGTATCTGCTGTCTCTTTTAAAAAAAAAAATTCTATCCTTTCACCTGTTATGTGCATGTTTTTTCCCCTTTTACTTCTGCTTGCCCACTGCTGCATCATGCTATTCAGGAGATTCAGGATGGACACAATGGCTATACTTCTGACGCAGAAGTTGATCAGGTGGCATGTTTTACTCATTATTTGTTCTCTAACTATGTAGTATGTCCCTGTTAGTTCTGGAGGTGTAAACATTCTAATTTTTATTATCTATATCACAAAAGCTTTGAGAATCATTTCAGAAAGGTTTTATCTGTGTGTTTTTAAAGTGTTTCTAGGTTTTGGTCTCGTTTTCATTCAGGATTTCAGCAATCGCTGCTAGTTATCCATTAAATCTAGTTAATTGTTTAGAGTACAGTTTTCTACTAATATATACTGAGACGGATATAAAATAATATCTCTAGAAGACATCAAAAGCAGTGCTAAATTGGTAGGTTCTTTTTACTGAACGTTATGGCCACAATCTTGCCTCTTTCAGCAGTGAACAGAAGTTAGATTGCAGAATGTTTCTGCAGATTCAACCACTCCATATGATCAATTCAAGCAGTCCCCTAAACATTTCTTGTAAGTAGCACATATGTAAAGCAGTGGCATTGCTACCCCCAGTGTCACCTAGTGCAGAGGGCAGGGCTAAAAGGCCACATTCACCCCTTCGCCATGGTGGTGGCAGCGGCCAACTCACAAGGAGACTGTCACCGTCGAAGGCACTTGGCCTTCTTGTTCCCCATGCTGGCAGTGGCTCCTCATGAGGAGCTGCCACCGCCATGGCAAAGCAAGGTTGGGGGTGCTTGGCCTTCTTGCCCGCTGTGGTGACAGCAGCTCCTTGTGAGGAATCACCACTGGAATGGAGAAGCAGGGCCAGGGCGCCTTGTGAGGAACTCCTGCTGCCGCAGGGAGCCTTCGCCCCTTCCTCCCAGTGGCAGGACAGCCCGATCAGGTGTCACACCTCTTCTGGGATGTCATCTAGTGCGGGCCGCACCACTGCACACACTCCAAGTGATGCCATTGATGTAAAGGCTAACACAGATATGCTCAATGTACCAGGCCTTGGAGAGATAGTGTACCAGGCTTTGCTCTTGCTAGGCAGGTCATTGGGTTCTCATGCCTCCCATCATAGGCCACTCACAAAAGGCACAAGAGCAAGATCTGCAATGCAGAGTCCTGGGACGGAGCCTGGACTTCATGAAGAGGATGTGTTTGTAATGGATTGTTGCACTGGACTGTTGTAACTGAGCTTCCAGGGAGGGATGCTAGCAGGCATAATAGCTGTGTGGCAGCCTAGAGCTACATTTCCCACTATGTGTATGGTTCATTCATTCATTTATAAGCTGCCCTTTTTCCTGAGTGGGTCCCAAGACAGCTCACAAGAAATCAGTTAAAATCTAACAATAACATTTAAAGACAATTTTAAAATCATCATATTATAATGATAGCTTATAAACAGTATGCAATCATTAACATGCATACAAAAATAAAAAATACCCCTTCTCCCATAAGAAGGCCCCCTGCAAGTAATTATTCATTGAAAGCCTACTTTTAAGGAGAGCAGGGAAAGGGCCAGTCTTTCCGATTAAATTGTACATCTTAAACAGGCAGTGAATAAATGGGTAAGTTAATTGCACCACTTAATAGTTTATTAGGTATAGCATGATCCGGCATATGCCAGATTTCTTATTCATATTTGAAATTTTAATCTGTCAATAGTGAGTGATCGATTGGCTAGTTTCTCCAAGAGTCTAGCAGACTCTGGTTAAGGAACATTGCATAGGTACAACCATGCTAATCCCATCAAATGTCATATGGAAGGATAAGTCATATGGAAGGGTAACCATGAGCAGGATGCCAATGTTCTTGCCGATTTCCAAAGCTGAAAGGCAGCTGACGATATGCTGGACATATGTGTTTCTTATAAAATTATCCAGATGTCTCTATGTGATCAAACTTAAAATGTTGCAGATTTTACTATGCAACATTACATTGAAATAGTGTAGCTCTTTAAAAAGCACCTGGGTTAGAGGAGCCACCCCTGTATACAGTATTTTCCTGAAAAATATGACCAAGCTTTCTACCCATTCCCAATCTTGAGAACAGATGCAAGGTTAAACTGAATGTTATTGCACCATGTATAGTTTCATTTATATATTTGATTGATCTACTTACTGTGGCAGGGGAGTTTAATTTGAGCAGCCTAAATGCCCTAAAGGCACTAGATCCCATCCACTGTTGGAAGCTAGGAAGGTTCAGTCCTGGTTAGTATTTGGACGGGAGACTACCAACGAATACCAGATGCTGTAGGCTATATTACAGAGGAAGGCAATGGCAAAGCACCTCTGAGTATTCCTTGCCTAAGAAAACCCTCTAAAATTTATGGGGTTGCCATCAATTGACAGGCAAATTGAAGGCACATACACACACAGTTTAATCTGGTGCAAAACCACTTATATGCTGTTTTAAACATATTACTAAATTGACTGTTCCTTTAGTCAGTTAGACCACCTATGCAAACCTACTGTTTATTCAAGCTGCCACTTGAATTTTCAGAGGAGATTATCTGGATTTTAGCTGGGACTCCCAACAGCTACTATTGGTGTGCTGAAGGAGAGGCAGTCAGACGTTTCCATTAAGATAGGGAGCATTATTCATAGCCTATGCGAGATATGTAAAGGTCTGGGGCGGGGTGAAATGGAAACATCACAATGGGGGAGAAACTGTAAAATTAAAATTATAAGGATAATTTTCATCCATTCTGTATAACCTTTAAAATAATTCTATAGGGCTATTTTATATGCAGAATAAAATGTTGGAGCATGTACTTTTTAAAAAAACTTAATTTTTAAATATATTTGAAACATTCATAATAGCAAATTGCTATAGTGTAAGAACATTCTTTCTTCCTGAAAATGTCTGTGACAGGCAATACTTACAAAATCAAAATAAAACATTACCATGCTGTGGGAGCTGTGTGTAAAAATGTCCTACGATTTAGAATATGTGTAGAAATTTTGATTATTCCCTATATGCTAATTGGGATAGTTAAGCTTTTCTTGTTCATGTGTGACTTCAAGTCATTTCTGATTTATGGCAACTCATGGGATTTTCTTGGTGAGATTTGTTCAGGGAGGTTCACCATTGCCTTCTTTGGGGCTGAGAGAGTGTAATATATCTAAGGTTAGGCAGAGGGTTTCCATGGCTAAGCAGGAATCACTCCTAGTCCAAACCTTAAACCACTGCAGTATGCTGACTGTCTACAGGTAGTTGAGCTTACTTTTGTGTAAATGCTTTGGTGCTAATTCATGTTTTGCTAATCTTTGTCTTTATTCTGCAAATGCATAACTAACAGAAACCCTTTGGATTCACAAATATTACATAGAATCTGAGCAGACATACTCTTAATGATGGCTAAGAGATCAGGATCAGGCTGTAGGATAGTAACTTTTCACCTTTTCCCAGCTTGGGAACTAATCCAAACCCTCCCATCTTGAATTCACCTAAACCTTTTATCTGCAGCAATATTAATGATGTTCACATTTTTGCCACAGTCCATGCTTTGCCAGGGTTCTGAGTACTTTTCAAATCATGGCTAAGTGAAAACCCTGATTAGCTTCTTCTGCCATTATGATTAAATGTTTAACCAGAATTAAGGCAGATGGGAATTTGCACTCAAGAGAAGGAAGCACATGTCCACCTGCTTTATTCCTGATCTCTTTAACCAGAATTAAATGTGTGTCTGCTCTAGCCCACGCTGATAAAGCACTCTGCTTTGAGAAGAAAGAATCGTGATTTGTGTTGTTTCTGTAACCTCCTAGCAATAGCACCTTGTAGTTGTTGTATGTTGAAGCTGTACAGCTGGAATGTGAGATTTACTTCTGGCTTTGGCTTTTTGCCAGGCAATGAGGGATGGAAACAAACTCGCTCAGATGGAAGAAGCTCCACTTTTTCCTGGAGAATCAATCAAAGCTATCGGTAAGTAGAGTATTAAGTGACTGAGATAACATCATTTTTGTTGCTAAACGTAAAACCAACACTATTTCTTTGGTTGTATATATTTCAGAGGTTTTTTAAAATCAGATTTTACCCTGGGTCCATAATCCCTTAAACCCAAGTGAGCTATAGAAGATACTGAGCTCAAAAAAGGCAAGCAAATCTAAGTATTACAAATTGACACTGAAATCGATCAGCTATGAGACTGATGTGCTGAATGTAGCCTTTAGATATTTACCTTTTCTATGCTGCTTCCAGCATTCTTCTTCCATTCTTACTATTCTTCATTGTGATAATACCAGAGCACTTTGAAACCAAATGCTAACAATCCATATTGCAAGATGTGCAGTCTCTCCCCCCCCCCCCACCTTACTAAATAAAGCTGTCCTTCAAAGAAAAATTTGGAGAGTATGTACAGATTGCTTCATGCAATGTTCTCAATCTTTGGGCTAGTTTACACAATTACAGTACTTCTCATTCTAGACGCATAGAATGAAGTCTGGCCACACGTGATTTTCAGGAGTTCAGGCTTTTTTGAGTAGGTGGGACACCTTAACTGCAGAAAAAGGCTTTGCGGTATTTACTGGATTATCGGGAATACCACAGAAATGTGCATTATCTATCCATTTTCAGCAGAGGGAGGGTGAATAGATGCAGATTTCCACAAGAAACTGAAGACAATAAACTGTCAATGCAAATACACGAAAATCCACAGGAATTCTCACAACATACCTATGTGTAGACTAGCCCTAAGACAGGGGTTGGGAAGCTGTGGCTCTTCACATATTGAATAACTACTGTTCTCCTTATCCTTCACCACTGGTCTGGCTAGCAGGGATAGGAGTTGGATGCCTCAACTTCTGGAGGTCCCAGCCCTGCTTTAAGCCATGATCATGATAGAAACATGGAAAACATTTGGGGAAGGGGCTCAGCTTTTCCCATGTGCACAGGTTAAAGTAGTTGCTTCCTGGTCCAGGCCAGCTTTCTGTGTGCCTCACAATCACAGACATTGTGATCGGATCGTGCTTGTAATATTTATTAGAATGAGAAGTAGCTTTTTGGATTCAACAGTGAGTGTGTGAATCTGAGGCAGTTTCATATAAAGTCAGACACTAGCACTAAAAAGTCTTGTGGGAGTGAGGAGTTGAGAATATCCAGGAGCTGCTAACCTGCATTTCTGGAAAATTAAGAATTTTTTTTGTAATGTTTTAGCATACCTATGTGTGAAATTGGCTTAGAAAGTAACTTTCAAAATCTCAGCTAAGCTCTGAACTCACTACCTCATCCAAATCACTGTGTCCTTTCAGTTCAGCCCCATCTGCAATATGGAAATAATTGTGTGTTTTATTGTGAGGATGCATGAATACTGGAGCAGCCCTGTTAGCCATGAGACAAAAAGTCTTTGAACTGGTTTGCAGAGGAATCAGGCTGTAGGTATTAAAGTCACCACATGTTGCTTTGAGATGTGGGGGTTACTTTATACATCTTTGAAATAGACCATAAAGGAACCAAAATTTTATTGCCTTTCTTTTAAATCCTTTGTGTAAGTACAGTGATCTTGTGGTCAAAAGGGAAGGGGCCTTCCTCTGAAAGTCCACACAAATGCTTCCTCTGTACCATCTCAAAACAAAATGAAGATTTGGTGATGGCAACACCAACAGCCTTTTCTTACTCCCCCATTTCCCTAAAAAATTTTTGTCATCTTTACCTGAAATTTCAAAAGCTAGCACAAAGAAATTGGAGACTTTTCACTGACCTAGCAGATGCCTCAACAATACGGATTTTGTGATAATTATATGGACAAAGTATCACATTGAAGCCACATGAAACTCCCAAAACCTTTCTGTAGCCCCCAATCCCAGGGAAAGTGTAGTTTCAGAAAGCCACAAATTGTTATTTCAGTTTACTGCCAAGATTTGGTGTCAAACCACTAAAATGTACTAGCATAGCAATTGATTGACATAATCAATTGCCTTAATTCAAATAGGCAGCGTTTTATTTGCAGTGGAAATCTTGGTTAAGCAAGCATTTTGTAATATAGCAGCCAGTTGTTACTGGTGCTGTTGGCCATGCTGCCTCCCAAGTTGAGCGAAAATTAATGATTTAAAATCACACTATAATTAATGGAATTTATTCTATAATGAATTATTTTGATCCTAAATGAATTGCAATTAATACAAGAAAATGTAATGCATTAAAAATCAATTAATCTTTTCAAATAATTAATTTTTAATTGGTTTGGAGGAAATTTTTATATGATTTTAATTAAAGTATATTTTATTAAAATAATGCATTGTATTAATACATTTATATTAAGACAATGTATTTTAATAAATTATATTGTAAATGTTTGAAAAAAGCATATTTATCAATTGCCATGCCGATGTAAGCTTCTGTCTTCTTTTGAAGACAAGTAAAACCTTGTCTTTTATTAAGTGGCTGGTTGAGAGGGTAAGGTATGTCCACACCTCCTCTCCTAACCCACTGAATTTCCAGGCTGTTTGAGGAGAAGAGCATGTAAACAAAAGTATTACTGATATACCTTATGATTTGGTTAACAATCCACAATTACAGCACTTTGAACCCACTTTAGCTGTCTTGACTGTATCCTATAAAATCCTGGTTTTGCAGTTTTGTGACATACAGTTGCTGACAGTGTGACCTCGAACCTCTCCATACTATAAATTCCAGGATTCTCCCTAGGTATCCATGGCCATGGCAGTTAAAATGTCACGATTGTCTGGTGCTCAAGAGACCCAAATTCCCAGCATGGATGCTAATCCAAAGGGAATATTCCCCATAGCATCACTTCAGAATTTTTTGTTTCTTGGAGAGGTGGATAGTGCTGCCATGGACTGAAGCGCTGACTGTCAAGAGTTACCAAATAAAACAGTAAACCATGTTTTATTCAAAAAGTGGTGTCTTGAATCTGTATATGAGAACTGCTTCTTGTTTCACCCCTTGGAATGTTTCACCCCTTGAAAATGGAGATTATTTATTGAATACACTGCTGTGTGGAAAGCCCAGGTTTCAAGTCTGCATGTTTGCCTGCAGGGCTTTGGGATGAGCTGCTAAATGGAACTGTCACTTTTGGGAGGAATAACCTGAGCATTTATTGGAATGCAGGATGCAGTGTGTTTGTATCCTACTTTCAAGTAGAAATTGTATTCTGAAATATCACATCTCATTCTCCAACCTTATTGCCTTCCCTATTTTGAGACAGAAGGCATTAGCTGCAGTCACTTTATGAGCACAGGTGGAGTTTTCCCATTTTGGAAGGACTTTAGCTTCCTGTTTCTGGATGTGGTGGCATGGAACAGGATTTCTCTCTAATGTCTTATTCCCTGCTACTGCCATGAAGGCTCCTCGTGACTCTACTCTTCTCTTTGGGATAATTATGGAAGAAATTGGAAAGGAAGTATGCACACTGATATTTCATTTGCACACTGCAGCAAATGGCAGTCCTTGTGTAGGAATAAATCACATTGAAACTGAGCAACCTTACTTCTAAGTAAACATGGTTAGGACTGCAGTATGATGCTGTGCTTTTACCATGGAGAATGGCATTCAACTAAATAGGTTTCCTAAGCTTGTTACTTAAAATATAGATGATGGTGCAAATTAATTTAAAATAAAATATTTTGCATCTTAAAAATTATTTAGGTGTTTTTATTGTTTTGTAGTCACCAGTTACTTTACATGCCAGTCTGTAAACTGTAACTTGTTGGCCATTCCTTTATTTTTATTTTTTTGACAAAAGAAAACCTTCTGTTGAAGTCATATGCATTGAAACAGACATTTAGAATAAAACTATTTGCTATGTAAAATAAGTTCATTCCATGCGTAATGCCAGACTAAATTCATATGATGTTAGAGGGATTTCTTTGCATGAAATATTTTGCTTGTTTGTATATATAATAATATACATTATTTGGTAGGTATGCTAGCACTAATAAGGTGACATCTTATTTTTTCCAGCTAAAGATGTCATGTATATCTGTCCATTTACTGGAGCCATCAGTGGTACGCTGACAGTGACAGATTTCAAAATGTATTTCAAGAATGTTGAGAGGGTGAGACCTTGTTTCTTATTGTGTATCCTGCATCTTTTACTTACAACGTTGTCTTGCATTTTCCCCCCAGAAACTGACATACCTTTACAATCTAAATGTAAAAAGTGGCACTTTTATATGTCCCACTATAATTGTATAATTTTATCTCATACAAACTATAGAACACTCAATATTTACTCTTAGCTGCCATAAATAAGCATGGTGTTTACTTTTCCTTCAAATTCCAGGATCCACATTTTATTCTTGATGTTCCTCTTGGAGTGATAAATAGGGTTGAAAAGATTGGAGTGCAGAGCCATGGAGACAATTCCTGTGGTATAGAAATTGTTTGCAAGGTAAGATTAAATTTGAGGGTGTACATGCATACTCAGATTGTTACTTTGAGTGCTTTAACTTCATTGTGGGATTTTTATACTGTACTTTAGATAATGGATAATTTTTGCCTGTACTTTCACTGTGGCTGAGCTGTTTTCATCCTATGAATTTTTTACAGGCATTCTCAGCTTGTATGATGAGGAAGACTAGCATTTCCCCCACTGTGTGTCAGACACCAGTAACATAGTTGTGCCGATTGGCTGCAATTGTTTCTTTCTTTCCAAGAAACCTGCCAGGTACTGGCAGCAGATAACCTTGTGCACCAGCATCAGTCCCTGGAGAATCACCTTGAGTTATAAATTATGTTGGAAAGGGCCAGTTTTAGATCAATAGTAGATCAATCTAAGATGAAGTCTAGGGAATAGAGGTGAGAGTGTAGCATTCATACCTTATTAAGCACATCTTGCCTCCCTGCCTCCCCATGAATTATGTGGGGGGCAGCCCACTTAACCAGGCTGATGTTACGACATGGCTACCTGTTTCTGCTACAGAAGACTACATTTGATTGTTATAGAATCTATGAATATATAGCCTGTACTAGCTGATGGTGTAAGATGCAGGCTTAGTAGTTGAAATGTAGAAAACACTTTTATTAGTCTCCAAATAAAATTATTTGGACAACTAGCAATGCAAAAATCTTCAATCATTTTAGTAACAATTGTAGTTGCTGTAATTTTTCATTTGACATACTGAACTTCAAGATATCTTTCAACAGGATATGAGAAATCTGCGGCTTGCCTATAAACAGGAAGAACATAGACTGGAGATTTTTCAAAACCTTATTACTCGAGCATTTCCTCTTTCTCATGGGCTGGTAAGTATTTAAATGAGGAATTCCATGCTGAAACCATCCTTCAGAATATGTCAAAGAGAAGAGCAAGAATCTTAATCTGTTGAGTTTTCATTACCACAAAACATAATATGATTCTTACTTGATTTTTTTCAGTAGATTAGAGAACTGTTATTTATTAATTTAGTAGATTTTTATCCTGCCTTTCACAGTTTATATGCTTTAAGACAACCAAGGCTCTTGTTCTGTGTGTGAGTGCAGTGATGTTCCATTGAAATCTATACTTTATGAATAACAGCATTAGAATTCAGTTAATGAAGTTGGGATTGTTGCTATTCATGATAAATATTTTTTTCAAATTTGGGTAATTAAAATTCATGGTAAAATGCTTTGCTGAACAATGATGAGAAATGACTAGTTCAACAGTTGTAAATTATGCTTTTCTTTCACTTCATTCAGCCATTCTTTGCATTCAACTATAAAGAGAAATTTCCCACAAATGGTTGGAAAGTTTATGATCCAATAGCAGAGTATAAGAGGCAGGTAGGTAATGATGATTTTTACTTTTTGTTATAACTTGCTGTACATATTATTTCACCTGAATATCTGCAGAGATACTGAGAGACCATTTTTAAAACAAAGAAAATTTGGTTTGTAAGAAAATTGATTCTGACAAGTTAGTTACAATGAACTGTATCTTATGTTCCTGGATATGTAGATAATGTCTAGTTCTGTCTTTTTTCCAGCCTAGGGAGGCTGTGGAACTTGATTAGATGTCTAGAGATGGTTTGGGGATGGTCACCAAAGTGAAACATAATCCACACATGTTGGAGATACTGTGGGTTGGGAATGTGATTCAGGATGGAGAGGTGTGCATCCTGTCTTGAGTAGGGTTTCACTTTCACTGAAGGACCATATTGACCTTACCTGTACCTTGGCTGCCTTTCGCTGTCAAGAAATTTCAACTGATTTAGAATGCACCAGTCCAGATGGTGTGTGTTTGTGTGTGTGATTGGAATCTATGACACAAATTTTGAACCAGTTGCATTGGTATCAGTCCATTTTTTGGGCCAGAAATACACATGCCAGGCTTCTGTTTAAATTGACTTCCCTAAACTGAAACCTGATTACAAGCAAATAGCTGACTGAGTGTGACCCAGTCAGGTTTTTAGCTTTATATGTACTATTGCATTCAGAGCAAATACTAAGTCTATGTAACTTTTCAGAAGGTGTGCACAAGAAGAAGAAAAAGGATGTTACTTATTTTTACTATGAGTGTGTTGTGCACAACTCTTTGACCCCTTAAAAATGTCTTTTATAAAATGTTTTGCTTCTATGCAGGGCTTACCCAACGAGAGTTGGAAAATATCCAAAATTAACAGCACATATGAATTTTGTGACACATATCCTGCAATTCTTGTTGTGCCAACTAGTGTAAAAGATGATGACCTCTCCAGAGTAGCAGCATTCAGAGCAAAAGGCAGAGTTCCAGTAAGTATGACTCCTGAGTTTAAACAGAATTTTGCTAGGCATATAGTTTGATGCAGTTTTCCACCTAATTCGAATAATTAAGTAAGTTCTCCAGTTCTCACATTGAAAGAAGATAATGTGAAGTGAAAGAGGAAGAAAGAAACATTTCCAGCTGAAATGTAAATAAATGTTTCACCTTCTTTCTGTGTGAAAGAGGTGGAAATTACATAGAATCTACTTTGTGAAGGCTACTGCTCCATTCAGTTGAAGTGCAGTTCTTCTATCTACAAGAGTAATATCTGAGATCAGAATTGGGAAGGACAGAAATCATACTTTTTCCTAGTTTGTAAATCCTTTCACTGAAGCTTGTTCACACTCTGTTTTTAAGCAACAAAGCTATAGGAAAGAAAATTATGGGGAATTAATACTCAATTTTTTATTAGCATAGGCTTGGATCCAAAACATTGATGTATGCATTGTTGTGTTGCTGTGTGCCTTCAAGTTGTTTCCAACTTATAGTGACCCTAAGGCTACCCTATCATAGCATTTTCTGGGGCTGAGAGTATGTCACGCACCCAAGGTCACTTAGTGGGTTTCCATGGCCGAGTGGGGATTCAAGCCCTGATGTCCAGAGTCATAGTCCAACACTCAAACCACTACACCATGCTGTCCTCAATGTATGCATAGAAGGATATTTGAACTCTTTTTTTGAGAGCTCAGTCAGCAGACCCTTTTTGCCATATCAGGAACCACTTTTGATAGTCCTTGTTGCAAAAGTGGTTTGCTATTTATGAAGAGAGCCTAGAGATGTGACAGTCTTGGGGAAAACAAAAAAGTTTTTTCTTTCCTTCTATCTCCAGAGTCTTTTTTCCCAAAAGGATTGGAAACATTGAGGAAAAATGGGTTATGGAATATTTTCTTTTGGAATAATAAATAAAACATTTAAGACAAGATGTTCATATATTTACTGCTCCAAATGATTTCTAATAACCATATAAGAGGAAGACTTTTATGTAAGACTTAAGTAGTGTCAGATCATTGCAGTGCCTGGTCCTGCTTTTCTTTTCTCTGTTCTTTTTATATGGCAAAACTATTCTGTATGTTTTGGCTTTTTAAGTCAGAACCTTGTGTTAACCACCTGCATCTAGTGATCTGTTCTCTTCTTTTTATGACATCATAATTATTATTATTATTATTATTATTATTATTATTTATATCCCGCTTATTGACAAACAATCTAAGCGGCTTACAATAAAACTCATACAACATATCCCCAAACCGACCCACCCCCCTTAAAACAGTATTAAATAACACATAGTTAAAATAACAATAAACATAAAATTAAAAATGTAAACAATATAAAACATATTACAATAAAACAAATTAAAAACAGATTACAGTGCCCTGATTAACCTCTACTGCGTTCCTCATCCATCAACAGATGACAGGGCCACGAGAGGAACGCAGGACATCAAATCAGTTCTTCATTTGAGAAGTTGTTTCAAGTATTTGTAGGCTTTGTTTCTATTCTAAAAATAGTATACATGCACACATATATATATTTTCTTCACTTAGGTGTTATCTTGGATCCACCCTGAAAGCCAAGCCACCGTTACACGCTGCAGCCAACCTCTTGTAGGCCCAAATGACAAACGATGCAAAGAAGACGAGAAGTATCTGCAGACTATCATGGATGCCAATGCTCAGTCTCACAAGCTTTTTATCTTTGACGCCAGACAGAACAGTGTTGCAGATACAAATAAGGTAGAATTAATATAATAGGAAAATGTTCAGTGAAATGTTTATTATTGGATATGGATGTGTGTGTGTGTGTTTTTCATAGTCTTAAACACTGAAGTTATTTTAGACAGTTTTAAATGATTTGAAATGAATTCTGTTTTCAGGCAAAAGGTGGTGGTTATGAAAGTGAAAGTGCCTACCCAAATGTGGAGTTGGTCTTCTTGGAAATTCCAAATATCCACGTGATGAGAGAATCTCTGCGTAAGCTGAAGGAAATTGTTTACCCTACAATTGATGAGTCTCGGTGGCTGTCAAATGTGGAAAGTACACACTGGCTGGAATATATACGGGTAAGGTCTTGATAGTAATATATATTGTGTTTGCTTTAAAATGTTAACAGTTTTTCTCCATGAATTATCGTATCACTTCTCTGGGGTAATCTAAAAAAGAGAAATGTCTTTACTAGAGTGGAGTCCTCTGATTATGTAGACTACTGTAGTATGCTGTTACTGTGTGTGTTTCAGACCCCCCTCCCCCCCAGCAATAATGTTTCTTTTAAATTGTGTTATTTAAGAGTTGTGCTCTGCATTCCCACCATTTAGATCTGCAAGATAGCTTTAAAACTTTTTCATTAAGGTCATTAGCTAGAATCCTCTATCATGGTGCACATGGTAATTTTCTATACACGAAGCTACAAAGCAGGGATGCTAGAAAACCTGCTAGTGAATTGCAAAGATATGTAAATGTGATACTAATGTGGTTTGGGCTCTACCAGGGTACATCAGCACTACCTAGCCAGTGTCCCCATTCACAGTGGGATCAATGCACATTGGTCCCATTGTTCTTCAGTCTCCAAGCAAGACAGTTATGTAATTAATTAATTAATATGTTGTTTTTCTCTTAGGTTGGAACCCAGTGTGGCTTATAAAAAGGCTAAAATGAGATAAGCTCAAAAGCTGATTATAAAAAAGTTAAAACACAAACAAGTTACCATATTAATATACCATTCAATTTAAAAAGCTGTAAAAACATTTATAAACAATGAAAAGGTTAAAAATATGGCATATCTTCCTCCCCTGAAAAGAATCCCCGCAACCAAATAAACATTACATGGCTGTTTGAGTGACAAGGTCATTGGCTGGAAGTGAAAGGGGAGGGCAGAGAGGAAGCCAGCCTAGCCTCTTGTGGAATGAAATTCAAAAGCCAAGAAGCAGCCACTAAGAAGGCCCTCTCCCATGTCAGATGGGCCTGTGATGGTGGTGGAACTGAGAAGACCTTTCACTGAGGTTCTTAAGACTCAGTTTCATATAGGGAGATACAATCTCTCAGGTAGTCTTGACTTAAGCGTTAAGTTTAGAATTGTGCCCAGAAATGAACTGGTGGCCAAAGAAGCTGTTTCAACAAAGAAGTTAAGTGTTTTCTGTAAACCAGCCCTAGTCAGCATTCTGGCTGCAGCAGTTTGGAACTTTTGAAGTTTCTGAACAGTTTCTAAAAGCAGTCCCATGTAGTGCTAGAGTAGTCCAGTCAGGATACAATCAAATCATGTTCTAACTATAGCCAGATCTGGCTTCTCTAAGAACACAAGTAACAAACCTGAGTTTCAGAGAGAGTGTAATCCATCCAGCACAGGCTGAATCCCTATTCCCAGATCTGCCTTTTGACTGACCAGAAGTACCTGTGTCTTGTCTGGATTAAGTCTCAGTTTGCAGCTGTGAGCCCAAAGTGGAGAGACTAGTCTACCTAAGGCTATTCAATGAATTTACAGTGATAATAGTTGAACCAGGGGATTCCTGATTGACAGCTGTGCTGCATATTCTGCTTCATCAGCTTTCATATTTTGTTAGATAAATTAACAAGGATCATTTTCACACTTGGACAAGGCTCTCTTTCCTTGCAGCACAGAAAATTTGGCACACGCACCTAGACAAATTATCTATTTGGCTACCCCCACTTCCCTCACTCTGGCAGACTGCCATGGGAACTACAATTCTTCTTGGACAAAGACCAGAACTACTTCATTTATAAACACTGCAGACCTTCATAGTTTTCCACCTAAGTCATGCAGTGTCATGATTTATTCTCTAAATTATCTGTATTTCAGAGCACAGATTCCTTATTTGCTAATAGAGTTGGACATTAAATTCATTGGGAATAGGATTATTTTTAAAAATGTTATCTGATGCTTTATTTTTTTTATCACATTCCTTGATGTTGATAAAGTTAGGGAGTTATCATTTCTTAATTGATAATTCAATTCCAGCAATTCATGGCATGGATCAGTGGAAAATATTCAAAAGACCATAAGATTAGTGTACCTTGTATCTTGGTAATCCTGTTGGAACATACTGCTAACAGTTTATTGGCAACATAAAATCCAGCAGAGCCTGTTCTAGGAGGTTTACAGTAATTCCAGTTTTCTTGCTTTACAGATAATTCAAACCATTAGTCAAATTTTAAAATATACTAGTCAGAAAATGAGACCAATAATTTTATTTGGTCTGTTAAAAGCCTTTATGGAATACACCTGTTTTTTCCCTCTTTCTTATCTTGTTTAGCAGTTTGTATGTATAGATAAGTGATGAGATCCTACCTTGCATTTCCCCAACTGTTGTAACTTTTATGTCCAATATATTAGATTTACTAGACCTGGGGAAATAGTTTGGTAAGATTTTTCATCTATCTACATTGAGAAATTTTGGCAGCATTAAGTTTACTGTATGTGTTCAGTGCATTGAGATTTTCAAACTATATTATTCATGGGGGATAGCTCTGTTACCAGCAATTAGCCAAGTTCTCTTAACATAAACCTTCATGTCCAAAAGTGACAATGGGGAGAGATTATTATTCTTACTTGTAATGCCCATGAATTGTTTGGATGGAAAAACAATGCTAGACTAGGTGAGCCTTTAACTTTCCAGGGCTTCTTGTGTGTTTAGTGACAAGAGCTCATCTATCACAATTGTCCTTCAGTGTGAAATTATTCTTTTCTTTAAAGATGCTTCTTGCTGGTGCAGTGAGAATTGCTGACAAAATTGAATCTGGTAAAACCTCAGTGGTGGTACACTGCAGCGATGGCTGGGACCGTACAGCACAGCTGACTTCTTTAGCCATGCTAATGTTGGACAGTCATTATAGAACCATCAAAGGTTTTGAGGTCCTCTTAGAGAAGGAGTGGATAAGTTTTGGACACCGTTTTGCAATGGTAAGTGTAACAACATCACAGATGGAAAAAGGAAAACATAGTTTGGAAAAATAAAAGAATTTACTTGGAAACTGGAAGGAACAATTATTACACAACCATTCCTATACTCCACTGTTTACAGTCACAGTAAATAGTTAACGTAGGGAACCATTCTTCCTAATGCACACTGTCACAATGAGGTTTCACTGGTCTCTGTTCAAATGGAAGCAGCTATCCATTGCTAGGCAGTTCTCAAAAGCTGTGACTGCTGCTGTTCTGACTCATTATCTCAGTCATCTTCTGTCTGCTATTGACAGTCAGCACCCACTGTGGCTGAGGACTGTCTCCACTGCTGACGGAAATAACATCCACATTCAGCCTGTCTCTGTGACATCCAGTGCAAACCTTGTATCCACCTACAGTCGTTGTGTTCCTCTTTGCCTCAACTGCCTAGCTCCAGCTGTCACTTTTAGTTCTGCATACATGAAGCGTTTCCAGGCTCATTCAGGTGCCTCTTGAGTCCATGCACATATCATACAAATTTGAAAAGGTTTGCATTTCTTCTACAAAATTCAGTGAAGCATTTGTCATCTGTCTGTATAAGACATGTTTTCTTTATTAGCTCAACAGGCTGCTGAATATGAAGAGTGACATGAAGCTGTTTTATTTTATTTCTCTTTATGTATTCAGTATTTAGTTGTTTGAAGAAATCTACCTGTTTTGATATATTGCTCTTAAAGGGTTGATCAGTACATTTGACAAAAGAAGTCTTGCTCAAACAATCCTTTTTTCTTTTCCCCATTAGCGAGTAGGTCATGGGGACAATGATCATGCTGACGCTGACAGATCACCCATCTTCCTTCAGTTCATAGATTGTGTTTGGCAAATGACAAAGCAGGTGAGAACATGTTTATAATACCGTTAACATTTCTAATGCACATAGACATTATGCTTCCTTTTGGACAACAGAATGATGGAGCTATGTAATTCAGGGAACACAGAATAAAATGAAGTACATGGTGAGCAGAAAGCATTTAAACCTATGGTGGCTTAGAAACCCTTAGATATATATTTTGTGACCAAAAACACACTAGCATGATACTTTGGAGCATGCTATAGTAGCCTATTCAGAGGTAAGCACCATTGGGTTCAATATTGCTTTAAACCCTAGTCAGTGTGTGTAGGAATGCACATTAGAAACAAGAGGGCCACATGATCTGTAATATTATGAATTGCTTATAGTGGATCCTAAGATTCCATGAGTGGAATTCTACTGATGGAGAAGCTTCCCCAGGGTCCACTCACAGAATGGGGCTGATTTTCACTTCATTTCCCTTCAGTTGTCTATGCCTTCATGTCTGTGTTGTTCTAGAAGCTGAGGGAGTGCCTCTCTGGAATAGCACAGCAATCTTTTTGGTGATGGTAGTAAGCGTCTTTGCTTGAAGAGATCAAGGACTGAATCACTTTCTCTTTCTTTGTCTCTTACTTCTTTTTTTCCCTTCCTTCCTTTCTTTTGGTGTCAGATAACTGAACGAAGACCAATGTATTTTATAAGCCAAGTTAGTTTCATGATAGTCTCTTTAATGTAACAAACCAATAATATTTCAAAGAAAGAATAGTTGAGAAATTGGAAAGCAAATATTTTAAAGGATTTTTCTGATTACCTTTGCTTTACAGGAAATAGGTAAACTTGGTCTTTCGGTTTACAAAGCTAGTTTGCCTGGGAAGCTGCTCCCCACAACCTCCCAGTTATGAGCTATCTACTTTACATATCAAAGACATCTAATTAATATATACTGAGTCTAAGATTTGCTTATTCAAGACAAATTAATAATGAGGCATTGCATTTATTGCAAAAGTTTAGAACAGGAAAGTGGATGGTAGTTGAGATCCTTTCACCATCAACCAGTATCATAAAGGCACAGAATTCTTATTTTATACTGAAATTCCCAAAAGCAAATTAAGGCTAGGATGTTTGAAGCAAATATTAATGCTACTTCAATGTAATTGTCACAGAAAAATGATAAAGGAGCTTATGTAAATAAAGGAAATTTTGCTGTTCCCCCCCCCAAAAACATTTTTCAAATATGTTTCTAAAGTTTGCTTTCCTCCAAGACATTTTTGGGTGCATTCCATTGGTGGGGAAGGAGGTCAAAGGCAAAAGGATAGATTTAAAATACTGTCATATTTTGGATTAAAGCTCTTAGCTACAAGTAATGAAGCTTTGGGAAAGGCATTTAATTTTTTTATAGAATGTGGGAAAGCTGATATAAAAGCTGAGAAACCACCAAATGGATGTGCCACTGGAGAAGACATGGCCGTCTGAGACATTGGCCACAGGGCTTGAGATTCTTCTCTCCTGCATTATTTTGTTGTTTATCTCCTTTATTTGGCATTTTAGTCCCAAGTCCAAAACACACTGTGGAAATAATCCAGTTTGACATCACTTTTAACTGCCCTGGCTCAATGCTAGGGAATTCTGGGAACTATCGTTTTGTGAGACATTTAGCCTCTATCAGAGTTCTGGTGCCACAATAAACTAAAATTCCCAGGATTCTCTAGCACTAGAGCTACAGCAGTTAAAACGGTCTCAAACTGGATTATTTATGCAGTGCATTTTGGACCCCACTGTTTCTACTGGATCAGTGCCAAAGTCTACATAGGCAACAAGTGGCAAACAGTCCTGTGATGTTGCTTCATCTTGTATTTCACTGGGTAGAGAGTTATAAGTTTCCCATGATGAGTTCTTCTTCCAGTGGGGGGTGTGCCCATTTGCAAAGTGATCAATTTCACACATTGTGCTTGTAGCCATTTAGTAAACTAAATGTTTTGCCACCTGTTGAGGAGACCTTTAGCCCAGACAGAAAATCCAGTACTGGAGAATGTTAGCATTCTTCTCATCACATGACTGGATGTTAGATTTTGTCACATTTATATTGTACCTTGCCTACAGAAATATCATGGTGGCACATATGGCTCTCTTCCCTCTCCCTCATTTTATCCTGTGAGATAGGGTGGTTTATGAGTGAGAAAAGACAGTGCCACTTAATAAGTATTGAGGCTGAAAAGGGGGGGGGGGCGGTTGAGCCTCAGTCTCCTCCATCCTAATCTCCCAGCCTAATGACTGCATCATACTTGGTCCTATTGATGGTCTAGTTCTATAAATCATTGCCTGGATAACTACAAATCCATTTAATGTAATGCAATGTGTATGTGTCAAATGTGTTCTTCTATTGCATACTTTCTGGGTCAAAAAGTTAAGGTTTACTGATTTTAAAATAAGTCTACTAGTTGCTAGTAAGCAATTGCATAAATATTATTGTCAGTTTTGAAAATGGGAGAGAAACAGAAAAAGAAGAGGAAGAAGGAAACCAGACCTTCATTGATGAATTCCAATGACCATCCTAGTCTCCCCTTCTGTCCTTCCCCCCGCCACGGCCCTCCCACATTTTTCGTGAATAAAAGGACTACTCTGGATATTGTCATCTTCTGTGTTTCTAGATTGTGAAAACACTGAATAGAATCAAACACACTGTGAACAGATAGGAGTTAAAGCATTTGAGATTCAACATAAAAATATATTCAACATAAAAATGTAAAGTTTGATTTACAATAATACCCCATTACATTCAAGTTATACTTTTTCTTAGCCCTGTGTTAATACTACTTTTTAGTCAATTCCATTCCATTAGTTTAACTAGATCCATTAAAAATACACAAAAATGTTGAGTAGCATCCAGATTTTGAAACTTTTTAAAACCAAAAATGTGTATTTTAAAAATTGGCAATTCCTTTCAGTATACTGAACACTTGCTGTAGTCTCTAGTACAGTTGCTAATTCAAGCAAAAGGAACTCATTTAGTTTTTTTGTGATTTGGTTGCATTAAACTGTGCTTGATCAAGGTATTTGTTATCCCTCCACCTGCTGTAGTAGGGTGAAGTTAGAATACACAGTGCTGGCTTCTTCTTAGGAAAGTTTTGTAGATTTGTTGTAGGAGAAAAGCATCCAAACCATTTGAAACATCTGGTATGAACAAAGCCATTTGAGGCAAGACTCTTAACTCAGAACAGCTTTTTTCTGGTTTGTTTTTGTTTTTTGTAAAATCTCTCATTGCTATAAAAGGTTCAGTTTCTTTCTAGTAAAAGACTGTGAAATGATTTTGTCAGTTCCACATGTGTGCAAAACCTGAATCTGACAATGTTGGACATAAACATGAAACACTAAGGCAAGGTGAGGAGAAAATCTTAGAAAAATGGAACATGGTCTATAGGACAGCTTTGTCGTATATATAATTTTAGAGAATATCCATCTTAATCTCAATACCTTGACTATACATCAGTGTCCTAATTCTCACAGACAGTAAGGCGGGGGGAACCCTTTCTCCCTGGTATAATTTGTGGCTTATCTATCTTGTACTTACAGGAGTTAAGACAAACCGATTGCTGGTTTATGAAGTTTACCTTATTCTTTATATGGCCATCTATTGCATCAACTCTTGCCAAATTATAATAACAATCAACCCCACTCTTTCAAGCTTCTTTCTGCCTCCAAGTACATTTTATGTGGGGTTGGGGTTTTAATTTTTTGATACACATATTGCAATATAAAATGTTCAGTTTCCATCTGGTGAAATATTATTAAAATGACAAAAGCCACAGAGAAAATGTTCTGCTAAATAAAAGTAACAGCAACCAATTTGCCCAGATGTGTTTCTAGTAACCAGATAAGTCAATTTGAACTCATGGCATAAGAATGGCTCATGAGAGAGAAATGAAGAGGTAAAAAGATAAATGGACACAATCTCAATAGCACCTGCTGAAATTCCCAAATATTTTCAGTTCTACATAGATCAAAACTTGGAGGTTATATATACCATTCCTTTTTAGTACATAGCATAGCCAACTTGTAAAACTAGACCTATCATGTGTAATCCATCTCTCAACAGATGGAAATAAGTTTCAGAATGAGTTTTGTCTGAATAAAATACTGAGCTGATTTTCAGAAAAATGGAGCCCCCGAAAGAGGGTCTTTATTTCCATTCTAGGAATTCAGAAGAGCTTCATCAGTTGCCTCATCTAAAGTTCTCTTCTCTCTTCTATGAGTAATTTGTGGGTCTACATGTGGTAGCAGGATTCATTGTGCAGTTATAGCTGTCTCTCCAGAAGAAAGACAGAATGGTAGAAGGGAGGATTCCAAATCAAAGGCTATTTTTAATGCCTTTTAATTCTTTATAAGGATTGCACTATATTATATAACACATATGCTGAGATTCTGTAACCTAAAAGAGAGTCTTATGTCCCTGGAAAGTTAGGCTTTTGGAGATCTTCCAAAACATCTTTCCCAAGGTAAGGTTTGCCCAGGACTGACATTTCATCAGTCAAATCATAAAATGTAACTGTTTCTTTGAGGTTTTACTCTGTGTGAGTAAAGGAGGTGGGATGGCATAGTTCAAATGACTGCTCCCCCCCCCCCAACAAAATTGTAACAGAATATTTCATTATTTTAGTTTCCAGCAGCCTTTGAATTCAATGAGCTGTTTTTGATTACCATTTTGGATCATCTTTATAGCTGTCTCTTCGGCACCTTTTTGTACAACTCTGAACATCAGCGAGTTAAAGAGGTAAATCAGCTGTGTAATGACTTTATAAGTGGCACAAGAAATTCTGAAGTGGTCTTGTTTGTCCTGTAGAGCTGAAAGTATTTAAATGCCACCTAAAAATGAATTTTAACGTGCAGAAATACCAGGTATTACTGAATTATAATTGATGGAAACACATTTCCAGTTAACATTGCTAGCAAAACTATAAAGATAAGTCATAATTTGAAACTGAAGTGAGTGTCCCTTAAAGAACAGATAAACTGTTCCTCTCTGAGATTTGGTTTTCTTTGTATTATTCATAAATGAGCCTCAGGGGCACTTGGTGTTATAGTCATTGCCTTTCAGTTCACAAAAACGTAGGATTTGAGACAAATTGCTTTCATCAGATTTTTCGCTTGTTCACTTCTTCTTTGTCCATTCTCCTTTCCTTTAGTAAGATGAGTTAAAGCTTCAGATACCTTCTGTCCTTTCTTCCAGGGTATAAAGTAATGTGTGATGTGATGTTATGAAACCCAAAATAGGGGACATAGGTTGATGTCAAGATCATATGCTTAGCATGTTTTAGGTCCTAGGTTCATTTTCTAATTAGAAGGATATCAACCATAAGGGCTAGGTAAGCCTTGGCTTGGGCCTTGGAGAATTGCTGCCCTTCACAGTTGACAGTATTGAGCTTGGTAGTTGAATTGTCTCAATATAAGGAACCTTCTTATATTCAGTACAAGATTTATGTGTATGCAGGATCTCTTTGGACACAATATGTGGATAGTAGATGTCAGTCAGGAGATCCTGGGTAAAATATCCATTTTAATATGTTGAGTGCGTGTTACTTTTCTCCCAGTGGGAACTAACCAAAGAAACAAACTGCTTCCCCATAGTTCTAGGAAGAGAAACATTTATACAAATGGCATCTTTATGCTTTTGCTCTGGAATATATCTGGATTAAGTCACTAATCTAGTGCAGCAAATTGCATGATTGCACCACAAGATGGAGCTGAATTATACATTCTTACCAAGTATGTGCTTTGTAGACAGCTCCCTATCATGAATGAATAATCTAATGCAGCTCCCCTTTTTTTTAATGCAATTTAAGAGACAACTGTAGTGGAAACAGATGCTTTATAGCACTGGAGGAGTATAAAATTACAAGATGAAGCTGATAAGAATTCTGATTTTGAAACATTGATTTAATAATGGCTTTATAGTGATGTTTCTGTTTTGTCATAGAATGTTAAAAGCCCTTTGAATAAAGCTAAACATGGACATTTAATTAAAAGCTCACTATTTAGGCAGGTATAGGGAGTCTGGAAAATATAAGATTATATCCCTTTTCTAAAATACTGCATTGATTCCATATTGTGGTGCTTTTCTTTGCTGACATCTACATAATTTATTTTGTTAGTTTTAGTATCATTTGTTCCATTGATTGATGATGTTCAGTGTCTTAAAAGTACACTATTGTTACTCCAGCACCATTATTTCTTAAGCATGTCTGAGTATCTGTCCCATTTTAATTCATCCTCCAGAGAGATAAAAATGCCTCATTTTAAATGTAAGTTTATCCACTAAAGTTGAACTTTACAGACCATCAGTAATGACTATTGCTCAGTATCTGCATCAAAATGCAGCTGTTCCTGGAACAATAGCATCAGAAAGCTATTACAGGGATACAGCATCTCAAAATCCTTAATATAGAAACGTGATGCATAGCTTTGTATATTAAACATCATTGGAAGAGATCATAAGTTTTCTTTTTGAAGCAGAAGTTGTGATATCATCCATTGGACGATGACATTACACAGGGCCTTTACCGTTTGTGAGAAGAATTGTAGTGGTAACCAAGCTTCTGTGAAAGACGGGTTATCTTACCAGCCTTCTCTTGCTGAAAATTATTGGATGTATTCAGGTGTCCATTGGCAGGGCAGGACATTTTGGGGTGCCTTTTCAAAAGGCTATACAGGTTCAGTCTCCCTTATCCAGAATTCTGAAACCAAAATATTCCAAAATAGTCCACATGTGACACTTTTGATTTTAGTGACACTTGTTTTCTGATGGTTCAGTGTACACAGACTTTGTTTCATACACAACACTATTTAAAATACTGTGTTTAAAATGACCTCCAGGCTATGTGTATAAGGCAAAACATAAATTTCATGTTTAGACCTTACCTTTTACCTTTACCCATCTCCAGGATACCTCATTAAGTATCTGCAAATATTCCAAAACTTGAAAGATTCTGCAATCCAAAACACTTCTGATCCTAAGCATTTTGGATAAGGGAAACTCAGCCTGTAGCAACTCTTAGGCTTAGCCTAAGAAGACTCCCAAGAGAGGCCTAAAAAAATCTTCTGCAGTGGGTGGGAGTTTCACAGGAGACACATGGGTTCCTTAAGTGACTGATTGAGATGGTATTGAAATGGCTCTCTTAACTGTAGAAAAATGCTTTAAAAGTTCCTTAAAAATGCTATATTGCTGTATAATTTTTGCATGCATGCTTGACAAATCGCTATTTATTCCCTTCAGGAAATAAGCACCAGGACTATCTCTCTGTGGTCCTACATTAATAGCCAGCTTGATGAATTCAGTAACCCTTTCTATGTAAATTATGAAAACCATGTCCTGTATCCAGTCGCCAGTCTAAGCCATTTGGAATTATGGGTAAACTATTATGTACGATGGAATCCACGAATGAGACCTCAGGTATGCTTTGTTGCAAAAAGATTTGCTTTTTATTTTCCAAATTAAAAATAAGGTAAAAATCACCAGGGCTTTGCATGCATGATAAAATAATGAAAGAAATTTGATTGGTTGAGGGTTAGACTTGCTGACTTTTCCCCTCTCTCTGGTTGACGTGTTGCATTATAGAAATTCAGCTTTATTTAACATATTGATTGAATATTTATAATACTTACAAATTAAAATGTTTATATTCATATCATTGGTACCAGGGTGGATTACAGAATGTAATAAAAATATAAAAGTCTGAAAAGCACTACCACTACCATTACCACAAGAAAGAAGATAAATAAAATAGTCACTAACACTGCCTAGCCTAGTAAAACAGTTTAAAATGTTTGAACAATTAATATGACCTCACATGAAGTAAAGATATAAAAATGCTCACCAGAGTGCAAAAATGGTCTGTGAGAAGACAGCAGAATTTTGGGTGGCCTTAGTTACTAGTCAAACCTTTTGGGACACAAAATGGCATTTGGGATAGAGCCAGACAAGCTCTGTGCTAAACTTTGGAGACACTCAGAAACAGCATGGCGTTCTTGCTCCTTTCACGTCCCGAACTCCCATCATGGGCTGAGACTGGCTAGTCTTACAAGTCCTTGAACAGGCTGGAGAATTCAATGGGACAGGGTTTCTCCATCCAGCTTCAAGTGATATACCTCCCTTTTCTTTTATTTCTTTTCTTTTCTTGTGGTGCAGTGGTTAAATGCCAGTATTTCAGCCACACTGTTGTAAGTTCGATTCCATAGGGTTCCAAGGTTGAGTCAGCCTTCCATCCTTTCGTAGGTCGGTAAAATGAGTACCCAGCTTGTTGAGGACAATTGGTTTACACATTGTAAAAGGCTTAGGGAGTGCTGAGTTCACTATGAAGCAGTATAGAAATGTAAATGCTATTGCTATTACTACGTGTTCTGGGAACACTAAGAATGGAGGTGTGTCCTAGATCAAAGTGAGCAATGTCCAGCTGGAAGTGGATCATACATTGTACTGGTTTGTTTTTCATTGCTGCTTCACTTCACTCTGGCTGTACTTTGTGGTGATCTGACATTCTTTCTATGGTAGTGTATATTTGGGCCCATGTCATATACAGTTGGCCCTCCGTTTTCGTGGGGGATCCATTCCAGACACTACCACTACCCCCTGCGAAAACAGAGACTCGACAGTATTCAAGCCCCATAGGCTTGAATGGGGCACACCCCATTGATTTAATGGATGTCGCCCCTCCATGAATATTCAAATCTGCAGACCTCAAGTCCGCCAGAAGAGAGAGCAACTGTATTAATAGATGTCTATGGAGTAGCCCTCAGTCTCTTGTGAGGGGGACTTTTTATATGATTGGTGATGGTTATGCCAGTTCTACTCTGTTTATTGCTTTATTTATGCTGAAATGCAGTTGGTATGATTCCCATGCAAACTCCCTTTGGCAGTGGATGAAATATTGGGTGCTTCCTCTTTCAGGGTCCAAATATCAAGAGTAGAAATAACAGCTGCTACTACTACTACTACTTATTTGTTTCCCATTCCCCCCCCCCCCCCAATTGGGACTCAAAAGCAGCTCACAGTTTAAAAGAACAATACAATTAAAAACATACAAAAAGTGAACATAAAAATAGAATTAAATAATAACAACGATAACAACAACTGTTGTTGTTGTTACCAGTTAGAACTAATTGGTTCTTTTATTGAGTCTTCCTGTAGTAGTAGTAGGAAATACTGGGCATGCAAGCTACATTATCAAAAATTGCCTCTTAGGACCTATTACAAAGTCTTATTTTGTTGCCATTTTAGATTACCCATTTGTGCTGACTCTTCTTTTCCCTCCTTTTTCAAAGCAGGCTTCCCTTTTATGACCGCTATTAAAGGTGCCTATCCCCTCTCTTGAGTACCTTAACCCCCTTTGTAGTTGAGTGTTTTTTCAGCTTTTCTTTCCTCAGGGCATATTCTTTTAAAAACCAGTCTATTGAAAATGCAAAATCACAAGAATCTTAGATGAGAAAGCATTCTCTCAATGGCTCTGGTCAGCAGTTCTGCCATTGGCACTAAACATAAACATGCCACTTGCTAAAGATGCTGGATGACAAAAAATATGGTTTTCATTCCTTCCAAAAGTGTTCTCATACTTGAGACCATTTCTTTATGTTGTCATCATAACTGTTGCTGAGAAATGTTCTATGATCTTGCCAAAGCATTCCAGAAGGAAATACTCGTCAAAGATGTTTCAAGCATGGTAGTGTTGGGGTGCTGCATGATGGGGTTTGCTCCTGTCACTAGTCCCAGCTTCTGCCAACCTAGCAGTTCGAAAGCATGCAGATGCAAGTAGATCAATAGGTACCACTTTGGTGGGAAGGTAAACAGCGTTCTGTGCAATCCTGCTGGCCACATAATCACAAAGTAGTCTCTGACAACGCAGGCTCTTCGGCTTAGAAACAGAGATGAGTGCCACCCCCTGTGGTTGGACACGACTTGACAATCTTGTCAACGGGGAATACCTTTACCTTTTACTTTAGTGTTGGGGATGATTTCTGTGTAGGAAATAGAGTGTAGCGTATTTTAGCTCTTCCTATGTGCTTGTTGTTTGTTGAGTGCCTCATTTTTTGCATTTTAAACACTACTTTTTTGCCACATCACACCTGTATTTTAGAAACTTGAGTTTTTTAAAGCTATAATCAATCATGCTGCTTTTTGGACTAGTTGAGCAGCCATTGCCAGTTTGCAGATAGCTCTGTATTCTCAGGCCCAATTCCTGTACTAATTCCTCAATCCTGGAATGAGAATAATGTGGTTCTTCATATGATGGATTGCAGCTCCCAGCATTCTTCACTGCTGCCTTTTCTCATTTGGACTGCTGGGAAATGCAGCTCAACAACATCTGGAGGATTGCATGATTCCCACCCCTGCTTTTAGTCATCCCAACTAAAGTAGAGCCATTGTATCAACTGTTGTATGATGAGTTAACGTGTAATGTAAAACTTTTTGATTCATTGGGTCTGCTCTGGTTAGGACACAGCTTTAAGAGTTTCTTTTTCAAAGTTGAACCATTTTTTTTCTTTCTTGACGTGAGAGTGGGCTGCTTTGATTCCTAGGATCTACAGTATTTTCTGGCGTATAAGACTACTTTTTAACCCAGGAAAATCTTCTCCAAAGTCGGGGGTCATCTTATACGCCGGGTGGAGGGGGGGGGAAGAAGGGGTGGCGCGGCATGAGGCAAGAGGAGGAAGAAGAGAGGAAGTCAGGTTAGAGGAGGAAGATGGGGGAGGAAGGGGTGGCGTGAGGCAGAACGAGGAAGCAGCAGCGGATAAGAGGTGAACCCCTATTTCTTTCTTGGCAAGACTGGTTCAGAGGAGGTTTGCCATTGCCTTCGTCTGAGGCTGAGTGTGTGTGACTTGTCCAAGTTCATCCAGTGGTTTCATGGCAGAGTGGGGAATCAAACACAGGTCTCCAGAGTGGTAGTCCAATACTCAAACCACCACACCATGCTGGCTCCTAATCCCATGTACTACCTATGAAACAACTGCAGACTTTTTATTGTTCTTGTGTGTCTTCAAGTCTTTTCCGACTTACGGCAACCCTAAGGCAATCTTATCATGGGGTTTTCTTGGCATGCTTCTTCAAATGGGGGTTGCCATTACCATCCTCTGAGGCTGAGAGTGTGTGACATGCCCAGGGTCACTTACTTGTACATACCCCAGAATGCATCACCTAGTATATTGGCAGTCCTTCCCCCCAACACTTTCTCATTTTCCCCCGTTGGAAGAGGGGTTGTCTTATATGGCGAGTATATCCCAAACTCTGTATTTTAATTGGGAAAGTTGAGGGTCATTTTATACGCCCAGTCGTCTTATACACCGGAAAATACGGGTAACTCTAAACACTTAAGTGAGAATCATTCAAGCCATTGTATGGCTTATGGATGTGGATGTGAGAGCTGGCAGTGAAAAAATCTGATAGGAATCAACTCATTTGATGCATAGAAATAACATTCTCTGTTTTATTCTTCTCATTGTTCCTGTTCCTTTTAAGCCATTCAAATCTATAATTTCGGTGTACTTTAAATAAATTTCATCCATTGCATTTTCAACCATAGAGTGGTTCAGTTTGTATTTCCAGCTGATTTCAGAAACACCTATTTAAAAAGGGATATAAAATATTTAAAAGGGATATAAAATGAAATATATTTTCTGTTACTGATTGCGAGAGCCAGCATAGCGTAGTGGTTTGAGTGTTGGACTATGACTGGGGACCAAGGTGTGATCTCCAGCTCAGTTGTAAAACCCACTGGATGACCTTAGGCAAGTCACATGCTCTCAGCCTCAGGGGAAGGTAATGGCAAAACTTCTCTGAACAAATCTTGCCTAGAAAACCCATGATAGGGTCACCATAAGTCAGAAGTGACTTGAAGGCTCACAACAGGAAGAGTGTGTCCAAGCGGGATTCTCCTATGCATGGCTTGTGAGTTGCTGTCATCATGCTGGATCAAGTATTTTGTAGGCCTGATGTTCATGGACATTTTTATTTGTCCCATTACAGTCAGATCAAACAGGCCCCACAGAGCTTCAGAAAACAAACAAACAAAATCCTCTTTGACCAAGGGGGGGGAAACGAACACGTGTGTTGAGAATTGAAATCTCTCTCATGCTTATTGTTTGGAAAGAGAGAGACCATTATCTTCTGCTCCCAGCCCCTGAGGGAAGTGAATTGGGCATGCAGAGAAGGTCAGGCTGCAAATCAAGCAGTGGGTTTAAAATGGTCATTCTACAGTTACCTTTCTTCCCAGTACTGAAGTCATTTTTCAAAAAGCCTACAGAAGAAGAAATACATTCATTGCTGAACAATTTTCATTTGAATGACTGTCCTTGAGTTGCTAAAGCGAAATGCACGAATACACCGTCACTTCCATACAATTAAGAGCTGGTAGCACTGTGAGTGAGTGGCTATTATACTGCCTTGTATGCTTATCCTTGTTGGCATAGATTCTGTTATCCCAGCATACTTCACAATGCTGAAAGAGTGGAAGAAAATGGATGCACTCTGTATACATCTCAATTTAGATAACTTTGAAAGGGAAGAGTATCTCTCTAGCAGAGATGCTGGATCTGTGATAGCTTTAGTCGATGCAGGAGCTGCTTAGCTTCATCACATTTTTCAAAAATAGTCTTGACCAATGTGAAGTGGTAGGCTTTCATGGCCGGAATCCATAGTATTTTGTGGGTTTTTCAGGCTGTGTGGCCATGTTCTAGAAGTTTCTTTCTGACGTTTTACCAGCATCTGTGGCTGGCATCTTCAGAGAATATAGACCCACTCTCTTCCATTCCAGTATTCTCTGAAGATGCCAGCCACAGATGCTGGTGAAACGTCAGAAAGAAACTCCCCTAGAACATGGCCACACAGCCCGAAAAACCCACAAAAAACTATAGTCTTGACTGTTGGAGTGGGGTGCCACCTAATCTACAGGTTAGGTTCTTACAATTAGCTGCATGTAAATAAAAGGTTTATTAAACATTTAATAAATCATGAAATGTAATAGCTATAATTGTTAAGCTAAAGCAAAAGGAGTACCGTACTTGTGCCACTCATGTGGGTCAAGTGGGGGTGCAACTTAATAACAACAGTTGCAGCTAATGCAATCCACTTTGTCATCAATGACAATAAACCCTCAGCTTCTTTCCAGATTACCTACTTGTATACTATATAGGGTGTCCAAAAATTACCTTTACAATATATGTATTTTTTATCAGACACTGATCTGGGGAGAGAAGAAATGATGACATAGTGAGTCAAATGTGATATGAATTGGTCATCTCTTAAAATGTAGCCCCTTGTTGTACAATTGGACCTCTCCCTTGTAGTGTAGTATCTTTCTGTTGTCACCTTCCCCCTCCCTTCCAGACTAGTAAGAAATCTTTGCATTTTGTTTTGTTTTTAAACAAAGGACATCAAGCAATACCTTTTGCAATCAGTTAATTTTTGGAATTGAAGTGAAGAGATTAATCTTCCTTTTATTGGCATTAATGACTTTTAATACAACCGTAGCCCAATTAAGTTACTTAAGAAAAAACTGCAAGTGTTACTGAGTGATTGTTTATGTAATTTTTCAGCTAGATTAGGGCATGAATAATCACCTGCACCCATAAAAGAAATGAGACTGGGTGCAGAAATCTGACCAGCGGTTTGTCCACGTCTGGAATAATGGCTGTATATGGAAAAATGAAATACAACACAGGCATGGGTTTGTCTCCCTTTCTTCCCTACATTGGGCATGTTCAGCTGCAGAGTTGAAAATGCTTGTGAAGCGTTGCCTAGCAGCAGACCATAAGCCCTCCATGGTGACACTCATAATTCACAAAGAGAAAGAGATACACACCTATTTCAGGAAAGCACTATTAAGAAATCTGTTGGAATATAAGCCAGACATTAGTTGGATTTTTTCTTTTCTTTGCCCATTCAGCTTTAAAAGCCTGCCTTCCAATGATGCTTTGGTCATTCTCCAAAACATGAAGGGGGGCTAGCTATTCAATGGTGAAAGGAAAGCCTCATGTTCAAAGGTGTACACTTTGTTTGTTCTGTTGAAGAATTTTCACCCTGCTGTGCAGGACAATTGAACTTGAGAATAATTTTTTCAGTCATGCTTGCTTTTCATACAGGTGCATGTTTGTAGTTTGTTTATTTTATGAACAACTTATTGAATAACTGCTTCTTACTCCCCTTTTCCCAGTGTGGCCACACAGACGTTGGGGAAGACTACAGAATGTTTTTAAGCAGTGGAGACTTACACATTGTTTGTAATCAGTTCACCTGCAAAAATATATATATATAATTAACTATAAGTCAACCTCATGTATCAATCAAGAGCAGGTTTGGGGGCCAGAATTATGGATTTTGATATGACCCGTGGATAAATCAAGGATGAAATTTAGGGGCATGTAACAAAGCATCTAAAGGATGAAGGAAAGGAAACAGTGTCCAAGAACTTACAAAATCCCAGCAGGAATAATTGTGTGTGCTCACACTAAAGGCTGGATGGATGTGATGCTTGCAGGACAGATTACACTCTCGCCTTTCGCCAGGAGATGGTTCCTTTTTTAAAAAAATAAAGGTTAACTTACATTGACTTGAGGATAAGTTGACTCAGGTTTTTTTGGGTCAGTTTTGACCCAAATTTCTAGACTTATTCATGAGTATATAAAGATTAGCAGATATGGGTGTAGTTCCACAATTAGGTAGGGTGAAACAGTTGTATTGGACAGCATAAAGGTATTGGAAGGGAGTTGTAGGCTAAGTGGTTGGTCTCTAAGGTAGCCTGCTGCCTCCAGGTATGTTGAAGGATTAACTCTCAGCTTAGATGGGTTTGTAATGGAAGAGGAAGGATATCATCTTGTTCTTTGAGTTGGGCAGGCAAATTTCTTGGGGCTAGTTTTGGCAGGCAGGCAGCCCCATAGTCCAAGGTGTAGAAGAACGTCTCTTGTAATGGGGGGAGCTCTCCCTCGTTCAGACCATGGGCAGCTAGGGTTATGGCACTAAATTCACAGCAGTGTTAGCATTGGTGTCTTGAAACTCACACAACAGTTGTGTTCAGGAAGTCCAAATGAAAGCTACTCCTTTTAAACTCTTTTGCCAGTTTTGATCTTACTTTCCCTCTTTTTTTCCCTGCATGGAAGTAATTAACATATTTTCAATCTTGGAACAAGATCAGTATTAGACTGATGTGGCTGTGAACCAAGTTGTTGTTTTACATTTCTTGTGATGGAATATATAAACCTTCTTTCATTTATTACTTTTTTAAAAAAAACTATTAAATATCCAACAGATGCCAATTCATCAGAATCTGAAAGAACTCCTTGCCATCAGAGCCGAGCTTCAAAAGAGGGTGGAAGAATTGCAGCGGGAAGCAGCCACTCGATCCATTTCTTCTTCCTCGGACCGAGGGTCATCTCCTTCAGCCACACCGGTGCATACCTCTGTCTGATGCAGGACTAAGATCAAGGTACATGCAGACAGTGCATTATTTGGAGTAATATGGGGCAACATTTCCTTTTCCAGGTGTCCATCATGCCCAGGCCAAAAGTGTTCACTTGTGTATTAGCCATTGGGGGGTTGCTAAAATTTCTTCTTGATGTCTCTGACTGAATTTACGATAGAAAAGTTGACTTTATCGTACACAACCTGGGTGAAAACCAGGAATTCATCTGTCAGGAAGATGGTGCAGAGATACTACAACAGGACTGTCAGAGAACATAATCTCTGAAAGGGGAACCTATTTGGTTTCTTTGGTACTTCATACACTTTTCTTAGAGAAGAAGCCACATCAAATACTGTTTCTTTGAACAGTTGTATATACTGTGATGCACTTTGAAAATGGATTTAATTTTTAATACTGTAGGTATTTGTATATTTTCAATAAATATGCCATTGAATAATGAACAGGATTTGCTAGCTGTGAGATCCCTCACCATTGTAAAATATTTGAAATCCCTAGATTATTAAATAATTTTCCAGGTTTACTGTCATTGTTGCCCACTTTTATCCACATGAGTTGAGATGCCAAGTTAACTCAGTCATGTCATTGATCTATACAAAGTTTTAGTTAAATAGCCTTTTCATCTCATTAAATGTGTGAATTGCAAGTGCAAGTATTTTCTTTATCATATCATGTTAACAAAAAACAAACAAACCAGGAGCCCCTGTTTTCACTGTATACAAGTCTATGCAAGGCCAAACACTTGTATCAAACAGTATGTACAGAAAATACTCTTCACAAATTTTGGAGATAGTAGTTGGTTGTGATGATGATGCTAGTTAAAAGATTTTAGAACAGTCATAATTTGATTCCTTGAGACAATAAAGGCTGTTGTGGTTTTGTAACAGCGGTTTCATACATTTTCTTCTAAACAAGACAATGATTGCTTTCATTTGTGTGGGTTTTTTTTTAATATAAAACAGACGAGGGGAACCCATCTGGAAGGGTGAAGGGTACACAGAGATGGCTTTCTGTGGAGCCAGTGCTTTGAGGTGTCTGGAGCATCCTGAAGGGGGGCAGCTCTCTCTTCATATCTCTCTCCCCGCTCTGTTTAGTGCATGTATGTGGCACCATTGACAACCATTTTTGGCTGTAACCATGCCCATTGCTGCTGGGTGCAAATCTAGCCCTCAAGCAAAGAGGCTTTGTGACCCCGGGATAAAATAAGATGAAGAAGGAAACCAAAGATATATATCCTTGTATTGCTGCTGTTGTGTATGCTGTTGTGTACTTCCTGATTTGGGAAAGGTTTGGGGGGTGTACACTGGTGACCCCATATTTCATTTGTCACACACTGCTAAAATGCCTGTCTGCCACTGTTAAAAATCACATAGTTTAGTCTCTTCCTGTTTTCTGAAATCTTTGCTCTTTTTGATCATTTTTAACTTTATACCCAGGTTTTACTAGCCATTTCTGATGCAATGTTTTCCTACACCACTAACTGTTCCACCTCTAGCAGTTTTGCACATGAAACTAAGACTTATTTTCATGGCCTAGAGCTGTACAACAGACATATGCCTCTTGGATATTTTATTGAATACTGCAATTCAACGGTATTTTAGAAGGGAGGAAAACAGTTCTAAAGGTAAGGATTTAACTCTTGAATTCCAAGATATGCTTCTGTGTGCACACATTGCAGAGCTGCAATGGGAAAATATTTCTGGTGATGTTTTTAAAATCATTACCAATGTTTAAATCAGGAATGGGGATGCACACACCCCGGGTCGGGTCACACTTTCCCATAGCTAGAGGGTCTTAGCCAACAGGGCATGCGGCTAAAGGTATAATAGTCCCCCATTCATACCTCTATAAAATGCCTCAGTACAGTAATTAGGCTGCCAATTCCTTAAATTCTCTTTGCAACTATAGGTGTTCGGAATTCATGTTCCTCAAAACAGCACAAAATGTTGCTTAGCCTACAAAAAGGAAGGGTACTTTAGGCAATACCCCCACCTTTTTTTTTAAAAAAAATGATTTTCATCCCATGTTAAAGGTGTGAGGAAATAAATCGTTTCACTAGAAATCATCCTTAGTACACTAGGTGCAGGTTGAGACACAGGCTGGCACCCTGTTAGTGTGTCTATAGAAGCAGTTGGACATTTTTGTTCAAAGCAGAAGGTGGCAGAAGCAGTGTTGCAAGTGCAATACTATTCTGTGTTATATAGACAGAGGAATCACACATGTCATATTTGTTTGCATATCCAGTTGTAGTGTGTTGTGATTCACTAATGCACATCATCATATAACTCCTGTGAGTATAGTTAATTTCCCTGAATACAGTTCCTTTTAAGCAGGTTCAAAACTGTTTGCCAAGTCTGCACAAATGGACACCCAAAGAACATACAAATACACATTGTTATTGTACAAGTCAGTCTCTCATTTATTATTTTCCAGTTTGTAGTTCGGCAATCAAGTGAGGATATCCCTCCCCCATAATTCTTATATGCACTTTAGCAAAATGAGTCTGCCTTTTCATAATATAATGCTAGCTTTTTCATCTGGGACAAATCACTTCTGTATCAGCCAAGGTATGTGTATATGTATATATATTGCTCAAATAAAAGCTTGGCATCTTTTAGGCACAATTAGGCACAATCTATTCTTTTCATCTGGTTTCTCCTGCATTTTTCTCAAGTTATGCATTAAATTCTCTTTTTTGTACCAATTCACACAGCAGCAAATAGTCCATTGACAATGATAATAATGTCGTGCCTTAAAATGTTGTGACTAAAAAAAACCGAGCCAATTTGTAAGCAAGCTAACATGGTGAGATCCCTAACAATATTCTTATAATTTTGCCTAATACAGAAAGAAATTAGCCAGCTTCTCTTCAGTAGCAAGAATGTGTTTTGCGTATAAATTCAGGGCACAAGAAGGGTCATATATACATCTTTGGCCTGATGGAAGACTTTAAATGCATTGTCACTTGACCTATTCTGGAACATCTGGTGGAGCATATTTATATGGCATTTCAGCACACAGTTTTAATTATGAATATAAAAAAACAGAGTAGAAAAACAGAAATGGATCCCTCCTGGAGGTGTAGTACTACACAGTTGGCGCTGCTACAGAAGAATCAGGCAGGAAAAGCCAAACATATTGTTGATTGTGTGTACAGACAAAGGAAAGGAGGTCCCAGTGGGGACAGCTCACTGTTCAATGGTAATGCACATGCTTTGCATGTAGGTTCAATCCCTGGCTTCACTACATTAAGAGAGGCAGCAGCAAGGTTGAAAAAAATACCCTCTCGCCCCCTTTTCCTGAGGTCTCAAGCCACTGCAGTCAGAGCTAATAGCAGTACAATTCAGAATCAGTTACTTTAAGTTTGTTCTTTGTGCTACTTACTAGTGTATCAGGAGCAAACATTTCTGAAGTGGTTGGGCATGTGGCTGAACAGGCTTGCAGAGTAATCTCCTGATTTTCCTGCATTCTTTCACCTCTGACTTTGCCAGTAGCATATCAGAATTTACTAACTGATTTCTGAGTCAACTGGCAATAGAACAGTTAGTCTGGCTCCCAGTTGTCTGAAAAGCCGCCTCCTCTCTTCCCACCCACCCCCAAAAAACCTGCTGAAAAAGAAGAGGAATGGATGGGAAAGCCAGAGTAAAAATGGTGAAATTGCTTGTTAGCTTGGTTAAGTTTGAGTCGTTATTTTGTACTGGGCTCTGTAATAAAATACTAAGTAGGAGTCTGCTCATTCCTGCACTTATCAGTGAACTAGCACTCCCTAAGCGGTTTACAATGTGTAAGTCAATAGCTGGGTATTCGTTTTACTGACCTACGAAAAGGATGGAAGGCTGAGTTGGCCTTGGAGTCCTCCAGGATCAAACTTACAACGTTGTGGCTGCAGGACCAGCATTTAACCAGTGTGCCATCGGGACTCCGTTAGATATGCTGAGATGCCTTTAGTGCCAAACTGGCCCAGGCAGCTAGAGAAAAAAATAATAATTAAACCTCTGAACAGAGAATGCCTTTACGAACCATCACCTGGGGAGGGAGAAGTGGGTCTCTTTGGGGATAGAGTTAACCCTTTCTGAAAGGACTAGCACAGATACTAGTAAGTTATCACCTTGTGTACCTGATACAGAATTGTACTGCTGCAGAATTCTAAACCAGTACCTCCCTTTTGCTGTTTCTTTCTATACTCTGAATTTTACATTCTACCTACAATGTATATTAGGGCATAACCATTTACCAAATTCATATAAAAAGGCTTTGGGGAAGGAAGTAGCATAAAGGATAATCTACTTGCACATCATGAAAATCTGTTATTTTTCTTCATGGAACTTACTGTTTTTTTTGTTTACAAAAAATCTGCGATACATACACATTTCAAATGTCTAAGTGGTTAGTGGGTTATTTTTAAACACTCAGATGCACTGTATTTTAAGAGTCAGATCAGTGGCAGGACACCGCAGTAGAAATAGAAATACAACAAAATTGACAAGTTACATTTACAGAAACATTTCCCATCATTGGCAAAAAGAAATAAGGAATTATATTTACTTCGTCTATCTGAGAAAATGACTCCTAGTGCAAATACTAGTGTCATAGAAACACTTATTATTTATCTAAAGATGCACTACTTCTGCTACTCTAATTGTTAATGTACTTAGCTAAAAAAAAAATTAAAAAGATATGCTACAGTAGTTTGAAGTATGTCATTATGTAAATTCAGCTGTGCGGTATTGTCAGCGTTGGACTTATTTGTGCTCTGCAAACTTTGCAAACCACAGCCTTCCTAAAAACCTACTCTACAGTATCTAAAGTCAAGCTCAAATGTGGAAAGCAGTCCGGTGATGCTGAAGGAAGCTGCTTTTCAGATGGTTTGACCTATTCTGGTGAAGGTAGTCCCACCAGGGAGTACTGCCACAGAGTACCACAATACAGAAGTAAATTCTAGTGACTTCTTTCCTAGTGGCTGTAAGTTATAAAGCACCCCACAATAAGCAAGTGAGCCACATTCCTTCTTTATTTCCCCCCTGTTTTAATCCCATAGAAGCCACAAGTAAAATGAGAACTCACACAGAAAGAGCTTATTGTGGCATTATCATGAGAGCTAAATACATTCAAAAAGATAGGCATTTCTTTAAAGCTACTGTAAGGCTTTTGAAATGCAAGTTATGAAACAAAAACAGAGCAGAAGGAATTTACACAGCTGTCAACAAATATCTAGGCTAAAGTTTTAAGCCTGACATGGAGGCAGGCTCCACGGAAATCACTGGGATCCCAGAGTAAGATGTCCCCACCTAGTTATACTCCTAACCCTCATGGGCAGCTTTTATTAAGAGATGCATCCACTGCTTTTGGTGAGGCACAGATGTACAGCAACTTCTGCACTTCAAGCAGGCAGCTACTTCTACATGAATGGGACAGTAATACTCCCAGATCCCTACACAAACACCTATAAGTAAGACCCCCTATGAAACTTCAAGCTCTGGAGATTTATTTTATCTGCACTCCCCCTCCCTCCCTGCCTCATAATGCATACTGTGGATAGGATATGTCAACACTTAAGGCGATGCATACACTTCTACACTGTTCCAGATGGTTTCCTAACACCACTGCTTCCTCACAAGATATGAAAGTGCACATCTTGCTATAGTTCTGAAATGCAGGACCATTATTAGCTTACTGCAAAGATAAAACCATAGCCCAGATTGTGATCCCAGTTACTCCTTGGTTCAGTGGCATACTTTGTGATTTGTACTCACGTCTGTTGGAAGTCTGTACTACCAATAATGTGGATCAGTTTAAGATTCCTCTTAATGATATTCTACATAGAAAGAAATATTAGGATCCCCTAGGTTGGGCATGTGGTTTGGGTAGACCCTCCCCCCCCCTTTTAGAAAATATAGCAAGAAATCAATGGCACAAATTAGATTTGTATCAATGCCATCCCTAAATACAAATTACTATATCACATTCATGTTTGACACATCCAATTTCCCTACTGTGTGTTTGGGGACGGCGAACATTCATCAAGACATTCAGATGTCAGAGTCCCTAAACTGAAATTGTATTGTCTAGACCAGAGAGGCAGAATTTTGGCAGAGCTGGTGGCAACATTTGTGTCCCTATCACAGCTCTAAAGGTGCCTGAAATTGGCAAAAATGTTGGGGGGAAATGTAATTGGAAGTGATCATATGCACACTGCTGGTTTTGAGTACTGGCTTTCTCTAGACAGTCAGTTCAACTTGTGGGGGAAACTGTATGTGAACTGTACTACTACAAATTTATATGTTTCCCCTGGTAATATTCCCTATATAATTATTATATATGCTATATTTTAAAGAAATTTTAAAATTGCAGTTAACTTGTTAGAAATAATAAATCCGTTAGTGGTGAAAAATTGTAATGATGCTGTTGAGCAGTAGAGCTTACTGCCACTCTCTGTAAAACACAAAACAATTTAAGTTTTCAAATGCCGTTATTGTTGGGATTAATTTTCCTTGGTATAATTACAGTTCATGTGGTCTACTATATGCATCATCAATTGAGAAATACTGTCTATGCCACACTTGAGCAGTGGAGTCATATGACTAGAGGGACTGGCAGTAAAGAATGGACCAAGAGCATTAAAATTGTTCCCTCCCCCTTCCCAGTATGCAAAATGCTTTAAAATTGGGAGGCTACTAAACTTCTGATTTATCAAACATTATGTTGCATTGTGTTTTGCCCTCCAGAAACAAAAGTTTGTTTCTGTACTGGGTTTAACCAACTTGGTTCAATTCTACAGGAATTCAGAAAACTGCAGTCACTTTCTGGCAACTAAAAGTTCAGCAACAGAGTGAGAGATCTGAGGAATACTGCATCTCGGATGGCCCAGTGCAACAAACCAGTTGAAGCTGGGCTTGCAGTCCCTGAAATTCGAGCACTACAGCATACACTAAAACCAGGAGCAACAGATAGCCAATCTGCAACCTTATGCTGTTGGTCCAAAACTAAGTAGCTGTTCTTTCTTTGGCTGGCCCGAGAGTTTATCATAGTTAAGTAGAGGCTCAACTCTAATCTGGTGAAACATCTCCATAGTTTTAATAGGAAACACTGCATGCACAACTACTACCTGCATAGGGTTCTGGTAGCAAAAACCAGGTGGTTTATAGCTGTAGTGAAGCCCAGTTACGTGGGGAATGGTCACTTGCTGTCTGTCAAAGGAAGACCTACCCCCCCATAGGCACTTGCATATCTTGAGGTGTAAAGGGCTAACTCCACCGTCCAGCACCCATGTAACTTTCACTGTTGATAGTGGAAGCTACATGCTTATGCCAAGAGCCAAAATTTGGCTGAAAGTCATCTTACAAAGGTTTTAAAAATGGTTTGCTTTGGATTGTTAAATTTACAGGCACTTTATTTGTTCTCACACCTGTAGTCACTACCTCAGCTGCTTTTTTTGCCCTCATTCATGAAAAATCTCTACCTCTACTATGAAACACCACTTTGAAGCACCTTTGTATTTCGTATTCAACCTGACAAAACTCCTACATGACCATGTCAATGTAAACCTACAACTCTTCACATAAAATAAAACCCGAAAAACATTTCAACCAGCCTACCGTCTACCACAATAAGAAGCCTGTCCTAATCAGATGAACGCACATTAAATAGCTTTGGATCCAAATAAAATGTTTGTAAAAAGCTAAATTACAAGCATGTGAGAAGCGTGTGTGTGTTTGTATTTTGTTTGTGTTTGCCATTGCCTGATTCTTTTCCAGCCCAAACCCGGGATTCAGACTTTTGCATTTTCTTGCGGTGGAGGTGGCTCCGCAGTTTGTGGTTCTAGGACAGAATACTTAACTAAAGAGAGAAGAAGGAAAAGTAAGGCATGACCCCACACGTAATATTAAAGAAAAACATTAAAAACACAAGCAATTATTGTCTGCTAGCAAAGTATCCCATCTTTTGTCAGTCATTCTAGTGTGCAGTGTGATAAAGGCACCAATTTGTGCAGCTACCTGCAGCTTTGCATATTTGCAGAAATCTATTGCCTGTGTGAGCCAGTCTTAAGTTCTGATTTATGTAGTAAATGCCTTATAAAAGTCATTAAAAATAGCTTCCCTCAATAGACAAATCCCTTTAACATTGTGACTCTATTAATTCATTTCCAGAAAATATACATACTACATCAACCTAGCTCAATTTTATTTCATTGATGTTTTTGAAATGAGTATTTCTTATCTCTAACAGACTCTTTTTAATCTTCCTAGCGGCTTAGTCCTTTGCTGCATTGGCCAAGCAACCTGCTCTCAATGTTGACAGTTTGAACTTGTTCCAATTTCGCTATGAATATTTGTGGGAGAGCTTTTAGGTGGCATTTGGAATATCTTGACAGAAAGAGTGCCATTTAATTTACCTGGAAACTGCATGTTCAAATAACCAATAAACAAATGTTTTGATTGTTATCATTCCAAGACATTGATTGGAACTATCTCAGCCTGGAGAAGATAGCTCTTCTAGCATAAGAGACATCTCACCTTGAGGTTCTTCGGTCACAACAGCTTCCATGTTTTCACCTTTCACATACTCTGCATTCAGACCCTCTGAAAGTAACAAAGAGTGGAAAACAGTTACCCCAATAACAGCAGCTGCAAATGCAATGATTACTGTATATGCTCATGTAAAGTCTAGAAATTTTAGCCAGTGCGCTACAGCCCAGTGCCTTCTGCACAGCGGTGCCTCCTCCCTAGTGCCATGTGTTTTGCCAGGATAACATCAAGTGCAGTTTCATGTTCAATAAAAGTCACTTCGGTGGCTGCTGATGCCTTGCCAGCTTCCACTGTGTGCTGCCTTGCATTGCATCTAAGGCCTGACATTATCTCAGCATGCCATGTCTGATGGCTTAAATTAATCCTTCTTTATAATTAACTTTAATTTCCTTTCTTCTTTCTAAAGTTTTGCCTTATCTCAGTGCTACTTGTATCAAAGCTTTCTCTTTTTTAAAAAAAAAAATGTTTTCTCCAAAAATTTATATATCACTAATGGGATAAACATGGGGTTGTCCTGCAGACTTGATTTACTCAAGTGCACGCACCTATTTCTTTTAGGCAATAGTGGCAGAAGAATGGCCATGGGTTTTTTTTTCCAGCACTGCCCAAGCAGAGGGAGATGCCCAAGGGATTTTGAGCTGTTTTAAAACCAGCAGTTTTAGTGTCTAGTATCCCTCTGCAGAAAAGTTTTACAGTCTTCTGTGAAACACATGAAACTGGCTAGGCCTAAAGAAAGCTTCTACAACCCATGACAGCAGCTTATGGGTGGAATGCAGCCCATGCAGGCACTTCCTTCCCAGACAAAAAATGAGCAGAGGTGGCTACTTGAAGCTATGGTTAGTTTAAAGTTATATGAATGTGGTCGAAAGGTATTTCGCAACTGACACTCAGGATGCCTTAGCCTGCCAGGAAAGGAGAAAGCCAGCTTTAAATGGACCACACACTGTAGCTAATGAAGAGTGTCTCAATTAAATTGCAAAAATTAAATTGTAGTTTTACTTGTGCAAATGGCCAAATTACCCTGGTATCCTAAAGAAACTGTCAAGGAAACAACCTTTTGAAGGAAGGTGACTGATAAGTGATAAGTAAGCCTATGTATAGAAGCTCCTAGTTGCTTGTAGCTGCTACTTGTTCTCACAGCCACTACAGGAGACCACAAGTGTAGCACCCTTATTAAATCTACCCAGCAGGAAATGAAGACTACTGCAAATTTATGACCATAACAACCTCATTTATACTGCTAGAGGGAATCAGTTATTCAGCATGTCTTCATGAAACTCAACCTATCTTTTCTGTGGGTTTTCTGGGCTATGTGGCCACGTTCTGGAAGAATTTATTCGTGACGTTTCACCTGCATCTGAAGATGCCAACCACAGATGCAGGCGAAACGTCAGGAATAAATTCTTCCAGAATGTGGCCACATAGCCCAGAAAACCCACAGAAAACTATGGACACTGGCCATGAAAGCCTTCAACTTCACACTCAACATATCATCCTCCCACATTCTCCGTTTTCTACAGCTTATTCCCACAACAGGTGTTAAGCTAGACTACTTTCATACTATGAACCTCAATTGCAGTGCTGTAACTGCTTTGCGGTCTTTAATACCTCTCTGCTCCTGTAGCTTCCCCTACAATCTTGACAATTGAAATAGACTGGATATGCTGACTCCATTCAAGTTGAGTTTTGCATTAACTTGCTATTCTCCATCCTTGTTACTGAAACTCCCTCCTATAATAGGTTTCAGCAACTGCTAGTAGTCTGCCACATGGTGTATAGGGAACTGGAGAGACTTACGTTGTATGCTGAAGCAGAACTTCTTTTGCTGGTAGGAGATGTAGCTGCTCACAGCACCGATTAGGGCCATGGCGAGGCCACTGACAATGCCGGCAATTGTCCCTGTCTCCACAAGGGCACCTGCAAAAGCCAAATATGAGTGACAAATTAATAAACGCATTGTGGAAGAAAAAATTTAATACATGTCCCCGCTGCCTTCTTTTCAATTGACACCCTACTAGTATTTTTAATCTAGATCCTCAATTCCTAAGGGGCCTTCTTCTCATGTATTACCAAGCCATGGCAATTACCTAACCCTTGTGCTTGCATCCTTCCCTTCTGTCTTTTCCAAACAGCCACTCATTCAATCATTGAAGTGGGAATATAGCCACTGACTCCCAAGGAAATTTTAGATATAAGTTGTATAAGAAACGATATACTTCAGAATTAACAAGGGAGGTAGGTCTTGAATGCTTCATGTTCCCTTTGCCAATGAAACCTGTCAATGATGGACACAAAGAAGGATTAAATCAACCAATAATGCCAGAAGCTAATCAAGTGATAAAGATTAAAGAATGGTACATCTCCAGGCCCTGAGGGGTTTGGTGGTGAATCTTACAAAGCGTTCTGAGAAGCTGTAAGCCCTCACTTGACTGCTGTATTCAGTGATGGGCTAAATAGAAAATATTCATGGGATTTAGCACAAATTGTTGGGATCTTGAAACTAGGAAGTGACCCACTTGGTGGGATTGCACAGGCCAATCTCTTTGCTGAATGATAAACGTCGCTTATCAATAATGGACAATAGCTTTATCTCAAACTATGTCCACAGACCAGTTGGGCTTTGTCCGAGGTAAAACAAGTATCAGACTATGTAAGACAGGTCTACAACATAATTCATCAGGCAAAGATCACCAATTAACTGCTAACATTATTGTCCTTGGATGCCATGAAATCAATTGATAAGTTGGAATCGGGTGGGTGGGTGGGTCAAAATTACTACATAAACAAATATTTGGATAAAAAAAAATGTGAATTTGATTCATAATCTTCATGCAGAGGCAAAGGCTACAGTACATATTAAATTCTCCCAATCGATCTCTAAAGGGGCAACCATCAGGACTGCCCCTTGTCTCCACTTTTCTTTATAACTGTGGTTGAACCATTGGTCATTATTCTCAGAGTATCCGCAATTAAAAGCTTTTGCCTAAGAAAAGCCTATGAAATTCATGGGGTCACCGTAAATTGACAGGTGACTTGAAGGCACACATACACACATTTGGCACAGATGACCGCTTAATTTGACATGTATGCAAGACAACATGCTAGTATTTTCAGCAGATCCAGACATTGCTCCTTCTCCATTAAAAGAAATGGAATGCACACTGGTTTTCAAATTAACTACAAGTCCAGATTACTTTCTATTAACTTGTTTTTAGAAGCACACCTTGAAATAAACAAACAATCCAAACTATCATTACAATTCTCATGTAAATATTTAGGAATCTTAAATAACCAAGGACTGGTCACAGTATCCAGAAAGTACAAGCCCCTGAATAAACGAATTAAAACACATTTACCAAATGGAAATAGCTACATCTATCCATGTTAGGCAGAGTGACATTTATGAAAATGTTTATTCTCCCCAAATTAATTTTCTTATTTCAAATTCTACCTTTATTCTCCTAAATTAAAGCAATTTTAAGGCAGGCAGAAGCAAACAGAAAATGTTACATACAGGCAGACAAAAGAAACTAAGAATTAATTCAGCAACATATGCACAATCCCAAACTTTGTTCTTTATTTTGATGCAAAGCAAATAAGTCCCTCTCATTAAGTTAAAGGATTTCCCACACTGGACCCATTTAGAATTAGCCTTGGAATCTAGATTAAATATTGCTATTATTTTTCAAAAGCTAAATAACTTAGGGCCTTTACAGACTGCCAGAAATAATGCAGCTTGAGGCCACTTTAACTGTCCTGGCTCAATGCTAAGGAATCATGGGAACTGTAGTTTACTGTGGCACCAGAGCTCTCTGACAGAAAAGGCTCAATGTCCCGGAAAAAAATACAGTTCCCATTATTCCCTAGCACTGAGCCAGGACACTTAAAGTGGCCTCAAGCTGCATAATTTCTGACAGTCTGTAAAGGCCCATAGTCTTAAGAAAAGTACAGAATCCATTCTTAAAAGAATCTTCAGTCTGGTAATGATGGGCAAAATATTCAGCCATTCCCTATCCCCAGAATTTCAACTCCACACAACTTCAGGCTTTTCAGAGATCTAATCTTTGGATGATCACCAAGATCTGATTAATAAAGGTGCACTTATGCATGCTACTGATATTCAGAAGAAACTCAAAAGACTTGAAAGTCTTGTAGTTACAACTATTTCAAATAAACTCATTTGAAAGGATTGGGTTAGATACCGCAAATCCGAAAAAGGATTTTATTCAATTTGAAAACATCTACATAAAACATCACAGCATGACCAGGAGGATGGCTTTTCTACCTTATAAAGTCATAGAGGATGTAAAATTTGGTAACTCAGATGGTGCAAAGCTCACCTAGGAGGCAGATTTTGGCATCACAATCATGGAAGAGCAATGGTTAAAAATCTGGTCTTCAATCCCTTTCAGCTCACATATCTTTTAGCAACAAGGAACATACATGATTTCTAGCACAAAGATGCCACTCCACTCCTGACTAATTCAAAATTACACTAGATGTGTCTTTGTGCTTCAAGGAATGTGGTGAGCAGGGCACTCTAAAAACATTTTTGCCTGGACTGCCCCCAAATTAAGCAATTTTGGAATGAGGTTATACAATTAATTATCGCAATACCCAATGCTAAATGGTGTAATGCATTACTTCTCATATTCGTTTTTTGGGGTGGAAATAGCAATTTACACCAAAAGGACTTAAAATCTCTTGGCTGCACCTATGGAACTCTCCTAGAAGAGAATTGGCAGATGCTGAACAATTTATCAACATTCAGGTGGCTGGATAAGATCTGGACCATAGCCTTGGCTGAGAAACCATCTCACCATTTAAAATGAACTGAAGTACTGGAAATGGAAGACAATTTTTGCACAATTGCGGTATAATTTTATTGAATATATGAATAGGGACCTTTCAATATGGCCCTGCACCCTCTCATGTTATTTTGGAAATATCCTCTTTGACTGGAAGCATGCAGTAGCTTGTTATTATGTTAAGTTTTCATGGGATCCTGGCTATTTTTGCTTGGTTTGTTGAGATTTGAATTTGAGGCTGAAAGAGTTGTCTGTTTAACAACCAATTTCTGTAATATATGGACAAAAAGACAATAAGGTTTAAAACAACAACAAACCAACCAATGAAGTGTGATGAAAATTGCAGTTTAACTTCTGGAAAATTGGCAGGATACTCTGGTACAGAATAAGAGAAAGAATCTATTGGAAGTCAGACGTAAGCTGTGAGTACCAGGAGAGTGTTCACTTACCATCATCGTAATTGCTGTCTCCACCACCACTGACACTACCTCCTCCTAGAAAAAACAACATTTATTTAGTACTTTCTCAGCTACATATGCTTAGCTATTAATTCTTACTACCACCACCACCTTGAAATGTGGGTCAGGATTACTGTCTCCTGTTTGTAGTTTGTAGTTTAACCCAATGCTTAAGACTAAAAGGCAGCAAGAAGGGTATTCGATTTTGTACACTGTATTGAGGAACTGTAAAAAATAATGGATGGGTGGACTGGAGCAGGGAGGATTGGAAACAAGGCCTGGAATCCTAACTAACCGTTGAGTCGACACATGAGTAAATATGATTGATTCAATGGGTCTACCTTAACAATAGGACTTTGGTCAAGATTTAACAGAGTGGCCTTATCCCCAGCTAGTGGGTTTCTAGTACAAAGAAATTCATAGCCATTCACTCAGTTCATCCTTAGTGTGGCATAGTGGTTTAAGTGTTGGGAGAGAAACGGAACAAAAAACTGGAAAGCACGTATGAAGAGGTAAAGGAAACGAAGTCCCACGTACTGTTGATGGTCCACAAATTTTATTATCTTAAAAAGCCCCATGCGTTTTAGCCTTGTCACAAATTGGCCACCTTCAGGGGCTATTACTAGAGATTTCAGAAGTTGCAGTCTGCACTCTCAACAAAGCCCTTCCTTTTGTTGCAGACTGCAACTCCTGAAATCTCTGGTAATAGCCCCTGAAGGCAGCCAATTTGTGACAAGGCCGAAATGCGTTGGGCTTTTTAAGATAGTAAAGTTTGTGGACCATCAACAACAGTACGTGGGACTTCATATCCTTTATCTCTTGAGTGTTGGGAGACCAGGGTTCAATTCCCAGTTTGCTCATGAAACCCATTGGGTGACCTTGAGGAAGTCGTATACTCTCAGCCTTAAGGGAAGGCAATGGCAAACCTCCTCTGAACAAAACGTGCCAAGAAAACCACATGATAGGGTCGTCCTAAGTCGGAAACAACTTGAAGGCAACACAGCAACAAGCACTGGTCCCACTTTTTCCCCCCAAGGAGCTCAACTTGGTGTGCACTGCTCTCTTATTCCTCATTCTCACAACTCTGTGAGGTACGTCAGGCTGGGAGAATGTGACTGGCACACAATCGTCCGGTAAGTCGCAGCGCTTCACAGAGGTTTGAGCATGGCTCTCTTGAGTATCAGTCTAACACTCAACTAGTCTTAACTAGGTACTTTGTAACTAGAGGTGGTTGCTCTGGAGTAAATCTGTTCTCTTTCCTCATCCATTATGAAAATGGTCCAAAATGATGGCTTGCCTTTAAAAAAAAAATCCTACACTCCTCATTTGAACACACAAAAGTGCCTTTTATTCTCCAGACTCTGTGAAAGTGCCTTTTATTCTCCAGACTCTGTGTATACTGTGATTCTATGGGACCACAGAAAAGGGTGCTAACTGTAACACGCAGAATTTTGTTCTTAAGTTTTGGGCTGTCTTGGATACAAAGACTGCATGCATATGGGCAATGCCTAAACCTCAATAACTCAGGTAACATTTCTAGCTATTGGAGGATGGAGGCTGGGTTCTAACACCTCTTCCCCTGCCTACCAGGACTGCAAAATAAATTATTTAAAATAAGCTAATATACAAATTGGCTAAATCTGCATAATTTATCTGGAATCCAGCTTTTGGGGGGGGGGGGGGCTCAATTTCAATTTTAACTTCTTGTTTATTTTTTAGCATGTGCTATACTGTTTGAACCACTGTTCATCTAGCCAGGGACTGCTGGTTAACACTGCTAGCAATTCTTCAAGCTTCATCCGTAGTTGAAAATGGCACCCAGCTGCCAAATAAAAAGGTATTAACTTTTCCAGGGGACAAGCACTAGGGACAGAGTTCTTTGGCTGCGATCTCTTCACATCTAGTTGCCAACGGAGCCCTCTGGGGCTATTTTCCTCTACAAGAGTTTCACCCCTCAGGGAGTGTTTTTGGAATGATTTCCAGAGAAAAAAGTGAAAACTGCTGTAGGCGAAAGGCCTAGAAACCAAATGCCAAGCTTCTACCAGGTGTTGCTCAAAGATTTTAGCTGTGAAGTGCAGAAGGAATTTCAACCCTGATTTCAGGCATGCCCTGCATTTGCCTTTGTGGAAATGATGCTGTCAAGAGACAGTTGATCTACACCTTGGAGTTGAAAGCAAGGACGCACTGGGCAAAATGGGGAGTGTGTCTGCCAAATATCACCTCACACTTTTCCCTCTCTCTCCTCACCAAAACCAATTCCAAAGAGAACAGGGATATAGAAATCCTGGGGCAATTTTAATTATCTTCTAATATGAAAGAATTTGTGCGCAAGGTTGATGCTCTGCAACGGCAGCCTCTCATGCGCTCACACCCAGCTGACACACACGCTGTTAGCCCTCGTATTAATTAACCAGCTGCTGCCTCGGTAGCACTGCATTGAGCAATAAATGAGATTGATTATAAATTTAGCGCTGTGCGCAGTCAAGATGTGGGTGCGGTTTGCAGAGACGGAGGAGGCTTTGTCTGCAAATTTCTGCACGCTGCAGCATAAGCAGCAGTTTTTCCTCCCTCGCTTCCCCCCACCCCTCCACTTGACTTCAAGAAAAATGCTGGCGTGGACGGAAGGAAAGGCTCCTTTGTGGCAGGCAGAGGATCGGCGATGGAAGAGCCTCTGTTGGATGATCCCAAGTAGTGATAAGCCCACCCAAGGTCCAGTTAGTCCTTAAGGGATAGCAGGGTTTTATTTGGGGTGGTAAGTCCCAAACTGAGTGAAATTAAATGGAATCTAAGGTTAAAAATGCCATGAGCTTCCTAGTATCCATCCTCAGAGGGCACCCGCTGCGTCTCTGAATGATTCCACCCTTTGGGCACAGCCTTTTCCCACCAAGCTTTTCTGGAATAGTTGGTTCAATGCCCTGGGTTGAGGGGAAGGATAATCTCATCATTCCCAGTAAAGGGGCTCTGCAGATCTGCCCTGCTCATTAGAGGACGCAGGCTGCTTTTTTGCCCAAGTTGCCTGCTTCCAAGCAGGAGGCACATGCAGAACTATGACTCTGGCAGAAATAAAGGCCTCTTGTGTAGCTGTGTAATTCCCATCTTTACACACTTGAGGCTTATGCAATCTATGTTTTTTCTCCTGTGCAGAACCCAAGAGCAAGGGACAGAGGAGGACATTAGCAGAGTCCGTTACCATGCCCTAACAGTCATAGACCATGATTCTGTTCTGTCACAACTAGAATCAAAAACTTTGTTCACATTTGTACATGATGGTCAAGACTTCTTCTTTCTGGGCTGTGTAACAGCAATGGAACGGCCACCAAATGCAGCTACACCCCTGACCACTGATGGACTACGGGGGTGGTTCTGGGTATTTGTCAAGCAGCCATTGTGCAGGCCGAGAAGAAGCAGCAGAATTTAGTGTCTTCCCTCCTGTACAGGCAAAAGCAAAGTCTGCCCTTTGTTCCCCAGATGGTATATCCTTGCGGCCAGTCAGCGGCCAAAGGTTGGAATGGTCCCTGACAAACACCTAGCTGCTGTTGTATGGCTGGGTCAAAGGTGTTATGCATGGTGATAATGGATACTTCCTTTTGCAATGCCCCAAAAAGTACTTACAGGAAAAGAGATTCCACCTCAACATTCGGAAGAACTTCCTGACAGTAAGAGCTGTTTGACAGTGGAAGACACTCGCTCAGAGTGTGGTGGAGTCTCCTTCTTTGGAGGTTTTTGAATAGAGGCTGGATGGCCATCTCTCGGAGATGCTTTGATTGTGAGTTACTGCATGGCAGGGGGTTGGACTGGATGGCCCCTGGGGTCTCTTCCAATTCTATGATTCTACGTATGCTAGCATAATCAGTGATCACACCAGCATAAGTCACCAACATGATTCCGATCAATAACTACTATAATGTGAAGTCGTAGGCTTTCATGGCCGACATTCATAGTTTTTTGTGGGTTTTTCGGGCTGTATGGCCATGTTCTAGAAGAGTTTCTTTCTGACGTTTCGCCAACAACTGTGGCTAGCATCTTCAGAGAAACTGAAGGTGCCAGCCACAGATGCTGGCAAAACGTCAGAAACTCTTCTAGAACATGGCCACACAGCCTGAAAAACCCACAAAAAACTACTATAATATTACACCACCTTTTTTCTGGATTTTTGTACAATTGCTCAAGTATCATCGTACATTTACTGTGAAGCTCCTGCAGTTAGATGGCTTCATTTTAAAAATAATAATAAAGGAAGGAAACATCTCTATGGAGGGAACAGAGAAAGCCCTTCCTTCACCTCTCCCACATTCTGCCCCTTGATATGGGGAAGATAGTTTATGCACCATTCACTTTTGTCTGAAAACCAGAATCTGATTCCTGGTATCTCCAGAAGGAGACTGAAGGTAATGGGATTCCCAGTCCCATGTTGCTTCCTACATCACTTCCTCTTTCACATTCTCAATAAGAAAAGGCACAGCAGAAGTGAAATTAGTTCCTGCATGGCCCACACAAGCATTGGCCTCAACTGGGAAGGACACCTTGTGGGCAAAGCCACCTCCCAACTGAGCTAATTCCAAAGTTTGGAGTCTGGGCTGTACCCATGCTGCATCCTTCCCTACTGGGGAATATCCAAGTTGGGCTGACTCCCAACTGAGGTGGGCTAGGAACCCATTACAACCCTTTGGTGTCATCTAGTCTGCAGAGAACTAGAGAGGGGAGTCTCATCTCCTACCCAATTATGCTTCCCTGTCCTTTTGAGACAGCAAAGCCAGTTGTGTGTGGGAAAACACAATTTGAGAGCCCTCAAGAACCATCAGGGAACAGAGATGCTCCAGAGAATACAGAGGTTACCTGATCCCAACCATGTAGAATCAGAGCTCTTCACAGAGCAGCTGCCTCATAGGCAGTTTTCACATTCATTGGCAGTTTTCGCATTCGCATGGTGGGACAAACAAGGTCCAAATGGACTGCAAAAGATGTGAAAAGATTAAGTTGATCCCACCCCAAAGGGATCCCTTTTCATGCCAACTGAAACATTCTTCTAGCTTTTATTACATCAATTAGAAATTAACTTGGAGGAACAAAGTCCACACAAGATTTCTTTGACATAGTTCAAACCCTGGGGAAATTGACCCCCCAGCTTTATGAATATGGGACTACATTTTTGTCCTACAGAGTCATAGCTCAAAGTTATGTAATTGTTCCCCACATCACCCACATCTCGGTTCACTGTTTCGATTTAGGGCATTGGAAAGACCATGAGGGATTTTGCATTAAAAACACAATGCTTAAATTCTGTGAAGTGGATACAATTTGCTGGGAGGACATCCGAAATTCGGTACAGAACAGAAGGGGCTAATATGAGATATTAGGAGAGGCTCATGAGGGAAACAGATGACAGATATGAGGATCTTCACATGCTCGATCCCATTTTGTTCTTTTCGCATCCACACTGCTGTAACACACACAGCATTCAAACCTATAGCTATCTGACACGCATCAACATGTTTGCATGTTCCAACATGTTCACACCCCTCCAAGTGGAAATGCTTCCTACTAATGATAGCCAACCCCAAAATGGTCCCAGCATTTGAAATAATGGTCATACATTTTCCATATTTTTAACCCAACTAAAGCCAGGGTGCATGTAGGCAATCAAAGTCTAAAATACTGCAGTGGCTGTTTAATTCATTTCTTTCTATTTCTGTTCTTTTTTTAAAGAAAAAAAATCTTAAAACTTTGGGGCAAGAGGGAGACTGGTGAACAATATTACAGTTGGTCCTCCTGATCCACACAGATTCTGCATCCATGGATTCCACCATCCACGGCTTGAAAAAAAATTTTAATCCAAAAAGTAAACATAAAGTTAAAAAACCAACACAGCAGTTTCTTTACTCCCTCCAGTTACTCAAGACACCCCAAACACCCTCACATCCCCCCAAATTGAAGGGTAGTTGTAAAAAACAGAATCTTGCTGCTATTGAACACCTTTGCTATCAGGCCTCTTTAAATACTCCTTAAGCCTCAATACCCTCCATCCTTCCAAATGCCTTGACAAACAGAAACTGCACCCAAAAGTGACTTCTGGTTAAACTGCGCAGTCCAGCCAGCTGCAGGGATGAGAGTTGGTCTCTGTACCTGCAACAGTTTCCTACTCCTGGTTCAGCATTACATTATATTTAGAATGGAGGTGTGAAAAATCCTGGAAGCCTTTAGCAAAACAACCAGAAAGAACCTACCTTTCTTCTTATCTGGTTGGTAGGCTCCATCATCAAGGATATCGGCCAAGTCAGAGTCTGAGATATCTGAAACATTTAAAGGAAAGGGAAAGGAATTGCTTGAATTAGTCCATAATATCTTTTTAATGAAAAAAAATCATTTTTGATTCGCCAACAGTAAGCAAAAGAACAATGTTTTCAAGTGTCATATAGAAGAAGAAGAAAAGAAGTGTCTCTTAGCTTGGCTGGTACTGGTTAGGTATGGAATATGAAAAGCATATAAGTACTTAGTATGTGGGCAGAATCCAAAGTTTAAAAACTCCAGCTCTTTAAGAAAGCAGCCCTGTGTCAAGTCTCCCTCACCACCTGGAATGGTTAGTAAAATTTAACCCATCATATTGTGTGATGTCCTTTTGCCTTACATTTCCCATTTTCATTCGTATCCCACTACAGTGTTATTCCACTTTAGCTGCTCTGGCTCCTCCTGTGAAATTTTGGGGTTTGTAGTTTAGTGAGGTCTTTGCTTCCTGATGTTTCAGCGTACACAAACTTTGTTTCATGCACACGCATTTAAAATATTGATATAAAATTACCTTCAGGCAATGTGTATAAGGTATATATGAAATATAAATGAATTTTGTGTTTAGACATGGGTCCCATCTTCAAGATAGCTCATTATGTAGGTATATAAACATCTGAATTCCAAAACACCTCTGGTCCTAAGCATTCTGTATAAAGGAGACTCAATCTGTACTTCTTACTTTCCCTATTCTTTCCATATTTTTGCCTCTGGTACTAAATTTTCTGTTAAAAAAATAATGCCCAGGAACACATCTACAGTTGTCCCTCCACATTTGTGGATTTGAATTTTTCAGATTTGATTATTCATGGATTCTATTAATATGTTCTCTCTAGGAATATCTAGGTCCTCCAGTACAAATCTATGGTCAACTGTAACCAAAAGTTGCACTGAAGGACCTAGAGATTCCTAGAGAGAACAATTCACTAGAATTTGTAGTTCCTCCAGAGCAATTCTATGGTCAATGTCTGGCAGATGTTGACCACAGAGCTGCACTGGAAGACCTAGAGAGGTGTTCTCTCAAGTAAAAACAGTTTTTGTTATTTGAGGTTTTTCCACATTCATGGGGGTCCTGTGCCCCTAACCCTAGCAAATGTGGAGGGACCACTGTACTTTCATTAACTGAGGTATTCCTATATAATATAATGCCTATGTTCTGGCACTGCAGTCTACTAACACCAACCCAACCATTTAACACAGAGTGGAAAGAAAGCAAAACTCCAGGTGTTTCTGGATCACAACTCCATTATATTTTATCATTTGCTAGCTGGAGCTGATGGGTACTATGGCCCAACAATGTTTGAACAGTGAATCCTGGTTTAATATAATGTTGCCTGAGACACCTTCTTGTAGCTTAGAGGAAAAGCATATGCACACACCATGCTTTGACAATAGCCAACTAAGGCAGAAAAACACTTGATCACATGCAAGGAAGACACAGTGGAAATATCATGTCTGGGTCACCAAAATCTCCCAAGTAATACTGCAGAGAGAAAGGAGCAAGCAAGAAACCAGGGTGGCAAAAGGGGACAGGAATCTTGCACTTAACAGCTATATGAGTTTGAGCAGGCAAAATTGGTTATGTTGCTTCTGCACAACAACTAAAAGGAGCAGGGACCCACTTCTCTCCCCCCGCGGCACCCATTCTATAAGCAATCCATAGTAGTGCTCTGTGACAAAAGGAGAGAAGCAACTAGAGGAGAAAGACCTAAGATAGGTCAAGGAGCACTGGGAACTCTTAGGACACAAGCCACATCCTAGTGGAGGGACAAAGTAAGAAGAACTATTGTAAGGACACTACCAGTTGGACCAAGAATGGTCCCTGTGGTCACTATTGTACTTTGACTGGAAGGAGTTCTCCTGGTCATTCCTTTGAGTAAAGAGCCAGGAAGTGCTCCTTAAACCTATTGTGGGTACTAGAATGAAGGAGACCAAACGAAGATGCTCCTGACGGAGAGATCTATCCACCCATCTCCAGCTCCTCTCTCTGTCTCACATACACACAGACACACCACTTAACTCTTGTACAAAAACCTGGCTTGAAGCCTTACAACCATGTGTTATTACCCAGTTTTGAGCTTGAAAGGACAGCTGTAACAGATTCTCTAAGAGTTTAATACTCACAAAAGTGACATGTGCCAGAATGAGCATCCAATACCCAAAATCTGAAATTGGTAGGCATGGTGTGTACCTGAGTCCAGCAGTTACAGATCCCTTGAAGAACAAGGGGCTGGACTAGGTGACCACCATGATCCCTTTCTACACTGTGATTCTAGGATCCAGTCACAGAAACAGAAAATGCCATAGAAATGGGGGGGACACCCAAGACAGAAAGGAAGGACAATGCTGATTAATAAGGATAAATTAGTAGAAGCATCCAGCATTTTTTAAGAAAAAGGCACCCAATGTGTTGTGCAAGACAGGGTGACTTTTAAATGCTTAAAAGGGAAGAATGGCAGAAAACAAAGGTTGGGGGAGCGGGTGGAGGAGAAAGATATCAGCTGGGAGCCAATCCAAGACTCCTTACCAGGTTTTCCATCTCTTCCACCTCTACCTTTCGAGCCTGGAACAGGATTCTTTATTCATTAACTGATCATAGAAAATAGCAGTTGTTGATTTAGATTTTGCAATAACGTGAAAGCAAATCAAGCATTTTTTTTTAAGAAAAAAAGTGTACAAGTTCCAATAACATTAATATTCTGCCAAAACACCTGTTTTATTTTCCTAGCATGAACTACAAGAACAAGGGGTGGAGAAGTGATGCTTTTTCAATCATCCTTAAGAAATCGCTCTTATTTAAATTCTTAAGGAAGAAATGCAATCATCCTTAAGGTGAATGAGTCATGAAGAGGAAGTTTAAAATAAATATATCAGGGAGGAAAAACTTCTCAGTATGCGGTTATCAACATGATGATCCCCTCTATTTCTGTGTTCAGGCGACATGGGTATTGTTTCTCATGCAGCCAAAACAGAAACACCCATTTGGACAAGAAGGGGAGAACTACAAGGAGAACTGCCAGGACTTGAAGAAATTTAGAACAATGAAGCAACAGGGGAAGGAGGGACCTGAACAGCTCAATGAAAACTCTGCACACTCATTGTACACATAATGCTAACTGAGGATGCAGGTGGAGCAGACTGTGGAAAAGAGCATGACTGACAGAAAGAATGAAAAAGAGCACTCCACGCTGCAACATATATGATTCTAAGACTTTTTGTGGCTTCCATGTCAATGGGGTGGTGGATCTGCTCTGGGTTTTAGAGCTTTCACAACCCAGAGTACATTCACTGCTCTGTCAGCATGGAAGCCAGGGGGGACCATGGCCACACATTCAGGATATTTCTATCAGGCATCCCATATGGATGCCTCAGAGAAAAATAAGTTCAGCTTGCTCGATCAAGACAGCTGAGATCAACTACCCTTTGGTGCTGCCAAGTACTTAAAAAGTTATTTTTGAAATAATTCATTCACATTACTCACTGTGGAATTTAGCTCCTATTCGCTGCAATTCTGACAAGTAGTTTTCTGCAACATTTGTTGCATTACATTTATTGTTATTTCATTACTTTTCACTCTCCCATCAACCTTAGCATGGAAGGGATGGCATACAACTTGAAAAAGTCCTGCCAAATTACCTCTGAAAGTGTCATTTAAAAGTAATTTTTTACAGAGTAACTAGAAAATGTTACTTGCTACATCAATGAGGCAACTTCCTTCACGTTTTGTACATTACTTCTGAGATGTGATTTTGTTACACCCTCATTACCATCTAAGTGCACACAAACTATGGTGAGTTTCCTTCTGATGTCCTTGCTAGAGATTTTCCTACTTCAGGGACACACAACAATGATGAGAAATGGCTGATGAAATCTGGCAGCTCCAAGCAGCCATTTCTTCCATATCTATTCATTACAGGTAGATGTATGTTACAACTCATTATTTCTCATATTTGGATTTCCCTTTTCCCATTCTGACTGCTTCTGAAGGAAAAGGTGAGTCAGCAAGGAATCCTCAGCTTGATCAGACCCAAAAGACATCTAGTTCCTCTCCTGGTCAAACATCTTCCCTAAACTATTCATTGACAGCCACTCCACTGAATTGGTTTAGAAGGAGAGAAGCCACACAGATGCCCACTGAGAACAAACTAGGATTTATTAACATACCTCTGCCACCAGGATTTACATTTGGTGTTCCACCTCCCCTTCCATCATTTTGATCATCCAAGGCATCATATAAGTCAAGGTCCAATGGATCTTTTGCTAGAAAACAGAATGTCGGTTATTTTGGGGATCTACTATTCTTAAATCATTGCAGATTTCAACAGGAAGTTCGGTCATTCAAAAAAAAAAACTCAACCCTTTTCAGGTGGTGCTAGATAAGATTTCAATGGACATGCTCATGTTTTCCTGCAGTATTTTGTAAACCACCTTAGTCTCATTCAGCCATGTCCTGCTGAAACAGAAATGTAGTGAATCAAATGCCAGGAAAACATATTAATCAAAGATTCTCCCCTTTGACATAGAAAAGTAATACTTGTCTTGATAAATCTTGACCTCATGTGAATGACACACAGTAGGCTCAGCCCAAATCTAGACATGTCTTAAGACCAGGCCTGATGAAATCAGTGATACCTGGTAACAACTAAGGCTGCATCTGCACTGCAGAAATAATCTGATTTGACACCACATTAACTATCAAGGCTCAACACTATGGAATTCTGAGAATTCTAGTTTTGTGAGATGTTTAGCTTTCTCTGGGCCTTTACAGACTGCCAGAAATAATGCAGCGTGAGACCACTTTAACTGTCTTGGCTCAATGCTAGGGAATCATGGGAGTTGTAGTTTTTTCTGAGACATTGAGCCTTCTCTGTCATAGAGCTCTGGTGCCACAATAAACTACAGTTCCCATGATTCCCTAGCACTGAGCCAGGGCAGTTAAAGTGGTCTCAAGATGCATTATTTCTGGCAGTCTGTAAAGGTCCCTCTGTCAGAGCGCTTTGGTGCCACAACAACACATGGAGCCATGTCAGTTAAAATGGTGTCAAACCAGATTATTTCTGCAGTGCGGATGCAGCCTATGTCAAGCTTCACTTATTTCAATGGGCTACTCCAATGTGATTAAATCATTTTATATATCACTCTTGAGGAGTTTAGAAAGGTTACTTTTTGATTATACCCCTCAGAATCCTCCAATCAGTATGGCCAGTTTATATATATATATATATATATATAGAGAGAGAGAGAGAGAGAGAGAGAGAGAGAGAGAGAGAGAGAGAGAATGCTTTTCCAGCTCTGAAAAAAGCTCCTCTCACTTAACGGGAAATCCCATGGCAGACAGAATGCTGAAATTTGATACATGTGTTCCAGACTTCCTAACTAGTAAGAGGAAAAGTGAAATGCTTATTTAAACATCACAATCCAGCAGATCTGCCAGAAAGGCAACCTCCAAGTGATACAGTAAACTCTCCTCACTGAACTTGGGTGAATATGTTCATAAATGAAAGCTAGTGTGGCATAGTGGTTTACTATGACACTGGAGACCAGGGTTTGATTCCCAACTGGGTCATAATACCCACTGGGTGATCTTGGGCAAGTCACATGCTCTCAGTTTCAAGGGAAGGCAATGGCAAAACCTCCTCTGATCAAATCTTGCCAAGAAAACCTTTGATAGGGTCACCATAAGTGGCAAACAACTCAAATGCAAACAGCAGCAGCAACAGTTCATAAATCTCCAACAGCTTTCTAACAGAAGTGATAACACAGTATTGGTTCTAAGAAGTGAAGGAACTGAAAGAAGAATAAGACACCTATGGTTGTGAATCAAAGTGTAGGAAGGACTGAAAGGCATGCCCTCACACTCATGGCATATCTGCACCACTATGCTTCTTCTTCAAGGCACACTAATAAGATAGCATGACAGACAGTTCTTCTTTCGATGTGGCTAGTGACAACTTCGCTCCAGGATGGTCTCTGCCATGACGATCAAACATTATGCAGAGATGAAGAATGTGGGGTGTCAGATCTACAATGTTTGTGGATTTGTCTTAGTGTAGACTTGGAAGCACTTCATAAACAGATGCCCTCCGTTTGTTCATTTTCAAAAGTGGATAGAAGGTATCTTCACTCACCTACCAGAGGTAAATGGGAGGAAATACCTGCACAGGGGCACTGTATTCCACTACTTAAAAAACATTGGCTTGAAACCTATTGATTAATCCTAGCTCAAGTAGAACCAATGAGTCCACTGCTGAACAGTGAGTCAACACTTATGGAAAACCATTGATTCAATGGGTCTGCTTTATTTGGGACTAACAATAGGATTCAGATTATTATCTAGAAGCAAAAGTGACAGAAATCCTTTAACATATTCATGGCAATCATTGATATCTCATGTACTCTACAAAGTTTGGCATTTACCTGGGGTCTTCTTGGGAGGGGGCTTGGTGGTTTTAGGCTGCTTCGTGGTAGTGGTATGCAGTACATTCCAACGGCCATCATCTGAAGATAAGAGAATGTTAAAAAAAAAAAGTTACCTTTAGATTTAAAGGCTAGGTTAAAAAGATCTATTAGGTGGAAGTATCTCAGTTTCTACAGCTTACATAAAACATAGAAAGGATATGGTTGGTGCCATCTGGACTGACTTCCACTTTCCCCAGCTCTGTTGGTCAAATAAACAGGGATATAACCACAAAGGTGAGGGCAGCAGGAAGGTCAGTATGTGTCTTCCACCTGTCTGTGGTATCAATTCAACATCCTCTCAGCATAGTGTAAAAATCCTCATGAAGATCTTACACTGAGCTGGTCTATGTACCCCTCCTCCACACTACTTTAAAGCCCCATAGCTGTCTCACACAAGCATTCTGTGCTTCAACATGAGCAGGCAGGATTGGAGAAAGCATGGATATCCCTCCATAGGTGGACACACAAGGACAACATCTGCTGAGACCTCCTCCAGAAGTCTCAGTGCTTCTGTAATCATCGTGTGTCTGGCGGGATGGGGATCTAGTTACCAGATGCTTCTCCAATCCTGTTGGTTCACAATGAAGCAAGGAATGCCCATGAGGTGTGGCTTTAAAGTAGGTCAGGATGGAGATTTTGGGTGCTCCTTGGAGACGCAGGAATACCAACCCATGCAGTACCCAAAAAAGCATGTCCATATACCTAAGGGACACCTGTGTGTGCAGATGTCCCTGCCTGAATTCTGGCCTACATTTCACACATAATAAACAGCCAGCACCAATTATAGACACCCAAACCAGTGGACACATTCCTGTTGGCCAGCATAACTATACCAGCAGCACAGGCAGGGATAAAATGGCTATGGGTGCTTCAACACGTGGGGGAGACAGCAGCAAAAGCCATCTCCATTAGGAGAAAAAGATGCCCTGCGAATCCTGGGAGCCAGCAGGAAGCTGTCTCTGGTCACCAGTGACAGCTCCCTCCCACCCCACCCCCAAGTGCTGTTGTGCGCAGCCCCAAAAACTGCCTCGTGATGCTGCAATGAAGTGCTAGGCTGGTGTAAGCCTCCAAGAGGATTCCAGCCAGAGCTCTTTTATTACCCAATCCACCACAGAAATATTTCACTGGAGGTCATTCACGTGTTCATCTGCAAACCAGCTATAGAAGCCAGCTATATGAATTTCAAGCAACGTATGAATACACATAGGAATCAGCCCTAAGCAAGACTGGACACATACATGTAAACCAAACTCCACACAACAGCACTGTTCAGAAAGCCAAATTATTTGGTGTGATTGATGTCTTCAACATAGTGTTCTATCAGCTGGCAGTTTGTGAAACATCTTGCTAGTAGGCCTATGAGGGACTAGTACGCTAGATACTGTATATAAAAGTTTTAAACTGCTAAAAATCTGAAATAGCCAAACCAGAGTGTTATGGTTGCTGCTTCCTCTTTTGGAAAGCTCTGCACCATGAAGGCAGACGTGAACTTACAAACTGCTGAATCTGAATGCAAAGTGAACTGAAGTAGATAGCAGTAATGACTGATAACTATGGTTAGCCAAAACCACAATCTGGTATCACGTCTGTAAGATGTAAAACCAATGGATTTGACAAGAGGCAGAGGCAACAGACAATGAGTTACAGCCTGAACAGGACTATTTTAATGCACAAAGAGTAGTGATCTTCTCAGGTACATGTAAGCAGGCCCACAATATAAATTTCTCCCCCCCCCCCCCAAAGAAGGCAAACAAAGCAGCTGGGGCTTTGGGCAGAAGAAAAAAAAGTTGGTGAAGAAAGAGAAATGTAGCAGGGGCAGCTGGGCTTTGCAACTCTTGACCCTATGAAGGTTTCTGGGAGACAGTCCAGAAACCTGAGAAATTCTTACATTCGTTGACAAAGAATGAAGCAGGGAAAGGAGGAGGTCTACCTGGTTTCCTTGGATAAGGCCCAGTGGTTGCCTTTGCTGGTTTTGTTGTTCTCTCTGGTGGGGTATCAAAGGAGTCGGGCAAGTCAAAGTCACCTGTTCAGAAAGTAAATACACCACTAAAATAAACCACTACATTATTCAGGATTTTTTTTCTGTGTGCTTTTTTATACTCCATATCCTCTTCTTTCCTCCAAGGAGTTCAAGATACCATACATATGCTTATCTCATTTTATCCACGAAACAACCCTATGAGGAAGGTTAAGTAACATAATGCAAAGACTTCCTTCCACGACTAGTCAAAGACCACTGAAAAAGAGAGACTCTTCCCTAACTCTACCTGAAGCCCCCTGGCATTAGCTTGTGGTCTCTTATTCAGGTATTGATCCTGCTTAGCTCCCAAAATCAGATGGGATAAGAGTGTGTTCAGTTTAAGTATGCAAAGGGATCTTGTAGCATCTTTGAAACTAATTGTGTAAACAAACCTACAGTATGAGTTTTCGTAGACTTGGTCTACTTTCTCAGATGCATGGAGTGAAAATGAGTTTAATTAAAACATCAATTGCAGCACTTTTCCCAAGTGAGCATGCTTGGATGGTGTACTTCACACGCTTGCAGACATTAGGTTTGCAGGATATAAAACCAACCAAACTAGAATGTTGAAGTCTACCAATCAAGACCAAAAGTGCACAGATCTTTTATTGTGGAATTTTGACAGCCTAATTTAAAATGGTGGGGCTTTTCACTGTTGTTGTTGTTTCACCTTTGGGAATCATTTTATCAGGACTTCTGAGATGTTAAATCTGAGTACGCAACTGCTGAGGGGCAATGAGCTTACAGTTGTAAACCGCTTAGACATCCCATAGCGCGATATGAAGTGGTATATAAATGAAGCTGCTTTAAATATGATCAATCAATACTAGTAAAGTGCAATCTACCTCTCACTCATAGCCTGCTATGGTTCATAAACACCTTCTAAGGATTCTTGTTCAGACTAACTTCACCATTTCACACATATGAGACTTTCACTGTTTGTGGGCATACATGGGCATGTTTCCTTCACTGCTATCCCTACAGTTTCCTTGAGCTAAGAGAGGTGGGGTGGGCTGCTGAGCAACTGTGATAATACCTCCCTCTCACCCCCTTCCCTGTGCAGATGCTTCATCCCTCTCTTGACCCTACTGTACTTGATAGCAGCAGCCAGAAGAACAAATAGAAAGCTATTGCAATTAGTTGTTTCTTTCAGTGTCTATTAGATCACTTTGGCTCCAACCTGGTGTAAGAGAAATACAGAAGGAGACACAGAAAAGGAAAGACAGACAGACACAATAACTAAGAAGTTGCTATTCCTGAACTCCTGATCTGGAAAGATCTATTGCTAAAATTGTGGTTGTCAGTCTTTATTTGCCATAGATTCCAAACATCTCACCTGTTCCACCAGAAGGAATTTTAGATGGCTTGTGAGTAGCTGTAGTAAAACAAGGGTGGGGGGAGAAAAACTTTAATTAAGACACAGAAGTAAAACAAGTTCAGTAAACCTTAAGAGTAAAATTCCATAACATTTACTCAATTAATTCCCACTGAGCCCTATGGGCTCATTTCAAATAAGTGGGCCAGCCTTACAGCCTGGAACATTTTGGATTGGGAAACAAGCTGTTGTGACTCCATGCCAAAAACAAAGACTGCAATAGGAGAAAATAAGGGCTGTAACACCAAGCACAAAAGAGAAGAAGTCCTGAGACAGGCTTGGAATACTTTACACCAGGGACCGGCAACCTACGGCCCCCGGGCCGGTTCCAGCCCAGGTCGCCGGACTTACCGGCCCAGGCAGACTCCTGCCGCCGCCACCGTCGGTGCGGCCGCACGCGCCATTTTTATTTCCAAAATGGCGGCTGCAACGCGTTTGTGCATGCGTAGGATTACTGCGCAAACGCGTCACTGCCGCCATTTTGGAAATCAAAATGGCAGGTGTGACGCGCGTCGTGGCGGCGGCGGCGCTGCGTGTGAGGGGGTCGCGTGCAGTGTCAGAGGGTGCACGTGAGCGCGCGTGCCGCCATTCCCCCCCCCCCTCGGCCCAGCGGAGACCTGGACTTCGGGAGACTGGCCCAGGTCTCCAAAAGATTGCCTACCCCTGCTTTACACCATGTTTGTGAGTAGTCAAATTCATCTGTCTGGGCACTTGGTGGGGCAGGGGAGTGTATACTGAGAGGATATTTAGGCTAAGATGCTTTGTTGTGTGAGTGATGTGTAACAAGGCCTCCTTCACAACATAAAAATATAACATATTTGTACATAAACTGAGGTTATATGTGCATTATCACCAATAAGATTTCCATTTCTGAACCACGTGTGGGCACCACCCTCTCACCCACTAACCTGGCCAGTAAATGGCCATTGCAGTGCATTTCAGGTGTTTTGAAATGTGCAAAGAGATAATGAATACCTCCTTTGCAACAGCCAGGGGAAAAGACACACCTGTAACCTAGAGTTGCAGAAAGAGAGTCACCAAAAGGATTCCAGCATTATTCTGAACTGTGAAGTCTATTCTTAAAGCAGGAGTGATCAACATATGGATCATCAGTTGCAAGCATGTATGTGCAGACCCTCCAGGACACACCCAGAAACAAATAACAACAACAACAGGCAAAATTGCTGCTGCTGGAATCATTCCAGAGTGTTTGTCCTTCAAAAGCCATCACAGCTCAAAACAAAAAACTGTTTTACAAAACTGAAAATGGGCTTCAGTTTTGTTTTTTTGGGGAGGGGGGGATGCAACCTGTAGGAAGTCTGGAAGCAAGAGATCAACCCCTGGACCTCACTCACTCCTATCTTAGAGTGAGAGCATTAACTAAAAGGGTGTTTAACATGATATGCTCCACTGTCAGATGGCAATATGTGGTTCAAGGATTGTCTGGCTTTAACATACAGGATGCATACTCATCTTTAGCTGTGGGTAATTGTGGAAACAAACTCTGTCAATGAAAATACCATAAGCCAACTAGCCAATCTGTTCACAGCATGTGCTTGCACTTTCCCTCTCACACACCCACTTCCACACATGCACACAGAGCTGACTTACGCCTCTTTGTTGAAAGGCCATCATCCAGTGCATCTTCTAAATTAAAGTCGAAGTCATCGGCGTACCCTGGAAACAAATAATTAGCACAGGTTTTACATTGCTAAATCAATGTGTGTGTGTCATACCTTGTAAAACACAGCAAGATGTGCTTTGGTTTGCAGCACATTTTTCAAAACTGACCATTTCTATGTGGCTTATCTGCTTCCACAGAATCCTGTCACTCCCAAATTGCAGGGGCATGTCAGTGTTCAGCATTTAGGTCCTCCATTTGCCTCTCTTAATGGATGTGAAACAAATGCAAGAGAGTGGCTCATGTTTGACAAAGCAGGGCCTTACCTATTCATTTCCCTACCTGCCACTCATCTACAGATACTCTCCTGATTATTATGGGGGGGGGGGGGTTGGTGAAACACAGTAAAATATTTGTACAGCATTTGACAAAATAAAACAGGGAAAAAAGGGAGAGAAAACACCCACTGACACTTCAAGCAAAACACATTTTATGATGAAGGGTAGTAATTTCATATTTGCACTGAAATGGGTTGCCAGAGATACAGCTTCATAAAAGCTATTTTAAAAAGACATCCAGCTTCAAGAAAGGGAATAGACAAACAGAAGGTATATTTGTTGTGAAAACCCATTCTTCATCTTCCCTAAAATAGCCCACACTCTCCTTGGGGCTGCAATTGACCAGATTCAGTTTTGGTCCTCCATTTGGATGTCACTCCCCTCTTTCTCCTTTTTCTTTCTTTTACTGCATAATAATTACTGTTGACTTAAGATCTGCTCTCAATGCAAATGTCCTGATAAATTCAGGATTTTACATCTTTGAGCACACAGACTAATTAACATCCTTTGGGTTTGTTAAATACAGCAGCAACGATACAACATTCAAATGGCTTTCCCTCAGATTCCAACTGCGAAATGGATTTAGTCGTTGCCACCTGAGCTCTGGTGTGCTCCATGAATAAATTTAAGCCTCGACTGACAAGGCTGGCAACAATGGGGGAAAGTCACCAGGGCTGGCAGGAACCAAGTACCAGCATTTCAATGCACGGTTTGGAAGAAGGAAGGGCCCATAATTTCTACACAAAAAGGCAACAAGCAATCTCATCCTATTTAGCAATAAATCTACCTTGTGCCACTTGGCATCTGGACATAACAATGAGCAACACTGCAAGTGGTATACACGTGGCTTTCCTGGCAATTTTAAATTTTAAAAGGTTGTGGATCTTATGTTGTGCAATGCTTTACTCACACAGTCCTACATTTTTCTTTCTCCTCCTTGAAGGTAACTTTCAAGTGACAGACCATATTGTCATTGCTAGCTGGCTTTGTTGTCCCTGCATCCAGAAGGGGATATTCAGTGGGTCGCTGGCAAATTCAGTGAGTGAGATCAGCTTCCTTACCAGCTGCAAAATGGGTTGGCTGCTACCTGGACACCTCTGGCCAACAAATACACTCCAGATCTTGAAAGCTATGCAGGAAGGTGGATGCTGCCCTAACATTAACTCTTTCCAATAGGATTACCCCCAAAGAAATACTTTCATTCCTCATCCCTTCTCTAACCACTGCACACAGTATTTGGTTTTAGATTTGAGTTAACTTTTTCACATAAGGGACTATGTGGCATGTGAAGCAGTCCTTCCTCACCTGGAAGGTGCTCCCCGCTAAGCAGAAAAATGTCTTTGCATCCAACGCCTTGGTTTTTCAGCCACAGCTTCCATTCCCCTCTTACCCAACTACCCAAGGATTGGCAAAGAGATGACTAGATTGCCCAAAAGTGGTCAGTATCTTTTTGCTCTATGCCAGGGTGGGAATTGTGTGAGCCACGTGGAGCCCTTTAAGCAATCCCTTTGGCTCTTGACACCAAGGACCCACAAAAACCACTTTTTTGTTTAAAATTGACTCTAGGAGCCCAGTTTTACCAAATGTTTTGAGGGGGCCCCGCCCAAACCATAACCTCCAGGTATCACCAGTTATACGGCTGCAGCCTGCCAGAGGACTGAAGGAGCCAAAAATGGCCCTCCAACCCCTGCAACATGCTCACCTTGGTCTAAGCAGGGGTTCAAACACAGACCTTCCTAGTCCTATGCAAAAACTGTATCTTCTGTTGCACTCTGATTCACTACAAAACAGTATACAACAAAACCAGTAGAACTTCCACCTGATGAAAATGTAAAATGAATGCATACCCCTAACCATCTTAGGATCAACAAAAAATCAAATCTAGTTGATGGGAAGGGCCCAATGGCAGTACTAAGTTTACATTTGTATTCAAGGGAGGTTTCTTCTTTTTCTTTTTTCTTCTCTCTCTCTCTCTCTTTTTACTTTCCCTGTCTCTCCATGATTAATATATGTTAAGGGCACTGGTTCATTACATTATATTCTAAGGTGATGCAATTAACACTCCTGCTTTTAACACAGGATAATGCAGCTGTGGTAGGGAGCAATCAGAAAAGGAAACTCAGCCACACTGTAGAGAGGAACCAGCCTCAATACAGGGATCATATTTAAAATTTGGGATGCATTTTTTAAAGGAAGATTTGTATGAATTCATTTGAGGAATTTATACTCTTCCTTTCACATACATATAAGCAGAGAGGTTGAGTATCCCTTATCCAAAATGCTTGGGACCAGAAGTTTTTGATTTTGAATTTTGGAGTATTTGCATATTGTTGTTGTGTCATTTCCAACTTATAACACCCTACGGCGACCCTCAGACCCTATCATGGGATTTTCTAGGCACGTTTCTTCAGAGCAGGTTTGCCATTGCTTCCTCTGAAGCTGAAAGAGTGTGGCTTGCCCAAGATCATCCAGGGGGTTCCATATAATGATATATCTTGGAGATGGGACCCAAGTCAAAACTTGAAATTCATTTATGTCTCGTATTCACCTTATACAAGCAGCCTGAAGATAATTTTATAAGCAGTATTTTTAAATAATTTTGTGCATGAAACAAAGCTTGTGTACACTAAACCATCAGAAAGCAAAGATATCACTATCTCAGCTACCAATGTGGATAATTTTAAATTTTGGAGTATTTCAGAATGCTGGTTAAGGGATACTCAACCTATATATGCACACACATACGCATACATGAAAGAATCCCAGGGCAGTTCACATAAACATTTAAATAAAGTATAAATAAAATAGCATACAAGAATGCTAACAGAATGCTAACTTAGGGAGGCTGCAGACGGGCAGGTCTGGGCACCCCAGGAAGTGGAGGATCGGGGCCACGGCAAACCGATGCCACAGCCCCAATCCTCCCTTTTGTCGCCCCGAAAAAAGTGGCAAAATGCCACTCCTTTCAGGGGCGGCAAAAGGCCACCCTAAGAGCTGGCGTGCTGCTCTTTAGCACCCCTTCCGGTGCAGCGTGTCAGAATGCTGCACCAGAAGGAAGACCTGACGCTGCGCGCTGTTAGACACGGTACATGGCGTCAGGACGCCACCAGCATGGGGTTGGGGCTGCCCCTCCCCATCTCTGCCTCCAGGCCGGCCCTTTGGGCCGGTCTACAGAGGCCCTAAAATATCAGAAAATCTGAAGTAACTAATGAAGTGCACAAAAACTAATGCAATAATAAAATACTTTAGCAATTAAGCCACAAGACTATTTGTTGTCTGAAAAGCTTAAGCAAATAAGGAAAGGGACTTTTCTCTCTCTAAAAGGCTAACAAAAGCATGACTCCATCTACCCCCCTCCATGAGGAACCTCCTCTCAGCATAGCTCTTTCTCCATTTTCTCACAGGAAAGTACCAAACCAAAGCGTCCTACAAAATGGTTTATCTGCTCTACTGCTTAACAACAAACAGAAGCCCTTCTAGCACTACCACCCAAGGTCAGGGTGACCACAGGCCCTCAGGGTTAGTCTCCCAAAAGACTTGGACAGACCTGCAGCCTTTAGGTTGTTTGTGGACCCATTAGTGGCAGCAGGGTACGTGGGTCTTTTCTCCCTCTCCCCTTCTCTGGGCATCTCAAGGCGATGATGGGGTGTTGTTTCTTCTCCCCCTGCCTTGGTCAGCTTCTAGGACTGTCTTCTTCACCATGGATAAGCCCAGGCTGGCTACTTTTGTCTCCTAGCACCTCTTCTTCCATTGCTCCAGTGCTGATTTTTATAGCTGTGGTGCCAGCTGAGCTTCTATCTCCCTGGTGCTTCTTAATTGCTCTTCAGCCTGTGATAGGTTTGCTTTAGGGTGGAAATGACTTAAGGGCACACAACCACAACCAGGTGTATGTCTTTTACTCTCACAAAAGGTTAACAAAGCAGGCACTTTCTCTGGAAGGAGTTCTACAAAAACAGATGCCAGAAAACAAAGGTCCACCAAGCAAGGCCAGGAACAAAATAGCAACTACTGAAGGGAGGAACCTTATATAAAAGCAACAGTTTAGTTAAAAACACAAAGTTAAAACAATATAAAAACACAATTAAAATGTAGCATGCTCCCATTAAAGCCCTATCTACCACATAAATTACAAGGCAAAAGCCTGCCTGAATCAAAAGTTATGTTTAATACTCAATAGAAGATGGAGCCAACTTGTTTTTCTGCTGCTCTGGAGACTACAACATTCAAATTAGCTATGAACAACCCATTGAGTTAAATGAGTTTACTCTAAGAATATCTTACTTCTGCATCCATCCTGTTTCCAAAAGAAAATATACTGACCAGTCCTAAGCCAACACTCTTCACTGCTGTACTAAACTGGGCCATCTTAACTAAGAAGTGAAACAGCAAAATGCAGGCCTATGGCTAAAATCTTACATTTTTTCCCTCCTGTTTGGTTTGCAACACCTTGCCTGATGAAGAATCCAATGAAGCTTCGAAAGCTTGCAATATGTACATTGTACATTTTGGTTGTCCAATAATGGTATCATTGTTTGCTGAATTTTTGATTGGACCTATTAATGTTTATTGATATTTAAAACCCAGTCTTTGGAATAAAAACAGCTCCCAAGTTGGCTCACAATAGTAACATTCAATTACAATTTACACATAAAAGAAAGATTTAAAAATACAATTAAAATGCCTCATCAAAAAGTCATTCCAACAGCAGATCTGTTAAACCTCCTCCAACAGCAACCCAAGTGCTAAACTCCAAAGACCTTGAGTAAAAACACTTTTGCCTGCCAACAGGAGAACAAACGGGCAACATATTCCAAAAGTAGTTTCTGAGAGGGTACATTATTGCCTAGCAGCATTTGTCCAGGACTTGGGCAGAAATCTTTTGCATCCCCTCTTGGACAGGCCTTTCCGCATAAAAAGTGTGTGTTTTACCAACCCAATACAGTGACTCCCCTGACCCACACTTTCCAGAAACAGTGCACCACAATGACTGCAGTGAAACATGCTTCCTCCCTTTGCTGTCCCAGCTACATGAAGCAAAAGAGATGTGATTGCTGGGGTGGGGGGCATTCAAGCCGCAGTTTCCTGGAAGTTGGCTGTGGTCAATAATACATTGCATTGCTCACTAATGGAAGCCAACGTCATCTCTGTCTTGCCCACAGAGAACAAAAGAGACATGTGAAACCTATATGGATCAAAATAATGTGGCCTTCTGTCGGTACAACACCCCTTTCTATGCATGTGCGCCATGGCTTTTCCATTGGCCAAGGAATGTATGCATTTGGCATTTCACAGCTGGATCCTTCAGGAGACAGAAAAAGTGATGAAGATGTTCTGTGCACCGCTCAGATCTGTAAGACCAAGCTATTTTCTAAAATGGTGCATAAATAGGGAATTGCTGGGTTTTGCAACCCAAACACCACCAAGGTGCACACCTACAGGTATGTCCAACCAAGTTTTTGTATAAAGGTCAAGTTTCAGGTCTTGGAGCAATGCCTGGAGCACATACTCTTTTATTAAGATAATAGATGTAAAGAGGAAAAAGGGGAGCCAAGAGGTAGTTCTACATCCTCTGAGGAAGCAACTTCAGCAGCTCTGAGACTGGAATCTAAAACACACCACTTTAACTGCCCTGGCTCAATTCTGGGAATTGTAGTCTGTGAGATATTTAGCTTTCTCTGTCAGAGAGCTCTGGGGCCACAATAAACTACAGTTCCCAGGATCCCCTAGCATTGACCCAGGACAGTTAAAGCAGCCATAAACTGGATTATTTCTTCAGTGTGTTTTGGAGATGAGTTACTAATTCTAGACTAGACATACGCTCTTTGCCGCCTTCCCCAGTCATAACTGACAAAATCATCCTATTATGGTGGTACTCAATTAACCATTCACAGTATGGATGATTTTATACTACCTAAAAAGGACTACCCTGAAGTTTCTATCCCCTCCATCCACTAGGTAACACTACCAATTTGGTCACCTTTTGCTTTTTTGCTTTTCTTTTCCACCTAGTACTTTACTAGGGGGAAAAATCAGTTCTTTTGAAATGGGTGCTGGAGCAGTCTTCTACAGATACCATGGATTGCCAAAAAGCCAAAATAATATTACCGTATTTTTCGCCCTATAGGGCGCTCCGGCATATTAGGCGCACCCAATTTTAAAGGGGGAAAATCCAAGAAAAAAGGATTCCTCCCTTTAGCCGGAGGCCGGTTGTTCAATGGGCTGGTGCTGGGATCGGAGACCGATCCCAGCACCAGCCCACTGAACTGAGGTCGCGGGGGGAAGGAGGGCTTCTTCCCCCCGCGACCTCAGTCTTTGAATGGGCTGGTGCTGGGATCGAAGCGATCCCGGCGCCAGCCCATTGAAAGACTGAGGTTGCGGGGAGAAGGAGGGCTCCTTCCCCCCCCCCCCGGCTCAGTCTTGGAATGGGCTGGTGCCGGGATCGAAGCGATCCCGGCACCAGCCCATTGAAAGACTGAGGCCGGGGGGAGAAGGAGCCTTCCTTCCCCCCCCCCCGCCTCAGTCTTGGAATCGGCTGGTGCCGGGATCGAAGCGATCCCGGCGCCAGCCCATTGAAAGACTGAGGCCACGGGGAGAAGGAGGGCTCCTTCCCCCCCGGCCTCGGTCTTGGAATCGGCTGGTGCCGGGATCGAAGCGATCCCGGCACCAGCCGATTGAAGACTGAGGCCGGGGGGAGAAGGAGCCTTCCTTCCCCCCCCCCCCCCGGCCTCGGTCTTGGAATCAGCCGATTCCAAGACCGAGGCCGGGGGGGGGGGGGGGGGGAAGGAAGGCTCCTTCTCCCCCCGGCCTCAGTCTTCAATCGGCTGGTGCCGGGATCGCTTCGATCCCGGCACCAGCCGATTCCAAGACTGAGGCCGGAGGGAGAAGGAGGGCTCCTTCTCCCCCCGGCCTCAGTCTTTCAATGGGCTGGTGCCGGGATCGAAACGATCCCAGCACCAGCCCATTCCAAGACTGAGGCCGGGGTGGAAGGAGGGCTCCTTCTCCCCCCCCGGCCTCAGTCTTTCAATCGGCTGGTGCCGGGATCGCTTCGATCCCGGCACCAGCCCATTCCAAGACTGAGGCCGGGGGGGAGAAGGAGGGCTCCTTCTCCCCCCGGCCTCAGTCTTTCAATGGGCTGGTGCCGGGATCGCTTCGATCCCGGCACCAGCCCATTCCAAGACTGAGGCCGGGAGGAGAAGGAGGGCTCCTTTCCCCCCCCCCCCCCGGCCTCAGTCTTTCAATCGGCTGGTGCCGGGATCGAAGCGATCCCGGCACTAGCCGATTCCAAGACTGAGGCCGGGGTGGAAGGAGGGCTCCTTCTCCCCCCGGCATCAGTCTTTCAATCGGCTGGTGCCGGGATCGCTTCGATCCCGGTGCCAGCCGATTCCAAGACTGAGGCCGCGGGGAGAAGGAGCCCTCCTTCTCCCCGTGGCCTCAGTCTTTCAATGGGCTGGTGCCGGGATCGCTTCGATCCCAGCACCAGTCCATTCGCCCTATAGGGCGCACTCACTTCCCCACGCACATTTAGGGGAAGAAAAAGTGCGCCCTATAGGGCGAAAAATACGGTAGGTCCTTGGTAAAGAGTCTTATTAATAGTATGTCTTGGAGGTCTGTCATTCATAGGTTTGCCAGTACATCTAAGTGACTTCAGATCACATAACAGCAAAAATTAAACTGAATCTCTAACTTTGCTGATACACAAGGCTGTCATGATTCTCTGCTTCTGCTCTTTCTAGTACGACCAGGAACCATTTTATTTTGCCCATGGCAATGGTCAAATTCTGAGTTACAGCTGTCCTTGTGTCTTAGAGTGGCCATTGATTTGTCAAGTATGGATGGCTGTAAGTTGATATTTGTGCACCTACCAGGGATACATTCAGTGTGCAATCTCCACCCTGAGACTGAGTTTAACCACAGATCCCATAGCCACGTCTGGTCTGATTTTTGGATTTTTCTTCTTCCCGCCCCCTAAGTTTTTTGACCACCTAGTCAAAGAGTAGTACAAAAGCTCAACCTTCCAGATGCTTTTGGAATGCGACTCCCATCACATCTAGGTAGCACAAACAATGGTGAAGAATGCTGGGAGACACTGTCCAACAACATCTGGGGTGCTGCAGTTCACCCCTCCAGCTAGCCTGATTTAAGGGTTCTGAAGAATTTAGAAACTTCCATGTGTTGTGGCATTTTGGTTGGCCCTAATCAAGGTATGACCCAATTCTGGACTTGTTGTTGTTAACTGCCCTCAAGTTGGCCTCAACTCAGAGCAACCCTGAGACACGTCCAAGCCCCCCGTCCTCTATTGCCCTGCTCAGGTCCTATAGGATCATTGAGATTATCCCTTTGGTAAGGGGTCTTCCTCTACTTCTACTGCCCTCCACCATTTCTAGCATTATTATTTTTCCAGTGAATTATCTCTTGTCATGATGTGACCAAAGTATGACAACCTTAATTTAGGGCCTCTGCAGACTGGCCCAAAGGGCCGGCCTGGAGGCAGAGTTGGGGTGGGGAAACCACACGCCAGTTTCTCCAACCCCACACCGATGCCTCCCTGATGCCGCGCACCATTACGCATGGTGTGTGGTGTCAGGACGCCCTTCAAACATGCTGTGCTGGAAAGGGCGAAGAAGAGCTGTGCACCAGCTCTTAGGGCAGCCTTTTGCTGCCCCTGAAAGGAGCGGCATTTTGCTGCTCTTTTTGGAGCGGCAAAAGGGAGGATCTGGGCCACAGCGTGGGGTTGCTGCGGCCCCGATCTGCTGCTTCCTGGGCCGGCTCTGTGCCACCCGTCTGCTGTCCCCCTTAGTCATCTTGGCTTCCAGGGGAGTTCAGATTTGATCTGTTCGAAGACACATTTGTTTGTCTTTTTGGCTGTCCACAGTATTCTTAGCACTCTTCTCCAGTACCACATCTCAAATGAGCTGATTTTCTTTCTTCCCTGTCCAGCTTTCACGATGTCTTGGATGAACCTTCCTCTTTGGTGTTCAGCTTGATATCTTTGCATTTTAATATCTGTTTCATTCCTTCATAGCTGCCCTTCCCAATCCTAGTCTTTTTTTCTTTCTTGACTGCAATCCCCTTCTGATCAATGATTGATCCAACATATAGGAAATCTTTTAACTATTTCAATTTCCTTCTTGTCTACTTTGAATTCCTATAGATCCTCCAAGATGCTTTTTTGTTTTCTTAATGTTCAACAAGCCTGCCTTAGCACTTTCCTCTCTGACTTTCTTTAGTAATTGTTTCAACTCTTTGATGTCTTCTGCTAGTAGTATGGTGTCGTCTACATATCTCAAGATTGTTGATATTCTTTCCTCCGACCTTCAATCCTCCTTCCTCTGTGTCCCAACCTGTTTTGCATATGATATTTCCTGAATATGTTGAATAGATAGGGTAACAAAATGCAGCTTTGTCTGACCCCCTTTCTGATTGAGAACCATTCTGATTCTCCGTATTCAGTTCTGATGGTAGCCTCCTGTCCAAAATTTTGCACCAGGACAAGAAAATGCAATGGAACACTCATTTCTTTTAAGATCACTCCATAATTTTGTGATATATGCAATCAAAGGCTTTGCTGTAGTATATAAAGTGCATGCTGATTTTCTTCTAGAATCCCCTGATGCACTCCATTATCCATTGTATATTTGCAAAGTGATTCCTAGTGCCTCTTGCTTTCCTGAAACCAGCTTACACCTCTGGAATTTCTTGCTCCATGTATGGTAGGATTCTCAGTTGCAAATTTTTAAGCATGACTTTGCCTGAATGAACAGCAAGAGTAGTTGCTTTACTCTTTTGTGTCTCCTTTTTTAGGAATGGGAATCATTTCCAATCTGCGGGCCATTGTTTCCTCTTTCATATTTGTTAGTAGATTTTAGTTAGAACTAAAGTTGATACTGTCTCTGTACACTGCAGCAGTTCTATTTGTATGCCATCTGTTCCTGGTAATTTATTCTTCCCAAATGCTTGGAGTACCACTCTTATTTCACTTTCCAGAACTTGAGCTTCATCTTCATATGGCTCCTCGTCCCATTCATCCTTCTTTCTCTTTTATATAGCTCTTCTGTGTATTTCTTCCATCATCTAGATACAGGTTGACTATCCCTTAACCAGAATTCTGAAATACTCCAAAATTGTCCACATGGGTGGCTAAAAGAGTGACACTTGCTTTTTGATGGTACAGTGTACAAAACTATGTTTCGTGCACAGAATTATTAAAAATATTATGTATAAAATTACCTTCAGACTATGTGTATATACGAAACACAAACGAATTTCATGTTTAGACTTGGGTCCCAGCTCCAAGATATCTCATCAAGTATATGTAAATATTCCTCTCCCCTAAAAAAAACCACCCTGAAACCCAAAACACTTCTGGCTCCAAGCATCTTGGATCAGGGAGGCTTAACCTGCACCTACATTTGTTCATTTCCTTCAATGGGGAACAGTGAGCCCTTTTCTAAGCTCTGATGGCTATCTCATTTCAAAAGACAGAGAAATTCCAACCAAAAGTACATGATCTCTTACCACTGAGGGTTCTCACTTATTAGACCAATCATCCTGTTTTCTAGCAGGAAACTCATTTTTTCAGTTGCAAATAAATCCTTAGGAAGACAGAAAAGCACCATCCATGCACAAGAGGAAAGTACTGGCAAGCTCGTGGGAATCCTATTATTTCCAGAAGTGCAACAACTTTAGGATACAGAAACCTTGAGAGACCTTCCACACAGATACACACAGAAAAAGACAAAGCCATATTAGTGGGTACAGAATGCTGATAGTTGTGGGAGAGGCCAGAAAAACAGAGGAGGAAAATGGAAAGGAGAATCCTGAAAGAAGGCACTTCTCTCACAACACACACTTGTGGACATCAAATGGAAATCTGCCTAATAATGTTTGTTTTTTAAAAATAAATCCTGAATCAAAACAAATTCTGAATCAATCAATTCCATAATGTGCTCCCAATGATTTAATGTAATATTCTTTAAAAATTTAATCCTAACTCATTAAGTGTTTCCATCCTCTGCTATTATGCATCTTTATGATCAGAGGTTTGTGAAGATGCCTACAGTAAGAATTGCCTCCAGGTGACTTGGCTGAGATTCTTTATAGAACTTGCATAAAGTTAAGGGTTTCTTCTTCTTTAAGTCCATTTTGGAAGGGATTTTGGAGATACTGGTGTGGTTCCCAGCTCAGCATCTTTTGTTGTGGAGCAACAGAGTATATGTAGCACTGCACTTTCATACCAGCTGTGAAGCAGTACTTACGCTGCACAATATACTGCCATGCACAACTACCTCTGTCATTGTTATTTGCCATCAAGTTGGGTTTGACTTATGATGGCCCTGTGAATGAAGGTTCTCCATGAATCCCAGTTATTCAACCCTACTCAGGTCTTGCAAGGACAGAGCTGTAGCTTCCTTTATTGAATCAATCCTTCTATAATGCAGTTTTGTTCTTTTTCTACTTCCTTCCACGCTGCCAGGCATAATTGCCTTTTCCTATGAGCCATGTTTTCCCATAATGTGTTCAAAGTACAACAACTTCAGTTTAGTAAATTTGGCTTAATTTACTCTATGCACTGTTTGTCTGTTTGGCAGTCCATGGTATCTGCAGAACTCTTCCAGCACCACATTTCCAATGAGCGATTCTGATAGATTTCTTCCTTGTCTAGCTTTCACTACCATACCTAAAAATGGGAAATACAGTGACATGGATGATTCTGACTTTGAAATGTAGTGTTGTTCAGAGGTCCCTCGGTATCCACTGGGGTTTGGTTCCAGGACACCCCTACCCCCGTGGAAACCAAATTCTGTGGATACTAAAAGTCCTATTAAATACAATGGCATAGTAAAATGGTGTATAAAATGCCAAAATTAAGGTTTGCCTATTCAAACTGTCAGTGGCTGAATCTATGGATAAGGAATCCATGAATACAGAGGGCTGACTGTATCTTTATATTTGAGGATCTTGCCTAGTTCCTTCATAGCTGCCTTCTAAGTCTTAGCCCTCCGAGTTCCAAGTATGAGGCCCTGTCTGCATGGACCACGATATTCTGGGGGCAGTTTGGAGCATCCTGGACCCACAGTTGCTCCAACCTCCCCCCATTACCTGGCCCTCCATTCCTACGCTGTAGCTGTCTACATGGGCATCCTTCTAAGCCACCTGGTGTATCCACTGTGTCTGAAGTCAGAATGAGATACTCAGCCTCAATCACACGGCTGGACACCTGAACTCAGATCAAGCAACCTGCCATGGGGTGGATACACCTGGCTACTCAGCAGGATACCCATACAGACAGTAGCAGCAGCGTGGAAATGCTTTAGACCTTCCATCAAGTCTAGTCCTGCTTTCACTATATGATCTATGTATACATTAGTTTTAGTTAGAACTAATGCCTATTCTGTCACTGTACTATGCACAGTTCTATTTGTATGTTATTTGTTCCTGGTGATTTATTCTTCTCAATTGCTTGGACTGCTGATTTTACTTCACTTTCCAGAACTTGGGGTTCATCTTTGTGTGGTTCTTCTTCACATGTGTTGTTTATCCTTCCTTGTGTAACATTAAACAAATAGTCTGACTCCTTCACCAACTGAAAACCATTCCCTTTCTCTATATTCTGACGGTTTCTTCTTTTCTAATATACAAGGACTGCAGCAGTTATTTGTTCATACAAGAATGTCAGATTACATGAGCTAGAATATCTATTGCCAATTGTTATTCAACCTCCCTATTCACATTGATTATTTCTAAGCCATTAGCATTCTTTTACAAATGAGAAGTTTTGTGTTAAGTCTGATCATCTTTATAGAAGATTATTGAACTGAGATTATTTTAATGGTAGATAATATTTTGCCAATATTGATGCTGTATTTGCAATTTAGTACACTAAATTGCCTTGGGCATTCATAAAATAAAGCAACATTTTAAATAATCAAATTAACCAAGCAAACTCATAGACTTGACCTGCTGTTATATTCAGGGACTAGGCTGCTGTGAGCCCTTTACCACAGCTAGTTCTATGGGGTTTTGCCACCTAGTAGCAAACTCATCTTAAATAAATAAATGAATGAAACATTTATGTCCAGGAAAAGTAATCCAACCTGCCCCATATAAATAACCCTACCATCGAAGCCAGCAACTTGATTTTGGAAACTGTTGGTGGAAGGGATTTTATTGCTGCAACAATCCTGCAATAGTTGCTGTAGCAGATACAAATACTTTAAAACAGGAGATGGAATTGATGTTGTTGAACTGCAACTCCCAGTAGCCCTAGCCAGCATGGCCAAGGGTGAGGAATGCTGGGAGCTGCACTTCAACAATATGTAGATGGCCAAACAATTCCCATTCCCATTTAGGCCTTTTTGCATACACTTTTCTCAAATGCACCCATCTCTCTGGGCTTCTCTCTTAAGAAATGAGTTTATATCCACAAAAGCTCATGCTAAAATAAAAACCAACTAGTCTTAAACATGCTGCTACATTCCTTTCCCCCTCCTCCTTTTTATACTGCAGACTACTTCTTTCAACCCCCCCCCCAAAAAAAAATCAACCCTCTGAAAACTACAGCTTTAAATGATAAATAATGATTGGGTTAGTGTGTTCGTGTTTGGGGAGTATGAATGTGATAGGCTTGCACTCAAATGCAATCCAAGCTAAATTCTCCTGTATTGATGTGTAATAAATACGTTGCTGGGAGAATTTTGCTTAGTTTTACACTTTGGGACTATCAAGACAAATAAATGGGCCCTACAGCAAATCAGGGAGAGTGACTATGAAAGAACTAGAAAAGATTCTAAAATGCAAAGACATACAACTCAGCACAAATGTTAGAATCATACAAGCCATTGTATTCCTTATTACCATGTATGGATGTGAGAGCTGGACAGTAAAGAAAGATAGGCAGAAAATCAATGCATTTGAGATAATGTGGTGCTGGAGAAGAGTGCTGAGGATCCCATGGACAGCCAAAAGGACAAACCAATGGGTCCTAGAGCAGATCAAGCCAGAAGCCTCCCTGGAAGCCAAGATGACCAAATTGAGGCTTTTGTATTTTGGACACATCATGAGAAGAGAAGACTCATTAGAAAAGACAACAATCCTGGGAAAGGTGGAGGGAAGTAGAAAGAGAGGAAGGCCACATGCCAGATGGATGGACTCTATGAAGGAGGTCATGGGTTTTAAGGGGTTGCAGGATTTAAGCAGAGTAGTGGGGGACAGGGGGCCTTGGAGATGTCTCATCCATAGGGTCCCCATGGGTCAAGATTGACTCAAAGGCAGTTAACAACAGCAGCAAATCAGGCTTGAACTCTCCCTAGAAGCCAAGATGATGAAACTGAAGTGGTCATACTTTGGCCATATCATGAGAAGAGATGACTCATTGGGGGGAAAAAATAATGCTAGGAAAGGTGGAGGGCAATGGGAGAGGAAAACCACACACCAGATAGACAGACTTCATTAAGGAGACCACAGCCCTGAGCTTGCAAGACCTGAGCTGAATAGCTGAAGATTGGTTGACCTGGAGGTCTCTTATTCACAAGGTTGCCATAAGTCGAAGTCAAGAACAAAACAACAAAATATCTCATATTAATCTAAATTATGTGGTTGTTCTCACAGTTGTCGTCAGGAGAAAGAGTGTGTGGCAACAGAGAAAGATAATCTTGTTCCCTTGAAGTCCTTGGAGGAGGTTTTCACAATATATCATGTATGTTGTAACAGTGATTTTTAAACTATGGGGAAAGGAGCTAAAGTCTGCTCTGGTAGTGGTTTGTTAGCACTGTTGTTTGCTCTTTGAGCAATACATGTCATATAAGAGAATGTTATCTCCTATGAGGAGTCGAGGCTACCTAGCCTGCTGTTTCGTTTTTTAATCTGAAAGCCTGAGATCTGCTCCTGGCATAGCTTTCCTGACTAAACTGCTGGCTTATCCAAGCATTACTACTATGGCTGACCTCCAAAGACAACAGAGAGTTGCCTGCCAACACACTGTGGCCAAGTATCATCTTTCTTGCCCAAAGATGAACAGAAAAGCCTGGACAATCTGAGATTCTGGTTAACACGGTCTCACAAGGTGAAGTCCCTCTCCATCACAACACTCCAAAACACACACCAGCTTCTTTGCATCTTATCTTTATGTCAGTGTATTTCAAGTACAAGAGCAATTAGGTAAGCCATCTAAGGTAGGGCTGGGCAAGGGGTCCCCCAAACCATCAGGGTCCATATACGCCTAGCAATTTACCCCACCAATTTTCAATGACAAACTAGGGAGGGAGCCTTTAAAAAAAAAAAAGCAAATAATGATTGCTTTAATGGGTTTAATCTACTTTGCTGCTGAATTGTGAAATCGCCTGTAAATCAACCATTTTCTCCTAGCTTTCAAGAAGGGGTGTGGGGGGAAATGTACCCTGTAATTCGCATATGGCTTCTAGTAAACTGTTTTGATACCCTTTAAAGCCCCCAGACTCTACTCCCAAACTGAAAAATAATTAGCTGAAATTTCAGCCAAAAAATATACCCAAAGAGACATACAAATACGATAGTTGGTGGGCCCTTGCCCTTCATTATGACCCACAAACCCCCACAAAAGAACAAAAATCCACTCTATTTCACCCAAATCCCAGAATCAGAAGTGATGTGACATACAGCTTAGGTCCAGACTATCTGGAAGACCGTATCTCCCTGTACAAGCCTGCCTAAATCTTAGCTCCTCCAAACTGGAGCTCTCCAGATGTGCTGTACTGCCACTCCCACTATCCTCAGCCAGCATAGCCAGCAGTTGTGCTGGGAAGAGCATACGCTTTAAAGCTTCTTTTGTAAGCGAACAGAACATCAGTAGAAAGTACATGAGGCTTCCAATTCATCTCTTCCCCAACCTCTGTGCTGTTAGCATTCTCACAGGCATAAAGATGAGTGATGGGACCATTAAGGGGAAGTTGTATTTTCCACAAAGTGTCCTGAGACCATCTATAGCCACTGGAAGCCTGAGCAGCTGGATTCACATAGCGCTGCAAAAGAACTCCTCTCATTTGTCTGTCTAGTGACCCATAACCCCTCTGCTTCTTTGCAGTCTCATCACCTTTTTCTTTTTTTTTTTAAAAAAAAAAATTTTGGCTTACAAGATAGGCAAACTGTTAGCAGAGGCTGTGGCAGCCTAGTCATCCAGCTTCCTTTCAAGCTGACCTCTTATCAATTTAAATTCTACATGGACTGCAGCCATTCACCACATGGGAAGAGACAATGACCTTTGCAGCCAGAAAAGCCACTTCATTCATTCAAGCTGGTGGATTTCCAGGGAATTCTATGGGATGGGGAGCCAGAGTTTCCCCTGCTCACTCGCACTGATGACTAATTTCTTCTTGAGAGCCAGAGAACACAAGCTGCCATTTGCATCTAATTAAAAACAAAGGAAGGCAATCCACAGTATTAATGCAGTCAGTCTCAAGAGAAGTTCTTGGGAGCTGTTTCCTAGAAGCCGGCAGGCTTTCCCTCTTCTTCTCCCATATATACTGGGATGCATGTTATACCAAGAGATAAAGACCAATCCACTGATACCTTGCAGGTTTCCTATGACAGCTTTCATATGGCTTGGATCCAGTATATATCTGAAAGAACGTATATACAAGCCTGCCCAAGTTTTAAGAACTTCAGGGGGAAGACTTTGTCTCAGTCCCATCACCGTCGCATTTGTTGAGAATTGGGGAAAGAGCTTTCTTAGTGGCTGCTCTCAGGTTGTGGAATTCCCTCCCATGAGAGGTTCAGTTGTGCCCCTCTTTCTTTCCATCTTCTTATTCAGGCCTTTGGCTTATAAACTATGTGGCGGAAGGGGCATTTAATAGGGTTGTGCTTTTATCTTTTCAATTATGAAACTGTTTCAACTTCATATTTTTAATAGAGTTGTTTGATTGTCTTTTAATTTTTGTAAAAATAGTTTTTTAGCTGTACCTTATTTCAATTGGATGTTAAGTCCCCTTGGGCTTTATACAAGGAGAAAGGTGGGATGTAAATTATTAATTCATTAATTAAATATTAGAGTGCTGACTTTTTGAACTGGGTTGCCCTACTCACAGTCTGATATTCTTACCAGTACACTGCACTGGCTCTTTTTATCCTGAATGAAGCTTTATATTGTTTTCATTCCTTCTTTTTAACTTTCCTCTTATTCCTAGCATATCTGACGATTCCAGTTTTCAATTGCTATTCTCTTTATATGTGTCTTTCTCTAAGCTTCCATAGGGGACTTACTGGGTTCTTTCTGAGCAAGCCATTTTCTACATACACACAGCTATTTAAATAGACAGTATTATAGCTAATATTAGTGGTAGTGAAACATCCAAGTGAAGAAAGGAGAAGCACTTACTATTATTTTATTAGTTACTTTTCTATCACATTGAAATCATTTAAGCCAGTTCTCGCAAAATGGAGCTAACCCAGACCCCAGTTCTCTAGGAAACTGGCAGCAATGAAATGAGTGCGATGGAGATGAGAATGACATTGACAGGAAATTCAGTCCAACTGAACACAAGACAGAGCCTACAAGTTGGCCCTCCATATCCTTTATCCACAGTCAACCATCCACAACTTGAAAATATGCCAAAAAAATATAAATTTCAAAAAGCAAACCTTGATTTTGCTATTTTATATAAAGGGCACCATTTCACTACACCACTGTATTTAATGGGACTTGTGTATCCATGGGTTTTGGTATCAAAGTGGGGGAGGGTCCTGGAACCAAACCCCAACAGACACCAAGGGTCCATAGTATTTGAAGGCCTATTCCATGGCAGCACAGGCACCAAAAACTTTTTAAGGGGTGGGTGGGATGTAATTTGTTTTTACTGTTGTACTGCATTTTTACTGTAAGCCACCCCGATTGATCTCAAAGGAGCGGGGTATAAATAAATATTATTATTATTATTATTATTATTATTATTATTATTATTATTATTATTATTAAACCATTTTTCTCTGCCACCATTGTGTCTACAAAGAGCATGGATTGTTTTGAGTGGTCAGGATTCTCCTGCACCTTGGCTAACAAAAGCAAAATCTGGAATACGCAACAGCCCACTGTGAGCAATTTGCTAAGCACTTTGCAAATAAAAACATTTGGACCCACTCTGGCTATAATTAATACAAGCCCAATCGATTTAATCTTGGCTCATCCCTGTCCTACATTAATGGATACATTCCAACCTATACAACCTGAGGATGTAAACAGGATTCTTAGAGAGGTGAAAGTCAGCACATGTATTACCTTTCCCTTCCTGGCTTATTAAAAAGGCCAGAAAGAGACTGGTTGCACAGGTAATGGGAATGATTAATGCCTCTCTCCAAGCAAGGCACAGTTCCAACTGCCTAAAGGAGGCAGCTGTAATGGTAAGACCCCTATCGAAAAAAGCCTCCCTGAATCCCATTCTATTAGATAATTATCAGCCAGTCTCCAATAACTGCATTTCTGAACAACCTATTGAAATGTCTTGTGGCCTCCAAGCTACAGGGACTCTTAAATGAGACATATTATCTAAATCCATTTCAATCTAGTTCAGGCTTAGTTATGGGATGGAAACAGCTTTGGGTGTCTTGCTGGAGGTCCTACTCTGGGAACTGGAAAGGGGAGTGTTGTCCCTATAGGGTGTACCTGGGGACTCAGTCTTGACTGGGTGCTCAGTTTTCAGCAGCGGCTAAGAGTGTATTTGCACAATTTAAATCAGTGGGCCATCTAAACTCATTCCTTTTGATGTCTGTCTTAGCCATGGTGATACATGACTTGGTTAAATCAAATTTAGATTACTGTAACAAGTTCAGCCTCAGAGGATGGCAATGGCAAGCCATCTCTGAAGAAATTTGGCAGGCTTATGTTTGCCTTAGGGTCACCATAAGAACTTGAAGGCAAACACCACTACAAACACACACATAACATAAATGTTGGGAAACTTAGTTGGTCCAAACAACTGCAGCCAGGTTGGTAATAGGGGTTGGTTACAGGGATTACTCTTTTGTTACAAAGGCTTCACACACTGCCCATCTATTTCCAGGCACAATTCAAGGTGCTGCGTATGACCTATAAAACCCTATACAGCTCTGGTTCAGACTATCTGAAATACCATATTCTCCCAATGAGCCTATCTGAATTCTTCAGGGAAGGCACATCTCTTAGGTGGTTTGCACACAGAGGAAAAGAAACATTCTCATTCTGTTCCTATGCTGACCTATTTCGATGACATATGGGGACAAAACAGGTGAAACATGGGTCCAACCCACGCTCCAGGGTGGTTCTCCAGAGTAAAAAGAGTCCCTGTTTGCTTCAGATCAAAATGGAAACTCTGGAGAATTCTCTGAGCCTGTGGATTGCAAACAGGTGGGAGAAGAGCAGTGGTAGGCAGTTAAGTACTTCTACTTTCAAGCTTGCAGAGTTCCCCCAGTGCCATTCATTTTACAGATGTGCAAACTGATTGTGCAAGTACACATCAGCACAACTATACCATCAGTACAGTGCACTAATGCTCAATAGGATGCAAAAACCCTGGGAACAGTAGGGAATAATGGAGCTAACTAAGAGAAATGTTAATATTGCAGCAAAAACACATTTCACAGTATCCAGAGTGGATGCAACCAGAACAAATGAGCCACTGCACTGATTTTGCAAGACCTGAGCAGAGCTGTTAAAAACTGTTGGAGGTTTCTCATTCAGAGGGTTTCAGTAAATCGAAGCTGACTCAATGGCAAAACAAGAACAAAGACAATGCTATGTATGTTTGAATGAATTCAGACCATGCCAAGTGTGAATAGGAGGACAGCATGGAGCTTTCTGTGCTGTATTAAAGGTTACTATTTGGACTACGGTTGAGGGATCTGGGAACTGCTGTCCAAAAAGTAACTTTTTAAAGCCTTGATTGCCTATTTAAGCTCTACCTCCAACCCCAAACCCTGGAAAACTTCAATGGAAGAGGAGTGATAGTTGCACTGAGAAAACAAGAGTCCTGATTCCTTTTCATCTCATGTCACAACTTTAGTCTCTGCTGTAACTCCAGCTCTGGGGTTCCCTATCCAGTGTGCCTTTCCTAAACTGTACTTCTGGTCTTGCTGCTGTCAGGTCTTACATAAACACCATACATTTTTATTTGCCAATGGAGGGTTTCCAATTCTCTCTGCTAGCCTCTACACCTTTCTGTATCACGTGCTTTCACAACTTGCCCTTATTATTCTTATTCTTTTCTATTGTTATTACTCTGAAGAATTCATTTTATTTTTCCCAGTAAATATTGCTAGACATAGTTTGGGTGCAGACTCAAGGTACTGGCATTCTTATTTTATCTTCCAAGATTTCAGCAGGAGTTCACACTCTTCCAGGAGCATCTTACCAGCCTTACAGGCTAGAAACATGCTTCCATGTGGGACAAAGCATATTTCCAGAATAATTTGAAATGTGGTGCTAGAGAAATTCTATGGATACCGTGGACTGCTAAAAAGACAAATGAATGGTCCTTAAAGCAAATCAAGCCTGAAATCTCTCTAGAAGCAAAGATGACTAAACCAAGGCTGTCATATTATGGACATATTATGAGATGAGGTGCCTCAGTGGAAAAAGACAATAATGTGGATAAAAGTGGACCACTCAATTAAGGAAGACTCCAATGGCCTGAGTTTGGAAGACCTGAGAAGGGCAGCTGACTTCTTGGGAAGTCTCTCCACTCTTAGGGATAGTGTAAGTCAAAGATAACATGATGGCAAATAACAAATATTTTCAGAGGCTGAACACTAAAGTATTTTCATTCAAAGAGAGCCTTCTTCACTTTATAGGGGAATCATAGTGCACGTCCAACTCCTTTTTAAAAGATCATATGGAATCTTTACTATTATAGGAAGCAAACAGATCTCTAATTTACCTGCACTCCTGTGCTCTAATCTAATGTACAGCATAAGATAATGGAGAGGCCTCTGCACTTTTTTAAAGAGGTCTTTTTGTCCAAAGGGGCAGGGTAAATGCATAAATGTAGATGGCTCTTTCCTTTCTACAATTCTGCCACTATTCCATCTGGTCGGCAATGACAGCAGAAAAGGAAGGCGGGGAACCGGGACCCAGACAGCTTCAAAGTGCTTTGGCTAAGCATCACTTCTTTGTAACAGGCAAGCTCCTCCTTGCAGCACTCAAACAGTCTCCTCTCTCCAGACAGAGCAATCAGTCACAAAGGAAATGGTGGCAGGCCTGACCATCTCATTGGCAATTTAAAAAAGAAGCCCTTTTTAAAGAGTCTCGCCTGCCTAGACTCTGTCTTGAGGCTTTGCATAATGCTCCTTTGCCAAGGCTGGGGACACAGCAGCTGCTGCTGCTCCTCCTCAGTAATTCATGGGAACAGAAGCAGCTCATTTTTTTTTCTTTGCAAAGCTGTATGGACTGGAAGCTGTAGTTCTAACTGGGTGGATTCAGCAAGGCAGGGCACAAAGTCATCAGAGGTTTGTTATCCTCCTTGGAGATGGGGTGATAGTGTGGCTTGCAAACGTGGGAGGAACGCAAGCTACAAGTGCCTATCATTATCTCTGAAACTAACAATACAACCGTGCAGGAATGTCTCTTACCTACGTCAAGTATCCAAAAGATATTTCATATATATAGGTGGGCTTTTTTAGTAGAAATTCCTCATCTTTAGGACACAGGTTGAGTTTCTCTTATCTGAAATGCTTTGGAGGAGAAGTGTTCTTGATTTTGGAATATCTGTTTTTGCATATAGGTACATAGTGAGGTACCTTGGAGATGGGACCCAAATCTAAACACAATAGCAATAGGAAGTACATTTCTATACTGCTTGTCAGTGAACTAGCACTCCTTAAGCCAGGGATAGGCAACCTTTCCCCTTTAAGGGCCGAGGGACTTCAGCTCCCAGAAGCTATTGGCCAACATGGCTGAGGCTTCTGGGAGCTGAAGTCCCTCGGCCCTTAAAGGGGAAAGGTTGCCTACCCCTGCCTTAAGCGGTTTACAATCTGTAAGCCAAGTGCCTCCAACAAGCTGGGTACTCATTTTACCGACCTATGAAAGGATGGAAGGCTGAGTTTACCTTGGAGCCCTCCTGTAGAATCGAACTTACAATGTTGTGGCATTTAACCGCTGCACCACCAAGGCTCCTTCGCAATATTCATTTATGTTTCATATATACCTTGTATATATAGCCTGGAGGTAACTTTATATAATATTTTAAATATTTTTGTGCATGAAGCAAAGGCTGTGTTGTGTTTGCTTCATGCACAAAAATATTTTTTAAATACTGTATGATCAAAAAGCAAAGGTGTCACTATCTCAGCCCCCTATGAAAAAGGTTTTGGTTTTTGGAGTAATTTGGCTTTCAGAATTCTGGATAAGGGAGACACAGCCTGAAGTATGTTTCTCTCTGGACATGCAGACGCACTTACCCTCGCCACATTACAGAGCACCAAAACTCTTTTGCTCACTTTTCATGAACACATAGTAGAATGGATCAATTGCATGCTGGCCTTTATGGCATAATCAACATGTATTTTGTGCATTTTGGTTGGCCCAATAAAGGTATCACTGGTATCACAAAAGTATAACCAATTTTTTGGACCCACCTATCTGCCTTTAGACTCACCCACCATAGAAATGTGGCCCCTGAGAATGTCTCTGAAATTTAATTAATCCTTGGGCTCAAAGATGTTTCAGAATAGCAACAGCATCCTTTCTTACATGATAAACCCACTTAGGCCTCTGCCAATTCAGTTGTGTACTAGGCAGAACAACTGCAGAGAGTCTGGGAGCCACAGTTTCCTACCCTTGTCACACAGAGTACTCCCCCCATAATATTTAGAGCTACATTTTTAGCTATTTATTTTTTTTTATTTTTTTTATTAAATTTTATTAAGCCTTGGTTAAAAACACATCATGACAATTAATTGGACAAAAAAAGAAAAAAACACATACAACATTTACAACATATAACAAATAACATATAACACATAAAAGCACAACTTATCATATATATATAAATCATGAAATTAATAACAACAAAAAACAGCGTCCTCCTAACTACAAATATCTACCCACACACGCTGCAAGGAGTGTTATAAAATATCTTACAAAATTTATTTCATCATTAGCAAAGACAAACTAAAAAAAAAAAAAAAAAAACAACAGTAAAAAGAAAAATAAACACACTTCCTGAGTTTTGACTCAGTAGCTATTTTCTCTTAACTTATTTACCTGTCCCCGATGCAAACCTATCGCGAGGCTAATGCTTAAAATAGCCCTGAACTTTCTCAAATATCAGAATAAGAAAATAAAAACCCGCTAGCCAAATAATAACAGCAAAATATCCCCTACACAGCTTATTTACACGAAGTATATATGCTAAGGCATTAGTTTAAATTTATTCCTCTCATGTATTGTCTTTATACCAGTCCCTAGCTTTATTAAAATTACCTCCGAAAAAATAGTAAACAACGCAAATTTTAAATTCATACCGATAAAATCAACTTATCTAAAAATTCACTGGACTCTAGGTATTTCTTTACTGGCTCCCAAACTCTTTTACAAGTAGACCATGATTCTCCTCTTAAACATGATGTTAGCTTATCTATCCCAATCAGGTCAATTAACTTAACTAACCATTCTTCTGTTGTCGGGGTCCCTTCAGATTTCCATTTGGCCGCGTAAATCAACCTAGCCAATGTTGTTATATAAAATGCTAGTTTGCCAAACTCCCTTTCCAGCTTAACATCTTCCACCATTCCCAGCAGGTAGAATTTGGGATCCATTCTATTTCTTATTGGTATAATCTGTGTGGTTACCTTATGTATGCTTTTCCAATATTTTGTTTGCTACTTTACAATTCCACCATGCGTTTAGCTATTTATAAACAAAAGCAACAAAATTATTTTATGCATCTTTCAATATGTATCAGAAAGGCAATGATATTGAGTTTTGAGAACAAGCCAGTCTATTTTACTGTAATCAATTCCTTAGCTAAAGTTGAAAGACAAATTATTAATCAACTAAAAATTGTATAATAATAGTTTTCTGACTCATGTAGCCATACTAGGGGTGTTTAGTAGCTGCTAAGGATTATTATTCACTTCAGCACTGTTAGAAGTAATTAACTATAAGTGACGGTACAAGTTGCAGGGAGTCTTTTTTTTCCTCTTCCAAATCTTCCATTGCCTATCTCCAAAGGAACAGAAGAGAAATCCACTTTTAAAAGTCTTCAAAAAAAGTTGTTGTGTTAAAAGTGAAAAATTGGCGAACACGCACATTTGCTGAGAAGATGCAAAAGATAAATGTTTCACTTCTAGTATGGGGGGAAAAAATAAACTGTATCTGTCACTTTGTTCAGGAACCCCCTGGAAAATGTTAACAACATGAGAGCTGTGTGCTTATAAGACTTTAGACAACTAATTACGGCTACGCAATGGGACTCTGGATTCAACTACCAACTCTGCTTCTCTGTGGACTAGTAGCATTAAAACTGACAGAGGTCAAGAAACCATCTTAGTTGTCAGAAATAGCTGACCTGGAGGGTAGGAGCAACAAACACAAGTCAGGCAGCCATTCATTCCCATGGGTGTTCTGGATGGAACCAAAATGAATCCCAAACCCAACCCAATTGCCAACCTGCACTCAGTGTTGCTTTCCTGATGCTCAAGAGATTGCTAGGCTGGGTGGGAAATGGATTTGGAAAATTGAATGAGAGGTCTTTTGGGGAACATGTCCTTCTCATTGGGTTTCCAACAGATTTGTGGGGGCAGCCATGGCAGTCCTTTCAACCAGTGGAAAATGCTACTTGGAAATGGGAAGCAAGCAAACAAATTATATAAAAACAATGCAGTGGTGTCTGAAAGAACTTGGCTCAAAAGTGTAATTGCTGTGCAATGTGAGTGATGTTTCTGCGGCTATCACAAACCCTCTGGAACGGCACAATTGTTTACAGCAATGGCTTTCAAATGAGGGGGGCAGGACCCTTGGGGGGATGTGAGAGAGAGTTGCTCAAGGAGAGTGTGAAACTTGGGAGGCTCTGATCCCTCCTCCTCTTTGCAAACTTTTAATGTGTAAATATTGATTAATATTTGATCCATGATATGAGAATTTGACTATTTCCATTTTCTGATTATCTAGGATGAATTCTTGTAGATCTTCCATTGTGATTATTTTTCTTTTCCTAATGCTCAGCATTAAGCCTACCATGACACTTTCTTCCTTGACCTTCTTCAGTAATTGTTCCAAGTCTTTGTTGGTTTCAGCTAGTAGTATTGTGTGGTCTGCATATCTTAAAATGTTAAATTTTCTTTCCTCTGATCTTCATTCCTCCTTCCTCCAAGTCTAAGCCTGATCTGTGTACAATATTTTCTGCATGCAGGTTGAATAAATGTGGTGAAAGAATGCAGCCTTGCCTGACCCCTTTGCCAATTTGGAACCATTCTGTTTCTCCAAATTCAGTGCTGACAGCTGCCTCTTTCCTTAAATACAGGTTACACATCAGGACAATTAGATGTAGTGGCACTCCCATTTCTTCAAGAGCATTCCATGGCTTTTCGTGGCCTATGCAGTCAAAGGCTTTGCTGTAGTCAATACACATGCAACTTGTCTTTTGGAATTCTTTGGTGCTCTCTGTTATCCATTGTCCATTTACTATGTGATCCTTAGTACCTCTTCCTTTCCTGAATCCAGCTTGCATCTCTGGGAGTTATCACACCGTATACGATAGGAGTCTTTGCTGCAGAATTTTCAGCCTGACTTTGCTTGCGTGGGAAATTAGTGCAAGGGACCTGTAGTTTGTGATATTTGTGATACACAATCTGAAATACTTATTTTCACTTGTGGCTAATAAAAATGTCTCCAGGTAAGGAAGAATACAAGAATTTGAAATAGTTAGTCCTTTCTCTGTTCATCTTGGCTACAAAACTAAAGAAGAATTTATGGTCTGATACTTTTTGTGGCCTAATCTTGCAAACCAAGTCTACTGCATCTTTTAAGTCTCCTCACTTTGCCCCTGAATCTGAAAAGGTTGCTTCTCCCTCACAAGAGCAGAAAGGAAGTGTTCTATAAATATAAGACCTCACATACAGTCTCCTTGCAACACACAGGCCTGAGACGCAACACCCACATATGCCTATAAATACACAAGAGAGATGTCCAGATGAGCAATGTGGCTTGGAACCCATTCAATGTCTCCACTGTGCAGTAATAAACAGATTGACTCCTGATGTGAATAGTGGGGGGTTTTATTGCCTTAAGCCTTAACCAATGAAAACACCAACTTACCCTTTTGCCCTGCACTGAAGCTGAATAACATTTTAGGAATTGAGATCAAGACACACATTGCCACTACTGTTGTAACCGAGAGAGAGAGAAAAAGAGAGGTCTAGAGGGGTGGTGGAAATGAAGGCTGCAATCCAAACCTGCCCCGTCTTTCATCTCCCTGTCCTTGGTCCCACAACCCTCCTGATATTTTGTGATTCTTCCAACAGAAGTACTGTTGAGCTTACTGTTTCAGAACTTCCTCCTCTTTTCCTCCTTCTTTGGAACAGTGTAGTGGTTGGAGTGTTAGACTGGGACTCTGAGTGATGGAAGTCATATAGTGCCCTTCAGCTGTCCACCCTCTCTCAGCCTGATCTACCTCAAAGGGCTGTTGTGAAGATACTTGCAGGAGAGAAAACCATATATGCTGGCTTCACTAGATGTATGGTAGGATACATGCAATATACCCATGCTGTGAAGTGTTTGTTATATTAAGAGTGTGCCTCCATGTAGAAATAATGCAAGCTGACACCAGTTTAAGTGCTGTAGCTTCATCCTATGGAATCCTGGGATTTGTAGTTTTATAAGGTCTTTAGCTTTCTCTACCAAAGAGTGCTGGTGCCTCACAACACTACAAAGCCCAGCATGAATAGAGCAATGGCAATTAAAGTGGTGTCAGACTGCATTATTACTGCAATGTAGTTGCACCTTAAAAAATCAAAATACTTGACCACAAAGCCCCCCCCCCCATTCATTATTTGGTGGAACCAAAATAAATTCTGTTGTAAGGTTTTGGACCTGATCTATCAAATACTTTGGGAAACTCCCAAACATACACTTCAAATATCTGTATTTTTAGTTCTAGGATGCACATTTATGAACCAATTTTGGACAAATGAGAAATTTAGATTTAGGCTGACATCCTGAACATTTCTGTAAAGGCTTAAACTAATAACTAATAAGGAATCTTAGCTTTTTTCATAAAATGTCTGATTTTGGTCCATTCTGCATGGAACTTGGTAGGAATTTTTTTAATGGATTGTCGATTCTACCACTTTTGTTTAGTTTAAATCATATGTGAAACTATCAGTATCAACTAGGGCAACAATGAAAATATCCCAATAAATAATAAATAAAGCAATACTCTGTGGAGACCAGGGTTCAAATCCTTGCTTGACCATGGAAACCTCCTGGTGACCCTGGGCAAGTTACACTCTCTCAGTCTCTGAGGAAGGCAAAGGCAAACGCCCTTACCAAGAACAAATCATACCAGGAATACCCCATGATAAGTTCACCTTAGGGTCACCATAAGTTGGAAATTACCTGAAGATACACAACAACTCTTCTTGAAGAATCAGGTTCACAGTCTGGGAGTGCTTTGATTTGGTCCCATGATGCTCAAAGGTGGGATATAGCCAGGAATGCCTTTTCATGACTTAGGTGGGTGCACCAACTGTGTCCATGCCTGACCCACTTAGATCCAGCCATAGTGACACATGCCTTTGGTATATCTAAATTGGATTTTTTGCAATCCTGGAGGCTCCAGAATCTGTGAAAACTGCACTTGCTCCAAAATGCAGCCATAGTAATCCTATTTGTCATTCTTTCACAGATTTGCATGTCCTGTAAAGCAACAGTTGGGATCCTCATTCAGCCCATGCAATGAAGTGATAGAGACATTCTTGAGGACTACATCACAGTAGTGGCCAGGTCCAAAGAGAAAAGGGTAGGACCACCACCATTCTTTTACCTTAAAGTTCTTGCTGTCAGTAGTTCAGCATTAGGAGGTGAATTTAGATCTTTAAAAATGGGGGAGGGTGGCATATATAAAAGCTGAGAAATTAACAATAGTCAGAAATCCAGGAGAAGCCAGCTGAGACCCCAGGAACACCAGATACCTTGGCCTGAGGTTTTCCAGACCTATCTTAATTACACCTAGGAGTTGTCCACATGGGCCAAAAGGTTCAGACGACACAGTCCAAAACCCCAGGAGCAGGGTCAGATCCAATCCTGCCAGACCGGACATGGATCCTGTGAATCTGGCCTGATCCTAGGGCAAACAGTTGTTATCCTAGTGTAATTTGATCCCTGGAAATTCCTGAAAACTCTGTGGCAAACCCCTGCTGTTCAGATGGTCCCCTGCACTCCTTACCATGCCACACCACTGCTATATCTGACACAGAAAAAGGGCTCCTGGCCACATGGGTGCAGCCAGGAGCTCTTTTCCACATCAGACACAGCGATGGGGGGCTTCTGAGTAAGAGCGATGACACAGTAAGGTAAGGAGCATGCACCTGTAGTGGGTCCGGGGTTGGCATGGAGACAGGTGTGTAAACACCTGCCCATCCCTGCACTGACTCTGGGATCAACCTGGATGAGCACTAGGGCCAGGATAGCATGCTATCCTGGCCCATATGCTCAGCCCCTTAGTCTGGATCACAAAGGAAGCATCTTTGGAAACTGCAGATACATCAAGACTGCAGGTGGGCACTCTTTCACAAGATCACGTTATACTATCCAGTAAGGGATGCACTGGTTATGCTTTCATTTCCTAGCTGTTAGCTACCCCAAGTGGGGTGTAAGCCCAAGAAATGGAAGTTATACACTCTTCTACAAATAAAAGGAGATAAACAGCAGTGACCATAATGACACCAGGGATGAGGCTGCCACTGTGGGATAAAAGGTAAAGGTAAAGGTAGTCCCTTGACATGAATGTCTAGTCGTAACTGACTGTAGAGGGCAGTGCTCATCTCCGTTTCTAAGCTGAAGAACCTGCATTGTCCGAGGACTGCTCTGGTGGTCATGTGGCCAGCATGACTGCATCGAACGCTGAGAAGTGGTACCTATAGATCTACTTGCATTTGCATGCTTTCTAACTGCTAGGTTGGCAGAAGCTAGGACTAGTGACAGGAGCTCACCCCATCATGCAGCACCCGGGCCTCAAACTGCCAACCTTCCAATCATCAGAATTGGCGTCTTAACCACTAAGCCACCACATCCCACCCTTTCCTACAGTGGGATAGGGCCAATTTGTCCCAGCACTCCCACCATCAAACTGTAAGGGCAAAATGGGGGGGAAGAACAACTGAATGGGGCTACTATTGTGATCACATGGTTCTGTGCTCCAGAAGAACAAAACTAGGTCCATTTGACTTCTGCTTTCAGAATAGCTGGCACATAAAAGAGCAAGAGTAGTCAAAGATGTAAGCCATCCCTAGCTCAGCAGGCTATTTTCAAAGCCAAATGTTAGCATACCCCAACAACAAAACACGGATCTGGAAGTTTCATTCTGACTATACTGTCTGCTTTATCTAGAGCTGTGTTGGGCAACCTGTAACTTTCCAGATGTTGTTGGACTCCAATTCACATCACTCTCAGATTGCCTGGATAATGGATGATGGGAATAATAGTTCTTCAGCAACTAAAAAGTTTTTCAGCAACCCTGATGTACATGACTTTATTTGCCTTCTAGCCTGGCAAGTCACCTACTTGACTCTGGTGAAATCAGAAATGCTTCCAGACAACGAGAGAGACATTCATGTCATTTTCTGAATTAGGAAGATCTCTCTAATGGTGAGCACTCTTGCCACATAAATCACTGACTATATCTCCTTCCCTGGGAGAAATGTGGCAAGATGGTTTCTCTGCCCACAAATGGGATGAGAATTTCAAAACACCTTTGTATACACAGGCCTATAAATCATATGGCTTATTCAGCTTTTCTTGAGGTTCTTGAGTGGACAGACAGCTTTTGTAAGGTTGTTGTGTGCCTTCAAGTCATTTACAACCTATGGCAACCTTAAGGCAACCCTATCACGGAGCTTTCTTGACACGATTTGTTCAGAAGAGGTTTACCATTGCCTGTTATATAGATAAAATTAAGCTAGGGAGAAAACTGGTGTTGTCTATTAATAATAATAATAATAATAATAAATTTTATTTATATACCGCCCATTGGTGACCCAATCCGGGCGGTTCACAACATTAAAATAATACAGCCTAAAACCCAGCGTATTTCCCACCCACTCCTTAAAAAACTATTAAACCAGATTTAATTAAAACCAATTCCAACAAGGTGTATTTGATACACCTCGCATAATTTTTCATTCCCTGCCCAAAAGAACCTAAGAACCATCTACACACACACACACATTCCCATTCTGCTTGTGAAAATGTTCCTGATGTGCCATTAAATGAACAATTAATGTGACTTAATTGAAATGTCATTATGATTTATTTATAATTTTTCATTCTATTGAATCTTTACTGTTAGCAACTCAAAGTACTTTTGAAAGTGGTGAGGCAGGACAGAAATGTAGGAAATAAATAATGAAAATCCTTTTCTATTAATCCAACTATTCTTCCCATTGTTGTTCACTTAATGAGTTTTCTTGTATTATGGTATGTCTCCACTGAGATTTCCCATGGCTTTTTGGTGTATATTTTGAAACAAATTTCACTATTTTGGCAAGAAAAGAAAAAAAATCACTTTTTTAAAAAAAGACAAACTAGTTTAGGTGATTATGCTATGCAATGAAAAGGCAAAAGGACACAGAAGTAATGACCAGCACAATATTTGGCTCTTACTTCTAGAAGCTCTCATATGTTTAGAAATAATGTAGCAATGTTTTAATTAAGAAAGGAAGTGATGTCCATTATTAAGATGTCAAATAAACAAGCAACCCAAACAGATACAAAGTATAAATTATACATTGTTATACACTCTTATACAGTTATACAATGTATAAAAGACTTATTCTGGTGATTTTAAAATTGTGAATTTTAAATGTTGAATTTTGGATTATTTTAATATGTGTAGATTTTATTTGTCCTTTTAAACTGTTGCGTATTTTAACTAGTGTTCCAACTTGATGTTGTTTGTTAATTGTTGTTGTCCCCCACCTTGATCCATGGGGAGAGGCAATTATTATTATTATTATTATTATTATTATTATTATTATTATTGGAAGTTCTTCTGGAACCTTCACTAAAGATTGTTAATGTTCATTCTTCTATACTTGTATTTCCCAATCTGGTACCCTTCAGATATAATGGACACAGCTTGGAAAAGTTACTTTTTTGGACCAGAGCTCCCAGAACCTCACATCCCACACTGTCATTAACCAGGGGATCCTGGGAGTTGTAGTCCAAAAAAGTAACACTTATAAGCACTAGTGCTGGATTATTTTATGTTGTTTATTTATATTGCTAATTTATTAAAATACATAATTGTTGTTCTGTGCCTTCCGGTCAACTCCTTGGCAAGATTTTTTCGGAGGGGTGCTACTGACTTCCTATGAGGCAAAGAGTGGCACTTGCCCACTGCGTTTCCATGTCTGAGCAGGGATTCAAACCCTCGTCTCCTAGTCCAACCCTCAAACCACTACAGTGCATTGGCTCTCAACATATTTATATTCTTCCCTATATTCAAAGATGTCAGGGCAACATGCAATAAAATAAATCTGAACAATTTGGCAGAGTTTAAAATGTGATACTGTATAAGCTCGCCAACAGTCTAAAAATATATTACTGTAACTGTTCAGCAAATTAAAACAGTTAAAACTATGTATATTTACAAATCAGATCACGTCACCAGATACCAAAGACTTTAGTATACCACGCTTTAAGTCAGTGTTAAAATAAAGCCAATGCCAACACCAATGGGGTCTTTAATAGGAAGGCATTCTCTAACCAATGTACCACAAGAGAGAAAGCCCTTCCCCATGTCCTCACAAAACATATTTCCCCCACTGGAGGGGCAAAGAGAAAAGCCCTTCCAGCCAACCTCAATACTTGAGCGAGCACATATAAAGAAAGGTGTTCCTTCAAGGTCCAAAACCCTTTCAGGCTTTGAATTCAGACCAGGGGCATATTAGCAGCCACCAGATATCTCCCATGTCCCACAGACACAGCCCTTGTAAGACGTTAGCCTGAGTAATCTTCAACACTATCCCCAAGCTTTGAAGGTTGAATTAATGTGTGAAGACTGTGCAATGAACTGGAAGCTGAAGGCATTAGTCAACTGTGAAGTCTATCAAGACGTTTCCCTTGCTTATCTCTCAAGCAACCATGCCCTGCAGGACTGCAATAGAGGTTGGAGATACCTGCTGTGTGGATATGAGAGGTCTTAAAGGACAGACCACAGCTCCATGATGAGCGCACACATACTGCATGCAAAAACTCCTGAGCCCAGCCCTTGCCATCACCAGGAAAGGCTGGGAAATGCTCCTATCAGAAACCTAGAGGAATTTTCAAATGCTAATCGGTGCCTGCCCCAAAGAGATGTCCTAGAGATGTGTTAAGACTACAAATACCACCATCCCAAGTGGCAGAGATAGTCTGGCACAGCTAGAAGGAACCAGGGTGGGCAACATTGGTATAAACTATACTGAGCTAAGTCAATCAGTGGTCTAAATCAATGTTGGGCAGCTTTTTATCTTCCCATTTTCTTATCTTTTTAAGGCAACAGCCAGGATGGCTGAGGGGGTTTCTATAGGGAAACTCTAAAACAAGGAAGAGTGGGCAATGATGGAAGAAGGTTCAGAGGGCAGCGCCTGCCCCTTTTATCCAAACTAGGAAAAATAATTCCTAGATGATTATTTGTAATGTTATTTTGGTGGGCAAAAAAAGTGGAGAGAAAATATCATTAAATGGGAGCATCACACACTCCCTGGAAACCTCTTTGGACAAGACAGTCTATTTTAGGGCTAAAATAACTGAGCAATGGTGGGGCTGTGTGAATCAGGGGCCACAATAAGCCTTTGGTGGACCGCATATATCTGGTAGTGCTGCAGTGTCCCCATGCCTGCTATAAAGAAAGACAGAGAACCTCCATCATCCCAAAGACTAAATTCAAAATCAGATCAGGTCTCAGGGCCCATATTCCTCACTGAGTGGAGACAAAGGCAAAAAGGTGAGACCAAAAATACTAGCTTGTTGATTGATTTGGTAGCTAAGCCATAACAAAGACATTTCAATCTTTTAGAATGGAGAAAGACCTTTTCCAAAAGCACAGAAACCACCAAACTACAGTAGCATGAGGAAAGGGGTGTGACCATCTAGACACCATCTCAGAGCCATACTGAGACATCAGGAGAACTGGATTTGGTCCCAGGATCAGAGGTTTCCCACCACTGAGAGGCTTAGCAGTATAGAGAAGCAGATTATTTTAGGGAGGACATGGGTAGAGTGTTATAAAATTATGAATGGTGTACAACAGCCTTTGTCAACCTAAAATGTCCACACTTGCTAGAAACGGTGGTAATTGCAAACCCAACACATCTGAGAGGACAAGGTTAGCCAAAGCCACTGTAGAACAGGAAAAGAAAGGAAAAAACTCCATATGACAGCACTTGGAGTCAACCACTGAAATAGGTTCAGGAAAAAGCAACCACAAGTTCATATAATGCACAGTTGCTCAGTAAAACTGAAGGTAGTTGGAAAAGGAGCATTGACTCAGTCAAGCAGGTCACAGCCCTGAGTTTGAAAGACATGATCACAGCTGGTTGTTTTTTTAAAATGTTATTAACAGCTTTTGAAAGTTTCTCATTCATAGGGTTGAGTTGCCCACAATCCACCATAAATCAAAGCCAAGTTGTGGACATATTACAACATAATAGTCACCCTATCAAGATTCACTAGTCAAGAGAAGATGCTGATTATGGGTTTAGATAGTTTAGACATATTTGACTATTACTGTTAATGCAACCTCGATGTGTACTACTTAAAATGGTAAAACTTACTTCAACACAATTCTCTACCATACCCGAGGGCAATAGGCTAGCTAGTCAGTGTTTAGGCCTTAGGGAGTGCATGGCAGGCTGACTTATTTTATTATTTATTTATTTGTTTATTTGATTTCTATCCTGCCTTTCTCCCCCAAAGGGACCCAAAGCAGCTTACAAATAAAAATTCTAAAAACATTACAATAAAACAATTAAAAATGTCATCTAAAACAATAAAAAATTACAGATATTAGACTTAGCTTAGGGGACTCAGTAGGAATTTGGGGGTATGTGTGTGTGTGAGCTGTCCTCCTATCATTGGAAATTCTATGACAAGTTAGATGGACTATGAATGTAATCCAGAAAGGTTGCTCTTACAGTCCTGTGTCAATCTTGAACAATGCACACAATCCACATCCTCGGAGTGATTCACGTAGGGATTTAAAAACACATGTAAATCATTTTGCTGCCTGCCTCCCCATGAATATAGCACTCAAAGGCCCTGCAGCAGCAGTGGGCAAAGAAAACACACCCCTGGAACTACATGAAGCCCTCAAGGGCAGTTTTTGTGGCCCTCGGCCCCTCCAGATTCCCCAGACTATCTTTTGATCCAGGAGACACAATTCAGTTTTTACATGGTTTGCACAGTTTAAGTTTCACACCACCAGAAGTCAAGCTCCAGACATATATGATTTAGGGTTTCTTCCCCATTTTTTGGCAGTCCATGCTGCCTCCAGAGGGGTGGTCCAGGGGCTGAAAATTGGCCTCTGGCCAGCGGCAGTTGCCCACCTCTGAAGTCCATGGCTATTTTAGAGCCAAAATGTGCTATGAAGCATAAAGCGCTTTATATCGGTTGATAATTTTACAAGCATGGTAGAAAATAAATACACTTGCCATGAGCATCTTCTTAAAGCACTTCTTGCCTTTAAGCAAATTCTTCCTCTCTCTAACCAAACCATCATTCTTCATGCAAACTGCCAAACTCTTTTTATCTATTGCTGCAGAAAGAAGCTCTATTTCTACAAATAATTTCATTCTTTTCATCGCTGATGCCTCTGACACAGAAAGAGACTTGGCTCTTTCCACCCTTGAGTTATGGTCCAATCCTATGCCCTGTTTACTCACAAGTAGACCTATTTATTCCTAGGTATATGTGCACAGGAATTGGAACCTTTATGTGGACAAAGCAAAGTGAACTGATGTGGTGTGCCAGACATAGGTATAAGCAGGAAAAGGAGGAGCTGCATCTGATAAACTATAGATCCCAGAGATCTTTATAGTCCTGTAAATTCACTGACATTGGAGATTTATATTGCACAGACATGATTCTATCTTCACATGCATCATGTATTATTTAAAGGTGGAGTGGATAGGCTAGCAAGTCTATATACATCCATCCACCTTCCCGGCTTTATACAGGAATATAAAATATTTCCCATGCTTACCGAAACATGAAATAAGAGCCTTTAAGGAAAAAGGAGGCTCTCCTCTGAAAGAGGGGAAAGGTGGTCAGCATGGAGTCATGAGCTGAAAGCTCCTCCGGTTGAAAAAATGAAGATTTAAATAAGTGGGTGTTCTGCTTGAGCCTATTTTTTGGAGCCCAAGGCAGAACAAAAAAACAAGGCTTTCTCAATGGGAGAGGAAAAACCCTTCCACCTCTGCTTTATGGAAGATCTCTCCTATTGTTCTCCCATTGGTGGGGGGTTTTATATTGGAAAAACTCCTGATTTTCCAAACAAACAAAACAAAACAAAACAAACCACCCCAAAATGCTGCTAAGGTAATACATTATCTTAACTCGTCCCCAACACAACAGACCTGTTTTAATTAAAAATATATATATATTACACATCCAAGAATGAAAGGACCGGAGAATCCTGCAGGCACAAAGACAACATAGCAAGGAAAAATTAAAGGATATCTATATCAATATAGATATAGATGTAACTGACATGTTGCTGCATGGGGCTTGGATACATTTTGGGATGCAACACCCTCCCCTCTTTTTTAAATTTTTCCCAGCATGGGGGAAGCTGCAAAGAGGTGTGGAAGGTGGCAAAGCAGGATGGGCTCGCTTTGTCCGCACACCCCACCCGGGTCTATACCTCTGGCTGGAGAAGCGACAATAGAAGGGAAAGGCGATGATGGGGAAGCCCTCGGGCCCAACATTGGAAGGGTCCCAAAGGACTGGAAAGGTCCAGCTTTGAGGGCCCCTTTCCCCATTGTATTTGCCTTCCCCCCCCCAAAAAAAATGAGGCCTGGCAGCATCCTTAAAGCAAGGGAGGCTCCTGCGCAATGATGGAGAGGATGGAATCCAGGCGTCTCCTTTCTCTTCCCAAGCTCTATGGGGAATAAATGGGGCTGAAGAGCACAAAGGGGGTGCCAAGATGGAAGGGGGTTGCTGAGAGCAAGTGTGGCCAGAGGTCCTCACTGCCAAGGAGGGCAGGGCACCCTAAAATGGAGGTTATCCCAGGGGAAAAAATGGAGGACAGCACCACAAGAAAAACTACAAAGCACTCATAGAAGGATCAATTCATGCTCTTGGTCCTGCTCAAAACGGAGGACCTTTTGGACATTCCTCCTGGACAGACAGGTTGGAATGGAAGGCAGGTCCTGGAAAAGGAGGACCTCTAATCACCCCTGAGGCCAAGGCACTGCAAAATGGAGGGCATTCCAAAAGAAAAGCTAAAAAGCACTCATATACAGAGATAAATTTGTGCTTCTTGGTCCTGGTCAGCATGGAGGACCTTTTGGACATTCCTCCTGGACAGACAGGTTGAGATGGAGGACATGTCCTGGGAAAAGAGGACCTCTGGTCATCCCTGGCACCAAGGCACTACAAAATGGAGGCATTGCAGGGGGGGGGGGGGGAAGGGAAGACATTCCAAAATAAAAGCTTTACAAAATCAACATAAAGATAAATTCATGCTTTTTGGTCCTGCTCAGGATGGAGGATGTTAGGGAGATTCCTCCTGGAGAGAGAGGAGATTGAAATGGAGGACTGGTCCTGGCAAAAGGAGAATGGCTCTGGCCATCCCTGGGGCCAAAGCACTGCAAAAATGGAGGACATACCAGAAAAAATGGAGGATATTCCATGCCCGGGGGGGGGGGGGGAAGGAGGACATCCTAAAATAAAAGCTAAAAACATTCAACATAAAGATACATTCATGCTTCTTGGTCCTGCTCATAAATGGAGGACGTTTGGAACATTCCTCCTGGAGAGAGAGAGAGAGAGGAGGCTGAAATGGAGGACGGGTCCTGGGAAAAAGGAGGACACGAATGGTCGCCCCTGAGGCCAAGGCACCGCAAAATGGAGGGCATACCTGGACCAAAATGGAGGACATGCCAGCAAAAAAAAAAAGGAGGGACATACCAGCAAAAAGGTAGGGATATATCAGCAAAAATGGAGGACATACCAGTAAAAAGGTAGGGATATACCAGTAAAAAGGTAGGGAAGACATACCAGCAAAAATGGGGGACATACCAGTAAAAAGGGAGGACATACCAGCAAAAAGGGAGGGATATACAGCAAAAATGAAGGGACACATCAGTAAAAATGGAGGACATACCAGTAAAAAGGTAGGGATATACCAGTAAAAATGAAGAACATACCAGTAAAAAGGGGAGCATACACCAGCAAAAATGGAGGGCCATACCAGCAAAAGGAGGGAGGGATTTACCAGTAAAAATAGGGGGCCATGCCATTAAAAAGGGAAGACATAGCAGCAAAAAGGAGGATACACCATTTAAAAGGGAGGACATAGCAGCAAAAGGGAGGACAGACCAGCCAAAAAGGGGGGGATATGCCAGCAACAATGGAGGGACACACCAGCCAAAAGGGGAGGCTTTACCAGTAACAGTGGAGGACATACCAGCAACAATGGAGGACCCCCCACCATTAAAGCTGCAAAGATTTAAAAAAACATCCGTGCTCCTTGGGTCCTGCCCAAAATGGAGGACGTTTGGGGCGATTCCCCCTGGAAAGAGAGAGAGAGAGGGAGAGAGGGGGAGCTTGGGATGGAGGAGGCTTCCTGCGAAATGAGGAGGACTGAAGCGGGGAAAAAGACCCTCCTTGGGCTTCTTACCTGGGCCGGCGAGGAGAACCAAGGCGAGGCCGAGGAGGAGGCCGAGGCGGCGGCGAGGCTTCAGGGCCATCTTCTATCTCCCTCGGCGGCTGGGAAGGGGAGAAATGCGGCTCCTTCGCAGGCGTCGCTCGGTCCTGAGGCGGGCGAGAGTCTCCTCAGCCAGCCGAGAAGGAGAAGGAGAAGGAGGCGGCGGCGGCCACGCGGAGGGAGGAGCCGGCCGAGGAAGGAGGGCCTAGGCCTCTGAGGCGCAGGAAGGCCGGCCCTGACGAGACCAACGAAGGCGGCGGAGAGAGAGGGGCTGAGGGGGGAATGGAGGCCCCGAAAGACCCCTCCTCAGCCCCAAGGCGCCGCGGGGATAGGGCACTTTGGCACCGTTTGAACTGCCTTGGCTCAAAGCTGTGGGATTCTGGGAATACTGAGGGAAGAGGGAGACTGAGGAGGGGAGAAAATGGAGGCTGACAGAGAGAGAGAGAGAGAGACCCCTCCTCAGCCCCAAGGCTTTCCCCCAAACAATGGCTCGAAGCTATGGGTTTCTGAGAATTATAAGGGGAAGAAGGAGACTGAGGGGAGAAAAATGGAGGCTCAGCGAGACCCCTCCTCGGGCCCAAGGCTCAAAGCTATGGCATTCTGGGAACACTGAGAGCGAGAGGGAGACTGAGGAGGGGAAAAAATGGAGGCTGAGAGAGAAAGACCCCTCCTCAGGCCCAAGGCTCAAAGCTATGGCATTCTGGGAATACTGAGAGCGAGAGGGAGACTGAGGAGGGGAAAAAATGGAGGCTGAGAGAGACCCCTCCTCAGGCCCAAGGCTCAAAGCTATGGAATTCTGGGAATACTGAGAGCAAGAGGGAGACGGAGGAGGGGAGAAAATGGAGGCTGAGAGAGAAAGACCCCTCCTCAGGCCCAAGGCTCAAAGCTATGGCATTCTGGGAATACTGAGAGCGAGAGGGAGACTGAGGAGGGGAGAAAATGGAGGCTGAGAGAGACCCCTCCTCAGGCCCAAGGCTCAAAGCTACGGCATTCTGGGAATACTGAGGGGAAGACTAAGGCGGGGGGGAATGGAGGCTGACAGAGAGAGAGAGAGAGACCCCTCCTCAGCCCCAAGACTTTCCCCCAAACAATGGCTCGAAGCTATGGGATTCTGGGAATTATAAAGGGAAGGAGACCGAGGGGAGAAAAATGGAGGCTCAGCGAGACCCCTCCTCAGGCCCAAGGCTCAAAGCTATGGAATTCTGGGAATACTAAGGGGAAGACTAAGGCGGGGAGAATGGAGGCTGAGAGAGACCCCTCCTCAGGCCCAAACCTCAAAGCTATGGGATTCTGGGAAAGACTGAGGGGGAATGGAGGGGGAGAGACCCCCTCCTCCCAAGGCACTGTGGGAATAGTCCAGTTTAACATCATTTTAACTGCCATGGCTCAAAGATAAGGGATTCTGGGAATTCTGAGGGGAAGAGGGAAACTGAAGATGGGGAAATGGAGGCCGGGGAGAGGCCCTTCCTCAGCTCCAAGGCTGCTCCCCCAAACAATGGCTCAAAGCTATGGGATTCTGGGAATACTGAGGGGAAGAATAAGGCTAAAGGGGGGGGGGGGAAGGGGGGGCTGAGGGAGACCCCTCCTCAGCCTCAAGGCACTGTGGGAATAGTCCAGGTTAACATCATTTTAACTGCCATGGCTCAAACCTATGGGATTCTGGGAATTCTGAGGGGCGGGTGGGTTTGGGTGTTGATGTACCTATTGGTGTTTTTAATGTTGTAAGCCGCCCCGATTGCGCTGCAGAGGAGCAGGATAGAAATAGATTTTATTATTATTATTATTATTATTATTAAGAGAGAGACTAGAGGGAAATGGAGGTGAGAGAGAGAGACACCTCACCTCCTCAGCCCCAAGGCTCCCCTAAACAGTGGGGAATGAATGAAGTGAAATGAAAGACCCCATAGCTTTAAAATGCTTCTAACCACAACCTCCCCCTTTTAAAACCAAAAATCAAAAAATCAAAATCCCCCTTTTTAAAACTGATGTGTTTCAACTTCAGCCGTGTGTTAATTATTGTTGTCCCCTGCCTTGATCCATTGGGAGAGGTAGATAAGAAATAAATGTTGTTGTTAAATAGTCTGCATTTGTCAGGTTCATTTAAATGTGCTAAAGTACCGAAATACATATTCAATCTATACGAGACCATGACTTGAATCTATTTGAATAATAAGTATAATCCCTTTCATTATTGTGTATTACTCTCCATATGTCTATTAAGTTTAAATTTTCCATCATTTTTGCAGCAAATGGTGGCAAATTGTGACCTTCCAAGGAAATCTTTTCCAATACCAAACATCGCTTTGAGGTGTCTCCAGATGTTGAAGTGAGATCTGCTTCCTTGCCATTCCCACTCCTTGGTTCTACTCCTCCCTGCCTGGAGCAAATCTTCTTTTTAAAAAATAAATAAATATATATATTTATTCAGGTTTTCGACAATCTATGATCTTGAAATGATCTTGAAAAAAATGTATAATTTATGTAGTTTAGATGGGTGCTTGACATTCTTGGAAAGGAGGATGGTCTTATACACTACCATTTTATGAATTTGGGGAGGGAGGTACAGTTGGCCCTCCACATTTGCAGATTTGATTATTTGTGGTTTTGATTAAGTGTCCTCTCTAGGAATCTCTAGGTCCTCCAGCGCAACTCTGCCATAGAGTTGTGTTGGACGTTCCTACAGAAAACACTTCTCTAGGCATTTGTAGGTCCCCCAGCATGGTTCTATGATAAACTTCTGGCAGATGTTGACCATAGAGTTGCCCTGGAGGACCTGGAGATTCCTAGAGAGGTGTTCTCTTACGCAAAAAGAATAGTGTTGCTTCTTTATGTGTGGTTTTTCCACATTCATGGGGGTCCTTCACCCCTAACGCCAACGAATGTGGAGGGACCACTGTATTACAAGCTGATGTTGATTTGTTACAGTAACTTTGACCTGTTTAGAATTTGCCTTCCTTCTGTATCGTATTGAACCCCAATTTAGTAAGGTTCCTGTACAACCACACTTCCTATGATCATAAGCAACAACAAAAAAATAAATCAGAGAAAGTGACAGCTTAATTCAGTTTCGAATGGCAGAAAAGGTTTATTTATTACACAGAGGGAAAAGTAATTGTAGTATTTCTTCATTAACTGTATGGCGATCAATAGAGAGTAAAATCCTGTAAGTGAATGCCATTTTCATATATTGGAAGGCCACTGGGAGGTTTCTTGTGAGCTCCGTCTATTTTACAATTAACGTGTATACGCCAAAAGTGAAATCAATTAAAGCTATCCAGCTGAAAGAGATGAAAATGCTGTGTTAAGAAGGATCACCCTGCTGCTTTAAAACAAATTGGGGCTTAAAAGTGTGGTTTGATACATACTAAATATGCTTTCTCTTCTGTTTTAAATTCAGCCAACAATAGGGATACAGTGTAGGATACCAGAGATATTATGCTTTCAAATTCTGGGGGTTCTGAGGATCTAATAAAATAAAATAAAATATGCACACTGTTTCCTCCTCTTTCTTCTAACCAAAAAGCCATTGAAAGAGAAATGGTATCAAAGTGAGATGGTATCAAAGTGTGGCATAGTGGTTTGAGTGTTGGACTGTGACTTAGAGATCAGGGTTTGATGCCTAGTTTGGCTATGAAATCCACTGGGTGACCTTGGGCAAGTCACAGGCTCTCAGCCTCAGAGGAAGGCAACGGCAAACCTCTGAACAAAACTTACCAAAAAAAAATCATAAATAAAAACCATGATTTTATGGTCACCATAAGTTGGAATTGACTTGAAGGCACACAACAACAAATCGAAGTGAGAAGCAGCTGGAAGGAAGGTTTGTTTGTTGAAGCCTTTCTCTCGCATACCATTTCTCTGCTCTAGATCTCCATGCAAGTAACTTTCATCCTCTTTACTGCAGAATTATAGATGCCTGTTTGCAAAGATAAAGTTTATTTGGTACTCTTGTTGGAGAGAGAGAAAGTAAAGGCTAGAGAGGTCAATTTGTAATGGAATAGCAAGGAGTGAGGAAAGGGTTCAGTAACTTACCTCCATTTGCCCTCTGCACTCATTTTTTGCTGTTGTGTGCCTTCAAGTCAAGTTGTGTCTGACTTACGGCAACCCTAAGGAAAACCTATCATAGGGTTTTCTTGGCAAGATTTGTGCAGAGGAGGGTTGCCATTGCTTTCCTTTGAGGCTGAGAGAGTGTGGATTGCCCAAGGTCACCCACTGGGTTTCCATGGTCAAGCAGCAATTCGAACCCTTGTTTCCAGAGTTGTAGTCCAAAGCTCAAATCACTACTCCATCCCTACTCCTATGCTAAATTATTCACTTCTAAAGTAGCCCCTTTCTTTGTTTGTTAAAGAGTTGCCTTCAACTTTAAAACAAAACAAAACACTTATTGGTATCCATTTCCTTGCAGGGGTCCACTGAAAGCAAAATTGATGTAATTAAATACAAGACACATTTGGAGACTTTTTTTTATGTTTAAATCAGTCATTGAATTAACCAAGGGTGGGATCTGTTGTGTGGCCTTCCAGATGATGTTGGACTGTAAATCTCAAAACTTGCCAGCAGAGCAGATGGTGGGGAATGATGGGGATTGCTGTCCCCAAATCCCCACCTCTGAACAGAAGTGTAATAAAATAAATTTTCATTTTGCTATTTCCCCTTCCCATCCCCACATCATCTTCATTAGTCATACTGTCAATATTTGTTCAGAGAGGGTTTGCCTTTGCCTTTCTTTGAAGCTGAGAGGGTGTGACTTGCCCAAGGTCACCCAGTGGGTTTCATGGCCAAATGGGGAATTGAATCATGGTCTTTAGAGTCACAGTCCAACACTCAAACCACTGTGCCATGCTACCTCCTTCCAATAATTTATGTGGACTCTATACTAAGGACTCTGCTATGCCACAAAGGTAAATGAAGCTATAGGGGTAGGAAGCCTCAGGCCCTGGGGCTGGGGCTGACCTGCCCAAAATCCCAGTTTTATATTATCCAATGCTCCTGGAGGCCTAAAAATGCAGCAGTTGATAGGTTCTCAGGTGTTTGCTGTCTCCTCAAACATACAAGGAACCATTGGCTTTGTGGGGGTCTCTACAAGCCTTGTTGCTGTTCTGTGTCTACAAGCCAGGGATTCGAACCTTGGTCTCCCAGTAGCTTAGTCCAAACCACTACTCCACATTGGCTCTCTTCAAAGTTGCCATAGACAGAGAGAGAGAGAGAGAAGCTCTCAGATCATATTGCCAGGCCAGTGCACAGCCTAGCAAAATGGCCCTTCTGTCACAGCCCCTATTTGATGTGACGGAGTGACTTGAAAAGCATAAAAGCCATGCTGGGTCAGAATCTAGACCAGGGTTCTGTTTGGGCACCATGGCAAATCATTTGCCCACTGGAAGCTCAACAGCAGGACAAGCATACCACAGTACCTTTCATCTCATGGTCCCCCAAAAATGATATACAGAGGCATCGCACCCCTGACACGGAAACTCCAGTATAACTGTTCTGCTTAGTAGCAGTGGCATCCGTAGGGTTGGAGTCACCCAGTGCAGGGGGGCAATGGGAGAGGCAGAAAGCCATGGTCTCTGGAGCACCTTTTGGGCTCTGGTATGGTTGCAACTGTGCCAGAGCCCAAAACGCAAGGCACTGGCCCCCACAGCTTTTGGCATCACTAGGGATGGCATCACCCTAGTGCAGGGGTAGGCAACCTTTCCCCTTTAAGGGCCGAGGGACTTCAGCTCCCAGAAGCCTCAGCCATGTTGGCCAATAGTCCTATGTTGGCCAATAGCTCCTGGGATTCTGGGAGCTGAAGTCCCTCGGCCCTTAAAGGGGAAAGGTTGCCTACCCCTGCCCTAGTGTCATATTGAGGAGGGAACAAGCTTGTTTTCTGCTGCTCCAGAGAACAGGACCCGGAACAATGGATGCAAGCTGCAGGAAAAGAGATTCCACCTCAACATCAGGAAGAACTTCCTGAGAGTAAGGGCTGTTTGACAGTGGAAGACACTCCCTCGGAGATTTTGGTGGAGTCTCATTCTTTGGAAGTCTTTAAACAGAGGGTGGATGGCCATCTGTCGGGGATGCTTTGATTGGGAGTTCCTGCATGGCAGAATGGGGTTGGACTGGATGACCCTGGGGTATCTTCCAATTCTATGATTCTATGATCACCCAGTGGAGTAGGTAACTTATGATGTCACTCCCCCCAATGACCTCCTCCTATGCCACCCCATGCAAAATCCTTAGTAATGTTTTATTTTGTACTCATGTTACTCATAAATCATAGTTCCCATATATCACCGAGGCCCTATTCAGATGAATAATCCAGGATGAATCTGGGTTGAACATCTATTGTTTGCATGCATCCCAAATGCACCCCACTTAACATAGGATAATCAATACCGAGTCTTCCCTTAATTTTTTTTTTTTAAAGGTTCACATTCTTGGTGGTGTGAATAACCATTGCGAATTGACCTGGGATCATTCCAGATCAAACTCTACATGCCTTGAACGTGTTGTGAATATATTTGCGTCATTTAACGAGTTTCGTGTGGTTAAAGTGAAATTTTAGTAAGATGTGATTTTTTTTTCTAAAGACAATTTAAAAAGAATAGGTTTTTTTCCAAAAAAAAATTAAATTAAAAGTAAAAACAAACTGGACCCTCTCCTTTCTCCTCCCACTGAGACTCATCCCACTCACACCATTGTGCGAATTGTAATTTTGTGATACATTCAGCTTTCTCGGTCAGAAAGCTCTGTTGCCACAACAAACTACAATTCCCAGGATTCCATAGCATGGAGCCATGGCAGTTAAAGTGGTGTCGACCTGGATTATTTCTGCAGTGTGGATGCCGCCCGACAAAGTGAAAGATATTGTATCATAAGCTTTCATAGGCTTGGCCTACTCCATGCATCTGAGGAAGTAGACCAAGTCTACAAAAACTTATGCTACAACATCTTTTTCTCACTTAGTCTCAAAGCTGCTACAAGATCCTTTTGCATATATAAAATCTAATGTATTTAGATTTGTCTTGTCATCTCTCAAAATCTCCTTCCTGGGTGCAGACACCTTTAATGGAAGGACAGCAAATGCCAATGTCTGTTGGTGATATGGATTACTGTGACCCTTAATGTGGGCTTTAAAAATTCCTCTTTTTGGACTCCAGCTCCCAGAATCCCTAAGCGAGAATGACCACCTCGAGCGACAATAACTATAAGAAGGGCAACGGGGTGTGTGTGTCTATATGCACAGAAATCTTGCTCAGGAGCTTTGCTTTATCAGGGTTAGCCCAATGGCTGGTGGATTTCTTGGTGTATTCAGGAGAACATGTGCAGAAGTCACCTTCACACCTTTTTTGCTGAGCGCAACAGAAAAATAGCACAGGAGATGATGTTGGGAAGGATGAGCAGTCCTAACCCACTGTGCCATTTGCTGCTGTTGTTGCTGTCTGCCTTCAAGTCTTTTCCAATTTATGGCAACCCTAAGATGGATCTTTCATGGGGTTTTCTTCCCCAGTTTCTCCAGAGGGGGGTTGCCATTGCCATTGCCATCTTCTGAGGCTGAGAGCATGTGACTTGCCGAAGGTCACCCAGTGGGTTTCATGGCTGAGCGAGGATTCAAACCCTGCGCTCCAGTCATAGTCCAATGCTCAAACCACTGCACCACGTTGGATCCCATTTGCTACTATGCCAAAGATTAAATCTTTGTATTTATCCAGGAAAAAAATACAGATGTGTCAATGTACAACCTCTTGTGAAGAAATTTGCCAAGAAAACCCTGCGATAGGTTCCCCTTAGGCTGGCCATAAGTCGGTAACAAATTCAAGGCACACCACAAAATCGAAACAAATATGCACTGGATGGAGTACAACACATGCTATATGTTGTTGTTGCTGCTGCTGCTTTAAGTTTTATATAAATCAGTGTAAACTTTTGTAATTGTGTTTGCAATATTTATTTATTTGTCGTTGTGATCATGGAGTGGGGAATGTACTCCAGGGGTTAATCTGGCCTTCAAAGGAGCCATGGAAGGTACTGAAAATAGTTCGAGGGTAGAGATCAGCACCTTGGATAGTTCCTTTAAAACCAGATTGATACCTGGAGCATATTCGCTAAGCTTCTGACCTGGAAACTACCAGCCCTAACATGAGAATCCTGACTTTCCAACTAAATTTTTGCTTCATCTGCCAATGGCATGAGCATTTTTCTTACTGGGAGCAGCCCGGCACAAGAAGAAGATATCACAGGAAGACTGATAAATAACATCTGGGGTAATGCGCATAGCATACATCCAAGGACCCAAGCAATTGTATTGGACTGGACAGTTCTGACAAAAGTAGCTTTTTCACACCTTCTGGGAAGTGTCACAAGGAAACAGACATTTCAGCTCAAAATTTAACACATTTGCAAGGCTGGCAGGGCATTTCCAAGAAAGACAACGCACACAAAATTATGTGCAGATTTTAAAATGTGAATAGTCAAAATGCACATAATTGCAAGGGTGGGAGGATATATGGAGACATCTTTTAGACCAGGGATGATGATGAAGATGAAGATGATGATGGAGATGATGATGGATGATTTTATTTACTTATATCCTGCTTTTCTCCCACTATAGGGACTCAAGGCAGAGAACAGCAAATTCAAAATGATACAACTGAAAAACAGTACAAAAACATTAAAATGTATCAATATAAAAATTCAAAAGCAATGAAACCATTTTAATTTCATTTAATTTAATTTTCTCAGTTTCATTTGAGAAACGGTTATGAATTGAGAAATTGAGAAGTTCGGTGATGAATTGAGAAATAAAATGAGGGCTAGGCAGTTTTTCCTTGCAGACCCTCCCGGCAGGCGATACACGCCAATAGGCCCAAATACTTGCATTTTCCTCTGCAGTCCCTCTCAAAATGGTGACTGGAAATGACATGTCACTCCCTTTTCCTATTTTGATAGGGACTACAGAAAAAAAATAGAGGTGTTTCGTGGTAGTACAGGATTCTAGAGTGCTTATTGTTGTTGTTAACTGTCCTCAAGTCGATCTTGACTCATGGCGACTCTATGGATGAGATCTCTCCAAGAAGGCCCTCTGTCCTCCCCTGCTCTGCTTAATTCCTTCAGCCCCTTAATACCCAAAGTGACCTCCTTCATAGAGTCCCTCCATCTGGCATGTGGCCTTCCTCTCTTCCTACTTCCCTCCACCTTCCCTAGCATTATTGCCTTTTCCAGTGAGTCCTCTCTTCTCATGATGTGTCCGAAGTACGACAGCCTCAGTTTGGTCATCTTGGCTTCTTCCAAGGAGGTTTCTGGCTTGATCTGCTCTAGGACCCATTTCTTTGTCCTTTTGGCTGTCCATGGGATCCCCAGCACTCTTCTCCAGGACCACATTCTCTCAAATGCATTGATTTTCCTCCTATCTTCTTTCTTAACCGTCCAGCTCTCACATCCATCCATGGGAATAGGGAATATGATGGCTTGTATGATTCTGACTTTTGTGCTGAGTTGTATATCTTTGCATCTTAGAATCTTTTCTAGTTCTTTCATAGCCACCCTCCCTATTATTAAAATCTTCTTCTGATTTCCTGACTGCACTCCCCATTTTTATCACTATTTGATCCCAGGTATGGGAATTCTTTGACTATTTCTATTTCTTCATTGTCTAGGTTGAACTTGTGAAGGTCCTCCTCGGTGGTCATTATTTTTGTTTTCTTTATGTTCAACATTAAGCCTGCCTTTGCATTTTCTTCTTGGATCTTCCTTAGGAGGTGTTCCAGGTCTGAGAGGGGGTTGGGGTATTTTGCATGTTGTCACACATTTGGGGGCTTTACGGATGATTTATGGGAGGTGGAAAATTTGCTTGAAATTTTCACCATTAAAGACAAATGGGGAGGACTAGTAGGGGTCTTCAGGGGCCACAAAAGATTGGGTCCAATGGTTTCATGAGGTCCACCAGTGAAACGCTGCCCTTCTCTGCTTTATACGTACGGACGTGAGACAGTGTACATTAGGGGATCTGTGCAATGAAATGCACAAATGAAGAAACCAGTATAAAAATGGCGTACGTTTCAGCACAGGAGGCAGATGCAAAACCTCCCAACCTGGTAGGAACCAAGAGGGGGAAGAAAAAGGAAGGTGGGCTTTGGAGAAAGCCGACACAATTGAGGCAGATTTTTCTTCATCTCTCCAGCCAGGGTGTTGGCCCAGCAGAAGGCATTGCGTTTGGCCTTTCCGCCGCCGCCTGGCTGGCTGTTGCTTCAAAAGATGCTGATGTTAGCAGGGATGGGAGAATGCAGCGAAGGCGACTGCCCAGAATACAGAACAGTCAGTATGAAGGAGATGCGAAGCAGGAGGTCATGCAGGCCTGTCTGTTGCATTGCATCTTTGTCTTCCTTTCATCTTTCTCTCCCCTCTTTTTTCCTCTTTCTTTCCATGAAAGCCAAAGGGGGCTTGGAAATCAAGACAACAATCCCACTTCAGTTCAGCTTAACCGAACCTAGCAGGGTGACATTTATATTGCTTCAGTCTATTTCCCCTCCGTAACCTCTGCGCATCCCATTTGCATGTCAATGGGCATCTTCCCCCCCCCCCCTCTCTCTCCATGAGCTTTCAGGAATTGTTAAAAGGCCATTATATGAGAGTCAGATCAGCTTTTGCCAGTTGGAGCACATAAGAGCATCGGTCCAGAGGCGCAGCTGATGTGGTTCACTACGAAAGCAGATTGCTCTCGGCCGGCCGGCCGCTGTGTGTACTACAGGCCTAGTGTTTGTGACCATTGTTTGCAATTAGGAATTTGGTCACGGCTGAAAATGAATGAGTTGAGCAAAACACAGCAGCAGCAATGCATCTAAAGGCCTTTGCAGACTGCCAGAAATAGTACAAATTGAGTCCACTTTAAGGGTTAGGGTTAGGGTTAGGGAATCATGGGAATTGGGTTTTTTTTTCTGAGACGTTGAGCCTTCTCTGTCAGAGAGCTCTGGTGACACAATAAAATACAGTTCCCATGATTCCCTAACCCTTAAAGTGGACTCAATTTGCACTATTTCTAGCAGTCTGCAAAGGCCCTAAGAGAGCGTGACCCCTCAAGGCCAGGTCCAATCTGTTGGCATGAAAGAAAAAGGGAACACTTCAGGGTTAATATTTGCAAAGTAAAAGTATTCATGCATTATCTTGTTTTATACAGCTCCGAGTTGCGTAAATAAACAAGATCTCACTCTCTTCTCACATATATACCCATGTATCTGTGTGTACACAGATGCACAATTTTATCATAACAGCCCTGCGGGGTAGGTTCAGTTTCAAGATAGGGACTGGTCTAACGTCATCCACTGAGTTTTACAGTGAATTTGGGGGTGTATCCACACTGCAGAATGAAAGCAGTTTAACACCACGTTAACTGCCATGATTACTCTTTCCTACAAAGTCCTGGGATGTGTAGTTTGGTGAGGCACTGGAGCTCTCTGACAGGCCAGGCTGAGTGCCTCAGCAAACTACAAATCCCAAGATTCTGTAGGATAGAATCAGGGCAGTTAAAGTGGCATCGAACTGCTTTCGTTCTGCAATGATACATATTTAGGCTTTCTAGTTCTATTCAAAGCCTAAAGCAAGGATGGGGACATTTGGAGGGACTGTGTGCTGTACCAATCCCTTCCACTAAAAGCAAACAAACTTTTTTTAATTGTGGGTTTAAAAAAAGCAAAGTAGAGTGAGTTCCTTGGTTTAGAACAGAGCTACTCCAAATGGTGGTCCCTGGGCCGGTGCCGGATCCTGGCATGTTCTAGGAAAGAAAGTAGCAATTATACACAATAAGAATAAATACATACATTGAGCCTCCCTTATCTGGAATTCCAAAATCCAAAATTGTCCATGTTGTGTGTGTGGGGGTGGGGGTGGGGGGCTGAGATTTCACTTCAGTTCAGTTCATCTTTATTACGGTCATAGAGCGGCACAAGGGGGCTGAGACAGTGACACCTTTGCTTTCTAATGGTTCAGTGTACACAACGTTTGCTTCATGCACAAAATTATTTAAAATATTGTGTATAAAAATATCCTCAAGCTATGTTTCTAAGGTGTATCTGAAACGTAAATGAAAGTCATATTTTAGATTTGGGTCCCATCTCCGAGATATCTCATTATTTGCGTATGCAAATATTCCAAAATCCTGGAAAACTCTGAAATCCAAAACCCTTCTGGTCCCAAGCATTTCGGATAAGGGAGACACAACCTGTACTGCCAGTCCCTAGTATGTTGAGGGTGGGAATGCCAGTCCCCCAAATCATATATAGTCTGAGAATCAGTGATTTAAAAAGAGAATTGCACCCTCTGCAGGCTTCTTCTAGACTAGAGAGAAAGAAAGACAGACAGACAGTATGTCGAGAGATCTTGTAGCACCTTTGAGACTAACTGAAAGAAAGAAATTGGCAGCATGAGCTTTCCTAGACTTCAGCCTACTTCCTCAGATGCATTTCCTCAGATTCCTCTAGGGCAGATTTTAAGGGGTGCCAGACAGGTAGAAAGGAGATGGAATATTCTCTTGCATGAACAAATGTCTTGTTTGTTCCATGTCGGTTTTTACATTTATTCAGTGATCTTACTTTTCAAACAGATAACTGCCTTTCCAAGCATCTCAAGCAATAGCTGTTGTGTGCCTTCAAGTCATTCCAACTTATCCTGGGGTTTTCTTGGCAAGATTTATTCAGAGGAGGTTTGCCATTGCCTTCCCCTGAGGCTGAGAGAGTGTGACTTGCCCAAGGTCACTCAATGGGTTTTTATGCTCAAGTGGGGAAATTGAACCCTGATCTCCAGTGATATAGTCCAACACTCAAACCGCTATGCCATGCTGGCTCTTTCAATCAATAATAGAAATTTTTAAAAAAGAACAGCAAGATTTCCTAGCATCAGGATTAGAAACCTAGAAATGCAAGGCAGGCAAGAGAATAGGAATAGTGAAATAGATTCAGTTGGAAGTAGATTTCCCTTGTCTTTGGTCTCAAGAGAGTGGCGAGGACTTTCCTTAACCACTCTACCTTCTGCCTGTTTTAATCTCATGCTGCGGCAAGGTATATTTAAACCGACCCCCTTGTTTATGTCCCCTTTTGGTGCCGTTTTTAATGCTTTAATTAATATATATTGTCTTTGGTTCTGAATCTCATTATTTTAATGTATTTTTGGCAGTTTTAATCTGGAAGCCGCCTCGGGAGTGGGGCCTTTAGGGTGTATGGGGTGTCTGTGAAAGGTAGGGTAGCTACTTCCGAAAATAAATAAAATATTGCAGCCTGGTAGGCTAGCTCAGATTTTCTGGACAATTAAATTTAATGGAATTATTTGAAAGGCTGGCACTAGCATCGTCGTCGTTGCATTTCTTGCTTCCGCCTGAACTCCCTTTTCCCTGACTCTGAGACTTGTTAAAGCATGTAAAAAGAAATTCTCTCCTCATGTAGGGCCAATCAAGCTGTTCAAGCAAAGAGTTGCAACAAATACACACCATACACACACACACAATATTCACATTCAATTTAATTCAAAAGGGGCATTTCAGCAGTGATCCAAGCATCTCTCAGATAGAGGACTGAGCAGAGCATCACGGCGCTGACCAGATTCTAGATTAATAGACTTGGCTAAAATATCCTTTCCACCCCGTCACATAGGTTCAAGACATCACACAGTTTCGAAAAACGTAGCTGTTCTTGCACTTTCAGCCCTCCAGACTCCCTGGTTTGCTCTTTTTCGAACCCTCGCCCCGCAAATTAAATGCCTCTCCTGACAGCCTTTTGTTATTGTTGTGTGCCTCCAAGTCCTTTTTGATTTATGGCGACCCTAAGGTGAAACTATCATGGGGTTTTCTCGGTCGGTTTCTTCAGAGGGGGTTTGCCTTTGCCATCCTCTGAGGCTGAGAGAGTGTGACTTGCCCCAGGATCGCCCAGTGGGGTTTTATGCTTGAGCAGGGAATTGAATCCTGATCACCAGAGTTGTAGTCCAATTTTCAAACAACTATACCATACTGGCTCCCTCCTGGTAACCTTATGACTGGCAATTTACCTTTAACATAGGCTGCCCTGTACTATTTGACATCAAAATGCATTATTTTTCACAATCAGGAGAAGTTTTCTGGCCACTTCCAGGTGACCATGGGTGGAATATTGGCCCCCAGACCCACCCCAGTTGCACAACGCTGATCTGTTCTAAAAGGACAACCGTGGTTCGATTTGCACTGCAGAAATAATCCACTTTGACACCGCTTTAACTGCCATAGCGCTATGCTTTGGGATTCTGGGATTTGTAGTTTTGTGAAAGATTTAGCCTTCTCTGTCAGAGGGCTCTGGTGCCACAGCAAACTACAAACCCCAGGATTCCATAGCATTGAGCCATGGTAGTTAAAGCAGTGTCAAACTGTGTTATTTCTGCAGTGCAGATTAGAGCCACGTTTTATAACATCAGATCCAGAGAACCTTTTAGATCAAAAATGAGGAAAGTTCTTTTATGTGCTCCCCCAAGCGCAGTGATAAACCCCCTTGAACAAATCTTAAGGGAGGGGGGGGGAAATCCCAGCAACCCCTCCCAATACCCTCTAACTTTCCCAGTTTAGCATGAACAGTCCCAATTACTCCTCTGTTGTCCCACTTTTCAGCTGCTATTCTAATGTCAGACGCTGTCTGAAAAATCAATCCACTTTTGCGGGGTTTTTCTGGTTTAAATCCCGTTTTTGCATGGGATCCCTCCCATGTGATATGTCGGGGGTTTTCCTGAGCTTTCCTGGTTGTGTGAATAACCAATGTGGGATAAACTGGGATAAAACTCTGCAGGTTTTGAACGTGTTCCGAATACATCTGCATGATTGACTCCATCTTTTTTCGCAGTGCTGACACATTTGAGCAACAGAAGATGTTGCTGAAATTTTTATACAGAGAAACAGCTTATGGTCAGTCAGAGGAAGTACTGAATGATTGAGGAATGGATGTTATGCTTAGAATTAGATTATGTACAGTTATTAGATATATTTAGTGCTGTGTGTGTGTGTGTGTTAACTATGTTCATTCATTGTTTTTTGTTAGGTGCGTTTGCAGGCATTGCATGATGATTACTGGATGTTTTTAATTTGTCGCCTTCTTTGTATTAGTATGTATTATTTTATTATTTTGTAGAATGTACGCCATTGGCAGACTTTCTTTATCTATTTTTATCTATTTTATCGACTGTATGTGCAGCGCTGTGTAAATCTACAGTGCTATATAAATAAACTGTAATAATAATAATAATAATAATAATATGTGATTGTATTTTTATGATGTATGCTTTAATAATAATAATAATAATAATAATAGAGTTCATTCCAAACGTATGGCAAGAGTTGGCATTTTCTGAGAAAAAAAACAACGAGATTTGTTTCTATCTCTCCAGTTTTCCCCGAAGGCACAGAGTCCTGGCCGGTAGCATGAGGTCTGTGTCCAAAGAAAACATTTGCAAGCAAGTAGTTTTGGACAAAGTTCAGGGTTCTTCTTCAGCCTAGCAACACTGAAGGGACAGTCTAAAGCCGCTAGGGGAAGAAAAAAAAAAGATTAATTTCTCATGATGAGATTGTAGAGTATTGGATGGGAAAACGGGTAACAGAAGTTGGAAAGCATCAGAACAATCTTTGCCAGCCTGATACCTTATGGCTAGGTTGGGTTGCAAAACCTATCACTCCCAGTCAGTATGGGATGGTGGTCAGAGATGTTATCCAACTTATTCGGAAGGCATCAGGTTGTGATGATCTTGCCATTGGTTACATGCAGAGTTTTGGGCAGATTTGTTGTTGCTATTGTTGTGTGCCTTCGTTTCCAAAGTACAGTGTCCCTAACAGGGGAGTTTATCACACTGGAAAAGGAATGGGATATCAGCGCTATACTCCGCAATATCCCATGAATATTGCACAATATCCCGATGTTTTTCAATTGTCATTATCCTGTGAATAAAGCGGCAAAATCACACCGCTTTTTATTTCCGAGATTTCCCCAAAAATAAAAAAGTGGCGTGATTTTGCCACTTTATTCACGGGATAATTGTGCAATAATGATGATGTCGTGCTTGATTACTCAGAGGTCAGTCACAAGGAACTCAAGGTGGATCCACACTTCACAATTGCAGCAGGTTGATACCACTTGCAGAATTTTGCAGATAAGCATCCCACAGAATTCTGGGATTTCTAGTTTGGTGAGGGACTTAGAATTTTCTGCTAGAGAGATGTAGTGGTCTATTTTGGAGAAATGTGCTAGAGGTCTCTACAAGGAATTCCAAGTGCCTCACCAAATTCCAGGATGGAACCGCACCAGTTAAAGTGCTATGTTTCTCCATTTGTTGGTGTTGAGTGCCTTCAAGTTGTCTTTGATTTATGTAGACCCTAAGAAGAACCTATCACAAGGTTTTCTTGACAAGTTTCTTCAAAGGGGGTTTACCACTTACCTCTGAGGATGAGAGAGTGTGACATACCCATTTCATGGCCGAGAGGAGATTCGAACCCCGTTCTCCAGAGTCATAGTCCAACTTTATTCCTTGCTACGTATCTTTAGGACTGCTTTGATAGGGTTTGATAGGCTGATACAGATGAATCAGTCAAGATGGAATTTAAAACAAACAAACAAACAAAAATTCCCAAGACATTATCAAGTGAAATAGATAATCTGACCCCTACTGGTCAAAAGTTACAACTGTTAGTTATTTGAAGGTTTAACTCAGTTGATAAGAAAGAAGGAAACAAAGGTCACCTTGAAAACTGTCTGGTTGATTTATCCCTTTAGCCACAGCCTATGACTTTAGATCAGGGGTAGGCAACCTTTTTGAGCTGGGGGCCGGGTTGCTGTCCCTCAGACAATTGGGGGGCCGAAGCACCAAAAATAAATAAATAAATGAATGAATAAATATTTAAAAAATTAAAATAAAAATTATTTTTTAAAAAAAAAAATATGCATGCACACTTTTTCAGCCCTAGAAAAGCCATGGCAAAATCCCTGTGGAGATTTTGCCAAGAAAACCCCAAGAACAAGTAATAACAACAATAATATCATCATGGTAGGCGGCGGCGGCAGCGGCGGCAGGACCAGCCTGGGGCCGGTCAAAAGGCCTCGGGGGCCGCATCCGGCCCCCCGGCCTTAGGTTGCCTACCCCTGCTTTAGATCTTGCTAGTAAAACAACCGAATTTTGCATGAACCTTAGGTGTTTGTCTGAGTTCTGCGTCCAAAGAAATTCAGAATTATACCAACAAGCCATTGCAGAATTTGCTCCCCACTTTGTGCATGGCTCTGATTGTTTTGATTTAAGACTGAGATTTTCTTTTGTTTTTTGATTTGTTGTTTGATTTAAGACTGAGATTTTCTTTTGTTGCAAGGTATGCGCAAATCCACATGCGCACACAAGCATATTTTCTGGGACAGACGAACTGAGTGTTACATCAATACAGGCAGCTGGATAGTACCACTCACAAATCTGACAGTAGCTGGGTGGTTCAGTAAGTGAGGCAAGGGCTGGCCATAGGGATGTAGTGTCGATCGAGGGAAGTAATAGTATCCCTCTATTCTGCTTTGGTATCCAGTTCTGGGCACCACAATTCAAAAAGGATGATGACAAGCTGGAATGTGTCCAGAGAAGGGCAACCAAAATGGTAAAAAGTCTGGAAAACATGCCCTAGGGAGCTGGGTACATTTAGAGATTATTAAAAGATGATATGATAGGTACATTTAGAGATGATTAAAATGTGATTTTTAAATTTTTAAATTTTAAGAATGTAATTTTTTAAATTGTTTGAACTGTTTAATTGTTTCTTAAACTTTGTACTTTTAATGTTTTCTACGGTTATAACTTGGACTGTTTTAGATTTGTTAGCCGCCTTGAGTCCCTGCGTTGGGAGGAAGACGGGATATAAATAAACAGAATAAATAGAAATATGATAACCCCATCTAAACATTTGAAAAGGTGTCATATTGAGGATGGAATAAAGCTTGTTTTCTGGTGCTACAGAGACTAGGGCAGAACAGATGGGCAGGAAAAAGCAGTTTGAACCATCTTTGTCCAAAAGCGGTTTGAAACCCCGCTGTCCGCACTGGCCGCCCCCAAGGTGGTCTGAATGCGCATGGCCTGACTGCATTGCATGGCATCAAGCCATGCTGCTGAGTAATTTTTTTGTCACCTCCCCATCATTCATGTGCACCATCACACAAACACACACTGCAACTGACTACTACTTCCGTTGGATGGCCGCCCCTTTGATCAGTCAAACAGTTGCACCTGCAATCCTCCATTGGGCATCAGAGCATTAGTGTGTTCAGTAAAACACTGGCAAAACACAATCATGGGCCCCCCACATGCCCCCTTCACCCTCCTTCACCCCATGCCCCCTCTTGGTTTGTGTATGTTGTACTTATATCCATTGGAGGTGTCACATTTTCACTTTTTTGTGTTGCCGCCCCGACCACTTGGGTACGCCGGCTTTGTCCTTTTCTAATGCGCATCTGCACCAGTGTGTTTATATGCAGCTTTAGGGTTAGGGTTAGGATAGATCGCTCCTTTAGATCCGCTCTGGCATCGGGGCATTTATACACAGGGTCGAAGGTGTGCGTTTTCCAGGCTAAGTCAAAATATTCCTTTTTTGCTCTGGTTTTTAGCCCCAGAGTGCAGCTTCAATCCAGTTTCTGTCAGGTTTGGAGGTGTGCATCATCTAAACGTTCCACCCCCAAAGTGGTTTGCTTTATTTGGCCCATGTGTTTCACCCCTAAAATATGAAGCAATGGATTCAAACTACAGGAAAAGAGATTCCACCTCAACATTTAGTTCTCCTTGACAAGTTCTTCCTGACAGCAAGAGCTGTTTCTCAGTGGAATATGTTGCCTTGGGGAGTGGTGGAGTCTCCTTCTTTGGAGATTTTTAAACAGAGGCTGGATGGTGATCTGTCAGCAGACTGTGCTTTGACTGTGTATTCCTGCACGGCAGAAAGGGGTTGGATGGCCCTTGGGGTCTCTTCCAACTCCATGATTCTTTGATACAACTTTAGTTGCCATGGCTCAGTGCTGGGGGATCTTGGGATTTATAGTCTGGTGAATGGTTTGGAATTCTTTGCCAGTAAGTGCTAGTCCACCCACCAGCTACAAATACTAATATATTCTTAGGTGCCTGTCTACACTACACAATTGGACTGATTTAATTGTTAATCCCTCTTTCCCCCCCCAGGGTGTCTTGAAAATATCTTACCAGCCTACACATCTCAGGATTCCTTAGGACAGAGCCACAGCAATGAGAGCTGTATCAAACGGCTGTATTTGTGCTGTGTAGATATACCCACCTGGGTCACCTTCTAATTGCATTTAATGTAGTGGCTGCATCGGTTTTCCCATTTTATTCTCTTGTCTTTCTGGCATTGGTAGGGACATTCCCCACTCCTTCCTCCCAGGTTGCTCTATGATTCCTCTCCCTAAGCCAAGCTTGCAGAGGTAGTCTGTCTTCTTACAGAAAAAAGGAACCTGAGCGCATGAAAGAAAAAGCTGGGAAGCCATCAGCAGCTCCTCTCCCCTGGGCCCAGCAATGAATGAGAGTTATGTCTGGCACTCTCAGCATTGACTCAGAAGCTGTATCAGCATCTGCTCTGGCAGAGGAGCGTCTCCTGAATGAAGCCGGAGGGGAGGCAAATGCCAAAGGCAACAGAGTGAGCTTCCTTCCTTCTTCATTCCCTTTCCTCCATTCCTTTCAGAACTAGGTGACAGGGGGTATGCTAACCTGCCACAGCCCCAAACAAGCTCTTCTTAGAACTTCAAAAGTCGCAGATGCCAATCCCGATGGGTGCCCATGCTTGCTTGCTCATACTGCAATCAGCTCACAATTGTAAACCACTTAGACATCCCATAGCGTGATATGAAGCGGTATATAAATAAGCTGCTTTGCTTTTTGCTTTTTGCTGTGCCCTTCCTTGGTCAAACAGAATTACCCTCCTGTGAGTAAGCAAAGACCATCCGGCAACGCCATTGATCAAGGGTTCCCTGGAAGCAGTGCCCTTGGGGGAATATTTAGGGGAATGTGTGGCAAGTAACACCAAAACAATCTTGCAAAAAAGTGTAGATGTTGAGAGGGAAGCATGGGGTTGGTGCGTTTAGTTTCCAGTTGCATTCATACAAGCAAGGCTGGGAAACCAGCAGCCCCCCAGATGTTGGACTCTAATTTCCATCAATCTAGCCAGTAGTGGAGCAAGATGGCATTAGGAGCTTGCCACTGTGTGAAGATCTACATTTTTCTTTCACCGTGCATTAAAGGACCTTAAGAGGAAGAACTGGGAATGGCTACTTTCCAAGACCCACAGAGGAGAAGGAGGCACCCTAGGGTGGGATTTCAGCAGAGTGATGGACAAAGCCCACCAGGATGACCTCAAGGCTCCAAATTCCAAAAAAATGGGTTTTGTTCTAGACCAACAAAAATCACACCAACAAAAATGCCCCCCAAAAACTAGTTGGTCCTGGTTTCAAGCCCATGGCTCCCCAGCTCTCGCAGTGAAAATAAAAACTAGCCCCAAATCAAGTAAAACAAACAAAGAGAACCCAACAAATGATTTTGCTCCCCAAATGATGCTGGTGGGGGCATTTGAATGAAATGTAGCCCCTACCCTGGCACAATTGCTCACCCGTGGTCTAGCTGGTCAGGCAGTGTAGAGGTGAAAAAGATGCCCCCAAAGGACAACCAAAATTGTCAATGTACTGGCACATCATTCAGGCTGTTTAGCTTAAAGACAAGACGAATTTAGGGGGCATGACAGAGGTGTGGAAAAGTATGAACACTATGATTTCCTATGAGAACTAAGAGCACTATGGGAACTTGCATAAATTCAAACTAGACAATGAGGAAATAGAAATAGTAAAAGAATTCCCATATCAGTGGCAACATTGATAGAAATGGGGACTACTGTCAGGAAATCAGAAGAAGACTAAGAATGGGAGGATGGTTATGAAAGAACTAGAAAAGATCCTAAAATGCAAAGATATACAACTCAGCATAAAAGTTAGAATCATTGCATTCCCTCTTCCCATGTACGGATGTGAGAGCTGGACAGTTAAGAAAGAGGATAGGAAGAAAATCAATGCATTTGAGAGAATGTGATGCTGGAGAAGAGTACTGAGGATCCCATGGACAGCCAAAAGAACAAACAAATGGGTCCTAGAGCAGATCAAGCCAGAAACCTCCCTGGAAGCCAAGATGACCAAACTGAGGCTGGCGTACTTTGGACACATCATGAGAAGACATGAATCATTGGGGGAAAATTCATGCAAGGAAAGGTGGAGGGAAGTAGAAAGAAAAGAAGGCTGCATGCTAGATGGATGGACTCTATTAAAGAGATCACGAGAAATGAGTTTGCAGGAATTGGCAGAGCAGTAGAGGACAGGGGGTCTTGAAGGTGTCTCATCCATAGGGTCGCCATGGGTCAGGATTGACACAAAGGCAGTTAACAACAACAACAATGATTTCCTTCCTCTGCCATGACACCTGAGATCATGCAATGAAGCTAATACATAGCCCTGGTGTACTCATAGGAGGCAGAGGAAGGAACAAGGGGATTGCCAATCCTGGACTTGATCCTAACTGATAGAGAGGAGTCGATCACTGGAATCAAAGTAGTCAGTACTTTAAGTAGAAGTGACCAAGAGCCAGCCTGGCATAGTGGTTTAAACATTGGACTCTGACTCTGGGGATCAGGGTTTTATCCCGGTTCGGCCATGGAAGCCCACTGGGTGACCTTGGGCAAGTCATACTCTCTCAGCTTCAGAGGATGGCAAGGGCAAACCCCCTTTGAAGAAATCTTGTAAAGAAAACCCCATGATAGGTTCTCCTTAGGGTCACCATAAGTTGGAAATAACTCGGAAAGCACACAACAATGACCGTGTAATGCTAGAATTTGCAAGATTACCAACAATAAAATTGGTTTCATAAGAACATTACCAAACTAGGGAGAAAGGGGATATGTATGGGGTGGGGATGTCATAACTGGAGGTTCTTGTTGTTCCAGGAGGGCTTGGAGGCTGCTTTGGATCTCCCTCCATGGCAGCAAGCCTTTGCTTCAATTGGCAAATTGCAGGGGGCAAGGAAGATAAAGGGGGGCCTCCATGATTGTGCTGTGCCAATATGTTACTGGGCACACTGATGCGTTGTATGGGCAGTCAATCATTTGTACAGTGGGTCCTTGGTATCTGGGGGTATGGTTCCAAGACAACCCCCCCTGTTGGATATTGAAATCTGTGGATGTTCAAGTCCCATTAAATACAATGGCATAGCAAAATTGTGTCCCTTATATAAAGTGGCAAAATCAAGGTTTGCTTTATGGAACATATATATATATATATTTCCAAACTATGGATGCTTGAACCCATGGATAAAAAAATCCATGAATATGAATGTAAGAGACTAAGTATAAGTTAAAATATATTAGTGGAGAGGAAAGGATAATATAATATAAGATAAGATAAGAGTTATCACATTAGGGTGAAATAATAAAGGATTAAGTAGGGAATATATAAGAAGTCATCATATATTTTACAAATAGAAGTGGTAGCTAGGAAGTCAATTTGTTTGTGACAGTATGTAATCTTAGTTGTCCTATTTGTATTATTTTTTTTCCCTTCCTTTTTTGTAAACAGTTTGGTTTGTAGGAATAGGTGTGTGAGGGTTAGGTAAGTAGTAGATGGTTTGAGAAAGTGGTGATAAGATGGATGGTGTGAGATAAGAAATAAAAAGATAGGATATAAGATAAAAGAAGGAAAGAACAGAGTGATTGTGAGAAATGGAAGAGAGAGGGGAATAAAGAAACTAAGGAATAGATAAGGAGCCTCGTAAGGAAGATTGGTATTAGTAGAAAAGACTGAATGAGGAGAGAAAGGTTATTAGTGGTTTCTAATTATTTTACTTTACTAATGTCATTGTTTGCATTGTATTGTATTGTCTGTTTTCTTTTTTTCCGGTTTTTCTTTTTTTTGCTTTTGTTTTTGTCTGGTTGTTGCTCGTTGTTTTGTATTGATGTTATTTTTTATTTATGTCAATAAAAATTAATCTAAAAAATAATAATCCATGAATATGGAAAGCTGACTGTAAAAATCAAGCGGCCAGTTGCATGGGGCATCCAATGGGCTGGCAGCTAGGTGGGATAAGGGAGGCAATTGGCATTACTAGTGGCACATCTGTGTTCTCATGCACATGGGTTTGTAGTGGAACAGAAAAAAGAATGACGTAGCTCAGCTTGCAGTCAGGACTGCTCTTTTATGGCAGGTCTGCCTTGCAGGAGGAGGGGGTCCGGTGCAGACTGTGTGTCAGTTGTTGGCCTGTTATGGGAGCCAGCAGTATGGTCAATGTGTTCTCCCTGCAAACTGGGAAACCCTTGGGTGAGCCGGCCTTTCCCCTCCATCTGCTTTCAGCCTTGATGTGTGCTTCAACTGATGTTGTGCATTTGTTCATTGTTGTTGTTCCCTTTTGCTCCCTTTTGTATGCTTTTAATTGTACTGTTCTTTTAAATTGTAAGTCACTCTGAGTCCCAATTTTGGGAGGAAAGCAGGATATAAATATAAATACAGTGGGCCCTTGGTGCCCGCTGGGGTTTGGTTCTAGGACACCCACCCCCCATGGATACCAAAATGCAAGTCTCATCAAACACAATGGCATAATAAAATGGTGTCCCTTATATAAAATGGCAAAATCAAGCTTTACTTTTTGGAATTTATACTTCTTTGAATATTTTCAATCTGTGGATGCTTGAATCCGTGGATAAAGAATCCGTGGAGATGGAGGGCCATTTGCATAAATATACATATACATATAATAGTGGTAGTAGTTTCTTATCTTGTCAAGTAAGAAATAATAATAATAATAATAATAATAATAATAATAATTTCTTATCTCAGTCCAGTAAGAAATAATAATAATACTGTAACAACAACATCGACAGCAATGCTAGTTCTCAAGTAATCTGTAATGGCCTAAGATAAAACAGCAATAAAGACTGACTTATTATTGATTTCCAGTACACACTTATCTTGCAAGCATTAATCCCCCCCCCCTTTATATACAGCGATGCATGTAAACAATATCTGCTTTACTTATATCCATGCAATGCATATAAGTAATGAAAAGAGTAGCCATTCTGCATGGCGTCGGGATGGATCCTTGTTTTTGTGATTGCATTGCACACCGTTCTTCTATTTTGCAAAGTATAGACCATGTGCCAAGGGGAGTTCCTTGCGGCAGTCAGAGCCTCCTTGTGTTCACAGATAGGCGAAAGCAGTGTGGTCAGCAAATATTTCCTTTGGGACGGCTGCCTTCCCATCTCCTCTGCTTTATGTAACCATTGAACGTCTTATAAGGAGTCCATTTAATGTGTGACCTTTTGTCATCTGATGCACAGTTCCTGCCAAATATTTTGTGGGCACCAGAGGAATGCTTTCAACAAAACAAGAATAAGCTTGCAGGGGGAAAAGGACTGGATGACAGCATATCCTTCGTCTTATTTTGTCCTCGTTGTTGTTGTTGGTATACGTCTTCATTCAAAACTTTTCTCCTATGTTGAGTTGAAAATGACATACAGAGCATGGAGAGGGAAAAGAACGTCTTGAAATAATGTGGGAGCCAAAGGATGGCTTGAATTCTTTCAGATGGCAAAATGTGACTTTTGGAGATGGAAAAGCTGGAAGGCACTGGGAAAACAGACGAAATAGTAAAATCTCAACTTGTGACTCAGAATTAAAACTCTCTGCCTGCAGGATTTTAAAAACTTGAATGCACTTTGGAACTGCCTTACAGATACTAGCATGGGAGACAATTAAAATGGTGATATAATTAAGACACTTAAATTCCAGACCTGTCACTGAGACAATGGGCAAGTAGCAAAGACAATAAACCAAATCAGATCGTTTAAAAATTCTTTGGCAAGCGGAAATGTTTTGACCTGGCATCGAAATGTTTGCCACATTGGCACCAGCATTAGGCAGGGTATTCCCAGAGGCATACAACTCCTAACCTGGTATAGTGGTTTGAGCGTTGGACTTCAGCTCTGGAGACTCGGGTTCAAATCCCCTCTTGATCGTGGAAACCCACTGACTGACTTTGGATAAGTCACAGTCTCTCAGCCTCAGAAGAAGGCAAGGGCAAACCCCCCTCTCAACAAATCTTGCCAAGAAAACCTTGTGAAAGGTTTTCCTTAGGGTCGGCATACGTTTGAAGTGAATTGAAGGTACACAACAACAACAACTCCAGAATTCGCCAACCAGCAAGGTCACAAGATAATGAAATAAAGTGGCCGGGGGATTCTGGGAGTTGTAGTCTTAACAAGTAACTTTTCTATGTCTCGGGCTGCATCCGCACTGCAGCAATAATGCAGTTTGACATCACTTTAACTGCCATGGCTCAGTGCTATGGACTTTTGGATGGTCCCTTGAAAATGCTAAAGAAATGGGGTGAAAAAGGTGAGGAGCAGTATGGGAGGAAAAAGGAGAGGTCTCCAGGTTTGTTTGTTTTTAATAAATTTAATTATTTATATATTAATTTAATTTTTTCTTTAAAAAGTCACATCTTACCAAAACTTCATTGCAACTACATGAAACTATGTACATGTAAATGTACTTAGGCTCTGCGTATGCTATTGTAATTTAAAGGTTCAATTTTAATTTTGCTAGTTGTTTATGTCACAGCTATTGCCACTACATTCAGTGATATATGGGAATGATGATTCATGAGTAACATTAATACAAAACAAATATTACTAAGGATTCTGTATGGTGCGGTAATGGAGGTCAATGGTGGAGAGTCACCGTGAGTTACCACACCGGTTGATGCCAACCCAAGTGAAATAAAGTCACACTCTCTCAGCCTCAGGAAAAGGCAATGGCATACCTCCTCTGAACAAATCTTACCAAGAAAGCCCCATGATAGCCTTGCCTTAGGGGCGTCATAAGTAAAAAATGACTTGAAGGCACACAACAGCAACAACAAATTCACTCAGTGTATCATGTGAACCCCCAGATCCTGTTGGCCTGGTGCTCCCAGTAGTCTTTACCTTTAGATATGCTGGCAAGGGCTGCTGGGAGTTGTAGTCCAGCAGGGAGTTGTAGTATGATTCCTACTGCAGTACAAAACTTTGCTGTTGTTTGTTGTTGTGTGTCTTCAAGTCATTCTCAACTTTAATGGTGACCCTAAAGTGACACTATCATGGGGTTTTCTTGGCCAGTTTCTTCAAAGGGGGGTTGCCATTGCCATCCTCTGAGGCTGAGAGAGTGTGACTTGCTCAGGGCAAAGCCAGGATTCAACCTCTGGGCTCCCAATATCCAAGTCCAATGCTCAAACCATGATGCCATGCTAGCTCTTATACTGAGTGGCTATTGCTGTCATAAACATACCTAGTCTTTAGAGGACTAGTCCAATGCCTAAACCACTACACTGGTGTTTATTACAAATCTCCTAGTATAAAACTAGTGAGTTATAATTATGGTGGCCTAATGTAAAAGAAGACAGAGCGTCTGTATTTTTTTTAATACCGTAGTTATATAGAAATTGAGGATTTCGGTATAGTTTATCATGCAAGCTGAAATATTTGCTGAGTTTATTCCTAATCTAGACAACTACTGCCGATGCAGGGTTCAATGGGATTTGTTTTCTGGAAAGTATCCATAGGACTTTAGACCTATCCAGAATGACAGCTGCCGTAGAAGAATGTATTTAAATAATCTAAACACACAAACCCACTTTTTCTCTCTGTGCACAGCTGAAGAAACAGGGTTGCCAACTGACCAGAAACAGATTGGCTTGCACATGTGCTTTTAATAGCAGCTTAAGATGCCAACATGAACACAGGGGAGCTTTTCAAGGTATGGAAATAGAAGTGTAAGCACCATGTCTCTAAATAAGGCGACTTTTAAATCTCCAGGAGCTAAGTCTTCGTAGAAAAATTGGCAACTGTATTCCTCAGTGGTTTCTTTGCACATCTTGGGAAAATGATCAATCATCAGATCTCGGTTGCGGCTGAATTTAATTGGGAATCTAAGGGCTAACTTGTCCAAAAAGATTGGCTGCAGCTGTGCATGGAAGATGCTACTTAATACGGTGCAAAGGATATTTCCAGCTAGGATCCAGAGACCATTAGGAATTTAACAACCTCATTGCACTTGCAAAATGTTTCCAGTTAACATTTTATGACGATCCCTCTTCCATACGCCCCTCCTCTCCATCATTTCCCAAAGGCTGGCAGAGTTTCCTGTGACTTATTTGAAATAAATATCATTCTGCTAGGTAAGAATGATGCTTCTCCCTCTCTCTGCTTTCCAAGTTGCAAAGCTCACCAAAAACATCCCTCCCACAGCTCACAAATAACCTAGTTTGACCAGCTGATAGTTTTCTCCTGTGATTTCAAGTTTCAGCTAAGGCTGCAATCTTTCTCTGCATCCTCCCTTGAGAGCAGTCTCATGGACCTCAGTGGGATTTACTTCTGAGTAAGCCTATATAGGCATGCATTGCAAAAGGGGTTTGCTTTTAAATCTTAACAGTTTAGGGTTACATGAACAACAAGCTGGGATGTGAAAGCGAACTAACCTACGGAAGAAAGAGCATGCATGCTTTTGTTTGATCTGTGTCTAAGAAGGAAATAAAAACTGATGCCAGAGACCCATTTTCTTTTAATTATGCAGTTACTTTGTTAAGAGCTGTAATCCGAAAGGATCTAGTTATGATTCTGGCATAACAAGTATTTGTTTCGAAGATAAGAAAATGTGACTAAGGCTGAGAGGATGCCTTTCACCCATAAAAAATGTAACCTTTCCTTTTGCTTTTGTTGTTGTTGTGTGCCTTCAAGTGCTTTCCAACTTATGGCAACCCTACGATGAACCTATCTTTGGATTTTCTCAGCAGGTTTCTTCAGAGGAGGGGTTGCCCTTGCTGTCCTTTGAGGTTGAGAGTGTGTGACTTGCTCAAGGTCACCCAGTGGGCTTCTATGGCTGAGCTGGAATTCAAACCCTGATCTCCAGAAATGTAGTCCAATGCTCAAACCACTACACAGTGTTGCCACTCATTTCCTCGCTATACAAATTCTTTAAAAGCTGTGGCAAGAAATCGAACGGGAAGCAAATGAAATGAACAACCCTTCCTCTATTGTGTGTTACATTGTGTGTGTGTGTGTGTGTGTGACAGAGAGAGAGAGAGAGAGAGAGAAAGGGGAGCATTTCAAAAGCACTTTGTGGTAGGACATGATTTCATTGTTCAAAGTCACAAAAATAAATATATCAAAAGATCAACCCAATCTGCAGAAGCATTTGGCATGAGCTAAAGCAGCCCTCTGGATCCCAGCCAAGACTAGTAACAAATTGCCACAATGACCTGTCCTTTCCAAAGTTAATTAAGAAAAAGAGAGAGTCTTTGGATCTTTCTTATATTTATGAAAGAATGCTCTGATGAACGTGATCCTCCTAAAAACAAATGCAAGTTTTCATTAATTTGCACAGGGATCTGTGTAAGAGAGTTAGACAGACATGCAAAGATGTTGCTGGAGGGCAGGATTGGGCATGTAAGGAAAAATGATGCTTATAAGGTGTGAAGGTAGGACCTGGAATAATATGTTGCCGCATGGGGAGAGTTTCTGTTCAGAGTTCCAGTCATGCCCTTTCCTAGGACACCCCATTCCATATTCCTCTCTCCATTCCTCCTCCTTTCACAACAGAGAAAGGGATTTTTGAGTACAGAACATGCTCAGTCTTTATGGGATTGCTTTGCTCCCAGTCTCTGCAAAATATGGGCATGCAAACTCCAGTGTACTAATCCCTCTTGTGCAGATGTGGAGAACCTCTGGCCCTTTTGAGGTCCCACATCTTCTCTTCTTTCCTAATATCACCCATTATTATTATTATTATTATTATTTGCTTTTCTCCCAAGATTGGGACCCAAAGCGGCTTACAGTCTAAAAAACACAGTGCAATTAAAAACTTCCAATTCAAATTCAAATGGTATTAAACTATTACAGTATTAAAAAGATCAGTTGTTTAAAAATGGGATACCATTTTTAAAAGATAAAATCACTTTTAAAACCATGCACTTTAAAACCATGCACCACCCCTAGGACTTCCCTGTTGACTTTTTCTGAAGTTAGTAAAGTCACTTCGAAGGTCTGTGTAACCCTGGCTGGTCGCTCTTATTTATTGTAGCATTTTGGGTGAAGATTCCCTCTCCTTCTCTCCAAAGCTCAGTGACAGAGTTGCCATACTGAAAACCACAGAGGGCTCCTCTCCAGATTTCATTCTGGCAGCCCTATATTAATAATAATGCCCTGCTTCCCAATGACATGGCTCCAGCCCATGGAATCCTGGGATTTGTAGTTTGTTGTGGCATCAGAGTGCTATGACAGAGTCGAAAATTTAGCTGGATCCAGCTAAAAGGATATATCAGCCACCAAGCCTGGGTAATATTGTGGGATTGTGGAATGTCACAGTTTCATTGTAGACAGGATTGTCCAAGTTGGAGTAATGCTCTCACTTTGGATGTAGTAGCATCAGAGTTAGGAACACTTACTCTTTTGGACTATTCATAGACTCTGCCAACAAGTACAGCCGTGGCTAGTGAATTCTGTGAGATGTAGTCCAAATAACAACAACAACGACTTTTTTGGGTTCTAGGCTCTTATTTCTAAATTAACTCTAGATCTCAGGCATTAGCTGCTCTTTGAGAGTTTGTTTGAGATACATGCACTTACCCATTGCATTTGGAAGGATGGTGTGTTTTTCAGCACTAGGAGCTGTTCACATACAAGCCCTGGAAATTCCTATGAAAATCCTACTGGTAAAGATGAGTTATGAGGCTCTTTTTAACCTGTCAGAGAGGGTCAACTTACAGATGTGGTGGTGGGCCACTCGCTTTTTAGATTAATGCAGGAAGGCGGGGGAAGCAACTCTATCCTTTCCTGTCTGAATCCCTTGGCAGATGACGTTTTCCCTGTTATAACCCAAGAAAGCAATTTGCAGGAATAGCTGGGGTCCCTTCCTATGCTTCTGAACAAAACACGGACCGTTGGAACAATTTGCACATATTTGTGGCTGTCCTCCATAGCGCGTGTGCAGGATCTCACTGCAAAAAGGGAAAGATAAGGAATGGAGAGGGTAGCTGTGATTTGCAATGAAAAGGGGTGTTCATTGCAATATTTTCCCTCTCTTTTAAAACTAAAAACAGTTTGATAGTCCCCAAATATGAATATATTTATTAACTAAATAGTCTTTAGTTAGGCTCGATGTGTTGAGATTCTCCCCTCCCATGGTCCGGTTATTCTGAAGTCTCCAAAGTCTTTAACACAAGAAAAGCTGTCTTGAATCAAACCAATTGGCCCAACCATCAGTCTTTTCCAACCCAATCTGTTAAGTGCATTATCAGGACTGGTGGTAAGCAGCAGCATAAATATGTACTGTATATATATTTTAAAATAAATAAATAACAACCATCTTAGACCTCTTCCAAGACTTTCGGTAATCCCCCTTTTGAAGGCATCTGATCCCATAGCCATATAGCTCCATCATGTGGCAGTGAGTTCTATTAATGATGCATACTGTAGTTTGAAGGAATGGTCTCCCTCCATACATCTTGAATTTATTGTCGGTTTCAATAAAAACTGCCCCCCTCCTCAAATCGTAGTGTTATGAGAGAAGGAAGAAAACTTATAGTAATTTAATTCAAGAGTTTCAACCTATGTCTGTCATAAAATTTATGATTTACATGGTTGGATAATGAGACTAAGGATTTCCAGTTCAATGCACCTACAGGAAGCTATGATTTCCAAGATTTCAGGAATTAGGAGGAGAAGGAATGTCATCCTATCACAGCTCACTTTCCTATTCTGGAAATAACAGATATGACAAAACAGTGCAAATTTCTTTCATACATGTTTCTCTCTCTCTCTCTCATCTTAGTTCTTTCTTTTACAAACCCAAATTTGTGGTTCTAAGGGCATCAGATTCTATCTTGTCTTGGAAGCTAAGCAGGGCCAGCCCTGGTTAGTACTTGGATGGGAGACTGCCCACAAATACCAGGTGTCGTGGGTTATATTTCAAAGGAAGGAACCGGCAAATCCATCCCTGGGTATTCCTTCCCTACGAAAACCTAGTGAAACTCATTGCCTTTAGTCAACAGGCGACTTGAAAGCACACATAGACACTCAATGTATTCATGTTTCAGCCTTTTTAGTGGGGAAAATTGCGAGTCATAATATTAATTTTTAAAAGCAGGTACATAAGAATGGTGCGTGTGTTTAAAGTCTTTCATTTTTGTGTGTATGGCTTCATTTTTGTGTGTATGCTTGCTGATTTATGGTGACTCCATGCATTTCCTAGGATTTCTTAGGCAAGGAACACTCAGAGCCAGTTTTGCCAGTCCCTTCCTCAGCAGCTGGTATTCATTGGTGATCTCCCATCCAATTACTAACCAGGAATGACCCTGCTTAGCTTCCAAGACCAAAAGGGATCTGGTGGCTGTGAAATTCAAGATTGCCGTAAGTCAATTTGACTTAATGCCATAAGGCAAATTGAAGGTATGCACACATACACAGTGTGACTCACCTAAATTTAATCTGGAAGAGATTAGATTAGTCTGATTATATTCTGTAACTATTTGGGTTGTTTTTGGCCCATTCTATAAAACAACACTGTGGACTGTGGAATGACCTGACATTAAACTATGGGATGACTTGCCAGGAGATATTCGACATCTCAACATGCTGGACTTAAAACAGTATTAAAGACCTCTCTCTCCTGGCAGGTCTACCCAGTCAAGTTTTAAACTATGAATTTTATATTGGTATATTTTTGTCTACCCAGTCTATTTTAAACTATGAATTTTAAATTGGTGTATTTTTATATTTATGTCTGGACGATTTTAATGTGCAATGATTGCTTTAATCTGATGTTTATGTGTTTTAACTTATGCGTTTAAATGGTTTCATGTGTTTTCATCCATGTTGTGCCTCTCCTTGGGCAGAGGTGGATAAGAAATTAAAAAGTATTACTACTACTACTACACACATTTGTATCATTTCCTTAAAATGGATGGCATATTGTGTCACTCTGTATTGCCACACATTGTTTAAAACATTTTGGATCTTCTTCTTACAGAATGCACAGTGCAAACCCATATGTGTCTATTCCAGGATGTCCTGCTATGCTCAATGGATAAGCATGCGTTGGATAGGATTTGCACCTCAGTTTTGCTTGCAGCAAAGAACTGGGCTTCTGTATTTTAGTGTAGCAGGTTTCAGCCCATCCTGCAATATTGCATTATACTGAGACAGACCCCTGGTTCATCTGATCTGGGAATGGCTGCTCTGACTAATGGCTGCAGCTCCCCAAAGACTTTTGCAGTGTGTGTGTTTGTGCATGCGTGTGCAAATGTGTGCCTGCGGTAGCTTTTTAAATGTGGAGATGCTGGAGATGAAGCTAGATCCTTTTACCTGTAAATCCATTTGGGGTGGAAAAAAATACACATAATTGCCTGGATTAGTCCATTTCTTGGCATTGCCTGCTCTGACTGGCAGAGTCTGAGTCATTTGCCATCGATAGCTGCCTGGTAATTTTAACTGGAGACGCTAGGCAGTGAACCTTGGCGTTTTTGCATGCAAGGCAGGTGCTTTTTCCTGTGATCTACGAGCCTTTCCTGATTCAGTTCTACACTTCCTACAGAGATTTACATTTCCAGCCAGCCCTCTAAGACTATGTCCTCATTACTTAACCAGGCTTTTGAAAGCAGGGAGGAAAGAGAACCATTGCTTCCTAGGCTAGCAGTCAGATGCTGAATTAGGCCACTTTGGGGAAGGAAATCACACATCCAGACAGATCATCCCATTGCTTGTGCCTTGGGAATGCCAAAACCTGAGTCAACAACGCACCTGGGGGGAATTATGGCAAACAAGGGCCAAAGCTTAAGACTGCAGGGACAGGGCTGATCTGCCAAAGGACTGGAAGAAACAAAGGCAGGAGAAGCTGTGCTTCAGGTAAGGAGGTGTTGCTGGGCTGACATTCACACTTTGTTAACTTTGGCCATGATTATCAACACACCTCAGGCAAATGAATATGTGGTTTGGCAAGCTTCCATAACAACTAGCCCCACAAAATTGCTTACAACAACATCTGGATGGGGATCATACATTCCCCCAGATGTTGTCAGACTTCAGCTCATATTATCTCTCACCCCTGGCTAGGGCTGATGGGAGTTGCCATCCAACAATATGGAGGGAGGCGTGTGTACCCCTGGTTTACTACAATGGCGATGCAAAAGTAGAATCGGTAGATTGACCTCAGAATGTAGGCACTGCAGTAGAATAACAGTAGAATAACTGACTTGACTGGTGTGGCGAAATAAAGCTGGCAATATCTTCATGGCAAAAAAATGTCATCTGCTAAGCCATCTGCTGTTTGCTTCTATGTGCTTTATCTTGCAGTTTTTAGCAGGGGTTGGGGCAGTGGGGCAGTTGCTGGAAAGACATTGAGTGGGTTGCCTATTTGTGAAGCCAGGAGAAACAGCTGTGTGAAGACAATAATTCGCACTAAAGTTGAAGGCAGCAGAAAAGAGGAGGACTGCATTACATGTGGACTGAGTCCATCAAGGAAGCCTCGGCTGTCCTGAGTTTGCAAAACCTGAGCAAGTTTGATTGTGTATTCCAGCATGGCAAAGGGTTAGGGTTAGGGACTGGATGGCCCTTGAGTTCTCTTCCAACGCTTATGATTCTATGACTTGTATGGTTTTTGGAAAGGGGTAGTAGTAGTAGTTGTTGTTGTTTTAGTTAGGTTTTTTAAAAATGCTTTTGTTTGTCATTCACTGCCTTAGAGTCCCTCATAGGCTGAATGGGGGAAACTAACAAAATAAAGAACAAGCTTCATGATGAATGCATACAATTTTTCATCAGATGAATGGAGTGCAGCTTTATTTGACAGACATGGGGCTTTTGCAGACTGCTAGAAATAGTGCAAATTGAGTCCACTTTAACTGCCCTGGCTCAGTGCTAGGGAATCATGGGAATTGTATTCTTTTTCCTGAGACATTGAGCCTTCTCTGTCAGAGAGCTCTGGTGCCACAATAAACTACAGTTCCCATGATTCCCTAGCACTGAGTCAGGGCAGTTAAAGTGGACTCAATTTGCACTATTTCTGGCAGTCTGCAAAGGCCCGTGGTGGGGTGAAGTTGATGTGTGCAAATGATACTAGCACAGTGATGTTTTAACAGTCTTTGGGCGGTGATAAAGACATCCTTTGCTGTTGCTGTGTGCCTTCAAGTTATTTCCAACTTATGGTGACTCTAAGGCAAACCTATCCTGGGGGCTGCTTGGCAAGATTTGTTCAGAGGAGGTTTGTTATTGCCATCCCCTAAGGCTGAGAGAGTGTGACTTGCCTAGTGGGTTTCATGGCCAAGCTGGATCACCCAGTGGGTTTCATGGGCCAAGCTGGGACTTGAACCCTGGTCTCCGAGTTATAGTCCAACACTCAAACCACTATGCCACACTGGTTCCCATAAAGAGCATAGGTAAATGGATTAACTCATGTAGTGTGATGAAATGTCTTTGTTCACTCCAAGTATGAGATGCAGAGTTTTAACAGATGAACTGGGGGGGGGGGTTGCAATCAGAAAGGCCAGAGAGAATAGAAATGCAAACATTACAGAGGAAATTGCCTAAGCAGTGGTCATAAAACAAAAGAAAAGTTGGGTGATATTAACAGAAAGCCCTGCATAGGTGAGCTGATAAAGAGATGAAAAGGCTGTTATCCCTGTTCAAGCCATAGGAGGTGGAGATGGACCTCCTGATAAGTTCTTCTTCAGCTGTAAGTTATAGAAATACTCCTCGTGGCTTTTGTTGGTCTGTTTTGATGATATGCTCAAAGACATTTTGGCTAGGAATGAAGCAATTATTTGCTGACTAAGCCTTGCAACAAAGGCTTAGAATCACTTCTGCGTTGGGCTGAATCCAGACGTAGTCACATGAAATCAAGGGGATACGTTAGTCATGGCCGACAGAAGTCCCGTCGCTTCCAAGGGCCTGCTGTAGGTATGATTAAGTCTGGATTCAATCCATGATGTAGAAAGATAAGTTTCTAAGTAGGACTCTGATTGCTTTTGTGCACACACGAATCCCACATCATCGCATGGTAAAATAACTATATATATTTTAGAGATGACCAGGGGCCCTTTCACACTGCACAGTTATAGCACTATTATTCCACTTTAACTGCCAGGGCTGCGTCGTGTGGAATTCTGGAAATTGTAGTTTGGTTAAGCACTAGAAATCTCTGGCTGAGGCTTCCAAATGCCCTTCCCCAAAATGCAAATCACAGAGTTCCATAGGATGGAACCATGGTGGTTAAAGTGAAATCATAGTACCATAGTTGTACAATGCAAAAGGAACCCAGCGTCTGAATTTTGGGGTTGTAGTACAGCCTCTGTGTGTGTGTGTGTTCATTCTCCAGACTGGGGGCAGAATACCTGACTCCTGAACAGATAGCCAAAATCACATAATCCCTACAATAAAGCCATTAAGGAGTTTGGAAAACTGTTTGACTCAATACCCAGAATCCCGCAGCCAGTATGGCCACTCAGGGAGTTATAGTCCAAAATATAATAATAATAATAATAATAATAATATTTATTTGTACTCTGTCCCTCTGTGCACAATCGGGGCGGCTAACAACAATTAAAAATACATACAATATAAATCCAAAAAAAGCACAATACCCACCCCCCTTAAAAACTATAACTTTTCCACACTCTGAGCCATAAGGCCATCAGAGTGCATGCTGTTTTGGGGGGATATTATACTGCATTGGGGGGGTGTGCAAATCTAAGCTTATGCTACCTGCAGCAAAGAGCCTAGATATCCTAAAGGTACAAGATCCCATCTGATCTTGAAAGCTAAGTGAGATGTATTTAGGGCCTTTGCAGACTGCCAGAAATAGTGCAAATTGAGTCTACTTTAACTGTCCTGACTCAGTGCTAGGGAATCATGGGAACTGTAGTTTATTGTGGCACCAGAGCTCTCTGACAGAGAAGGCGCAATGTCTCATAAAAAAAAAATACAATTCCCATGATTCCCTAGCACTGAGCCAGGGCACTTAAAGTGGACTCAATTTGCACTATTTCTAGCAGTCTGCAAAGGCCCTTAGATGGGAGACCACCAAGGAATGCCAGGTACTGTAGGCTGTATTCTAGAGGAAGGAATTGGCAAAGCCACCTCTGAGTATTCCTTGGTTAAGGAGACCCTACAAAATGAATGGGGTTGCGATAGGTGACAGATGACATGAAGGCACATGCACACACAGATATACTCAAACACAAGTGTACATAGGCACTAGACTTGTGTGGATTTACTTTGCATTTTACTAGAACCAACAAGGCCCACTCCATGTTTACCAAATTACTTTTACAAAGTAACTTCCTATGTTATTAACTGCAAAACCCCTTCCAAAATAATCATTACCATTACCACACTGAAAGTGTCTCCTTGTCCTACTTATTACATTTCTGTTCTGATTAAGGAACCGCATGCCATAATACATGAAAAATTCCAATCAGAACACCAATAAAAATGACTTCCAAACGGGGGCCTCTCGGGCTTCCATGTCAGTGGGGCAGTTAATCCAGTCTGGAGTTTAAGTCTGGGATTTAAGGAGCTGTTTTGCTATTTTGGAGATAGAGTTCAGCACCCTGGATAGCTCCTCTAGCGGTCCTACAACAGTGGATTTGCATGGACAAGGAGCTACCAGCCACCACTGACTTTAAAAATAACTAGAAAATGTTACTCATTACAAACACCTCTCTTCTCATCTCTGAAATGCAATTTTGGTATACACCCCATTACCAAAAAATTTAAAAAATTTAAAAAAAAATGAGAAAGTGAAACTTGTTACAGGGAACCGCATTCCTTTTACCTGGTTACTCTCGTGTCCATTAGCTGGAGCCAAGTGCAAAATGGTATCAGGGTGGAGGTGGGTATAAAATGGCAGTTCGGGGAATGGGGACAATGACCTACTGTGCCCTACAAAGCATTTACTTGGATGAGCTTCATGTACCAGCAGATGTCTACAAATCAGGAATTCCTATAGTCTATTTATTAAGCGAGCCACAGTCTCTCGGCCTCAGAGGAAGACCAAGGCAAACCTCCTCTGTACTAATCTTTCCAAGAAAACCCCTGTGATAGGTTTGCCTTAGGGTCACCACCACCACCACCGCATGTTATGGTTTTATAGTATTCTATTTGTGAATTTGATTTTAACTTTATCTTAGTTTAATGCTGTTTTAAGGGGTGGGAGGGTTAGGGGTGGGATGGTGGAATGTTTTAAACTTTATTTGTTGTTTAAAATTTGTTGTACGCCGCCCCACTTGCCGAGCAGAGGGGCAGGTTATAAATAAATAAATTATGATGATGATGATGATGATGAAAGATCTGCTCCTGGTGGAAACTAAGGTGGTGTCCGCATGGAGGAAAAGAAATGTTCCCAACTCGTTCTCACACTGACTTATTTAGATGACACATAGGACCAAAACGGGTGAAACATGGGCCTGATCCATGCTCCAGGATGATTCTCAGGAGTAAAAAGAATCCCTGTTTGCTTTGAATCAGGGTGGAAACACCAGAGAAACCCCTGAATGTGTGGATTGTGCACTGGTGTAGGGACCGGGGGAGAGGAGTGTCTCGGTGGGCAGGTGAGGTGCTGACTTTTAAGTTTTCAAGGTTGTGCGGTTCATCTGGTGCCATTCCTTTTGCAGACATGCAGGTTGATTGCACATGTGCATATTAGCCCATCAATACCACCAGGACAACACACTGATGCTCAATAGGATGGTCATTGCTCCTACAAGCCAGGAGACAAGAGGGAGAGGGTCTCCTGGGAAGTGTGTGGACAGTGCTGTCAGTATTGGCGCATTGTGGGTGCCTTCCCTGTGGCTCTCGAAGCCCCAACAGTACGCTGGGTTTTCCCATAAGTGTGGACATGGCCCTAGAAACTGCTGAAATTGGAAAATATTCTTTTAAACCTAGCTTTTAAACCCCAATGAAAATACGTTGGTTTTGATCCAGGGGAAAGGTGCTTGTTACAGGAATGACAGGAACATGAGTTCCATTCTGACTCCTCCGCCATGAGCCAGTTCAAAAGCAGAGCCTGGAAAATTTTTCATTTTGGACTACTACCCCCAACCAGCATGATCACTGGGGGGTTTTGGGAGTTGCTACCCAAAAAGTAATTTTATTTGCATGCTTGTTTTTCCCTCCTTTCTCCTGACAACGGACCCAAAGTTTGCTCAGAGAGCTGCCAAATGATGAGAACTGTGATGATCGAATATTAGTTTGCTGATATGGATCAACACAGCTGCCTGTATTTTTGGGCTCTCCTTTGTCTAATTATACTACTGTCAGAACTGTATGGGAGCTGTCCTACTGCTGGCATCTTTAAAAAATTACCATTGCACCATGGAGTATGGGATGGGTAAGATCTTTCTCTCCCTGATATCCTTGAGAGCTGCTGCAAGTCAGTGCAGATAATATTAGGTGCTATGGACACCTAGTGCGACTGGTTATAAATCAGAATTCAAAGATATAGCTGTGTTGGTCTGTAGAATCAGTATGTAGAGAGATCTTGTAGCACCTTTGTGGCTAAACAAAGAAGTTGGTAGCATGAGCTTTCGTAGACTTAAGCCTACTTCCTCAGATGCAGATGCAAATGCATGTCCAAATGCATCTGAGGAAGTAGGCTTAAATCTATGAAAGCTCATGCTACCAATTTCTTTCTTTAGTTAGTCTCAAAGGTGCTACAAGATCTCTCTACATACTGGTTATAAGTCAGTTTATTATGTTCCAGTAAAAGGTGGAGGGGTGTGTATTAAAGGTGAAGCAATATGGACGGAATAAAATGAAAGGCATTCTCATCCCCACAGAAGGTGAGAGACGTTTGACTTCTGACATTACGCCGCTCATCTTCAGTTTGCTTCCCATGTGCAATAAATCCTTTAATTTGTAGTTTGATTACTTGTGTTGCTCATCCAGTTACTTCGGTGCAATGTTCTTCCTTGCTTGGCAGAGGGGCGGGATATAAAGAAAAACTATTATTATTATTATTATTATTATTATTAATTCTCTGGAATGTAAATTAGCAAGACTCTCTTCTCCAGGTGGAGGCTTGATGCATTTCTGTTTGGTAATGTGCACAGTGTCGAATCCGACAGTGATTTAAAGCACAAGATTTTGGACTTTATTGTTAGTATTAAGTTTCCACTAACCCTGCTCCCTGCACTCTCCTGACATATCATCAACTCTTGCACAATCCCATACGGCTGCAAATTTTATGGTGGTGTGTTTTGCATACACTGCTACTAGATATACAACTGTATGTAGAATATTTGTGGGGAGAGAAGAAATCGGAGCTTGCAAATTATTTTGGTACTGGCTCTTCTCCATGGGAGCCATTTGTCTGGCAGTACACATTGCTGGATCGGGGCCAAGGCTATGGTCAAGAGACAGACTGTGGGGTCCCAGCTTCTTGAAGGATATTCTGGGCCCATCCCAAACTCCCCCTACCCTGATTTCATTTTTCAATGCAAGTCCATAGCCTTTAGACTGGTTGCAATGTGAATAAAGTGGACCATCAGACTTCTGCCAAACTGCTCATACTAAGTAGTATTACATTTTAAAAATCCTTAAGCCTGCATTTGGTGGTGTTGTGTGCCTTCAAGTCACTTCTGACTTACGGCGACCCAACAGAGAACCTATCCTGAGGTTTCCTTGGTTAGATTTGTCCAGAGGAGGTTTGCTGTTGCCTTCCCCCCTGCTGAGGCTGAGAGCTTGTGACTTGCCCAAGGTCACCCAGTGGGTTTCATGGAATTGAACCCTGGTCTCCAGAGTCTTAATCCAACACTGAAACCAGAGCACCATTCCGGCTCTCTTAAACCTGCATACTTTATTTATTGTGTTTTTAACTGTAAACTTCCTTTAGAGAAAGTTTGTAATACGAAACCACTAAACTAGTTTCCAGTTGAAACGGAAAGGTAAAGTAGTTAAATATACATTCAAAACATAGTAAAAATTATGTCACACCTCATTAAGAAAAAACAAACCCATCTGCCCCATTGTTTGTTTTGTGCCTTGGAGTGCAGAGGTGGTTTGCCATTGCCTTCCCCTGAGGCTGAGAGCATGTGACTTGCCCAAGGTCACCCAGTAAGTTTCAGGGCCAAACTGGGAATCAAACTTCATCTGTTGCATTTTGTTCTCAGTCTGTCATTAGTCCAATTCCAGGGCCTAAACCAAATTGCAAAGTGTTATTTATATGAGCGGATTGTGGAAGCAATTTGTATGAAAAATATTTTCTGTTGAACACAAGACATATATATATATACAGAACTAAACATATTACACACACACACAAAAGACATACACAAACCATATAAGGGCTAGACAAAATGACCTCCTACTCCAATCATATAATATAAAATTCTGGAATTTCATATAATATAAGATTTTCTCCTGGCCAATGATGGATGGTACTACACAAAAATACGAATTGTAAATACCAACTTTATAGTACAGAATTTTTTTGACTTCATAGTTGTCTAATGGCAGGACAGGTTGCACTCTTGACTGTCACCAGAAGCTGACTCCTTTTAAAAAAAGAGTTAAAGTATAATACATACATTGACCTATAGATAAGACGACGCAGGGTTTTTGGGTCCATTTTTTTGACCAAAATTTCTAGACTTATACATGAGTATATACAGTAGGTTATATTGTGGTTTGTGTTTTACAAAAAATTAAAGTGTTTTTATCTTGTGAGCCTTGGGTCCCTTTTTTGAGGGGGAAAGGCGGCATAAAAATAAAATAAAATGAATAAATAGGTTTTCAAGGGCCAAACATGGCAATTGTATCGGAGAATCTTGAGCTAAAAGCTACCATGGCAGAAGAAAAGGATGGGATGTGAGCAAGAGTGTCAATCCAAAATGGGAAAGAATATTGAAATTGTTGCCACATTCGACTCCCTATAGATTTGAATTGGAATTGGATTAACCTCTGCCTTCCTAAGCCCATGGGGTCCGGCAGGTTCTACCCACGGCTCACTTTTCTTTTTCAATCGCAATGTTTTAATTGCAACAGGGAGTGGGTTAAGTCGGCTAGGAAGTGGGGATGCTTTCAGTCGCTGAACTCCCAGGGAGCTGTTGTAACTGGAACAGTTAAAAACACGAGGGCCGGCGTCCGACGGAGACGCCGGATAGTTTCACGTACGAAGCTACCAACCCGCCAGATGACTTCCCAGCAGCTGATCCCTTTTGCCCAGTTCCAGCCCATATTTTGCATCGCTAACGCCGACCTCTTCAGAATTTAAACAAGGAAACACAATTGTAATTGACTGCGTTCCTCTTTAGCCTCCCTCGAGGTTTACCTTTTAGGGTGTGAAAGGGGAAAAACCGAGATCTGCGCACAGAAAAGCCCACACACTTGGTTTCGGCAGGAGGCCCTGTTTTGAGTGGACTCCTTCTAAGTGGCAGGTGTCAGAAACAGAACAGCAACTCACACAGAGATGCCAGCGGGAAGCCTCTTGGCATCTGGGCAATGGACCTTAAATCTAATCATCCAGTGCTGTCTAATTCCTAAGCACAACTTCCCAGATACAGTGCGGAGGGACCCGAAGTAGAACAAAACAAAGGCACGGACAAAATAATAGTATCGGCAAAATCCAATTGCTCGTCCCAGTTACAACAGACTGACTGCTGAAAAGTACTGTACGTACATCCATACATGTTTATTCGGTCAATGACCAGCAAGATTTAAAAGAAAATACAAATAATAATACACACAATACAGAATGCATAAGTGCAACAATGAACATTCAAGTGACACACAATAAAATAAAATAAAGTAAAATGATATCAAAAGCACACTCTCCTGTGATTTTATACATTTCACGATTCCATGAAAACAGAATATGTTAACATCCTTTGTACGAATAGCAAAGCAGCAGAGGCAGTGTTTTAGGGATGCCGGCTTTACTATGTCCATTCTGAAGTGTCATCTCCACATCCCTTGTACTTTTGCAGAGATGTCTAGGGGCAACATGCCGACTGGGGCAGCATGGTATAGACCAGGGGTAGGCAACCTTTTTGAGCCGGGGGCCGGGTTGCTGTACCTCAGACAATTGGGGGGGCCGAAGCACCAAAAATAAATAAATAAATAAATAAATAAAAATTTAAAAAAACAATTTTTTTTAAAAAAATTAAAAATATGCATGCACACTCTCTCAGCCCCAGAAAAGCCATGGCAAAACCCCTGTGGAGGTTTTGCCAAGAAAACCCCAAGAACAAGTAATAACAACAATAATCAATATCATCATGGCGGGCGGCGGCAGGACCGGCCTGGGGCTGGTCCAAAGGCCTCGGGGGGCCGCATCTGGCCCCCGGACCTTAGGTTGCCTACCCCTGGCTCAGAACATGGCAGGAATATCTTTCTCGGAAGGCCAAAAACACCCCTGAAGCATTTCTCCACATTGCGCTGGTATAGTAATATCTCGAATGTGGTCATTCAAGTGGCATAATTGAAGCATCCTTGAATTATAATTTCCCTTGTGCAACAGTAGTGCAGGGGAAATGAAATTCAAAGGCATAGCCGTGTTAGTTGGGAAAATCAGCATGCGAAGGGATCTTGCAGCACCTTTGAGACTAATCGGAAGATAGAAATTGGTAGCACGAACTTTCCTAGACTTGAGCCTACTTCCTTAGCTGCATTTGAAGGGAGCAGAGTCAAGTCTATGAAACCTTTGAGGGGTTATTATTCAGATGCTGAAAATAATCCCAGGAAAATGTGGGTTGAATCTTTGTTGTTCACATGCATTTTGAATGCATCCAATTAAGATTTTTTGGAGGGGCTGCCAAAAACCCCACTTGACCCGGAATAATCGATCTAGGATTTTCCTCCGAGTTTTCCTAAAAGATTTGCATTGCCGGCTGTGTGAACAACTGATGCCAATAACCTGGGATAAATCGGGTTAAAATTCTGCATGCCTTGAATATGCTTCGAATACATCCACATCATTGATTCCATCTTTATTTGCAGGGCTGACATGTGTGAGCAACAGAACTCACAGAGATATGGTTCCCATTAAAAAGCAACAACAGTGTGAACAACACAACTGGAATGCATTTGTGAGATTATTTGTTTATATAGCATTGAGCCCTGGCAGTTAAAAGTGGTGTGAAGCTGGATTGTTTCTGCAGTGCGGATGCAGCCTAAGTGTGCAAAAGAAGTAACCTAAGCTTTCGGGTCCAAAACACACGGCAGAAATAATCCAGTTTGAGACTGCTTTAACTGCCAGGGCTATGGGATTCTGGGGATTGTAGTCGTTTGTGGGCCCAGAGCTCTCTGACAGAAGCAGGCTCAATATTTCCCAAAACTACAGTTCCCGCTATTCCATAGCAGGGAGCCAAGGCAGTTAATGTGGGGTCAAACTGGATTATTTCTGTAGCGCGGATGCAGACTCCTTCTCAAAAGGTGCTACAAAACCTCTGATAGTCCAGTCTAACATGTCTCTGAACTGGACTGAAAGTCCAACAGGATGCTCTGGAATGGGATTTACTCTTCCTTTCTAACTTTCCATTGAGGGACCGAACTTGTTTCCAAAGCTGCTTCCCCCACATTGCAGAAATAATCCAGTTTGTCCCAGCAACAATTTTTTTTACAGTTCCCAGAATTCCATAGCATTGAGCCAGGAGACTGAAAGCGGCGTCAAACTGGATTATTTCTGCAGTGTGGATGCAGAATTTAATGGATAATTATATATATATATATATGTATATATATTCCCCCAATTATATTATATTATATTAATTATATATTTCCCTCCAATTATATTATTTATATTTCCCTCAGTATATATATATATATATACTGATATATATATATATATATATATATATATATATGATATATATATAAAATATCCCTCCCCCCTTTAATTAAACCTGCTTAAAACTGGAAGCTCTGCACTGGAGAGAAAGTTTAATAATCCCTACAAAAGTCCCAAGCTAAAAATCAGATCAAAAACTCTGCGGGAAGGACTTCTGAGCAAACACGGATCAAACCCCTCCTTGGACCCAAGTGTTGCATTCAGACGTTCCGTGTTTCGCAGGAAAGGACAAAAAACTAACCCCTCAAACCTGTGTCAGGTCCTATTCTCCCCTCCTCATGCTTTCTTCCTTTTAGTATTATTACTCCAGAACCTTTTCCAGGGCTAGCTAGCCCTCTTGTTGGCCATTCAGCCAAGTACAACAACACCCCAAATCCCCCAAAGAGCCATGCCTTTGTTGGACCTCCTGCGTTTTGTGCCTTTGGGTTGGCTGTTTTGGGGATTTGGGGTGTTAGTGTACTCCAGAAAGTTGTCACCCCAGAAACTTTTCCCTCCCTTGATCCTCCTCCTCCTCCTTTCTTTCTTTCTTTCTTTCTTTCTTTCTTTCACTTCCTCTTCTTGTAGTTTGTACCTCAGTCATGTGTGTATGTGTGACGCCAGCCTAGTGTAGTGGTTTAATTCTTGGATTTGGACTCTAGAGACCAGGGTTCGAATCCTGGCTCAGCCCTGGAAACCCCCTGGGTGACCCTTGGGCAAGTCACACTCTCTCAGCCTCAGAGG